>JALAZF010000009.1:17045000-18295000 GCA_022829125.1 Lathyrus tuberosus
CATTGCTTTGAAGAACTTAGGCCATTGGACCAAATTTTATATGTTAAAAAGCGAGAGTTGAATTACAATATGCATACAATTCGAAAAACAGTGGAGCGTCTAAGTTGTTTTTCAGAAATAATTTAATTTTTTTTATTATTATCTTCTAAATCAATTTGAATGATTTATATGTTTATTGAGGGGTAAGGAAAAATAAGTAATCTATATATTATATAATAAACTCATATATATATATATATATATATATATATATATATATATATATATATATATATATATATATATATATATATATATATATATATATATATATATATATATATATATAAATCATATGAGAATGCCATTTTTATGTGAGAATATGAGAATGAATCTGAATCATTAGATTTTAAAATAAATGGTGGAGATTATGTGTCAATTTTTTTCTCTCCTTCATCATTTATTTTAATAATGGAGGAGGGAGAAAAACAAAAACCACACATAATCTCCACCATTTATTTTAAAATCTAATGTTCAGATTTATTTTCATGTTCTCACATAAAAATGACATTCTCATAGGATATGTACTATATATATATATATATATATATATATATATATATATATATATATATATATATATATATATATATATATATATATATATATATATATATATATATATCACAACGTTTATTTATGATAGTTGTTGTGATAGGTAGCGTGCTACCTAATTTATCACAACGGTCTTGTGGTGGAAATCAACATACTTACAACCACACTCTACCTCATAATTATTGGTCAATTGTAATGGTATCTCTTTTCAACCGTTGTGAGGGTTTTCCATAGTAATTCATATTTCACTATTAAATATAAGAGTTCTCTCATGTTGACCTAAAAAGAATTTAGAATTTAATATTGTTGTATGTCTAAGGTTGAATTCAAACTCAAGACTTATAATTAAGTTATAAGAAATTTCTTACCCTCTAATCCAAATATTCTTAGGTTAAATATATGAACATTTATTTAAACATAATTTAAACCTTAATTTATCACATCGTAAGATTTTGGCATCTTTTACTAGATATATTCTCAATATATGAAATATTCATGATTTTGATAAGGATGAAATAAATAATAGCATCCGAAAATAAAAATTAAGTCAAAGTATAATGACTTTTATTAGCCAAATGTAGTTTATAACTTTTCAATCAAATAGTTCTCAATTTTAAAAAAAAAAATCAAAATTTTTGAGTTTTTTCATCAAATGGTTTTATTGGAGATACAGATTAGTTACATATTAGTCCTAGTACGATAGTAATATATAAAGTTGTAACCACCTCATTAAAAAGATACTTTTCATTCATTTGTAAGATTCTATCTTGATCAATAACAATAGTTTGAAGCTTTTCTCTCCTTCCGTTCATGGATGTCATGTTTCCTAACATGGTATCAGAGCATAATTGATATCCGCCTTGAATACAATTTTTCGTTTCATTTTCTTGATAAAATGAAAATTTCTCAATCTTTCGTCCCCTTTCTTTCATCAATTTTTTATTCATTCATTTTGTTTCTAAGAAATTTCATTTTCTTTCATATATTCTGATAACAGTTTCCACCAAATCCATTCCAAAAAATTTAATTTTCTTTCATAGATTCTAGAATTTATTCTCTTGAATCTATTCTTCTTTCTATTTGATTACCATCTTTACGATTTGAGATTTCAGATCTTGCTGTTTCTCTTTCAGTTATTCTCTCAATCTTTTCTTTCCCCATGTTACTATCATTACAATTGAAGTCAGACTTTAATTTCATGTCAAGAAATTGGGTTTAGTCTAACTCAATCCTACAAAATCGGTTGATAGAGTGAGGATTGTCTCCACTTATAAACACATGTTTAGGTCATATATTATCCGATGTCGGACTCTTAACAGATTTAGGAGTTAACGAGACAAAAAAATTTATTTATTTTTAAGTGATTAAAATATGGAATGTGACATAATAGAACCTAAGCCTTTTATTATGATATTTTTAAATGAGATAAACAAAGTGCGTATTTACACAAGGGCAATGTTATCCAATACTCCTGAGATACCGATTAAGAATCATTAATTGCATTAATATGTACTTCTTCCGTCTCATAATATGTATCCTATTTTCTATTTTTATTTGTCTCAAATTATTTGTCCTTTTAAAATATCAATGTGATATTTATTATTTATTTCCATTAACTTACCCTTATTTATTGTATTTTAAATCATCTAAACTACCTCACTACATATTATTAATAAGATTATATTAGTAAATGACATTCGTTTTATCATTAAAATCAACATAATTATTCATTATCTTAAAAATGTGAAAATCTCAAAGAGAATATTTATTATGTGATAGGGTGAGTATTCTTTTCAATCATAATTATAAGCAAAAAATAACTATTTTTACACTGATTGAAAATTAGTTAAGTGCAATTAATTTTTTTGATTTCTTGTACATTTAAATAAAATTTACTATAGTTTCCTTAACTATAATGAATCAATTACCAACATTAAATGTGTTTGAATTAAATTAAGAATATAATAATAGTAATATAAATACTCTTTCTATTTCAAAATAATTGTCATTTTCACTTTTTAATATAGCAGTAATTACAAATTTTCTAATTGCATCATTTAATTATAGTAGTATGTATTACTTCCAATATTTTAATAAAGTTAATTCAATAAAAGAATAATGTTTTATGATAACATTACTATTGTATTTTTTAATCTGTGTACAAAAACTTTAAATTATAATTATTTTGAAACATTGAGGGTGTTAATTAGTCTAAAAGTTAATAACTTTTGTTTATAATAGTTATCAAGATTTAATTTTCTTTTACGTATAATAATGAATGGAGAGAGAAAGTGAACGATTTAAATTTAATTGAGATAATTAATAATTAAGTATATTAATTATCACTTTTTTAAAGAATATAATGATCATTGAAGGGGCGTTGCTTAACAGCACCCTCTTTACACTACATTACCAACAAAGGCTAAATCTCGTAAAAGGAATTAGAATCGTAAATTGGATTTTAAATTCGACTAAGAATTATCCACATTTAAAGGCTCACAATGTCTCGAATAAAATTATTTCTGATAAACAGAACTTATGGAATTCTCTTTTTCATTAATCAACACAACGTAGCAAAAACTTAATGGCATTTAAGTGTATTAAATAAATAATAAATAATAAAATCTACCATATAAGAAAGGTAGATGTTCTAGAATTGACTCATCTACCCTTCTGATCCCTCAGCCTGCCACGTGTTACTGTTTATTGAACACCACTTCATTACTACTTTTCTTCCACGGTTCCAGCTTTGTTGATATGTTACATTTCCACATTTTTTTGCTTTGTATCTTTATTATTGTTCATATGATGTAGTAAAAAAAATATTATTATTGTTGAAATGTCTATCTTACTTTTCCAATGCAAATGTAGCAGGTTTTTTCTCTCTCATCCTTTCAAAAAATGTCTAATCATTTCCTCATTTTCCAATGAACTTTTGCATTCTTCTATATTCAACTTCTTCTCACCCTTTCATTTTACCACAAAATTCCTTCCTTTTCAAGCTCTGGGTTTCTTCAATGAAAGAGGGAAACAAAAACGAACTTAACAATGGCGAGACCCTTCGAGAAACTCCCCGGTCTCAATGACTCAAAGGATTTTTGGAAGGTTACTGTTAGGATTCACCATAAATGGCTGGTCATCACTAACAACAAAGAACACGTTGAAATGATCGTTGTAGATGCACAGGTGAGTATGGTAACTGAACCTCTGATATTGCATGCATATTTTATACGGTTTTTTGCTGTTATGAATTTGTTTGTTTCTCTTTTATGATATTGCCCTAAATGGTGGGCCTTTGGTCTTTTATGGTAGATTACCTCCCAGTACTCATGAACCTTTAAGTTTTAAACTACTTTTGGTATGAAGTCTTTATTTTTATCCTGCATTTGAAACATGTTTCCTTTTATTTTGACGTTAACAGGGGAATGATATTCACGTTGTTGTCCCACCAACCTTTATGCCGGCTTATGATGAAAAGTTATCCATCGAGCACACATATAATTTTTCAAATTTTAAGGTTCTTGCAAATGATCTGGTATTCAAGCCTTCAACCCACCGTTATATGATCAAGTTCATCGGTGGTACTTCTGTTACTGATGTTAACAAGCATGAAATCCCACCAAAACCGGCCAACTTCACAAGTTTCTCAGATATTCTTACTAGGCAGTTTAGAAAGGATTTGCTTATAGGTGAGACATGTTCTGTCTAATCTACTACTGTTATTCTTTTAATGTTATCGGCGAATTAATGCATTAGATGTTTCTTTTCTCAGATGTTATTGGAGTCGTTAATAGTATAGGTTACATTCAGGCACAGTCATGTGCGAAGAAACAGCAAGTGAACTTCGTACTCAGGGACATTGGGTAACTATTTTCCCTACTGTGAATTCCTACTGATTTAGTTGCTTAGTTATTTACATGCTGGTTGTATTTTCAGAAACAATACAGTCAACTGTACGCTGTGGGAGTCGTATGCCTCCCAGTTTGTCAAATTCAACCAAGATCCAGTCAACACTGTAGGACCAACGGTGGTTTTGCTTCGGTACGCGAAGGTCAAAAAAGAAGGTTTGCAGCTTTACATTCATATCGACATTTTTAAATCAACATCTTCACAATGATATGTTTCATTACATCATTTGTTAATGTTTCAGTATGTTTTATACCACCTAGGTAAATATTCACTTTCTGTTACAAATACTTACAATGTCACAAAAATGTTCATCAATGCTGATATGCCGTCTATCAAGGAATTTATAGAAAGGTTCCGTCAATTTATTTTGATTTTTCTTTATTATTTATAACATCTTCATCACATTGTATGTTACATCTCATTTAGGTTATTTCCATGTAGTCTGCCCAAGGAATCCTTGGTTAATGTATCAGGTCAGCTTAGCTCTCAGTCTCAGCTCTATTCACAAAGTTCCGGAAGCTCTCAACAGACCCCTTACCAAAAGTTACTTCAAAGGCTATTGTTCTTCCCGTTCGTGAAATTGTTAATCTTCGTGTGGTATATAACCAAACCATATGTTATAAACAATATGTATACGTTATTTACGATCAACACTCACGTGTACATATGTTGTAAATACCTAAACAGGTTACTTTCTGTGCCACCGTAGCGGAGACCAAGAAACTGATTGCTTCTCCATTTGGCTGGTATTACCTTGCCTGTCACCAATGCCCCAAAGTCGCTCGCGGTGACAAGGCTCCTTACATTTGTGAGAATGGTCATTCAACTGAAACAGAAATCTTTAGGTTTGTTGGTTACTTTATTATATGATAGATTTCAATTATACTCTTGTATTATGCAACACCGTCTCACTAAAATAACAAACGTGAATGTTAGGTATAAAATTGAGATAGAGGTGGTTCATGATTCCAAATGATGTAAGTTTATTTTCTGGGACCGGGAATGTGTTCAGCTATTGAGTATCTCTGCTGCTCAGATGCGTGAAACAATGGTTAAGGTTAGTTATTAAAATAATTTGTTTCCTATGCAATGAGAAGTCTATGAGTTGTTGAACAAAAAGTTTTGGTTTCTAATCATGTCACCACATTTTTTTAAGGCTGGCATTGATGATCCTTTGGAATTTCCTCTAACATTGGATGTGTTGTTGGATATAGAACTTGCTTTCAAGGTTAAGTGGCAACTCCGGTGGGAGAGTTGCTCTGTGGTCATATTGCTTAGGGATAAAGCTTTTATAAAACAACTTAAGGCTCCATGGGAGCAAACCCAGGTACACTTTTACCCATTCTGTTTTTCTTTGCTTTAGAGGTTTTAACATTTTTGTTCCATTTCATCACTCCTTCCATAATATGTTGCTTTAATGTTTGTATACTTTCTTTTTTCATTTGACATCAAGGTTATAACAACTGAGGCAACTATAACTCCACAAATGTTGCAGGTATGACAGATATGATGCATTGAGGCAACATCTGAATTATTATTTTATTTATGATGTTTCTAATTGGTGTTTACATTTCTTTAAGATTAAGGAAAGTGTTGATGATGCTAAATCTGAATCTGCTGATGCAACTACCATTGTTACGGTTACTCAGTTACTCTTATCACACCACTTTTATTTTCTTCTTATGCTTATTATATGTTCTAACACAACTATTGATTTCTTTTATCTTGTCCTATTTATCCAGGACCTTGAGATTACATCGAAACGGATATCAGAACCAGTGACTCCCACTGCCAAGAGACCAATACAGGATGCTTTCAGCGAATCTACGACATTTATCGGTTCGTGTGATGGAGAGGGATCTTCTACAAAGCTTAAGAAAATTATCAAAGTAGAGAATAAATAAAAAGTTGAATGACCAAAATTTGGATTTTGGTCTTTGCATGTATTGTTTAAGCTTCTCCCACTGAATCATCTTTTGTGTATAACTTATTGTCTACTACTACATTTTCATCGTATCACTACGTTGATATGTTATGCATATCAAAACTCAACCTTTTGGTATTGTCAATGTTATTGAACAAGTTATTGAACATGTTAAATTTTATTCCTTTTATAGCTATTCTTCTTACTCATTCTCTGTTGTATGTGTTTGATTAATAAAATTACATACTGCCAAACTGAAAACAAATTTATTCAATTTCTTTCCATTACGTTTTAAATATCCTTTATCAATTTAATCTAATATAACGAAACACTTTCATTTTCTAATTACACTTATAGACCTATATCCATGCTATGTTTATTTATGCTTAGATAACAAGTCTCATATCACTATAATATGCTTATACCAATTGTTATAAAACAACTATGGCTTCACTCAAACACATTTCTAGGTCTGTAAAATGAATAAACTATAATTTTATGTGATCTATTTATTTATTAAAAAATTGATATATAAAGCAACTATTTGACTATGATGTAACATGATCTGATGGCTATATCTATTGCACACTCTATCAGCACACTCTGCTCTAACACACTAACCTGTGCCTAACACTCTATGAACTGTTTTTTATCGGGAGCACCATCCATCATCATTGCAACTTCTTTATTTTTCTTACATTTAATATTAACATCTCTATTACCACTATCTATTTCTTATCCTATTTTGTTTTGCCAACTATATCAATCTACCACAAAAACTCGCTTTATTTTAACTTTAGAATTTTCATATTTATTTTGAATTTTGTGCCAATACTATATGAACTCATATCATTGCAACTTCTTAATTTTTTTTTTACTTTAATATTTACATCTCTTTTAGCACTATGGACTTCTGTTACTACTTTGTTTTGCCACCTATTTTTAAATGCATCTAAAACTCACTTTTTGGAAACTTTTAAATATTCAAATTTCATTTGAATTTTGCGCCAAAACTGTTTATCTCTTTTTCCACATCCATTGCAACAAAAGATTTACTTCTCATCATTCTCATTACCAACTATGCTTCTTATACAAAATCCTGTTTAACATTATATTCATTACATTCTGTTGTTTACCTTCAACGGCTTACTTTCTCTCATATTGCTTGCATAGACCAACCTTGCGTTTCACAAACACCACCACCTTATGCAGCTGCTCGACTTAGACGGTGACTTATCTTGCAGAAGACAAGGCATTCACGTTTGTTATAGAACAAAGGTAATTCTATCACCACTTCATCCAATTTTGCTATGCATCCGCATCCACCCATACTACATGAACCGGTTACGCATCATAACGTCATATGTGACACACCTACAACATCTTCTCCCAACTACCACGTTGACATACCACCAGCCTCACTTACTAGAAAGAGGAGGAGGGACATCAGAACACACAAAAGAAACTCACCTCACCATCCTACCAACGAAAACATCTACTTCATCCAACACTCACAATTGCAATCGCAACTCCATCCTCCATCTTCTGTCGTTCGTACACCACTTTCTACTATAGATACTAACTTGTAAGACATTTCCCCGTGCACAGAACCGTCGCAAAGGCATCGTTTGGGATTTCATTCTAACAAAAAACTTTGGGTGACTACAGTTGCTAGAAATAATCTGCTCAACACTTTCAATGAAACAGAACTTCTGGGGCCTTCCCCAATACCGCCATCTCATTCTGTTCCTTCAAATCAAAATCATATTCATCGGGGTAATTTCAATTCTTCCACTCATTCATCCGATGATGCAAATTCAAATTCTGATGACAATGATAGTTTGAATAATAGTTCTGATGACGACTGCGTCGACGGCACTGAACCTTTGATTGCTTTACATCTTCAAGGTAAACTATTCTCTTTCTATTATTCAATACTATAACTTGATCATCAACGATTTATTAATGTTGTTACTGGGATTGTAGAGTATGTTGATATAGACGACCCAGTATGGGAATGTCCCTTCATTCACATTATGTAACATGTGCTTGCTTTTAAATTGTTTTATTTCTTACCGTTTTTTTGGACATTTACATTTTTTAGGTTTTTATTTTGTTTCCTATTTACATAATATTTCTTTCATTTGTCTTTATATTTCTATTTTATATAATACACAAAAATCTATATTAATCCACTTTTTCAATACAAATTATCACTTATATTATTTCCTACATCGCACTGATTTATAGAAAATGAAACCTATTTCTTTTTATGCGTCGCGACCCTCTTCATATGTCACTTACACTTATCTTCATTTTTTTTCAATTATCTTTACTTTTCCACCAAATCATATAATTTGTGAATCCACTATTTCTTTTTAGTAGCTAATCATTATTTTTCTTTCATTTTTTTTTATTTTTAAACATTCAGTTTAGGGAACAAATGCGCGGAAACGACGGGTACCCGTGCGAAGGCACGGGTATCCCGCTAGTTCTATATAAAAAGAAATACAAAAGCATGTAGGCAATGTAAAACTTAATATTAATGTTGGGCAAGGCAAGGTAACTTTTGAGATAGGACTCATCATAGGTATTCAAGCAAAATAGGGTTATTATATGACTGATGCCGCAGATTTTTTGAGGAGATGGTCAAATATTTTCAAAAGAAAATATATTAATAGTTTTGATATTTCTTCCACTTCTTCTTATGTAACACATTTATCTACTTCATATGAAAAAGTTGATATAAATGATGTACATGTTATTCGTAATGATCATCAAAAGATATATGAGAAAATTAACAAGTATTTTATATTTTTCATCCATAATTTATTGTATGTTATAATTTCTAATGATGTGATTTTTTAAGAACTATTATTATTTGAAATTATAGGTGTTTAAAGTCAAGACACTAAGAGACAAGACATCAAGACAACAAGATAGTATTATTTAATGTAATGATGTGTATATTGTAGGTTGTTTTGTGTCATTTTGATTTTGATGTAATATACAATATTCAGGTTATAATGTCATTGTTGAGATTCGAACCCAAGACCTATACATTATTTCATAACGGTAGTTTTTTTACTGTTGTTATAAGTAACGTGTTACCTAACTTTTAACCATGGCTACTCGCCCGTTGTAGAAATCAACATACATACAATTACACACGCTACCTAACCACTACAAGAAAAACATTCCCTAGCATCGTAATATTGCGACATGAATCAATGTGATAAAATAAGACAGTTGCGACGTGAATTTCACATCACAATCAATTTTTAATAATTAAATAATATTTTAGATGGTGGAACGTTTTACAATTTTTTTTTAAATGTTGTGTCGTGTTAAACACATCGCAACATATATTTTCAAATTAAAAAATGCGTCAGAGATTTCACATGGGAGGAGATTCGAATTTTTAAAAAATTAAGTTGTGACGTGAAAATCAACATCACAACATACTTTTCAAAAAATTCAAATTCACATGGGAATCTTTTCTAAATGGGTTGATGGTTTAGTCAGGAATATATGACCAATGTGACAGGTCAACGTTATCGACGTGGAAATCAAGTCGTAAGGCAACAGTTACTTTTTTATTGTCATGTGATTTACACGCCGTTGAGTTGCGACGACGTGATTTCCACGACGCAGGTAAGGCTATATATTTACTAATTTCGTTCCCCATACACAAAACCTCGACATTTCATTTTTAACACATTTCTCCCTCACTCTTCAACTCATTCTCAGATTTTCTCATTTTTATCCTCATTCTTCAACCTTAATTTTTTAATCTTTTCTCTCTTCCAATTTAGCAAGGTAAGAAATTATTCATATTATTTTTCTTTTATTTGATTTTCTGTTAATTGAATTTTATTTTGTTATTAATATTTTTTATTGTTCCTTTTTTATTTGTTATTAAGAGAAAAGGTTGCCCATAAAATATATTTTGTTGCTTCATATATATATATATATATATATATATATATATATATATATATATATATATATAGGGTCATGCTAATACACACTTATGTAGGTGTGCATTAACAACATACACCTTAGTGTATTTTTGTGTGGAACCCATTATATTTTAGTGGAATTCACATTAGAAATATGAAGAAAAAAATAGAAAGAAAATATATGTAGTATATTTTTATGTGGAACCCACCAATTTTGAGTGTGTGTTAGTATTTCCCATATATATATATATATATATATATATATATATATATATATATATATATATATATATATATATATATATATATATGAGAAAAATTAGTGATTTTTATAAAACATATTTTTTAAGAATAAAATGTGTAGTACTCGTAATAAATATCAGTAGGACCTACGAGAATTCGTGGAGATCAGAAAAAGAAAATGAAGATAAGGATAAAAACTCCTAACATTCCTATTGTTTACTCTCTCCGTCCCACAATGAGTGACTCATTTGGAATAAAATGATGTCCTAAAATATATGACTCATTTTAATTTTCAATGCAATTTTTCCTATTTTACCCTCTAATTAATATTACTTTCATCATTCTCAATATATCATAAGGGTACTTTAGTAAAAATATCATTCTCTCTCTTTCATTTATTCTTTTTTTCTTAAAGTATGTGAAAAATCAACTGAGTCACTCATTATGGGACGGAAGGAGTAGTACAATCCCTTCATTTTCTCAATTGAATATAATAAATATATTTTTAAATAATTTAATAAACAGTCTTAATCCAAGTTTGATTTACTCATCTATATAAATTTATAAGAGAAATATTTGCATATATGAACATAAAAGTAATTCAATCTAATGGAATTGTTACTTTTGTAAAATAATTTTTCGATTTAAGGACAAAAATAATAAATAATGTTTTTTTTACAATGCCTAAAGAAAATGAATAAATAATTAACTAAAACTAAACGTCATGATGAAACTTTTTCATTGAATAAACTCAAAGAAAACTACCCTACCTTTCAACAAGGAAATTCCAAATCTCAATCTAGTCTTTATTGCTAGGTCTCTATTCAATTAACAAAATAGAATGGCAAAGTTTAATTTTTAAATATTATAAAATAATTTTCACCGTGTTGTAGTAGGAGAGAGACGTGGTCAAAATAGACAGCACTATAACAAAGTACAATTGAGTTGAGTAGTTTTGTGACACATGGGAATCACATAAATAGTACTCCCTCCGTCCCAAATTATAAGTCACTTTGCCAAAAAAATTTGTCCCAAATTATAAGTCACCTTACATTCCCAATGCAATATAAATGACATCTTCCCCAATATACCCTTAAATATTTATTATTATTTATTCTTTCAACTCTTTTAATTTCTCTCTCCTATATAATTATGAGGGACATTACAGTAAAGTTATACATAATTTGTCTTTCCCATAAAGTAATAATTAAGTTTCTTAATTTGTGTGAAAAGCCCAAAACGTCTTATAATTTGGGACGGAGGGAGTACTACTACAATTTAATGGTAGTTAGCCAAAAGAGAAGAAAATAAAAATAAAAAACAAAGAAAGTCAAGCCGACAAATATTTATAAAAAAAATAAAAAAGTATGCCCCATTTTTCTTTAGCACGTTCTTCTTTCTTTCTCAGTCATAGTCATAATTATACTCATATTCATACAATCTAACCTCTATTTTTGTTTTTTGTTTATTAAACATAGTGTGGAATATTCAACTATGTCAAATTGTCCTATACCATCAATCAAAGGCCACTCATTCTTCACTCTTATTATTCACATGCTTATGCTATTTTTTATCAAACAAAATCACAAAAAGGAATAAAAATATATTCTCACCATTCCTTTTATTTATAACATTAAAATATATTTATTTACCATTTTTAAAATTCAATTCAACATTAATTATATATATTTGTCAATAAAATCCTTAACTATTTATTTCAAAAAATAATTTTAAAATTAACAAAATTTATTTCTTGATTTGATATTTATAAAAAAAACTAAATAAAATAAAATTTGTTTTAAAAAATAATATTAAAAGTAACAATTTATTTGTTGATTTAATATTTATAAAAAGTATTATAAAATGAAACGTAGAGTAAAAAAGAAAATTGATTTGACTTGGACCAACTTTTAGATTAGACTTGGACAAACCTAAAGCAATTAAGATAAACTTAAAATAGTCATAAAACTAGAGTAAAAAATACTCCCAATATAGGAGTAAGTTCAAACTTTAATGTATGATAAAAGTAATAAAACTAAGATTGAAAAAATAATTGTAAAACCAATATTTTCCATTTTTCTCTTTCAAAAAAAAATCTTTAAAAAATATCTAAATCTTTGTTTAATCTACAAGAAACATATACATACCTTAACCATAGCTTAGTCTCTAGACAAAACCAACCATCTATGTTGAACTCCATGCCACTGAAAATTTGTAAACATTTGTAGTCAAAAGACTACAAAAGCATTGATTCATTCATTCCTATGATACCTGCTTATTACATATTTACATAAGGTCATTGAGGGTACTATAGTAACATGCACAATTGCATTGCATGTATACTATATGTTATATAAGACCCTAATGTAATGTGACAAAAGAAAAATGTCAAGAAACCATTTCTATTGACAATAATTTATAGAACAAGCCAAGTAAGCCAAGGAATGCCAAGATAGGATGAAAAATCCAAATCCAAAATCTTGGACCAACAAAATTCCTATGTACTCATGATAAGTTTAAAAATTGGGAAATAATCCATGTTTTCAAAGTTTACTTCCCTCTCTAAAATCAAAATAACTCTATCCAAGAATGTATAATTGTTATTTTCTATGCTCAAGGAGGAAGAGGAGGAGGAGGGGGATCGATCAATCTTCTATCATGTAAATGTTTGGTAAAAACATGTTATCACTATTCTTCTTCCTCTCCGAAACTAGCCGCGCTCGCGCTCTATCTACGACCGTTAGCCCATTGCCGGTTGTGATTTCCCGGTTTGAAATTAGTGTTTCGCTGGACAGCTCCTTGCTTTGGAAGTTCGTTGATTTCCATAACTTGTATTGTCCTTTGTCTCTTGGCTGCGATGAACAATTTCGTCGATTAGTCATAAACCGAATAATGTGTTATAAGAAAACATCATCAATTAGTTAACAATTTCATCAATGACTCACCATTTTCAGCTTGTTGATAACGCTCTTGAAGTTTCCGCTTAGTAGCTTCGAGCTTATCAGCATCACTTAAACATTTCGGCTTCTGAAACATGATTAATTAATGTCAGAGAGAACGAAAAAACTTCAAAATTTTAATGATCGTAAAGTTTCGTTTTTTGCTTACATCTTGCTGAGCATTGAGAGGCCTCTTTGGCACAGTACTGTTCCCGGCTTTCTGCTGCGGCCTCTGCTCTACATTAGGTTTTCGCTGAATGTTCGGGTTCATTGGTCTTCCGCGGCCAGCATCAGCAGCTACCGGTTTGTTTAACCTAACCGCAGCCTCAGTCTTCTTCATTTGCTGACTCTTGTTGTCATTGGCAGGGATAGCGGTTGCATTGAAAACCGGGAAATTCCTCTTGTCCTTAACTAGAGTGTCGGAAGTCGGCTTTCTTCCGTTGTCACGGTTCTTGTTAGGAGGTGCACTCTTACGCAGATCTGAAAAAGCATTCCACGTTCACAATCATTAATATAACACGAGGGGAATACAGATTAAGAACCATACGGAAATTGAAAATTGAACTCACTTCCGTCATCATCCATGCCATCGAAGAACTTTACGTCATCCAAATATGACATACAACACAAAGATAACATGAACTCAGTTTCTATACAAGCATGCGGAAAATAAGTCCGAGTAAGGGAAAAAGGACAATACCTGTGAGAGCTCCATTGAACCGGGTTGGGAAACAAAGAAAGCCCCGTCGTCTAAAGGAGGTGATGGAAGTCCTCCTTCCTCCTCATCTTCTGCATTCTCAACAACAGACGGATTTATCGAATCCGGTGTGCCTCCTTCTGAAGTTACAAACATTCAATAGCAATTTACCGACATGAATTAGTTTTGAAATCAAACAAAAAAAAGCAGCGTGACTATAATACCGATCATTACCATACTAAGTTAGATAATAAAATCTCTACCTGCGGCAGGTTTCGCTGCATTCTCCTTGACCCAATTATCGACCATTTCTTTCCACCCACTAAAATGTTAAAAACATAAAACAAGTTAGAATTCGAGTTGTTCGGTCCAATGATAACAATAAAACAGAATAATCGCCAAATCATTCGCCTATCTAAAGATTATCATCAATGTTAACCTAAACGAAACATGACTAACTAAGAAATTGATTAAAATTAACTGAGTCTTATAACTAACGACCATGATTTCGGAATCAAGGCATGACTCTTTCAGATGGATCAACATAACAGCAGCGATCGTATAAAATAAACCATAATTTATAGATGAAAACTAAATCATACTCGATGAGGACCCGTGCGAGTTGACGGACATCCTTTGATCCATACTTTCGAAGAGGATTGACAGCCTTTCCAATCTCAGTTGACTGAAAAAGATAATTTCTGATTATTAGATAACATTCTTAAAAAAACAAAACCGATTTGGGACAACTGAAAATTCAATTCAAACCTTAAGAAGATCCACAGAGATATGCATCAGCTGAAGCCTCCTCAGAGACTCAAACAGCGCCGAGTCAGACTGCAACAACACGAAACAAGCATCACTAATCAGCAACCACACAACACACAAATCAATTCAACCTTCAAACAAGAAACAAGATCGAAAAAGATTATACCTCGTCTTCGTAGCTATTGAGAACCTCTTTGATTCTCAAAATCTCAGCGAGAAGCTCAGACTCCGCTTCGAGCATATCCGTGAGAGCTTCCGCGTCTCCAAAGGTGTAATTGCTAATAGGATTCACTTCCACCACTCCATTATCTTCCCTACCGCAATTCACTTTACTCTCCTTACTCCCACCATCTCTAACAAAACCTCTCTTGCAAAGTTCATCATTTTCATTATCAGTAACCGGTGTTTCAACTTTCTCGCAATCCTTACAGCGATTCAGCATAACAGAAAACAACCTCTCAGCAATCCCATCTCTCCTCAACTTGAACTCCTTCGGACAATCAGCAGCAGCAACAACAATCGCATGGTCAATTATGTCGAAAATATCCGAACTCGATGACCTAAAGTAACTCCTCCACTGATCAAGTGACCCTGACTTCATCTTCAACAATCCCAAAACAACAAAAACCGAAACCCCAAATTTACCCCTCAACAGCAAGATCGAAATACACAACAAAAAACAATCCCCCAACAATCAAAATCCAATTTTTTTCATCTCATAACCAGTTCTTGATCTTGATTGAACCCTGAACAAAACAATGACGAACAAACAATCAAAAAGATGAATCTTTTATCAAATCAAAGAATCGTCTAATTCTTAATTTCATTTTCTGGGTGCCCCATTTTGGTAAATTCTTGATTGGATCAATATTCGGCCAGAAAATTGAAATGATGATATGGTTTGGATTGGGAAGAGAATCGGTAACAAAAAACAAGAAAAACAACACACGCGTAATAAGTATCTATTCGATAACAAATAACGTTGTGTGTTATGTTATGATGGTAAAATCTCGTATTGTTGTTTCACATTTTCTGGTGTTATAAAACACCAAAAACCTCCAAGACCCTTTTTTTTTCCTGTTTTTTTTTTCTATAAAAAAATTAAAATAAAATAAAAAACAAATTTAAAAAAACCGAGATATTTAAGGAATGAAAAAAGCACCCGAAAATTATCAAGAAACAGCAGATTCAGTGTCACATGAACACAAAACATAAACATAAACAAAATCAAAAACAAAACCTTAATCATACTATGTTGGTATCACAATCTACCATGGTAGATTGTAACATTTTTTTTTACGTAATGTTGCACTATTGAGGTAAGGAAAAAAAAAACAATACCGTATGTTTGATCAAAACTTGGTTCTTTTCAATCTCTTCCAACAAGAAGTACTTGAGAGAGAGAGATATTTGTGATGATGGGTTTTGACTTTGATCGAAACACAATTTGGTTTTAGAAGAAGAGAAGAAATGATGTGAAGAAAGAGATGTGTAATGTTGTGTCTCTTTGCGATCGTTTTCTTTTCTTTTTTTCTAGATTATAATTAAAATATTTTGTTTTTTTATTCTTTTTAATTTGACTAATTTTATATTTATTAATTACAATTGGATTTTACATTATTTTTTTATTTTATTATATATTTTAAATTTCATATTCAACTAATTTTGTTGCCATATAAATAAAAGTATGCTAAAGAATAATATTAAATAAAAGATTATATAAATATTAAAATACTTTTTATTAATTAAAAAAGGAGTTACTTTAATCTTTTCTAGATATGTGTCTTATCAAATCAATTTTTTTAATTGATGTGATTTGATTATTTTAATTTTTTATTTAAATTAATTTTTTATTAAAATCAATTTTGTTTTATTAAAAGTATTTTTTTTTTATTATAAGAAAGTAGGTAGTGAATGTGGTGCGATGTAGATAGGGTCGAAAAAGCGGTTCTGAAGAAGCGAGTTACGTGGGGCCCTTGACTCAGTGCTGAAATTCAACTGAGTTTGGGTTAAATATTTTTATTATTATTTATTTTATTCCCTTAGTTTTCGAGCATATCCAAATCTTTCTGTTTAGATACTATGATTACCAAAATATTTACTCTATCTTTCCATATGCATATTATTCTATGTTTTTTTTTTTTGAATTTTTTCTTATAAAGTAAGTTTTTAAAGATAATGTTGTAAGGCTATTTTAAATTTAATTTTTTTATAAAGTAAGTTTTTTTTTAATAACCAAACTTTAAATACAATTTAACCTTTTTTTTACTCATTATCACTTTCCATATGCATATAATTTTGTTATTTTGAATAAATTAAAAAATTATTTGTATTGATAAACAACTTTTTTAAATACTATCTTACTCCCATTTTTACTCAATTTTATATTAGATGTGTTGACTTAAGAGTGATAAGGTTTAGTAATCTTAAAAGTATTCTTAAGGACGAGAATAACAAGTATAAGTAGTACAGGGAAGTCTCACATTGATTAAAAATCTAAATATTTGATCATTTATAAGTGAGACAACTCACATTATTATCACTTTAAAGTGTGTTTGTTTGATGAATTAAAATTATAATTCTGGGAATACTATTTTTACGATTATTATTGTCGGAAGATTTATTTCATCAATGTGTTTGGCAAATGAATAAAGTTCCCAAAAATATTTTTAAATTTTATTTTAATTAAATTTTAAAAATTAAAAAACAAATGTGCTAAAATAACATAAGAGTGAAAATTTATGGTTGTTTATTTTATATTTCCATGGAAATGTAAGATTCTCATCCTTTGACATGGGAATAAAACTGAAGAAATTCATGAACAAAACATTCTTGGGAATAAAAAGTAACCGGATATAAATTATATAAAAACTTAAAACAAATAAAGGAATATGTGAATTCCAATGTCTCATTCTCAGGAATCACATTTGTCTCCACGAAACAAACACTTCCTTAAAGTTTTAGGTAAGTATGTGGTGTGTCTCTCACAATGTGTGTTGCTCATAAGAAAACCCAAGAATAAAAATGTTCCTTCATATTGACTCCCCGATTTGATAACCACATGATCATGCATATGTAAGCTTTCTTATACATAGTTGCTCTCAGGTCAGATAAAAGAAGATTGTTATGTTAGTTAGTCGATAGTCAATATAAACTTTTGTCAAATATATATGACATGGATCAACTACAAAATATTAAGAATGTTTGATCGTTGTCTGTAAGCAACATGATGTATTGTTCAACTACAATGTCTATTGTGAATTGATGTTGTCAAGAACAAACCAAAATATGAGAAAAAAATTGAGTTTCTTGAAAAAACACAAGAAACCCTATTAGGTTTTGCAAAAGGGAGAGAAGAAAGAAAAAGGAGAATCAAAATTGGTTAAATCTATTTTACTATTCATTTTTTCAATAAGGGTTGAAAGATTACAAGTGAATACCAATAATTAACATCTCCCAACAACCTGAGAGAACTAGTCTATTTATAGACTACTAAGCTAACTTGAGCAACAAGCAAACTTAAACAATTGGGCTTACAAACAAGGTCCAATTTGACATGCTAACGTAAACACAAAGCTAACATATTTCGACAGCATGCTAGAACAGACTTCGACTATAACATGCACAACTCCTGCCGAACCAAGAAGCTACCCTTGTCGATACTAGAGTTTGATCAAAATACCACAAATCTCCACCTTGGAATAAACTCTACACAAACAAGGGAATAAACTAACTTTCATCGTGCAACTTTATCAACTGCATACAATGGAAAAACTTACTACTTGGCAATGTCTTGGTGATCATACCAGCAGCATTCTCATCAGTCGAAACCTTTAGCACCTGGACTTCTCCACACTCGATCATCTCTCTGACAAAATATGGCCTCACATTGATGTGCTTGGTTCGCTCATTATAGGATGAATTTTTCGAAAGGTGTATTGCACTTTGACTATCACATTTAACAGTGATAACTCGACATTGAAGTTTCAGCTCCTTAGCAAAACATTCAAGCCACAATGCTTCTTTCACAACTTCAATGAGGGAAGTATGTTTAGCTTCAGTGATTGATAAGGCAACAACCTTCTAAAGTTTCGTTTTCCAACTGATTGTTGTGCCGAACATATTGACCACATATCCAAAAATAAATTTTCTGGAATCCATACAACCTGCATAATTAGAGTCAACAAATCCTTCGATTTTGACTTTGCTATCATCACCACATACTCCACTACAAATCAGGACTCTGCTCAGAGACCCATTGATGTATCTAATAATCCACTTTAATGCTTGTCAGTGCGCCTTCCTAGGATTAACCATATACCTGCTTACAAGGCTCACTCTATATGTTATGTCTGGCCTCGTACAGACCATAACATACTTCAAATAACCTATTATACTAGCATATGAGATGCTATTCATAAAGGCTCTTTTGACTTCAGTACTAGGACTTTGAGTCATACTCAGCTTGTATTGAGGATTATTCGGTGTTAGTACAAGCTTTGAATTTGATATACCAAACTTGTCGAGAATCTTCTTCAGGTATGTCTCTTGAGATAAGCATAATCTCGACTGCTTTCTATCTCTCCGGATGTCAATCCCTAGAATTCTAGAAGCAGCTCCCAAATCCTTCATGCCGAAATCCTTATCGAGTTCAGCCTTCACCTTCATAATATCTTCGACAATGTTGCTTGCTATGAGGATGTCATTCATATAAAAGCAACAAGATAACAAGTGAATTTTTAGGTCGAAATCTGATGTAAACATAATGGTCGAACTGGATCCTAGTGAAACCTATATGTGCCATGAATTTGTCGAATCTCCTATTCCATTGTCGAGGAGATTATTTCAGGCCATACAAAGACCTATTTAGCTTGTGCACACATAATCTTCCTTTAGTTTTTCTGCATACCCTTCAGGTTGCCTCATCAGAATTGTTTCATCTAGATCACCATACAGGAAGGTCGTCTTCACATCCATATGTTCAAGTTTTAGTTCTAACTTCGCCACCATAGTAAGCAGCGTCCGAATGGATCTATGCTTTATAACAGGTGAGGACACATCATTGAAGTTGACACCTTCTTTCTGAGTTAACCCCTTATCAACTAACCTTGCCTTAAAACGCTTCGACATCACTCCTTCATTTATTTTGTCTCAACTCCTCATAACTTCATTATATTCTCTAGGTTCTACGTCCAGAACCTCACTTGCAGAGATTAAGGCATAAGCTATAAGATCTGCATAACCAAGTCTTTAGGGTGGCTTGATGACTCTTCTCGACGTGTCTCTTTCTAATAAGTAGAATCATCATTCTTCTCAGCTTTGACAGCATCTTCTGCATCTTCTTCGACTTCATCTGAGTCATGCAGTTCAGCATCATTATGCTCCACCTCAACAGGAATTTCTTTTTGTTCTAGCTCTTCTTTAGAGATCTTCGAACTTTGACTAATGTCATCAGTTTTCTTGAAAGTCGTCCCAGCTTCATTGAAAACTACATATCGACTTGTGATACACCTCCTGTGACCTGGATCTAGGCACCACAACCTATAAGCTTTGACTCTTTCAGGGTATTAAAAGAACATACATCTCAGAGCTCTAGGTTCGACCTTGTCTTGCCTAATATGAGCATAGGCTAAACAACCAAATACTCTAAGTCTGTCGAGACTAGGTGGATGCCCGACCACACTTCTTCATGTGTCTTCATTCCCAAGGTTGTCAAAGCAGTTTCTGCCAAAAACACCTTCTTCAATATTGCACTAACTAACATGTATCTAACCCTTTCCAAGAGGGTTTGATTAAACCTTTAAGCCAAACCATTTTGTTGGAGAGTTCTTGCAGTAGTTCAGTGCCTTGCAATACCAGACGCAACACAATAGCTTTCAAAAGCCTCATTGCCAAATTCAAGACTATTGTTGATCCTCAACCTCTTGACCTTCCTGCCAGTTTGGTTTTCGACCAGAGTCTTTCAAATTTTGAAATTTTTACAAGTTTCATCTTAGTCTTCTGGATGAATAACCATAACTTTCTTGAGTAATCATCAAATATGGATAAAAAATACTTTGCACCTGAGTGTGAAAGATTTCTTGCAGGTCCCCAAAGATCAGCATGAATGTAATCAAGGGATCCATGTGTTATTTGTTTACCTTTGTTAAACATCATTCTACAGGATTTACCAAATACACAAGGTTCACAAAACTCCGGTTTTTCGACCTTATCACCACCCAACAGATTTTGTTTCGACAATTCGAACATGACTCTTTCACTGACATGGCCAAGTCTCTTCTGCCATAGTTATGTCTTTGACATAGGTTTCGTGGATGCCATATCTGCTGAATCACTTACCACCTCATCCTCAAGGGTATGCAAGCCTTGTTTTTTCATGTCTCTCAAGACTTCCTTCGACCCCTTCATTACCCTTAGGATGTTTTGCTCTCCTTTAAAAATATATCCTTTCTTGTCGAATTCACTAAGAGAAATCAAATTCCTCTTAAGATCAGGTACAAACCTAACATCAGGCAATAGCCTTATTGACTCATCATAGGAATCTCACAGATCCAATACCTGCAATTTTGCAAGCTTTATTGTTTCCCAGTGATGCGTGTCGAGGGCACTAGCGTGACCGCCGAGCTAAGACTGCAAGTATACAGTTGTTCGCGTAGTTTTAAATAAGGATGTCGAACCCACAGGGAAGGGATAATCAAACTAATGCAATCAATAGTTGCAGTGTAAAGCTAAGGCTAAGGATTTACGGAAATTAAACGGAAAGGAAAAATTACTATATCTAAAGGTTTTAGGAAATAATAATAAAATCGAGTCCGGAATATGGATTCCGCGTACCTAAGGGACTTATAGAAGTCGGGTGCTAATTACGACTGCACTTTGTTCTGTAGGAAGTACTAACTTAAAGACTCTGTCTCACACTCTCGCGCTATCGACAAGAACCACACCTAACAACCACAGGATTTTGCTCTCGCTCGCCTGTTTTAATTGAGAAGCGTATTTTGGAAGTTAATGAAATCCTAAATGATGCCTAAAGCGCTCTCGCTGTTTTTAGGTTCGATGCCTGATAAGTGCAAATTGTACCTATTTTTGTATATATGTTTTGTTGCACTTATCGGTACTTTGTGGTAAATATCGTGTGAATAAAACCCAATTTGTTTATAAATACGTTTACTTTACATTTTAGTGTATATATTGCATATAGTGTAAATATCATTGAGTTTAATTGATTTTTTTCTCAATTTTTGCAGGTATTCAATCAAGGATATCTTTCCATTGTTGTATAGATCATTGAATAAGCTTTCCAACGCTTCGAACCGGGTGAAAAACGGAGTTACGGTTCAAAAGTTACGAATAAAACAGTGCAGGATTTTTGCTGTTGCTATCAGCTGCACCTCTGCTGCGCCGGGCGGTACATTTTGCTGCGCCGGGCGGTAAGATTTGAGCGTCGGGCGGTGCTGCGACGGAGGAAATAAGAGAGTTTAAATAAGAGACTTACAGGAGCATGCCATATTTTTGGGCTAGCGCCGAGCGGTATTTCCAGCGTCGGGCGGTGCTAGATATTTGTTACTAGGCGGTTTATATACGCAGCTGATGTGAGAGGAAAAGTGGGCGCCGCCGGGCGGTGCTTTCTAGCGCTGGGCGGTGGGTCTGAACCAGAATTTTGTATTTAGTTCATTTAACTTCATTTTTGAAAGTTGTTGTTGTTTGGAGGTGATTTTTGATCTTCCAACTTCATCAACCTCATTCTTTGGTAGATTAGTTTAGAAAACAACTATGGAGCTTGCATACGGATGAACCGGGGTGGATTGATCGTCGATCGGCTCTGACAAACCGCGAGATGTTTGGTTCATTTCTCTTTTTCTTTGTGTTTTTCTTTATGGTTGGGTTATGTATATGTATTTGCTATGAACTCATGTATATTTGTCGCCCATGACGTTGTATAAAACTTGCTTTACAAATCTTTATTGGTGATTGTCTCTGATTTTTGCTTTATGCGCGGGGTTTGAGTTGCGTTAGAGATAATCCTTGCAAACTTCGATTAGGGATGATTATCTGTTAGTTTCTGGACTCTAGAGATAGATTTAAGAGCTAACAATCTTCAATAGGCGTCGAAGCTTAATGCCTTCCGTGTTTCGAGGCTTCGCTCGCGAGAGTGACGAAGAGAGTGACACGATTGTTATCTCAACTTTGCGTTAGACATAACCTTTGTTGTGAGCGATGCTGGGTGATATTGAGGAGTATTTTAGGTGGAGTATAATTGGTCGGTAAGTTTAAGTTTGTGAGGAGTGATTTATATGCATTGTCGGACGAGTTTTTCTCTCTGAAGAATGATTTCTTTTTGTTTTAATGTTTACTTTTATGTTTTCTTGTTTGAAACTATTTTAATCCAAACTCATAAACGCGAGAGACTGTCGAACGACATTCTTTCCCTCGAACCGATCTCTGTGGACACGACATAAATCCCGGAGGTAATTCTTTCCAAAAATAAATATTTTTGCTGCTTGCCCTATTCTGCATTCAACAAAATGGCGCCGTTGCCGGAGATTGGTTTTGATATTGAGTCGCATTGCGACAGTTTCTTTGTTTTTGAGTTTTGTATATATCGTATATATTGTCTGTTTCCATTATGTTTGTTCAAGTGTTGTATACATTTTGTTCCCGTAACGTTTGTTCAAGTGTTTGGTTAGGACGCTTGCTTTTGGTTGCGCGGTGAGACATCACCATGGCATGAATGAAGGAAGTTTCTAGCTAAGCACCGTAAAGGCGTCGAGCTTACGACGTAAAACAAACATGTTTTATATTTTTTATTTTCTAATGTTTTGTTTGTTGTTTGGTTGCAAGTCTTGGTTGACTTATTTGAGGATGCTTTTGTGATTTTCCAAGTTAGTTCGTTTCAACTTGCGGATGTTTGGTAATGATCTTGTTAAGTTTTGTACACGTCTGAGGTATGTATTTATCGCTTTCTATACTTTAGCATATTCATGATACTTAGGTTTTTTACAAACTTTCATGTCATTCATTCTTTTGTATACTTGTTCTATTGTGAATCACTTTAGTTCCCACCTTTTTTGTGAGGTAGCCTTCTATTGTTCATATATGCACGGAGAACCAACATTCTTGTTCTAACTGGATTTTATTATGTTGAATCTTTTGTTTGTGTTGATTATATGAATGCATGAAAAGGATCAAGGCAATTGTTTTATTTTGAGCACAACCACCTTAGCCAAATAGTTAATTCACCTTGTGAGTGTGTGAGAATTCGTAACCCCTTTAAGCTTTTTGATCCATGTTTTTATTTGAACTTAATGCTTGTCTATGAGTATTATTTCACTTATTTTTTAATGGATTTTGTTTTTTCTTGGACCTCAACTTTGTGTTGTTGTATGGATTTTTTCCTTGCCTTAGAAAGTAGGGAGTATTCACATGATGGTGCGGTTGAATTTAAGTTGGGGAGAGGATGATTGTGTACTCATTGGTTGGATTCTATGCGGATTAAAAAAGAAAAGAAAAAAGAGAAAAATTTGTGAAAGAGAAAAAGAAAGAAAAAAGAAGAAAAAGAAAATCCTTGAAAAAGGAAACAAAAAGTGTTTCAATAATTGTGCTAAATAAGTATTGTGTGTTGTGTAACACTTGAGATTGTAGAAGAAGTTGATTGGAATTTGGTGTTTGAGTCTTTGTGAGTTGATCACTCCCTTAGGTTTAGGCAAGTTTTTGTTTCAATTACCTTTAGAAATTGCCCCTTGTTTGTTTACCCGACCACGTTACAACCTTGAAAATCCTTGTGATTCTTGCCTTTGTATTCTCAATGTGAATTGTTGGATGTATGCATAATTTAGTCTTTTGTTTGCATGAGTGTTGTGTGAGTGTAAATTACCTTATTTTGTGTTTTTCATCTACCGATGATTGTTTTTACTAGGTTTGATTCACTTTGGAACTTGTGTTGTTTTAGAATGTTTGACATGATTTTTGTATTTTGCATTTGTTTCGTGACTATGTTGTCGTCGTAGCCAGTGGTAAGTATTTGCTTTTTGTGTGTACCGTTTTCATTTGAACCATTCATTCGTTTCCGTTTTACAAAACCTGTTGATTCCTCGTTCTTTGGATATTGCTTTTGTGTTTTTAAGTTTGTTTGATTCTTGTTTGTGGACAAACAATTATGTAAGTTGGGGAGAGTTTGATAAGTGCAAATTGTACCTATTTTTGTATATATGTTTTGTTGCACTTATCGATACTTTGTGGTAAATATCGTGTGAATAAAACCCAATTTATTTATAAATACGTTTACTTTATATTTTAGTGTATATATTGCGTATAGTGTAAATATCATTGAGTTTAATTGATTTTTTCTCAATTTTTGTAGGTATTTAATTAAGGATATCTTGCCATTGTTGTATAGATGATTGAATAAGCTTTCTAACGCTTCGAACTGGGCGAAAAACAGAGTTACGATTCAAAAGTTACGAATAAAACAATGCAGGATTTTTGCTGTTGCTGTCAGCTGCGCCTCTGCTGCGCCGGGCGGTAAGACTTGAGCGCCGGGCGGTGTTGCAGTGGAGGAAATAAGAGAGTTGAAATAAGAGACTTACAGGAGTGTGCCATATTTTTGGGCTAGTGTCGGGCGGTATTTCCAGCGCCGGGCGGTGCTAAATATTTGTTACTAGGCGGTTTATGTACGCAGCTGATGTGAGAGGAAAAGTGGGCGCCGCCGGGCGGTGCTTTCTAGCGTCTGGCGGTGGGTCTGAACCAGAATTTTGTATTTAGTTCATTTTACTTCATTTTTTAAAGTTGTTGTTCTTTGGAGGTGATTTTTTATCTTCCAACTTCATCAACCTCATTCTTTGGTAGATTAGTTTAGAAAACAACTATAGAGCTTGCACACGGATGAACCAGGGTGGATTGATCGTCGATCGGCTCTGACAAACCGCGAGATGTTTGGTTCATTTCTCTTTTTCTTTGTGTTTTTCTTTATGGCTGGGTTGTGTATATGTATTTTCTATGAACTCGTGTATATTTGTCGCCCATGGCGTTGTATAAAACTTGCTTTACAAATCTTTATTGGTGATTGTCTCTGATTTTTGCTTTATGCGCGGGGTTTGAGTTGCGTTAGAGATAATCCTCGCAAACTTCGATTAGGGATGATTATCTGTTAGTTTCTGGATTCTAGAGATAGATTTAAGAGCTAACAATCTTCAATAGGTGTCGAAGCTTAATGTCTTCCGTGTTTCGAGGCTTCGCTCGCGAGAGTGACGAAGAGAGTGACACGGTTGTTATCTCAACTTTGCGTTAGACATACCCTTTCTTGTGAGCGATGCTGGGTGATATTGAGGAGTATTGTAGGTGGAGTATAACTGGTCGGTAAGTTTAAGTTTGTGAGGAGTGATTTATATGCATTGTCGAACGAGTTTTTCTCTCTGAAGAATGATTTCTTTTTGTTTTAATGTTTACTTTTATGTTTTCTTGTTTGAAACTATTTTAATCCAAACTCATAAACGCGAGAGACTGTCGAACGACATTCTTTCCCTCGAACCGATCTCTGTGGACACGACATAAATCCCGGAGGGAATTCTTTCCGAAAATAAATATTTTTGCTTGCTTGCCGCTATTCTGCATCCAATAATGCCTAGTTTCTTCTATTCGTTCTTTCCTCACACTCTCGCACTATCGGTTCGAACTTAGGATATTCCTTACTTTAGTGTCAGAATAATGAAACATGAAAAATAGAAACAAAGACAAAAACTAGCATGCATTCAATTAAAGTCGCCCTTACATTTTCCACGGAGTCTCGTCGGTAACGACGATCCTCACACGCCGAAATCAAGCAAATTTAGCAACACATATTGGTTTTAATTATAAACATGGTCACAATGATTAACATGGAAAAAAACATAACATACAAGACAAGAATATTAAATTGCAGAATAAAAGTAAACAAAAGCAAATAACCTGTAAAAGAAAATAAGGAAATTGAATTGCAAAGAGGAAACGCCGGAAGGCTTGTTCGAAATCAAAATACAGCACCGAATGTAAATTACAAGTAGTTTGCAACAATTCCTCGATGTGAGTAATTGTCACTCTTAAAGTAAATATATGCATAAACGGAATTCGACAGAGCTTCCGCGTCTAAAATCGGGGTGTCTAAAACATGAATAGAAGGTTCTGTATATAGATAAAAACTCCAAATGTAACTGCCAAGTCGTGTAAAGGAAGTGGAGGGAAAATAGGGTGGAGAAAACTGCCCAAAGCAGTTGCAGTTTTTAAATTCTGCAACTGCGCTGTCATGGCGAGTGCCACCAGGCCATGGAGAACGCAATGGTCTTGGCCTTTTTAAATACGTGACATCCTTGCTCATAACGAACGCCACCTGGTGATGGCGAGCGCCATATCAGTAGAATGGCAGATTTTTGCTCTTTCTTGCTGGATTTTCCTCGTCTTTCGTTCTTTTTCAATCCTTTTCCCGATCTCTCCACATATGAAGTTGTCAACTGCAAAACACATAAAACACATTAAATACAAATAAAACTTGAATAAAAATGAACGAAACATATGCGTAATGAGCCAAAAAGTATGATACGATTTCTCGTTATCAAACTCCCCCACACTAAGACTTTTGCTTGTCCTCAAGCAAAGTCCCGACATAATTAAAAATAGTAAGTGCAGCATCTGAAATGAGGGCACGACACGACTTTAAAATAGAACACGACTAATAGGCTAATGTTAAAAGATAGGTACTAGACTTCGACAACGAGGATACCGTGATGTCACATATCTGCACTTGCGGACAAAGACTCCCCCCTATGCAATACTAATCCAAATCGTACCATCATAACTCGACCAATATTCCTTGTTTCTTTTTCCCTCTTTTTCATTCTCGCGCGATCACATTAAGCCTGTTATCCCCACACTCGCATGGTAAGTGAATCTGTTAGTGTTTATGATCTCGATTTTCAACTTTTTGCATTATTTCTTCTTTTCTTTTTCTTTTCTTTTATATTTTCAAGAATCCGATCTGTTGGGCTAAATGGTCGGGTGAGGGCCACCTAACTTAGAAGGAACCGAATTCTTTCGTTCACTTTTCTACAATACAGCTCAATACAAATTATTATCAATTTTTCGAAATCACCACATATTAGCATCGGTTCATTACTTAGCGTGTGTTTTTGGGATGGTGCTGGCCACTAACATAAACTACTCAAGAGACTACTATAGAAACTCGGAAATCAAGGTCTCGGCATAATGGTTATTTAGATCGGTGCCGCATACTTAGGGAGTCTAAGGTGCTAAAACGGTACCGACGATGTCAATACTTTCCCAAGTCTAATCAACATAGCCTAAAGGTGAAAAAGTGTCATGCAATAGATTAGGATGAAAAAAATTTCGTTGGGGTTGCTTTTTATCAATCTTAGGGGAATTTTTCTAACGAAAGAAAAAGGTAAAATACAATAAAACTCAATTACGCATAAACAACTCGACATAAAAGAAACTATCTAGAAAAGCATAAAAATAACATGAAAATAACGGAAAAACAAAAAAAACAAAGCAAGTAAAACTCTTCCCCCACACTTGAACCGAACATTGTCCCCAATGTTTTAGTACAAGGTGAAAAAGGAGTGGGAGAACCTGGAATAATCAATGATGGCGGCATCGGTCGTGTGGTCGTCCAAAACCTCTGCCAAGGGCAGGGTTAGGAACATGCTAAACATACTCTCTCAAAGTGGTAACCTGTATCCTCATGCCCTCCATCTGCTCAGTCAGATCCGCCATATTAAGCTCTATACGCTCTGCAAAATCAATCTACTGTTGGTTGGCGCGATCCATAATAACTCTGATGTCCTCCTGCTAGCGTTGCAAGTTCTAGAGCACCAATTCACGCTCCGCCTCCCTGTCATTCTGAAACTGCAGTTCGGACAAAATATCATCTAAACTGCTCCGGATGGCGACAAAGTCGTACTCCTCCCGAGGCAGGTAAGTACCTAAAAATTGGTCAGAGAAGGTGGGTGCAGTGCGTGCTCTGTGACTCGACCCTGGGATGTTAGCATTGGCATGGGGGCCAGGCTGTTGTGCAAATCCCATGGTCTCAGCATAGGCCCTATTCACAGCTTCATCATCTAAGTTCGGGGCCTTAGTGTCAAATAACCAATTTGTTCTAACGCACACATTAATGCGCGATGCACAGGGTAAGTCTATACTCTTCACCTCCCTGTTCCGGATCATAAGCCTATATTTTCCACTTAGCACATTCTTGATAAGTCGCATGTTGCGACAGTACTTTAAATCACAAAAAGGAATGGCCAATCTCTCGAGGGTAGCCACCTCGTCATGCAATCCTATACCTAAAGCAATGGAGCCAATCACGTCTCCGATACAGATGTCACCACCGGACCGACCGGCGACAGAACCAAGGTGAGCTAACAAGAAAAGTGTAGGATTAACCTTAGTTTCCGACAACACACAATGAATGAAAAATAAATCCTTGGAATTCACATTCCCGGTGTTCTCTCTACCAAAGAGAGTGCTCGTTAGAACGCGGTGAAAATACCTAATCGCGGGGTTGTGAATAGAAGTGGATTTTAGGCCCTCCCACGTGGATATGGTTTTTCCAGTGATTTGGCGCCAGAAGCCTAAGGCATTGGCTTCCCACTCGCTTTCGAGCGGTGCCAGACAAGCGTACTTTTCGTCACTTGGAAACTGAAAAATCTCACCTATCCTCTCTTGGGGCAGCGAATAATCTATATTGAACATCCTAAAGTTCATGGTGCCAGTGGTACGGGACGGGTCATACAGGTATTGAAACGAACTTAAAAACTCATAGGTTAGTCTAACAAAAGTATGACTCGGATTAAAGAAAAAGTGGGACAAACTGACATTAGTTAGCATCCAGTTGATGCTGTCGAACATTCCTAGTACACTAACAGTATCGATATGAGCATATCGCGTGGCTTCGATAGGCCTTTTATGAATTTTGAGAAAAACAGCCTGCTGTTGCTCACCAAGGATACCTTCGGGAAATTCGATTCCCATGTAGTCAATGTCGCGAGCAACTCTAAGAGGCATTCTGAATTTTTTTTGAAAGGTTTTGGAGAGTTTGGAAACAAAAACAATGAGTAAGAGAGTTTGAGAATGTTGGTGGTGATGAGTAGAATGAGGTTTGGAAGGTTTAAATAGAATGAGAAAGGGTATATGAGTGGTTAGGGGTTAAGATGATGATTATTGGGAAGTTATTTGGGTGGTTACAGATATGTATGGGAAGTGGGAAGGGTTGGTTTGAAACCTGCGCCTTTTTTGCAACAGAATACGTGCAGGAAAAACCGCACGTTCCGTCTCCATGGCGAACGCCATGTGTTTAACATTGGAAATTTGAAAAATAAAGACGGATGGTGAACGCTATTAGGCAGAATTGCGCAAATTTCAATTTTTGATTAAAAAGCAGAATTTTTATGGGTTTTTGATCATTTAAATAAACATAATACATAAGTCCAACTGTCGAAATCTTGCGAGATTAAGATTGCAGAAAAATAAAACAAATGTTAAATATTACGAAACAATATAAAAGACATAAACGAAAAATCACATTAATTCAATAACCAGAACATCATGTCTTCGCCGATGAATCGACGATACAAAGAGTACAAATTACAACGGAATGAAAATACAATAAAAACCAGAACAAACTAAAACATAAAAGCAACAAGAACTCCATCGGTACAAATTATAATTCATTTGCTAAAGTGCCTAGTGAAAGAATGGACTTGCTGGAACAAATGGTCAAACTGCTCATTAGCAACATCTATGAATCCAATTAGGGCCCCTCGGATGGAAGTGATCTCATCCCTAAGGGTGTCCACTTGGCACTGTAGAGCACCAATGGCAGTAGCATGATCTACACGAGCTCTAGAGACGTGTGAAGTGGCATCAGGGGGATTGGCATCAGGTACTTCATAAGGCTGAGGGCTTTGGGGTGATGTAGGTGATTCACTCTCTTCCTCAAGGCATATAGCCAATTATTCCTATTATGCACATTTGTCCTCTCGTGGTTAGGCAAGGTAAAGTTATGGACCACTTTGTTGTCAATTAGGAATTCGAACCCGGCTGGTCCTAAGTTAGCCAACATACCACGGTTAAAACAGAAATTCAAGTGCATCGGACGGATGCCTCCATAAGCACGGATACGGTTAAGTTGGTAACGAAAACCTATTGCCTCAGTGATCATGGTAACTAAACCTCTAGCGAGGATAACACCATCGGTTTCTTGAGCAATGCGGTTCAAGTTAGCCAACATAAAGAAAGTAGCATTCACAGGCCTTCCATGTGAAGCACAGTACATAATAAACAGTTCATCCTTAGAAACAGAGGTGATATTTTCTTCCTTACAAAACAGGGTGTGAGCCAAAATCTTATGAAAGTACCTAAAAGCAGGGTTATGTATGTTACTAGAGAACTTGGTGTCAGGTTCGGGATGGTAGTTACCGGTAATGGTTCCCCAGAAGTAGTTAAGGTCAAGGTCAGTAAAAGTATCATCAGGTGTCAATGAATGGGCATCAGGTCCATTAGGAAATTCTAACAGGTTGGCCATTTCATGATGGGTAAAATGGAGTTTGGTGTTGAACAACCTGAATGTGGCTAAACCTCGTCCAAAACCAAGACCTTGGTTTAGGTCATAATACAACGAGCTAAGAAACTCTAGGGTCAGCATACGGTAAGGGCTATATATGTGCCTTACACCAAAGTTCACCCAACCAATCTGGTCAAGCAAGTACATCGCATTGTCCCTTAATCCTAAGGTGGTCAAGGTACGGCCAGCAGGGTATATAGGGAGTGCCAACTCCCTCTGAACCAAAATATCAAATCTGTGTCTCTGAGCATCGTTCCTAAATACAATCTCCACATCAGCATTGTGATCCATACTCTAAGTCAGTGAAGGCTATCCTAAGCTAAGCTAGCCTGAAAATAGACAAAGAGTACGCTATCAATGAACTATACCGTGAAGGTGTCAAAAGTAAAAATAAAAAGGTAGTAATAATAATAGTAGTAATAATAGTAGTAATAATAATATAATAGCAAACAGACACAGGAACAAATAATAAAGATAAAATAAAAAAGGGTAAAGTCTAAAAAATCTAAAGGTCGTGGGTTGCCTCCCACGCAACGGTTGTTTAATGTCTTTAGCTCGACATCGGGGTAGCTCCTCCAACTTATAACTTACGCAAAAATTTTTGTTCTAAATGTTATGGTAGTGTTTAAGTCTCCGCCCATTAACAATGAAAGTCTCGTCGGATTTTCACTTAACTTCCACTGCTCCGCTTTGGAGAACTCTTACAACTTCAAAGGGGCCAAACCATCGGGAACGAAGTTTTCCAGGGAACAGCTTAAGTCAAGAGTTAAAAAGGAGAACTATGTCACCTTGGTTGAACTCTCGTCTAGCTATTCGTCTTTCATGCCACTGTTTGGTTCTTTCTTTATAAATTCGGGAATTTTCGTATGCGTCCAATCTAAGTTCCTCTAGTTTATGGATATCAAAAAAATTTTCTCTCTTGCCGCTGTATAGTTCATATTCAGGGTCTTAATGGCCCAATAAGCTTTATGCTCTAGTTCGACAGACAGATGACATGATTTGCCATAAACTAGTTTGAATGGGGTGGTTCTTATCGGAGTTTTGTAAGCTGTTCTATAAGCCCACATAGCTTCATGAGTTTTGCAGACCAATCCTTCCTAGAGGTCGCAACTAATTTCTCTAATATTTTATTGATCTCTCTATTGGAAACCTCCATTTGTCCACTCGTTTAAGGGTGATATGGTGTTGCTACTCGATGTCGCACTCCATATTTAAGCAGTAGTTTCCCAAAAATATTCGAGATAAAATGGGATCCACCGTCGCTAATAACAACTCTCGGCACACCGAATCTAGAAAATATTACATTCTTGAAGAGTCTTATGACTACTCGTGCATCGTTGGTGGGAGAAGTTATTGCTTCGATCCATTTCGAAACATAATCGACTGCACCGAGTATGTATTTGTTGCCAAAGGATGACGAAAAAGGACCCATGAAATCTATCCCCCAAACATCACAGACTTCTACTTCTAGAATACCCCTTAGTGGCATCTCATCGTGTCTAGAAATGTTACCAGTGTATTGGCATCGGTCGCAATTTGTAACAGCGATGTGGACGTCCTTCCAAAGGTTAGGCCAAAATAGGGTGGATTGTAAAATCTTTGCGCAAGTCTTTGAAATGCTTGCATGCCCTCCATAAGGTGCAGAGTGGCAATGGGATATGATATCTTCAACTTCAGATTCAGGGACACATCGACGAAAAATTCCATCGGCACCTCACTTGAAAAGTAGGGGTTTATCCCAATAATAGTGTTTGAGATCATGGAAGAATTTCTTTTTTTGTTGGTAGGATAAATCTGGTGGAAGTACCCCAGCTGCTAGGTAGTTTACAAAGTCAGCATACCACGACAGTGTGGTCTTTGAGCATATTGATTCTACTACTTCATTTGTTTCTGCATCATGATAAATTAAAGATCACTTACTCGTTTTGCTTTCGTTTTCTAGCTGGGCTACAAGTCTATCGTATGAAAAATCGTCATTGATGGGGACTCACTCAGGTTCTTGATCCTTGATTCTAGAAAGGTGATCTGCTTCTACATTCTTGGTTCCTTTCTTATCTTTGATTTCTAGATCAAACTCTTGCAAAAGCAAGATCCATCTTAAAAGTCTCGATTTGGCATCCTTCTTATTCAACAGATACCAAATTGCGGCGTGATCGGTATAGACAATAATTTTTGCTCCCACCAAGTAAGAACATAATTTATCTAAAGCGAACACAACAGCTAGGAGTTCCTTTTTTGTGGTAGCGTAGTTCATCTGTGCATTGTCTAAGGTTCTACTTGCATAATATATAGCATGCAGCCTTTTATCTTTTCTTTGTCCTAAGACACCACCAACAACATAATCACTAGCGTCGCACATTATTTCGAATGGTCTACTCTAATCGGGCGGTTGCATAATAGGTGCAATTATGAGAGCCTTTTTCAAATGTTCGAATGCTTTCAAGCAATTCTCATCAAATACAAATTCAGCATCTTTCATTAACAAGCCCATTAGTGGTTTAGTTATCTTAGAGAAATCTTTAATGAATCGTCGGTAGAAACCGGCGTGTCCCAGAAAACTTTGAATTTCTCTAACTGTGTTTGGAGGTTGGAGGTTTTCTATGATTTCAATATTTGCTTTATCAACTTCAATTCCTCGGCTAGATACTACATGTCCAAGCACAACTCCTTCTCGGATCATGAAATGACATTTCTCCCAATTCAGCACTAGATTGACTTTAATGCAATATTCGAGTACCATTTCTAGGTTCGATAAACATCCTTCAAAACTTTCCCCACAGACAGAGAAGTCATCCATGAATACTTCCATTATATTATCTATAAAGTCGGCGAAAATTGACATCATACATCTCTGAAAGGTTGCGGGTGCATTACACAGTCCGAACGACATTCGTCTGTAGGCAAACGTACCATAAGGGCAGGTAAATGTTGTCTTTTCTTGATCGTCAGGATGGATAGGAATTTGGAAAAATCCTGAGTATCTGTCTAAATAGCAGAAGTGAGAATGTTTCGCCAATCGCTCAAGCATTTGATCTATAAAAGGTAAAGGAAAATGATCCTTGCGAGTGGCTTTGTTTAGCTTTCTATAGTCTATGCACATTCTCCATCCAGTTTGAGTTCATTTAGCAATGGATTTGCCTTTTTCGTTACTAACAACCGTAACACGTCCCTTCTTTGGCACGACATGCACAGGATTAACCCAGTTACTATCAGATATCGGGTATATGATTTATGCTTCTAGTAGCTTTTGTATTTCTTTTTTTACTACATCGTTTAGGATAGGATTTATCCTTCTCTGGTGCTCTCTAGAGGTCTTACAATATTCTTCGAGCATAATGCGATGCATGCATATAGAATGACTTATCCTTTTTAGGTTTGAAATGTTATACCCCAGCGCTTTAGGATACTTTCTTAGAACATGTAGAAGTTTTTCAGTCTCTATCTGTCCCAAGTCAACGTTAACTATCACTGGTTGTTCCAGTTTGGTGTCATACCTTAGGTTTTTGGGTAGTGTCTTAATTTCTACAGAAGGTTTCTTAAGGCATGGTATTGGATCGGGTGTTAGTGTTGAGCATGCTCTCAGACTGTCATCTACGTATGGCTCGTGCCAATTATCGTCTTCGAGTATAGGAGGTGTGATAAGTGGTTTTTATACATTATTTTGCTATTTGTTTTAGTTACAATTTTGTTATCGTTTATTTGTTTTATATCTCTTTTACCATATTTTATGCCTTGGTTGTGTTCTTTAATGTTTTCAGGTTCACATAAACATTCAGGAAGAATCAGAGCAAAAAATTGAGAAAAATTACAAAATGCGGATTGAAATTGGATTGAAGACAGTGGGCTGACACGGGTGCCCGTGTCGCCTGACACGGCCCGTGTCAACAGGTCTGGAGCAGCACGTTTTTGAAATTGAAGATTTTGGCTGAAGTCAGAGAGCTGACATGGGTGCCCGTGTCAGCTGACACGACCCGTGTCAGCAGGCCTGGGAGAGAAACAAGTTGCACGCAAGAGTCAGAGGGCTGACACGGGTGCCCGTGTTAGCTGACACGGCCCGTGTCAGCAAGCCTGAGAGTACCAAATTTGTGATTTTTTCTCATTTGTTGAGTTTAGTACCCTGAGGGGTATTTTGGGAATTCCGCACTGTTATAATTGTTTTGGAATTACTTAGACAAGGTTGGGAAAAGGGAAGAAACGCTTTTACTTTCACGAATAATTTTACAATAGTTTTTATGCGATCAAGGAGATTTGGAGAGGACGATCGTTCATGACCGGAAGCGATTGAAGAATTAGTTTTCCTCTGATCAAATTGTAATGTCTACCTTTAATTTTGTTTTTGTTTTTGTTTTGAATATTATGAGAGGCTAAACCCCCCAATGCTAGGGGGTGTCCCTGAATTGTTATGTAATGAACATCTTTTGAATTATTCAATGAGACTATGTTTTCTTACCTTAATCTTTTGTTATGCAAATTGTTTAACATTTTTTCGATCAGATAAATTGGGAACGATTTACGATTAGGGATTTGGCCTGAAAAACTAATCTATTATTTTTGTGTAATAACATTACGGTAGATATTGCCTAGGAATGGGGATATCCTGTAGTGACTGATAAAACTTTGTTAGAACTATTGCTTGATGTTCTTCTTTGACTGCTGAGGAATTAGGGTCAAGGGAGAATTTCAAAGGTTTTTCGGTTAAGGAATTTAAGAAAAATATTATTGAGGTTCAGTAAAATTAAGGTTTTGAGGCATGTCTCTTTGATGATAATTTAGGGTTCTTACTGAGCAATTCATACACCTTTCCTAGCATATTTTCTCATAGTTGTTAAAGTCATTTTATTATGCTGCTTATTTATTTTTGTCATTAGAATTATTTCAAAACCACCAAACAAAACCCCCCAAGGATATTTTTGTTTAATTGAAATAACACTTGTACTTACAATTGCACGCAGTCCTCGAGAGATCGATTCTGGGGATAACCCCGACTATTACTACATTGGCAAAAATAGTACACTTGCTATTTTTCCGATCAAGTTTTTGGCGCCGTTGCCGGGGACTGCCAAATTATAAGTTCTTGTGTTAAGTCAATTGGAATTTTGTCACTCTATGACTAAAATTTTATTTTTCTGTTATTTTTATTTTCATTTTTTTTATAAATTATGGATTATTACTGTTGCTACTAATCTGCGTCTAACATTTTTATGCGAGGAGATTCCTCAGCAAATTTTCTTTTTGACGCAGAAATTGAAAGAACGCTACACGAGAGGCGTAGACAAGCAAAACTTGCAGCGTCTGAAGCTGAACCGTCGAAGCACTCAAATTCAGGTTCAGAGTCAGACAAAGATACAGTGACCATGGCTGGAAATCAACCAGCGGAGAGACTTGTCGGTGATTACGGTGGGGCAAATGCACCGGCTGGTAGGTTGACCATTGTGAACCAACTGGTGAATGTGCCGAATTTCCAGCTGCATCCTAGCACCATCACTCAACTTGAGAGGAGACCTTTCACTGAAAAGGTTAATGAAGATCCCAACAAACATCTGCAAAGATTTCTGACTATGAGCACCACTCTCAAGATTGAGGGGCACACGGAGGAAGCAAAGAAGTTAAGAATGTTTCCTTTCTCTCTAGCGGAAGAGGCCGAAGAATGGTTCTACTCGTTACCTGCTGGGAGTATTGCCACTTGGGAAGAGATGGAGAAGGCATTTCTGAATTAGTAATATTCCGGCCTCCGTTTATATCCGAAAAAGATATGATATGGTGAACTTTAAACAGAAGGACGGAGAATCTCTCGGAGATTCATACAAGAGGTTCAAGAAAGTTTTGGTAGCCTGTCCGACTCACAACATAGATCAAACTGAGCAGATGCAGGTGTTCGTTAATGGCCTCCAGATAAAGACTAAGCAACTAATTGATACAGCTGCCGGTGGCTCATCTAATTTTACAACAGCCACTGGTGTAAAAAATATCATTGAAGCCATAGCCGCTAACAAGCATTTGGAGTTGTATGATCGCAGTGTGAGCCAACCAGAAAAGTTGATTGATTTAAAGCTTACTGAGCAAGTGGTAAAGATGGAAGACCAGATTGCAACTGAGGTAGAGAGAAGACTTAAGAAGATGAATCTTGGTACTAAAAGTGTGGTATAAGTTCAAACTGGTCAACCCATGAGTTGTGAGATTTGTAGTGGACCCCATTATACTGCACATTGTGTTGCGACTCCGCAACAAATTGAAGAGATAAAATTCCTGAAGCAGAATAATCCCTACGCTCTAACTTATAATCCAGGGTGGAAGAATCATCCTAACTTCTCCTGGAAAGATCAGTTTCAACAACACCCACAACAGTTTCAACAACACCCACAACAGTTTCAGCAGCAAGCACCACGAAAAGCTGATTGGGAAATTGCCATTGAAAAAATGGCCGCTCAAAGTTCCCAATTTCAAGAAGAGACAAGAAGTAATCTCAGGAACGCAGGTGCTTCCATTAAAAATCTTGAAGTACAGTGAGCCAGATAGCACAATAATTAGCAAGTTCTCTAACACCAGGTGCCTTACCGAGTGCAACAATGACAAACCCAATAGATAATCAGAATGTGAATGCCATCATGACTGGAAGTGGTGAGGCGAGTGAGAATTATGAAGAGGTAAGAACTAAAGATGAAGGTTTGATTGAGGTGGACATAGAAATCCAAAATCATCAAAAACCGCAGGAAGAAGTCATATCACCTGTAAATCCACCTGAAAAGAAGAATAAAAAGGAAGATAAACTGGCGATTAAGTTACCTTACCCTTAGAGAGTGCGACAGAAGCATCAAAAAGAGAAGGACTTTGAGAAGTTTGTCACAATGTTCGAAAAGTTGGAGGTTAATATGCCATTCTTTGAGGCGCTAGAGCAAATGCCGTTGTATCAGAAATTATTGAAAGAAGTGATCACTAAAAAGAGACCTATTGAGGAAGAGCTGAGAACTGTAAATGAGAAGCGCAATGAAGTACCACAAAATAGGAGAATCCCCGCCAAGCAGAAGGATCCTGGATCTGTTGCAATCCGTGCACTATAAAAGACATAAATTTTAAAAAAGTTCTGATTGATTCAGGTGCTAGTGTTAGTCTCATGCCATTATTTATTTATAAAAAATTGGGAATTGGAAGGGTGAGCAATGCAGGAACGAATTTAAAATTTGCAAACCACAGAACTGAGAGATCTTATGGGCTAGCTGAAGATGTGTTGGTGACGGTCGGTGAATTTGTCTTTCCAATTGACTTTGAGATCATGGATATTCCAGAAGATGAAGAAATCCCTATCATCCTCGGTCGACCTTTCCTGCTCACTAGTCGATGCAATTTCGATATTGAAAAAGGCACGGTGACTTTTAAATCTTTTGATGAGGAAATCACTCTAAAAGTGTTGGATTTTAAGAAGCGAAATAAAGGTAAAGGTAAGCAAGCTTCACTTGGAATGATCGAAATGGTGGAAAAAGGAATAAGTACGAAACCCCATCTTGAAAAAGTCTCCGGCATCATATCTAAGGATGAAGTCTCTCGGGCATGTAGTGCACATGTCAACACTGTAAAATCCATTCGTGAAAGCAAGAAAAGAAAGAAAAAGAGACATAGAAGGAAGGATAAGGAAGTGGGAGTTGACCTGAGGTAAGAAGTAGTCTGTATTGCTGAACATGACAAGAGCTCTGTTGCGGAAAGGTTAAGCGACAAAAAGCATAAGCTGAAGTACCCCCCATATCATTGGGGAGTAACCCGTCGAGCCATGCGACATTAAACGAAGCGCTACGTGGGAGGCAACCCACGCTTGTCTGAGTAATTATTTTCTATTTGCTGTTTATTTTTGTTTTGGTTGCAGCAAATAATCCGGATCCTACATGTGCAAACGATGATGTAGCAGTGGTGTGGCATTACCGTCAGCATCCTGAATCGGGATCTATGTGGGTGACCTCTCTCGCTCTTGTTCTAACACATCAGGGTCAATGTGTAGTTCAAGTTTTGGGGAGGATTTACTGCTTTTAGTTTTTTCCTCTTTGTACGGGTCATGTGTGTTGTTTTATGAAAACCTCTATGAATTCTCCCCGAATTAGAACCGTCAAAATTTTTTCATGTGAATACTGTCATTTTGAGATGGTCAAGAAATCATATTGAGTTTGAGGGAAGAGGAGTTAGAACTAGGGACATTGGGAAAGTTTGAAAACTTAGGAATGACCCGAACACCCTAGATTCCCTGGAGTAAGAAAGCGAGTCCAACATGTAGATTTGTGCCATAGTACTTGGATTTGAGAGGTATTCCCCGATTAGTTCATAGTGATAGTCCGGCATGACTAGAAATAATTGCATGTATAAGGTTGATTGATAGAATGACATAAGGCACCGAAAAAGTGAATAATGGCGATAAAGACAACTAGTCCTTATAAGTTGGGTAACCCTCACCTGGTTACTTAGCCTAACGGAGGTTGAGTCTCAATTGTTGTCCCAAAGTGGACTAATAAACGCCAATGAGTGAGAGAAAAAAAAAGAGATAATGCCTAGAAAAACTTTCGATCAATCTTGTACATGCGAGGGAAAACGGAAAAAAATGCCTTAATCTGATTATCCGAATGAAAGGGGCAAAAAATCAAAGAAAAGACTTAAGCCCAAAGCATAGTTGGAAAGGTAACCAAAAAGGGGGATGTAGGTCCATGGTTTTACCGCGATTTGTATTTGTGTAATACCTTCGTTAACGGACGATTACCAAGAGAACTAGTTTTCGTTGATCGGAACAAAGGCTCACGTATGAGTACAGACACACCTTATCTTCACAAGTCTTTCATTTGATATGTACCGTTTGATCTGAAATTTTTATGCAAGCTCGTTGCTTGAGGTCAAGCAACGGTTTAAGTTTGGGGGAGTTTGATCAGTGGTTTTCATACATTATTTCGCTATTTGTTTTAGTTACTATTTTGTTATCGTTTATTTGTTTTATATCTCTTTTACCATATTTTATGCCTTGGTTGTGTTCTTTAGTGTTTTCAGGTTCACATAAACATTCAGGAAGAATCGGAGCGAAAAATCGAGAAAAAATGCAAAATGCAGATTGAAATTGGATTGAAGACAGTGGGCTGACACGGGTGCCCGTGTCGCCTGACACGGCCCGTGTCAGCAGGTCTGGAGCAGCACATTTTTGAAATTGAAGATTTAGGCTGAAGTCAGAAAGCTGACACGGGTGCCCGTGTCAGGCTGGGAGAGAAACAAGTTACACGCAAGAGTCAGAGGGCTGACACGGGTGCTCGTGTCAACTGACACGGCCCGTGTCAGCAAGCCTGGGAGTACCAAATTTGTGATTTTTTCTCATTTGTTGAGTTTAGTGCCCTGAGGGGTATTTTGGGAATTCCGCACTGTTATAATTGTTTTGGAATTACTTAGACAAGGTTGGGAAAAGGGATGAAACACTTTTACTTTCACGAATAATTTTACGATAGTTTTTATGCGATCAAGGAGATTTGGAGAAGACGATCGTTCATAAGCGGAAACGATTGAAGAATTAGTTTTCCTCCGATCAAATTGTAATGTCTACCTTTAATTTTCTTTTTGTTTTTGTTTTGAATATTATGAGAGGTTAAACCCCCCAATGCTAGGGGGGTGTCCCTGAATTGTTATGTAATGAACATCTTTTGAATTATTCAATGAGACTATGTTTTCTTACCTTAATCTTTTGTTATGCAAATTATTTAACATTTTTTCGATCGGATAAATTGGGAAGGATTTACGATTAGGGATTTTGCCTGAAAAACCAATCTATTATTTTTGCGTAATAACATTACGGTAGATATTGCCTAGGAATGGGGATATCCTGTAGTGACTGATAAAACTTTGTTAGAACTATTGCTTGATGTTCTTCTTTGACTGCTGAGGAATTAGGGTCAAGGGAGAATTTCAAAGGTTTTTCGGTTAAGGAATTTAAGAAAAATATTATTGAGGTTCAGTAAAATTAAGGTTTTGTGGCATGTCTCTTTGATGATAATTTAGGGTTCTTACTGAGCAATTCATACACCTTTCCTAGCATATTTTCTCATAATTGTTAAAGTCATTTTATTATTCTGCTTATTTCTTTCTGTCATTAGAATTATATCAAAACCACCAAACAAAACCCCCAAGGATATTTTTGTTTAATTGAAATAACACCTGTACTTACAATTGCACGCAGTCCTCGAGAGATCGATTTTAGGGATAACCCCGACTATTACTACATCGATAAAAATAGTACACTTGCTATTTTTCTGATCAAGGTGCTAAAATCTTTAGTATCTCTGTACACTTGAATGATTCCATCTCCAATTCTTTTACGCATTCGTCAATGACGTCGAGAAAACAACATGAATCATCCATAGCGGGAGCTTTAAAAAATTGGGCCAAAATGAATTCAACTTTTTCTTCACCAACTTCAAAAGTTAGTTTTCCTTTCTTAACATCAATGATCGCTTCGGACGTAGCTAAAAAGGGTCTTCCTAAAATAATAGGAATGTTGGAATCCTCTTTTAAATCCATTACCACAAAACCAGTAGGAAATACGAACGGGCAGGTTCTCTAGCATACCTATAGTAAATTTAACAGAACAGTCCGCTAGTTGTAGAGACATTTTCGTTGGTCGCAACTCTCCTAAATCGAGCTTTTTACAGGTGGATAAGGGCATTAGACTAACACTGGCTCCTAAATCGCATAGAGCGTTGTCTATGACGTACTCTCCGATTACACAGGGTATCGAGAAACTCCCTGGGTCTTTCAGTTTATGAGGCATATTATTTTGGATGATAGCGCTACACTCAACAGTGAGCATAACGGTCTCGTTATCCTCGAGTTTCTTCTTATTAGACAGGATCTCTTTAAGGAATTTGGCATATGAAGGCATTTGTGTTATGGCTTCTTTGAAAGGTATAGTAATATTGGGTTGTTTTAGAAGCTCCATAAACCTTTTGAATTGCCCTTCATTTTTAGGCTTAGCGAGCCTTTACGGATAAGGTATTGGCGATTTATATGGTGGTGGAGGCACATAAGGTGTTTTTTTTTCTACGGCCTCTTCACTTTTGTCATTTTTGTCATTTTTCGATTTTGTTACCTTTTTGGTTCCTTTACTAGGATTCTGATACATGGCGGAGTTTTGAAGTCTTGGATCCACTAGTCTATCTAGTTCGGTTCCGCTTCGCAATGTAATAACATTAGCATGTTCTTTTGGGTTTGGTTGTGGTTGTCTAGGAAATGTTCCTACAGGGCCTGCTACTATTGTTTGTTGTTGGGCTACTTGAGAGATTTGAGTTTCTAACATTTTGTTATGGGTAGCCATGGCATCAAGCTTAGTTGCCATCTGCTTTAACAATTCACTTGTGTGCACATTTTGGTTGGCAAACTCTTTGTTTTGTTGGGTTTGTGTTGCGATAAAATTTTCTAGTAAAACCTCAATGTTTGACTTTCTTGGCGCTTGAGGGAAAGCAGTTTCTCCCTTTTGATATCCTGGATGAACTGCAGGGGCTTGAGTTGGGGCAAATAAAGCGTTATTATTCTTGTATGAGAAATTTGGGTGATTCCTCCAGCCAGGATTGTATGTGTTTGAGTACGGATTTCCTTGGGCGTAATTCACTTGGTCGGTAGGAATACCGGCTAGTAAATGACATTCAGTGTTAATATGTCCAGGGGTTCTGCACAATTCATAATTCGGTGTCACAGCGGCCACGGTGGCTGTTGGAGCTACAGTCAAGCTTTCTATCTTTTGAGTAAGCGCATCCACTTTAGCACTGACACGGTCCAAATTGTTAACTTCGTACATTCTGTTCTTCGTAGCAGGTTTTTCTATTGGAGTTCTCTCACCCCCCATTGGAAGTGGTTTTGAGCCATATTTTCAATGAGTTGATAAACGTCTTCATACGGTTTGTCCATCAGAGCGCTGCCAACTGCAGCGTTCAGATTCAGCTTTGTGTTGTAAAGAAGACCATTATAGAAAGTATGAATTATCAACCATTGTTCAAGTTCATGGTGCGGGCATAGCCTTTGCATGTCCTTGTATCTTTCCCAAGCATCGAAAAGAGATTCATTGTCTTTTTGCCTAAATCCGTTAATTTGAGCTCTTAGCGTAGCAGTTTTTCTTGACGGAAAATATCGGGCTAAAAAGGCTTTCTTCAACTCGTCCCACGTAGTGATAGAGTTGGACGGTAGAGACTGGAGCCAAGCTCTAGCTTTATCTCTTAAAGAAAAAGGAAAAAGACGTAGTCATATGGCTTCGTTACTAACACCATTTGCTTTTATGGTATCAGCATATTGCACAAACATCGATAAATGAAGGTTCGGGTCATTCATGGAACTTTCAGAAAATTGGTCATGTTGAACGACTTGTAACAGCGAAGGTTTCAGCTCAAAATAGTTTTGATTAATGGCAGGGGCAACAATGCTGTTATGCGGTTCATCTTGTGATGGGACAGCGTAATCCTTAAGAGGATAGTTTTGTGGGTTCTCAGCCATGGGTACTGGTATTTCTGGGTAAGGAATTTCAGGTTAAGGAAGATTATACTTAATTCAGAATTCGTTAATTCGGCGTCTTAAATTAATAAAACACTCGATATCATCAATCGGTTGCTCAAGCTTGTCGCCTCTAGAACGAGTGTTTGGCATACAATCGACGAATTAGAGAAAAAGGAAAAATTTTGGTGCCTTAGTCTATACTGCACAACAATGGATTCACAATATTGACTATATCAGCCTTCCCCCACAACGGCGCAAAAAACTTGACGTGTGTCGAGGGTACTAACGTGATCGTCGAGCTAAGACTGCAAATATACAACTGTTCGCGTAGTTTTAAATAAGGATGTCGAACCCACAGGGAAGGGATAATCAAACTAATGCAATCAATAGTTGCAGTGTAAAGCTAAGGCAAAGGATTTACGAAAATTAAACGGAAAGGAAAGATTACTAATTCTAAAGGTTTTAGGAAATAATAATAAAATCGAGTCCGGAATATAGATTCCGCGTATCTAAGGGACTTGTAGAAGTCGGGTGCTAATTACGACTGCACTTGGTTCCGTAGGAAGTACTAACTTAAAGGCTCCGTCTCACACTCTCGAGCTATTGACAAGAACCACACCTAACAACCACAGGATTTGCTCTCGCTCGCCCGTTTTAATTGAAAAGAGTATTATGGAATTTAAGGAAATTCTAAATGATTCCTAAAGCGCTCTTGCTGTTTTTAGGATCGATGCCTAGTTTCTACTATCCGCTCTTTGCTCACACTCTTGCACTATCGGTGCGAACTTAGGATATTCTTCACTTTCGTGTCGGAATAATGAAACTTGAAAAATAGAAACAAAGACCAAAACTAGCATGCATTCAATTAAAGTCGTACCTACATTTTCTATGGAGTCCCGTCGGTAACGGTGGTCCTTACACACCGAACTCAAGCAAATTTAGCAACACATATTGGTTTTAATTATAAACATGGTCACGGTGATTAACATGGAAAAATACATAGCATACAAGACAAGAATATTAAATTGCAGAATAAAAGTAAACAAAAGTAAATAACCTGTAAAAGAAAATACAAAATTTGAATTGTAGAGTGGAAACGGGAAGGCTTGTTCAAAATCAAAATACAACACCAAATGTAAATTACAAGTAATTTGCGATAATTCCTCAATGTGAGTAATTGTCGCTCTTACAGTAAATATATGCCTAAACAGAATTTGACAGAGCTTACGCGTCTAAAATCAGGTGTCTAAAACATGAATGGAAGGTCCTATATATAGAGAAAAATCCCAAATGTAACTGCCAAGTCGTATAAAGAAAGTGGAGGGAAAATAGGGTGGAGAAAACTGCCCAAAGCAGTTACAGTTTTTAAATTCTGCAACTGCGCTGTCATGGCGAGCGCCACCAGGCCATGGTGAACGCCATGGTCCTGGCCTTTTAAAATACGTAGCATCCTTGCTCATGGCGAACGCCACCTGGTGATGGCAAACGCCATATCAGTAGAATGACAGATTTTAGCTCTTTCTTGCTGGATTTTCCTTGTCTTTCGTTCTTTTTCGATCCTTTGCCCGATCTCGCCACAGATGAAGTTGTTAACTGCAAAACACATAAAACACGATTAAATACAAAAAAAACTCGAATAAAAACGAACGAAACATATGCATAATAAGCCAAAAAGTATGATATAATTTCTCGTTATCACCCAGCAGCACTGATCCACCATCTTGATCACACGATTCCTTAAACACGTCTTTGTTTGGAGTCATGTGCAAGTACACTTTGAATCCATAACCCACTCCTTGCTAGAGTCATTGCTTGAAACCACCAGGACATGAGATGATTCATAACCATCTTGCATAATGGTTGCATTACCATTATCCTTTTCGCCATGATTGTTCAGACGATTAGGGCATACTTTTCTTATATGACCCTCCATCTTACAATGATAACACTTAATAGAAGGAGCATTACCACCATAAGAATTTTGTAGAACTTTACCCTTCTTGTTCTCAAACCTACCATCTTTCTTCAAGAATTTCCCCTTAACAGACAAACCTTCACCAACAGAGGATGGCTTGTGCTCCTTTCATTCGTTCAAATCCTTAACGTACAAGACATATTAAACATCTTCAAAGGTCAACGACTCTCTTCATAAAAGAGAGTTTCTTTGAAGTAAGCATGAGACTTAGGTAAAGATCATAATAGTAACAATGCTTGGTCTTCATCATCAATCTTGACCTCAATATTTTCAAGATCAAGAATTAACTTGTTGAACATATCCAGATGCTCAGCCAAGGCTTTATCTTCACCCATCTTGAATGAATACAAAACTTGCTTTAGGTAGAGACGATTAACCAACGATTTCGTCATGTATAAACCTTCAAGTTTCGTCCATACACCAGCTGCAGTTTTCTCCTTTGAAACCTGCCAGAGAACCTTATCACCAAGGCTCAATACAATGGCATTGTGGGCTTTTTTTACCATCGTTGTCGTCTCCTTCTCCGATAGGGCATCATTCATCTTCTCTAATCCTTTCAACGCTTCTAACAAACCCTGTTGAACAAGAAGGGCTTGCATCTTCAAGCGCCACAAACCGAAATCATTCACACCAGTGAATTTCTCAATCTCATACTTTTTTGACAACACATTCTCCTCCACGCTTACCACACCAGTTTGTTGTGAATTGATGTCGTCAAAAACAAACCAAAATATGAGAAAAAAGATTGAGTTTCTTGAACAAACACAATAAACCCTATTAGGATTTACTAAAGGGAAATAAGAAGGAAGAAGAAGAAACAAAATTGGTTAAATCTATTTTACTATTCACTTTCTTAATAAGAGTTCAAAGATTACAAGTGAATACAAACAATTAATCTCTAAACTTATTAGTCGTATCATTAAGTTATGGGAAAGAATGGTTGAACGAAGACTAAGAAAAGAGACTCAAGTTGTTGAAAATAAATTTGGTTTAATGCCTAAGAGGTCAACCATGGAAGCAATCTATCTACTACGACGTGTGATGGAGCAGTATCGGATGGACCAATAAGACTTGCACTTAATTTTTATTGATTTGGAGAAGGCGTGTAATAGAATGCCTAAAGAGATTTTGTAAAAAATCTCAAAAATAAAAGGGTTAAGATTGCATATATTCGAGTTATCCAAGATATGTATGAAGTAGTATCGATTAGTGTACGCACACAAGGTGGAGAGATAAGAGATTTCTCCATTACAATAGGTTTTCATCAAGGTTCAAATCTAAGCTCTACCTCTTTACTTTAATTTTGGATGTGCTCACATATCACATCCAGGAGCTAGATTCGAGATGTAAGTTTTTTTTGCAGATGATATAGTCCTACTTGAAGAGTCGAAGGAAGATTTAAATGAGAGGTTGAAGACTTGGAGATGAGATTTAAAAATGCATGGTTTTCACCTAAGGAGAAGTAAGACAAAGTATATGAAATGTGAGTTCAACAAAAGGAGAAACATTTGTAACCTAAACGTGAAAATTGAAAATTATACCATCCCACAAGTCACACAGTTTAAATATCTTGGATCCATAATACTAAATGTTAAGGAAATAGAAGAGGATGTAAACCATAGAAATCAAGCTATGTGGATGAAATGGATGGCCGTGAGATATTTTATGTCACACAAAGGTACCGCTTAAGCTGAAGGGAAAATTTTATCATACTACGGTAAAAACACACGTTGTACGAGACAAAATGTTAGACGGTTAAAAAGCAACACCAGAATAAAGTAAGTGTAGCAGAGATGAAAATGTTGGGTTAGATGTGTGGTAAGACTAGACATGATAAGATTAGAAATGACAATATTAAAGAGAGTGTTGGGGTATCGCCTATAGTAGAAAAAGATGGTGGAAATTAGACTTAGATAGTTTGGACATATGGAGAGAATAACTTTAGATTCTGTGGTAAGAAGAGTCTATCAGATGGAGAGGATTTAAACAGTTAAAGGTAGATAAAGACCTAAAAACTTTATGAGAAGTTATTAAGAAATATCTTGATATTAATGATTTGGATTAAAGCATAGTACTGAATAAAACATTATGGCAAAAGTTGATCCATGTAGTCGATCTCATCTTAGTAAGAAAAGTTTGATTAGTGTCGTTGTTGTTGTATGATTGCTGAAATATGGATTCATCATTCAGCCAGTAGGAATTTATCATTCAACTATGTTACACAATTAACTTAAAAATATTAAGGTGTACATGATAATGATTGGTTGACACTGTCGGTCGATGCATAGTATATCTCACAATAATAGAATAAATACTTATTTTGTTACTATTCTATTTTATTTTTATCCAATTTTTAACATAGTATATCTCACACATCAAGTAAACGTTAATACATTTTATTTTTTTATTAAAAAAAGTAAAAACTGTTTTGAAATACCACCCACAAGAAAAGCCATAAATAAATACATGTAAGTTTTATATTCAATACGAAGGCATTTTAGATAAAATTTTAAGTCTGAATAAATATTTATTTGAAGATGTGTTATTTACTAAAATACAAATACATTTTTTTTCTAATTTTAAAATGAGTGCACATTATAACAATAGAACAAAAAATTTTAATATTTTTTCGTAATATTATATAGTTAATGTTCCGAACTGGGTCAGCGCTTGCCCAACCGTCGGGCAGACCCAACCCAATACTGGGACGACCCAATATGGCCCCTCCAATAGCCAGTGTCGGGAACGACCCTGTCAGCACCGAGCACGCTCGTGTTTTCCCCTCGTCGGCCAGGTAGCAGACACCACTGTCGAGCAAAAGCTCAGAGCCGAGGAGAGCACCTCTTTCCTCGGCCTCCACGTACTCCTTCCCGCGAGGACACGTCACCTTGTAACCTCCCACCTCCGAAGGAATCAGTCTGCCCACTTTCCGGAGATCTCGGGACCGTTACCCCAGGGCGAAGACCACGTGCTGGTCTTCCCTACGCCACGTAAGCCCTAGCAGTTGCCTGGATCGGGCCTTGCAATTCAGCCCAGTGCAGGTAACCGTTGACCCCGCGCTGGGGGACTCTCTATAAATACCCTCTCACTTGAGAGGGTCAGGTTATGTTCATTCTCACTCTTACACCTTTATTCTTTACTTGCTTACTCCCGTTTCCTGACTTTGGCATCAGAGTACCTTGCAGGTATCCGCCGTATCATCCTCACCCGACCTGAAGATTTCATGACGCTGCTGGCCACTGTCATACTATCTGATCCAGGTACGATCAGTGCCGCCGACTGTAGGGACTATTGCTTCCCCATTTTTCCTTCATCATTAAACCAAATCAAATCTCTCTTTTCGTAACAAACATGGCCCGCAACCAGACTGGAAACAAAGCTTCGGACACCGTCTTTATGCAACCTGAAAATGGAGACCACCGTGAAGACAACACTGTCATTCATGTCGAGGATGTCGACGTGAGAGACGGGCAGACCGGTTCCCCATTTTCCAAAGATGTGGCGTACGATGATGCCGAACATGACATCCCGCAGGTTGTCTACCAGCCTGTCCCTCCATCGCCCAATGCGGATCCGAGCACGGTGGCCCTGTTCGCCTTGGTCAACCAGACCAACCAGCTGATTGCTCAGCAAAATCTCCGAATCGAAGCGCTCGAGAGAGGGCGGCCACGATGATCTTCCCCGCGAAGATATCATCACCCCCAATCTCCCAACCGTTCTCCTTCCCCGCGAAGGACTCCCCAGGCGGACTCTCGCAGCCCCTCCCCGCGGCGCGAAGGTCGCGGACCACGCTTGGAGCGAACCTAGCCTATGGTCACTCAGAAGCGCCCCCGCTCCCCTTCTCAGAAGGAGCCGAGGCGGTCCCCGACCAGGAAGAGGAGCAAGGATGACGACGAGAAGCCGAAGAGCCATTCCAGGAGTTCTCCTCGTCGACATGGACCGGGTCGGAACCATCGCTCCCCATCGCGGTCGCCGGTGAAAAGTGATGAGGAAGACCAGAGAACTCCCTTGTCCAGGGAAATTATGGACACACCTATACCCGCGGGCATGGAGAAGTCCCCACAACTGGGAACTTATGATGGCACGGCCGACCCTGACGATCATATCGAGAGCTTCGAAGCCATGCTCGACTATAGAAACGTCCGGGGAGCTATTAAGTGCAGGCTCTTCCCGACTACCCTCTGGAAAGGGGCCATGACTTGGTACAAGAGTTGCTCCGGAATCCATCACGTCCTAGAGACAGTTGAAAAATCAGTTCTCCAGGCATTTCACCGCCTCTCGCCGACACCCGAAGACGGTGGCCTCCCTAGAGGCCATATTCCAAGGGCGAAACGAATCCCTCAGAGACTACATCGAGAGATTCAACAAAGAAGCCGTCGAGGTCCACGCGACCGACGACATGAAGAAGTTCCTGATCGAACGGGGACTACGCACTGGAACCGACTTCGCCAAGGCTGTGGGCATCCATAAGCCTCGCAACTTGGAAGACCTACTCTTCCGAGCGCAATCGTACATCGAGTTCGAGGAGACGCAGGCCGCTCAAATGGCCCTCGACTCACGGCGACGAGATGGCCCCCGCGGCCACAGAGATGAAGACTCTCCCCCCCCCCGACGTGGGGGAGAGAGAAGAAAGAAAGGCCGCCCCCGGGACTCTCGTGAACCGAGAGGTCCTGCTGGCCAGTTCACAGAATACACGCCGCTCAACGCTCCCCGTGCGCGAATTCTCTCTGAGTGCGCCAACTCGGAGTTTCAGAAAGGGGGCATCCGCTTTCCCAAGCTGACAGCCCCCAAATCAAACACGAACAAGTCCAAGTATTGTAGATTCCACCGGAGCCATGAACATGTCACAGAAGATTGCATCCATCTCAAAGATGCAATTGAGATCCTGATCAAGGAAAGACACCTAAAGAAGTACGCCCAGAGAAACGACACTCCTCAAGACGCTCAAAGCGTCGAGGAGACGACGCCACCAGCTGAGGAAAGTCGACTACAAGTTGCCTTCAGCGTCACTCGACCCGAGGACTTCTTCATCCCCGAGGGAATCGAGAGCCCAGAGGCAGTCCGCAACATATGGGCGAGTTTCCCCGATGAGGACCCTGTCACTGCCCGTAGCACATGGGAAAGCTTCCCCAAGATAATGGTCATATCCGGCGGAGGACCCGAGAAGGTGTCCGTAGGGTCGATCAAACGAAAGTTTGACGAGCAGGAGTCAGCGACATCGGCGAAGACCACCACTTTCGATAAGGTGCAAGAGAGGCCAAACCCGATCACCTTCTACCTCGAGGAGCTGCCAGGAGGGGCACCCAATGCCACCATTCCCCTCCTGATCCGGGCACAGGTGGAAAACTTTGACGTCCGTAGAATCTTGGTCGACCAAGGGAGGTCGGTGGACATCATGTACGCCCACCTCTTCGAGACCCTCCAGCTCGACAAGAAGTATTTGACCCCTTACGTAGGCTCGGATCTACAAGGGTTCAACGACACCACCACCAGACCATGGGGCTATGTCGAACTAGTGGTCACATTGGAGAGCGAAGACACTGCCCGACAGGTCAAGACCCGCTTCTTGGTGGTCGACTGTCCGTCTCTGTACAACTGCATCCTGGGAAAGACTACTCTGGCCGAACTCAGAGCAGTACCATCGACAGTCCATCTAAAGATGAAGTACTACACGGCCAGGGGTCGGGTCGTCACCATGTATGGGGACATTGAAGCGGCCAGGAGGTGCTTCGACGCTGCAATCAAAGGTCTGAGCTCCATCAGCACCAAGCCTAAGACCGGAGGAAAGTCATCCCCAGACGCTGTGCAAAAGCCACTCCCGGGCATCAACGCGGTCGACCTCGACAGCAGGTTCCTGGGCGAGCAGGAAGAAGGCGGAGCAGCTGACCACAACCTCTAAACGGAAAACAATGGGCAGCCTCTCCACCCAGCACGCCCAATCCCAGATGGAGACTTTGAGCTCCCCCTCCCTCGGAGATGACCAAGACCGAAGTGTAAAGATCGGCGTCGGACTCCCCGACATGGCGAAGAAGCAGCTGAAGGATGTCTCCGGGAGAACGCCGACCTGTTCGTATGGAGCGCCTCTGAGATGCCTAGCCTCGACCTAGATGTGGTGTGCCATCAGCTCACTGTAGATCCGGCCGCTAGGGCCATAGTTCAACGTAGGCGTAGGCAGTCTCCCGAAAAAGCGGAGGCTGCTGAAAAGGTGTAAAAGACCTCCTAGAGGCAAATTTTATTTCGGAGGCCAGGTACACCACCTGGCTATCCAACGTTGTACTTGTAAAAAGAATAATGGAAAATGGAGGATGTGTGTTGACTATACCGACCTTAACCGAGCATGCCCGAAAGACTCTTATCCTTTGCCTAACATCGACCAGCTGGTCGACAATTCTGCAGGTTTCAAGCTATTATCCTTCATGGACGCCTACTCGGGGTACAACCAAATCCCCATGGACAAGGCCGACAAGCAGCATACTGCCTTCATGACCGAGTCGGGCAATTGCTACTACAACGTAATGCCCTTTGGCCTGAAGAACGCCGGTGCGACCTACCAATGGATGATGAATAAAGTCTTCTGAGGAGAGATCGACGACATGCTCGAGGTCTACATGGACGACATGATCGTAAAGTTTGCAGAAGAAGTCGACCACGCTGCCCATCTCAAGAAGGTATTCGACATGACGAGGAGGTGCCGTATGAGGTTCAATCCCGACAAATGCACCTTCGGCGTTCGGGCGGGCAAGTTCCTCGGTTTCTACCTCACAGAGTGAGGAATCGAGGTAAACCCCGACAAGTGTAGGGCCTTCTCCGAAATCCCGACCCCGAACTCGAAGAAGTAAATACAATCATTGAACGGGATGCTAACCGCCCTCTCCCGCTTCGTCGCCAAATCTGTGCAATACGCACTCCCGTTTTTCAAGCTTCTCCAACAAAAGGCCACGTTTGAATGGAGCGAGGAGTGCGAGCAGGCACTCCTCCACCTCAAACAAGTCCTGTCGCAACCCCTGGTCCTCTCGCGGCCGGAGAATAGGGAGACACTGTTCTTGTATCTCGCCATCACGAGCGAAGCAGTCTGTGCTGTCCTCATCATGGAAACCCCCAACGGCCAGAAGCCGATCTACTTCACAAGCAAGGCCCTCCAAAGCCCCGAGCTTAGATATCAGCAGATCGAGAAAGTCGTCCTGGCCCTTGTCATCGCGGCTAGGAGGCCGCGCCATTACTTCTTGGCCCACACGGTCGTGGTAAAAACCGAGCAGCCGATAAGGTAGCTCCTCGGCCGACCAGACATGGTAGGAAGGATGCTCCGATGGTCGCTAGAGCTCGCCGAGTTCAACATTCAGTACGAGGGAAGGAAAGCCCTGAAGGCTCAGGTACTGGCCGACTTTGTGGCAGAAATGACCGTCCCGGAACCTTTGACCAATGGATTCCAGAAGTGGACAATCTACTTCGACGGGGCATCCAGCATGAAAGTGAGCGGGGCAGACATTATACTCGAGAACGAGGAAGGAATCCTGATCGAGGTCTCCCTCGAATTGTCCTTCCCAACGTCGAACAACCAGGCAGAATATGAGGCTTTCCTCGCCGGATTACGATTGGCCGAGGACCTCGGCGCTAAAGAGGTCAAAATCTTCACCGACTCCTAACTCGTAGCCTCTCAAGTCCGAGGAGAGTACCAAGCCAAGAACGACCGCCTCATCGAATACTTGACCTTGGTAAAGGAAAAGATGAAGAACTTCACCTCCGCGGAGGTAACCCATATCCCGCGCGAGCACAATACCCGGACAGATATTTTGTCCAAATTGGCGAGCACAAAGAAGAAAGGCGGGAACAAGTCCGTCATTCAGGAAGTCCTTTCACATTCGAGCATCGACAAACCCACTCCAACGACTGACGTGAACGCCATAGGGGACAATAATTGCTGGATGACCCCGATATACGAATACCTCACGACGGGAAAACTACCCGAGGATCCCAAGGAAACGGGGATGGTCAAGCGGCGAGCGTGCTCGTACACAATAGTCGAGGACAAACTATACTGCCGAGGGTTTTCTATCCCCCTCCTCAGGTGCGTCGAGGAGACCAGGGTCCCCGGTATACTCCAGGAAATCCACGAAGGGATCAACGCACAACACCTCAGCAGGCGATCCTTAGCCCGTAAGGCGCTCCGAGTAGGGTATTATTGGCCCACCATGCTGCAGGACGCCAAGGAGCATGTCAAGAAGTACGATCGATGCCAACGACATGGGGACATGCACCTTGCTCTTCCCAACGAGCTCAAAACACTATCGTCCCTATGGCCGTTTGCGTGGTGGGGAATGGATATCCTCGGGCCCTTCGTCGTAGGGTCATACCAAAACAAATACCTCATTGTCGGGGTAGATTACTTCACGAAGTGGATCGAGGCGGAAGCCTTGGCCAAAATCACGACCTTCAACATACTCCATTTCTACAAGAGGAACATCCTCGCCCGATTCGGCGTGCCCCAAGCGATTGTCACCGACAGGAACTTCCAAGACTTCTTCACCAAACTAGGCACGAAGCAGCACTTCACGTCGGTTGAGCACCCTCAAACAAACGGGCAGGCCGAAGCAGCGAACAGAGTGATCATTCGAGGATTGAAACTCCGACTTGGCGACGCCAAGCAACGATGGGTCGAGGAGCTACACAGCGTCCTCTGGGCCTACCAAACAACCCCACATTCCACGACCGGGGATACCCCCTTTCGTCTGACCTACGGAATAGAAGCGGTGATCCCTGTGGAGATCAGGGAACCCTCCAGGAGGACGGAGTCCCCCCTCAACGAGTGCGCGAGCAGCGAGCTCCTGAGAGAAGAGCTCGACTTTGTCGAGGAGAAAAGGGCGGACGCATCCCTCCAGGAAGCCTCACTTAAGCAGAAAATAACTCTACATTATAACAACAAAGTTATTAAACGATATTTTCAAGTTGGTACCCTCGTCTTACGAATGAACCAGAAAGATTCGCGAGAAGGTAAACTCATCGCGAACTGGGAGGGCCCGTACCGCGTCCGCACAAAAACGGGGACATGAGCCTACTACCTCAAAAATCTACACGGGGAAGAACTTGCTCGACCATGGAACGCTGAGAAACTTAAGCAATACTATAGTTAGACACTGCCTGCGACACGCCAGCATCGCGATTACGGGGGCGCGCTAGGGTACAAGCGCGACACCTCTATATGAGACACAATGATCAAGGGCCGCGTTGTGTGTGCGCGAGGACATTTTGATCCGACGAGGACCCCTCGACCGAGCTCCATCGTCATCGTACCAATTAGGCAGAACGCCCAGCTCGCGATGAGAAGTTCACGCCACGAAGCTAAGACCTCGACCGAGCTCTTAGCCTCGTTGAAGGTCGGGATACACCTCCGGCCACTCGACCAGTTCCCCCCACTCAGTCGAGGATCAACAAAGTCGAGCAAAATCCCACATTACCAACACTTAGACAAAAACAATAGCATCACACACGCAAATGAAAACATACAAGCATCACACGCGCAAATATGCAAAAATCAAAGCATTAACCGGGCAGAAGCCCACTGTGCAAATATTACAAAAGTATCAAAAATCCCTTGGCACGCAGGTCGGGCAAAAATCATCAAAGAAATGGCACGCAGGCCAAACAAAAGACCAAAAATTAATGGCAAGCAGGCCGAGCAAACAAGAGAACTAAACAGCGATTTCTTCCTCGATCCAACCATCAGTCTCCTCGTTCTCCTCCTCTGGCACGTCCAACTTGTCGTCAACCACACGAATGAAAGGATTGATCCTGTTGAGATTAAGCTAGACATCTGGATTCTCGGCCTTAACCTGCGCGACAACATTTTTAAAGCCTATCTCGAGGGCCTCTAGACTATCCTGCTGAAGCTCCCGGATCTTAGCAATCAGAGCCGCCCGGCTGGTGAAACCCTTCTCTTTGGCGGACTCATTCTCTTCAGGACGGGCAACAGCCTCCAGCTCGGCAACCCTAGTCTGGAGGCGGTCACGCTCCTCTTGAGCCGCCTTCAGTGCAGTGTTGGCCTCATTCAGCTCGTGGAGGACGTTGGCATGATTCTCGCACTTGGACTGGGCCTCTTGCAGATCGACCTCAAGCTTATTCTTCTCCTTCTCGAGGGCAGTGTTTTCGTCCTTTAGCTTCTGCAGCTCGGAGGCAGGGGAGGTCTCCTCGTTCAAGACCAAGGCAGTCTCGAAGATCCGCATCATGGCCTCCAGGTCCTCGACCAACGCCTTCTTCCGGGCCTCTCCATCCATCCCCAGGACTACCTTCACCTCGGACTCAGCGACAACGGGAGGGCTTCCCCCAAAGAAATCCCGATGAAGATGATAGGCGGGCAGCAGAAACTTCTCCGTTGGGACAGGGCCTTCGAGGTCCACGAGGACGGGTCCCTCAGTCCTCGTCCTCTTGGCAGGGGTACCCTCTAGAGGAGGAGACTGACTGCACTGAGGAGAAGAAGATCCACTCGTTCCTCTAAGGGGCACCACATCCTGGATAACCTCGCGAACACGACTCTTTGGTCGTTTAGGGGGTCCGCTCAACATCCATCTTCATGATACGCTCGATGGCGTTTGACATTTGACCTGCAAGGGAAAACATGAAACAAGTTAGCACAAGGAAATAAAACTACGTAAACGCCCAAGCAGAACAACGGGCTCCTACCTAAGAACCTCTTGGTCTCATCGGAGGACTTGCACTCAAGGAGAGCCTTGGTGTTTATGTAATGGGTCGCAGTCACAACATGTCCCCGTGAGTCGTGGACAGATTTTCCGTCCCTAGTTATGCATTCGACCCGGTTGAAGCTGGCGACATACGCGACCAGCTTTGCGTACGCCCCTTTGTCCTCCTCCGACATCTCGCCGTGCTTCACGAGGTAGGCATCCGTACCAAGCACAAAGTGAGCATCCTCCCACTCCAGGGGGAACTTGGACACAAACCTCTCCTTCACGGCCCCGTTGGTCACGATATTATAAAGCGTGTCCACAGCCTCGTGCGTCGCGGGCATGACGTAGTAAAACCTATCCTTGAAATTCCGAACAGAATCCCAGTACGCCTTGAACAACTTCCTCGGTTGCTTGAGGGAGACCCAGCTGTGTCGCCCTCGATCAGTCGACCGTTGAAGGTGGAATATGCGGAAGAAGAGGAAGAGAGTGGCCTCGACCTTGAGGTAGTCGCACACGAGCTCGAACGCCCGCATGAAGGCTAGCACGTTGGGGTGAAGCTGAGACGGCGCCAGATGCAACCGGTTGAACACCCCCAACTGAAAGCTGTTGAAAGGGAGACGAATACCGGCCTCCTTAAATGCGAACTCGTACATGGGGAACCTTAACCCATGGTAATTCGAGCAGATACGGTGGTGTTCCCTAGGCTGAAAGACCTTCCAATTCGGCTGCCCGCCCACAGCGACGTTCTTGACGACTGCGAAGGCGTCTGTGTCATCAAGGGCAAACCGAGAGCGAATTCGTAAAGGCTCCTCGCCTTCCCAGTCGGCAGCCGGACGCAGGGGCGCCACCCCTGGTAGTTGCACGGGTTCGTACAAGTCTGGTTCGGTGTCTATCTAGTTGATGCCTGCAAGCCTCACGACCATTTTTACCTGAAAAGCATAGGAAATAAGTGAATTCGTTGGCCACGACCAAATCCACCCTTCCACTGCCGATCAAGTGAAAGGGAAATGAGAGCGGGAAGCTGTTCGGAGCAACGGGGAACTACCCGATACCTTTCTCCCGACCAGAGACCTTCTCCAGATCCCCGGTCCTCTCACGTCTTATCTTCCCGGGACATTCATCGTGTGTCCTCGGGACATTCATCGCATGTCCTCGGGGCATTCATCGGGTCCCCGGGACATTCATCCCAAGCCTCTGTCAAATCAAATGGAACCCTATAAACATCCCAATGTTTTAGTCGAAATCTTCATGGTGTCACCGGGAACTTCATCAGTTCGCCGGAAAACCACCAACGCAAAACAAAATGGAAAAGAAGAGGATTAGAAGCTTACTTGAAACGGTGGTAGAGGGCGGACTGGTGCGGTGGAAGCGGCGACGTACGACGGTGAACGGCGATTGAGCAGCGGCGAAGATAGGAATAAGAGATCGGAGTGAAAAAGGTGGAAACGTGCAAATGACACGAACTTAAATCCTTTTATAGGCCCCTCACAGGACTCGAGGAGTCCATAGGCTCTTGAGTGCCCTAGGCCCAGCCGCCCCTAGACATTAATGGCAGGAGACATGTGGAACGCATGTTCCCACGTTAATCCTTTCACCTGCCTTACTCCGCAGACTCACAACCCCTCATCTCCCCTGCGTCACCGTCAATGGCGACGTCACAATTCGAGTAGAGTCCAAGATTACTGCCCGTATAACATCCCGTGCTCGTAGCCTTCCTACTGCGTTATGCTTGGCAACTCGGAGACGTTTCCTCATCGACACGTATCTCTAGCAAGGGGTTACCAGCGCGAATCAAACGATCACCTTTGTCTCGGTGGTTCGAGCATGCTTGCGGTGTCCTCGTCATAGGGGCTGATCCTTAAGTCATTACTCTGACACCTCGGAGCAAAGACTTGGGGGACTCCTGTCCCGGACTGGGCCGACGCTTGCCCAACCGTCGGGCAGGCCCAACCCAATACTGGGACGACCCAATATGGCCCCTCCAATAGCCAGTGTTGGGCACGACCCTGTCAGCACCGAGCACGCTCGTGTCTTCCCCTCGTCGGCCACGTAGCAGACACCACTGTCGAGCAGAAGCTCAGCGCCGAGGAGAACACCTCTCTCCTCGGCCTCCACGTACTCCTCCCCGCGAGGACACATCACCTTGTAACCTCCCACCCCCGAAGGAATTGGTCTGCCCACCTTCCGGAGATCTCGGGACCGTTACCCCAGGGCGAAGACCACGTGCTGGTCTTCTCTACGCCACGTAAGCTATGGCAGTTACCTGGATCGGGCCTTGCAATCCAGCCCAATGCAGGTAACCGTTGGCCCCGCGCTGGGGGCTCTCTATAAATACCCTCTCACTTGAGAGGGTCAGGTTATCTTTATTCTCACTCTTACACCTATATTCTGTACTTGCTTACTCTCGTTTCCTGACTTTAGCATCGGAGTACCTTACAGGTACAACCCCCCCCCCCCCCCCCCCCCGACCGTATCATCCTCACCGGAGCTGAAGATTTCACGACGCTGCTAGCCACTGTCATACTGTCTGATCTAGGTACGATAAGTTAATATAACCTTAAATTTTATAAACAACAAAGTCAAATTCCTAAAAATTGACAATTGAAAAGAAACAAAAAGAAATAATTAAATTCAAGAATCAAAATTTACTTATGAATACTAAAACATAAAATTTGATCAATTTTCTTCATTAAAAAAGTTTGTCAATTTATATATAAAAGTTCTTTTTTTTCAAAAAAAAAATATATATATTTGAGATACAACTAATTTTGAAATTAAATAAAGTTTTTTTTAAAGAGCCTTAATATGAAATTGACATTTAAATTTTTTGGCTAAACTATAATTTTTGTCCCCCAATTTTATTTGATTCAAAAAATTAGTTTTTCTATTTTGAATTCAAACAATTTTGATTCTCTCTCACATTTTTTTCAAAGAAAATCGACAAGATCATCGTTTTTTAATATTTTTTTTATCTATAATGTTCTATAATAGGTTTATATATTATGATTTGTCATGTTTCACAATAAATTTATCATTTAAAAAAATGAAAACACCGTTAATTTTAAATGCAAAAATATGAGAGAGATCAAAACTATTTAAATTTAAAATATGAAAATCAATTTCGTGAATAAGATAAAATAGGGGACAAAATTGTAATTAAGCCTAAATTTTAAAAAATTAGAATTAGTTGGTTTGAATTTATGCCACAATAATTTTTATGTTGCATTTACTAAAACATTATAAACTATTTTTAATAAATTGTTGTTATAGAAATAAAATGATAAAATTTTATAAACAAAAATATGAATAGAAAGTAAAAAATATTTCTAAAAATTTATAATGGAAAAGAAGCATAAAAAATATCTAAAATAATTAAATTCATGAATCAAAATGTAATTATAACTAATACATAAAATTTGATTAAAAAACACAATTAGTTTTAAAAAAATAAAAATGGAGAAGAAAAACTTATTTTTATTATTAATGATAGTGGCACAAATTATCTTTTTACAATTTCTCTCATGTGAGATTTAAAACATAATAAAGTCAAACTCTTAACATTAAATTGATATCTCACCTTAAAAATTACTAATTTAAAATTAAACAAAAAAAATGTTTGAATTTGAATATTATTGATGATAATTAATAGATAAGCATTAATCTCTTTAAATACAATATTCTTATCTAATTAGGGATGACAATGGTAGAGTTTGGGTATGATACTATAATACCCGTCTCCATATCCGAGTTTTAAAAAAATCACCGTATCCGTGGTCATACCCGCATGAGCGGCAATGTTTGTACTTGTACCCGTACCTTGTAGGTACCTAAGTACCCATACCTGTACTCGTTACCTGCATTTATAGTAAAAATAAATCAATCAATTACGAAATATCAAATATTTTTAAAAATTTTAACTGACATTTAATAAAACTCAAAAATTTTATTGTTGAGTTATAAAATAAGTAAATATTTATATTAGAATGTGTCGTACTTTATAATGATTTTTTTTTTAATTGATAGACATGTATTTTTATATAATAATATAAATGATAATATATAAACATATATTGTGTGGGTATGGGGCGGGTTGGGTACTAAGGTACCCGTACCCACACTCATACCTGCTTATTTTAGTGGGTATTTACCCGTGCCTATGCCATAGTCCATTTTATGGATTTTTACCCTATTCGTTGTGGGCATTTTTTGCGGGTACCTAGTAGGTATGGGGCAAATTGCCATCCCTTTATCTAATGAGTCTAGCTAAATGTCTAAACATAAATTATAATTATTAATATGTAAATAATAATAATAATAAATAATACTAAAATAAAAATAATAAAATTACTATTTATAACACAAATCCCCTTGTGCCATTGCTCAGAACTCTACTCCGGCACTAGATCTTGATACTATACTTTGTTTTTTACTCTTCCAAGTCACATGATTTCCACCTAAGAAAATACAATAACCTATAGTTGATCTCCTACCTACAATTTACTTCAAGACCCGCACTCTCATTTCTTTAAAATAAAATTTATCTACTAGGTGTTTCTTTCAAATGTTGTACAATTCAAAGCGCATCTTATAAATGAATCTTCTTTAGTCGGTGCATGAACTGACTGACTAAGCTAACAATAAAAGTAAAATCAGGTCTAGTATGTGAGAGGTATATGTGTTTTCTGACTAATCTTTGATACATCTCCTTATCAACTACAATATCTTCTTTTGCGCTTCCCAACTTTACACTTGGATCAACTGGTGTATTTGCAGGCTTGCATGTTGTCTTACTAGTCTCTTGCAAAAGATCAATAATGTATTTTTGTTGAGATGTGAAAATTCCTTTTTTAGAGTGGGTAACATCAATTCCAAGAAAGTATTTTGATTTCCCAAGGTGTTAATCTTAAATTCCTTGACTAAGTGTATGCTCAACAATTGTTGGCATTCCTCATCATTACTTGTGACTATAATATCATCCATGTACTTCAATGACATAGATAGTCACCCTATCATTGATAAATAAGGTAAGATATCATTGACTTTATCTGAAGCCCAAATCCATATAAATATTTTCTTAACTTGCACACAGTGTTGCTGACAATATGTTCACAAAACCCAGGAGGTACATCTGTGTAGATTTCTTCAAGTTCATCATGAATAAATGCATTTTTCACATCAAATTGATTTAAGTTCCAATTGTAATTAACGACCATAAATAATATCACCATGTCAATATTTATTTTTGTAACTGGAGAAAATGTCTTTGAATAATCTACTTCATAGAATTGAGTGAATCCTTTGGCTACCATTCTTGCCTTGTACCTCTCAATAGACCCATTTGCCTTGTATTTAATAGTGTATACCCATTCTCATCCTACAGGTTTCTTTCCATTTGGTAGAGAAACCAATTCCTAACTTTTGTTCTCAATGCCTCCATTTCCAAATCCATGGCTTGTTTCCATTTCTAGTCAGACAATGCCTCAAATAGAGAGGTAGGTATTGTTATAGTGTTCAAATTTGTGAGGAATGTGAAACATGTTCAAAGCCTAGGTAGTTGGATAAAGGGTAAAGTGGATTTTTGGTACATTTTCTTGTCTCTTTCCTAAGGGAAATTGGAATATTTAAATCTTTATAGTGTGACGGTAGTGCTAGTGGAATTGATTTGGATTATGAATCATGTTCATGAGAAAATTCAGAAATTGAATCATTAAATTTTGAAGGGCTAATAGAATTTACCTTATATAATGTCGGATCAGACTCTTGGATATGAGTAGATTCATGAATGATCTTTCTTATTGTATTTACTAAATTCTTCACATATCTTACATTCGTTTCAACATTTTCATCTTTTTCATAATCAAGTTCAATTCCAACATTGTCACTACTAGTTTCAACATCAACTTCTAGTTCGAGAGTAAGGTCATGAAGTAGGAGATACTCATCTTCCTTATTTACGTTCTCCCCCTGAAGATGAGATTCAACGAAATAACTTTCTTGTTCATGGAAAGTGAAATCTCTAGAGACAAAGCATTTATGAGATGGTGGATGATAACATTTGTAACCCTTTTGGGTGGAAGAATATCCTATGAAAACACTCTTTAAGGCTCTAGGATCAAGTTTCCCTCAACCATCACTATGGATATGGATGAACGATGTACACCCAAATATTCTAGGAGTGAGGTTACTATAGATGGACACATTAGGATATAACGAGGATAAGACTCACATAGGAGTTTTGGAGGCAATGACAGTAAAAGGCAAACACTTTATGAGATACAATGCAGTTAAAACTACATCACCCCAATATATCTTGGGAACTTTATTTTGAAATATCATAACATGTGTTTGGTCTATCAAATGCCCATTTTTTCTCTCACCAATGCCATTTTGTTTGAGCATTTTAACTTATGAAGACTCATGGATGACACCTTCATTTTGACAAAAAGAATTAAGATTATGATTAATGTAATATTTTGCATCATCAGTCTGGATCCTTTTAATACTAATACCAAATTAATTTTTAACCATGGAGAGAAACTCAGGAAACACACGACTAACTTCAGATTTTGTGAGTTTTTGTATGGAAATTAGGCTAGTAGACAATTTTTGGTTATGAAGGACGTTATTAATGGTCATGGATGAGTTGATTTGAATCGTTCCTTAACCTTCTACTATTATAAGAGTACCATCTACAGTGGATATTTTTTTGTTACTAGGGTAAGGTGACTAAGTGGCGAAGTGTGTGGAAAAGGGTGTCATGTGATCAGTGGCTCCAGAATCCAATATTCAATATTGTTTAAAGGGGATATGTGAAGCATTAAGTCCAAATGAAAATGGAGATTTTCCAAAAAGAAAAAGGAAATAAAAACATACTTGAATGTGTTAAAGTACAATTACCTGTTGGTTTCTTCAACTTACTAAGGAGAGACCTTACCTTTTCTACTTCACTTAGCTTAAGTTGCACCCCTTTTTCTATATTGTCTCTATTAGTATTCCCAACCGATTATGCATGTCATCCCTTTCTTGATAAGTCTCATTTTTGTCTCCACTTTCTATTAGGAGGGTTTCCATTCAATTTCCAACATTTTGATATAGTATGACGTGGTTTATTGCAATGAGTACACCACACCCCTTCACTCTTATTCTGGACATAGGTTCCTCCCCATTTATTTTGATCAACCATCATGGTCTAATTCTTCTCAGGTAGTATTTTTTAGCTCTCCATAGGTGGTGTTGTCAGCATTAACACCATTATACTTTTTTCACTTCTCACAGTAGCCACTACCTCATTAATGTTTGGCACTTTTTATTTTTCAAGAATTTGTATTCTGACTTGATCAAAGTCAAAGTTAAGTCCCACCAGAAAATCATAGACTCTATCTTGCATAATGTACTCCTTAAGTGTTGTCAAATCTTCTTTACACTTGGTTTTAATAACTCTATAATTGTCTAACTCCATCCACAAGGCTTTGGAATGATTAACATACTTTGTAAGTATATTATTTCCCTGTTTAGCCACTAGTGTTTTCACCTTCACATCACATATTTGGGAAACATCTTTAGCTTTATAATAAGTCTCTTATAATGTTTTCCAAATCCCTCTTTGTCGTACTTAGGAACATGCAAGTGTCACTAATTTCAAAAATTGTTGAATGCCATAACCATTCAATGATGGCAGAATATTTTGTATCCCACTTCTGAAACCTGGGATTTGTCTTGTTGGGTGGTTCTTTTGTTAGGGATCCTACTTTCTCTTTATCTTTCAAGGTTGTTTTCACGGGCTGAGACCATTTTAAATAAATATTTTCTTGCAACTTGTAAACCAGAGAGATGTTTGGTAATTCTGATTCTGACTTGTAATCATCTATTTAATCTTTAACATCAACCATGGAGAAGAATTTTTTTCTAATGGCCAAAAAGTTTATGGTAAACTACTGTTGATCATTGTGTGTTTGTGAAGAAATTCTCTAATGGTGATTTTATTATTCTCTTGTTATATGTTGATGACATGTTAATTGTTGGTCATGACACTAAGAAAATTCAAAGCTTGAAGAAAGAGTTAAGCAAGTCCTTTGCAATGAAAGACTTGGGTCCTGCACAACAAATCCTTGGCATGAAAATTTCTCGTGAAATGAAGAAAGATAACATGTGGTTGTCTCAACACAATAACATCGAGAAGGTGTTAGACAGGTTTAACATGAGCAATTCAAAACCTGTTAGTAGTCCACTTGCTAGTCATTTCAAATTGAATTCTGAACAATGTCCTACAAGCAAAAAAGACAAAAAAGATATGAAGAATGTTCCTTATGCATTTGTAGTTGGTAGTTTGATGTATGTTATGGTATTCACAAGATCGGATATTACTAATATTGTTGGTGTTGTTAGTCGTTTTCTCTCTAATCCTGGTAAAGATCACTGGCATGCAGTGAAGTGGATTCTTAGATATCTTATAGGTACTTCCAGAGTGTGATTATGGTTTAGGAGTGGTGATCTTGTGTTAGACGACTACAAAGATGCAAATATGGCCGGTGATATTGATTTTATAAAATTTACTTCTAGATACATGATGGTTTTTGCAGGGGAAGCAGTGTCTTGGCAATCAAGATTACAAAATTGTGTTTCTTTATCGGCTATGGAGAGTGAGTATATTGCAAAACTAAAGTGGCTAAATAACTTTTGTGGATGAAGAAATTACTTCAAGAGTTAGGTGTTAAGCAAGAGAAGTTTTTGTTGTTTTGTGACAGTCAAATTGCAATTCATCTTGGTAAGAACCCGACGTTTCACTCCAGGTCAAATCACACTAAGGTGCGGTATGATTGGAGACGGAGTTGTTTTCACTTGAAAAGATTCATACTGACGAGAATGGTTTAGATATGATGACAAAGACTTTGCCTACGACAAAGATGATCAACTGTAGAAAGAAAGCGGGCATGGTGGAGAAGCTTCTTTCCACTTGAGTCATGAGGGGGAGATTCGTAGGTTAAGCTCACTCCTAAAGTGTGACCCATCGTTTATTTAGAAAAAGAAAACAAATATTTTATTAAATTTCTTTTATTTGGGCCAAACCCATTTGGCATCTATTTAAAGAGATTTTTTAATCCCTAAAGCAACACAACAAATACGAAACTTACAATGGTTTTAGAGAAGAGCACGAGGGTTTCAGAGAAGAGAAAAAGACACAAGTGATATAAGAGTGTGTAGCAAACCTTATTAGTTTGAGCTACAAATTCAGTATGTTGTTCCTATCACTTAGCTAATTTTATTGATATTCTTGTTGAGTAGTTTTACCTTATCTTAGAGTTGTTTTCGTATACCCACAATTTGTAGAGTTGTTGTTTAGAGTGAGTTTTCTCACCTTTATTGTTTATTAGTGAAGATTGTTATTCCCTAATGTTACTAGGAATATTTTTTGTTTCTTATTATTGATATAATGAAAGGTTTTACGGGACTGGGTCCCATGGTTTTTATTCTCTCACTTTGAGGGAAGTTTTCCACGTTAAAAATTTGGTGTTCTTGCTATTTTATTTTTTTGTTATTATTATTGTGCTATGAAATTGGTTCTAATGGTTGTTTATTTAAATTGCACATGTTTAGGAAAGTATTCCGCTTGAGAAAAATATTATGATTATTTGATAATTTCCAAACATTTATTTCATAAATTATATTGCTTGGATTGACTCGTGGATCCCTTTAGGAGTTCTTATTGATGTAAGAATATCTAACCAGACTTACTCTCAAATTTACAAAGTTGCTGATCTAGTGAATGAGAATGTAGACTGGAAGCTCGATCTCCTAACCAGAATGTTGCAACAAAACATTATTGAAGAAATTTCAGTCATTCATTCGCCTAGACCCGACAATAGTGAGGATGTATGTCTCTGTAGAAGGTCCAAGAATGGATACTTTTATGTTAACCGTGCATACCATATGCTAAGTGTTGTACCCCAAATTTTACCCCTTAGATGTCATATTTTTCTTGCATCCGCATTTAGACCTCAAGCATGTATGCATTATTAACTAACCATTTCTCGTTTGCAAGTTATTTCTTTTCATTATGGAAGGTAGGATTTACACAACAAAGACGACAAGGTCTCCCTAAGACATTTTTTGGCCAAATGCGATCATTTGAATTTGCATGCAGCCGAGAAGACTTTTTCAACAAGAAATCAAATGTTTCACCAAGACAAGTCAACCATTGCCTTTCATGTCAAGCAAAGTGTGATCCCAAATTTTGAGAAATTGAGCCATGTGATAACAAACATCCTTGGAAGCTTTTTTTTTTAGCCTTAAAGATTTGTTTCTCAAGTGCAATAATTTTTCATGGAGGTGTAACATACCAAAGTGATGCCATGAGAGGATTTAATTTTGCAATATCCTAAGTGTTTTCGGTCATGGGCATATGGTATGTCTCAAGTTTCTTTTGGGCCCAGAAAGATGTCATTTGGATCAAAGGCTTTAAGGTGTGAAAAGTCCAAGTTGTGTTCCCGTATGATTTAAGAAGCAAGGCTTTGTATATTTAGCTAAGCCCATGTGCCATTTGTTAGTTGAAAATGCTGAAGATGCTTTGCTTCAGAAACAAGTCTTGTGAAGTCACTACGTATTACTCTTCTAAGCTCACCATTACTGTTGAAATCAAAAGGACGCTGAGATACCATATTGAATTAGTGAAATAAAGAGGATCAGCACGGAATACCTGCATGCATGAGCAGAGAATTCATATTCAAAATTCAAATTATTACTCCTTCTTTACTTTCTCTCTCATGGCACATCAAAAAGTGGTTTTGGAGTAACCACTAAAGAGTGAAAGTTACAGACTGCATCCACCACCTCCTCCGCTGCACTTGTCCAGCAGGGTGATTGACCAAGATCAACGGCTAAGGATTGATGCACACAAACCCTAATTCTTTACTCAGCAGACCATACAAACCCTAATTCTTTATCATGTGAGCAAACCAACTACCCAAGACCCGGATCCACTTTGCTTGGCCTATAAAAGGAGACCACTTCTCCTTTGATCAAACACACCAGAAATTGCTAAGAAATTTCTCTCGACTTCTCCCTCCACAATCTTGCAAGTAACACTCCAAAACTTGCAAGAAACTCACTAGTTTTCATTTCCTTCGTAACACAACAGAAACATCACCACGTAGAAAATATCTAGAAACTTATCAAAACCTTTTCACCTTTTCATCCTTGTTAAGTTCTGCAAGTCATCTTCAAGTCTTGCAAGAACTTGTTCTTTTCATTTCCTTCCCGCAAACACTCCAAACTTCCATCACTTTAAACCACCCAAAAGTTCTTGTTCCGTGATGAGGAGTTGACTCCATAGCAGTTGAAGGAGGGAAGCATCCACCATCTCCAGAAACACTCGTCTGTGAAGAAGCAGTGGACGTACTCCACTAGGTATTATCCTACCTCCTTATGTTTTCATTTACACCATGTCGTCATATAGTTATCATCATGTTTGTATGAATCCATGGTCATTCTGTGTCATGCTGCTATCATGTCGTGATATTATTATCATTTGATTATTGTTTGTTTCTGTGAAGATAAATCATTAACATGTTTAGCTTCATTTTATTCTGTTAATCGTAACTGGTTTGTATTCGTTTCCGTTTAAAAACTGGAAATAAATAAGAGGAGTTATGGTGGCTCTCGCCATGTTAATTGTTCGGCGTCCGCCACTTTGTGTTAAAAAGAAAAATATAATAAAATAAATAGTGTGCATACAAAAAGAAATATTAAAAAAGGGAGACCACACCACACGATAAGAGAAAAATAAAAAAATAATAAAAAGACGCAGTGGCGCGAGCCACTGGGACAGGGTGGCGCAAGCCACCTCTGTGACTAAGAAGCCAAAGGGTGGCGTAAGCCACCTTCTTAAGGAATGCGCAAGCCATGGCTTGATAAGGGGTGATGCATGGCGCCTGCCATGCATTTTTTGTGGCGGGTGCCATGCTGTCTTTTTTTTTTTTTCTCCTTTTTTTATTTTTCTTTTCTTTTTCTTTCTTCAACTTCCTTCTTCTTTCATTATTTATTTATCTTAAAACAGACACAAAAATATTTACATCCTCATTTTAAATCTTTTTTTTGTAAATAAAAACCATTGAGGCTTGTAACTTTGTAAAAAACGAACAAAAAGAGTTTTTCCTTGAAAACATTCAGTAACTTGTGAACTCTTGAACTTTGTTTCTTGGCTTTGCCATAAATGTTTGTCTGTACTTCTTTTGCTTCTGTTTTGTTATTGCATGATTCCATTGTCTTGTTTTACCATGAGAATATCTTTGCTGCTATGCTTGATATCTTAATGTGCTACTGTTTTTATTGAATCACTGTGGAAGCATGCTGTGTACTAAACTTTGTATCCCTGGTTGTTGCTTATGTTCGCTGTTTGAAATCACATGATTCAATTCTTTTGTTTCTGTTTGCTTTCCATGTTATGATTGCCATGCTTGTGTGACTTCTGTTTGAGAATTAACTCTTCTATGAATGTATTTGGTTTGTGAAATTCTGTCACAATTACATGACCACTTGCACTCACTGTTTGCTATGTCCTCATTTATGATAATTTGCACTCACTGTTTGGTATGTCCACATTTATGCTCATTGTATGCTCATTGTTTGCCATAATCACATCTAAAAGTTCATTTCACATATTGGTTAATGCTTACTGTTTTGGAGTTCTTGAAACTCATATGTTTCATAATATTTCAACCCCTTTATAACTCTTGTTTACAAGATGTTATTTTCCCCCTTCCTTCCAAAGGAAAAGTTTTTCTATTGATTTCAAGATCATAGAAAGCTCATCATGACCTAGACTTCATAGTTTTAGGCAACCTCCCATATTGACCTCATAGCCAATATGACCCCTCTTGAACTCATATTCATAGAACAATTTATGCAACATTGACCTCATAGTCGTAATCAAAACTTTGGCCTCATAGCCATTCTCCAACCTTGACCTCATAGTCAAAGTCTCTCTATTGACCTCATAGTCATAGAAAGCTCATTTACCATCCTTTGACCTCATAGTCATAGGACTCTCTCTTGACCTCATAGTTATAGAGCCATCTTTAACCTTCGATCTCATAGTCATAAATAAAACTTTGACCTCATAGTCATAGCCCTCTCCATTGGCCTCATAGCCACCTTCCAACATTGACCTCATAGTCACAAAGTCTCTCTATTGACCTCATAGTCATAGATAGCTCATTATCACCTCGGCCTTAGCCATCTAGCCTTTGACCTCATAATCATTAACAACATCTTTACCTTACCCTTAGCAAACAAACATAATATAACACAAGCTTAAACAAGAGGTTCCCGTAGAGTACTACGGATATTAAGGGTGCTAATACATTCCCTTAGTATAACCAACCCCCGAACCTTAGATCTCCCCCCTTTAGGTTTTTTAACGATCTTGAACCTTTCCTTTGGATAAATCAAAGTCGGTTGTAAAAGAAATGTGATGCAAATTAATTAATAATTTGTTATCCAATTTTTACCGCAACAGAAATGGCGACTTCACTGGGGAAATTTTGAGGGTTAAACCCACCTTGCCTTTGTTTGTGCTATTCATGCTTGTTTGTTATATTTTGTACATATCCCTTGTATATATGCTTTGCTTGAGATCTCTTGTGGGCATGGAACTATTGAGTGGTGAGATAAGTCCTAACCTGGACTTGAGTGCACAAATATGATAAGATCGTGGTGTAATCAATAGTCGGTTGTTGGCAGTTAGTACCAACAATCTATGGCATATGATGACCACACTCAGATGAGGCCCTTTGGGATTGTTGATGTCTGATGTGAGAAGTCGCATTGATATTACTTTTTCAATTGGGAGCCAGGGATTCTGAGGACCGTAGTTACCTTTACCCTACTTGGCCTTTTAAGATGTAGTACGGTGGCTATGAGGGAGCCAGTCCCGAGTAGTTGTCACGCGATACTACACTCAGACGAGTTTATCTTGAGAATATTATTAACCCGTGTAAGTAGTTACATGGGCCGATAATATCCGAAGGATTTACGTAGACTCTGGGAACTTTTAGAACCCTGTTCCATGATTGATGAACCTATAGTCCACACCTTGTTGGGATGGGTAGACCATGACTCCATTCAAGAAACCTCAAAACCTAAGGCTTGTGTGTTGTGATTGTGTACATATGTTTGTTCTTGTTTGCGCATTGCATACATCCCATTGCATCAATCTCATTGGTTTTAAGGAACTCAGTCATATTTTTCTTTGAAAATCATAGGCATCATGGATATTGAGAAGAGGAACACTAAGAAGTTTAATTTCCAAAAGCCCAAATTGGCAAAGCTGAAGAAGTTAGCAACCTTGGTGACCGGACATGAAAGTTTCCGAAAGCGGTATGGAAGATTGGTTAGCCTTCTCAACACTAAAATGGAGGAAGGAATCCTTGACACCTTGGTCCAATTTTATGATTCTCTCTATCATTGTTTCACCTTCCCGGATTACCAACTGGTTCCAACCTTGGAAGAGTACTCTCATTGGATCGGCTTACCTGTGAAGAAACAGAGACCTTTCAGCGGTCAAGAGAAAATTCCTACCCCAAAAGAGATTGGCGAATGTATTCACTTGTGTCATACCCCAAATTTTGACCACTAAGATTTCCCATCATTGTGAAAATCATCATCACAATATGGAAGAACCATCATACCTCATCAGTCTCCCCAAAGATGGGTGAGCATTCCCTACAATCAAAATTAGGGTTTTAAGCCCTCTCTGAGTGCTTAGACAAGGGATCAATCAAGGAATGACATGATCTTCAACTTGTATAACCTCTCAAGCATCCACAAAGGATCAAAAGGACTCCCACTTCAAGGATTAAGCACAAGGCTGCTCCCTTTTAGGTGGATTAAGTCTCAAGATCGACAGTGTCACCAAATTAGGGTTTTGGTCGACCAGGGCCTCCAGATGGAAATTTTTCATCTGGGCACAAGCCAATGATCCAAAACATAACCTAATATACTCCATGGAACCTCATGGACCCAAACACCAAGTCAATTTGACCTCAGGGGATGCATACATAAAAAATCAGGAATTAGGGTTTCTCGACCTAATTCACCCCTAAGTTGACTTTTAGGGCAAATCATGAGCCAATACCTCAAGAGAGGGTTTGAGGGTCTCAAATGAACTATATTGATCCATTTGGAACAATGGATTAATCCAAGAAGCTTGAGCAACAAGTCTCAATTTCATCTGCACCACAATTAGGGTTTCGCGAGGAAAGTCAACTGTAACTTTGACTTTTGACCAGGACATGCTCCCAAACCCTAGGACATGCCTCAATACACCCTATGACACCCATGGAACATGTCCATCAAGTTTGATTTAGGTCAAGGACATGATTTCCTGAAGAATTGCACAGTTTGGAATTCATCTGATAAAAAGTCAACTGTGCACAAAAGTCAACTTTGACTTTTTGAGATTTTTCACCAAAATGGATTTTTAACCCTAAAATGATGTTAATGTATGATTTGAATCATCATTCATCAAGAAAAACCAAAGAAAGTGGGATAACTTGTAAAAGGGGTAACCATAAAACTTAGAAATTTTTCTAAGTTATGGAAAAAGTACCACTAATACACTAACTTGGGAGGGTCATAACTCCTAAACCACATGGCCATTTTTTCTCATCCAAAGATGGATTTGTAGCCCTCATTAACCTCTACAAAAACTTCAACTAGACCTAAGTCCAATTCATTAAGGATTTTGAGTTATGGAGTGATCAAAATTAAGAAATCACACTTTGTTAAAACACTTAGTGAAAATTTCACTAAGTCAGATTTGACCTCACTTTTTGCCAAATGTAGAGGGATTTTTCACTTGGAATCAAAAGAGATCAAAACTAAACTTGTTCAAACAGTTGTTGTATCATGTAAGGGCTTTCCAAAATGGCCAAGAACATTACCAAATTCAACTTACACCATGAGATATGACATTGGCAAGTTGCCTTGCTGAAATCTGTCAAAGGCAAGGCAGAATTTGCAACTTTGCTCGATTTGCCAAAATCAGCCAAATTCAAATGCTCCTATTCACTTGGACACCTCAAAGGATTAAATCTAAAGGGGACAATTACTGAGCCAAGCCTCCAAAGTCCATGGAACAAGAAATAGCATGTTGAACCTAGAATGGCCAAAATAGGGACAAGACTCCAAATTTGGATTGAAGCATTTAATGGAACCATCAAGGTGGCATGGACTGAGCCATTCTCATCTGAAATCAGTCAAGACTTATCCAAGACCAAGGGAACCAAAGCTCTGTGCCCTAACCTCTAGTCAATGGCTATAGGAGACTTGGATTTTCATTTGCCAACATTGGCCAAACCTACTTACCAGCTGCCATTCACTATTCCTTGCAAAATAAACTTGCTCTACTATAAATAGAGCTCAATTGTGATCAGTTTGAGTACACCAAAGCCATCTAACAAATGCTTTCCTCAAAATCTCTTTTTCTTGGCAAAAATGCCTTTCTTAGCATGGTAGCTATCGGGTTTTGAGTTTGAGAGCAATTCCAATCAAACCAATCACTCACACACCTCACATACATCATATAGAAGTGATCCAAACACTTAGATCACTTCTGAAACACCAATTTCACACAATCACCAGCTGGTTGCTCAAATTTTCAAACAAGTTGCAGCTGAGGTACCACAAAGTGATCCAGCCAATTTCAATCAAGTCCAAGCATTCAAACACAATCCATAGGGTGTAAGGAAGTTGTTCAGATCATCACCACTCATCTATAACACCTCCAAATCAAAAATCACTTTGCACTTGCTGTCACGGCTTGGAGGTAAGCACATACTTGGTCATCTCTCAATCTATGCATATTTCCTCGCACAATAATTTGGCCATATGTTCATAATCATGTATGGAATGTTTTCCCTCAATTAATTGCTTTGTTTGAATCGTGTATCAAAAATCCTAGCCTTCATGCAAAAATTAGGGTTCTTGAGGATTTTTTGTGATTACTTGTTGTATGTTTAATTTAAATGAAATTAATGGACATAGACATGATCGTGAGGTTGAGACGAGCATAATGATATGTGGATTGCATGATATGATTAAGTATTCAGTGAGATTGGAGAGAAAATGCAAATCTGAGAATCCAAGAACACGCGCGTGTTCTTCAGCTTGTTCTTGGCGCCTTTTTTTCAAATTCAAATATTTGAATTTTGTGATTTTGTTTAATTGATTCAAAAATTAATTTCTCTCTGAGTTTTAATGATTTTGAGTTGATTCTTTTTTTGATAATTCATAAAAATGTTAAAATATTTTATTTTATCAAAAAATCCCAAAAATATTATTTATTTCATATAATTGATATTTTTGCAAAGAATTAATATTTTAATTGTTTTTTGACATTTTAAATATTTTTTCTACATTGATTTTGCAACTTTTGATGCTTTCTAATTATTTTGTAGGTCAATACTTAATTTTTGAAGCATTAATCCAAAATCACAATTTGTTTTTCACATGTTAAACAATTTTGATCATTTTAATTGAATTTTTATTCAATTAAATACATTTTTGAAAACAAATTAGGGTTTTTGGATTAATTCAACCCTCATAAATCATTTTCAAAACACTTTGGGCCTCTAATAGAGTGTAAGACCCAATCCTTTCTTGACCAAAACATTTTGGGCCTCAGTGTATTGTATAAGTCCCGATACCGTAAAAAACAAACGGCGCGATCGTCGCCTTTTAAAAATAACCTTCTGGGCCTCTCCTCGAGCTATAAGACCCATTCAAAACTTTTTGGGCCTCTAATAGAGTGTAAGACCTAACCCCTTTTTAACCAAAATCATTTGGGCCTCACTTATTGTATAAGTCCCTCTGCGTTAAAAGAAAACCTCGGCGCGATCGCCATTTTTAAACGAAAAATCAATTGGGCCTACCCTCGTGTTATAAGCCCCACTCTTTTTCTTTAAAACTTTTTGGGCCTCTTGAGAGAGTGTAAGACCCATCCCTTTGTACAGAAAACCTTTTTGGGCCTCAGTCACTTGTATAAGTCCCTCTGTATAAATTCAAACAGTGCGCTCACTGATAAAACCCTGGGCCTCTCCTTGAGCTGTAAGCCCCAAATCTTTTTATTTCAAAGCACTTTCTCCTTTGATTTTGAATATACTGTTGTTTTCAATCTTTCTTTGTTGAACAACTAACCAAATAGCATGGAAGCTCTACAACCGAGTAAGTGGTTATTGCTTTCATTTACCGCTTTCATATATATATAACTGTATTGTGGGGCTGTTTCACTGTAAGTCTTCTTTCATAAACTCATATCAACTGTGTAATAATAGTATAGATATTTTGAGTTTCCCCGGCAACTACGTCTAGCACTAGGTAAAGCCCTGTTGATCACTCTGAACTTACAGTCAAAACTAGATCCACATAGGATTACCAGACACAGTCTTCCCTCCTCTTGGGGTTAAACAATATGGAGATGTGAAAGGCAGATTCTTTTTGAACCCTTTCTCAGACTGTCACTCTTAGAAATAGACTGAACTAGATCCCCAATAGGATTACCAGATACAGTCTTCTCTTCGGCTGTCCTCATTAGGAATTGTCAAGAAATTCTATTCCCCCGAGATGAATTATTCTCGGTGAAACTTCTCTTGAATTTCTTCAAACCTCAGAAATGTTCACTAAATGAATTATTCTCGGTGAAACTTTTCTTGAACGTTTCTTTGGTTTGGGACCCATGGGCTTCTTAAAAGCATCGGCCTCCTCTTGGGCATCGTACAAGGACCCACAGGCTTCCTAAAAGCAACCCCGCCTCCTCTTGGGCTTAGTACAAGGACCCTACGGCTTCTTAGAAGTAATCACAGCCTCCTCTTAGGCTTCGTATAATGATCTCTTCCTCCGGGAATGATAGCCTCCTCTTGGGCTTCGTACAAGGACCGATCGGCTTCTTAAAAGATTCCAGCCTCCTCTTGGGCTTCGTACAAATTGTCCCGACAACCTCCTAGAGGTATAGGAATAGAACTTAATCATCGTCATAGAACAATCCTTTCATAGAGTCTACTACTGTTTCTCAAAGCATGGTACAAAAGATGAACTCTAGACTTGGACAGTCTAATTTCCTTGAGTCTCAAAGACATTCTCAAGCACCCATTCGTTAAATAGGAAGGAAACCCGTAGACTCGGACAGTCTCAATACCCTTCAGATTTCTCGCTTCCTTAAAGAACAGGAATAACCCGGATCCTTGAATCAAATCCATGAGTACAGTGTTGCTCATATAAGAACTGATTTTCTCTGTAAAAATCAGTATACTGGACCTGTCACTTAAATGAAATAGTAACCGTAGCCTCCCTCTTGGGCTTTGTACAATGATCCTCCCCAGTGGAGTCAAACAAAGTTTAGCCTCCCTCTCGGGCTTTGTACGAGACACATAAGAGGCTCCCTCGTTGAGTCAATCACCCCTTTCGCCTCTATCTCGGGCTTTATATGAGATACAAAAAGGTTCTTATTGAGCCAAACAAACCTTTAGCCTCCATCTCGGGCTTCGTACGAGATACACAAAAAACTCTCTTGTTGAGTAGAACAACCTCCATCTCGGGCTTTATACGAGATACCAAACGACTCCATCGTCGGGTCAAAACCTTTTAGCCTCTCTCTCGGGCTTTGTACGAGACACATATTAGCCTCCTCTTAGGCTTTGTATAAGAAAACCACTGGTTGATCCAATCAACTTTTTAGCATCAAAGTTGTGCCTCGTTCACAGTACCCAAACACAGTACACTCCTTCCCCTTCATCTAATTGCTGTAAGCGGCAAGCCTCTGGATCATCTACATCCATGCCAATGTCCCTCTTTTAGTATGGGAAATTCCTAAGGAAAGATAGCATTGCTCTACACTGAGTTAAAGTCTTCTCCTTCAGGATAAAACCCCTTCTTAGGAAATTATGGCATTGCTAGGATCTGCGTATCCCGGTTAAAGTAATTCTCCTTTAAACCTTCTTTAGAGATGACAAACTCTCTCTAAAGTCGAGGTCCTTCAGCTTCACGTCTTGGGCTTTGAACAAGACACAAATAGACCTTTCAGCTTCACATCTTGGGCTTTGAACAAGATACAAATCACCTTTCGCTTCACGTCTTGGGCTTTGAACAAGACACAAAAACACCCATTTCCTCCCATAGAATAGGAGGAACTACGAACGCTCTGATTTCCCTGTTTCGGTAAACAGGAATACGTAGGCATAAGATCGAAAAAAAAGATCTTAGCGAGCACACAAAACAAAAAAAAACAAATCCCATATCTCCATCAATCAAAAGCAGTAATTCAAAAGCATCAGTCCTAACATCCTAATCCTTGTTCCCTGCCAGAAACCTTCTGCCCAGGTAAAAAGAAAGAAAACCGTATTGGCGAAAATACAAATAACCAGTACAAAGGCCCCCCACATTGATAGCATTCGTAACCTAACAGACCGCTGTTTAAACTCAGTATGCAAAGCAGGGTTAATTGGAGACATCTATTTCCCTTCCTTCATCAGCTCAAAATAGGATAAAAAATGAATCGACCTGTAGTTTAAGCTCAAACCGCAGAGAGCGACCAGCGCTTAAGAACCGCGTCCAAAATCGCTCGCTACAGAAAAATGGCGCTCACCGTGGGGCCAGTCTTTCTCTTTTCTCTTTCCTCCTTTTCACCTCTTTGGTTGATACCACATATTGGGGCTTCCGCCGGGGAACCCATTTCTGTCAAGAACTTAGGATTCTTAGCTTTATAAGTCTAGGATTTTTAAGACAAATATATATACTGCTTTTCCTAATTGTGTATGTGTTTATTTTTCTGCTACTGGGAATGCGTGTGATGCCGCATGTGGTGAGTTTGAGTATACACTTAAGAAAAGCCAACCTTTTTTGTAGTGCGGAAACTATCAGAAATAGTTGTTACGCGATACTACCCTCATTTGAGGCTGGTGATCTATTCTCGGTGAATGGCACTTACTCTAAGATTGTACACAACTCGCTGGCGATCCGCTTGTTGTCTGCCTTCCTGGGAGGAGCTGATGATAATGAGTACAGGTACAAAAATCACCCTAGTATAAACCTTTGGGGATGGGTAGAGCCTTGACTTCATGACAACGACCCTTTGACCCCATGTTTTTTCTATGTTTTTGTGTGCTGCATTCATGCATTCATTTAATAAAACATTAAAACATTCAAAAAAATTTCTCTTCTAGTCTCTCTGTTTTTCAAATTAAACTAAGACTGTGATTGCAAATATCAGAGAGGAGGATTACGCTAATGGATTTCGGTAGAAGGAGAACTCACCAGTATACCTTCAAGGTTCCAAAATTAGGAGATTTGAGAAGGTTAGCAAGGATGATCACAAGCCCTGAGGCTTTTAGAGCCAAGCACGGAGGTTTGCTACCACTGTTAAGAGTCCATGTGATTGAGGGAATCATGGATGCGCTCATTCAATTCTACGATCCGGTTTATCACTGTTTCACATTCCCGAATTACCAGTTAGCACCAACGCTGGAGGAGTATTCTTATCTGATCGATCTACACATCACAGATCGAGCTCCATTTTCTGGACTGGAAGAAATTTCAAAGAATCAGACTATTGCAAGAGCAATTCATTTGGATGAGTCTGAGGTCAGGACTCACATGACTACTAAGGGTGGCATCCAAGGTTTGCCAGCCCAGTTCTTAACAAAGAAAGCTCTGTACTTTGCTAGTATAGGGAACGAGACTGCTTTTGAAAGCATCTTTGTTTTACTCACCTACGGATTATTTTTGTTTCCCAACATCAATAACTTCGTCGATATAAACTCCATTAAGGTTTTTCTCATTGGAAACCCTGTACCGACTTTGCTCGCAGATGCGTATCATTCTGTACACTTGGGAAATTTGTACAGTGGAGGGGAGATCACATGCTGTGTACCTCTGTGTAGCGAGCGATTTTGGACGCGGTTCTTAAGCGTTGGTCGCTCTCTGCGGTTGAGCTTAAAACTACAGGTCGATTCATTTTTATCCTATTGTGAGCTGAATAAGGAAGGGAAATAGATGTCTCCAATTAACCCTGCTTTGCATACTGAGTTTAAACAGCGGTCTGTTAGGTTACGGATGCTATCAATGTGGGGGGGCCTTTGTACTGGTTATTTGTATTTTCGCCAATACTGTTTTCTTTCTTTTTTACCTGGGCAGAAGGTTTCTGGCGGGGAACAAGGATTAGGATGTTAGGACTGATGCTTTTGAATTACTGCTTTTGATTGACGGAGATATGGGATTTGGGTTTTTTGTTGATTGCGCTCGCTAAGATCTTTTCTTTCGATCTTATGCCTACGTATTCCCGTTTACCAAAACAGGGAAATCAGAGCGTTCATAGTTCCTCCTATTCTATGGGAGGAAATGAGTGTTTTTGGTGTCTTGTTCAAAGCCCAAGACGTGAAGCGAAAGGTGGTTTGTATCTTGTTCAAAGCCCAAGATGTGAAGCTGAAAGGTCTATTTGTGTCTTGTTCAAAGCCCAAGACGTGAAGCTGAAAGACCTCGACTTTAGAGAGAATTTGTCATCTCTAAAGAGGGGGAAGGAGAATTACTTTAACTGGGATACGCGGATCCGAGCAATGCCATAATTTCCGAAGAAAGGGTTTTAACCTGAAGGAGAAGACTTTAACTCAGTGTAGAGCAATGCCATCTTTCCTTAGGAATTTCTCATGCTAAAAGAGGGACAATGGCATGGATATAGATGATCCAGAGGCTTGCCGCTTACAGCGATTAGATGAAAGGAAAGGAGTTGTTGATGTTTGTGTACTGTGAACGAGACACAACTTTGATGCTAAAAGGTTAATTGGATCAACCAGTGGTTTTCTTATACAAAAGCCTAAGAGGAGGCTAATTTCCGCTAGGAAAATCATTATACAAAGCCTAAGAGGAGGCTATTTTGTGTGTCGTACAAAGCCCGAGAGAGAGGCTAAAAGTTTTTGACCCGACGATGGAGTCTTTTGGTATCTCGTATAAAGCCCAAGATGGAGGCTATTGTTTATTTGGCTCAATAAGAACCTTTTTGTATCTCGTATAAAGCCCGAGATGGAGGCGGTTGTTTATTTGGCTCAATGAGAACCTTTTTGTATCTCGTATAAAGCCCGAGATGGAGGCGAAAGGGGTAATTGACTCAACGAGGGAGTCTCTTATGTGTCTCGTACAAAGCCCGAGAGAGAGGCTAAAACGTTGTTTGACTCCGCTAGGGAGAATCATTTGTACAAAGCCCAAGAGGAGGCTATGGTTACTGTTTCAGTTGAGTGACAGGTCCAGTATACTGATTTTAAAAGAGAAAATCAGTTCTTATATGATCAACACTGCACTCAGGGATTTGATTTGAGGATCAGGGATATTTCCTTCTCTTTGAGGAAACGGGAAATCCAAAGGGTATTGAGACTGTCCGAGTCTGCGGGTTTCCTTCCTATTTAACGAAGGGGTCACTTGAGAATGTCTTTGAGACTCAAGGAAGTTAGACTGTCCAAGTCTAGAGTTTTTTTCTTTTGTACTATGCTTTGAGAAACAGTATTAGACTCTATGAAAGGACTTTTCTATGAGGATGACTATGTTCTGTTCCTATACCTCTAGGAGGTCGTCGGGACAATTTGTACGAAGCCCAAGAGGAAGCTGGAAACTTTTAAGAAGCCGACGGGTCCTTGTACGAAGCCCAAGAGGAGGCTATCATTCCCGAAGGAAGAGATCATTATACGAAGCCTAAGAGGAGGCTATGAATACTTCTAAGAAGCCGTAGGGTCCTTGAATAATGCCCAAGAGGAGGCCGATGCTTTTTAAGAAGCTCGTGGGTCTTATCATCTCCTTTCCATTAGGAGAGATAACTCTTTTAAAGGTAAAAACCACTGGTAAACGTGCGAGGTTTACTATCCAGCGACTTTTAACTTTTAAAGAGGGTTCCTTAGTTAAGGTCCAAGATTATGACCGTAGTGGGTACCCAAACCCCGAGACATTCAAGGCAAGCTATCCGCAAGGAATAGATCAAGTCAGGAAAGTTCGAGAATTTGGAAGAAACTCAAAGATGCCATTCACGGAGAATACATTCATCTTGGGGAGTAGAGCTTCTTGACGATTCCTAAGGAAGACAGCCGAAGAGAAGACTGTATCTGGTGCTCCTATTGGGGATCTAGGCGTCTATTTCTACGAATAAATGAAACGGCGTCACCTAGTTCTAGACGTAGTTGCCGGGGAAACTCGAAATATATATACTATTATTACACAGTAGATATGAGTTTATGAAATGAGACTTACAGTGAGCAGCCCCACAATACAGTTTATAATATGAAAGCCGTAAATGAAAGCGATAACCACTTACTCGGTTGTAGTGCTTCCATGCTGTTTGGTTAGTTGTTCAATAAAGAAAGATTGAAAACAACAGTATATTCGAAATCAAAGGAGAAAGTGCTTTGAAAAAGAAAGATTTGGGGCTTACAGCTCAAGGAGAGGCCCAGGGTTTTATCAGTGAGCGCACTGTTTGACTTTGTACAGCGGGACTTATACAAGTGACTGGGGCCCAAAAAGGTTTTCTGTACAAAGGGAGGATGGGTCTTACACTCTCTCAAGAGGCCCAAAAAAGGTTTAAAGAAAAGAGAGTGGGGCTTATAACATGAGGGTAGGCCCAAATGATTTTTCGTTTAAAAATGGCGATCACGCCGAGGTTTTCTTTTAACGCAGAGGGACTTATACAATAAGTGAGGCCCAAAATGTTTTGGTTAAAAGGGGGATTGGGTCTTACACTCTAATAGAGGCCCAAAGTGTTTTGAATGGGTCTTATAGCTCAAGGAGAGGCCCAGATGATTTTTATTTTTAAACGGGCGACGATCGCGCCGTTTACTTGTACAGAGGGACTTATACAATGAGTGAGGCCCAAAAAGTTTTTGTACAAGGGGGGATGGGTCTTACACTCTCTCAAGAGGCCCAAAGAGTTTTGAAAATGATTTATGAGGGTTGAATTAATCCAAAACCCTAATTTGTTTTCAAAATGTATTTAATTGAATAAAAATTCAATTAAAATGATCAAAAATTGTTTAACACATGGAAAATAAATTTTGATCTTGGATTAATGCTTCAAAAATTAAGTATTGACCTACAAAATAATTAGAAAGCATTAAAAGTTGCAAAATCAATGTAGAAAAAATATTTAAAATGTCAAAAACAATTAAAATATTAATTCTTTGCAAAAATATCAATTATATGAAATAAATAATATTTTTGGGATTTTTTGTGAAAATAAAATATTTTAACATTTTTGTGAATTATTAAAAAAAGAATCAACTCAAAATCATTAAAACTCAGAGAGAAATTAATTTTTGAATCAATTAAACAAAATCACAAAATTCAAATATTTGAAAATCTGAAAATGGCGCCAAGAACACAAGCAAGAACACGCGCGTTTTCTGGGTTTGGCTGATTTGCATTTTCTATCCAATCTCACTGAATACTTGATTATAACATGCAATCTACATATCATTATGCTCGCCTCAACCTCACGATCATGTCTATGTACTTTAATTTCATTTAAATTAAACATACAACAAGAAATCACGAAGAGACCTCAAGAACCCTAATTTCTGCATGAAGGCTAGGATTTTTGATACACGATTCAAACTAGGGGTGTTCAAAAATATGATTCACTGAATTGTATACTTGAATTGAATTGCATTGCACTATTAAAAAACTGAACCATTTAAATGGTTAATGAACTGAACCATTTAATTAAAACAATTCAAATTCAGTTTAAAACCGGTTCGGAACCAATTTTCTTTTAAAAATTGATTTAATTATATAAATTAATTAGTTTTTAATAAAAAGAATAAAAAATTAAGAAAAAGTAAAAAAAATTCTGAAAATTAAAAAAAAATCGAAAAGTAAAAAAAAATCTAGAAAATATATTCTAAAAAAACTCTAGAAAATATATTCTAAAAAAAATCGAAAATATGAAAAAGTCGAGTTTTTTCGGAAATATGAAAAAGTTGAGTTTTTTCAAAAATATAAAAAAATCGAGTTTTTTCAAAAATACAGAAATTCGAGTTTTTTAAGAAATACAAAAAAAATCGATTTTTTTCAAAAATACGAAAAATCGGATTTTTTTAAAACAAGAAAATTCAATATTTTTTCAAAAATACAAAAAATTGATTATTTTAGAAATGTTAAAAATGAGTTCTTTTTTTTAAATATTAAAAAACGAGTTTTTTTTAATCTCCTTGAATGGAAAATACCTAAAGTTTGTTAGACCATTCTCTAATTTAGTTGGAAAAAACACCCTGAGAAGAGTAGGCTCACCCGTTTCACACTTGAAATAATGCATCGAAAACAAAACTCGCTCATGAATCTAATTTCAAAATAAATAAACAAAGTTTTAAAATATAAAATCAATATCTTCATCCTTATTCAATAATAAATATAAATAATTATAACATACATTTGATACTTATTCAGAGAATTGAAACTTGATGGAAATAATTCAACAGCACAAGTAGTCAAAGAAACCGCCAATACAGTCATAGCAGCAAGAACAACTGCATCAAAAAACGCAATTCAATCACAAAAATTACAATTATTATTACAAATTGAATGAAATGAAGAAATTATCAGTCATTGATGATCTTGTCTTGTGGATTATCATCTCCAGCGGTGGCTGAGTAAGTTTTTTTTCGGAAAAACGAAAAAAATACTTTTTTTCGAAAATACAAAATTTGAAAAAAAAATTGAAAATAAATATTTTAAAGAATATTTTTTTTAATATAAAAAAATTTAAATTTTTATGAAGTTAAAAAGTTGGGTTTTAAAATAGTTCAAAATATATAATTTGTTTAAAATTGTAAACGGATTATAAACTAGTTTATAAAAATAAATTAGTTTTAAACTAGTTTTTAACTGAATTGTAACCTTTTTTACTGTTAACTGAATTTTTATTGAAATGGTTATTATAAACTGAACCAAACTATAAATGTAGTTCGGTTCAATTCAGTTCATGAACCATGAACACCCATAGTTTAAACCAAAATTGCTATTTAAACCAAAAAGTTAAAAAAAAATCCAGATTTGAATCCAATTTTATTTTAACCAAAAAGCTTAAGAATTGCTATTTAAATAAAAAAGTTTAAAAAAATCTAGATTTGAATCCAATTTTATTTTAAAAAATCACATAAAAAAAGGTTTTTTTAATATTTAAGAAAACCAGTTTGAAATTTGGTGAAAAAAAATCCAGTTCTTCTAAAAAGTTGGTTTTAAACTGGTTAAACTAAATTAAACTGGTTTAAAAAGGTGAATTGGTTCTAAACTGGTTCTAAATTATAAACTGGTTCTGAACTGAATTGAATTGGTTTAATAGATTAACCACTTTTTGATAAAGTGGTTTTTAAGAACTGCACTGAACCATTAATATGGTTCGGTTCAATTCAGTTCATGAACCACGAACACCCCTAATTCAAACAATGCAATTAATTGAGGGAAAACATTCCATGCATGATTATGAACATATGGCCAAATTATTGTGCGAGGAAATATGCATAGATTGAGAGATGCCCAAGTTTAGGCTTACCTTTAAGTCGTGACAGCAAGTTCAAAGTGATTTTTGATTTGGAGGTGTTACAGATGAGTTGTGATGATCTGAACAGCTTCCCTACACCCTATGGATTGTGTTTGGATGGTTGGACTTGATTGAAATTGGCTGGATCATTTTGTGGTACCTCAGCTGCACTTTGGTTAAAACCTTGAGCAACCAGCTGGTGATTTTGTGAAATTGATGTTTCAGAAGTAATCCAAGTGTTTGATCAGCTCATATGTGATGTATGTGAGGTGTGTGAGTGATTGGTTTGATTGGAATTGCTCTCAAACTCAAAACCCGATAGTGACTTGCCTTAGAAGGCAAAATTGGAGTGAAATAAGAGATTTTGAGGAAAGCATCTGTTAGATGGCTTTGGTGTACTCAAACTGACCACAATTGAGCTCTATTTATAGTAGAGCAAGTTTGTTTTGGGATCCACAGTGAATGGCAACTGCAGCAGGTGTTTCCTCAATGTTGGCCAATGGAAATGCAAGTCTCCTCTAGCCATTGACTAGAGGTTAGGGCACAGAGCTATGGTCCCCTTGGTCTTGGATAAGTCTTGACTGATTTCAGATGAGAATGGCTCAGTCCATGCCACCTTGATGGTTCCATTGAATGCCTCATTCCAAATTTGAAGTCTTGTCCCTATTTTGGCCATTCTAGGTTCAACATGCTATTTCTTGTTCCATGGACTTTGGAGGCTTGGCTCAGTGATTGTCCCCTTTAGATTCAATCCTCTGAGGTGTCCAAGTGGATAGGAGCAATTGAATTTGGCTGATTTTGGCAAATCGACCAAAGTTGCAAATTCTGCCTTGCCTTGACAAATTTCAGCAAGGCAACTTGGCAATGTTGTATCTCATGGTGTAGGTTGAATTTGGCAATGTTCTTGGCCATTTTGGAAAGCTCTTACATGATACAACAACTGTTTGAACAAGTTTGGTTTTGATCTCTTTTGATTCCAAGTGAAAAATCCCCCTACATTTGGCAAAAAGTGAAGGCAAATTCTGACTTAGTGAAAATTTCACTAAGTGTTGGAAAAAGTGACATTTTCACTTTTCAGCCACTTTGATCACTCCATAACTCAAAATCCTTAATGAATTGGAATGACTTGTAGTTGAATTTTTTGTAGGTGATAATGAGGGCTACAAATCCATCTTTGGATGAGAAAAAATGGCCTTGTGGTTTAGGAGTTATGGTCTTCCAAAGTTGGTACCTTTGCCACTTTATTTTTAACTTAGAAAAATTTCTAAGTTTTATGGTTACCCCTTTTACAAGTTATCTCACTTTTCTTGATTTTTCTTGATGAATGATGATTCAAATCATACATTAACATCATTTTAGGGTTAAAAATCCATTTTGGTGAAAAATCTCAAAAAGTCAAAGTTGACTTTTGTGCACAGTTGACTTTTTATCAGATGAATTCCAAACTGTGCAATTCTTCAGGAAGTCATGTCCTTGACCTAAATCAAACTTGATGGACATGTTCCATGGGTGTCATAGGGTATATTCAATCATGTATTAGGGTTTGGGAGCATGTCCTGGTCAAAAGTCAAAGTTACAGTTGACTTTTCTCTTAAAACCCTAATTGTGGTGCAGATGAAATTGAGACTTGTTGCTCAAGCTTCTTGGATCAATCCATTGTTCCAAATGGATCAATATGGTATATTAGAGACCCTCAAATCATGTCTTTGTTAGACGGTGTGGCTAGTGATCGAGAGGGGGGTGAATAGATCACCGCTTGTAAAATACGGTTTTAAAAACCTTAACAGAGTTTTTGAAATATAGCGGAAAGTTTTGGTCCCGAATCGACTTCCGTCTATTCTGAACCGCTACCAAAAAGACCAGACACGCAAGTATGATGCTGGATTTGAATTTATTGATAGAAAACGTTAACACAGAAATTTCTCGCACTAAATGCACTTATCACAAATTCTGATTCCAATGAGTAAATCACAACAAACCGTTTTGTCAAACACTTGGCGTGTATGTGTTCTATGATAAACAATAGTGATGTTTCAATAAAAGGTTTTCTTGCCACTATTGTATCACGACACGTAAAACGTATTGCGCCAATTTGTATCACAAAACAGTTAACGAAAACGTAAAGGGAGATAGAGATAGAATACGATACGCAGAGATTTGTTAAGGAAGTTCCCCACTGTCGTCCTCGCGTGTGGGTACGTCTCCCTCTCAATTTCAAAAGAAATTGAGACCTTTTCTTATCAATAGTTGCTAAATTCGTTCTTACAAAGGTTACAATACCAAGACAGAATTCTAAATCCCTAGAACTTCTTCTTCTCGTATAGAACCTCGACTTGATCAGAGCTGGATCAAGAATTCCCCGCAAGACTTGCAAACGATTCACCGGTTCCACGACCTGTTTGCGAAACAACCCCGTTTCCAAACCCTACGCTGCGGCTGAATCCGTTCTGCAATCGTGACTAACAAACCCGCAAGAACAGTCCCGTTCTTGAAGGACAAACCAGTAGGTTTTTCCTCGAAACCCCCTTCACTCTTCAACCCAGCTAGATCCTTGATCGTTCCACTGACTCCACAGCTAGATCGTTGATCGTACCACTGAACGTTATCTCGTTGATCCTTCAATCCGAAGAACAAGAATGATTGTGTGTAATTGTTCTTGAATTGAAGAGATTGAGAAGATGATGAAGACGAAGTATCTTTCAGGTTTCTTAATGCTCAAATCAATTGCTGCTACAAAGACCTCTATGACTTGTGTATTTTGCAATTTTCACTTGTGAATTCATCCTTAAGCCAATACCTGCCACTTTGTATTTATACTAAACAAGACAGAACTGTTAGAATAAAAATTATGCAGAAAAACAGACTTTGGGATCGATGCCAGACACGTATGGATCGATGCCAGACAGTTTTTAACTGTTAGGGATTGATCCCAAAATCTATGAATCGATCCCTACTGAAGGTGAGCTGAAAAACAGAATTTTCATTGAATCAGGGATCGATGCCAACCACGTATGGATCGATGCCAGACAGTTTTCAACTGTTAGGGATTGATCCCAAAATCCATGAATCGATCCCTACTGAACAAATTCAAATTCTTTTGATTTCCAATAAAGCAGGGATCGATACCAAACACGTATAGATCGATGCCAAAGGTTAAGTATTGATTCAAACCTTATAAAAAGTGTTTCTAACAATCATTTTAAGATGAATATCAATTCCAATCATCTAGTATTGAATAAAGACAAACGCAAAGGCAAAAATCACACATATTCACATGTAGAATGAAGCACAACAAATCATACACGCAATTTGCAATCATACAAAACAAAACCAAAGTAAAGGATTGTCTCACAAACTCCCCCTTTTTGATGATGGCAAATTGATGTGTGATACTCCCCCTGAGTTTGTGCATACCATTCTGTCATGTCAACATCTTCTATACTTCTCCCCCTTTGTCAACATCAAAAAGAGAGAATACACACCAAAGAGAAGAACAAAGTAGCAAACCGCAGCAAAAATTGATAACAAAGGGGGATAAGCATTGAAATACTAGGAAAGTATTTAAAATTATATAAGCCAAACAAATATAATCAGAATATTCGAAAAATGAAACAACAACTCAAGCAACATGAAATGCAATGCTTATGAAACATGTTATGAAAGTGATGCTTAAGAATAGGTCTCAAATCAGATATTAATATTCAAACAATAAATGCAAAAGAATATACATAAACGAACATAGAGAATTTGTTCTAACATACACAAACACATAGATCCAAAGAGTAGTAAAGAGGATTGATATTACCTTTGTTGATGTGCCTTTGTGAAGTATAAGCTCACAACTTCTAAAACACAACTTATCAACCAAGGTGAGGCAAAAATAGAATCTAACAAGCTTAAGATAGTAATGAAGAAAGATCAAGAATCCCTAATTCACGACGAATGTTAAAGAAAGGTTCCGTTGCTAGTGGTTTAGTGAAAATATCAGCGAGTTGATTCTTAGTATCAACATGCTCAAACACAACGTCCTCTTTCTCAACATGGTCGCGAAGAAAGTGATGCCTAATCTCTATGTGTTTAGTGCGTGAGTGTAAAACAGGATTCTTAGTAAGATTTATAGCACTGGTGTTGTCACACTTTATTGGAATGCGTTTGAGTTGAATATCGAAATCTTGTAGTTGTTGCTTCAGCCACAAGATCTGAGCGCAACAGCTACCGGCTGCAACGTACTCAGCCTCAGCAGTTGACAATGCGACAGACACCTGTTTCTTGCTATGCCAACTGACCAGAGAGTTTGAAAATAAGTGACATGTACCACTAGTACTTTTCCTATCTGATTTGCAGCCAGCAAAATCAGAATCGGAGTAACCTACTAAGCTACAATCGCTTCCTTTTGAATACCAGAGCCCATACTTAGATGTTCCATGAAGATATCTAAATATGCGCTTGACAGCTTTCAAGTGTGACTCTTTAGGATTCGATTGATATCGTGCACACATGCAGACACTAAACATGATGTCAGGTCTAGACGCAGTAAGATACAAGAGAGACCCAATCATACCTCTATACTGTTTGACATCTACACTCTTACCGTGTTCATCTTTATCTAGATATCCGTTGGTAGGCATAGGTGTGTCTATTGATTTTGAGTCGTTCATTCCAAAGCGCTTGAGCAGCTATCTGCAGTATTTTGTTTGACTCACAGCTGTTCCCTCATCAAGCTGCTTTATTTGGAGACCGAGGAAGAAATTAAGCTCCCCCATAAGACTCATTTCAAATTCACCCTGCATAACTTTTGAAAACTCTTCGACCAAGTGTATGTTAGTTGAACCAAAAATTATATCGTCTACATAAACTTGAACTAAAAGAATGTGTTTTCCTTTGTGCTTAATGAAGAGGGTGGTATCCACTTTACCTCTTGAATATCCATGATCAAGTAGAAATTTGCTAAGTCTTTCATACCAAACCCGGGGGGCTTGCTTAAGACCGTACAAAGCTCGTTTTAATTTGTAAACATAATCTGGATATTCAGCATTCTCAAAACCAGGAGGTTGTGAGACGTATACCTCTTCATTTAGGACACCATTTAGAAACGCACTCTTTACGTCCATTTGGTAAAGCTTAAAATCTCTAGAACACGCATAGGCGAGCAAGAGACGTATAGCCTCAAGGCGAGCAACTGGAGCATAAGTTTCCTCATAGTCTATGCCCTCCTCTTGGTTATAGCCTTGTGCTACTAAACGTGCCTTGTTTCGAGTTATCACTCCACTTTCATCAAGCTTATTCCTAAAAACCCACTTAGTACCTATGATATGATGTTCTCGCGGACGCGGGACAAGTTCCCAAACGTCATTTCTTTTAAATTGATTAAGCTCTTCTTGCATGGCCATTAGCCAAAATTCATCAATCAAGGCTTCTTTGGCATTTTTAGGTTCCACTTGTGAAACAAAGGCGAAGTGAGAACAAAAATTACTTATCTTAGAACGAGTCATGACTCCCTTTGAAATGTCTCCCAAGATGTTGTCAATGGGATGGTCTTTTGAAGATTTCCAAGCTGGTGGAAGGTCATTCACATCAGCTGTCCTTTCTTCCTTATCTTTTTCATGACTAGTATCTTCCTCCTTCTCAATGGGAGCTGTCTTGGATTGATCAGTTTCCGCAACAGCTTCCTTGAGTATGTCTTCTGTAGATACACCTGCGTCATCAAAAGAAATACCTTTGCCGACATTTTTCGGATAAGACTCATCAAAGGAAACATGGACAGATTCTTCAACAGTAAGTAAACGCTTATTATACACTCTATATGCTTTACTTGATTGTGAATAACCAAGAAAAATACCTTCATCAGCTTTTGCATCAAACTTCCCAAGTTTTTCCTTACCATTATTCAAAACAAAACACTTACAACCGAATACGTGAAGATGTGATAAGTTTGGCTTTCTTCCTTTTAAAAGCTCATAAGGGGTTTTATTTAACATAGGGCGAATTAGAATCCTGTTTAGAACATAACAGGCTGTGCTAACAGCATCAGCCCAAAAATATTTTGGCAATCCACCCTCATTTAGCATTGTTCTTGCTAGCTCTTCTAAAACGCGATTTTTGCGCTCCACAACGCCATTCTGTTGTGGAGTTCGAGGAGCTGAAAAGTTATGCTCAATACCATACTTATCACAGTACTTATCAAAGAGATAGTTTTGAAATTCTCCTCCATGATCGCTTCGAATTGTAACTATTTTAGAATTCATTTTATTTTGGGACAGTTTTGCAAAATTCTTAAAAGCAGAAAAAGTTTCATCTTTGCTATGAAGGAATATAGTCCAAGTAAATCTAGAGTAGTCATCAACAATTACAAAACCATAATAGTTTCCACCTAAGCTCTTTGTCCTAGACGGACCAAAGAGATCCATATGGAGAAGCTCAAGAGGTCGTGAAGTTGAAATTACATTTTTGGATTTAAAAGAGACCCTTGTTTGCTTTCCCATTTGGCATGCATCACATAGGTGGTCTTTTGAAAACTTTATTTTTGGAAGACCGACTACTAGATCCTTAGATACAACCTTGTTAAGCAAATCGAAATTAACATGCGCTAAACGTCTATGCCAAAGCCAAGAATCATCATTCAAGGTAACTAGACATTTAGTGCTTGTTAAAGATACATCACAAAGATCAAGCATATAGATATTGTTTACTCTAACACCCTTAAACACAACATTATTTTCATCATGTTCAATTATGCAACAAGTTTTTGTAAAAGAAACTTTGTAACCCTTGTCACACAATTGACTTATGCTTAACAAATTGTGTTTAAGTCCCTCTACAAGATTGACATCAGAAATGGTAGTGGTAGAGGGGTTACCTATACTACCTTTGCCAAGTATAGCTCCTTTGTTATTGTCTCCATAAGTAACATATCCCTTTTTCTTTGCTTTGAAGTCTATAAAAAGCGATATGTCACCGGTCATGTGCCTTGAGCAGCCGCTATCTAGGAACCATCTCCTATCTTCGGATGCAAGGCACTCTTCCTACAATATCAAAAGAGAGTGGTTGGTACCCAATTTTCATTGGGTCCAAAGGGGTAAGTGGTAACATGGTTGCCTTTTGGCTTCCATTGATAGATGCCTTTAGGAACAAGAAACCTCCTAAACTTGCATTTCTCAATGGTGTGGCCAGCACGACAACAATAATGACATAAACCATGATGATGCAATTGTTTAGTTTTGTTCATTGAATCCTTTGGAGTAAAAGAGTATTTTGCATATGGAGGATTCAATGACTTCTTAAACAATCTAGTATCAACGGCGTAAGTCACCTTGGGTTGTAAAGCTTTTTCCAATTTGACTTTAAGAGTATTAACCTCTCGTTGCCAAATATGACAAGCTTCACAATACCTAACTTTACTACATCCGTTAACATCAATATCTTTTGAATTTTCTGCAATACTAGCCTTCAAGCTTTCTAAATCTTTTTCAGCTTTGTATACTTTACCTTCCAAGAATGAAAAAATTTGTTTATCGGAAGATAATCTTTTGAAAGCATCTACAGCTTCGTTATGCAGTTTTTCAAAAGCGATTTTCAGTTCAGAAAAAGACATAGAGGAGACATTATTATAGTAGGCTTGTTTTACCTTCTTTTCTTCTTGTTTCTTCTTGTAGTAGGCATGGTCTTTGATGTGAGCCATAAGACATAGGTTTGCGGTTTCATCACTATCACTTGAACTTTGTGAGCTTGATGAATCGCTATCGCTTTCCCATGCTATATAAGCTCTCCTTTGTTTGTTGTACCGTTTAGGTGAATCCTTCCCTTTATCCTTTTTCTTCATAGGACATTCTGTTTTGTAATGTCCAGATTTGCCACAATTGAAACAAGATCCTCTACCTTTATGCTTCTTGTTCTCTTCCTGTTTTGACTCACTAGATTGTCTTCTAAACTTCATGAGGTTTTTGTCGGAATGCTTGTATCCATTCCTTCGAATGAATCTATTGTATCTCCTTACAAAAAGTCCCATTTCTTCATCATCCGAATCTTTGTCACTACTTGAATCATTGTCACTTTGCTCTTTTCTTGAGGACTTAGTGCTAGAGGCCACAAGAGCAATTGGCTTCTTCTCACCCTCTTTGTCTTTCTTCTTCTCTTTCTCCTTCTTACTTTTGTTCTCATACTTTTCAAGACTTTCTAGAGCTTGCTGATGTTCTTCCAGCTTTCCAAAAAGTGTTGTAATCGTAAGAGTCGTCAAGTCGTTGGCTTCCTTGATAGCTGTCACTTTAGGTTGCCATTCCCTGCTAAGACATCTCAGAATTTTGTTAGTAGCTACCTCATTGGAAACAGGTTTTCCAAGTGCATTTAATCGATTTGTAAGATGAGTAAACCTCTTTTGCATGTCGGAGATAGATTCTCCATTTTTCATGCGAAAGAGCTCAAACTCTTGATTAAGTGTGTTAATGCGGGACTGTTTCACTTCAGTAGTACCCTCATGGGCGATTTCTAAAGCGTCCCACATCTCCTTAGCAGTCGTGCAATGGGATACTCGATAATACTCATCAACACCAAGTGCTGAAATTAGTATATTTCGAGCTTTCCAATCACTCGACCACTTTTTCTCATCTTTCTCAGTCCAATCAGCTTCTGGTTTAGGTACTATGGCGCCAGCCTCATTGGTCATGGTTATTTGAAAAGGACCATTCTCAATGGCTGTCCATACTAGCCTATCCACAGAATTTATATGAACTCGCATGCAGTCTTTCCAGTAGCCGTAGTTTTCTCCGTTAAAGACGGGAGCTCTATTGTACGCCCCCTTTGGTTCAGAATCCATATCGTTACAGGCAGCCACAGAGCACCAGCGAACCGGCGCTCTGATACCACTTGTTAGACGGTGTGGCTAGTGATCGAGAGGGGGGGTGAATAGATCACCGCTTGTAAAATACGGTTTTAAAAACCTTAACAGAGTTTTTGAAATATAGCGGAAAGTTTTGGTCCCGAATCGACTTCCGTCTATTCTGAACCGCTACCAAAAAGACCAGACACGCAAGTATGATGCTGGATTTGAATTGATTGATAGAAAACGTTAACACAGAAATTTCTCGCACTAAATGCACTTATCACAAATTCTGATTCCAATGAGTAAATCACAACAAACCGTTTTGTCAAACACTTGGCGTGTATGTGTTCTATGATAAACAATAGTGATGTTTCAATAAAAGGTTTTCTTGCCACTATTGTATCACGACACGTAAAACGTACTGCGCCAATTTGTATCACAAAACAGTTAACGAAAACGTAAAGGGAGATAGAGATAGAATACGATACGCAGAGATTTGTTAAGGAAGTTCCCCACTGTCGTCCTCGCGTGTGGGTACGTCTCCCTCTCAATTTCAAAAGAAATTGAGACCTTTTCTTATCAATAGTTGCTGAATTCGTTCTTACAAAGGTTACAATACCAAGACAGAATTCTAAATCCCTAGAACTTCTTCTTCTCGTATAGAACCTCGACTTGATCAGAGCTGGATCAAGAATTCCCCGCAAGACTTGCAAACGATTCACCGGTTCCACGACCTGTTTGCGAAACAACCCCGTTTCCAAACCCTACGCTGCGGCTGAATCCGTTCTGCAATCGTGACTAACAAACCCGCAAGAACAGTCCCGTTCTTGAAGGACAAACCAGTAGGTTTTTCCTCGAAACCCCCTTCACTCTTCAACCCAGCTAGATCCTTGATCGTTCCACTGACTCCACAGCTAGATCGTTGATCGTACCACTGAACGTTATCTCGTTGATCCTTCAATCCGAAGAACAAGAATGATTGTGTGTAATTGTTCTTGAATTGAAGAGATTGAGAAGATGATGAAGACGAAGTATCTTTCAGGTTTCTTAATGCTCAGATCAATTGCTGCTACAAAGACCTCTATGACTTGTGTATTTTGCAATTTTCACTTGTGAATTCATCCTTAAGCCAATACCTGCCACTTTGTATTTATACTAAACAAGACAGAACTGTTAGAATAAAAATTATGCAGAAAAACAGACTTTGGGATCGATGCCAGACACGTATGGATCGATGCCAGACAGTTTTTAACTGTTAGGGATTGATCCCAAAATCTATGAATCGATCCCTACTGAAGGTGAGCTGAAAAACAGAATTTTCATTGAATCAGGGATCGATGCCAACCACGTATGGATCGATGCCAGACAGTTTTCAACTGTTAGGGATTGATCCCAAAATCCATGAATCGATCCCTACTGAACAAATTCAAATTCTTTTGATTTCCAATAAAGCAGGGATCGATACCAAACACGTATAGATCGATGCCAAAGGTTAAGTATTGATTCAAACCTTATAAAAAGTGTTTCTAACAATCATTTTAAGATGAATATCAATTCCAATCATCTAGTATTGAATAAAGACAAACGCAAAGGCAAAAATCACACATATTCACATGTAGAATGAAGCACAACAAATCATACACGCAATTTGCAATCATACAAAACAAAACCAAAGTAAAGGATTGTCTCACAGTCTTGAGGTCTTGGCTCATGGTTTGTCCCAAAAGTCAACTTAGGGGTGAATTAGGTCAAGAAACCCTAATTCTTGATTTTTGATGAATGCATCCCCTGAGGCAAAATTGACTTGATGCATGGGTTCATGAGGTTCCATGAAGTATATTAGGTTATGTTTTGGATCATTGCCTTGTGCCCAGATGAAAATTTCCATCTGGAGGCCCTGGTCGACCAAAACCCTAATTTGGTGACACTGTCGATCTTGAGACTTGATCCACCTAGAAGGGAGCAGCCTTGTGCTTAATCCTTGAAGTGGGAGTCCTTTTTGATCCATTGTGGATGTTTAAGAGATTAGACAAGTTGAAGATCATGTCATTCCTTGATTGATCTTTTGTCTAAGCACTCAGAGAGGGCTTGAAACCCTAATTTTGATTGTATTGGATGCTCACCCATCTTTGGGGAGACTGATGAAGCATGATGGTTCATCCATATTGTGATGATGATTTTCACAATGATGGGAAATCTAAGTGGTCAAAATTTGGGGTATTACAGATGCCCCTATTTAATCTTCTTGGACCCGAAGGTGTGAATGACGAAGAGATTCGGGCATTCGGGGTGCAAGAGGATTAAATATCGGAATATCCGAAATTTTGATGGTGTCTATGAATGGCAGATCGCATTCATCTTCTTTAGCTAAGCGATGATGCTTAGAAAAGGTAAACTTCCCCCCGATCCTGGTCTCCTACCAAGAACTGGTCTCAGTCTCTTTTGAAATAAACTTCCCCTCGATCCTGGTTTCCTACCAAGGAACTGGTCTCAGTTGTGGAAACAAACTTCCCCTCAATCCTGGTTTCCTACCAAGGAACTGGTCTTAGTTTCTGATTTAAACTTCCCCTCGATCCTGGTTTCCTACCAAGGAACTGGTCTTAGTTTCTTTTGTCAATAAACTTTACTGACAAGGGACGCTATTCGTAGCGGCTTTCCTTCAAACTTCTCGCCGAATTTTCCTGGGGAGATGCCATTTGAGTGGAAAAAGTTTTGATGTCAGACTTGTTGGGGAACCCATTCGTCTGAGTTGTAGAGGTACACAAACTTCTCTGTTTTGGAGACGCCATTTGTCGATTCTACTGGGGAAAACGAGTCTCTTGAGAGACTGTTTTCGTTTGGGGTTACATCATACTTTTCACGGGATCTTCCCGGAGAAATGCCATATGATGGGATCCGATTTTGAGGTGCCAATGACCTTCTCATCAGTGGTTTTTCGGAGCAAAACTGGTGTGCTGCCGAATCTCTGATCACGAGGCTTTCTCTGTGGATTTTCCTTAATCCGGGAAAGCAAGGATATCATCTTCAATGGCGAAGAGTGATGCTTATTGAAAGTTTTCTCTGGCTTTTCAGAGCTTCAAGTTATCAAAGTGGTCAAGGACCAACTTCTTTCCAGAATTAAACTGGAAGCGAGGTTGTTCAGACACAGTATTTCCTGACGAGGCAAGAACTGACAACTCGATTGAGAGGACTTCTACCACTAGGGGACAGGACCGACTAGAGTGATAGTGATGCAATATGAAATGTGAATGCAAATAAAAAATGCATGATGTATGTATGTATGTGCTGACAAAACAGACGCAACATACAGACTAAGAGATGAACACAATTGGATACTCGGCCATCGCGGGGCGAAGAAGTACCGTTGATTCAAAATAGCAATTCCACCTTGCTTTGGAGAGATAGTCTCGTTGGGAGCTATGTTGATCGGGCTTAGGAGATGAGAACTCGGCCGAGGATGTCAGACGAAACAAGGTCTCTGACACAGTTGATCCCTTCATTCAGGCGAACTGGTTTAGAAGGAGTACTTTGATTCTGCACTTTGAAGTTCGCTTACTTCGGGAGAAGCGATCGATGTTCTTCTGATGTTCAACAGTCAAAAGAAATGCCATCTTTAATTTAAAAGCAGAAAAAGTTTAACAAGAAAATTTATTTTTGTTTTATTTTAAGAATCGCTGATTAAGTTTAAACAACGTCGTTCTGTAAAGCTAAAACAAGTAAAGAATTACAAACAAAAGCACAAGGGCTCAAATTTTATTGATAAGATGGAGATCAGCCAACCGCGTGATTCCAAAGAGTATATACAAAGTTAGAAAATGGTAATTTATAGGGAAAAGGGCTACGTTGAAACATAACGACCACTATCCTTCTACCAACTTTGAGTTCGGGACATCCTGAGCTTCCGTCGAAGATGACCTTTGACTGGAGATTTCCTCCGATAGATGATGCTGTAACTGCTGCTGAGGGACTTGCCTCTGTTGAACATAGTTACTTGCCATTATCCCTAATTTTTGTCTGGATTGTACTATGAGATTTCCAATCCATCGGGATGATTTTTTTTTTCATGTCTCTAACTTTTGCCTGGACCGCCCTTTCGGGTTTTCAATCCACCAAGCCATTTTATTTATTTATTTTTAGGCGAAGTATTTCTTGACTACATCAACATTCGTGGAGTAGGCAAATTCCTCTCCGTCCATGGTTGCAAGTCTCAATGCGCCGCCTGAGAAAGCTTCCGTGACCACATAGGGGCCATCATAATTTGGGGTCCATTTGCCCCGAGAGTCAGTGAGAAATAATGGTATCTTCTTGAGCACAAGGTCTCCTTTCCTGAAGACACGAGGTCGGACCTTTTTGTCGAACGCCCTCTTCATTCTCTGTTGATACAACTGACCATGGCATAGTGCCGTGATTCTCTTTTCTTCGATCAGGTTCAGTTCGTCGTGTCGACTTTGACACCATTAAGCTTCGGTGAGCTGAGCTTCCATCAATACCCGGATTGATGGGATCTCTACTTCTATGGGAAGCACTGCTTCCATGCCATATACTAGAGAGAAAGGGGCTGCCCCTGTTGAAGTGCGGATAGATGTGCGATAACCGTGAAGAGCAAAGGGTAGCATTTCGTGCCAATCTTTATAGGTTACAACCATCTTTTGAACGATCTTCTTGATGTTCTTGTTAGCCGCCTCTACCGCCCCGTTCATCTTGGGTCGGTAGGGAGATGAGTTATGGTGTTCGATCTTGAACTCTGCACACAACTCTTTCATCATCTTATTGTTCAAGTTAGATCCATTATCAGTAATGATCTCGCTTGGAACACCATAACGGCAGATGATATTGTTTTTGATAAATCGAACCACCACTTGTCGGGTTACATTGGCGAATGACGCTGCTTCGACCCACTTGGTGAAATAATCAATGGCTACCAGGATGAACCGATGTCCGTTTGAAGCCTTGGGCTCAATCATACCAATCATGTCGATTCCCTATATGGAAAAAGGCCACGGGGAAGAAAGAACTTTGAGATGTGATGGCGGTACATGAATTTTGTCGGAGTATATCTGACACTTGTGACACCTCCTCATGTACTTGTAGTAGTCGGATTCCATGGTCAACCAATAATACCCGGCCCTGAGAATTTTTCTCGCCATTGTGTGTCCGTTGGCATGAGTGCCAAAGGATTCTTCATGAATTTCTTTCATGAGCATGTCTGCTTCTGGTCTGTCGACACATCGGAGCAAGACCATGTCAAAATTTCTCTTATAAAGAGTGTCACCGCTCAGGAAGAAGTTTCCAGCCAATCTTCTGAGGGTTTTCCTATCTTTTCTGAGTGCCCCAGATGGGTACTTTTGTTTCTGAAGGAAGCATTTGATATCGTGATACCAAGGTCTGTCGTCTATGACTGCTTCAATCGCGAAGATGTAAGCAGGCCGTTCAAGGCGCATGATGTCGATCTTAGGTATGTCATTCCATCGACCTACACTAATCATGGACGAGATAGTGGCTAATGCATCAGCCATGTGATTCTCATCACGAGGGACGTGATGAAAGTCAACTCTGTTGAAGAAGGGTAACAACCTTCTTGCATAGTCTTTGTAAGGAATCAATCCTGATTGGTATGTGTTCCAATCTCCTTTTATCTGGTTAATGACCAGGGTTGAGTCGCCGTATACGTCCAAGTTTTTGATCCTTAAATCAATCGCTTCTTCGAGACCCATGATACATGCTTCGTATTCGGCCTCGTTGTTCATACATTTGAACGTAAGTCGAGAGGTGAAAGGAATGTGGGAACCCTGAGGGGTAACAATGATTGCCCCAATTCCATTTCCATAATGATTGACTGCTCCGTCAAAGATAAGTCCCCACTGGGAACCTGGTTCTGGCCCTTCACTGGGTAGCGGTTCATCGCAATCTTTCATCTTTAGATACATGACATCTTCGTCTGGGAAGTCAAACCCGATTGATTCTTGATCGTCAATCGGTTGATGAGCCAAATGATCGGCTAAAATACTTCCTTTAACGGCTTTCTGAGCGTGGTACTCTATGTCATATTCTGATAACAGCATCTGCCAACGGGCAATCCTTCCCGTGAGAGCAGGTTTTTCGAAAACGTACTTGATTGGATCCATTTCGGAGACCAACCAAGTAGTATGCCGAATCATGTACTGGCGAAGACGTTTGGCTGCCCAAGCCAAAGCGCAACAAGTTTTCTCAAGCATTGTGTACCGAGTCTCGCAGTCGGTGAATTTCTTGCTTAGATAGTAAATGGCAGACTCTTTCCTCTTTGTTTCGTCTTGTTGGCCAAGTACACATCCCATTGAGTCCTCTAGGACTGTGAGGTAAATGATCAATGGTCTTCCTTCCACTGGAGGTGATAGAATCAGAGGATTCAACAGGTATTCCTTAATACTGTCGAAGGCAGTTTGGCAATCTTCTGACCAAACGCAATCCTGGTTCTTTTTGAGTAATTTGAAAATCGGCGCACATGTCGCGGTCATAAGGAATATGAATCTGGAGATGTAGTACAAACGTCCCAGGAATCCTCTGACTTGTTTTTTAGTTTTCGGAGAAGGCATTTCTTGAATGGCCTTGACCTTGTCAGGATCAACTTCAATTCCTTTCTGGCTGACGATGAACCCTAGTAGTTTCCCCGAACGGACACCGAAGGTGCACTTGTTGGGATTCAAGCGGAGCTTGAATTTTCTTAGACGTTCGAACAATTTTGACAGATGTTCAACGTGCTCACTCTCTGTTCTTGATTTTGCAATCAAATCATCGACATATACCTCGATTTCTTTGTGTATCATGTCATGAAACAGAGTAGTCATGGCCCTTTGATAGGTTGCCCCGGCATTCTTCAAACCGAACGGCATTACCTTGTAATAAAAGGTACCCCATGGGGTAATGAACGAAGTTTTCTCCATGTCTTTCGGCGCCATTTTGATCTGATTATAGCCCGAGAATCCATCCATGAAGGAGAATACTTTGAATTTTGCTGTGCTGTCAACCAACATGTCAATGTGTGGTAAAGGAAAGTCGTCCTTGGGACTTGCCTTGTTCAGATCTCTGTAATCAACACACATTCGGACCTTTCCATCCTTTTTGGGAACGGGTACGATGTTGGCTAACCATTGAGGATATTCAGATGTAGCGAGGAAACCCGCGTCGATCTGTTTCTGTACCTCCTCTTTGATTTTGATGGCCATGTCCGGGTGAGTCCATCTCAACCTTTGCTTTACTGGCGGACATTCCGATCTTAGCGGTAAGTGATGTTCCACGATGCTGGTATCCAACCCTGGCATATCCTGATAGGACCAAGCGAATACATCGGGGAATTCTTTGAGAAGCTTTATCAAACCCTCTCTGGTAGTTGGACTGAGCAGTGCTCCGATCCTGATTTCTTTTCTCTCTTTTTCTGAACCCAAGTTTACCGTTTCCAACGGTTCTTTGTGAGGTTCAATGGACCTTTCCTCTTGTCTGAGTAGTCGGGAGATCTCTTCTGTAATTTCGTTGTCATTTTCTTCTTCAGCCTCGAATACCGGGAACTCAAAGTTGGGAGAAGGCATCGGATCGTATGTTTCAACGGGGTATAAAACAAGCAATCTGCATGACGTGACGATTCGTGTTTAGAAGAGATAGAGAAAATGCAAGTGTGTGCAGTGTTTTGATTTTACTGCTTGTTTTTATTATTGAATTGTTTTTTTTTTTAGGATTACCATTTTCTGAAAAAGTAAAAAGAGAAAACAACAATAATGCAGAAATTACAGAACGACGTTATTTTATTAATGAACAAGTCGAATCTTGAAACTACAGCCCTATAAAACAAAACTCTGTCGCTTTGGGCGAAGCGAAGAGGGAAATTTACAGAAAGCGAGCCCTATCAAAACATCCGTTTCACCTGGGCAGGGTGAAAGGTTAAAGATGGCAATTACTTTGACTGATGAACGACCTTCGGAACCTCGACAGCAACCCATTGGCGGCGAACTCCTCGGTGAATCACAAAGTCCGGCACCTTCCTTGATTTGTCTTCAGAAATGACGCTGATTTCTGGTGGAGTAGGATCATTGGAATCTGTTTCCCAGGCAGAATTGTCGTAGGAGGATTCCTCTGTTGCATTTTGCATAGCATTGGAGCTCTCAGCTGTATCTCCCCATCCAGTTGACTGGATATCTTCGAGCCTGATACGAGAGCTTTCGGGAGCAGTGTACTTAACCATAAAGTCGTATTTTCCACTTGGTTATCCCAAAGTGTCCCAAACTTCTTTGGAACTGGAGAAGTCATCCCTCTCGATGACTTTGACCTCAGGAAAAGCATAGTTGATGAATTCAAGTCCTGCAAACGTTGCAAATTCATCGTCATGTTGAGTAGTTTCCGAATGACCTGAGTGTTGATCCCATGACATGGTGGGGACACAGGTATTCTGTTCAATGACGCTCAGCTGAGTTTCATTACTCGGCTGAATTTCTTGTCCCAAGTTTCCTGGGTAAGGTTGCCACATTGGCAGACCATCCATCGGGCCATAGTAATTGTGATCAAAGTTTTATTTCATCAGAGTGTCTTCCTCTAATGAATTTGGCGGAGCACGACATCCTTCCGGATCACAATCTCCGTAGATCATTTCGACATCTGATCTTGGTATAAATCTCGGACTTTCTGTAGGAAAGCAAAAAGGCATAGGCGCCTCTTCCTGAGACATATAACCGTCCTTGTTAAGGTAGGACTTCCATTCTTCATCTGTGTCAGAGGGATCTTCCTCATTGATAACATGAACTGTCTGAGACACTGGGTGAAGAAAACCTCCACTATGGAAGAAGTTTTGAAGGGGATGAAGACTTTCATCGTTGGCGGCTGTCTGAGTACAGGTCGCAGAAAAACCAAGACCCTTCTTTGTTTTATTGTCAGTGGGAATGACAAGCTATCCCCATCCTTTTGTATCGGTACTCTCGACCGCTTTGATAGCATCTTTGTATGAAGAAATTGAAGTTCCTTCTTCAGATTAATCATTCTTGCTCACCGATAGTGCTTGGAACTGAGTTCCAATAACCTCCTCGGGTTCTACACAAGCAGATGATGATAAGTTGCTCACAAGCAAGGCTTGTTCCCCACAAACCGTGACAAGTTGATCATTCTTGACGAACTTTAGCTTTTGGTGGAGGGTTGAAGTAACCGCTCCAGCCTGATGTATCCAAGGTCTTCCTAATAAACAACTGTATATTGCCCGGATGTCCATGACCTGGAAAGTGATTTGGAAAGTGTGAGGACCAATAGTTATGGGAAGATCAACTTCGCCGATAACTATTTTTCGGGATCCGTCGAATGCTTTGACGACGACCTCGCTGACTCTCATCGGAGGGCTCTTAAATGATAATTGCGTCAAAGTGGACTTCGGCATAACATTCAGGGCTGACCCTGTGTCTACCAGTACATTGGCTAAAGCATCGCCCTGGCAGTTAACTGTAATGTTGAGCGCCATGTTATGACGACGACCCTCTTCAGGTAATTCCACATCACTAAATCCCAAATTATTGCAGAAAGTGATGTTAGAGACAATGCTATCGAATTGTCTGATTGTTACATCCTGTTCCACAAAGGCTTGCTCCAAGACTTTCTGTAGAGCCTCTCTGTGTGCTTCTGAACTGAGTAACAGTGATAATACTGAGATCTTTGAAGGAGTCTGTAACAGTTAATCAACAATGGTATATTCACTCCTTTGGATGAGCTTTAGCATCTCATCCTTGTCTTTTGAAAAGTCGGGATTACCAGATTGACTGACTGGTGGATCAGGAATTTCCGCCTGAAGTTCCTTTTCTTTGTTGGATTCTCCAACCCCTCGGTTGAAGATTCGACCGCTCCGTGTTACACGACTGATGTCCGCAATATTCACGACGGAGGGTAATGGAATTTCCTTTCCATTCTCGATTATTGTTGCACCGTATTTGTAAGGGATAGCCTTAGTTGATTCATACGGTAGTGGCCCCGGTAGATAGATGACTATGGGAACCTTTTGATTTTTCTGACCATCATAAGTAACCTTGATTCGTTCCCGGTTAGGAACTCTAGATTCGTCAAGTAGAGGGATGATGGCAAAAACATGCCTGGTCCTGTGATGACCAGAGATCGTGACAACATCCTCAACTTGCTCGGCAAGGTAGTTCGGCGACCAAATGATGGGTCCTGAACCGGGATATGGACGAATTTCTCCATGATCGATCTGACCCTGAAGAGCTGCTCTCACAAGGTAACACCCTTGGTTACTTTCCGAACAGACGCTACAACTGTCATAGTTGTGTGGTGGCACCTGGCCACGCCCACTTTGAATACAATGTAACCTCACCAGGTTATCTTCCATTGATCGGACATCCTGACTTTGACGACGAGTAGGATTCCTGTGATTGATACTAATCCGCTGAGTATCTTCGTCCATATAGATTGGCATCCACCAGTGATTTAACAAGTGCTGAAGTGCCTCCTGGACAAGGGTACAACCTCGATCGTTTTCGCAACCCACTTTACAATTTTGATAGTCATGTGATATTAAGAATCCAAGTCGGACCTGCTCAGCATGTAACTCTACCAGGTTGGTATTCATTACGCGGACGTCAAAGATCTGAACCATGTTGATTTGATAGGAGTTCCTATCATGGTAGTCTTGGATCCATCCAAGATCCATCTGACGCTGGAGGGCCTCTTGTATGAAAGAGCATCCCTGTTTGTTTACCGAGAAAATTAGACAGGAACTGTAATCATGCCGCGGCAGATTATGATACTGGCTTTGCCTTGAGTGCATCGCCACCAAGTTGACATTCATCGCACGGATGTCGTGGTTTTGAATGACGTTGGAATTCATGTAAACCATGTTAACTCCACGAACTCGGTGCTCTTGGATCCATCAGAGATCCATCTGTTCCTGTAGAGCTGATTGCACTACCGAACATCCTTGGTTATCTTTAAAGCAGATATCACACTAGTGATAGTTATGAGGTGGCACATGGCCATATCCACTCTGTCTACAATGCATCTTGACCAGATTGGTCCCCAATAAGAGTACATCATGAATTTGATAGACATTGTTAGTTTCTTTCTCAATCAGATTGACTGCAGCTTTCTCGTGTTGAGGCAGCGGGTTCGTAAGAACATTAGGATTCGTATCTTTGAAAGATAAGAGCCCGCTCCTAACAAGCTTTTGCACGTCGGATTTGAAATTGAGACAAGTCTCAATGTTATGCCCTGAACCTCCTTGATGATAAGGGCATGTTTGATCCGCTTTAAACCAAAAAGGCGGATTTTCCGGAACTGAAAGGGGAGACTTAGTCTGAATGTGCCCCTTAGCCAGCAGTAACGGAAACAGCTCTGCGTACGTTACGGGTATAGGATCAAATCCTGGTGGCCGTATTGTACGGTTGTTGTTATATGGAGGACGAGCCTGCTGAAGAGGCTGTTGTGTCCTTTGTTGGTCAGGTTGGCTCTGCGCAACCTGAGGTTGATACATAGGAACAGCCGCGGGGCCGATAGCAGGAGTAACAGCTGCTACTGGCTGATAACGTCGCCTTTGCTTTCCGAGAGAGATATTCCCAATATCTTGCTCTTTTTTCTTAGGGAGAACACTACCGTATTTTTTAGTACCGCTCGTCGATCCAGTGTCTTTTACCAAACGTCCTTCTCGGACGGCTTCCTCAAGACGTACACCTATGCCGACCATTTCGGTGAAATCACTGGGTGTACTGGCAACCATTCGGTCGTAGTAAAATGAGCTCAAGGTCTTTAAGAAGATTTTTGTCATCTCTTTTTCCTCAAGAGGTGGACAAATTTGAGCGGCAATTTCACGCCACCTTTGAGCATACTCCTTAAAGGTTTCCTTTTCCTTTTGCGACATTGATCTGAGTTGATCTCTGTCGGGTGCCATGTCCAAATTGTACTTGTATTGTTGGACGAAGGCAGTACCAAGATCTCTGAATGTACTGATCGTAGTACGGTTTAAACCCATGTACCATTTGAGTGCGGCACCGGTTAAACTATCCTGAAAGTAGTGAATCAGCAGGTCCTGATTCTCCGTCTGAGCTGACATCTGCCGAGCGTACATCACCACATGGCTCTGAGGGCAAGAGTTACCCTTGTATTTTTCAAAGTCGGGCACTTGGAACTTGTGCGGGACTTTCACATTTGGGACCAAGCAGAGGTCTGCGGCGTCTTTTCCAAATAGATCCTGACCGCGAATGGCTTGCAGCTCTTTCTGCATTTCCAAGAACTGCTCCTGGAATTCATCCATTCTGTCAAACATAGTTTCCTTCTTACCAGAAGGTGTTGGTGGAATCTGTCCTTCCGGGACAGTGTGCACCACAGGGGGTGGTACCGTGACTACGGCAGTGAGTCTTGGCGCCTCCCGAAGTTTGTAACCTTCAGGAGTCTTCAGTATGCCCCTGGCATCTTCGCTTTCCCGAAGTTTGTAACCTTCAGGCCCAGCGGCTTCTGTTGCGATTCCTTGATCTTCAGTGATCGGCGGAACATATCCTTCCGGGATATAGTTAACAGGCATGCCCCAAGGACGATCTTTCGGCATCTGATACCTAGGATCATACTTTTCTATGATGGGCGTTGAGGTGATCTTTGAGATCACAGTTCTTTGTAGCTGAGCTTCTGCTATGGCTTGCATGTCGTTACGAAGCTTTCTCATATCCTCTCTCAGAGCGTCGATCTCTTCTTTTAACTCTCTATTTTCTTCCTCAAGATCATCCATCTTTTTCTGATGATTGGCCCGAGTATTATACGAATGACACAGTTTGACTCTAGAATCGAGACACAAATGTGAGATTCGTAGGTATGAAGAATACGCGATGTGAGAATGATGAATGCAATGATTATATTAATTGTTGTTTTTTTTTGGTTTAATTTAAATAAACTTTGACAATTAGATTGCAAATATCAAACAGTGGGGAAACCCCTTTTTATTGAAATTCAAAGGATTACAGAAATGGAAATACAGTAGATTACAAAGTGCAGAAACAGAAACTTAAACTAATGGGTCCCGAATCCTCTCTGAAGAGAAATCAGGTGCTGATTCTGGTATCTTCCTTTTCTTTGACCGGGGCGCTTGGGCCGTTGTCGGGTTGTCATTCCTTTGCCAAGTGAAAGGAGTGAGCAAATTCCTTTGGCCATCTTGATTCTCTACAGCATGCTGCTCCAAAATTTCAATCAGAGCATCTTTCTCTTTTAGTAGTTGCTGTATTTAGATACACTCTACGTCGAGGGTGCGGTACTTGTTCTTCCAAGACCTTCTTTCCTTTTGAACTTTGTTGAGAGTAACCTGAAGCTTTTCAGTTTCCGTCATAAAGTACATGACAATTTCCCTCGGTGGGAGAATTCCGAAACGAGGATAAGGCATTTTTAGCTTGAGAGCTCTGGTTTGTACCCAATGGAGATAAGGCTCCACCGAGACACAGTCCGGTTTTCCCAGAGACTCTCGTCCTTTCTTATGAACCTGCTTCCAAGCATGCACTATTTCCATCTTTAGTGCTCTGTCATTTTCTCCTTTTTTGAAGAAAAGACCTTCCAGATGAACACCCAGTGGGATGTGTCTCATCGGGTATCCAAATTGACGAAGAACCAATATCGGATGATAGTTGATTCCTCCTTTAGTTCCTATGAGGGGTACGCTGGGGAAGTTTCCACAGCGGTCAATGATTCTGATTCCCTCATAAATCCTATTACACCAATCTATATCGGAATTGGTGAGAGACATGATCTTCTGCGACCAACGTAAGACACTCTTGCAATCCCAAAAAGCAGCAGACTTGAGCAAGTGAGAGATAAACCATTTGTAGAGCAAAGGTACACAGCATGTGATCTCCCCTCTGCTGTACAAATTTCCTAAGTGTATAGAATGATACGCATCTGCGAGCAAATTCGGCACAGGGTTTCCAATGAGAAAAACCTTAATAGCGTTGATATCGATGAAGTTAATGATGTTGGGAAACAAAAATAACCCGTAGGTGAGCAAGACAAAGATGCTTTCAAAAGCAGTCCCGTTCCCTATACTAGCGAAGTATAGAGCCTTTTTTGTCAAGAACTGGGCTGGCAAACCTTGGATGCCACCCTTAGTAATCATGTGAGTCTTGACCTCAGACTCGTCCAAATGAATTGCTCTTGCAATAGTATGATTCTTTGGAATTTCTTCCAGTCCAGAAAATGGAGCTCGATCAGTGATATGTAAATCAGCCAGATGAGAATACTCCTCCAGCGTTTGTGATAGCTGGTAATCCGGGAATGTGAAACAGTGATAAACCGGATCGTAGAACTGAATGAGCGCGTCCATGATCCCCTCATTCACATGGACTCTTAACAGTGGTAGCAGAACACCGTGCTTGGCTCTAAAAGCCTCTGGGTTAACGATCATCCTTGCTAACTTTCTCAATTCCTCTAGCTTTGGAACCTTAAAGGTATACTGGCGAGTTCTCCTTCTACCGAAATCCATTAATGCAATCTTTTTCTCTGATATTTACAATCACAGTCTTAGTTTAATATGAAAAACAGAGAGACTAGAAGAGAAAGTTTTTTGAATGTTTTAATATTTTATTAAATGAATGCATGAATGCAGCACACAAAAACATAGAAAAAAGATGGGGTCAGAGGGTCGTTGTCATGAAGTCAAGGCTCTACCCATCCCCAAAGGTTTATACTAGGGTGATTTTTGTACCTGTACTCATTATCATCAGCTCCTCCCAGGAAGGCAGACAACAAGCGGATCGCCAGCGAGTTGTGTGCAATCTTAGAGTAAGTGCCATTCACCGAGAATAGATCACCAGCCTCAAATGAGGGTAGTATCGCATAACAGCTATTTCCGATAGCTTCCGCACTACGAAAGGGTTTGGCTTTTCTAGGTGTATACTCAATCTTTCCACATACGGCATCACCCGCATTCCCATTAGCAGAAAAATAAACACGTATAGCAATTAGGAAAAGCAGTATATATATTTGTCCTAAACATCCTAGACCTTTAAAGCTAAGAATCTTAAGTTCCTGCAGAAAATGGGTACCCCGGCGGAAGCCCTAATCTGTGGTTCTCTGCCTAAGAGATGGACCAGCATAGGTCAATCTTTCTCTTCGGTAGAGTTTCCATTTTCCGTAGAAAACGGGGATGATGCCCTAAGGCAGAAAGATCTTGGCAATGACTCCCCAGCAGAGTCGCCATTTTACAAGGAAAACAAAAAGAAAGAAAGATCGGCCCCACGGTGGGCGCCACTTTTCTGTAGCGAGCGATTTTGGACGCGGTTCTTGGGCGCTGGTCGCTCTCTGCGGTTGAGCTTAAAACTACAGGTCGATTCATTTTTTATCCTATTGTGAGCTGAATAAGGAAGGGAAATAGATGTCTCCAATTAACCCTGCTTTGCATACTGAGTTTAAACAGCGGTCTGTTAGGTTACAGATGCTATCAATGTGGGGGGGCCTTTGTACTGGTTATTTGTATTTTCGCCAATACTATTTTCTTTCTTTTTTACCTGGGCAGAAGGTTTCTGGCGGGGAACAAGGATTAGGATGTTAGGACTGATGCTTTTGAATTACTGCTTTTGATTGATGGAGATATGGGATTTGGGTTTTTTGTTGATTGCGCTCGCTAAGATCTTTTCTTTCGATCTTATGCCTACGTATTCCCGTTTACCGAAACAGGGAAATCAGAGCGTTCGTAGTTCCTCCTATTCTATGGGAGGAAATGAGTGTTTTTGGTGTCTTGTTCAAAGCCCAAGACGTGAAGCGAAAGGTGGTTTGTATCTTGTTCAAAGCCCAAGATGTGAAGCTGAAAGGTCTATTTGTGTCTTGTTCAAAGCCCAAGACGTGAAGCTGAAAGACCTCGACTTTAGAGAGAATTTGTCATCTCTAAAGAGGGGGGAGGAGAATTACTTTAACTGGGATACGCGGATCCGAGCAATGCCATAATTTCTGAATAAAGGGTTTTAACCTGAAGGAGAAGACTTTAACTCAGTGTAGAGCAATGCCATCTTTCCTTAGGAATTTCTCATGCTAAAAGAGGGACAGTGGCATGGATATAGATGATCCAGAGGCTTGCCGCTTACAGCGATTAGATGAAAGGAAAGGAGTTGTTGATGTTTGTGTACTGTGAACGAGGCACAGCTTTGATGCTAAAAGGTTAATTAGATCAACCAGTGGTTTTCTTATACAAAAGCCTAAGAGGAGGCTAATTTCCGCTAGGAAAATCATTATACAAAGCCTAAGAGGAGGCTATTTTGTGTCTCGTACAAAGCCCGAGAGAGAGGCTAAAAGTTTTTGACCCGACGATGGAGTCTTTTGGTATCTCGTATAAAGCCCAAGATGGAGGCTATTGTTTATTTGGCTCAATAAGAACCTTTTTGTATCTCGTATAAAGCCCGAGATGGAGGCGGTTGTTTATTTGGCTCAATGAGAACCTTTTTGTATCTCGTATAAAGCCCGAGATGGAGGCGAAAGGGGTAATTGACTCAACGAGGGAGTCTCTTATGTGTCTCGTACAAAGCCCGAGAGAGAGGCTAAAACGTTGTTTGACTCCGCTAGGGAGAATCATTTGTACAAAGCCCAAGAGGAGGCTATGGTTACTGTTTCAGTTGAGTGACAGGTCCAGTATACTGATTTTAAAAGAGAAAGTCAGTTCTTATATGAGCAACACTGCACTCAGGGATTTGATTTGAGGATCAGGGATATTTCCTTCTCTTTGAGGAAACGGGAAATTCAAAGGGTATTGAGACTGTCCGAGTCTGCGGGTTTCCTTCCTATTTAACGAAGGGGTCACTTGAGAATGTATTTGAGACTCAAGGAAGTTAGGCTGTCCAAGTCTAGAGTTTTTTTCTTTTGTACTATGCTTTGAGAAATAGTAGTAGACTCTATGAAAGGACTGTTTTATGAGGATGACTATGTTTTGTTCCTATACCTTTAGGAGGTCGTCGGGACAATTTGTACGAAGCCCAAGAGGAGGCTAGAAACTTTTAAGAAGCCGATGGGTCCTTGTACGAAGCCCAAGAGGAGGCTATCATTCCCGAAGGAAGAGATCATTATACGAATCCTAAGAGGAGGCTATGAATACTTCGAAGAAGCCGTAGGGTCCTTGAATAATGCCCAAGAGGAGGCCGATTCTTTTTAAGAAGCCCGTGGGTCTTATCATCTCCTTTCCATTAGGAGAGATAACTCTTTTAAAGGTAAAAACCACTGGTAAACGTGCGAGGTTTACTATCCAGCGACTTTTAACTTTTAAAGAGGGTTCCTTAGTTAAGGTCCAAGATTATGACCGTAGTGGGTACCCAAACCCCGAGACATTCAAGGCAAGCTATCCGCAAGGAATAGATCAAGTTAGGAAAGTTTGAGAATTTGGAAGAAACTCAAAGATGCCATTCACGGAGAATACATTCATCTTGGGGAGTAGAGCTTCTTGACGATTCCTAAGGAGGACAGCCGAAGAGAAGACTGTATCTGGTGCTCCTATTGGGGATCTAGGCGTCTATTTCTACGAATAAATGAAAAGGCGTCACCTAGTTCTAGACGTAGTTGCCGGGGAAACTCGAAATATCTATACTATTATTACACAGTAGATATGAGTTTATGAAATGAGACTTACAGTGAGCAGCCCCACAATACAGTTTATAATATGAAAGCAGTAAATGAAAGCGATAACCACTTACTCGGTTGTAGTGCTTCCATGCTGTTTGGTTAGTTGTTCAACAAAGAAAGATTGAAAACAACAGTATATTCGAAATCAAAGGAGAAAGTGCTTTGAAAAAGAAAGATTTGGGGCTTACAGCTCAAGGAGAGGCTCAGGGTTTTATCAGTGAGAGCACTGTTTGACTTTCTACAGCGGGACTTATACAAGTGACTGGGGCCCAAAAAGGTTTTCTGTACAAAGGGAGGATGGGTCTTACACTCTCTCAAGAGGCCCAAAAAAGGTTTAAAGAAAAGAGAGTGAGGCTTATAACACGAGGGTAGGCCCAAATGATTTTTCATTTAAAAATGGCGATCGCGCCGAGGTTTTCTTTTAACGCAGAGGGACTTATACAATAAGTGAGGCCCAAAATGTTTTGGTTAAAAGGGAGATTGGGTCTTACACTCTAATAGAGGCCCAAAGTGTTTTGAATGGGTCTTATAGCTCAAGGAGAGGTCCAGATGATTTTTATTTTTAAACGGGCGACGATCGCGCCGTTTACTTGTACAGAGGGACTTATACAATGAGTGAGGCCCAAAAAGTTTTTGTACAAGGGGGGATGGGTCTTACACTCTCTCAAGAGGCCCAAAGAGTTTTGAAAATGATTTATGAGGGTTGAATTAATCCAAAACCCTAATTTGTTTTCAAAATGTATTTAATTGAATAAAAATTCAATTAAAATGATCAAAAATTGTTTAACACATGGAAAACAAATTGTGATCTTGGATTAATGCTTCAAAAATTAAGTATTGACCTACAAAATAATTAGAAAGCATTAAAAGTTGCAAAATCAATGTAGAAAAAATATTTAAAATGTCAAAAACAATTAAAATATTAATTCTTTGCAAAAATATCAATTATATGAAATAAATAATATTTTTGGGATTTTTTTGTGAAAATAAAATATTTTAACATTTTTGTGAATTATTAAAAAAAGAATCAACTCAAAATCATTAAAACTCAGAGAGAAATTAATTTTTGAATCAATTAAACAAAATCACAAAATTCAAATATTTGAAAATCTGAAAATGGCGCCAAGAACACAAGCAAGAACACGCGCGTTTTCTGGGTTTGGCTGATTTGCATTTTCTATCCAATCTCACTGAATACTTGATTATAACATGCAATCTACATATCATTATGCTCGCCTCAACCTCACGATCATGTCTATGTACTTTAATTTCATTTAAATTAAACATACAACAAGAAATCACGAAGAGACCTCAAGAACCCTAATTTCTGCATGAAGGCTAGGATTTTTGATACACGATTCAAACAATGCAATTAATTGAGGGAAAACATTCCATGCATGATTATGAACATATGGCCAAATTATTGTGCGAGGAAATATGCATAGATTGAGAGATGCCCAAGTTTAGGCTTACCTTTAAGTCGTGACAACAAGTTCAAAGTGATTTTTGATTTGGAGGTGTTACAGATGAGTTGTGATGATCTGAACAGCTTCCCTACACCCTATGGATTGTGTTTGGATGGTTGGACTTGATTGAAATTGGCTGGATCATTTTGTGGTACCTCAGCTGTACTTTGGTTAAAACCTTGAGCAACCAGCTGGTGATTTTGTGAAATTGATGTTTCAGAAGTAATCCAAGTGTTTGATCAGCTCATATGTGATGTATGTGAGGTGTGTGAGTGATTGGTTTGATTGGAATTGCTCTCAAACTCAAAACCCGATAGTGACTTGCCTTAGAAGGCAAAATTGGAGTGAAAGAAGAGATTTTAAGGAAAGCATCTGTTAGATGGCTTTGGTGTACTCAAACTGACCACAATTGAGCTCTATTTATAGTTGAGCAAGTTTGTTTTGGGATCCACAGTGAATGGCAACTGCAGCAGGTGTTTCCTCAATGTTGGCCAATGGAAATGCAAGTCTCCTCTAGCCATTGACTAGAGGTTAGGGCACAGAGCTATGGTCCCCTTGGTCTTGGATAAGTCTTGACTGATTTCAGATGAGAATGGCTCAGTCCATGCCACCTTGATGGTTCCGTTGAATGCCTCATTCCAAATTTGAAGTCTTGTCCCTATTTTGGCCATTCTAGGTTCAACATGCTATTTCTTGTTCCATGGACTTTGGAGGCTTGGCTCAGTGATTGTCCCCTTTAGATTCAATCCACTGAGGTGTCCAAGTGGATAGGAGCAATTGAATTTGGCTGATTTTGGCAAATCGACCAAAGTTGCAAATTCTGCCTTGCCTTGACAGATTTCAGCAAGGCAACTTGGCAATGTTGTATCTCATGGTGTAGGTTGAATTTGGCAATGTTCTTGGCCATTTTGGAAAGCTCTTACATGATACAACAACTGTTTGAACAAGTTTGGTTTTGATCTCTTTTGATTCCAAGTGAAAAATCCCCCTACATTTGGCAAAAAGTGAAGGCAAATTCTGACTTAGTGAAAATTTCACTGTGTTGGAAAAAGTGACATTTTCACTTTTCAGCCACTTTGATCACTCCATAACTCAAAATCCTTAATGAATTGGAATGACTTGTAGTTGAAGTTTTTGTAGGTGATAATGAGGGCTACAAATCCATCTTTGGATGAGAAAAAATGGCCTTGTGGTTTAGGAGTTATGGTCCTCCAAAGTTGGTACCTTTGCCACTTTATTTTTAACTTAGAAAAATTTCTAAGTTTTATGGTTACCCCTTTTACAAGTTATCTCACTTTTCTTGATTTTTCTTGATGAATGATGATTCAAATCATACATTAACATCATTTTAGGGTTAAAAATCCATTTTGGTGAAAAATCTCAAAACGTCAAAGTTGACTTTTGTGCACAGTTGACTTTTTATCAGATGAATTCTAAACTGTGCAATTCTTCAGGAAGTCATGTCCTTGACCTAAATCAAACTTGATGGACATGTTCCATGGGTGTCATAGGGTATATTCAATCATGTATTAGGGTTTGGGAGCATGTCCTGGTCAAAAGTCAAAGTTACAGTTGACTTTTCTCTTAAAACCCTAATTGTGGTGCAGATGAAATTGAGACTTGTTGCTCAAGCTTCTTGGATAAATCCATTGTTCCAAATGGATCAATATGGTATATTAGAGACCCTCAAATCATGTCTTGAGGTCTTGGCTCATGGTTTGTCCCAAAAGTCAACTTAGGGGTGAATTAGGTCAAGAAACCCTAATTCCTGATTTTTGATGAATGCATCCCCTGAGGCAAAATTGACTTGATGCATGGGTTCATGAGGTTCCATGAAGTATATTAGGTTATGTTTTGGATCATTGCCTTGTGCCCAGATGAAAATTTCCATCTGGAGGCCCTGGTCGACCAAAACCCTAATTTGGTGACACTGTCGATCTTGAGACTTGATCCACCTAGAAGGGAGCAGCCTTGTGCTTAATCCTTGAAGTGGGAGTCCTTTTTGATCCATTGTGGATGTTTAAGAGATTAGACAAGTTGAAGATCATGTCATTCCTTGATTGATCTTTTGTCTAAGCACTCAGAGAGGGTTTGAAACCCTAATTTTGATTGTATTGGATGCTCACCCATCTTTGGGGAGACTGATGAAGCATGATGGTTCATCCATATTGTGATGATGATTTTCACAATGATGGGAAATCTAAGTGGTCAAAATTTGGGGTATTACACTCTGCTTTATAAATGGTTTATATCTCACTTGCCCAAGTCTGCCGCTTTTTGGGATTGCAAGAGTGTCTTACGTTGGTCGTAGAAGATCATGTCTCTTACCAACTCTGATATAGATTGGTATAATAGGATTTATGATGGAATCAGAATCATCGATCGTTGTGGAAACTTCCCCAACGTGCCCCTTATAGGAACTAAGGGAGGAATCAACTACCATCCGATTGGGTGTTCATCTGGAAGGTCTTTTCTTCAAGGAAGGAGAAAACGACAGAGCACTAAAGATGGAAATAGTGCACGCTTGGAAACACGTTCATAAAAAAGGACGAGAGTCTCTAGGAAAACCAGGCTGTGTCTCGGTGGAGCTTTATCTCCACTGGGTACAAACTAGAGCTCTCAAGTTAAAGATGCCTTATCCTCGTTACGGAATTCTTCCGCCAAAGGAATCTGTCATGTATTTCATGACGGAAACTGAAAAGCTTCAGGTTACTCTCAACAAAGTCCAGAAGGAGAGAAGGTCTTGGAAGAACAAGTACCGCACCCTCGACATAGAGTGCATCAAAATACATCAATTATTGAAAGAGAAAGATGCTCTGATTGAAATTTTGGAGCAGCACGCTGTAGAGAATCAAGATGACCAAAGGAATTTGCTCGCTCTTTTCACCTGGCAAAGGAATGACAACCCGACAACGGCCCAAGAGCCCCGGTCAAAGAAAAGGAAGATACCAGAATCAACACCCGATTTCTCTTCAGAGAAGACTCGGGACCCATTAGCTTAGGCTTCTGTTTTTGCACTTTGTAATCTACTGTATTTCCATTTCTGTAATCCTTTAAACTTCAATAAAAATGGGGTTTCCCCACCGTTTGATATTTGCAATCTAATTGTCGAAGTTTATTTTGATTAAACCAAAAAACAATTAATATAATCATTACATTCATCATTCTCACATCGCGTATTCTTCTTCCCTATGAATCTCACGTTTGTGTCTCGGTTCTAGAGTCAAACTGTCTCATTCGTACAATACTCGGGCCAATCGTCAGAAAAGGATGGATGATCTTGAGGAAGAAAATAGAAAGTTGAAAGAAGAGATCGACGCTCTGAGAGAGGATATGAGAAAGCTTCGTAACGACATGCAAGCCATGGCAGAAGCTCAGCTATAAAGGACTGTGATCTCAGAGATCACCTCAACGCCCGTAGTGGAGAAGTATGATCCTAGGTATCAGATACCGAAAGATCGCCCTTGGGGTATGCCTGTTAACTATATCCCGGAAGGATATGTCCCACCGATCACTGAGGATCAGGGAATCACAACAGAAGCCGCTGGGCCTGAAGGTTACAAACTTCGGGAAAGCGAAGATGCCAGGGGCATACTGAAGACTCCTGAAGGTTACAAACTTCGAGAAATGCCAAGATTCACCGCCGTAGTCACGGTACCACCCCCTGTGGTGCACACTGTCCCGGGAGGACAGATTTCGCCAATACCTTCTGGTAAAAAGGAAACTATGTTTGACAGAATGGATGAATTCCAGGAACAGTTCCTGGAAATGCAGAAGGAGCTGCAGGCCATTCGCGGTCAGGATCTATTTGGGAAGGACGCCGTAGATCTCTGCTTGGTCCCTAATGTGAAAGTCCCGCACAAGTTCCAAGTGCCCGACTTTGAAAAATACAAGGGTAACTCTTGCCCTCAAAGTCACTTGACAATGTACGCTCGACGAATGTCAGCTCAGACGGAGAATCAGGACCTGCTGATTCACTACTTCCAGGATAGTTTAACCGGTGCCGCACTCAAATGGTACATGGGTTTAAACCGTGCTACGATCAGCACTTTCAGAGATCTTGGCAAAGCCTTCGTCCAACAATACAAATACAATTTGGACATGGCACCCGACAGAGATCAACTCAGATCAATGTCACAAAAGGATAAGGAAACCTTTAAGGAGTACGCTCAAAGGTGGCGTGAAATTGCCGCTCAAATTTGTCCACCTCTTGAGGAAAAAGAGATGACAAAGATCTTCTTAAAAACCTTAAGCTCATTTTACTATGACCGAATGGTTGCCAGTGCGCCCAGTGATTTCACCGAGATGGTCGGCATGGGCGTACGTCTTGAGGAAGCCGTCCGAGAAGGACGTTTGATAAAAGACGCTGGATCGACGAGCGGTACCAAGAAATATGGTAGTGCTCTCCCTAAGAAAAAAGAGCAAGATATTGGGAATATCTCTCTCGGAAAGCAAAGGCGACGTTATCAACCAGTAGCAGCTGTAATTCCTGCTATCAGCCCTGCGCCTGTTCCTACATATCAACCTCAAGTTGCGCAGAGCCAACCTGATCAACAAAGGACACAACAGCCTCTTCAACAGGCTCGTCCTCCATATAACAGCCACCGTACAACACGACCATCAGGGTTTGATCCTATACCCATGTCGTACACAGAACTGTTTCCATTACTGCTATCCAAGGGGCACATTCAGACTAAATCCCCTCTTGCAGTACCGGAAAATCTGCCTTTTTGGTTTAAGGTGGATCAAACTTGCCCTTATCATCAAGGAGGTCCAGGGCATAACATAGAGACTTGCCTCAATTTCAAGTCCGACGTGCAAAAACTTGTTAGGAGCGGGCTCCTATCTTTTAAAGATACGAATCCCAATGTTCTTACGAACCCGCTGCCTCAACATGAAAAGGCTTCAGTCAATCTGATTGAGAAAGAGACTAACAATGTCTATCAAATTCACGATGTACTCTTGTTGAAACCAATCTGGTCAAGATGCATTGTAGACAGAGTGGATATGGCCATGTGCCACCTCATAACTATCATCAGTGTGATATCTGCTCTAAAGACAACCAAGGATGTTCGGTAGTGCAATCAGCTCTACAGGAACAGATGGATCTCGGATGGATCCAAGAGCACCGAGTTCGTGAAGTTAACATGGTCTATATGAATTCTAATGTCATTCAGAACCACGATATCCGTACAATGAATGTCAACTTGGTGGCGATGCACTCAAGGCAAAGCCAGTATCATAATCTGCCACGGCACGATTACAATTCCTGTCTGACTTGCTCGGTAAATAAACAGGGATGCTCTTTCATACAAGAGGCCCTCCAGCGTCAGATGGATCTTGGTGGATCCAAGACTACCATGATAGGAACCCTTATCAAATCAACATGGTTCAGATCTTCGATATTCGCGTGATGAATACCAACCTGGTAGAGTTACATGCTGAGCAGGTCCGACTCAGATTCTTAATATCACATGACTATCAAAGCTGTAAAGTGGGTTGTGAAAATGATCGAGGTTGTACCCTTGTCCAGGAGGCACTTCAGCACTTGTTAAATCACTGGTGGATGCCAATCTATATGGATGAAGATACTCAGCAAATTAGTATCAATAACAGAAACCCCACTCGGCGTCAGAGTCAGGATGTCCGATATGTGGAAGCTAACCTAGTGAGGTTACATTATATTCAAAGTAGGCATGGCCAGGTGCCACCACACAACTATGAACGTTGCGGCGTCTGTTCGTAAAGTAACCAAGGGTGTTACCTTGTGAGAGCAGCTCTTCAGGGTCAGGTCGGTCGTGGAGAAATTAGTCCATGTCCGGGTTCTGGACCCATCAACTGGACGCCGAACTACCTTGCCGAGCAAGTTGAGGATGTTGTCACGATCTCTGGTCATCATAGGACCAGGGATGTTTTTGCCATTATTCCCCTACTTGACGAATCTAAGGTTCCCAACCGGGAACGGATCGAGATTACTTATGATGGTTAGAAAAATCAGAAGGTTCCCGTAGTCATCTATTTACCGGGACCATTACCGTATGAATCAACTAAGGCAATCCCTTACAGATACGGTGCAACGATAATTGAAAATGGAAAGGAAATTCCATTACCCTCCGTCGTGAATATTGCAGACATCAGTCGTGTAACACGGAGCGGTCGAATCTTCAACCGAGGAGTTGGAGAACTTAACAAGGAAAAGAAACTTCAGACAGAAGCTCCCGATCCACCAGTCGGTCAATCCGGTAATCCCGACCTTTCAAAAAATAATAATGAGATGCTGAAGCTCATCCAAAGGAGTGAATACAACATTGTCGATCAACTGTTACAGACTCCTTCAAAGATCTCGGTATTATCGCTGTTACTCAGTTCAGAAGCTCACAGGGAGGCTCTACAGAAAGTCTTGGAGCAAGCCTTTGTGGAACAGAATGTAACAATCAGACAGTTCGATAGCATTGTCTCTAACATCACTTCTTGCAACAATTTGGGATTTAGTGATGAGGATTTACCTGAAGAAGGTCGCCGTCATAACATGGCGCTCAATATCACAGTTAACTTCCAGGACGATGCTTTAGCCAGCGTACTGGTAGACACAGGGTTAGCCCTGAATGTTATGCCGAAGTCTACTTTAATGCAATTATCATTCAAAGGCCCTCCGATGAGAATCAGCGAGGTTGTCGTCAAAGCATTCGACGGATCCAGAAAAATGGTTATAGGCGAAGTTGATCTTCCCATAACTATCGGTCCTCATACTTTCCAAGTCACTTTCCAAGTCATGGACATCCGGGCAACATATAGTTGTTTATTATTAAGACCTTGGATACATCAGGCTGGAGTGGTTACTTCCACCCTCCACCAAAAGCTAAAGTTCGTACAGAACGGCCAACTCATCATAGTCTATGGAGAACAGGCCTTGCTGGTGAGTAACTTGTCATCATCTGCTGGTATAGAACCTGAGGAGGTTATTGGAACGCAGTTCCAAGCACTGTCGGTGAGCAAGGATAATCATTTCAAAGGAGGAACCTCGATTTCCTCATACAAAGATGCTATCAAAGCGGTCGAGAGTACCGATACAAAAGGATGGGGACAACTTGTCATTCCCATTGACAATAAAACAAAGAAGGGTCTTGGTTTTTCTGCAACCTGTACCCAGACAGCTGCCGGCAATGAAAGTCTTCATCCCCTTCAAAATCTCTTCCACGGTGGAGGTTTCCTTCACCCAGTGTCTCAGACAGTTCATGCTATCAATGAGGAAGATCCCTCTGACACGGATGAAGAGTGGAAGTCCTACCTTAACAAGGACGGTTATATGTCTCAGGAAGAGGTGCCTATGTCTTTTTGCTTTCCTACAGAAAGTCCGAGATTTATACTAAGATCAGACGTCGAAATGATATATGGAGATTGTGATCCGGAAGGATGCCGTGCTCTGCCAAATTCATTAGAGGAAGACACTCCGATGAAAGACAATTTTGACTACAATTACTATGGCCCAATGGATGGCCTGCCAATGTGGCAACCTTACCCAGGAAACTTGGGGCAAGAAAGTCAGCCGAGTAATGAAACTCAGCTGAGCATCATTGAACAGAAAACCTGTGTCCCCACCATGTCATGGGATCAACATTCAGGTCATTCGGAAACTACTCAACATGAAGATGAATTCGCAACATTTACAGGACTTGAATTCATCAACTATGCTTTTCCCGAGGTCAACGTCATCGAGAGGGATGACTCCTCCAGTTCCAAAGAAATTTGGGACACCCTGGGAGAACCAAGTGGAAAATACGACTTTATGGTCAAGTACACCGCTCCCGAAAGCTCTCGTATCAGGCTCGAAGATATCCAGCCAACTGGATGGGGAGATGCAGCTGAGAGCACAAATGCTATGCAAAATACAACTGAGGAATCCTCCTACGACAATTCTGCCTGGGAGACAGATTCCAATGATCCTGCTCTGCCAGAAATCAGCGTTATTTTTGAAGACAAATCAAGGAAGGTGCCAGACTTTGTGATTCACCGAGGAGTTCGCCGCCAATGGGTTGCCGTCGAGGTTCCGAAGATCGTTCATCAGTCAAAGTAATTGCCATCTTTTAACCTTTCACCCTGCCCAGGTGAAACGGATGTTTTGATAGGGCTCGTTTTCTGTAAATTTCCCTCTTCGCATTTCCCGAAGCGACAGAGTTTTGTTTTATAGGGCTGTAGTTTCAAGGATCGACTTGTTCATTAATAAAATAACGTCGTTCTGTAATTTCTGCATTAATTGCTGTTTTCTCTTTTTGCTTTTTCAGAAAATGGTAATCCTAAAAAACAATTCAAATAAAAATAAGCAGTAAAATAAAACACTGTACACACTTGTATTTTTCTCTATCTCTTCTAAACACGAATCATCACGTCATGCAGATTGCTTGTTTTACATCCCATTGAAACATACGATCCGATGCCTTCTCCCGACTTTGAGTTCCCGGTATTTAGGGCTGAAGAAGAAGATGACGACGAAATTCCAAAAGAGATCTCCCGATTACTCAGACAAGAGGAAAGGTCCATTGAACCTCATAAAGAACTGTTGGAAACGGTAAACTTGGGTTCAGAGCAAAAGAGAAAAGAAATCAGGATTGGTGCACTACTCAGTCCAACTGCCAGAGAAGGTTTGATAAAGCTTCTCAAAGAATTCCCCGATGTATTCGCTTGGTCCTATCAGGATATGCCAGGGTTGGATACCAGCATCGTGGAACATCACTTACCATTAAGATCGGAATGTCCGCCAGTAAAGCAAAGGTTGAGACGGACTCACCCGGACATGGCCATCAAAATCAAAGAGGAGGTGCAAAAACAGATTGACGCGGGTTTCCTCGCCACATCTGAATATCCTCAATGGTTAGCCAACATCGTACCCGTTCCGAAAAAGGATGGAAAGGTCAGAATGTGTGTAGATTACAGGGATTTGAACAAGGCTAGTCCAAAGGACAACTTTCCTTTACCACACATTGACATGCTGGTGGACAGCACAACAAAATTCAAAGTCTTCTCCTTCATGGATGGATTCTCGGGCTATAACCAGATCAAAATGGCGCCGAAAGACATGGAGAAAACTTCGTTCATCACCCCATAGGGCACCTTTTGTTACAAGGTAATGCCGTTCGGTTTGAAGAATGTCGGGGCAACCTATCAAAGGGCCATGACTACTCTGTTTCATGACATGATACACAAAGAAATCGAAGTGTATGTCGATGATATGATTGCAAAATCAAAAATAGAGAAAGAGCACGTCGAACATCTGTCAAAATTGTTCGAACGTCTAAGAAAATTCAAGCTCCGCTTGAATCCCAACAAGTGCACCTTCGGTGTCCGTTCAGGGAAACTATTAGGGTTCATCGTCAGCCAGAAAGGAATTGAGGTTGATCCTGACAAGGTCAAGGCCATTCGAGAAATGCCTTCTCCGAAAACTGAAAAACAAGTCAGAGGATTTCTGGGACGGCTGAACTACATCGCCAGATTCATATTCCTTATGACCGCCACTTGTGCGCCGATTTTCAAATTACTGAAAAAGAACCAGGATTGCGTTTGGTCAGAAGATTTCCAAACTTCCTTCGACAACATTAAGGAATATCTGTTGAATCCTCCGATTCTATCACCTCCAGTGGAAGGAAGACCACTGATCATTTACCTCACAGTCCTAGAGGACTCAATGGGGTGTGTACTTGGCCAACAAGACGAAACCAAAAGGAAAGAGTCTTCCATTTACTATCTGAGCAAGAAGTTCACCGATTGCGAAACTCGGTACACGATGCTTGAGAAAACTTGTTGCGCTTTGGTTTGGGTAGCCAAACGTCTTCGCCAGTACATGATTCGTCATACTACCTGGTTGGTCTCCGAAATGGATCCGATCAAGTACGTTTTCGAAAAACCTGCTCTCACGGGAAGAATCGCCCGTTGGCAGATGCTATTATCAGAATATGACATAGAGTACCACGCTCAAAAATCCGTTAAGGGAAGTATTTTAGCCGACCATTTGGCCCATCAACCGATTGACGATCAAGAATCAATCGGGTTTGACTTCCCAGACGAAGATGTCATGTATCTAAAAATGAAAGATTGCGATGAACCGTTACCCAGTGAAGGGCCAGAACCAGGTTCTCGATGGGGACTTATCTTCGACGGAGCAGTTAATCATTATGGAAACGGAATTGGGGCAATCATTGTTACCCCTCAGGGTACCCACATTCCTTTCACTGCCAGACTTACGTTCAAATGTACGAACAACGAGGCCGAATACGAAGCTTGTATTATGGGTCTCGAGGAAGTAATTGATTTAAGGATCAAAAACTTGGACATATACGGCGACTCAGCTCTGGTTATCAATCAGATAAAAGGAGATTGGAACACATACCAACCAGGATTGATTCCTTACAAAGACTATGCAAGAAGGTTGTTACCCTTCTTCAACAGAGTTGAGTTTCATCACATCCCTCGTGAGGAGAATCACATGGCTGATGAATTAGCCACTATCTCTTCTATGATTAGTGTAGGTCAATGGAATGACATACCTAAGATCGACATAATGCGCCTTGAAAGGCCCGCTTACATCTTCATGATTGAAGCAGTCATAGACGACAAACCTTGGTATCACGATATCAAACGCTTCCTTCAGAAACAAGAGTACCCATCTTGGGCACTCAGAAAAGACAGAAAAACCCTCAGAAGATTGGCTAGAAACTTCTTCCTGAGCGGGGACACTCTTTATAAGAGGAATTTTGACATGGTTTTGCTCCGATGCGTCGACAGACCAGAAGCAGACATGCTTATGAAAGAAATTCATGAAGGATCCTTTGGCACTCATGCCAACGGACACACAATGGCGAGAAAAATTCTCAGAACAGGGTACTATTGGTTGACCATGGAATCCGACTGCTACAAGTACATGAGGAGGTGTCACAAGTGTCAGATATACTCCGACAAAATTCATGTACCGCCATCACATCTCAAAGTTCTTTTTTCCCCATGGCCTTTTTCCATATGGGGAATCGACATGATTGGCTTGATCGAACCTAAGGCTTCAAACGGACATCGGTTCATCCTGGTAGCCATTGACTACTTCACTAAATGGGTCTAAGCAGCATCGTATGCTAATGTAACCCGACAAGTGGTGGTCCGATTTATCAAAAACAATATCATTTGCCGTTATGGTGTTCCAAGCGAGATCATTACTGACAATGGATCTAACTTAAACAATAAGATGATGAAAGAGTTGTGTACAGAGTTCAAGATCGAACACCATAACTCATCTCCCTACCGACCCAAGATGAACGGAGCGGTAGAAGCGGCCAATAAGAACATCAAGAAGATCGTTCAAAAGATGGTTGTAACCTACAAAGACTGGCACGAAATGCTACCCTTTGCTCTTCACGGTTATCGCACGTCTGTCCGCACTTCAACAGGGGCTACCCCTTTCTCTCTAGTATATGGCATGGAGGCAGTTCTCCCCATAGAAGTAGAGATCCCATCAATCCGGGTATTAATGGAAGCGAAGCTCACCGAAGCTGAATGGTGTCAAAGCCGACACGACGAACTCAATCTGATCGAAGAAAAGAGAATCACGGCACTATGCCACGGTCAGTTGTATCAACAAAGAATGAGGAGGGCGTTTGACAAAAAGGTCTGACCTCGTGTCTTCAGACAAGGAGACCTCGTGCTCAAGAAGATACAATCTTTTCTCACTGATTCGCGAGGCAAGTGGACTCCGAATTATGATGGCCCCTACGTGGTCACGAAAGCTTTCTCAGGCGGTGCCTTGAGACTTGCAACCATGGACGGAGAGGAATTTGCCTACCCCACGAATGTTGATGTAGTCAAGAAATACTTCGCCTAAACTAAAAAAAAACGTCTCGGTGGATTGAAAACCCGAAAGGGCGGTCCAGGCAAAAGTTAGAGACATGAAAAAAAATCATCCCGATGGATTGGAAATCTCATAGTACAATCCAGGCAAAAATTAGGGATAATGGCAAGTAACTATGTTCAACAGAGGCAAATCCCTCAGCAGCAGCAGTTACATCATCTGTCAGAAAACTCCAGTCAAGGTCATCTTCGACAGAAGCTCAAGATGTCCCGAATTCAAAGTTGGTAGAAGGATAGTGGTCGTTATGTTTCAACGTAGCCCTTTTCCCTATAAATTACCATTTTCTAACTTTGTATATACTCTTTGGAATCACGCGTTTGGCTGATCTCCATCCTATCAATAAAATTTGAGCCCTTGTGCTTTTGTTTGCATTTCTTATTTGTTTTAGCTTTACAGAACAACGTTTTTAATATGATTAACGATTCTTGAAATAAAACAAAAATGAATTTACTTGTTAAAACTTTTTCTGCTTTTAAACAAAGATGGCAATTTCTTTTGACTGTTGAACATCAAAGGAACATCAACCGCTTCTTCAGAAGTGGGCGAACTTCAAAGTGCAGAATCAAAGTACTCCTTCTATGCCAGTACGCCTAAATGGAGGATCAACTATGTCAGAGACCTCGTTTCGTCTGACACGCCTCGGCCGAGTTCTTATCTCCTAAGCCCGACCAACGGTAGCTCCCCAACAGGGACTATCTCTCCTAAGCAAGGTGGAATTGCTATTTTGAACCAGTGATATTTTTACACGCCCCGCGATGGCCGAGTATCCAGTCATGTTCATCTTTTAGTTTGTATGTCGCGTCAGTTTTGTCAGCATATACATACATACATCATGCATTATTGATTTGCATTTACATTTCATATTGCGTCACTATCACTCTAGTCGATCTCGTCCCCTAGTGATAACAGTCCTCTCAGTCGAGTTGTCAGTTCTTGCCTCGTCAGGAAACACTGCGTTTGAACAACCTCGCCTCCAGTTTATTTCTGAGAGGAAGTTGGCCTTCGACCACTTTGATAACTTGAACCTCTGAATGACCAGAGAACCTTAAACAAATGTCACTCTTCGCTATTGAAGGTGATATTTTCGCTTTCTCGGATTAAGGAAAATCCCCAGAGGAAGCCTCTTAAGCAGAGAGTCAGCAATACAACAATTTTTCTCCGAAAAGACCGCTGATGAAAAGGTCATCGGCACCTCAAAATTGGACCCCATCATATGGCATTTCTCCGGGAAGATCCCGAGAAAAGTATGATGTAAGATCCCAAACGAAAATAGTCTCTCCAGAAACTCGCATTCCCCCAGTAGAATCGACAGATGGCGTCTCCAACAGAGAAGTTTGTGCAACTCTACAACTCAGACGACTGGGTTCCCCAGCAAGTCTGACATCAAAACTTTTTTCGTCAAATGGCATCTCTCCAGGAAAATTCGGCGAGAAGTTTGAGGAAAAGCCGCTACAAATAGCGTTCCTTGTCAATAAAGTTTATTGACAAAAGAAACTGAGACCAGTTCCTTGGTAGGAAACCAGGATCAAGGGGAAGTTTGTTTCCGCAACTAAGACCAGTTCCTTGGCTGAAGACCAGGATCGAGGGGAAGTTTACCTTTTCTAAGCATCATTGCTTAGCAAAAGAAGATGAATGCGCAAGCTACCATTCATAATCGCCATCAAAATTTCGGGAATTCCGATATTTAATCCTCTTGCACCCCGAATGCCCGAATACCTTCGTTATTCACGCCTTCGGGTCCAAGAAGATTAAATAGGGGCATCTGTCATACCCCAAATTTTGACCACTAAGATTTCCCATCATTGTGAAAATCATCATCACAATATGGAAGAACCATCATACCTCATCAGTCTCCCCAAAGATGGGTGAGCATTCCCTACAATCAAAATTAGGGTTTTAAGCCCTCTCTGAGTGCTTAGACAAGGGATCAATCAAGGAATGACATGATCTTTAACTTGTATAACCTCTCAAGCATCCATAAAGGATCAAAAGGACTCCCACTTCAAGGATTAAGCACAAGGCTGCTCCCTTTTAGGTGGATTAAGTCTCAAGATCGACAGTGTCACCAAATTAGGGTTTTGGTCGACCGGGGCCTCCAGATGGAAATTTTTCATCTGGGCACAAGCCAATGATCCAAAACATAACCTAATATACTCCATGGAACCTCATGGACCCAAACACCAAGTCAATTTGACCTCAGGGGATGCATACATCAAAAATCAGGAATTAGGGTTTCTTGACCTAATTCACCCCTAAGTTGACTTTTAGGGCAAATCATGAGCCAAGACCTCAAGAGAGGGTTTGAGGGTCTCAAATGAACTATATTGATCCATTTGGAACAATGGATTAATCCAAGAAGCTTGAGCAACAAGTCTCAATTTCATCTGCACCACAATTAGGGTTTCGCGAGGAAAGTCAACTGTAACTTTGACTTTTGACCAGGACATGCTCCCAAACCCTAGGACATGCCTCAATACACCCTATTACACCCATGGAACATGTCCATCAAGTTTGATTTAGGTCAAGGACATGATTTCCTGAAGAATTGCACAGTTTGGAATTCATCTGATAAAAAGTCAACTGTGCACAAAAGTCAACTTTGACTTTTTGAGATTTTTCACCAAAATGGATTTTTAACCCTAAAATGATGTTAATGTATGATTTGAATCATCATTCATCAAGAAAAACCAAAGAAAGTGGGATAACTTGTAAAAGGGGTAACCATAAAACTTAGAAATTTTTCTAAGTTATGGAAAAAGTACCACTAATACACTAACTTTAGAGGGTCATAACTCCTAAACCACATGGCCATTTTTTCTCATCCAAAGATGGATTTGTAGCCCTCATTACCCTCTACAAAAACTTCAACTAGACCTAAGTCAAATTCATTAAGGATTTTGAGTTATGGAGTGATCAAAATCAAGAAATCACACTTTGTTAAAACACTTAGTGAAAATTTCACTAAGTCAGATTTGACCTCACTTTTTGCCAAATGTAGAGGGATTTTTCACTTGGAATCAAAAGAGATCAAAATCAAACTTGTTCAAAAAGTTGTTGTATCATGTAAGGGCTTTCCAAAATGGCCAAGAACATTACCAAATTCAACTTACACCATGAGATATGACATTGGCAAGTTGGCTTGCTGAAATCTGTCAAAGGCAAGGCAGAATTTGCAACTTTGCTCGATTTGCCAAAATCAGCCAAATTCAAATGCTCCTATCCACTTGGACACCTCAGAGGATTGAATCTAAAGGGGACAATCACTGAGCCAAGCCTCCAAAGTCCATGGAACAAGAAATAGCATGTTGAACCTAGAATGGCCAAAATAGGGACAAGACTCCAAATTTGGATTGAAGCATTTAATGGAACCATCAAGGTGGCATGGACTGAGCCATTCTCATCTGAAATCAGTCAAGACTTATCCAAGACCAAGGGAACCAAAGCTCTGTGCCCTAACCTTTAGTCAATGGCTAGAGGAGACTTGGATTTTCATTTGCCAACATTGGCCAAACCTACTTACCAGCTGCCATTCACTATTCCTTGCAAAACAAACTTTCTTTACTATAAATAGAGCTCAATTGTGATCAGTTTGAGTACACCAAAGCCATATAACAGATGCTTTCCTCAAAATCTCTTTTTCTTGGCAAAAATGCCTTTCTTAGCAAGGTAGCTATCGGGTTTTGAGTTTGAGAGCAATTCCAATCAAACCAATCACTCACACACCTCACATACATCATATAGAAGTGATCCAAACACTTAGATCACTTCTGAAACACCAATTTCACAAAATCACCAGCTGGTTGCTCAAATTTTCAAACAAGTTGCAGCTGAGGTACCACAAAGTGATCCAGCCAATTTCAATCAAGTCCAAGCATTCAAACACAATCCATAGGGTGTAAGGAAGCTGTTCAGATCATCACCACTCATCTGTAACACCTCCAAATCAAAAATCACTTTGCACTTGCTGTCACGGCTTGGAGGTAAGCACATACTTGGTCATCTCTCAATCTATGCATATTTCCTCGCACAATAATTTGGCCATATGTTCATAATCGTGTATGGAATGTTTTCCCTCAATTAATTGCTTTGTTTGAATCGTGTATCAAAAATCCTAGCCTTCATGCAAAAATTAGGGTTCTTGAGGATTTTTCGTGATTACTTGTTGTATGTTTAATTTAAATGAAATTAACGGACATAGACATGATCATGAGGTTGAGACGAGAATAATGATATGTGGATTGCATGATATGATTAAGTATTCAGTGAGATTGGAGAGAAAATGCAAATCTGAGAATCCAAGAACACGCGTGTGTTCTTCAGCTTGTTCTTGGCGCCTTTTTTCCAAATTCAAATATTTGAATTTTGTGATTTTGTTTAATTGATTCAAAAATTAATTTCTCTCTGAGTTTTAATGATTTTGAGTTGATTCTTTTTTTGATAATTCATAAAAATGTTAAAATATTTTATTTTATCAAAAAATCCCAAAAATATTATTTATTTCATATAATTGATATTTTTACAAAGAATTAATATTTTAATTGTTTTTTGACATTTTAAATATTTTTTCTACATTGATTTTGCAACTTTTGATGCTTTCTAATTATTTTGTAGGTCAATACTTAATTTTTGAAGCATTAATCTAAAATCACAATTTGTTTTTCACATGTTAAACAATTTTGATCATTTTAATTGAATTTTTATTCAATTAAATACATTTTTGAAAACAAATTAGGGTTTTTGGATTAATTCAACCCTCATAAATCATTTTCAAAACACTTTGGGCCTCTAATAGAGTGTAAGACCTAATCCTTTCTTGACCAAAACATTTTGGGCCTCAGTGTATTGTATAAGTCCTGATACCGTAAAAAACAAACGGCGCGATCGTCGCCTTTTAAAAATAACCTTCTGGGCCTCTCCTCGAGTTATAAGACCCATTCAAAACTTTTTGGGCCTCTAATAGAGTGTAAGACCCAACCCCTTTTTAACCAAAATCATTTGGGCCTCACTTATTGTATAAGTCCCTCTGCGTTAAAAGAAAACCTCGGCGCGATCGCCATTTTTAAACGAAAAATCAATTGGGCCTACCCTCGTGTTATAAGCCCCACTCTTTTTCTTTAAAACTTTTTGGGCCTCTTGAGAGAGTGTAAGACCCATCCCTTTGTACAGAAAACCTTTTTGGGCCTCAGTCACTTGTATAAGTCCCTCTGTACAAATTTAAACAGTGCGCTCACTGATAAAACCCTAGGCCTCTCCTTGAGCTGTAAGCCCCAAATCTTTTTATTTCAAAGCACTTTCTCCTTTGATTTTGAATATACTGTTGTTTTCAATCTTTCTTTGTTGAACAACTAACCAAACAGCATGGAAGCTCTACAACCGAGTAAGTGGTTATTGCTTTCATTTACCGCTTTCATATATATATATATAACTGTATTGTGGGGCTGTTTCACTGTAAGTCTTCTTTCATAAACTCATATCAACTGTGTAATAATAGTATAGATATTTCGAGTTTCCCCGGAAACTACGTCTAGCACTAGGTAAAGCCCTGTAGATCACTCTGAACTTACAGTCAAAACTAGATCCACATAGGATTACCAGACACAGTCTTCCCTCCACTTGGGGTTAAATAATATGGAGATGTGAAAGGCAGATTCTTTTTGAACCCTTTCTCAGACTGTCACTCTTAGAAATAGACTGAACTAGATCCCCAATAGGATTACCAGATACAGTCTTCTCTTTGGCTGTCCTCATTAGGAATTGTCAAGAAATTATATTCCCCAGAGATGAATTATTCTCGGTGAAACTTCTCTTGAATTTCTTCAAACCTCAGAACTGTTCACTAAATGAATTATTCTCGGTGAAACTTTTCTTGAACGTTTCTCTGGTTTGGGACCCATGGGCTTCTTAAAAGCATCGGCCTCCTCTTGGGCATCGTACAAGGACCCACAAGCTTCCTAAAAGCAACCCCGCCTCCTCTTGGGCTTAGTACAAGGACCCTACGGCTTCTTAGAAGTAATCACAGCCTCCTCTTAGGCTTCGTATAATGATCTCTTCCTCCGGGAATGATAGCCTCCTCTTGGGCTTCGTACAAGGACCGATCGGCTTCTTAAAAGATTCCAGCCTCCTCTTGGGCTTCATACAAATTATCCCGACGACCTCCTAGAGGTATAGGAACAGAACATAATCATCTTAATAGAACAGTCCTTTCATAGAGTCTACTACTGTTTCTTAAAGCATGGTGTTGCACCCCAAAATTTGCCCTCCTTACCTTTTACTAACTGGCTTATGTTTCATTTCATTTTTTTTACATTATCATGTATGCATATCATTAGCATGGGGTCAAGGTGCTTGAAACAGTTCAAGAAGGTCTTATATGGTCTACTACATCATCAGGGGTTCACAGGTGGCAAGGGATTTCAAGTGGATTACTCTCTCCTAACCAGTGCATCAATTAGGGTTTGAAATTCTTGGGTTTATTGCTTCAATGGGCAGGCTCCTTGGGTTTTGATCATCACCAAATGGCATATCTTATCTTTTTTGGAGAGGATACACATCATATTCAAAGGAATTTTGATTTGGAGACTGTGTTATTTCCTCCTAGACGGAGGGTACCAAAACTAGGGTTTGCTATAAAGTCAGTTTATTTCTGATTTTTTGGGCAAGACTTGATTACATGGTATTCCTTGGGTCCCTGAGTACCTAGGAGTGAAAGGTTGTCCATCAGTTTGATTCAGGAGAAGTTCAATTGGCCAATGGATTGAAAATCAGTTAACTTGTTCAAAAAGTCAACTGTGGTCAACACAAAGTCAAACCTCAGGATTTTTGGTCAACATCAAGATTATGGGGTGAAATTCATCATTTGATCAAGGGTTGATCATGATTCATCAAGGAAACTTCAGAATCATCAAGAATCAGGAATTACTGAATTAGGGTTTTTGTAGAAAAGTCAACTGTACTTTGACCAGGCCTAACTTCCACATACTTCATCAAAAATTCCTCAACCAAAGGCCATCTTGAAGGAAATTTAATTCCCTACAACTTTGTGTCTCACAAGCCAAGTCCAGAAATGCTTCATTTGGGAGATATGAACCAAGGCATTATAGGTCATTTTGAAAGTCAACAAAAGTCAACCTTTTTCAAAAGCTCATAACTTGAACATGGAAGATCAAATTGACATGGGACCAAAAGGGTTGGTTAGAGGACATCTTGAGGTTTCTAAAAAGTATTAGTTTGCATTAAGGAGCTAAAAATTGAAGGAGTTATGCTTAGTCAAAGTTGGGCAATTTTGAGGAGGTGCACAAAGCAAACTATGCCTAAAATCCAAATTTTGACAAATGGGCCATAAGTTTCTTAAACCAAACTCAAACATAAATCCATGCACGACCCAAAGAGCACATATTTTATTTTTCCTCATTTTTTTTATTTTATTGGATTTAATTAGTTAAAATTCAATATTAAATGAAATAATTCAAAAATAATTAAACAATGGATTATTCAGGCCCAACTCATCCTCAGAAGAATAACCCTAAGTATTTAAAACCCATTCATGCATTGGTGAGGGTTCAGACACGGTGACATTTAGAGGATTGGAGCATTTGAACCCTAAAGCTTTATTTCAACAAAACTCACGATCCACAAGGTTTTGGCAAAAAGCTCTTCCACAAATATTTTCTTGGGGATTTCTAGAGTGCAAATCGACCACCGTTCACAGCCAAAGGCAAGGATTGGAGCTGCTCCATCTCCGGTTGAGAGGTTTTTTCGTATTCTTAAAACTCCTATTTTTTGCATGAATATTGACGTGTGATGAATGGTGATCACTCTGGTATAATTATTTTTAATTATGGATGTGTGAATTGCTTGTAATATGGATTTAAAGTTTTGTGCCCTAATGGTTTTTTATTTGTTTTTTATTATACACTAACAATTTGCGATTTTTAAGGCCATATTAGGATTCCTCGCGAAATTCTGGGTCGGATAGTGTACCCATACGCATTTTCTGGGCAGTTTGGTGGTTGCATGTGGCGGCCGGCGGTAGAATTACGGCGAGGGACGGTGGTCCGGCGAAGGCATATGGCTGGAGGTTGAAGATGCAATCACAGCCGTCCATGGGCTCCATCGTGTGGCTCTCACGCTGCCACATGTCTTTTTTCTTTTAGTTTTTTTCTGTTTTTAATTACTGATCACATGCTTATTACCCCACACCCTTACCATGTGCCTTCTAATCATGTTATTCCATTTTAATTACTTTTTAATTTAGTTGACCAAATCGTGGGCGTTGATTAAATCAGACGATTATAACGCTGCCAACACATTAAAATCGCATGTGCCGTGCACATGGCCTGTATATGGTGTTCCTTTTTTTTTTTTTTTTTATTTATTTATTATTTGACATGGGCCCAGCGTGTTTGTTACTTGCACCCTCCCTTTTCAGCCCATTAGCGTACTGAACATGAATAAGTTGCTGGACACCCCCTCTTGCATATTTCCTTGTTTTTTATTTCTATTAATTATTATATTTCATTATTAATTATTAAAATTATGTAATTGCATTAAATAATTACTAAAAAATTCATGCATCATATTTATTCACTTATAAAATTTTCACAAATTTTATTTTTTATTTTTATTTTATTTTTTGTCATTTAAATTAATTGTTTAATTCAACTTCTCTTTAATTACACATCTCATGCATACTTGAACTTCTTGTTTTTATTTCTCTTTATTTATAAAATGTTTTTCACTCGTTATTTTTGAATTCATTCATTAATATCCTAAATTGCATAAAAATATTTTTATTTCATTTTTAAATATTTTTCATGTTGCATTTAGGTCCTTCTCTTTGGCACATTGAATCCTATCCCTCACTTGAGTTTTGTATGACCGTTTGAATGGCTAACACTTTGAATTTTTGTAGGGATTTTTTATATGTTGTTTGCCTCTGGTTGAGTATCCCTAATGATTAATTTGGGAATTTTAGGAATCATTTTTCTAATTATCGGAGTTATTTTTCACTTGAGATTTTCTTGCAGGCGCATCTTTGACCTTATATGGTTATCTGTTTGAAAAGGCATTTGTGCCAATTGCTTTGGGGCTGTTCTTTGTTTCTTTGGTTCATGTTTGGATTATTCTCATTATTGTTTTCCCTTGCTTGAGTGTCATTCACCTCATTCCTTTTATTTATATCTGTTTCTCACTAACCTTTTATGCAGGATCAAGGTAAGTTCCTTAAGGGTATGGATAAGTATTCATGGTTACCCTTACCTTTTTCTCTCCTATCTTTATTCTTTAGGGTTTAGGTCGTCTTCAAGCCTCACTAACCGTAGGTCACCCACGCATGATAACTTTAGAATTCATAGTCTCCCCTTAGAGTTACCATTGTGTCTTCTCTCTTCTCACCTCAAATTTCTTTAAAACACTTAATAAGAATAAGGTGTATTGCGCACGAGCCTTAAGCGTGGGGAATGATAAATGAGGGGCTTCCTCTCATCTTTCTAGAGTGCTTAGCGAGCGTCCTGTCTTGGGACGATGCGTTAAGTATTCGCCCCTGTGCCCTAGACTTTGGTGCAATGCAGCTCAGGAACTAACTTAAGCCACTTCTGTCCTAAAAGACACAAACCAACTTCAAACCTTTTTGTCCTTCGGGACCTTCAACTTAAAGTCTATTTTCAAAAAGGGCACGTTACCTTCCGTCTGAGTCGCAAACAGGCATCGACCCTAACTGCCGGACGCGAACTTAACGTCGCTCATAAAAAACACAAAAAGAACTTGGTCCGAACTACGTTGACTCTGAATTCCCCACTGCACAAAGGGGGTACGTAGGCCTAGGACGTCGACGTCCTACCGAGTCTGTCTTTGTTTCCCCCGTCTTAGTACAACCCTAGATGATAGTATAACTCACCCTTAGAATAGACAACAAGCGTGGATCCCATCGAGTACGATGGACGCGTGGGGTGCTAGCACCTTCCCCTCGCGTAACCGACTCCCGAACCCAGGCTATGGTTGCGATGACCATTCCTTTCCCTCTTCCTCAGGTTTATGCGGTGTTCCCTTTCCCTCTCTTGGGATAAATTTACACGGCTGGCGACTCTGTTTTTCCGCGCCACTCTCGCGTTTGTACCTGGATGAAAATCCCGGGAGCGACAGCTGGCGACTCTGCTGGGGACTCTGGTTGACCTATGCTGGTCCATCCCTAAGCGAGTCAGTCCTAACGCTTGCTTGTCTTTGTTCTTTTTGGGTGTTTGGTTTTGATTTGCTTTAAGTGTTGTATTTTTATTTTTATTTTTTTACCGCATTTTCTGCATTTCATTTTTTATTACTGTCATACTGCTGTGCTGTGCTGGCTGTCTTTGTTTTGCAGGTTGGGTGGGTTTGAGAGCTAAGCCCAATACCAAGGCTTGAGAATACCCTAGGACTAGAGTGAAAAGTAGTGGGACCTACGTGCCCGCTTGGTACGTTTGTGTGTTCACGAAATTCACAACCAGACGAGGCTATCTTGGGACGCATTCTAACGTGTGTGTCTTACGCATGTTGGGGTGTTGATCTAGAGAGCTGTCGACTCTGGTGACCGATCATTGAGGACCTTAGTGGAAACATCCCTCTTTAGTGGTGACAGTGGCAGACCACATCCTGTGGCAAACCCATTCGCATCCGAGGGCCCGCTTTGGAACTCGCATAGGACGGCCCCTACGTTTTGAAGAGAATCAGCGGAGGCACTCCTCGATTGACTTTAGTACTGTACCCCGAGGGATGAATGCCCCTCGAACGTAGGGATACTTTAGCAAAAGACGCTTACGAATAATATCATCACAGTCTCTTCGATATAAAGATCATAGTCCCTCGACGACCCTTCAAGTTGCCTACAAAAAATGATCTTGTCCCTCGATGACCCTACGGAAAATGATGGTAGTCCCTACGAATTGCTAAGGTATCCTTACATGTTGCCTTCTATGACCATTTGATGACCCTTCGCTGTCCCTCCACATCCAATAGATAGGACTACCTACCCACTAATGGTATGGATAATACTATCTCTCAAGGAAAATGATAAGTACAAGAAAGACCTTATAAATTAAGGGTAGGTAACTTTTAAATGCTCGCTCACAACTCAAAAAATAAATACTTTTCACACCTCACACTTTCAAAAATATTTTCAAAAACAAACACTTTGTATACGTTCTTACACGAATTATTCCAAAGTCAACTTTTACGAAATATTTTCTAAACACACACCACATTTCAAAAAAAGCAAGTTAAAGTGAGCTAGCAATTAAGAGCCCGTAGATAACTACAGATGAAAAGGGGTGCTAACACCTTCCCTTTTCATAACTTACCCCCCGAACTCAAAAATCTTTTCAAAACAGTCTTTCCTGTTCTTTTCACCTTTCCTAAATAAATTGGATAAAAGAAAAGTCGGTGGCGACTCTTGCTAACCGCAACATGTTTTGCGAAAAACAAAAGTAAAAAGTCATTTCTCCACCATACTATTGTTTCTCGACCTCAGTGCCAAAGCTGAGGACCTTCCGCTTTGGAGAATCAGTTGAGGCCTCCTCGGTTGATGATGATGCCAAACCCGAAATGTTGAACGTATCATCATTTCTCGACCTGAGAGCCCGGGATACTGAACATCCTAGTACCTACACGTGAGAGGGGATGGGTGTTTGCAGGTTTGCAGGTAACCAAGACCTTCAACCTACCCTTATTCTGGATTTCTCATCAATGTCTGATTATGTGGGTTCCTCAGTGGTTCAGAGTTCTGGTTTTCTGGTTTCTCGTTCAGCTAACAACACAGCACATCCAGCAGTGTGCCTTGACCCCATGTTTGCATAAGCATATCATTTTACTTGCATTCTGACATGTTTGACATTCTGTAGGGCTTGCATCTTACTCTTGATTCCGGTTTTCTGAGGCTACTTTAGCATGGATGTTCAGAGAAAGAAGATTGTTGCCTATTCGTTCCTAGAGCCGACTTTGACACTGATTCATAAACTGATTAATATGGCTAGTCCCGGAGTTCGTGCAGAGTTCAGTGGAAGGTATGGAAGACTTCTGAAATTTGTCTATAAGATCTCCCAGTATGAGAAGGATGTCATTCACACGCTTCTACAGTTCTACGATCCGTCTCTGCGTTGCTTCACTTTCCCGGACTACATCTTGGCACCAACGTTGGAGGAGTTCTCATTTATTTTGGGAATTCCTATCAGTCATGATATAGTTTTCTTTTCTGAAGAACACCCCGGGGTGAAAGAAATGGCTGTTGCTCTTCATATGGATGAATCTGTTCTTGACAGCAATATTGCAGAAAAACAAGGAGTTAAGGGTTTCCTATTGAAGTTTCTGTTTGATCAAGCTTGCATACATGTCAAAGAGAAGAACTGGATTGCTTTCCAAGCTATTCTAGCCATGTGTATCTACGGGATTATTTTGTTTCCGAATATTCCTGATCTGGTGGATATGCATGCCGTCAGAATCTTTATTTCGAAGAACCCTATACCTACCTTGCTAGGTGATGTATACCATTCAGTTCACTATAAGAATGAGAATAGGCGCGGGAAGACTGTGAGTTGTTGTGCACCGCTCTTAGCTACTTGGTTTCTGAGTCGTCTCCATGAATCTGGCGTTTTCGTTGATACGAAAGATTCTTTGAAATGGTCTAAGAGGGTTATGGGCTTGACCGCTGATAACATCGTTTGGATTAATCGTGACTTGCTAGGAATGGAGATCATTTGCAAATGCGGAGAATTCCCTAATGTTCCCTTGATAGGGAGGAAAGGTGGAATTAATTATAATCCCTCCCTAGCTATCAGACAATTTGGTTATCCTTTGAGAGGTCCACCGGATGAGAGAGATGTCAGAGAGTCCTTATTCTTCAATGGTATTAAAGAGCAAGAGGTGATAAAGAAGGTTGTAAATGTGTGGAAACAAGTAACCAAGAGGGGTAAAATGTCATTCGGAAAGTGTAATAACCGGGCTTTTCCTCCCTATAAAGAGTGGATCAAGAAGAGAGCAGAAGAGGAGCTTCTTCCATTCTCGGTAGAACCACCTTCGTATCCTTTGGTGATCGAGCCTCCTACCACAGTTGAGATAGAGAAGTTTGACCAGTTGTGGGCTGAAAAGGAAAGGTTGCGGGAAGAAAATAATGAGCTAAAGAGAGAGATCTATCAGTGGAAGCATGAGCGAGGTGAAGCTGTCCATACCGCCAAGTTGAAGACAGACCTCCTTGCTAAAGCAGAAAAAAAGCTTGCTGACATGGTCGCATCCAGAGAAAGAATGAAACAAGCTTTGGATGGTATCAGTAACGTTCTCAGAACCAAGGAGGAGGAATTAGGCAAGGCTTTGTTGAAGATTCACAGGTTCAATGATCACCAAGAAACTGCCATGACTGAGAATAAGAGAAAGGAAGACACTTACCTAGCTAAGATTGATCAGTTGAAGTCAACGCTCAAGAAGAAAGACGCCGAGATCTTATCAGGAATATTCAAGAGACAAGCAGTCCAAGACCAACTCAATGAAGCTATAGCCTCCATAGAGGAACTGAAGGTCCAAGCTGAAGTGAAGAGATCTAGACATGCGGGACCTAGCATGGAGGGTGTTTCTGGAGAAGACGCTTGGGAGTTACATTGCCGATACTTGGATGGGATCATACATAGGAGAGACCTTCTTATTCAAGGACTGATTCAGAGACCGAAGCATCCCGATACCAGAAAGTTGTTCAAGGAAGTTCAAGACTGGTGCAGAAAGCATAATGGAAGGGGGGGATTGACACTTGTGAATTTTGATGACATGCCTTAGTTTTCTTCTCTCTTTTATTGTATGTGGATCACCACCAGGCTTGTTGGTTGGGACCTATGGTTTTTATGCTCAGATTCGTTATTTTGGATTCACGATTGTTGGCATTTGACTTTTCTCTAGTTTTCTTAATATATGAGCAGAAGTTCCATTATATCTTGTTATTAAATCGGAATCAAGGGGTGGATCGCCCTGTTAATGTTCAAACATGTTCATTTACATTTGCATACTCATAATCATTTTGCATAATCATTTCGCATGACAGGTGTTTATCTCCGGTATTCTTATCTTGTTCCAACATCTCAGGCCGTTCGAGAGTTGATCATGGAGCAAGTTCAAGCTGAGTTGAGGGAAATGCGAAGCCAGATGGGGCAATTTGGGGAAGACATGCTCCAGGAGCAGAGGATGTTAGGGGAAGAAATCAATCAGATGAAGACTCAGATGGGTTTGATCATGGAAATTCTGAATAGGGTGTTGAAGAAGGAAGACAGCCCTGTCCCCGCTTCCACAGCAGAGGATCTCATTCCTCCCATCTCTTTGGGGTCTCCTCTAGACCATGGATTGACTCATGGATCCTCCCCACCGTCAGAGCTTTTCCATCAACAACCGTTTCTTGAGGGTCTTAATCCAGAAAAGCTTGAAAAGAAGTTTGATCAGATTCTGATACCATACGTTCAGCTGCTTTGGCACTTACTCAAGTTTCAGCTAATTGAATTGATTGATGCGGGACCTCCACACACCAAGTTTCGTATGGGTCCCAATGTCCATGACAGGTGCGAGTTCCATTCAGGGGTACCCGGTCATAATGTTGAAGATTGTAAGATGCTCAAGTACAAAGTCCAGGAGCTCATTGATTCGGGGGCAATCAAGTTTACAACAGTTGGCACTGGTAAACAAAGTGATGATACTCCCAGTGTTGCAAAGGGGCTGAGGACTCCCCCTTTTACCAAGGGATCCACCTCACGTCAGGGATCTCTTCCACAACCCTTGTTTGTGCCCCAGCCGAATGCGGAAAGGAAAGTGCAAGCGCGGGTGAGGCGCCCAAATCAGCACCGACAACAGAATTATCAGCAACAGGGGCAACCGAGACCAAGAAGGCCCAAAAGGATAATTGATCCTGTTCCTATCCCTTATAGTCAGCTGTTTACGCGCCTGCTCAAGAAGTCTCTGATTCAAACAAGGGGTACCGCACCAGTACCGTACCCTCTTCCTCCCGATTATGACATGACTGCTAGGTGCGAGTTCCACTCGGGAACGTTCGGGCACACGATTGATGAGTGTAATGTATTCAGGCATAAGGTGCAAGACTTGGTGGACTCAGAGATCATTGTATTCACTGAAGATGATATGTACATCAATGGAAGCCTCCTTTCTCAAATGAACACTCAGTCTGCAAGTACGTCCAGGCAGAATTAAGCTTCCTCAGCAATGGCAATCTTCAGCTTCTTTACTGCATTTTCATTTGTAGTTTTTATTTTCTGTTAAAGCATCTTATGTATGCAAGACTTGTTTGTTTTTATGATGATATTAATGCAATGAGTATGTTTTCCTTGAAGTAATCCATTCGTATTCACTCTTAAATGTTTATATGCACTGCAATACCAATTTTTCTTATTAAGAACTCTTGAGGGAGAATGACGAAATGAGAACGCAGATTCCTAAGGGTACGCTTTTGGACAGAACCCTGTTGGGGATGTATAGGCATTGTTTCAAACCCCTAAACACTGGAGAGATAAGGAGATAAACCTTCGTTAACCCCTTTGAGCCTTGAAGTAGGAGTTTTCTTTCGTACAAAAAACCCTCATACTTAACCCAGGGGCGGGGTAGGCGTCAGTTAGTTTGACCGAGCGCTCAAATTCTAAGGAGAATGTGCAAGAGATATGAAACCCCGATGGTTATCCGTCAACAACTAAGGAGTGAGGCAGTCACAACCCTTTCAAGCAAACAAGACAATCAGTGTCACACGCTTTATTCAAAAGGGGAATAAAAAAGAAGGAGAGAAAGCCCGCTAAGTCGAAACTTGACTTAGGCAAAAGTTAGGGCATCCCGCTGGACTTCAAAATCGAAAAACCCAAAAGGGTCAGTCCAGGCAAAATTAGGGATCAAAAAGCAAAAGAAAAAGCGAAAAGCGTTACAAAAGAAAATCCCCGATAAGAACAAATTCGTGTGATTACAGAAGATAAAAAGGATGACTGTCACTCCGAAACCTCCTTAGGTGTCAAACCACTAGTGGCATGGGTTCCCTAAAGATCATAAGCTTTTTTGAGAGATAAGCGTTTGGGTCGGATTAACTGAACATAGGACTGGAGAACATCACGAAGAGTGGGTGGGCACCAATAAACTTTGAGCCATAAATCCTTTTTTCTGAAACCGTGAACCAGACCACGTTACAACCCTTAAAAGTCCTAATTGAAACAGGGTTTATTCCGAAAGCGTACTTCAACAGGATAGCGTTCCTGACTCCTATAAGTTGTGCTAATAAGATTTGTTGGTATTGCACGTGCACATTGTTTTTCCATTCAAAAATCAAGGTCGCATCCCAGCTAGTGATTCGTTCACAAGGTTGGGCGACACATTTTCAATAAAAGCTTCAAGGTTAACATGAATGTTGCATTAGAATTGTCATTCTCATAATAAACATTTCCTGTTTGCATATATATTCCTAAGCATCAATGCAACTTACACAGTGAAAGTCAGTCAAGAAGCCTGATCCTGCCAAGTTGGGTTGCTTGAAAATTCCGAAGGACAATCATATCAAGGGGCATGCTGCCAAGAGACTCAGTGTAGAGTGGGCTCTCCCCAGTAAGTCGTGTTAAGATGTAGCCAATCTGGGGCAGTCACGTCGAGAAGTCCCTCTGAAATTCAGTTATTCTGGGGCATTCATTCTAAGATCAGGGGCAAAGTCACCTCGAAGCTCACATTAAGACAGGCCACCCCTAGAGCATGAAAGTTGTCCACTCCTGAAAATGGTTATTTGAAAGCACCTCTTCAAGGCAGAATATTTCAGGTCATTGCAAATACCTTTCGAAGTAATGTACTTCATGGATTATGAAGACTCGGGCAGTTATGTCGAGATATGATAAATTTCTCCAAGAGTTTGAAGACCCTGGGGCAGTGCGAACGCCCGGTCTTCTGTAAAATCCTCTTGAGGTGATTTCTTCCATTAGACCTGGTGGTCTGGGGGCAAATGGAAAGTTCAAAGGGCCGTCTATGACCTTAGAAACAAGTCAGGATTGAAGGGCAACAGGATCATACTTCCCCAGCAGCTTACTCTCCCCAGGATTGAGGTTGCACTTTCCTCAGCAGAGCAGACCTTCCCTAGCAGGAGACTTAGGAGGTATTTCCCCCAGGTCAAGACGTTATTTCCCCACAAAGTCAAGGTGCTCCTTCTCCCCCATCAGCAGGCTAAGTCCAACAGTATCCCCAGCAGGTTTTAAATCCAAGTGATATTTGATACTCTCTTGATCCAGGCCGTGGTCTCCTTTTTCAAAAAGTTATGTATAATCCCCAGTAGAGCAAATGTTCACCTGGGACTTCATCCCCAACAGAAGTTATTGATCCAGAGAGTCGGTCACGGTGATCCTTCTCAACGGAGTTCTGGGATTCAGAGGACAATTTATTTTTGTCAGCCCGATCTGAATCATTCGTTTCTCTCCGGCATTTATTTTGCTGGAGGGACCTCTTTTGCATATCGTAAGCACTTGCATTGCATCCTCAAACGCGTAGCATTTCCACTTCGTGTAGAGCATTACGGCAAAATTCAAACATTTGCATTCGAAGCATAAGCCAGGTTTGACGCTCTCTTTGCCAGTTTCTCTTTCTCAGCGGAGATAGCACAGTTCAGGAGATTTTGGAAGGGATGTGTTCCTCATATTTGTGTTCCCCGGCAGAGTCTTTTATTTAGACTTATCCATTCCCCAGCGAGATTAATCCCCGGTAAAAGTTGCCTTACACCTTTTTACACCCGTCCGTGTACCTTTTAGATACCCGTCCGTATTAAAACCTTTACACCCGTCTGTGTACCTTTTAGATACCCGTCCGTATTGAAACCTTTACACCCGTCCGTGTACCTTTTAGATACCCGTCCGTATTGAAACCTTTACACCCGTCCGTGTACCTTTTAGATACCCGTCCGTATTGAAACCTTTACACCCGTCCGTGTACCTTTTAGATACCCGTCCGTATTGAAACCTTTACACCCGTCCGTGTACCTTTTAGATACCCGTCCGTATTGAAACCTTTACACCCGTCCGTGTATCTTTTAGATACCCGTCCATATTGAAACCTTTACACCCGTCCGTGTACCTTTTTGATACCCGTCCGTATTGAGCTTTCTACACCCGTCCGTGTACCTTTTAGATACCCGTCCGTATTGAAACCTTTACACCCGTCCGTGTACCTTTTTGATACCCGTCCGTATTGAAACCTTTACACCCGTCCGTGTACCCTTTTGATACCCGTCCGTATTGAAACCTTTACACCCGTTCGTGTACCTTTTTGATACCCGTCCGTATTGAGCTTTCTACACCCGTCCGTGTACCTTTTAGATACCCGTCCGTATTGAAACCTTTACACCCGTCCGTGTACCCTTTTGATACCCGTCCGTATTGAAACCTTTACACCCGTCCGTGTACCTTTTTGATACCCGTCCATATTGAAACCTTTACACCCGTCCGTGTACCCTTTTGATACCCGTCCGTATTGAAACCTTTACACCCGTTCGTGTACCTTTTTGATACCCGTCCGTATTGAGCTTTCTACACCCGTCCGTGTACCTTTTAGATACCCGTCCGTATTGAAACCTTTACACCCGTCCGTGTACCCTTTTGATACCCGTCCGTATTGAAACCTTTACACCCGTCCGTGTACCTTTTTGATACCCGTCCGTATTGAAACCTTTACACCCATCCGTGTACCTTTTTGATACCCGTCCGTATTGACTCCTTTACACCCGTCCGTGTACCTTTTTGATACCCGTCAGTGTTGAAACCTTTACACCCGTCCGTGTACCTTTTAAATACCCGTCCGTATTGAAACCTTTACACCCGTCCGTGTACCGTTTTGATACCCGTCCGTATTGAGCTTTCTACACCCGTCCGTGTACCTTTTAGATACCCGTCCGTATTGAAACCTTTACACCCGTCCGTGTACCTTTTAGATACCCGTCCGTATTGAAACCTTTACACCCGTCCGTGTACCTTTTTGATACCCGTCCGTATTGAAACCTTTACACCCGTCCGTGTACCTTTTTGATACCCGTCCATATTGAAACCTTTACACCCGTCCGTGTACCTTTTTGATACTCGTCCGTATTGAGCTTTCTACACCCGTCCGTGTACCTTTTAGATACCCGTCCGTATTGAAACCTTTACTCCCGTCCGTGTACCTTTTTGATACCCGTCAGTGTTGAAACCTTTACACCCGTCCGTGTACCTTTTTGATACCCGTCCGTATTGAAACCTTTACACCTGTCCGTGTACCTTTTTGATACCCGTCTGTATTGAGCTTTCTACACCCGTCCGTGTACCTTTTAGATACCCGTCCGTATTGAAACCTTTACACCCGTCCGTGTACCTTTTAGATACCCGTCCGTATTAAAACCTTTACACCCATCCGTGTACCTTTTAGATACCCGTCCGTATTGAAACCTTTACACCCGTCCGTGTACCTTTTAGATACCCATCCGTATTGAAACCTTTACACCCGTCCGTGTACCTTTTTGATACCCGTCCGTATTGAAACCTTTACACCCGTCCGTGTACCTTTTAGATACCCGTCCGTATTGAAACCTTTACACCCGTCCGTGTACCTTTTTGATACCCGTCCGTATTGACCTTTCTACACCCGTCCGTGTACCTTTTAGATACCCGTCTGTATTGAATCCTTTTACACCCGCCCGTGTATCTCTTCAGTACCCGTCCGTAATTGATTTTCTGAATTCCTTGACACCCGTCAGTGTTTGTCCCCGGCATAGTTAACATTCGTTTGTGTTTATTTCGTGACTTTCCAATACCTTGGTTTTCAACACTCGTACGTATCGTGACAAGTGCAACATTTTTGTTCGTTCCCCAGTGAGTCGTCCCTCTTCTGTTGGTCGCAAATTTCTGGAGTTCTTTCAGTATTCAGTCCCCGTGTATCCTGGAATGTCTGAGAGTCGTTGCTATCATACACTCAGGACCAAGTTGATTGAATAGGGGCAGCTGTTGCACCCCAAAATTTGCCCTCCTTACCTTTTACTAACTGGCTTATGTTTCATTTCATTTTTTTTACATTATCATGTATGTATATCATTAGCATGGGGTCAAGGTGCTTGAAACAGTTCAAGAAGGTCTTATCTGGTCTACTACATCATCAGGGGTTCACAGGTGGCAAGGGATTTCAAGTGGATTACTCCCTCCTAACCAGTGCATCAATTAGGGTTTGAAATTCTTGGGTTTATTGCTTCAATGGGCAGGCTCCTTGGGTTTTGATCATCACCAAATGGCATATCTTATCTTTGTTGGAGAGGATACACATCATATTCAGAGGAATTTTGATTTGGAGACTGTGCTATTTCCTCCTAGACGGAGGGTACCAAAACTAGGGTTTGCTATAAAGTCAGTTTATTTCTGATTTTTTGGGCAAGACTTGATTCCATGGTATTCCTTGGGTCCCTGAGTACCTAGGAGTGAAAGGTTGTCCATCAGTTTGATTCAGGAGAAGTTCAATTGGCCAATGGATTGAAAATCAGTTAACTTGTTCAAAAAGTCAACTGTGGTCAACACAAAGTCAAACCTCAGGATTTTTGGTCAACATCAAGATTATGGGGTGAAATTCATTATTTGATCAAGGGTTGATCATGATTCATCATGGAAACTTCAGAATCATCAAGAATCAGGAATTACTGAATTAGGGTTTTTGTAGGAAAAGTCAACTGTACTTTGACCAGGCCTAACTTCCACATACTTCATCAAAAATTCCTCAACCAAAGGCCATCTTGAAGGAAATTTAATTCCCTACAACTTTGTGTCTCACAAGCCAAGTCCAGAAATGCTTCATTTGGGAGATATGAACCAAGGCATTATCGGTCATTTTGAAAGTCAACAAAAGTCAACCTTTTTCAAAAGCTCATAACTTGAACATGGAAGATCAAATTGACATGGGACCAAAAGGGTTGGTTATAGGACATCTTGAGGTTTCTAAAAAGTATTAGTTTGCATTAAGGAGCTAAAAATTGAAGGAGTTATGCTTAGTCAAAGTTGGGCAATTTTGAGGAGGTGCACAAAGCAAACTATGCCTAAAATCCAAATTTTGACAAATGGGCCATAAGTTTCTTAAACCAAACTCAAACATAAAGCCATGCACGACCCAAAGAGCACATATTTGATTTTTCCTCATTTTATTTTATTTTTATTGGATTTAATTAGTTAAAATTCAATATTAAATGAAATAATTCAAAAATAATTAAACAATGGATTATTCAGGCCCAACTCATCATCAGAAGAATAACCCTAAGTATTTAAAACCCATTCATGCATTGGTGAGGGTCAGACACGGTGACATTTAGAGGATTGGAGCATTTGAACCCTAAAGCTTTATTTCAACAAAACTCACGATCCACAAGGTTTTGGCAAAAAGCTCTTCCACAAATATTTTCCTGGGGATTTCTAGAGTGCAAATCGACCACCGTTCGCAGCCAAAGGCAAGGATTGGAGCTGCTCCATCTCCGGTTGAGAGGTTTTTTCGTATTCTTAAAACTCCTATTTTTTGCATGAATATTGACGTGTGATGAATGGTGATCACTCTGGTATAATTATTTTTAATTATGGATGTGTGAATTGCTTGTAATATGGATTTAAAGTTTTGTGCCCTAATGGTTTTTTATTTGTTTTTTATTATACACTAACAATTTGCGATTTTTAAGGCCATATTTGGATTCCTCGCGAAATTCTGGGTCGGATAGTGTACCCATACGCATTTTCTGGGCAGTTTGGTGGTTGCAGGTGGCGGCCGACAGTAGAATTCCGGCGAGGGACGGTGGTCCGGCGAAGGCATATGGCTGGAGGTTGAAGAAGCAATCACAGCCGTCCATGGGCTCCATCGCGTGGCTCTCACGCTGCCACATGTCTTTTTTCTTTTATTTTTTTTCTGTTTTTAATTACTGATCACATGCTTATTACCCCACACCCTTACCATGTGCCTTATAATCATGTTATTCCATTTTAATTACTTTTTAATTTAGTTGACCAAATCGTGGGCGTTGATTAAATCAGACGATTATAACGCTGCCAACACATTAAAATCGCATGTGCCGTGCACATGGCCTGTATATGGTGTTCCTTTTTTATTTTTATTTTTTTTCTGATTTATTATTTAACATGGGCCCAGCGTGTTTGTTACTTGCACCCTCCCTTTTCAGCCCATTAGCGTACTGAACATGAATAAGTTGCTGGACACACCCCCCCTTGCATATTTCCTTGTTTTTTATTTCTATTAATTATTATATTTCATTATTAATTATTAAAATTATGTAATTGCATTAAAAAATTACTAAAAAATTCATGCATCATATTTATTCACTTATAAAATTTTCACAAATTTTATTTTTTATTTTTATTTTATTTTTTGTCATTTAAATTAATTGTTTAATTCAACTTCTCTTTAATTACACATCTCATGCATACTTGAACTTCTTGTTTTTATTTCTCTTTATTTATAAAATGTTTTTCACTCGTTATTTTTGAATTCATTCATTAATATCCTAAATTGCATAAAAATATTTTTATTTCATTTTTAAATATTTTTCATGTTGCATTTAGGTCCTTCTCTTTGGCACATTGAATCCTATCCCTCACTTGAGTTTTGTATGACCGTTTGAATGGCTAACACTTTGAATTTTTGCAGGGATTTTTTATATGTTGTTTGCCTCTGGTTGAGGATCCCTAATGATTAATTTGGGAATTTTAGGAATCATTTTTCTAATTATCGGAGTTATTTTTCACTTGACATTTTCTTGCAGGCGCATCTTTGACCATATATGGTTATCTGTTTGAAAAGGCATTTATGCCAATTGCTTTGGGGCTGTTCTTTGTTTCTTTGGTTCATGTTTGGATTATTCTCATTATTGTTTGGCCTTGCTTGAGTGTCATTCACCTCATTCCTTTTATTTATATCTGTTTCTCACTAACCTTTTATGCAGGATCAAGGTAAGTTCCTTAAGGGTATGGATAAGTATTCATGGTTACCCTTACCTTTTTCTCTCCTATCTTTATTCTTTAGGGTTTAGGTCGTCTTCAAGCCTCACTAACCGTAGGTCACCCACGCATGATAACTTTAGAATTCATAGTCTCCACTTAGAGTTACCCTTGTGTCTTCTCTCTTCTCACCTCAAATTTCTTTAAAACACTTAATAAGAATAAGGTGTATTGCGCACGAGCCTTAATCGTGGGGAATGAGAAATGAGGGGCTTCCTCTCACCTTTCTAGAGTGCTTAGCGAGCGTCCTGTCTTGGGACGATGCGTTAAGTATTCGCCCCTGTGCCCTAGACTTTGGTGCAATGCAGCTCAGGAACTAACTTAAGCCACTTCTGTCCTAAAAGACACAAACCAACTTCAAACCTTTTTGTCCTTCGGGACCTTCAACTTAAAGGATATTTTCAAAAAGGGCACGTTACCTTCCGTCTGAGTCGCAAACAGGCATCGACCCTAACTGCCGGACGCGAACTTAACGTCGCTCATAAAAAACACAAAAAGAACTTGGTCCGAACTACGTTGACTCTGAATTCCCCACTGCACAAAGGGGGTACGTAGGCCTAGGACGTCGACGTCCTACCGAGTCTGTCTTTGTTTCCCCCGTCTTAGTACAGCCCTAGATGATAGTATAACTCACCCTTAGAATAGACAACAAGCGTGGATCCCATCGAGTACGATGGACGCGTGGGGTGCTAGCACCTTCCCCTCGCGTAACCGACTCCTGAACCCAGGCTATGGTTGCGATGACCATTCCTTTCCCTCTTCCTCAGGTTTATGCGGTGTTCCCTTTCCCTCTCTTGGGATAAATTTACACGGCTGGCGACTCTGTTTTTCCACGCCACTCTCGCGTTTGTACCTGGATGAAAATCCCAGGAGCGACAGCTGGTGACTCTGCTGGGGACTCTGGTTGACCTATGCTGGTCCATCCCTAAGCGAGTCAGTCCTAACGCTTGCTTGTCTTTGTTCTTTTTGGGTGTTTGGTTTTGATTTGCTTTAAGTGTTGTATTTTTATTTTTATTTTTTTACCGCATTTTCTGCATTTCATTTTTTATTACTGTCATACTGCTGTGCTGTGCTGGCTGTCTTTGTTTTGCAGGTTGGGTGGGTTTGAGAGCTAAGCCCAATACCAAGGCTTGAGAATACCCTAGGACTAGAGTGGAAAGTAGTGGGACCTACGTGCCCACTTGGTAGGTTTGTGTGTTCACGAAATTCACAACCAGACGAGGCTATCTTGGGACGCATTCTAACGTGTGTGTCTTGCGCATGTTGGAGTGTTGATCTAGAGAGCTGTCGACTCTGGTGACCGATCATTGAGGACCTTAGTGGAAACATCCCTCTTTAGTGGTGACAGTGGCAGACCACATCCTGTGGCAAACCCATTCGCACCCGAGGGCCCGCTTTGGAACTCGCATAGGACGGCCCCTACGTTTTGAAGAGAATCAGCGGAGGCACTCCTCGATTGACTTTAGTACTGTACCCCGAGGGATGAATGCCCCTCGAACGTAGGGATACTTTAGCAAAAGACGCTTACGAATAATATCATCACAGTCCCTTCGATATAAAGATCATAGTCCCTCGATGACCCTTCAAGTTGCCTACAAAAAATGATCTTGTCCCTCGATGACCCTACGGAAAAATGATGGTAGTCCCTACGAATTGCTAAGGTATCCTTACATGTTGCCTTCTATGACCATTTGATGACCCTTCGCTGTCCCTCCACATCCAATAGATAGGACTACCTACCCACTAATTGTATGGATAATACTATCTCTCAAGGAAAATGATAAGTACAAGAAAGACATTATAAATTAAGGGTAGGTAACTTTTAAATGCTCGCTCACAACTCAAAAAACAAATACTTTTCACACCTCACACTTTCAAAAATATTTTCAAAAACAAACACTTTGTATACGTTCTTACACGAATTATTCCAAAGTCAACTTTTACGAAATATTTTCTAAACACACACCACATTTCAAAAAAAGCAAGTTAAAGTGAGCTAGCAATTAAGAGCCTGTAGATAACTACGGATGAAAAGGGGTGCTAACACCTTCCCTTTTCATAACTTACCCCCCGAACTCAAAAATATTTTCAAAGCAGTATTTCCTGTTCTTTTCACCTTTCCTAAATAAATTGGATAAAAGAAAAGTCGGTGGCGACTCTTGCTAACCGCAACATGTTTTGCGAAAAACAAAAGTAAAAAGTCATTTCTCCACCGTACTATTGTTTCTCGACCTCAGTGCCAAAGCTGAGGACCTTCCGCTTTGGAGAATCAGTTGAGGCCTCCTCGATTGATGATGATGCCAAACCCGAAATGTTGAACGTATCATCATTTTTCGACCTGAGAGCCCGGGATACTGAACATCGTAGTACCTACACGTGAGAGGGGATGGGTGTTTGCATGTTTGCAGGTAACCAAGACCTTCAACCTACCCTTATTCTGGATTTCTCATCAATGTCTGATTATGTGGGTTCCTCAGTGGTTCAGAGTTCTGGTTTTCTGGTTTCTCGTTCAGCTAACAACACAGCACATCCAGCAGTGTGCCTTGACCCCATGTTTGCATAAGCATATCATTTTACTTGCATTCTGACATGTTTGACATTCTGTAGGGCTTGCATCTTACTCTTGATTCCGGTTTTCTGAGGCTAATTTAGCATGGATGTTCAGAGAAAGAAGACTGTTGCCTATTCGTTCCCAGAGCCGACTTTGACACTGATTCATAAACTGATTAATATGGCTAGTCCCGGAGTTCGTGCAGAGTTCAGTGGAAGGTATGGAAGACTTCTGAAATTTGTCTATAAGATCTCCCAGTATGAGAAGGATGCCATTCACACGCTTCTACAGTTCTACGATCCGTCTCTGCGTTGCTTCACTTTCCCGGACTACATCTTGGCACCAACGTTGGAGGAGTTCTCATTTATTTTGGGAATTCCTATCACTTTCCCGCACTACGTTGACTCTGAATTCTCCACTGCACAAAGGGGGTACGTAGGCCTAGGACGTCGACGTCCTACCGAGTCTGTCTTTGTTTCCCCAGTCTTAGTACAACCCTAGATGATAGTATAACTCACCCTTAGAATAGACAACAAGCGTGGATCCCATCGAGTACGATGGACGCGTGGGGTGCTAGCACCTTCCCCTCGCGTAACCGACTCCCGAACCCAGGCTATGGTTGCGATGACCATTCCTTTCCCTCTTCCTCAGGTTTATGCGGTGTTCCCTTTCCCTCTCTTGGGATAAATTTACACGGCTGGCGACTCTGTTTTTCCGCGCCACTCTCGCGTTTGTACCTGGATGAAAATCCCGGGAGCGACAGCTGGTGACTCTGCTGGGGACTCTGGTTGACCTATGCTGGTCCATCCCTAAGCGAGTCAGTCCTAACGCTTGCTTGTCTTTGTTCTTTTTGGGTGTTTGGTTTTGATTTGCTTTAAGTGTTGTATTTTTATTTTTATTTTTTTACCACATTTTCTGCATTTCATTTTTTATTACTGTCATACTGCTGTGCTGTACTGGCTGTCTTTGTTTTGCAGGTTGGGTGGGTTTGAGAGCTAAGCCCAATACCAAGGCTTGAGAATACCCTAGGACTAGAGTGGAAAGTAGTGGGACCTATGTGCCCGCTTGGTACGTTTGTGTGTTCACGAAATTCACAACCAGACGAGGCTATCTTGGGACGCATTCTAATGTGTGTGTCTTGCGCATGTTGGGGTGTTGATCTAGAGAGCTGTCGACTCTGGTGACCGATCATTGAGGACCTTAGTGGAAACATCCCTCTTTAGTGGTGACAGTGGCAGACCACATCCTGTGGCAAACCCATTCGCACCCGAGGGCCCGCTTTGGAACTCGCATAGGACGGCCCCTACGTTTTGAAGAGAATCAGCGGAGGCACTCCTCGATTGACTTTAGTACTGTACCCCGAGGGATGAATGCCCCTCGAACGTAGGGATACTTTAACAAAAGACGCTTACGAATAATATCATCACAGTCCCTTCGATATAAAGATCATAGTCCCTCGATGACCCTTCAAGTTGCCTACAAAAAATGATCTTGTCCCTCGATGACCCTACGGAAAAATGATGGTAGTCCCTACGAATTGCTAAGGTATCCTTACATGTTGCCTTCTATGACCATTTGATGACCCTTCGCTGTCCCTCCACATCCAATAGATAGGACTACCTACCCACTAATGGTATGGATAGTACTATCTCTCAAGGAAAATGATAAGTACAAGAAAGACATTATAAATTAAGGGTAGGTAACTTTTAAATGCTCGCTCACAACTCAAAAAACAAATACTTTTCACACCTCACACTTTCAAAAATATTTTCAAAAACAAACACTTTGTATTCGTTCTTACACGAATTATTCCAAAGTCAACTTTTACGAAATATTTTCTAAACACACACCACATTTCAAAAAAAGCAAGTTAAAGTAAGCTAGCAATTAAGAGCCCGTAGATAACTACGGATGAAAAGGGGTGCTAACACCTTCCCTTTTCTTAACTTACCCCCCGAACTCAAAAATCTTTTCAAAACAGTCTTTCCTGTTCTTTTCACCTTTCCTAAATAAATTGGATAAAAGAAAAGTCGGTGGCAACTCTTGCTAACCGCAACATGTTTTGCGAAAAACAAAAGTAAAAAGTCATTTCTCCACCGTACTATTGTTTCTCGACCTTAGTGCCAAAGCTGAGGACCTTCCGCTTTGGAGAATCAGTTGAGGCCTCCTCGATTGATGATGATGCCAAACCAGAAATGTTGAACGTATCATCAGTTCTCGACCTGAGAGCCCGGGATACTGAACATCCTAGTACCTACACGTGAGAGGGGATGGGCGTTTGCAGGTTTGCAGGTAACCAAGACCTTCAACCTACCCTTATTCTGGATTTCTCATCAATGTCTGATTATGTGGGTTCCTCAGTGGTTCAGAGTTCTAGTTTTCTGGTTTCTCGTTCAGCTAACAACACAGCACATCCAGCAGTGTGCCTTGACCCCATGTTTGCATAAGCATATCATTTTACTTGCATTCTGACATGTTTGAAATTCTGTAGGGCTTGGATCTTACTCTTGATTCCGGTTTTCTGAGGCTACTTTAGCATGGATGTTCAGAGAAAGAAGACTGTTGCCTATTCGTTCCCAGAGCCGACTTTGACACTGATTCATAAACTGATTAATATGGCTAGTTCCGATGTTCGTGCAGAGTTCAGTGGAAGGTATGGAAGACTTCTGAAATTTGTCTATAAGATCTCCCAGTATGAGAAGGATGCCATTCACACGCTTCTACAGTTCTACGATCCGTCTCTGCGTTGCTTCACTTTCCCGGACTACATCTTGGCACCAACGTTGGAGGAGTTCTCATTTATTTTGGGAATTCCTATCACTTTCCCGAACTACGTTGACTCTGAATTCCCCACTGCACAAAGGGGGTACGTAGGCCTAGGACGTCGACGTCCTACCGAGTCTGTCTTTGTTTCCCCCGTCTTAGTACAGCCCTAGATGATAGTATAACTCAACCTTAGAATAGACAACAAGCGTGGATCCCATCGAGTACGATGGACGCGTGGGGTGCTAGCACCTTCCCCTCGCGTAACCGACTCCCGAACCCAGGCTATGGTTGCGATGGCCATTCCTTTCCCTCTTCCTCAGGTTTATGTGGTGTTCCCTTTCCCTCTCTTGGGATAAATTTACACGGCTGGCGACTCTATTTTTCCGCGCCACTCTCCCGTTTGTACCTGGATGAAAATCCCGGGAGCGACACATGGTACAAAAGATGAACTCTAGACTTGGACAGTCTAATCTCCTTGAGTCTCAAAGACATTCTCAAGCACCCCTTCGTTAAATAGGAAGAAAACCCGTAGACTCGGACAGTCTCAATACCCTTCGGATTTCCCGCTTCCTTAAAGAACAGGAATAACCCGGATCCTTGAATCAAATCCATGAGTACAGTGTTGCTCATATAAGAACTGATTTTCTCTGTAAAAATCAGTATACTGGACCTGTCACTTAAATGAAACAGTAACCGTAGCCTCCCACTTGGGCTTTGTACAATGATCCTCCCCAGTGGAGTCAAACAAAGTTTAGCCTCCCTCTCGGGCTTTGTACAAGACACATAAGAGGCTCCCTCGTTGAGTCAATCACCCCTTTCGCCTCCATCTCGGGCTTTATACGAGATACAAAAAGGTTCTTATTGAGCCAAACAAACCTTCAGCCTCCATCTCGGGCTTCGTACGAGATACACAAAAAACTCTCTTGTTGAGTCAAACAGCCTCCATCTCGGGCTTTATACGAGATACCAAACGACTCCATCGTCGGGTCAAAACCTTTTAGCCTCTCTCTCGGGCTTTGTACGAGACACATATTAGCCTCCTCTTAGGCTTTGTATAAGAAAACCACTGGTTGATCCAATCAACCTTTTAGCATCAAAGTTGTGCCTCGTTCACAGTACCCAAACACAATACGCTCTTTCCCCTTCATCTAATTCCTGTAAGCAGCAAGCCTCTGGATCATCTACATCCATGCCAATGTCCCTCTTTTAGTATGGGAAATTCCTAAGGAAAGATAGCATTGCTCTACACTGAGTTAAAGTCTTCTCCTTCAGGATAAAACCCCTTCTTAGGAAATTATGGCATTGCTAGGATCCGCGTATCATAGTTAAAGTAATTCTCCTTTAAACCTTCTTTAGAGATGACAAACTCTCTCTAAAGTCGAGGTCCTTCAGCTTCACGTCTTGGGCTTTGAACAAGACACAAATAGACCTTTCAGCTTCACATCTTGGGCTTTGAACAAGATACAAATCACCTTTCGCTTCACGTCTTGGGCTTTGAACAAGACACAAAAACACCCATTTCCTCCCATAGAATAGGAGGAACTACGAACGCTCTGATTTCCCTATTTCGGTAAACGGGAATACGTAGGCATAAGATTGAAAGAAAAGATCTTAGCGAGCGCACTAAACAAAAAAAAAATCCCATATCTCCATCAATCAAAAGCAGTAATTCAAAAGCATCAGTCCTAACATCCTAATCCTTGTTCCCCGCCAGAAACCTTCTGCCCAGGTAAAAAGAAAGAAAACCGTATTGGCGAAAATACAAATAACCAGTACAAAGGCCCCCCACATTGATAGCATTCGTAACCTAACAGACCGCTGTTTAAACTCAGTATGCAAAGCAGGGTTAATTGGAGACATCTATTTCCCTTCCTTCATCAGCTCACAATAGGATAAAAAATGAATTGACCTGTAGTTTAAGCTCAAACCGCAGAGAGCGACCAGCGCTTAAGAACCGCGTCCAAAATCGCTCGCTACAACTTGGATGCGTCAGAAGTCAAGCCCCACATTACCACCAAGGATGACATCAAAGGACTCCCATCTAAGTTCTTGTATGAAAAAGCCTGCCAATTTTTCAATGCAAACAGTATTGCTGCCTTTGAAGCAACCTTTGCTCTGCTGGTCTACGGTCTGTTCTTGTTCGCTAATGTGGAAGATTTTGTCGATGTCAATGTTATCCAGATCTTCATTAGCAGAAACCCTGTGCCTACATTACTTGGTGATGCTCTCCATTCCATTCACCATAGGACTCTTCGAGGAAAAGGAACTATTTTGTGTTGTGCACCGTTGCTTTACCAATGGTATATCACTCATTTGCCTCGAACGCCTGAATTTCGAGACAACCCTGACAAACTTCGTTGGTCTCAGAGGATCATCTCTCTTACTCACCACGACATCTTTTGGTATGACCCGGTTTATGACAAGAATGTATACATTAATAGTTGTGGGCCATTTCCTAACGTGCCACTCCTCGGTATTCATGGTGGGATTAACTACAGTCCTGTTCTGGCCAGACGCCAATTTGGATTTGCGATGAAAGAAAAACCTAAGAGTATCCATGTGTTCGGTTTCTTTTATCTTAACAAAGAGGCCAATGATGAGACCAAAAGTGGAGTTTGGTGTGCTTGGGATAAATTCCACGAAAGTACCAAGGAAGAGTTAGGAAAGAGAAACTGTGTGTCTTTGGAGCCATACCTTCAGTGGGTTCGATCTCGAGCCCGTGACCTCAAGATACCCTATATTCCCAAGATACTTCAGCAGCCGTCTATTGCATCTCCGTCTGCTATTCCTATTGAGCGCATGGAAGAATATCAAGAAAATCTAGCCAGGATGAAGCTTGAGAGGGACACATGGGAGTGGAAATATCATACCGTTTGCATCGAGAAAGAAGAAATGAAGGAGAAGATGAAGGAAAAGGATGACTTGATCGAGTGGCTGGAAAAACGCGTTATTGATGAACCTTTGGCGCAGGAGAATTTATTTTTCTCTAGCACAAAGCCCACTGCTAGCACTCATGAGTATGCCAGTATTCCCCCGAGGTCTGGTGCTTGGAAAGGGATTGTTGATAAGCTGATCTTCGAGAATCAAGAGCTGAAAAGACAGAAGAGAAGGCGTGAAGCAGGACACTCCTAGATAGGATTGCTTTTTCTTCTAGGACTAGTTGTTATTGTATTTTGAGCCTTTTTGAGATGTACTATCCAAGTTGTAAACTCTTCTTAATATTTAATGAAATGAGGCTTGTTTTGAAAATTGTCTTTCTTGAGTTCCTTAAAACCAATCGCATTTGCATCTTCGCATTTTTGCTAAACTGTCAAGGTACTAATTTTATTTTGCAGATTTTGTAGACATGGACGCCTCAGGAAAGAATGTCTGGCCTTACTCCTTTGAGCTTCCTGAGCTCGAACAATTGTTGTGGTTGGGTGACAGAGTTGCAGACCCATCCCATTTTGCTGATAAGTATGGGTGCCTTCTTCCACTAATGAGAATGCCAGTAACCAAAGGGCCCCTTGAAGTGTTGGTTCAGCTATACCATCCGGCCTACCGTTGCTTCCTGTTCCCCGAATTCCAGCTGGTTCCAACCTTGGAAGAATTCTCTGCCATGATTGGGATCCCCATCAGGGAAGCCCCAATTTTCTCTAGGATTGAGGCAATGCCATCCGTCAAAGAAATTTCCATGGCTACAAAGATTAGAGTATCGGACATTCAAGCTAATTTGACCGTCAAAGGAGGGCGGCACGGACTCCCTGCTTTGTTCTTGCTAGCAAAAGCCCTTTATTTCAAGAACCGAGGAAATGAAGCCTTGTTTGAATCAACTTTAGCTCTGATGATCTACGGCTTGTTTCTATTCCCAAATGCCAAACATTTTGTGGATGTCCAGGCCATCCAAATATTCGCAATCAACAATCCAGTTCCTACTTTGCTTGCGGATGTTTATCACTCAATCCAGACTAGATACTCAAGGGGTTATGGGCCAATCGTTTACTGTGTGGCCCTCTTCTACAAATGGTTCGTCTCTTACCTACCGAAGACTCCGTCTTTCTGGGATGTTGAAGACTGTAAAATATGGTCCAAGAGGTTGATGGAGTTGAAACACACGGATATCGAATGGTATGACCCAACGGATGAGGGAATTACCATGATTGTTAGCTGTGGGGATTGCCCTAATGTACCCCTAATGGGAAGGAATGGTTGTATCAACTACAACCCTGTCCTTGCTCGCCGCCAGCTAGGTCACATGAAGGAAGGACCTCCAGCCCATGAGGAGATGCACATGATGTACTACGAAGAAAGGGAAGGGTTCGAAATGAAAATGCGACTGGAACGCGCTTGGCACCAGATTAATAGGCAATTATGGAGGGCTGAATGTCCCGTCACTGAGACTCACTTACAATGAGGAAACTATATCCTCGTCATGAAGCACCACCAGAGATCAAAAAGAGGATGGTGGATGCTCTGACCGACTTGTTTCTTGAAAGAGAAAGGATCAAAGGCCGCATTGAGGAGCTTATAAAGAAGATCAATGAAGAGGAAGAATTAGCCACCAGTGGATCCAACTTCTAGTCCTTTAAAAGTTGATGTTGTTGTTTCTTTCTTTGTTATTTCCTTTCGATGATGTTGTTATTTCCTTTATGTTTTGGGCATGTCCCCACTTTTTGTATTCAGAGCATGAAGATACTCTGCTCTTGATGTAACAACTGCCAGATTTTCTTAATGAAGAAGATGTTTTGACAATATGTTCCATTGCCTATATTATTTGCAAAATTTCTTTGGTCTCTTGATAGTTTAGCTTGCATTTTCATGTGCATTCTCATATGCATCATCTCATATCAGGTGCATTTTCCTCTTGGGTTTTGTCTGATGTCGCCTTGTTATCTCAGAACCGTCACACTGAATCCTAAGCACGGATACAACACTCGAGCCCAAGCTCGACTGAAGATGTCAGAAGTTTATGGGGAAATGGATCGAGTCAACAATGAATTGACAGAAATATGAGGTGGAATGAGGCAGCTTTTGGAAGCTGTCAACATTTTGAGAGCAAAGATGGATACCCATGCCACTGTGGTCTCTGAGATCATCACTCCTGTAGTAGAACCTCCCGTCATTCCTATTGTGAACCCTACTTTGGGTATGCCATCCGAATTCATCCGAGCCACAGCTCCTCAATCTACTCAGCAGACAGTACCTCTGATTAATGAGGCTCAGCAGGTTATTCCTACCTTCGCTCCTTCAGTGGTGCAGACACAAGCTCGTCCTGTTTTCCATAATCACCATCCTTATGACTATGTCGATGTATCTGAAGATGGGGACGACCAAAATGAAAGGTTAAGAGAGAGTGTCGAGACCATGCAGAGGAAGATAAAGGCTATGGAAGGAAGTAACACCTTCAGTACTGATGTCAAGGATATGTGCCTGGTCTCAGACTTGGTGATCCCTCCTAAATTCAAGCTGCCAAATTTCGAGCTGTACTCGGGCGCTACTTGTCCCAGATCACACTTGGTCATGTATTTCCGAAGAATGGCCGCCCATGTGCGTAATGACAAGCTGATGATACACTGTTTTCAAGATAGTCTGAAGGGCGCTGCTGCTAAGTGGTACTTAAGTCTAGATCAGTCTCAGGTCCACTGTTTTCAAGATGTAATGGATACTTTCGTGAAACATTACAAGTACAATCTGGATTTGGCCCCTGATCGAAGACAATTGCTAAGCATGACCCAGAGGAGCACTGAATCCTTTAAGGAGTATGCACAACGGTGGAGGGAAACTGCTTCTCAAGTTGAACCACCTTTGACTGAGAAAGAACTGGAAGACTGGTTTGTAGATACTGTGAAACCAGAATTTTACGAAAGGATGATTAGCAGCGTCAATGCCAATTTCGCTGACATTGTTGCAGTAGGTGTAAAAGTAGAGGCTGGTTTGAAAAATGGGAAAGTGATAAGTTCTGCAAGCAGTTCAACCAACAACAATGTTAAGAAGGCTCCCAATAACTTCCACAAGAAGAAAGAAGGAGAAACCAACGCCATCACGGCAGGAAGAGAGAAAAATCCCAAATGGAAACAACCAACCTACCAACAGCAGGCAGGTCCTAACTTCCCTCAGCAACCGATCTACCCAATTCATTATCCTTAGCAACCTTACATAGCGGCTGTAACACCGACCTTTAATCACCAAGTAGTGCAACAGGTGCCAGTCTACCAACAGCCAGCCTATCAGCATGTGCCAAATACCCAACAATATCAACAACCAAGACCGCAAGTTCCTCAGCAAAACACTTCTTATAAAGGACAAGGAGGTAAGCCTTCATTCCCACCCATACCCATGACTTACACTGAGTTGTATCCTTCCCTGGTTCAACAAGGTTTGATTGTCACTAGACCTATGGGTCCACCTTCAGAGAAATCTATGAGGTTCCATAATCCGAATGTTACGTGTGCCTTTCATCAAGGGGCAGCGGGTCATGATCTGGAGGGTTGCCTTGCTTTGAAGTATTTGGTAAAAAGTTTAGTGGAGAAGAAGATCTTGTCTTTTGTGGATAACCCGCCAAATGTGAAGAGCAATCCATTGCCCACACATGGAGCCACCAATGCTGTTGAGAATGAGAATAATTAGGTGTTATTAAGAGATGCTTCAAAGATAAGAAATCCTATGAAGGTCTTCCATGCTAAGTTGTTCGAAGCTGGGTTGGTTAGAGTTTGTCATAGTAATTGTGAGGGCTGTAATGTCAGCATCAAGGGTTGTCAGCTGGTCCAAAATGACATTCAGAGTCTGATTGATGAAGGATTTCTGCAAGTGTTCAGTAAAGAAAAGAGGGATGAAATCGCAGTAATCGAGCCAGTATTTAACCTGCCAAAGCCAAGAGAGCAGATGCCTGTGTTCAATATGCCTGGGTCAGATTCTGTGATGCCTGTGTTCAACAAACCTGTACCCGTTTTCAACAATCCGGAGGCTGTTATTACTATTGCTGCCAATCACACCAAGCGATACGATACTCGACAACCTATTCCATTTAGGTTCAGAGGAACTAAAGCTGTGCCATGGATCTATGAGAACATTATGAGAAATAAAGCCCGCGAAGAAGTGGTTCCAAGGAATGAGGTGGGAACCGCTGTTGAAGAAGTAGTTCCAAGAAATGAGGTGGGAACTACCGAAGAGGTGACAAACATAGTCGGAACGGGAAAGATAACCCGAAGTGGCAGAGTGTACACTCCTTTATTCAAAGAAACTGTGCCCAAAGAAACGGTTGTTCCTGTACCCCCTACAGACAGAGGAAAAGAGATAATTAATAAGGAAGAAGATGAGGAGTTCCTAAGAATCATCAAGAGGAGTGACTATAAGGTGGTGAACCAACTTCATCAGACCCCATCCAAAATCTCGATCTTATCTCTACTAATGAATTCACCTGTCCACCGAGCATCCCTACAAAAGGTCCTGGCCCAGGCACACGTGGCCCAAAATATAACCGCAGGACAATTTGACCATGTCATCGCCAACATCACAGCCTGTAACACTCTCAGTTTCAGTGATGAGGAGTTACCTCGGGAAGGAAAGAACCATAACCTGGCTTTACATGTGTCAGTGAAATGTCAAGAAGATACTTTGGCCAGAGTTCTAGTGGACACTGGTTCATCCCTGAATGTGTTACCAAAAAGAGCCCTTGAGAAACTGACCTACCGAGGAGCTGTAATGAGGCCCACTTCGCTTGTTGTTAAAGCTTTTGATGGCTCAAGGAGATCAGTGATGGGAGAGATCGAGCTGCCTATTTTGATTGGTCCTCAAGTGTTCAACATCCTTTTCCAGGTCTTGGACATCAACCCTGCCTATAGTTGTCTGTTGGGTAGGCCTTGGATCCATGAGGCCGGCGCCGTGACATCCACTCTGCATCAAAAAATGAAATTTGTAGCTGAAGAGAAATTGGTTATCATACATGGCGAGGAAGACTTAATGGTCAGCAATTTGTCCTCCTTCCGGTACATTGAGGCCGATGAAGATGCTTTGGAAACTTCTTTCCAAGCACTTGAGATAGAAAACACTGTTATGATTGATGATAACAAGCCAGTGGCCTTCATTGATCCATCTTTTGCTTCCTTCAAGAGCATTCAATCCGCCCTACAGAATGGCATACCAGAAGCCTGGGGCAAAGTCGTAGAGATCCAAGAGAGAGAAAAATACCAAGGGTTGGGTTACAAACCAATTCTTGAGGAAAAAGCTGCTCCAACCATGGGAAGACTGAAGACTATTCAAGAGATGTTCGTCAGTGGAGGACAACAGGTCCACGCCATCATTGAAGACGCTGAAGACGAAGATATCGATAATTTGGTTTTTCAGTGTGACGCCGCTTTGAGTAATTGGGAAGCTATTGAGATCCCTACTTTGTACCCTATGCCAGAGTAATTTGCTTGTTTTATTTGATGTTTCATAGCTTTGCCCGAGGCTATCAGATTATTTTGTATGGGCCACCGCTTTTAACTCTTATTAATCAATGAAAGTGATTGTTTTGTTAAAATCCCCTATCTTTATTTTACTGTTCTTTTGCTTTTAAGAAAAATGGTAATCTTTTCAAAACTACAAAAACATTTTCTGTTTGCATTTGAGTTTTGTGCATTTTAATAAAATAAATCCCTCCATCATGCAGAATAAATCCCAAACCCGTCGTATTTAGTGACCCTAATCTCACTATTGACTTTGACTCACCTATTTATCAAGATGAGGATGAGGAGGACTATGAGGTCCCTGATGACTTGGCAGAAATGTGTGAATATCAGTATACGGATCTTCAGCCACATGAGGAACAAGTCGACATCATCAATCTTGGTACTGAAGAGGAGAAGGAAGAGGTCAAGGTTGGAGCAACCCTTGGGACAGAAGTCAGACAACGACTAATATTGCTTTTGAAAGAATATGTGGATGTGTTCGCTTGGTCTTATCAGGATATGCCTGGTTTGGATACGGATATAGTAGTGCATAAACTACCTCTCAAGCCCGACTGCCCTCCGGTAAAGTAGAAACTTCGCAGAAGTAGACCCGACATGGCTCTCAAGATCAGAGATGAGGTTAAAAGGCAACTGGATGCAGGTTTCTTGGCAGTTTCGAAGTATCCCGAATGGGTAGCTAACATTGTGCCAGTGATGAAGAAAAACGGTAAAGTGCGAATGTGTGTAGACTACAGGGATCTCAACAAAGCCAGTCCTAAGGACGATTTCCCTCTTCCGCATATTGACACTCTTGTGGATAATACAACCCGATTTGCAATCTTCTCATTTATGGATGGCTTCTCAGGCTATAATCAGATCAGAATGGATCCGGCCGATATGGATAAAACTACGTTCATCACTCCATGGGGAACCTATTGCTACAAAGTCATGCCCTTCGGTTTGAAAAACGCAGGGGCAACTTATCAAAGAGCCATGGTGACTTTATTCCACGATATGATACATAAAGAAATTGAAGTATACGTGGATGATATGATTGCTAAGTCTCAAAGTGAGGAGAAACATCTGGACCATCTTCTGAAATTGTTCAAGAGACTTCGGAAATACCAGCTGAAATTGAACCCTGCCAAATGTACTTTCGGTGTCAGATCAGGGAAGCTACTTGGTTTTATCGTCAGTCAACGAGGGATTGAAGTAGACCCTGATAAGGTGCGAGCTATTCAAGAGACGTCAGCTCCACAGACCGAGCCTCAAGTCAGATGATTTTTGGGCCGTTTGAACTATATCTCCAGATTTATCTCCAACATGACTCCTACTTGTGAACCAATTTTCAAGTTGCTCCGCAAGAATCAGCCAGTAGAGTGGAATACCGACTGTCAACAGGCTTTCGAGAAACTTAAAAGTTATCTCCAAGAACCTCCTGTTCTGGTTCCTCCGGTTCCCAGAAGACCTCTCTTTATGTATTTGATTGTCCTGGAAGAATCTATGGGCTATGTCTTGGGACAGTATGATGAGACTGGCCAGAAAGAACATGCAATTTATTATCTGAGTAAAAAGTTCGCTGATAGCGAGAGTCAATATTCACTGATTGAAAAGACCTGTTGTGCTTTAGCGTCGGCCGCCAAACGTTTGAGGCAATATCTGATATGTCATACTACTTTGTTGATCTCGAAAATGGATCCGATAAAGTACATCTTGGAGAAGCCTGCTCAAACAGGAAGATTGACTCGTTGGCATATGCTGTTGTCAGAATATGACATCCAGTACGTCACTCAAAGGGCCATTAAAGGAAGTGTTCTCGCAGAATATCTTGCCGATCAACCAGTTGAAGACTATGAACCACTCAAGTTTGATTTCCCCGATGAGGATATTATGGCGGTGAAAGATTGTGAAGAGTCAAGCTCTGAAGAAGATCCCAGGGCTGAGTACAGGTGGAAGATGATGTTCGACGGTTCGTCCAATTACAAGGGGCATGGAGTAGGTGTTGTTATGATTAATCCTGAAGGTGGCTACACCCCTTTCACAGCTAGATTGGATTTTGGATGTACAAACAACATTGCTGAGTATGAAGCATGTATTTTGGGTCTAGAAGCTGCAATTGACTTGGGAATCTGCTTTCTCGAAGTTATGGGTGATTCAGCTCTAGTTATCTATCAAGTCAGAGGTGAATGGGAAACCAAAGATGAGAAACTTATCCCTTACCAGGCTCATGTTGTGGAATTGATTAAGTGTTTTGATGAGATTACTTTCTGACATGTGCCACGTACTGAAAATCATGTAGCTGATGCTTTAGCCACACTGGCTTCCATGTGGCAAGTCAGATTTATCAACGAAGCACCTCTCATCAGTATTGAGCGCAGGACCGAACCAGCTTATTGTCAGTCGGTTGAAGAAGAGGTTGATGGGAAGCCGTGGTTTCACGACATCATGAATTATCTGAAGACTCAAGAGTATCCTGCCAATGCTTCTAGTCTTGATAAGAAAACTTTACGGAGATTATCATCCAAGTTCTTCCTCAGCATTAACGTACTTTACAAGAGCAATCACGACATGATCCTGCTAAGATGTGTTGATAAGCGAGAAGCGGATTTGTTGATGCACGATATTCATGAAGGAGCTTTCGGCACCCATGCCAATGGACATGCCATGGTTAAGAAGATCTTGAGGGTCGGATACTATTGGTTGACTATGGAGACCGATTGCATCCAGTACGCGAGAAAATGCCATAAATGTCAAATTTATGCGGACAAAATGCATGTTCCTCCTACTCCGTTGAATGTGCTATCATCGCCCTGGCCGTTCTCTATGTGGGGCATCGACATGATTGGAGCCATTGAGCCAAAAGCTTCTAACGGTCATCGTTTCATCCTAGTGGCCATCGATTATTTTACCAAATGGGTTGAAGCCACTTTCTACGCCAATGTGACCAAATAAGTGGTTGCCCGTTTCATCAGAAATAATATCATCTGTCGTTATGGAATTCCCAACAAGATTATAACCGACAATGGGACAAATCTGAATAACAAGACAATGAAAGAATTATGTGACAATTTCAAGATTGATATTATAATTCTTCACCCTATCGTCCCAAGACGAATGGAGCTGTCGAAGCTGCCAACAAGAACTTCAAAAAGATCCTACAGAAAATGGTCAAGACGTATAAGGATTGGCATGAAATGTTACCATTTGCCCTGCACGGATACCGAACTTCGGTCCGAACTTCGACAGGGGCAACGCCTTTTTCTCTGGTATATGGAATGGATGTTGTCCTCCCCATTGAAGTAGAAATACCATCTCTGAGAATCCTGATGGAAACCAAGCTTGATGAAGCAGAGTGGGTCAGATAGAGATATGATCAATTGAACCTCATTGATGAAAAGCGACTGACTGTTATGTGTCATGGGTATTTATATCAGAAAAGGATGAAGAGGGCATTCGACAAGAAGGTCCGTGTCCGAGAATTTCGAGAAGGAGAGCTGGTACTCAAGAAAATTCTGCCATCTCAAAGGGATGCTCGCGGAAAATGGGCACCTAACTATGAGGGTCCATTCGTGGTAAAGACGGTGTTCTCAGGAGGCTCCTTATTCCTCACAACGATGGATGGTGAACAACTCACACACCCTGTGAACGCTGACTCAGTACGAAAATATTACGCCTAAAAGACCCGCTAAGTCGAAAACCAGAAATGGCGACTTAGGCAAGAAAAGGGTATCCCGGTGGGTCATAACCTTGGAGGAGACTCAGGCAAAAGTTAGGGATTAAATAAAAAAAGAAAGAGCTCGCTAGGTCGAAACCCGAAAGGGCGGCCTAGGCAAAAAAGAACGTCCAGGTGGACCGAAAACCCGAGAGGGCGGTCTAGGCAAAAGTTAGGGACAAAGGCGTTTCACTGTGTCAGACCAGGTTGTCACCTACCTCCAAGAATTCTCGGAGAAGTTCAGTTTCATTGGTCCTCATCAGCAGCAAAGATTTTAGGACTCTTAGTTATTAGGAAGGATAGTGGTCACTGAATATGATGTAACCCTTTCCCAAATTGCCATTTTTCAATTGTAATGTTCCATGGAACTTCGCTATTGGCAAGTTTCCATTCTAATAAAATCAGATTTTCGAGCCTTTCTTTGTTTACTGTTTATCATTGCTCTATTATTTTCCTTGTTATGTAAAACTTCACTTATTCGTTAATAATGGTTTTGAAAGCGGAAAATGTTTTGAAAAATCTTTTGAGAAAACACAATGAAAATATAAATTTTTGCTTCGGCATTAAGGACTATTTAGTGAAATCAATGGCGTCCCTCAAAACTCTGGTTAGGACGAAAACACTGATAAATTATCCCAGCTTGTCACTGAAGAAAGACCGACAAATACTTCCCGAAATTGAAACATCTCATTAATGATCAAAATGTCACGACGCAAAGGGATTCTCCCTTGTATCTTTTCAAATTTAGCTGAAAATGTGAAAATTCATTTCCCCAGTGAAATAAGGACATTCCTGGAGTGATTACGGCCAGATTTCAGTGTGACTCCTTGTAGTGAGTGTGTCTTTGCTTCCACTCACTTTTCCAGTCCGTTGTCTCGTTGGGGCTGCTTCCTGCATATCATTCGGCACTCCGCATCTGTGTGTCTTGCTTTTGGGTCTTTGTCTCCTGAAACCTCCTTTCGTTGGTTTGCAGACTTTTTGTCTATATCTTGTTGTGTCCAGTCTTTACCTGTGTGTGCCAGATTGTTGACTCTTTGACCACTACTCCCCGAGAAGTCTAGCCTTCAAACCCCAGTATTGACTACCGGATATTCTAAAATCCAATTCATGTTGGTATCCCAAATCCAGTTCATGCTGGTATCTAAAATCCAGTTCATGCTGGTGTCCCGAAATCCAATTCATGTTGGTGTTCAAAATCCAGTTCATGCTAGTATCTAAAATCCAGTTCATGCTGGTATCTAAAATCCAATTCATGTTGGTGTCCAAAATCCAGTTCATGCTGGTATTCAAAATCCAATTCATGTTGGTATCTAAAATCCAGTTCATGCTGGTATTCAAAATCCAATTCATGTTGGTATCCAAAATCCAGTTCATGCTGGTATTCAAAATCCAATTCATGTTGGTATCTAAAATCCAGTTAATGCTGGTATTCAAAATCCAATTCATGTTGGTGTCCAAAATCCAGTTCATGCTGGTATTCAAAATCCAATTCATGTTGGTGTCCAAAATCCAGTTCATGCTGGTATTCAAAATCCAATTCATGTTGGTATCCCAATTTCAGCTCATACTGATTATCCTTCCTAAACCAAGTCCTATTGTTATCCAAACCAACTCATATTGGTACCTTAGACCCAATCACCTCATTCACCTTTGGCCTCATAGTCATAGGTAAGGTTTGACCTCATAGTCATAGCCTTCTTTAACCTTTGACCTCATAGTCATTGGATTCCTTCTTATCCAAAAATCCAGCTCATACTGATACCCGAGGTTTGTCCCTGTCTTTTTCTGGTTTTTCTTGAAGATCCCGTTCGAACTCTTCAGCATAAGAATCCCCAGAAATTTTTTGGTAGTTTGTCTATCCTTCTATTCCAAATTGATCCCCAGTGGAGATCATGTCTTCTTTCTGGTTTCAGGACCAGTAAGGTTGGTTTTTGTATCCCCAGTGTCATCCGATCATTTTTACACTTATCGACCATCTCCCTGGATCTTTCCCCAGTGGAGAATCCCTTCTTTGGCTCCTATTTTTCAATGAGGATCTGCGGGGTTTTTCCCCTTTATTTCTCTATTCCCCAGTGCTTCCCTTGAATCTCTCCAGTGAGTCTCTTTTGTTGGTTAGTTTGCATCCCCAGTGAGTCTTTCTGGTGGATACTTCCTTCATCCTTCCCCAGTAAAGCTCACATGTGTTTGGTAGCTCTTTGGTGTCTCGTTTGTCCGCACTGTTATATCATCATGTTATCGTATCATCATATCATCATATTAGAGTTCATGGCATGTCAGCATATGCATGTTTGTTGTTTGTCTGTGGCATCTGCATTCCATCTAAGGGCAAAATTTTCGGTTTGCTATATTTAAATATCTTCAACCTCGACGTCCCGAGGATTTCCATTCCTCGTGCCATCCGGTGAAGCTATAAATAGGGGCAACTGTTGTACCCCAAATTTTACCCCTTAGATGTCATATTTTTCTTGCATCCGCATTTAGACCTCAAGCATTTATGCATTATTAACTAACCATTTCTCGTTTGCAAGTTATTTCTTTTCATTGTGGAAGGTAGGATTTACACAACAAAGACGGCAAGGTCTCCCTAAGACATTTTTTGGCCAAATGCGATCATTTGAATTTGCATGCAGCCGAGAAGACTTTTTCAACAAGAAATCAACTGTTTCACCAAGACAAGTCAACCATAGCCTTTCATGTCAAGCAAAGTGTGATCCCAAATTTTGAGAAATTGAGCCATGTGATAACAAACATCCTTGGAAGCTTTTTTTTTTAGCCTTAAAGATTTGTTTCTCAAGTGCAATAATTTTTCATGGAGGTGTAACATACCAAAGTGATGCCATGAGAGGATTTAATTTTGCAATATCCTAAGTGTTTTCGGTCATGGGCATATGGTATGTCTCAAGTTTCTTTTGGGCCCAGAAAGATGTCATTTGGATCAAAGGCTTTAAGGTGTGAAAAGTCCAAGTTGTGTTCCCGTATGATTTAAGAAGCAGGGCTTTGTATATTTAGCTAAGCCCATGTGCCATTTGTTAGTTGAAAATGATGAAGATGCTTTGCTTCAGAAACAAGTCTTGTGAAGTCACTACGTATTACTCTTCTAAGCTCACCATTACTGTTGAAATCAAAAGGACGCTGAGATACCATATTGAATTAGTGAAATAAAGAGGATCAGCACGGAAGACCTGCATGCATGAGCAGAGAATTCATATTCAAAATTCAAATTATTACTCCTTCTTTACTTTCTCTCTTATGGCACATCAAAAAGTGGTTTTGGAGTAACCACTAAAGAGTGAAAGTTACAGACTGCATCCACCACCTCCTCCGCTGTACTTGTCCAGCAGGGTGATTGACCAAGATCAACGGCTAAGGATTGATGCACACAAACCCTAATTCTTTACTCAGCAGGCCATACAAACCCTAATTCTTTATCCTGTGAGCAAACCAACTACCCAAGACCCGGATCCACTTTGCTTGGCCTATAAAAGGAGACCACTTCTCCTTTGATCAAACACACCAGAAATTGCTAAGAAATTTCTCTCTACTTCTCCCTCCACAATCTTGCAAGTAACACTCCAAAACTTGCAAGAAACTCACTAGTTTTCATTTCCTTCGTAACACAACAGAAACATCACCACCTAGAAAATATCCAGAAACTTATCAAAACCTTTTCACCTTTTCATCCTTGTTAAGTTCTGCAAGTCATCTTCAAGTTTTGCAAGAACTTGTTCTTTTCATTTCCTTCCCGCAAACACTCCAAACTTCCACCACTTTAAACCACCCAAAAGTTCTTGTTCCGTGCTGAGGAGTTGACTCCATAGCAGTTGAAGGAGGGAAGCATCCACCATCTCCAGAAACACTCGTCTGTGAAGAAGCAGTGGACGTACTCCACTAGGTATTATCCTACCTCCTTATGTTTTCATTTACACCATGTCGTCATTATAGTTATCATCATGTTTGTATGAATCCATGGTCATTCTGTGTCATGCTTCTATCATGTCATGATATTATTATCATTTGATTATTGTTTGTTTCTGTGAAAATAAATCATTAACATGTTTAGCTTCATTTTATTCTGTTAATCGTAACTGGTTTGTATTCGTTTCCGTTTAAAAACTGGAAATAAATAAGAGGAGTTGTGGTGGCTCTCGCCATATTAATTGTTCGGCGTCCGCCACTTTGTGTTAAAAAGAAAAATATAATAAAATAAATAGTGTGCATACAAAAAGAAATATTAAAAAAGGGAGACCACACCACACGATAAGAGAAAAATAAAAAAATAATAAAAAGACGCAGTGGCGCGAGCCACTGGGACAGGGCGGCGCAAGCCACCTCTGTGACTAAGAAGCCAAAGGGTGGCGCAAGCCACCTTCTTAAGGATGGCGCAAGCCATGGTTTGATAAGGGGTGATGCATGGCGCCTGCCATGCATTTTGTGTGGCGGGTGCCATGCTGTCTTTTTTTTTTTTTTCTTTTTTTTTTTCTTTTTCTTTCTTCAACTTCCTTCTTCTTTCATTATTTATTTATCTTAAAACAGACACAAAAATATTTATATCCTCATTTTAAATCTTTTTTTTGTAAATAAAAACCATTAAGGCTTGTAACTTTGTAAAAAACGAACAAAAAGAGTTTTTCCTTGAAAACATTCAGTAACTTGTGAACTCTTGAACTTTGTTTCTTGGCTTTGCCATAAATGTTTGTCTGTACTTCTTTTGCTTCTGTTTTGTTATTGCATGATTCCATTGTCTTGTTTTACCATGAGAATATCTTTGCTGCTATGCTTGATATCTTAATGTGCTACTATTTTTATTGAATCACTGTGGAAGCATGCTGTGTACTAAACTTTGTATCCCTGGTTGTTGCTTATGTTCGCTGTTTAAAATCACATGATTCAATTCTTTTGTTTCTGTTTGCTTTCCATGTTATGATTGCCATGCTTGTGTGACTTCTGTTTGAGAATTAACTCTTCTATGAATGTATTTGGTTTGTGAAATTCTGTTCCTGACTTTAACATGAACCTTGCTATGCAATTTTACTTGTTTTGCTATATGTTAATGAACATGTTTTCAAATGCCTTGGTTCCAATTGTGAATGAGTCTCTGTATTAAATGTCACAATTACATGACCACTTGCACTCACTGTTTGCTATGTCCTCATTTATGATCATTTGCACTCACTGTTTGCTATGTCCACATTTATGCTCATTGTATGCTCATTGTTTGCCATAATCACATCTAAAAGTTCATTTCACATATTGGTTAATGCTTACTGTTTTGGAGTTCTTGAAACTCATATGTTTCATTGTATTTCAACCCCTCTATAACTCTTGTTTACAAGATGTTATTTTCCCCCTTCCTTCCAAAGGAAAAGTTTTTCTATTGATTTCAAGATCATAGAAAGCTCATCATGACCTAGACTTCATAGTTTTAGGCAACCTCCCATATTGACCTCATAGCCAATAGGACCCCTCTTGAACTCATATTCATAGAAAAATTTATGCAACATTGACCTCATAGTCGTAATCAAAACTTTGGCCTCATAGCCATTCTCCAACCTTGACCTCATAGTCAAAGTCTCTCTATTGACCTCATAGTCATAGAAAGCTCATTTACCATCCTTTGACCTCATAGTCATAGGACTCTCTCTTGACCTCATAGTCATAGAGCCATCTTTAACCTTCGACCTCATAGTCATAAATAAAACTTTGACCTCATAGTCATAGCTCTCTCCATTGGCCTCATAGCCACCTTCCAACATTGACCTCATAGTCACAAAGTCTCTCTATTGACCTCATAGTCATAGATAGCTCATTATCACCTCGGCCTTAGCCATCTAGCCTTTGACCTCATAATCATTAACAACATCTTTACCTTACCCTTAGCAAACAAACATAATATAAGACAAGCTTAAACAAGAGGTTCCCGTAGAGTACTACGGATATTAAGGGTACTAATACCTTCCCTTAGTATAACCAACCCCCGAACCTTAGATCTCCCCCCTTTAGGTTTTTTAACGATTTTGAACCTTTCCTTTGGATAAATCAAAGTCGGTTGTAAAAGAAATATGATGCAAATTAATTAATAATTTGTTATTCGATTTTCACCGCAACACTAAGCCTTAACCGTAGTGATCAAGAGCAATCCAACCTATGGAAGAGTATCTGGTCTTTAAAAACCCTTGTGAGGGTTAGGGCTTTTATTTGGTAATCAAAGATCCATATTGCCATGATTGCACATAGGAATTAGAAAGTGTAATCCATGCCTTAAGGGATTGTATTGCTGCTAAACCAATATGATACTATCTTGTCAAAGCTTCTTGCTAGAATATTTTATTTGATGTAGGTTTGTAGGAATGGACGAGGATGGATATGCAACATAATTTTGGCCATGAAAATCTTGAGGGATGGAAAGAGTTTTGGGCCACAAATTGTCACTCCTTGTGGTTTAGGAGAAATAAAAATATTCACGATGATAATTATACTATGCATGATATGTTGTCTGATGATATTATGAGTAGGTTCCTTTTTTACAACATGAGCTTGAGTCTTCAACATCGCCTGAGTACTACAAATCAGGTCTTAATTCACATAAGCTGGAGACCCCCGCAGGAGGACTAGATTTTGATCAATGGTGATTGAGTCGCTAAGAATAACAGGAAACCTGGGTGTGGTGGTTTACTTCGGGACACTCTGGGCAGGTGGTTTGGAGGCTTCTCCAAGAATATTGGAGTTTGTAATGTTCTTGTAGCGGAGATGTGGGGAGTTCTTGAGTGGCTCAAATTTGCATTTGGTAAGGGATACAAGAAGATTAAATTACAAACAGACAATAAAACAAGTATTAAGGCTATTAAATAAAGAAAGGTTGCGGTATTCTTCAAAAAATAAAACATTTGTCTATTGAAGATTGGGAAGTCAGAATATCTCATGTCCATAGAGAAGTCTATCATTGTGCATATGCTACGACGAATAAGAGCCTACATCATGAGATAGGCTTGCAGATTTACGACGTGTGTCCTGGTGATCTCACTTTGATACTTTCTAAGGATGCCTTTGGGTTCCCCACCTCCGTGTTGTAGTTTTCTAGTTGTCTCTTTTATTTGGGCTTAGTCCCTGTTTATTCCTACAAAAAATGGAAAATTTTACCCCATACCCCATCATTTATTCCTCTACCCTTACATTATATTTTTTTGACCAAAATATCCTCATATAAAAAGTATAAAAGTTTCTTAATTTAATTATTTAATATGAAATTTAATAAATAAATCTATCTTTAAACGCTACTTAATTAATCTTCTCAACAAACATGGCAAGTATTATATACTTTCCGTAAAAGAATTTATATAAAATAATATTTCTAAATTTTTGTAAAAATTATATAAATTATTTAAATAATTTATATAATTTTTACAAAAATTTAGAATTCAATTTTCTTTTTAAAAATATATGGACCAACTTAATAAAATCACTAAAAACATAATTATCGACGGTTTTTAAATATTACTCTCTCTATCCCAAATTATAAACTACTTTGTAAAAAAAATGTTTTAAATTATAAGTTATTTTATAATTTCAATAAAATATGTTTTAAAAGAATATTTGGATGCTAATTTACATTTGCACGAGGTTTGAATTTAAATGTATTTTTTTAATATTTATATCATTATTCAAAACTCTAAATTGAATAATCACACTTGTCAATTTAATTAATAATCACACTTATCAATTATTTAAATAATTCAAATGTATTTTTTAAATATTTATATCCTTATTCAAAACTCTAAATTGAATTCCGCTAATCTCACAGTTATTCAGCTTTATATTTTACATTAATATAAAAAATATATAATGGAAACAATTTGCCAAAGTCATCTTGCTTACTACAACGTCGGTGATTCATTAATATCATTAAAACTGAATTTAATAATATCATTACAATTGTCCTACCTCCATCTTAAATGGCAAGACGTTTTAAAAACGTAATTAATATTATATAAAAAAATAAATTATTAATGATTTTATAATATTATCTTTCATTTATTACATATAAATGAAAAATGAAAAAAATTATAAAATAATAATAATAAATTATAGATGATAGTATATTAGAAAAAAATATTCTAAACGTTATATTGCAATTGTAAAATAACTTATAATTTAATTTTTTTTTACAAAATAGTTTATAATTTGGGACATGGAGAGTAATATTTAAAAACCGTCAATAATTATATTTTTAGTGATTTTATTAAGTTGGTCCATATATTTTTAAAAAGAAAATTGAATTCTAAATTTTTGTAAAAATTATTTAAATAATTTATATAATTTTTACAAAAATTTAGGAATATTATTTTATATAAATTCTTTTACGGAAAGTATATAATACTTGTCATGTTTGTTGAGAAGATTAATTAAGTAGTGTTTAAAGATAGATTTATTTATTAAATTTTATATCAAATAATTAAATTAAGAAAATTTTACACTTTTATACGAGGATATTTTGGTAAAACAAATATAATGTAGGGGTAGAGGAATAAATGATGGGGTATGGGGTAAAATTTTCCAAAAAATGATATTATCTTTGTCCTTAAATATAAAATCTATTGAATCTTTTCTATCTAGTTTTACAAGATTTTCTTCAATTTTTTTTACTCATATACCCTTAATTACATTACTATCTTTTTTTTTAATCTGCATTCAATACTTTCACACAAATATATTTTTTTTAAATATCCATTCGTACCAAATTATAAGTCATTTTACAAAAAAAAAAAAAATTGTCTCACATTATAAGTCACTTTAAAATTTCAATGCAATATTAATGACATTTTTTCTAATATACCCTATATCATTTATTATTATTTTTTCCTCGAATTATTTAAATTTCTCTTTCATGTGTAATAAATGAAAGACAATACGTATATAATTTCTTTTTCCCATACAAAATTAATTACACTTTTAATTCGTGTTATATGTTTTATAATTCGGGACGAAATTTTACAATTTTAATACAACATTAATAATATTTTCCTAATATCTCTAACATTTATTATTTTCCAATTTTTAAAATTTCTCTTTCAAGTATAAGAATTAAAAGACGATATATAATATATTAAAGTCATATGTAATTTCTATTTCATATTCAAAATTAATTACATTTTTTAATTCGAATAAAATGTCATTTTATAATTTGAGCTGGAGGGAATATAAATTGTAAAATTATATTGATAATCTTAACCATAAAAAATCCTTAATAATTAATAAACTTAATATTACAACCAATTTTCTTAATTTTCATACTTTTACTCTATGAAGTCCTATATTTAGACAAGTATAATACATTTTCAAAAATAATTATGAAATTTATGAACATATTAGTCCATCTTTGGAATTTTGCTTAACCAATAAAAAATTGCGTAGTAGTTATTATATTGACTCGAATTGTATTTCAAAGAAAAAAAATTATACTATTTTTTAATTATTAATGATAATCATTAGCGAAATTCATAATTATAATAAGGTTGTATATTTTAAAATGTATGTTGTATTATTTTGTTTTCAAATATAAAAAGTCAAAATTAAATATATCTATTTACAAAAAGTATGCTTGTAAAAAAATAAAAACTTTAAACAAAAATTTGTAATGGCCGGAGCGAAGAGGTCTCAGGGACGTCTAAAAGTTACAGTGTCTCCGATGCCAATTTACCCCTCATCGCAGGTTGTTCAACCGGTGGTGGATTCAGAGAAGCAAGACGAAGAAGGAGAATCCGAAAGAAACAGGAATAGAGGTGAGAATGAATCTGAAAATGTGAAGGGGGAAACCCTAAAAGAAGACCAAAATGGGAAACTGGAAAATCGATAGTTATGGGTGGATGTAATCAACGAGAATAGGAATCCAACAAAGGGGAGGGTTATGGAATATGTTGCCCCTAATGTCATACCCCAAATTTTGACCACTAAGATTTCCCATCATTGTGCAAATCATCATCACAATATGGATGAACCATCATGCCTCATCAAATGCCTCAAGGGTTATTGAGCATTCACTACGATCAAAATTTGGGTTTTAAGCCCTCTCAGAGCCTTAGACAAAGGATCAATCAAGGAATGACTTGATCTTCAACTTATCTAGCCTCTAGAATATCCACAATGGATCAAAAGGACTCCCACTTCAAGGATTAAGCACAAGGCGGCTCCCTTCTAGGTGGATCAAGTCTCAAGATCGACAGTGTCACCAAATTAGGGTTTTGGTCGACCAGGGCCTCCAGATGGAAATTTTTCATCTGGGCACAAGCCAATGATCCAAAACATAACCTAATATACTCCATGGGACCTCATGGACCCAAGCATCAAGTCAATTTGACCTCAGGGGATGCATACATCAAAAATCAGGAATTAGGGTTTCTTGACCTAATTCACCCCTAAGTTGACTTTTAGGGCAAATCATGAGCCAAGACCTCAAGACATGATTTGAGGGTCTCTAATGAACTATATTGATCCATTTGAAACAATGGATTAATCCAAGAAGCTTGAGCAACAAGTCTCAATTTCATCTGCACCACAATTAGGGTTTCGCGGGAAAAGTCAACTGTAACTTTGACTTTTGACCAGGACATGCTCCCAAACCCTAAGACATGATTCAATATACCCTATGACACCCATGGAACATGTCCATCAAGTTTGATTTAGGTCAAGGACATGATTTCATGAAGAATTGCACAGTTTGGAATTCATCTGATAAAAAGTCAACTGTGCACAAAAGTCAACTTTGACTTTTTGAGATTTTTCACCAAAATGGATTTTTAACCCTAAAATGATGTTAATGTATGATTTGAATTATCATTCATCAAGAAAAATCAAAGAAAGTGGGATAACTTGTAAAAGGGGTAACCATAAAAACTTAGAAAAATTTCTAAGTTATGGAAAAAGTGACTCTAATGTGCCAACTTTGGAGGATCATAACTCCTAAACCACAAGGCCATTGGTCCCCATTAAAATCTTGATTTGTAGATCTCATTGCCCTCTACAAAAGCTTCATACTGACCTATGTCCAAATTCCTCATGGATTTTGAGTTATGGAGTGATCAAAATCAAGAAAAGTCACTTTGTTCCAACACTTAGTGAAAATTTCACTAAGTCAGATTTTACCCTACTTTTTGCCAAATGTAGGGGGATTTTTCACTTGGATTCAAAAGAGATCAAAATAAAACATGTTCAAACAGTTGTTGTATCATGTAAGGGCTTTCCAAAATGGCCAAGAACATTACCAAATCCAATTTGAGTCATGAGATATGACATTGGCAAGTTGCCTTGTTGAAATCTGTCAAGGCAAGGCAGATTTTGCATTTTTGGTCGATTTGCCAAAATCAACCAAATCCAAATGCTCCTATCCACTTGGACACCTCTGAGGATTGAATCTAAAGGGGACAATCACTGAGCCAAGCCTCCAAAGTCTTTGGAAAAAGAAATAGCATGTTGAACCTAGAATGGCTAAAATAGGGACAAAACTCCAATTTTGGATTGGAGCATTCAATGGAAGCATCAAGGTGGCATGGACTGAGCCATTCTCAACTGAATTCAGTCAAGACTTATCCAAGACCAAGGGAACCATAGCCCTGTGCCCTAACCTCTACTCAATGGCTAGAGGAAACTTGCATTTCCATTGGCCAACATTGAACAAACACCTGCTGCAGTTGCCATTCACTGTGGATCCTAAAACAAACTTGCTCTACTATAAATAGAGCTCAATTGTGATCAGTTTGAGTACACCAAAGCCATCAAACAGATGCTTTCCTCAAAATCTCTTCTTTCACTCCAATTTTGCCTTCTAAGGTAAGTCACTATCGGGTTTTGAGTTTGAGAGTTTTTCCAATCAAACCAATCACTCACACACCTCACATACATCATATAGAAGTGATCCAAACACTCACATAACATCTGGAACACAGATTTCACAAAATCACCAGCCAATTGCTCAAGTTCTTGACAGTTTTGCAGTTGAGGTACCATCTTCAGCTCCAAACCATTTCAATCCATTCCAAGCATTCATACACACTCCATGGCACCTAGGGAAGCTATCCAGATCATTGGAACCTAGTTGTAACACCTCCAACACAAATCACAATCACCAGCTGCAAGTGCTAAGCATGAGCTCTTCTAACTCTATGATCCATGCAATTTTTGCTGCACAATAATTTGGCCATATGTTCATAATCATGCATGGAATGTTTCCCCTCAATTAATTGCATTGTTTAAATCGTGTATCAAAAATCCTAGCCTTCATGCAGAAATTAGGGTTCTTGAGGATTTTTCATGATTTCTTGTTATATGTTTAATTTAAATGAAATTAATTGTCATAGACATGATCGTAAGGTTAAAACGAGTTGATTGGTATGTGGATTGCATGATATAATCAAGTATTCAGTGAGATTGGAGAGAAAATGCAAATCTGGGCAAAACTGAAAAACGCGCGTGTTCTTGCCTTTGTTCTTGGCGCCATTTTTTTAAAATTTGAATATTTGAATTTTGTGATTTTATTTAATTAATTCAAAAATTAATTTCTCTCTGAGTTTTAATGATTTTGAGTTGATTCTTTTTTTAATAATTCACAAAAATGTTAAAATATTTTATTTTCCCAAAAAATGCCAAAAATATTATTTATTTTGTATAATTGATATTTTTGCAAAGAATTAATGTTTTAATTGTTTTTGACATTTAAAATATTTTTTTCCACCTTGATTTTGCAACTTTTAATGCTTTCTAATTATTTTGTAGGTCAATACTAAATTTTTAAAGCATTAATCCAAGATCACAATTTGTTTTCCATATGTTAAACAATTTTGATCATTTTAATTGAATTTTTATTCAATTAAAACACATTTTGAAAACAAATTAGGGTTTTTGGATTAATTCAACCCTCATAAATCATATTCAAAACACTTCTGGGCCTCTAATAGAGTGTAAGACCCAACCCTTTGTAAATACAACCCATTTTGGGCCTCACTTATTGTATAAGTCCCGTTGTATTTCAAAAAGTTCGACGCGATCATCATCCGTTGAAAAACAAACCTTGGGCCTACCCTCGAGTAGTAAGACCAATTTCTTTTCTTTAAAACTCTTTGGGCCTCTAATAGAGTGTAAGACCCAATCCTTTTTTTGACCAAATCATTTTTGGGCCTCAGTGTATTGTATAAGTCCCGATACCGTCAAAAACAAACGGCGCGATCATCGCCAGTTTAAAAATAAACCAACTGGGCCTCTCCTTGAGCTATAAGACCCATTCAAAACTTTTGGGCCTCTAATAGAGTGTAAGACCCAACCCCCTTCTAACCAAAATCATTTTGGGCCTCACTTATTGTATAAGTCCCTCTGCGTTAAAAGAAAACCTCGGCGCGATCGCCATTTTAAACAGAAAAATCAATTGGGCCTACCCTCGTGTTATAAGCCCCACACTTTTTCTTTAAAACTTTCTGGGCCTCTTGAGAGAGTGTAAGACCCAAATCCCTTTGTATAGAAAACTATTTTTGGGCCACAGTCCCTTGTATAAGTCCCTCTGTACAAATTCAAACAGTGCGCTCACTGATAAAACCCTGGGCCTCTCCTTGAGCTGTAAGCCCCAAATCTTTCTTTTTCAAAGCACTTTCTCCTTTGATTTTGAATATACTGTTGTTTTCAATCTTTCTTTGTTTAACAACTAACCAAACAGCATGGAAGCTCTACAACCGAGTAAGTGTTTATACGCTTTCATTTACCGCTTTCATATACATATAACTGTATTGTGGGGCTGTTTCGCTGTAAGTCTTCTTTCATAAACTCATATCAACTGTGTAATAATAGTATAGATATTTAGAGTTTCCCCGGCAACTACGTCTAGAACTAGATGACGCCGTTTCGTTTATTTGTAGAAATAGACAACTAGATCCCCAATAGGATCACCAGATACAGTCTTCTCTTCGGCTGTCCTCATTAGGAATTGTCAAGAAACTCTAATCCCAGAGATGAATGTATTCTCCGTGAATGGCATCTTTGAGTTTCTTCCAAATTCTCGAACTTTCCTGACTTGATCTATTCCTTGTGAATAGCTTGCCTTGAATTTCTCGGGGTTTGGGGACCCACGGGCTTCTTAAAAACATCGGCCTCCTCTTGGGCATCGTACAAGGACCCACAGGCTTCCTAAAAGCAACCCCGCCTCCTCTTGGGCTTAGTACAAGGACCCTACAGCTTCTTAGAAGTATTCACAGCCTCCTCTTAGGCTTCGTATAATGATCTCTTCCTCCGAGAATGATAGCCTCCTCTTAGGCTTCGTACAAGGACCCGTCACCTTCTTAAAAGTTTCCAGCCTCCTCTTGGGCTTCGTACAAATTGTCCCGACGACCTCCTAGAGGTATAGGAACAGAACTTAGTCATCTGCATATAACAGTCCTTTCAAAGAGTCTACTACTGTTTCTCAAAGCATAGTACAAAAGATGAAACTCTAGACACGGACAGTCTAATCTCCTTGAGTCTCAAAGACATTCTCAAGTGACCCCTTCGTTAAATAGGAAGGAAACCCGTAGACTCGGATAGTCTCAATACCCTTCGAATTTCCCACTTTCTTAAAGAACAGGAATAACCCAAATCCTCGAATCAAATCCTTGAATACAGTGTTGCTCATATAAGAACAGATTTTCTCTTTCAAAATCAGTATACTGGACCTGTCACTCAACTGAAATAGCGCCAGCCTCCTCTTAGGCTTTGTATAATGATCCTTCTTCAGTGAAGTTAGCCTCCTTTTGGGCTTTATACAATGATTCTCCCCAGCGGAGTCAAACAACGTTTAGCCTCTCTCTCGGGCTTTGTACGAGACACATAAGAGACTCCCTCGTTGAGTCAATCACCTCTTTCGCCTCCATCTCGGGCTTTATACGAGATACAAGAAGGTTCTTATTGAGCCAAACAAACAGCAACCTCCATCTCGGGCTTCGTACGAGATACAAAGAAACTCTCTTGTTGAGTCAAATAGCCTTCATCTCGGGCTTTATACGAGATACCAAAAGACTCCCTCGTTAAGTCGAAACCTTTTAGCCTCTCTCTCGGGCTTCATACGAGACACATATTAGCCTCCTCTTAGGCTTTGTATAAGAAAACCACTGGTTGATCCAATCAACCTTTTAGCATCAAAACTGTGCCTCGTTCACAGTACACAAACATCAACAACTCCGTTCCCTTCATCTAATTGCTGTAAGCGGCAAGCCTCTGGATCATCTACATCCATGCCACTGTCCCTCTTTTAGCATGAGAAATTCCTAAGGAAAGATGGCATTGCTCTAAACTGAGTTAAAAGTCTTCTCCTTCAGGTTAAAATCCCCTATAAAGGAAATTATAGCATTGCCGGATTCACAAATCTCGGTTAAAGTAATCCTCCTTTACAGTCAGTCACCCAACAGTTATGATAAACAGACCCCTTTAGAGGTGACAAATTCTCTCTAAGGTCAACACTTTTAGCTTCACATCTTGGGCTTTAAACAAGATACAAACCACCTTTAGCTTCACGTCTTGGGCTTTGAACAAGACACCAAAACAACCATTTCCTCCCATAGAATAGGAGGAACTACGAACGCTCTGATTTCCCTGTTTCGGTAAACGGGAATACGTAGGCATAAGATTGAAAGAAAAAATCTTAGCGAGCACACTAAACAAAAACCCAAAATCCCATACTTTCATACATTCGTCCTAACATCCTAACTGATAGCCTAAAGTACCCCTAGTCAACAAAATAACCTAGGGGAGACCCCGAATCTTTGTAGCATCTGTAAACCAACAGTTTTGACTGTTTAACCTCAGTATGCAAGCAGGGTTAGTTGGAGACATCTATTTACCTTCCTTCATCAGCTTTAATAGGATAAAAAATGAATCGAGTTGTAGTACCAGAGCGATCGTGCTTCGCAACCACATCCAAAAATTACTCGCTACAGAAAAATGGCGACTCTGCTGGGGACAGACAGGTCTCTTTAAGGATCTTGTTCTCTTTTTGTCCCCTAGGTAGAAACCTTGACGTCACTAGGATCTTAGGTCAAAACGCCGTTAATTTGGAATGAAACCACAGGATGGTGACTCTGCCGGGAAACCATTTTCTGTCAGGAACTTAAGATTCTTAGCTTTTAAAAGTCTAGGACATTAGGACAAATATATATACTGCTTTTCCTAATTGCTATACGTGTTTATTTTTCTGCTTATGGGAATGCGTGTGATGCCGCATGTGGAAATATTGAGTATACACTTAAGATAAGTGATGGCGACGAGGTCGACCATCAACCTCAGTGAAGGTTGACCAATGCAACCCATTCTCTCACCTAGACAATGGGCCGATTGTGATGTCTGAGAAGCTGAGGAGCCAAACCCTTTTGTAGTGCGGAAGCTATCGGAAATAGTTGTCACGCGATACTACCCTCATTTGAGGCTGGTGATCTATTCTCGGTGAATGGCACTTACTCTAAGATTGCTCTATAACTCGCTGGCGATCCGCTTGTTGTTTTGCTTTCCTGGGAGGAGCTGATGATAATGAGTACAGGTACAAAAATCATCCTAGTATAAACCTTTAGGGATGGGTAGAGCCTTGACTTCATGACAACGACCCTTTGACCCCATGTTTTTTCTATGTTTTTGTGTGCTGCATTCATGCATTCATTTAAAAAACATTAAAACAAAAAAAAATTTCTCTTTTAGTCTCTCAGTTTTTCAAATTAAACTAAGACTGTGATTGCAAATATCAGAGAAAAGGATTGTGCTAATGGATTTCGGTAGAAGGAAAACCCATAGGTATACCTTCAAGATTCCAAAGCTAGAGGATTTGAGAAGGTTAGCGAGGATGATCACAAACCAAGAGGCCTTCAGAGTCAAATACGGAGGTTTGCTATCTCTGCTAAGAGTCCATGTGATTGAGGGAATCATGGATGCGCTCATTCAATTCTACGATCCAGTTTATCACTGCTTTACATTCCCGGATTACCAGCTCGCACCAACGCTGGAGGAGTATTCTCATCTGATTGATCTACACATTACTGATCGAGCTCCATTTTCTGGACTGGAGGAAATTCTAAAGAATCAGACCATTGCAAGAGCAATTCATTTGGATGAGTCTGATGTCAGGACTCACCTAACCACTAAGGGTGGCGTCCAAGGTTTGCCAACCCAGTTCTTGACAAAGAAGGCCCTGTATTTTGCCAGTATAGGAAACGTGACTGCTTTTGAAAACGTCTTTGTCTTGCTCACCTACGGGTTATTTTTGTTTCCCAACATCAATAACTTCGTCGACATTAACTCCATTAAGGTTTTTCTCATTGGAAACCCTGTACCGACTTTGCTCGCGGATGCATATCATTCTGTACACTTAGGAAATTTGTACAGCGGAGGGGAGATCACATGTTGTGTACCTCTGCTTTATAAATGGTTTATCTCCCATTTGCCTAAGTCTGCTGCTTTTTAGGATTGCAAGAGTGCCTTGCGCTGGTCGCAGAAGATCATGTCTCTTACCAACTCTGATATAGATTGGTGTAATAGGATTTATGATGGAATCAGGATCATTGACCGTTGTGGAAACTTCCCCAACGTACCCCTTATAGGAACTAAAGGAGGAATCAATTACCATCCAGTGTTGGTTCGTCGTCAATTTGGATACCCGATGAGACACGTCCCACTGAGTGTTCATCTGGAAGGTTTTTTCTTCAAAGAAGGAGAAAATGACAAAGCACTAAAGATGGAAATAGTGCACGCTTGGAAACACGTTCATAAGAAAGGACGGGAGTCTCTAGGAAAACCGGACTGTGTCTCGGTGGAGCCTTATCTCCATTGGATACAAACTAGAGCTCTCAAGCTAAAGATGCCTTATCCTCGTCATGGAGTTCTTCCACCGAGGGAGTCTGTCATGTACTTCATGACTGAGACTGAAAAGCTTCAGGTTACTCTCACCAAAGTTCAAAAGGAGAGAAGGTCTTGGAAGAACAAGCACCGCACCCTCGACATAGAGTGTATCAAAATACAGCAATTACTGAAAGAGAAAGATGCTCTGATTGAAATTTTGGAGCAACATGCTGTAGAGGATCAAGATGACCAAAGGAATTTGCTCGCTCCTTTCACTTGGCAAAGGAATGACAACCCGACAACGGCCCAAGATCCCCGGTCAAAGAAAAGGAAAGTACCAGAATCAGCACCCGATTTCTCTTCAGAGAGGACTCGGGACCCCTTAGCTTAGGTTTCTGCTTCTGCATCTTGTAATCTACTGTATTTCCATTTCTGTAATCCTTTGAATTTCAATAAAAAGGGGTTTCCCCACTGTTTGATATTTGCAATCTAATTGTCGAAGTTTATTTTGATTAAACTAAATAACAATTAATATAATCATTGCATTCATCATTCTCACATCGCGTATTCTTCTTACCTACGAATCTCACATTTGTGTCTCGATTCTAGAGTCAAACTGTCTCATTCGTACAATACTCGGGCCAATCGTCAGAAAAAGATGGATGATCTTGAGGAAGAAAACAGAGAGTTGAAAGAAGAGACCGACGCTCTGAGAGAGGATATGAGAAAGCTTCGTAACGACATGAAAGCCATGGCAGAAGCTCAGCTACAAAGAACTATGATCTCAGAGATCACCTCAATGCCCATAGTGGAGAAGTATGATCCTAGGTATCAAATGCCGAAAGATCGTCCTTGGGGCATGCCTGTTAACTATATCCCGGAAGGATATGTTCCGCCGATCACTGAAGATCAGTGAATCTCAACAGAAGCCGCTGGGCCTGAAGGTTACAAACTTCGGGAAAGCGAAGATGCCAGGGGCATACTGAAGACTCCTGAAGGTTACAAACTTCGGGAAACGCCAAGATTTACTGATGTAGTCACGGTACCACCCCCTGTGGTGCACACTGTCCCAGAAGGACAGATTCCACCGATCAGAAGGAAACTATGTTCGATAGAATGGATAAATTCCAGGAGCAGTTCCTGGAAATGCAGAAGGAGCTGCAAGCCATTCGCGGTCAGGATCTATTTAGAAAGGACGCCGCAGACCTTTGTCTGGTCCCCAATGTGAAAGTTCCACACAAATTTCAAGTGCCTGACTTTGAAAAGTACAAGGGTAACTCTTGCCCTCAGAGCCATCTGGTGATGTACGCTCGGCGGATGTCAGCTCAGACGGAGAATCAGGACCTACTGATTCACTACTTCCAGGATAGTTTAACCGGTGCCGCACTCAAATGGTACATGGGTTTAAACCGCACCACGATCAGCACATTTAGAGATCTTGGCACTATCTTCGTCCAACAATACAAATACAATTTGGACATGGCACCCGACAGAGATCAACTCAGATCAATGTCGCAAAAGGACAAGGAAACCTTTAAGGAGTACGCCCAGAGATGGCGTGAAATTTCCGCTCAGATTTGTCCACCTCTTGAGGAAAAAGAGATGACAAAGATCTTCTTAAAAACCTTAAGCTCATTTTACTACGACAGAATGGTTGCCAGTGCGCCCAGTGACTTCACCGAGATGGTGGGCATGGGAGTTCGTCTTGAGGAAGCCGTCCGAGAAGGACGTTTGGCAAAAGACGCTGGATCATCGAGCAGTACAAAACGATACGGTAGTGCTCTCCCTAAGAAAAAAGAGCAAGATATTGGGAATATCTCTCTCGGAAAGAAAAGGCGACGTTATCAACCGGTAGCAGCTGTAACTTCTGCTATCAGCCTTGCGCCTATTCCTACGTATCAACCTCAGGTTGCGCAGAGCCAACCTAATCAGCAAAGGACACAACAACCTCTTCAGCAGCCTCGTCCTTCATATAACAACAACCGTACAACACGACCATCAGGGTTTGATCCTATACCCATGTTGTACGCAAAACTATTTCCGTTACTTCTGGCTAAGGGGCACATTCAGACTAAGTCTCCTCTTACAGTACCAGAAAATCCGCGTTTCTGGTTTAAGGTGGATCAAACTTGCCCTTATCATCAAGGAGGTCCAGGGCATAACATTGAGACTTGTCTCAATTTCAAGTCCGACGTGCAAAAGCTTGTTAGGAGCGGGGTCTTATCCTTCAAGGATACAAATCCTAATGTTCTCACAAACCCGCTGCCTCAACATGAGAATGAGAAAGAGAGTAACGATGTCTATCAAATTCACGATGTACTCTTGTTGAAAACCAATCTGGTCAAGATGCATTATAAACAGAGTGGATATGGCCATGTGCCACCTCATAATTATCATCAATGTGATGTCTGCTCTAAAAACAATCAAGGATGTTTTGTAGTGCAAGCAGCTCTACAGGAACAAATGGATCTCGGATGGATCCAAGAGCACCGAGTTCGTGGAGTTAACATGACCCATACGAATTCCAACATCATTCAGAACCACGATATCCGTGCAATGAATGTCAACTTGGTGGCGATGCATTCAAGGCAAAGCCAGTATCATAATCTGTCGTGGCACGATTACAGTTCCTGTCTGACTTGCTCGGTAAACAAACAGGGATGCTCTTTCATACAAGAGGCCCTCCAGCGTCAGATGGATCTTGGATGGATCCAAGACTACCATGATAGGAACCCTTATCAGATCAACATGGTTCAGATCTTTGATATTCGCGTGATGAATACCAACCTGGTAGAGTTACATGCTGAGCAGGTCCGACTCGGATTCTTAATATCACATGACTATCAAAGCTGTAAAGCGGGTTGCGAAAATGATCGAGGTTGTACCCTTGTTCAGGAGGCACTTCAGCACTTATTAAATCACTGGTGGATGCCAATCTACATGGATGAAGATACTCAGCAAATTAGTATCAATAACAGGAATCCTACTCGGCGTCAGAGTCAGGATGTCCGATTTGTGGAAGCTAACCTAGTGAGGTTACATTGTATTCAAAGTAGGCGTGGCCAGGTGCCACCACACAATTATGACCGTTGTAGCGTCTGTTCGGAAAGTAACCAAGGGTGTTACCTTGGGAGAGCAGCTCTTCAGGGTCAGGTGGATCGTGGAGAGATTCGCCCATATCCGGGTTCTGGACCCATCAACTGGACGCCGAACTACCTTGCCGATCAAGTTGAGGATGTTGTCACGATCTCTGGTCATCACAGGACCAGGGATGTTTTTGCCATCATCCCTCTACTTGACGAATCTAAAATTCCCAACCGGGAACGGATCGAGATTACGTATGATGGTTAGAAAAATCAGAAGGTTCCCGTAGTCATCTATCTACCGGGACCACTACCGTATGAATCAACTAAGGCTATCCCTTACAAATACGGTGCAACGACAATTGAAAATGGAAAGGAAATTCCTTTACCCTCCGTCGTGAATATTGCAGACATCAGTCGTGTAACACGGAGCGGTCGAATCTTCAACCGAGGAGTTGGAGAACCTAACAAAGAAAAGGAACTTCAGGCGGAAACTCTCGATCCATCAGTCGGTCAATCCAGTAATCCCGACCTTTCGAGAAATAATGATGAGATGCTGAAGCTCATCCAAAGGAGTGAATACAACATTGTCGATCAACTGTTACAGACTCCTTCAAAGATCTCTGTGTTATTACTGTTACTCAGTTCAGAAGCGCATAGGGAGGCTCTACAGAAAATCTTGGAGCAAGCCTTTGTGGAACAGGATGTAACAATCAGACAGTTCGATAGCATTGTCTCTAACATCACTTCCTGCAATAATTTGGGATTTAGTGATGAGGAGTTACCCGAAGAGAGTCGCCGTCATAACATGGCGCTCAACATTACAGTTAACTGCCAGGACGATGCTTTAGCCAGCGTACTGGTAGACACAGGGTCAGCCCTGAATGTTATGCCGAAGTCCACTTTAATGCGATTATCATTCAAAGGCCCTCCGATGAGAATCAGTGAGGTTGTCGTCAAAGCATTCGACGGATCCAGAAAAATAGTTATCGGCGAAGTTGATCTTCCTATAACTATTGGTCCTCATACTTTCCAAGTCACTTTCCAGGTCATGGACATCCGGGCAACATACAGTTGTTTATTAGGAAGACCTTGGATACACCAGGCTGGAGCGATTACTTCCACCCTCCACCAAAAGCTAAAGTTTGTTCAGAACAATCAACTTGTCACAGTCTGCGGGGAGCAGGCCTTGCTGGTGAGTAACTTGTCATCATCTGCTGATATGGAACCCGAGGAGGTTATTAGAACTCAGTTCCAAGCACTTTCGGTGAGCAAGAACAATCAGTTCAAAGAAGGAACTTCCATTTCTTCATACAACAATGCTATCAAAGCGGTCGAGAGTACCGATACAACCGGATGGGGACAGCTTGTCATTCCTACTGGCAATACAACAAAGAAGGGTCTTGGTTTTTCTGCAACCTGTACTCAGACGGCTGCTAACGATGAAAGTCTTCATCCCCTTCAAAACTTCTTCCACAGTGGAGGTTTCCTTCACCCAATGTCTCAAGCAGTACATGCTATCAATGAGGAAGATCCCTCTGACACAAATGAAGAATGGAAGTCCTACCTTAACGAGGATGGTTATATGTCTCAGGAAGAGGTGCCTATACCATTTTGCTATCCCGCACAGAATTCGAGATTTATACCACGGTCAGATGTCGAAATGATATACGGAGGTTGTGATCCGGAAGGATGCCGTGCTCCGCCAAACTCATTAGAGGAGGACACTCTGATGAAAGACAATTTTGACCATAACTACTATGGCCCAATGGATGGTCTGCCAATGTGGCAACCTTACCCAGGAGACTCGGGGCCAGAAAGTCAGCCGAGTAATGAAACTCAGCTGAGCATCATTGAACAGAATACATGTGTCCCCTCCATGTCATGGGATCAACACTCAGGTCATTCAGAAACTACTCAACATGAAGATGAATTCGCAACGTTTGCAGGACTTGAATTCATCAACTATGCTTTTCCCGAGGTCAACGTCATCGAGAGAAATGACTCCTCCAGTTCCAAAGAAGTTTGGGACACCTTGGGAGAACCGAGTGGAAAATTCGACTATATGGTCAAGTACACCGCTCCCGAAAGCTCTCGTATCAGGCTCGAAGATATCCAGCCTACTGGATGGGGAGATACAGCTGAGAGCACAAATGCTATGCAAAATGTAACAGAGGAATTCTCCTACGACAATTCTGCCTGGGAGACAGATTCCAATGATCCTGCTCCACCAGAAATCAGCGTCATTTCTGAAGATAAATCAAGGAAGGTACCAGACTTTGTGATTCACCGAGGAATTCGCCGCCAATGAGTTGCCGTCGAGGTTCCAAAGATCGTTCATCAGTCAAAGTAATTGCCATCTTTAACCTTTCACCATGCCCAGGTGAAACGAATGTTTTGATAGGGCTCGCTTTCTGTAAATTTTCCCTCTTCGCTTTTCCCGAAGCGACAGAGTTTTGTTTTATAGGGCTGTAGTTTCAAGAATCGACTTGTTCATTAATAAAATAACGTCGTTTTGTAATTTCTGCATTAATTGTTGTTTTCTCTTTTTGCTTTTTCAGAAAATGGTAATCCTAAAAAACAATTAAAAATAAAAAGAAGCAGTAAAATAAAACACTGCACACACTTGCATTTTCTCTATCTCTTCTAAACACGAATCATCACGTCATGCAGATTGCTTGTTTTAAACCCCGTTGAAACATACGATCTGATGCCTTCTCCCAACTTTGAGTTTCCGGTATTCGAGGCTAAAGAAGAAGATGACAACGAAATTCCAGAAGAGATCTCTCGATTACTCAGACAAGAGGAAAGGTCCATTGAACCTCATAAAGAACCGTTGGAAACGGTAAACTTGGGTTCAGAAAAAGAGAAAAAAGAAATCAGGATTGGGGCACTGCTCAGTCCAACTACCAGAGAGGGTTTGATAAAGCTTCTCAAAGAATTCCCCGATGTATTCGCTTGGTCCTATCAGGATATGCCAGGGTTGGATACCAGCATCGTGGAACATCACTTACCGTTAAGATCGGAATGTCCACCAGTAAAGCAGAGGTTGAGACGGACTCACCCAGACATGGCCATCAAAATCAAAGAGGAGGTACAGAAACAGATTGACGCAGGTTTCCTCGCCACATCAGAGTATCCTCAATGGTTAGCCAACATTGTACCCGTTCCCAAAAAGGACGGAAAGGTCAGAATGTGTGTTGACTACAGAGATTTGAACAAGGCTAGTCCAAAGGACGACTTTCCTTTACCACACATTGACATGCTGGTAGACAGTACAGCAAATTTCAAAGTTTTCTCCTTCATGGATGGATTCTCGGGCTATAACCAGATCAAAATGGCGCCGAAAGACATGGAGAAAACTTCGTTCATCACCCCATGGGGTACCTTTTGTTACAAGGTAATGCCGTTCAGTTTGAAGAACGTCGGGGCAACCTATCAAAGGGCCATGACAACTCTTTTTCATGACATGATACACAAAGAGATAGAGGTATATGTCGATGACATGATTGCAAAATCTAGAACAGAAGAGAAGCATGTGACCCACCTGTCAAAACTATTCGAGCGTTTGCGAAAGTACAAACTCCGCTTGAATCCCAACAAGTGCACCTTCGGTTTCCATTCAGGGAAACTACTAAGGTTCATCGTCAGCCAGAAAGGGATTGAGGTCGATCCCGACAAGGTCAAGGCCATTTGAGAAATGCCTTCTCCGAAAACTGAAAAACAAGTCAGGGGATTCCTGGGACGTTTGAACTACATATCCAGATTCATATTCCTCATGACCGCGACATGTGCGCCGATTTTCAAGTTACTCAAAAAGAACCAGGATTGCGTTTGGTCAGAAGATTGCCAAACCACCTTCGACAGTATTAAGGAATACCTGTTGAATTCGCCGATTCTATCACCTCCAGTGGAAGGAAGACCATTGATCTTTTACCTCATGGTCCTAGAGGACTCAATGGGGTGTGTACTTGGCCAACAAGATGAAACCAAAAGGAAAGAGTCTGCCATTTACTATTTGAGCAAGAAATTCACCGACTGCGAGACTCGGTACCCGATGCTTGAGAAAACTTGTTGCGCTTTGGCTTGGGCAGCCAAACGTCTTCGCCAATACATGATTTGTCATACTACTTGGTTAATCTCCGAAATGGATCCAATCAAGTATGTCTTCGAAAAGCCTGCTCTCACGGGAAGGATTGCCCGTTGGCAGATGTTGTTATCAGAATATGACATAGAGTACCACACTCAGAAAGCCGTTAAGGGAAGTATTTTAGCCGATCATTTGGCTCATCAACCGATTGACAATCAAGAATCAATCGGGTTTGACTTCCCAGACAAAGATGTCATGTATCTAAAAATGAAAGACTGCGATGAACCGCTACCCAGTGAAGGGCCAGAACCAGGTTCCCAATGGGGACTTATCTTTGATGGAGCAGTTAATCATTATGGAAACGGAATTGGGGCAATCATTGTTACCCCTCAGGGTACCCACATTCCTTTCACTGCCAGACTTACATTCAAATGTACGAACAACGAGGCCGAATACGAAGCTTGTATTATGGGTCTCGAAGAAGCAATTGATTTAAGGATCAAAAACTTGGATGTATATGGCGACTCAGCCCTGGTTATCAATCAGATAAAAGGAGATTGGAACACATACCAATCAGGATTGATTCCTTACAAAGACTACACAAGAAGGTTGCTACCTTTCTTCGATAGAGTCGAGTTTCATCACATCCCTCGTGATGAGAATCACATGGCTGATGCATTAGCCACTATCTCTTCTATGATTAGTGTAGGTCAATGGAATGACTTACCTAAGATTGACATAATACGCCTTGAACGGCCCGCTTACATCTTCACGATTGAAGCAGTCCTAGACGACAGACCTTGGTATCATGATATCAAATGCTTCCTTCAGAAACAAGAGTACCCTCCTGGGGCATCCAGGAAAGACAGAAAAACCCTCAGAAGATTGGCTGGAAACTTCTTCCTGAGCGGTGACACTCTCTATAAGAGAAATTTTGACATGCTCTTGCTCCGATGCGTGGACAGACCAGAAGCAGACATGCTTATGAAAGAAATTCATGAAGGATCCTTTGGCACTCATGCCAACGGACACACAATGGCGAGAAAAATTTTAAGAGCAGGGTACTACTGGTTGACCATGGAATCCGACTGCTACAAGTACATGAGAAGGTGTCACAAGTGTCAGATATACTCCGACAAAATTCATGTACCGCCATCACATCTCAAAGTTCTCTCTTCCCCATGGCCATTCTCGATATGGGGAACCGACATGATTGGCATGATTGAGCCCAAGGCTTCAAACGGACATCGGTTCATCCTAGTAGCCATTGATTACTAGCGTCATTCGCCAATGTAACCCGACAAGTGGTGGTTCATTTTATCAAAAACAATATCATCTGCCATTATGGTGTTCCAAGCGAGATCATTACTGACAATGGATCTAACTTGAACAATAAGATGATGAAAGAGTTGTGCACAGAGTTCAAGATTGAACATCATAACTCGTCTCCCTACCGACCAAAGATGAACGAAGCGGTAGAAGCGGCTAACAAGAACATCAAGAGGATCGTTCAAAAGATGGTTGTAACCTACAAAGACTGGCACGAGATGCTACCATTTACTCTTCACGGTTATCGCACATCTGTCTGCACTTCAACAGGGGCAACCCCTTTCTCTCTAGTATATGGCATGGAAGCAGTGCTCCCCATAGAAGTAGAGATCCCATCAATCCGAGCATTGATGGAAACTAAGCTCACCGAAGCTGAATGGTGTCAAAGCCGACACGACGAACTGAATCTGATCGAAGAAAAGAGAATCACGGCACTATGCCATGGTCAATTGTATCAACAGAGAATGAAGAGGGCGTTTGACAAAAAGGTCCGACCTCGTGTCTTCAGGAAAGGAGACCTCGTGCTCAAGAAGATACAATCATTTCTCACTGATTCGCGAGGCAAGTGGACTCCGAATTATGACGGCCCCTATGTGGTCACGAAAGCTTTCTCAGGCGGCGCCTTGAGACTTGCAACCATGGACGGAGAGGAATTTACCTACCCCACGAATGTTGATGTAGTCAAGAAATACTTCGCCTAAACTAAAAAAAAAAAAAACGTCTCGGTGGATTGAAAACCCGAAAGGGCGGTCCAGGCAAAAGTTAGAGACATGAAAAAAAAATCATCCCGATGGATTGGAAACATCATAGTACAATCCAGGAAAAAATTAGGGATAATGGCAAGTAACTATGTTCAACAGAGGCAAGTCCCTCCGCAGCAGCAGTTATACCATCCATCGGAGGAAAATTCCAGTCAAGGTCATCTTCGACAGAAGCTCAGGATGCCCCGAATTCAAAGTTGGTAGAAGGATAGCGGTCATTATGTTTCAACGTAGCCCATTTTCCCTGTAAATTACCATTTTCAAACTTTGTATATACTCTTTGGAATCACGCGTTTGGCTGATCTCCATCTTATCAATAAAATTTGAGCCCTTGTGCTTTTGTTTGTAATTCTTATTTGTTTTAGCTTTACAGAATGGCGTTTTAAAGGTGATTAACGATTCTTGAAATGAAACAAAAATGAATTTACTTGTTAAAACTTTTTCTGCTTTAAAATAAAGATGGAAATTTCTTTTGATTGTTGAACATCAAAAGAGCATCAACCGATTCTCCGGAAGTAAGCGAACTTCAAAGTGCAGAATCAAAGTACTCCTTCTACGCCAGTGCGCCTGAATGAAGGATCAATAGTGTCGGATGCAACTATTTCATCTGATACCCTCGGCCGAGTTCTTATCTCCTAAGCCCGACCAACATAGCTCCCAACAGGGACTATCTTTCCTAAGCAAGGTGGAATTGCTATTCTGGACCAGCGGTACTTCTTCGCCCCGCGATGGTCGAGTATCCGGTCATGTTCATTTTTTTAGTTGGTATTTCGCGTCAGTTTTGTCAGAATAAACATACATGCATCATGCATTATTGATTTACATTCACAGTCATATTGCATCACTATCACTCTAGTCGGTCTTGTCCCCTAGTGATAAAGGCCCTCTCAATCGAGTTGTCAGCCCTTTCCTCGTCGGGAAGTGTTACGTCTGAACAATCTCTCTCCTCCAGTTTTATTTCTGGATTGAAGTTGGGTCCTCGACCACTTTGATAACTGGAACCTCTGAAAGACCAGAGAGCCCTCAGTTAACACCACTCTTCGCCATTGAAGATGATATCCTTGTTTTCCCGGATTAAAGAAAATCCCCAGAGAAAGCCTCTTAAACAGAGATTCAGCAGTACGACAGTTTTTCTCCGAAAAACCCACTGATGAAAAGGTCATCGGCACCTCAAAATTGGATCACATCATATAGCATTTCTCCGAGAAGACCTCCGACAAAAGTATGATGTAAAGACCTCGAACGAAGGCAGTCTCTCAAGAGACTCGTTTTCCACAGTAGATTCGGCAAATGGCATCTCCAAACAGAGAAGTTTGTGCACCTCTACAATTCAGACGAGTGGATTCCCCAGCAAGTCTGACGTCAACTTTTTTCGTCAAATAGCATCTCCCCAGGAAAATTCGGCGAGAAGTTTGAAGGAAAGCCGCTACGAATAGCGTCCCTTGTCAATAAAGTTTATTGACAAAAGAAACCGAGACCAGTTCCTTGGTAGGAAACCAGGATCGAGGGGAAGTTTAAATCAGAAACTGAGACCAGTTCCTTGGTAGGAAACCAGGATCGAGGGGAAGTTTAAAATCAGAAACTGAGACCAGTTCCTTGGTAGGAAACCAGGATCGAGGGGAAGTTTAAAATCAGAAACTGAGACCAGTTCCTTGGTAGGAAACCAGGATCGAGGGGAAGTTTACCTTTTCTAAGCATCATTGCTTAGCGAAAGAAGATGAATGCGTGAATTACCATTCATAGACGCCATCAAAATTTCGGGTATTCCGATATTTAATCCTCTTGCACCCCGAATGCCCGAATACCTTCGTCATTCACACCTTCGGGTCCAAGAAGATTAAATAGGGGCATCTGTCATACGCCAAATTTTGACCACTAAGATTTCCCATCATTGTGCAAATCATCATCACAATATGGATGAACCATCACGCCTCATCAAATGCCTCAAGGATTGTTGAGCATTCACTACGATCAAAATTAGGGTTTAAAGCCCTCTCAGAGCCTTAGACAAAGGATCAATCAAGGAATGACTTGATCTTCAACTTGTCTAGCCTCTAGAATATCCACAATGGATCAAAAGGACTCCCACTTCAAGGATTAAGCACAAGGCTGCTCCTTTCTAGGTGGATCAAGTCTCAAGATCGACAGTGTCACCAAATTAGGGTTTTGGTCGACCAGGGCCTCCAGATGGAAATTTTTCATCTGGGCACAAACCAATGATCCAAAACATAACCTAATATACTCCATGGGACCTCATGGACCCAAGCATCAAGTCAATTTGACCTTAGGGGATGCATACATCAAAAATCAGGAATTAGGGTTTCTTGACCTAATTCACCCCTAAGTTGACTTTTAGGGCAAATCATGAGCCAAGACCTCAAGACATGATTTGAGGGTTTCTAATGAAATATATTGATCCATTTGGAACAATGGATTAATCCAAGAAGCTTGAGCAACAAGTCTCAATTTCATCTGCACCACAATTAGGGTTTCGCGGGAAAAGTCAATTGTAAATTTGACTTTTGACCAGGACATGCTCCCAAACCCTAAGACATGATTCAATATACCCTATGACACCCATGGAACATGTCCATCAAGTTTGATTTAGGTCAAGGACATGATTTCATGAAGAATTGCACAGTTTGGAATTCATCTGATAAAAAGTCAACTGTGCACAAAAGTCAACTTTGACTTTTTGAGATTTTTCACCAAAATGGATTTTTAACCCTAAAATGATGTTAATGTATGATTTGAATCATCATTCATCAAGAAAAATCAAAGAAAGTGGGATAACTTGTAAAAGGGGTAACCATAAAAACTTAGAAAAATTTCTAAGTTATGGAAAAAGTGACACTAATGTGCCAACTTTGGAGGATCATAACTCCTAAACCACAAGGCCATTGGTCCCCATTAAAAGCTTGATTTGTAGATCTCATTGCCCTCTACAAAAGCTTCATACTGACCTATGTCCAAATTCCTCATGGATTTTGAGTTATGGAGTGATCAAAATCAAGAAAAGTCACTTTGTTCCAACACTTAGTGAAAATTTCACTAAGTCAGATTTTACCCTACTTTTTGCCAAATGTAGGGGGATTTTTCAATTGGATTCAAAAGAGATCAAAACCAAACATGTTCAAACAGTTGTTGTATCATGTAAGGGCTTTCCAAAATGGCCAAGAACATTACCAAATCCAATTTGAGTCATGAGATATGACATTGGCAAGTTGCCTTGTTGAAATCTATCAAGGCAAGGCAGATTTTGCATTTTTGGTCTATTTGCCAAAATCAGCCAAATCCAAATGTTCCTATCCACTTGGACACCTCTGAGGATTGAATCTAAAGGGGACAATCACTGAGCCAAGCCTCCAAAGTCTTTGGAACAAGAAATAGCATGTTGAACCTAGAATGGCCAAAATAGGGACAAAACTCCAATTTTGGATTGGAGCATTCAATGGAAGCATCAAGGTGGCATGGACTGAGCCATTCTCAACTGAATTCAGTCAAGACTTATCCAAGACCAAGGGAACCACAGCCCTGTGCCCTAACCTCTAGTCAATGGCTAGAGGAGACTTGCATTTCCATTGGCCAACATTGAACAAACACCTGCTGCAGTTGCCATTCACTGTGGATCCCAAAACAAACTTGCTCTACTATAAATAGAGCTCAATTGTGATCAGTTTGAGTACACCAAAGCCATCAAACAGATGCTTTCCTCAAAATCTCTTCTTTCACTCCAATTTTGCCTTCTAAGGCAAGTCACTATCGGGTTTTGAGTTTGAGAGCTTTTCCAATCAAACCAATCACTCACACACCTCACATACATCATATAGAAGTGATCCAAACACTCACATAACATCTGGAACACAGATTTCACAAAATCACCAACCAATTGCTCAAGTTCTTGACAGTTTTGCAGTTGAGGTACCATCTTCAGCTCCAAACCATATCAATCCATTCCAAGCATTCATACACACTCCATAGCACCTAGGGAAGCTATCCAGATCATTGGAACCTAGCTGTAACACCTCCAACACAAATCACGATCACCAGCTGCAAGTGGTAAGCATGAGCTCTTCTAACTCTATGATCCATGCAATTTTTGCTGCACAATAATTTGGCCATATGTTCATAATCATGCATGGAATGTTTCCCCTCAATTAATTGCATTGTTTGAATCGTGTATCAAAAATCCTAGCCTTCATGCAGAAATTAGGGTTCTTGAGGATTTTTCATGATTTCTTGTTATATGTTTAATTTAAATGAAATTAATTGTCATAGACATGATCGTGAGGTTAAAACGAGTTGATTGGTATGTGGATTGCATGATATAATCAAGTATTCAGTGAGATTGGAGAGAAAATGCAAATCTGGGCAAAACTGAAAAATGCGCGTGTTCTTGCCTTTGTTCTTGGCGCCATTTTTCAATATTTGAATATTTGAATTTTGTGATTTTATTTAATTGATTCAAAAATTAATTTCTCTCTGAGTTTTAATGATTTTGAGTTGATTCTTTTTTTAATAATTCACAAAAATGTTAAAATATTTTATTTTCCCAAAAAATCCCAAAAATATTATTTATTTTGTATAATTGATATTTTTGCAAAGAATTAATGTTTTAATTGTTTTTGACATTTAAAATATTTTTTCCACCTTGATTTTGCAACTTTTAATGCTTTCTAATTATTTTGTAGGTCAATACTAAATTTTTAAAGCATTAATCCAAGATCACAATTTGTTTTCCATATGTTAAACAATTTTGATCATTTTGATTGAATTTTTATTCAATTAAAACACATTTTGAAAACAAATTAGGGTTTTTGGATTAATTCAACCCTCATAAATCATTTTCAAAACACTTCTGGGCCTCTAATAGAGTGTAAGACCCAACCCTTTGTAAGTACAACCCATTTTGGGCCTCACTTATTGTATAAGTCCCGTTGTATTTCAAAAAGTTCGACGCGATCATCATCCGTTGAAAAACAAACCTTGGGCCTACCCTCGAGTAGTAAGACCCATTTCTTTTCTTTAAAACTCTTTGGGCCTCTAATAGAGTGTAAGACCCAATCCTTTTTTTGACCAAATCATTTTTGGGCCTCAGTGTATTGTATAAGTCCCGATACCGTAAAAAATAAACGGCGCGATCATCGCCAGTTTAAAAATAAACCAACTGGGCCTCTCCTTGAGCTATAAGACCCATTCAAAACTTTTGGGCCTCTAATAGAGTGTAAGACCCAACCCCCTTCTAACCAAAATCATTTTGGGCCTCACTTATTGTATAAGTCCCTCTGCGTTAAAAGAAAACCTCGGCGCGATCGCCATTTTAAACAGAAAAATCAATTGGGCCTACCCTCGTGTTATAAGCCCCACCCTTTTTCTTTAAAACTTTCTGGGCCTCTTGAGAGAGTGTAAGACCCAAATCCCTTTGTACAGAAAACAATTTTTGGGCCACAGTCACTTGTATAAGTCCCTCTGTACAAATTCAAACAGTGCGCTCACTGATAAAACCCTGGGCCTCTCCTTGAGCTGTAAGCCCCAAATCTTTCTTTTTCAAAGCACTTTCTCCTTTGATTTTGAATATACTATTGTTTTCAATCTTTCTTTGTTGAACAACTAACCAAACAGCATGGAAGCTCTACAACCGAGTAAGTGTTTATACGCTTTCATTTACCACTTTCATATACATATAACTGTATTGTGGGGTTGTTTCGCTGTAAGTCTTCTGTCATAAACTCATATCAGTTGTGTAATAATAGTATAGATATTTAGAGTTTCCCCGGCAACTACGTCTAGAACTAGGTGACGCCGTTTCGTTTATTCGTAGAAATAGACAACTAGATCCCCAATAGGATCACCAGATACAGTCTTCTCTTCGGTTGTCCTCATTAGGAATTGTCAAGAAACTCTACTCCCAGAGATGAATGTATTCTCCGTGAATGGCATCTTTGAGTTTCTTCCAAATTCTCGAACTTTCCTGACTTGATCTATTCCTTGTGAATAGCTTGCCTTGAATTTCTCGGGGTTTGGGGACCCACGAGCTTCTTAAAAGCATCGGCCTCCTCTTGGGCATCGTACAAGGACCCACAGGCTTCCTAAAAGCAACCCCGCCTCCTCTTGGGCTTAGTACAAGGACCCTACGGCTTCTTAGAAGTATTCACAGCCTCCTCTTAGGCTTCGTATAATGATCTCTTCCTCCGGGAATGATAGCCTCCTCTTGGGCTTCGTACAAGGACCCGTCGGCTTCTTAAAAGTTTCCAGCCTCCTCTTGGGCTTCGTACAAATTGTCCCGACGACCTCCTAGAGGTATAGGAACAGAACTTAGTCATCTGCATAGAACAGTCCTTTCAAAGAGTCTACTACTGTTTCTCAAAGCATAGTACAAAAGATGAAACTGTAGACACGGACAGTCTAATCTCCTTGAGTCTCAAAGACATTCTCAAGTGACCCCTTCGTTAAATAGGAAGGAAACCCGTAGACTCGGACAGTCTCAATACCCTTCGAATTTCCCACTTCCTTAAAGAACAGGAATAACTCGGATCCTCGAATCAAATCCTTGAGTACAGTGTTGCTCATATAAGAACTAATTTTCTCTTTCAAAATCAGTATACTGGACCTGTCACTCAACTGAAACAGCGTCAGCCTCCTCTTAGGCTTTGTATAATGATCCTTCTTTAGTGAAGTTAGCCTCCTTTTGGGCTTTATACAATGATTCTCCCCAGCGGAGTCAAACAACGTTTAGCCTCTCTCTCGGGCTTTGTACGAGACACATAAGAGACTCCCTCGTTGAGTCAATCACCTCTTTCACCTCCATCTCGGGCTTTATACGAGATACAAGAAGGTTCTTATTGAGCCAAACCAACAACAGCCTCCATCTCGGGCTTCGTACGAGATACAAAAAAACTCTCTTGTTGAGTCAAATAGCCTTCATCTCGGGCTTTATACGAGATACCAAAAGACTCCCTCGTTAAGTCGAAACCTTTTAGCCTCTCTCTCTCGGGCTTCATACGAGACACATATTAGCCTCCTCTTAGGCTTTGTATAAGAAAACCGCTGGTTGATCCAATCAACCTTTTAGCATCAAAATTGTGCCTCGTTCACAGTACACAAACATCAACAACTCCGTTCCCTTCATCTAATTGCTGTAAGCAGCAAGCCTCTGGATCATCTACATTCATGCCACTGTCCCTCTTTTAGCATGAGAAATTCCTAAGGAAAGATGGCATTGCTCTAAACTGAGTTAAAAGTCTTCTCCTTCAGGTTAAAATTCCCTATAAAGGAAATTATGGCATTGCCGGATTCACAAATCCCGGTTAAAGTAATCCTCCTTTACAGTCAGCCACCCAACAGTTGTGACAAACAGACCCCTTTAGAGGTGACAAATTCTCTCTATGGTCAACACTTTTAGCTTCACATCTTGGGCTTTAAACAAGATACAAACCACCTTTAGCTTCACGTCTTGGGCTTTGAACAAGACACCAAAACAACCATTTCCTCCCATAGAATAGGAGGAACTACGAACGCTCTGATTTCCCTATTTCGGTAAACGGGAATACGTAGGCATAAGATTGAAAGAAAAAATCTTAGCGAGCACACTAAACAAAAACCCAAAATCCCATACTTTCATACATTCGTCCTAACATCCTAACCAATAGCCTAAAGTACCCCTCGTCAACAAAATAACCTAGGGGAGACCCCGAATCTTTGTAGCATCTGTAAACCAACAGTTTTGACTGTATAACCTCAGTATGCAAGCAGGGTTAGTTGGAGACATCTATTTCCCTTCCTTCATCAGCTTTAATAGGATAAAAAATGAATCTAGCTGTAGTACCAGAGCGATCGTGCTTCGCAACCACATCCAAAAATCACTCGTTACACCTAAGGTCGTGAATAATGTAATAGAAATTGAATTGATGACGACGATGTAGCATCAGAACTACAATTTTGGGAAAATGCCCTTATTGTTTATGTTCTTGGTGAAGATATCAATATGAATATGATGAAGAATTTTATGGTGAAAACGTGGAATTTTGTCCATCTCCCAGAGCTTTATTATCACGATGAGGGATACTTCATTCTTCGTTTCAAGACTCATGATGATATGGAAGATGTGTTGATGAAGGGACCTTACACTATACGAAATATGCCGATGATAATCGTAGAATGGCGACCTGATTTTAATCTCAAGAAAGATCTATTGAGAACTCTTCCAATCTGGGTTAAGCTACCTCAGCTTCCCTTGCACCTATGGGGAGCAAAAAGCCTTAACAAAATTGGAAGCGCCATAGGATCCCCTCTGGTCACAGATGAATGTACTGCGCATAAGTTAAGAGTGTCCTATACGAGGATATTGGTGGAAGTTGATATCACACATAAGCTCCTTGATGAAATTACTATCACAGATAATTAGGGGAGGAAGAGAAAACAACCCATTGAGTATGAATGGAGACCAAAGTTCTATGATAAATGTCAGGAAATTGGACATCAATGTGGTATTCTACAAAAGCAAAAAGTTTGGAAGGCCAAACAAAGTGTTCCAGAAAAAGAGAATGTGCCTGGAGCTGCCACACCCAAAGAGAAGATTGTGCCTGAGGTTACCACACCTAAAGTGCATCCAAAGATCAGAACTAAAGAAGATGAAAGCAAATGGACAATTATTAATAAACCATCAAGAGATAGAGGAAAAAGTATTTTATTTGCTGAATCATCTAATGTTGTACCTTGTTTGAATGGATTTGAGGCTTTGAGGGATTTGAATGCCCCAAAAGGTCCTTATGACAGGGGTCAATGTTAGTCTCCAGGAATGTGAGGGGGCTCAACAAGGCTGGTAACCTAAGGGAGATCAGTTCCCATCTCCTAAAGCTGCAGCCAACTATAGTTGTTTTAATTGAAACTAGGGTGAAGGAAAACAAAGCTACTAATATTAGAAAGAAACTCTGTTTAAAAAGTAGATACCTTGACAACTACAACTGTCATGGGAATGGAAGAATGTGGATAGCCTGGGACGACACTAAGGTGGATATTCGATATGAGGATAGCTCTAGTCAATACATACATTGTGGTGTCTATGAGTTATTTGGTAAGTTCAAGTTCTGGTTGACAGCTATATATGCTCATAACCAACTTGACAAAAGGAAAAATCTATGGAAGGATATGGAGAGGCTGCACAATAAACAACAAGGGTCTTGGTATGCAATTGGGGATTTTAATAATGTAGCCAAAACTCAGGACAGGATTGGTGGTAAGATTATGACAGAAGCAGAGTATGCAGATTTGCACACTATGATGAACAACACTGGTTTATGTGAGATGGATAGTTCCGGGGAGTTCTTTAGTTGGTCCAATAAGCAGGCTGGGAGCCCTATTTATTCTCGCATAGATATAATCTTGGCTAATGTGGCTTGGTTCCAAGAGCATAGTGAGGCAATCCAGAACATCCTCCCACCTCATGTTTCAGACCACGTTGTCTTATATCTGTCTGAACCTGGAACTGTGAGAAAAAATAAGCAATTTGAATTCAATAAGTGTTGAGTGGATGCTATTGGTTTCTATGAGGTCGTGGATAAGAGCTGGTCTAAACCTGCTAGAGGCACACCTATGCAAAAGCCTTGGCATAAGTTGAAGAGACTACAACCAAATTTGATGAAGTTGAATAAGCATACTACTGATATTCAGCAAAAAATAGCCACAGCCAGGCAAAATCTTAATCAGGCATATGTAGATTTAAAAACCCACAGGATGGATGCTGTCAAGATTAATAAAGTGAAGCAGTTGACTGAGGAGATCATAAATTGGAATGAGATAGAGGAGAAAATGATGATGAAAAAAACTAAAATTGATTGGCTCAAAATGGGGGATGGAAATAATGCTTTCTTCCATGCTTACTTGAAGGCTAGGCATAATTCCAAAAGCATAAGGGTGATACAAAGGCTGGATGGCACTATTTTAACTTCTCAAAAAGACACTGCTCAAGAGGTGACTGAGTTCTATGGAAACCTAATGGGACAAAATAGTAATGAGCTCAACCATGTAGATATTGAGGCTCTTAGAAGTGGAAACCAACTCAATATGGAGCAGAGAGAATATCTGGTGAGTCCTATCACTGTTAAAGAAATTGAAGAGGCATTGCAAGGCATAGGTGATTTGAAATCCCCAGGTGGTAATGCCTATGGCTCATAATTCTTCAAATCTTGCTGGCACATTATTAAGATGGACGTTGTAGATGCAGTTATGGAATCTTTTGAGCATGACAGGATTTATATACCTTTTAACCAAACTGTTGTTGCCTTGGTTCCAAAGACTGATGATGCTAAGTTTGTGAGGGATTATAGGCCTGTAGCAGGCTGTACTACATTCTACAAGATAATGTCTAAGGTCCTAACTGCCAAAATGGGAAATATGCTTCCTAGTATTATCAATTTATCCCAGGTTGCCTTTGTTCCAGGACAAATTATCCATAACCATATCATGCTTGCCTATGAACTACTTAAAGGTTATACTAGAAAAGGAGGTACTCCAAGGACTATGATCCATCTTGATCTGCAGAAGGCCTATGACATGGTGGATTGGCATGCTATGGAGACTGTCCTAAAGGAGATGGGAATGCCTAGTAGATTCACCCAATGGATTATGAACATGGTAACTACTGTCACATACATCTTTAATGTTAATGGAGAGTTTAATGATGTTTTGCAGGCCAAAAGAGGCATCAGGCAGGGGGACCCTATATCCCCCTTGCTCTTTGTGGTGATGATGGAATATTTGACTAGGCTTTTGGCTAAAATGCAATTGGACCCAAACTTTAATCACCATGCAAAGTGTGAGAGATTGGGGATCACCCACCTCACCTTTGCAGATGATGTTTTACTTTTTTGTAGAGGAGATGTTGTATCAGTGGAAATGATCCTAAAAGATGTCAATAAATTCTCTATGACTACTGGTCTGGTTGTGAATCTAAGCAAATGCAAGATATATTTTGGTGGAGTAGACAGGGACACAAAGAGTAAGATGCAGAAAATTACTACTTTCAAGGAAGGCCAATTACCAGGCCCTTGGAGTACCCTTGACTTGTAAAAAGCTTAATGTTAATCATTATCTTCCTCTTATTGACAGGATCATGGCTAGAATTCGACATTGGACCTCGAAACTCTTAAGTTTGGCTGGGAGAATCCAATTAGTGAAGAGTACGATCAATGTTATCATCCAATACTTGATGAAGTGCATGCCCATTCCAAAGAGTGTCATAAAAAAGATTGAAGGAATGTGCAGGAGTTTCATTTGGACTGGCAGCCAAGAAGCAAGCAGGAAAAGTCCAATTGCATGGAACACTGTCTGCAATCCTAAAAGACAAGGAGGACTGAACATTTTCAATATGGGAGTGTTGAACAAGGTAACAATGTTGAAATGTCTTTGGAATTTGTGTAAGAAAACTGATAACCTATGGGTTAAGTGGGTGCACGTGCACTACTTGAAGGGAAAACCTATCATGGGGGCTGCAATTACTAAGAGCAGCTCTTAGGTAATAAAGAACATTATGAGCCTTATGGATCAGATCAGTGGAATCCAACCTGTCTGGGACAATATGATCAGCACGAGGAAGTTCAGTATGAAAACTCTTTACGAGGCCTTGATGGATGATAATAGTAGAGTTCATTGGAGGTTCTTGTTCAAAGGAAATAATGCCAGACCTAGAGCCATCCACACAACTTGGCTTGTTTGTCATGGAAAAATAGGCACTAAAGATAAACTAGTGAGATTTGGTTTGATTAATGAAACTAGATGCATCATGTGCAATGAGGCTGATAAGACATTGTATCATCTGTTCTTTGAATGCAAAGTATCCAAGAGCATTTGGCGGTGTATTTTGCAATGGATAGAGATTCAGCATGATCCCCAATGTTGGAATGCTGAGCAGTTTTGGATTTTGGAGCGAGTAGTGAAGAAGGGTTGGAAAGCCAACTTGTTGAAACTTGCCATCAAGGAAACAATTTATGGAGTGTGACAATATAGGAATGGGAAGATTTTTGGAAGGAATACTCACGGGGACACACAAGTATTAACATTTTGTATAGAGGTTGGGGTAGAAAAAGCTAAGGAAACATATAGCTCTTTTGATGATTTAGTCTATTTTCTAGTCTTTTTGGATGGTTGGATCATTTGATCACCTTGTATTTGATTTGTTTTTTGAGTTAATATATCTCCTTTTTTTTTTTAATATATCTCCTTTTTGATTAAAAAAAAAACTTTAATTTCAAAAATCAAACTTTAATTACTACTTACTAGTACTAAATAAAAAGTTTCCCGATATACAGACATTTGAAAAGAATATACCCCTGTTAACAATTAAACAATATTTAATTATGAATTATAAAAAAAATTGATAAATTAAATATTAAAACTTGTATTTTAGTGTATATTATCAAATACTCCATACATAAATTGTCTATTATTTTTCGAAATATAATAAAAGGAAAATTAACTATATCTCATAAAATAATGACAGCGATTCTAAAATATAAATTATTTTAGTTATTATTTTTTTGTATTTTAAATGGACTAATTTATAAAATATTTATAATAATTTAGAAAATAGACTTAGTTTTTTTATTGATAATTTTATTATTATTAAAATATTGAATTGAGAGTAGTGTATGTAGAAAATATAAGGCCCTTGATTAAATTAAAAATTAGAGAGTAAATTAAATTGTATATATTTTATAAGAGAGTAAAAAAAAAAAAATATATATATATATATATATATATATATATATATATATATATATATATATTATTTTTGAGAATATAAAATAGTAGTTATTTTATGATAATTGTTTTTTGCCTTAAATAGTCAATTGATTACATAAGTTTGCGTGTTTTTTTGGTTTAAATAATCCCTTCATATTAATTTTTTTTTTTTTTTTTTTTTAGTCTTTAAAATTAAATCCGTAAAAAACCTACATATTTTGTCACAGATTTTAACTTTATAACTAAAAGCAAATGAAATTTAATATTTAAGAACAAAAATACACTATTTAAGCTTTATTTTTTATATAAATATGTCAATTATTAAAAGGCAAAGGAAGTTAATTTTAAGAACTAAAATTTAAATTAATATTAATTATATTACAGTTTTTTATTATATTTTAAGGGAATTGATTTTGTAATCCAGAAACACATTTTATTGTCCATTTGTTATATATATATATATATATTTATAAAAGCAGTAAAATTATATAAGAAAGAAAGTATTTAACATCAAAATAAATAAAAAATATATATTTCAAGTGAGACAAATAACATGAAATGGAGAGTGCATATTATTTTTCCATAAATAAATAATTTTTTATAAAGATAAATTATTAAATAAAAAATAAAAAGTAAAAAGTGTATGGGGATATAAAACATAACCCATCAAATAACTAGCAAAAATGATAGTTGAATATATCCAACTTATTCCTCAAAAAGTTTTTAAAAGCACAAATAGGAAGTGAGTCTTATCAAATATCATAATCAACAAACAAAACTATGCATTAGTTAATCTATGTGCACATGTATTTTCTTCTATGAAAATGCGAGATATTTTAAATTCAAAGGAACGTATGGTGTGTAAAGTATTTTTCTATTTAATTAAAATATACCAAGAGACAATGTTCACATTAGAAAATGCAGAAATAGCCAACATTGAGTAAGTTTCAGGTCAAAGATGTATCCAATTTCTTCTGTTAGCATATTCAATAGAAAACATGACTCTGCAATTCAACTTGAAAGAAAGTGCAAACTCCAATCTTAGATGAGAAATCTCCCAAGAATTTTGCTAAATTATCCCTAAATACACCACCACAAATTAATATTCCAGGATTTACTCATGAAAATCTATCTATGTTGCATTTAATCCAATTATGATTAACTCACTTGTATGATTTTAGGTGCGGATGGAGATGAAAGTTTGATGTCAAAGCATTTAATAATTTTAAACTCGTGAATTGAAGAGTACATGTGCCCATTGAAAAAAGTATATGTCATATAGATCAATTGTTTAACATGAAGAATGTCTCTATAAAAGTAATTTTTACCATCTTATAAAATCTGATATCATTCTTGTGTGCCAAGTTTTCCAAAGAATTATTCTGTTGAAAGTCATTATCATATTCTAAATTTGAGAGCACCAACTTCTTCCAGCAACTTTGAATAAGGTTTCATAACAAGTTCTATCAATGTTCATGTCAAACAATCGCTCCATCCAATGCCATAAAAAGTATTGTGGTATTTTAGATCGAACTCTAGTGTCAATAAGGGTAGCTTCATGGTTCGACAGGAGTTATGCATGCTGCAGTCGAAGTCTGTTCTAGCATGCAGTCAAAATATGTTAGTTTTGTGTTTAAGTTAGCATGTCGAATTAGGCATTGCTTGTAAGTCCAATTGTTTAAGTTTTCTTATTGCTTAAGTTAGCTTAGTAGTCTATTAATATACTAGTTCTCTCAGGTTGTTGAGAGAGGTTAATTGTTGTATTCACTTGTAATCTTTGAACCCTTCTTGAGAAAGTGAATAGTAAAAAAGATTTAACCAATTCTGATTCTTCTTCTTCCTTATTCTCTACGTTTTGTAACACCTAATACGGTTTCTTGTGTTTGTTCAAGAACCTCAATCTTTTTCTCATATTTTAGTTTGTTCTTGACGACATCAATTCACAAGAAACTGGTGCGGTGAGCGTGGAGGAGAAGATGCCGTCAACAAATTATGAGATTGAGAAATTCACCGGTGTGAATGATTTTAGTTTGTGGAGCTTGAAGATGCAAGCCCTTCTTGTTCAATAGTGTTTGTTAGAAGCGTTGAAAGGATCGGAGAAGATGGATGCTGCAATAACAGAGAAGGAGAAGACAACTGTTAGTTTCTTGGATTGGCTGGAATTTTGGTAAAACAAAGTATGTTCAATGTTGATGTCAAGGTGGTGATGTTGCAACATTGAGTCTTAACACTGGGTTGTGTTAAGTAGTGAAGTTGTTCAATGTTTGATGTCAAGGTGGCGATGTCACAACATTGAGTCTTAACACTGGGCTGTGTTAAGTGTTTAAGTTACTGAAGTTTGGATGTCTGATGTCACAAGCGATGTTGTGACATTAGATCTGCAGAATTAATAACATCAGGTTGTGATGTTATTAGGGTTTGCGTGTTAGCTGGAATTGTGGAGAGCAAGCTGTCTCATTGGATGCGAATATCTTGGGATAGATATTCTCTGCTGCATAGGAGATCTGGTGCAGATTTGTAGGAGATTTAAAAGGTTGAAGATTTGAAAAGATTTTAGGAGAAAATCTGTTTTGAATATTCAGTTTTAAATAACAAATCAGGTCAGATATTGTAGGAGGTCCAAGTCCAATTCAAGGAGCTATATAAAGCGCATCAGTACTGAAGAAAAAGTGACGAAGAAAAAGAGCTAAAGACTGAGAGTCGTTTGTGTCTTCGTGTATGTTTTGTAAACCATTCGAGTGTGAATTGGTGTTGAAGCGGATATAGCGGCAAGCAACAAACATTTTGGAAGTATTTTTCAAGGAATTTATCGTGTCCACAGAGATCGGTTCGAGGGAAAGAATGCCGTTCGATAATCTCTCGCATTTATGAGTTTGGTTTTGAATGGTTTCAAACAAGAAAACAGAAAAGTAAACATTAAAACAAAAAGAACTTCATTCTTCAACAAGAAAAACTCGTCCGACAATGCATATAATCGACTACTCACAAACTTAAACTTACCGACCAGTTATACTCCACCTACAGGACTCCTCAAAATCACCCAGCATCGCTCACAACACAGGTTATGTCTAACGCAAAGTTGAGCAAGCAACCGTGTCACTCTCTTCGTCACTCTCGCGAGCGAAGCCTCGAAACACGGAAACATGAAGTTCCGACACCCAAACGGATTGTTAGCGCTAAATCTATCTCTAGAGTCCAGAAACTAACTGACAATCGTCCCTAATCGAAGTTTGCGACGGTTATGTCTAACGCAACCCAAACCCCGCGCATAAAGCAAAAATCAGAGACAAATACCAATTAAGATTTGTAAAGCAAGTTTTATACAACGCCATGGGCGACAAATATACATGAGTTTGCAGTAAATACATATACACAACCCAACCATAAAGAAAAACACAAAGAAGAAGAGAAATGAACCAAACATCTCGCGGTTTGTCGGCGCCGGTCGACGATCAATCCACTCCGGATCATCCGTATGCATGCTCCACAGTTGTTTTCTAAGCTAATCCTATGAAAAAATGAAGTTTGATGGAGTTGGAGCAAAAACCCCCAAAACCATAACCAAAAAAATGCTGAAAAATGAAGTTTATAGGTGTTTGTTGCTGCCCAGGTTCGCACTGCGAACATCCATTCGCACTACGAACATACGCCGCATTTCCAACGTCAAAAATTGTGTTTTTTAAGCATTCATGCACTATTCATTCGCCCCCCGGTTCGCAGTGCGAGTGCGCCAGCGAGTGCTCGCCACGGGCGTTCGCATTGCGAACATGACAGTACACCAGCAACTTGTTTTTATCATAACTCATGAACCGTAACTCCGATTGACGCACGGTTTGAAGCGTTGGAAAGCTTATTCAATGATCTTTATGAATATTGAATAATCCCATTGCTGGAACACCTATAAAAATAAATGAAAATCAATTACTCTCAATGATATTTACACGATACGCAATATACACACGAAAACATAAAGTAAACGTATTTACGAACAAAGCGGGGTTTATTCAACCAATTTTTAGCACAAAGTAATGATAAGTGCAACAAAACTTATATACAAAAATAGGTACATTTTGCACTTATCAAACTCTCCCCAACTTACCTAATTGTTTGTCCACAAACAAGAATCAAACACACTTGAAAATGCACAAGCAATATCCAAAGAATGACGAATCAACAGGTTTTGAAAAACGGAAACGAATGAATGGTTCAAATGAAAACGGTACACACAAAAAGTAAATACTTACCACTAAACTGCAACGATAACATAGTCACGAAACAAAAGCAAAATACAAAAATTCATGCCGAACATTCTAAAACAACACAAGTTCCAAAGTGAATCACACCTAGTAAAAAAAATCATCGGTAGATGAAAAACACAAAATGAGGTTCTTTCACTCACACAACAATCTTGCAAACAAAAGACTAAATTATGCATACATCCACAAATTCACATTAAAAATACAAATGCAAGAATCACAAGGACTTTCAAGGTTGTAACGTGGTCGGGTAAACAAACAAGGGGCAATTTCTAAAGGTAATTGAAACAAAAACTTGCCTAAACCTAAGGGAGTGAAAACTCACAAAGATTCACACACAAAATTTCAACCAACTTCTTCCAAAATCCCAAGCGCTACACAACACACAACACTTATTGAAACTCTTTTTGTTTCCTTTTTCAAGGATTTTTCTTTTTCTTCCTTTTTTCTTTCTTTTTCTCTTTCACAAATTTTTCTCTTTTTTCTTTTCTTTTTCAATCCTCATAGAATCCAACCAATGAGTATACAATCATCCTCTCCCCAACTTGAATTCAACCGCACCATCATGTGAATACTCCCTACTTTCTAAGGCAAAGAAAAAATCCATACAACAACACAAAGTTGAGGTCCAAGAAAAAACAAAATCCATTCAAAAATAAGTGAACTAAATACTCATAGACAAGCATTAAGTTCAAATAGAAACATGGATCAAAAAGCTCAAAGGGGTTACGAATTCTCACACACTCACAAGGTGAATTGACTATTTGGCTAAGGTGGTTGTGCTCAAAATGAAACAATTGCCTTGATCCTTTTCATGCATTCATATAATCAACACAAATAAAAGATTCAACATAATAAAATCCAGTTAGAACAAGAATATTGGTACTCCGCATATATGAACAATGGAAGGCCACCTCACAAAAAGGTTGGGAACTAAAGTGATTCACAATAGAACAAGTATACAAAAGAATGAATGTCATGAAAGTTTGTAAAATGCCTAAGTATCATGAATATGCTAAAGTATAGAAAGCGATAAATACATACCTCGGACGTGTACAAAACTTAACAAGATCATTACCACGCATTCGCAAGTTGAAACGAACCAACATGGAAAATCACAAAAGCACCCTCAAGCTACTCAAAACAAGCTCATTGACAAACGCGAAAACTATTAATATACACAAACACACTACCAATGGAACCCTTCATTCGCACTGCGAATCATTCGCAAGCTTCATTCGCACTGCGAACCAATCAGCGAGCCTTCGCTGGACCCTCGCCAGGAGTTCGCAGTGCGAACACACGGAAATTGCAAAACTGGAACTCTCTGCCTCCATTCGCTGGCGCCTTCGCTGGTCCTTCGCAGTGCGAACCTTCGCTGGGCCTTCGCCAGATTGTTCGCACTGCGAACACCCTGTTGCAGCAAAAAAACTCAGTGGAAACTTGCATTGGTTCCATGTGTTCACAATTTTGCTCCATTCATGCCTATACCTGCACATTAACACACAAATTACAAGCTCCACACATATATTCCAATGGGAACAACCCAAAAATAATGGAAACAGACAATATATACGATATATACAAAACTCAAAAACAAAGAAACTATCGTAATGCGATTCAATATCAAAACCAATCCCCGACAACGGCGCCATTTTGTTGAAGCGGATATAGCGGCAAGTAACAAACATTTTGGAAGTATTTTTCTGGGAATTTATCGTGTCCACAGAGATCGGTTCGAGGGAAAGAATGTCGTTCGACAATCTCTCGCATTTATGAGTTTGGTTTTGAATGGTTTCAAACAGGAAAACAGAAAAGTAAACATTAAAACAAAAAGAACTTCATTCTTCAACAAGAAAAACTCGTCCGACAATGCATATAATCGACTACTCACAAACTTAAACTTACCGACCAGTTATACTCCACCTACAGTACTCCTCAAAATCACCCAGCATCGCTCACAACACAGGTTATGTCTAACACAAAGTTGAGCAAGCAACCGTGTCACTCTCTTCGTCACTCTCGCGAGCGAAGCCTCAAAACACGGAAACATGAAGTTCCGATACCCAAACGGATTGTTAGCGCTAAATCTATCTCTAGAGTCCAGAAACTAACCGACAATCGTCCCTAATCGAAGTTTGCGACGGTTATGTCTAACGCAACCCAAACCCCGCGCATAAAGCAAAAATCAGAGACAATTACAAATTAAGATTTGTAAAGCAAGTTCTATACAACGCCATGGGCGACAAATATACATAAGTTTGCAGCAAATACATATACACAACCCAACCATAAAGAAAAACACAAAGAAGAAGAGAAATGAACCAAACATCTCGCGGTTTGTCGGCGCCGGTCGACGATCAATCCACTCCGGATCATCCGTATGCATGCTCCACAGTTGCTTTCTAAGCTAATCCTATGAAGAAATGAAGTTTGATGGAGTTGGAGCAAAAACCCCCAAAACCATAACCTAAAAAATGCTGAAAAATGAAGTTTATAGGTGTTTGTTGCTGCCCAGGTTCGCACTGCGAACATCCATTCGCACTGCGAACATACGCCGCCTTTCCAACGTCAAAAATTGTGTTTTTTAAGCATTCAGGCACTATTCATTCGCCCCTGGGTTCGCAGTGCGAGTGCGCCAGCGAGTGCTCGCCACGGGCGTTCGCATTGCGAACATGACAGTACACCAGCAACTTGTTTTTATCATAACTCATGAACCGTAACTCCGATTGACGCACGGTTTGAAGCGTTGGAAAGCTTATTCAATGCTCTTTATGAATATGGAAAAATCCCATTGCTGGAACACCTGTAAAAATAAATGAAAATCAATTACTCTCAATGATATTTACACGATACGCAATATACACACGAAAACATAAAGTAAACGTATTTACGAACAAAGCGGGGTTTATTCAACCAATTTTTAACACAAAGTAATGATAAGTGCAACAAAACTTATATACAAAAATAGGTACATTTTGCACTTATCAATTGGTATTATTGTTTTGAGTTGTTCTTGATCAAAGTTGTGAAGCAGAATCAAGTAGTGTTATTCAAAGTGTGTGATCTTTGAATTATATCACTGAAGTGTTTTAGGGATTGAGTAGTGTTCTCATATCTAAGTGGTTTCTTAGGTAGAAAGTCACTAGTAGGAATTAAGATTAGGAGATTGTCAACTGGGTTGTTGGGTCTGTAATTTAATTCTACAAGTAGTGAATTTCATCCCTGGCTTGGTAGCCCCCAGACGTAGGTAGTTAGACCGAACTGGGTGAACAATTCATTGTGTTGATTTATTGCTGTTATTGCACTGTCCATTGTTCAGAGTGTGTTGTTGTGACATCGCACCTTAACATCACACATCTGATACCAGAATCTCAACAACGATGGTCGAAAAAAACCATAGTGCCATTATTTTTAGCCTTGGTGATAAGGTCCTCCGGCATATTTCAAAGGAGAAAACTGCAGCTGGTGTATGGACAAAACTTGAAGGTTTGTACATGACGAAATCGTTGGTTAATCGTCTCTTCCTGAAGCAAGCTTTGTATTCATTCAAAATGAGTGAAGACAAAACTTTGGCAGAGCACTTGGATACGTTTAAAAAGTTGATTCTTGATCTTGAGAATATCGAGGTCAAGATTGATGATGAAGATCAAGTGTTGCAATTTTTGTGTTCTTTACCTAAGTATCATGCTCACTTCAAATAAACTCTCTTGTATGGAAGAGAGTCGTTGAACTTTAAAGATGTTCAATCTGCCCTGTGTAAGTAGAGATTGCACCTAAAGGGGGGGGGGGGGTGAATTAGGTACTTTAAAATTTTTTCGGTCTTAGACTTATATGTGATAATTTTTTCGGTTGGTTGCTAAGTTATGAAAGTGGTAAAATGCGGAACGATAAAAGACACAACGATATATCCTGTTTTCCCTCATAATCCGAGAGTACTCCAGTCCCCTTACGCAGTAAGAGATTTCAATATTGTTAGAACTTTTGTACAAGCCTAATCTAGACTTCTATACATTGGGTTCTAACCTAATCACCAAGAACAATCTTCTTGTGATTTACATCTTAAGAAAAGAAAACAATCCTTCCTTTTCTTACATCCTTGTTTCCAACAATCCTGGACAACAAGCATAACAATCACACAATCTTATATCCAACAATCCTGGAAAAATAAGATGCTTATACAGTAATTAATTTTGAGTAAAATAAGTTTGATACAGTAAATCATGTAAGTAGGACTTCTTCTCTTTCAAATATGAAAGTTCAATGTCATAAACTCTTTAAGTGCTCAATGATACTTTTAGAATGATATGAAAGTTTTTAAAAAAACATCTAAGTCTAGAACAAGTGAATTGAAAATTTATGCAGAGAGTTTTTGAATAATTTGTTTGAAAGAGGTAACAGTAAAATGAAATTTAAATTCTATTTATAGTGTATGAACAACTCTTGATAAAACATGGCAATGGTTGGATAAATTTATGAAAAATAATGAAATTATAATTAAGAGATGCCATGAAAATGAGTGAATGAAGAAGTGAACACGATTCAGCATTTTTAAAAAATTGTACAGGTGCAATCGATCGCACCAGTCTGTCAATCGATTGCAAGGGCTTAAGTTTTGAAAAATGAATTGATGTAATATATTACAGGATCTTGCTAATCGATTGCAAGGGCCAAAAATATATTTTTCAAAATACCATTCAATCGATTAAAAGAATGCTTCAATCAATTGCAAGAAGGCTTTAATCAATTGCATGCTGAATCTTTTTGAAAATTTTTCTAAGTCCAAAACTTCATGAATGCAACAAAAATTATTTTCAATCAAGGCTACTAAAATCATTTAAAAATTATTTTAACAAAGTATCAAATGAATTTTAAAATGATTTTTTTTAAATGCATGATCAATTAAATTGAGCACTTTAGGACTGCTATGATAAGAATTTCATATACCATGAATGTTGATCATAAGCAATTTTTCCTTCTTCTTTGATAATTAAACTTGAGCTTTTAAACCATTGTCTTCATCAAAACTTGTTGGAAGCTTGACTTCACACCTTGTACTCTAAGGATTTGAACAAAAGAAAAGAGCATAAGCCATCTTCTGTTGGTGAAGGTTTGTCCGTTAAGGGGAAATTCTTTAAGAAAGATGGTAGGTTTGAGAAGAAGAAGGGTAAAGTTCTACATAATTCTTATGGGTTTAATGCTCCTACTATTAAGTGTTATCATTGTAAGAAGGAGGGACATACAAGAAAAGTATGCCCTGATCGACTTAACAATCATGGTAGAAAGGATAATGGTAATGCAGCCATTGTGTAAGATGGTTATGAATCATCTGATGTACTGGTGGTTTCAAGCAGTGACTCTAGCAAAGAGTGGATTATGGATTCAGGGTCATAGAAGGTGTATCATAAGTCGAGAAGTAGTTTTTAATGAAGCTGAGACGACATTCAAGAAAACTGATGAGATTGGTCGAAGTTCGAAGATCTTTGAAGAAGAGCTGGAACAATAAGAGATTCCTATTGAGGTGGAGCATAATGATGCTGAATTGCATGACTCAGGTGAAGTCGAAGAAGATGCAGAAGTTGATGTCGAAGTTAAGGAGACTAATAATGACTACCTTCTGGCAAGAGACAGGTCGAGAAGAGTCATTAATCCACCTCAGAGACTTGGTTATGTAGATCTTATAGCTTAGGCCTTAATCTCTGCAAGTGAGGTTCTGGACGATGGAGCTAGAGACTATATGGATGCTAAGAGGAGTCGAGACAAGACTGAATGGATGAAATCCATGGATGATGAGATGAAATCTCTTCATGATAATAAAACTTGGGAGTTGATATAGAAGCTTGTAGGGGCCAGGTTAGTCAGCTATAAGTAGATCTCCAAGGTTAAGGAAGGAATCGAAATAGTGATCTTAAAGCGTTTTAAGGCAAAGTTGGTTGCTAGGGGGTTCACTCAGAAAGAAGGTTTTGAATTCAATGACGTGTTCTCACCTGTTGTAAAGCATAGATCTATTCAAATGCTGCTTGTTATGGTGGTTAAGTTCGACCTAGAACTTTAACAGATGGATGTAAAGACAATCTTCCTGTATGGTGATCTAGATGAAACAATCCTGATGAGGCAGTCTGAAGGGTATGCGGAAAAGGGAAAGGAATATTATGTGTGCAAGATGAATAGGTCTTTGTATGGCCTGAAACAATCTCCTCGACAATGGAATAGGAGGTTCTCTAAGTTCATGGTACACATAGGTTTCACTAGGAGCCAATTCGACCACTGTGTTTACTTCAAATTTTGACCTGGAAATTCACTTGTTATTTTGTTGCTTTATGTGGATGACATCCTCATAGAAAGCAATAGTGTCGAAGATGTTATGAAGGTGAAGACTGAACTCGATAAGGAGTTTGACATGAAGGATTTGGGAGCTTCCTCCAGAATTATAGGGATTGATATCCAGAGAGATAGAAAGCGGTCGAGATTGTGCTTATCTCAAGAGACATACCTGAAGAAGATTCTTGACAAGTTTGGTATGTCAAATTCAAAGCCTGTTCTAACAATGACTAATCCTCGGTACAAGTTGAGTACAACTCAAAGTCCTAGTACTAAAGTTGAAAGAGCCTATAAGAATAGCATTCCATATGCTAGTATAATAGTTTATTTGATGTATGTTATGGTATGTACGATTCCAGACATAGCGTGTGAAATGAGCCTTGTAAGCAGGAATATGACCAATCTTGGGAAGGAGCACTGGAAAAAATTAAAGTGGATTTTGAGGTACATCAATGGGTCTCTAGGAAGAGTCCTGATTTATGGTGGAGCCTGTGGTGATGATAGCAAAATCGAAATCGAAGGATTTGTCGACTCTAGTTATGAAGGTTGTATGGATTCTAGAAATATACTTCTGGACATGTGTTCACTATGTTTGGCACAACAATCAGTTGGAAAGCGACACTTTAGAAGGTTGTTGCCTCATCAACCACTGAAGCAGAGTATATCGCCCTCACTGAAGTTGTGAAAAAGGCATTGTGGCTTGAAGGTTTTGCTAAGAAGATGAAACTTTAAGGTCAAGCTATCACGGTTAAATGTGATAGTCAAAGTGCAATACATGTGTCAAAGAATTCATCCTATTATGAGCGAACCAATCACATCGATGTGAGGCTGCACTTTGTCAGAGAGATAATCGAGTGAGGAGAAGTCCAAGTGCTGAAGGTTTTGAGTGATGACAATGTTGTTGATATGATCACCAAGACATTGCCAAGCAACAAGTTTTTCCACTGTATGCAGTTGAAAAAGCTGGATGATGAAAGCTAGTTTGTTCCCTTATTTATGTAGAGTTTGTTCCAAGGTGGAGATTTGTGGTATTTTGGATCTAACTCTAGTATCGATAAGGGTAGCTTTATGGTTTGATAGGAGCGGGATTGAAACAAGTGGGGGAGAAGCTTCAGCTTCTTTGAGATGTTTAAGGTGTTGAGGATTGTTTCTGCGTGCCACTGATTGCAAAAGTGTAGGTTTTTGGACAAGTCAGCGTCATTTCAAGAGTTTGAGCCAAGTGATGAATTGTTTGTGTCGGCCAAGCAAGTGGATGAGCTCGTAAAGGATGAGGCCGAAGTGTTTATGGTCTTATCTTATATGAAGGCTGAAAGCAAAGCTGTGATTGGCGAGTTACCTGTGGTGTGTGATTTTTCGGAAGTGTTTCCATAGTATATCAAGGATTTTCCGCCTGACTGTGAGGTGGAGTTTGCTATAGACTTAGTACCTAGTACTAGTCCACTGTCGATGACTCCTTATAGAATGCTTGTTTTAGAGCTGAGTGAGTTAAAGAAACAACTAGAATAGTTGCTTGACAAGAAGTTTGTCTGGCCTAGTGTTTCTTCGTGGGGAGTGCTGATGCTGTTAGTTAAGAAGAAGGATGGTCGCATGAGGTTGTGTGTTTATTATTGACAACTGAATAAGGTAACTATCAAGAACAAGTATCCACTTCTGAGAATTGACGATCTGATGGATAAAATAGTTGGATCTTTTGTTTTTAGCAAGATTGTTTGCGTTTAGGTTATCACAAGATTCGAGTGAAACCGGAAGATATTTCGAAGACTGCTTTTAGAACGAGGTATGGTCATTACGAGTATTCAATAGAGTTGTTTGGTGTGGCTAATGCGCATGAAGTTTTCATATAGTACATGAATCAAATATTTCATCCGTACTTATATTAGTTTGTGGTTGTGTTCATCAACGATATTCTTATATATTCACAATCAGTTAAAGATCATGCAGAGCATCTAAGATCCAGGTTGCAAACCTTGAAAGAAAAGAAGTTGTATGCAAAGTTATCTAATTGTGAGTTCTAGCTTAAAGAAGTGAGTTTCTTAGGTCATGTAATTTCTAGCGGGGGTATTATTATTGATTCATCAAATGTTGATGTTGTGTTACAATGGTAAACACTGAAGTCTGTTACTGAGATCAGAAGTTTTCTTGCTATGGCTGGTTACTATAGAAACTTTATTGAAGGAATTTTGAAGTTGGAAATGCCTTTGAATCAATTGAATCAGAAGGGTCAAGCATATGTGAGGGATGATTTGTGTGAAGAGAGTTTTATATAACTTAAGAATAAGTTAACGTCTACTCTAGTATTGATTTTTCTGAATCCGAGCGACTATTTTGTTGTGTATTGTGATGCTTCGATGATGGGTCTAGAAGGTTTGGTGATGTAGAATAGACAGGTTATGGCTTACGCTTCTAGACATTTAAAGGTTCATGAGAGGAATTATCCTCCGTATGATCTAGAATTAGCCGCCGTTATGTTTGTACTTAAGATTTAGAGGAATTACATTTTTGGTTCCAGATTTGAAGTGTTCAATGATCACAAGAGTTTGAAGTACTTATTTTATCAGAAAGAGTTAAATATGAGATAGATTAGGTGGCTTGAATTTCTGAAAGACTGTGATTTTGGTTTAAATTACCATCCTAGTAAAGCCAATGTCATAGCTGATGTTTTGAGTAGGAAATCATTGAATATGTTGATGCTTATGGTCCGAGAGTTGGAGTTGAATGAACAATTCTGAGATTTGAGTTTAGTATGTGAAAGGACTCGTAACAGTGTGAGGTTGGGCATGTTGAAGCTGACCAGTGGTATTCTTGTAAAGTCCAGAGAAGGTTAGAAGATAAACTTAGGATTAGTTGGCCGGTTGGTGTCGATTAATCAGGGTCAAGGTTGTGAGTTAAGAATCGATAAGAATGGTTTGATAAGACTTAGAGATAGAGTTTGTGTACCAAATGTGCCCAAACTTAAGAAGAGTATTCTTGAGGAAGGTTATAGGAGCGACTTGAGTATTCATCCCGGTGCTAATAAAAAATATAAAGACTTGAGGAAGATAATTTGGTGGCTAAGAATTAAGAAAGAAATTGTTGAGTTTGTGTATGCGTGTTTGACTTGCTAGAAGTCAAATATTAAACATAAGAAGTTGTTGGGTCTGATGCAACTGTTGAGTATTTGTAAGTGGAAGTGGGATATTATTTTTATGGACTTTGTGTCTGGTTTACTGAAGACACTGATGAATTGTGACACTATTTGGGTTATTGTGGATAGGTTGACTAAATTAACTCACTTCATTTTAATTCAACTTAACTATCCATTGGAGAGACTAGCAGAGTTGTATATTGAGAAGATTTTAAGTTTGCATGAGATTCCATCCAGTATTATATTTGACAGAGATCTGAGGTTTACGTAGATGTTCTAGGAGAGTTTGTAGAAAGCTTTGTGTACGAAGCTACGTTTGAGTTCTGCTTATCACCCACAGGCATATGGTCAGACAAAGAGGACTATCCAATCCTTAGAAAACATGTTGAGAGCTTATATACTAGAACAAGGAGGTGATTGAGATGGATTTTTAATGTTAATTGAGTTTACCTATAACAATAATTTTCATTCGAGCATTGGTATGGCACCGTTTCAGGCGTTGTATTGTAGAAGGTGTAAGAGACCTTTATGTTGGTATGAGTAAGAAGAGGGAGTTATGATTGGACCGGAGATTGTTTAATAGACCACAAAGAAGATCAAAGTGATCCAAGAGAAGATGAGAGCTTCGCAGAGTTGCCATAAGAGCTATCATGATAAGTGAAGGAAAGTACTTGAGTTCTAAAAGGGGGATCACGTGTTTCTGAGAGTTACTCCGATAACTGGTGTTGGTCGAGCATTGAAGTCTCGAAAGCTCACTCCGTGTTTCATTGGTATGTACTATATTTTACAGAGGATGGGAGGAGTGGCCCATTGGATTGCTTTACCACCGTCACTTGCTAATCTTCATGATGTGTTTCTTGTGTCTCAGTTGAGGAGATACATTCTATATATGTCTCATGTGATCCAAGTGGATAATGTGCAAGTTAGAGATAACCTGACTGTTGAGGCATCACCCATGCAGATAGAGGATCAGGAAGTGAAGTAGTTGCGTGGTAAGGAGATTAAATTGGTGAAAGTAGCTTAGGGAGGACCAGCTGGTGGAAATGTGACTTGGGAGCTTGAGAGCCAGATGAGGGAGTCACATCCGAATCTGTTTACTTAAGAAATTTTTCGTGGGAAAAAATTCTTTAAGCGGGGGAGAGTTGTAACACTCCAGTTTTTGAGTTATTATTTTAAATAATTTATTTGTATTTTAATTTAGTTATTATGTGCTATAATTGAATTAATTTGGGTGATGGGGTGTGTGACCTCGAGATGAGAGTGTAGGAGTAGTTAGAGATTGGTAGAAGTGGGATAAAATTATTAGGAATTATTTTAGTAATTAAAATAATAATATTTTATTTTAATTTAATTAATTAAAGGGAAAATATAGAGTTTGGGGTTGAATTGATAATTATGAAAAATAGAGGGGACGAAGGAGTGAGAATGTTAGTAAGTGAGAGGTGAGTTTATAATTTTAACTAGATTACTCTAATTGTAGAAATTGGGAGATAACCTAGGTTTAGGAGGGATTCCAAAGAGTACGTGAAAAGAGAATTAGAGAGGAAGAAGCTAGAAGACTAAGAAGAGAGGAAAAGTTTAGAACTTGGAGGAATTAGAGATTAAAAATCAGAATCTTCATTGTTGCTAGGATAACCAGATAAGGGGGGAGAAGTTTCTTCATAAATGGGTATAATGCATGAAGGGTAGAATAAGTAGTCCTTAACCTCCAATAGGATTGTTGGGTTTTTGATTGAATTCTGTAATTTGGTGATGAATTTATGTTATGTGATGATGTTGGTGATGAAATTCGTGTACTGCCGTCGCTACGTGAAAAATACAGAGCCGCCACCAAACTTTATTTATTCCAAAGGAAAGGGAAAATATCGATAAAAACCCTAAAAGGTGAAGAAAATGGTCGTCACATTCAAATTCGGGTTCGGGAGTCGATTATGCAAGGGGAAGGTATTAGCACCCCTCACATCTATTGTACTCAACATAAATCGTTTTGATTGTCTTATGCGTGAATATGTGTTATCATTTAAAGGTTACTTGCGATAGGGGAAAAATAAGTTTTAAATGAGTGTGCTTGCCAAGATCTCGCAATCTTGTGCCTACGTATCCTCATAGTGCAATAAGGAAATCAGAGTTTTGTAGTTCGGGGTTAAAAATCAGTATTTGTTTATTGTTTTTAGTGAACAGTGTTAACATTCGTGTTATAGAAGTTAAACCTTGCTTGTATGCTCGTGCATGGGAGACTTGAGCCTTATTTGTATTATAGTAGAACAGAAGCAACATGTCCTTTCTGAAAAGGATTTTGGAATTTCCTAAGGCGGAAAATTGAATTTGATTGGTTGTGACTGATTTTAGTGTTTGAAGGGTTTTTGCTTATGAAATTTGTGAAACGAGTTTAATCATTGGTACTTAAAGGGAGACAAATATCTAACCACAGACAAAGTACGACCGATAATCAGAATACTCGGGAGTTGAAAATACAATGGTATCTAACCTCTCTTTTACGCCCTACGAGGGCCAAATTAAACTCGTTTTATTTTAGGTATTTTGAATGGATGAGAAGCATCGAGCCATAAGCTAAGCACGACCGACAACCCATATACTTGAGAAATGGGATGCACAAGTACGTACACCTTATCCTTTTTCATCCCGTTTATTGTAAAAATATATTGAAAAATACTTGACGTTGGATCAAGTGTTTGAAGTTGGAAATGTGAAATTGGGGTGAAATGAAATGGAAGAGATACTTGATGTTCGATCAAGCATTCGTATTGCATTCAATGGAGTTTGACTTGGAAAATAATTGACATTGGATCAAGTTTATTTTTATCTTTTGAAAAAGGTTGTTTTTATCGTTTTGGTTTTATTTGTTTATTAACATGCAAAGGAAAGCGGTAAAGAAAAGTAAATCCTACGCTATTACATGTCCACGGGATATGGGGCATTTTATCCACCATGGGGGGATGGATCACAAACCAATATAATTCCATGGGGAATGAGAACATTTTACCCATAATGGGGGATGAATATCAAGCCATACAAGAATTGAATCCATACAACCATACACCATTAATCATGCATAAAATCATTCAAGTGGCAAAAAGAAAATCAAGCGCATTCACAACCAAGGATCCATGCATATAAAAGTGCAATTAAGAATAAGTGCAAAGAAATTAATTCTAATAAAATTTAATTGAAAGTTAATGCTAAGACTAAACATGATTAGTTTTCTAATTAAAACCGAGAGGAAGTTATTTTGATTAGGGATTTTTCAAACAAGAATTTAACTCAAGTCTAACTAAATCCTAATTGGATTCTAAACATTTTAATTTTCATGATTTTTCCAAAGTATTTTCTTAAAATACACGAAGTATGATAAGGTATTAAAAAGTATTCAAGGAATAAAATCAAGCATTAAAAGGGAAACAAAATATTAAAACAAGAATTGAATAAAAACAAAAAGAACTAAGAGGAAACCGAAGGTGCAGCGCTGCTGGCCAGATGTGTAACAAGCATAAACAGCTTGGGCTTTAGAGTCAAACCCAAAAAACAAAAAAAAAAACTAGGGGTGACAAAATGGATGGATTGAATGGATATGGATTGGATTGTTAATGGATGGATCAAAACAATCCATTAATCCATCAAGGATCCACTAAAATTCTTTTAAAAAAATCCAATCCAATCCATCCATTAAGATAATTCTAATGGATGGATATCCATCCATTCATAAAATGAAATTCAATATTTTACATTTTTAAATTTTAAAAGTCTAATCATGTATGAAAAAAAAATTAACCAATATGTTGTTAAAGAATTTTATATTTACAAAAAAAATACATTACCGTGTTAATTCACATCATTACCACCACTGCTATTTTTATTATTATAATTTTATTAAATTGCATTTGTAAAAAAACTTCAAAAGTATAAATTTCAAAAAAATGTCACATAGATTCTATGTGAGAGAGTTTTAAAAAATAATTAACTTTTGTTTTTATTTTTATAAAATATTTATTATTATTTGATTTTAAAAATTATCCATTTAAGTTTATAGAAATAGTTAAACAATCCAATGGATTTTTTAAATTGATTGGATGGATTGTATCCATCCATAACATTAAATGGATGGATTGGATTCAATCCGTTAACTAATGATTTTTATAATGGATGGATTGGATGGATAATTTAGTGGATGGATCGGATGGATTTTAGTTTAACGGATTTCATTGCCACCCCTAAAAAAACCAGTTCAAAGGGGGTGTAAGCATTTAGAGAGGTGTAACTGACTATACAGTTCATCGGCCTAAGATGAGCCTAACTCGTGTTTGTCCAAGAGAAGGAAATGATGGTCATTAGGTATTCTCACTCAGCTTTCTTTCCTATCACATGCTCTCTTCTCAGATTTGATTTTTGTTACTTCCTCCATCGCAGCAGAAATCGTCTTCGGTGGTGGCAGAGATCAAACCATGTCCAAATCAAACTCAACACAGTCGCTCTTCTCCTCTCTACCACTTGGTGCACTTCATTTGGTATGATTCGTCACAAAAATCTCAAATTGGAACTATCTCAAACTAAAACCTAAATCACAAAGTCCATGATTAAGTGACGATGGAGTGAATTTATAGACCTCGTGGCTACGATTCAGCAAAGCAAGGTTCACATTATCTTATCATGGAAGTCGGACGAACGCAAAAAGTGAGAAAGCTTACCACCAAAAGCGAAGACCAGTCTTTTGGTGAAGATGGAATTCAACTCCCAGGTACTTCAGCAGCTCTTTCTTGCTTCTTCTTCCTCCTTAATTCTTCTTCTTCAACTATCCTCTTGCTTGGTTGTGTTGTTGACTATATGTGCGTGAGATACAGAAAGTTGAGAGAGTGATGGATTCTCAATGAGGTTGATGGTGATGCAGATAGATTGTGAGAAAGCTTGAGAGTAGAGAGAAATTGGATGGAGAGTGGTTGTGAGCTTTGTGCAAATGAATGGTCAGATTGAAATTGGTGGTGTGTTGTGAATTTATAGAGGATCTCAGAGTTAACAAAGTTTGGACTCTGTTAACTCATTCACATGTAATTCAGTTATGGAACTCACATTGTTAATGATTTCAGTTAGGGTTAATTGTGTCATTACAATGATTAGTTAGTTAATAGTTGAGGTTAGTTATGTTATCGTGACCGAAGTTAGTTAAACATGTTATGTAATTAGTTATGGATGTTAGTTTTTAATAGATAGTTTTTGTTGTGAATGATTGTTGATAACACCGAAACACACTGCGTTTGACTCGGATTGTACATGTTTTATCATCGTTTTATTGTTATTTTCTTGTATTATGTTGGTATTTTGTCTAGATTTCAGGTAAGTAGCCAAATGAGATCCGTTCATGAAGAAATGAGACAAATCAGATAAAAAACGGAGAAAAATGAGTGAATTGTACACATGGAATCCAACGTGGCGTTGGCCATAAAGATGGCCATGAGGTGGATAACTTGTTCCACGTTCCAATGGTCAAAAAGACTAAGTCATAGTCATTTTGGGAACATGGCGGTCGCCATATTTGAAAATGACGCCCCAGTCAAATGGCAGTTGGAGACTTCACCCATGACCACCACTTTCCTCTCACACGATTTTTGAAGGAACTACTTGACTTCCAAGGCATTTTACTACTATAAATAGGACCTAGATTTAGTTTTCTCATCATTCAAACTTAGTTGTAGCATAGGCATATCTTTCACATTTGTAAAACGTTAATTCTTCACACTGGAGAGTTATCGTACCATGGTTGTAATCGAGTTTGGAGCACCGTAGATTTAGAGTTTTAATCTTGCCGCCATTTACATTCCAGTTGTACTAGATTCAAGTCTCCAATTGGAGCAGGTTTTTAATATAATTCCGCATTTACTTTATTTATTTCCTCGCACCGCTTTTACTTTATTTATTTTATCGCATCACTTTAATTTCGTTTATTTTCCTTGCACCACTTTAATTTCATTTATTTCCTTGCACTGCCTTACTCTGTTTATTTATTGCACGATTATTTACTCGCTTTATTTTGTTATTGCAAAAGATTTATTTTCAAAACCATACTTTGATCGTATCATTCTCGTTGTTTATTTTCGAAACCCAGTTGCACACTTAGCACTTTATTACCCAAAAATATCTTATCCTAATTATCAATCATATGTTTAGTCGTGTACCGTAACCATGTCCAGCTAAATCGTTAGTGCTGGAATGTGAGGATCGTCGATTCGACGGTACTCCATATGTTGTATCTGTAGGAACTCTTTTGGGGCTGTTTTAACTTTAATACAATTTTTTTGTGGTTAATGTGTTCAGTTACTACGAAAGTAGGACCGTGATTAAGTCGGGTAAAATCGAAAGCCGTCCGACACTTAAGATAAAAATTGGTTAGTTTTTTTATTAGTAAAAACAGTGAAAGCATTTTGTTAATCAATTAGGAAAGTTTAATATTACTAGAAGGATATTTTGAAACTATTTTCGGACGCATTTATAGGTTTAGGATCCGGTTGTTCGAGCATATGTTGGAGACCTTTTTAAGTTAAAGTTTCCAATCAAAAGCACTTTTCAACTAAGCTAAAGAGGTGATTACATAAAAAGGATTTTCTACTTTAACGCAATACGCGACCGGTGCAGCGTGAACGGCTGGTATAGATTAGAGATAAAGTCTGGTTCTGATTACGCTTACGCGACGGTTCCTTTTAAATTAACTCTTTTTCAAGGAAGAAAATATTGTCCCATAAGTGATTCTATTTAGAAACAATAGGAGTACTGTTTGATCAATGTGAATTACATTCCAGAATTATTTCTTCGAATTTATTTAATCATTATTATTTTCATTCTGTGCACTTTCCAAAACTTTTGATTTCGCCTTAAGTAGAACCCCGTAACAATAGAAACCGATCGATTTACATTGGTCTCTGTGGGACCGATAATCTTTTATATTACTCTGACGTACTCCATATACTTGCGGAATGCACGCATCAAGTTTTTGGCGTTGTTGTCGGGGATCAATTACGTCAAATTTCTTACCCTGTTGTTACACCGTCTAGATTAAGGCACCCCTTAGCCAGTTAATGCGAAGAACTCACAATACCAAAAATTTAGTAGATCCAATAGACGAACCAGAGAGATACATTCGCACACGTATTTTGCTCCAACGAATTAGAAGAGCAATGGCAGAAGAACAAAACCAAAAACCCCTTAAAAACTTTGCCTTACCTTCTAATGAAGAACCACATTCGAGTATTTTAAACCCAACAACCCTAGCTAATAACTTTGAACTAAAACCCGCTTTGTTGCAAACAGTTCAACAAGACCAGTACGCCGGTCTCCCTACTGAGAACCCAAATCAATGTTTAAAAGTTTTCATTCAATTAGCTGAAACGTTAAAAACCAATGGCATTTCTGCTGAGGCGATACGTCTACGACTATTCCCTTTTTCCCTCAGAGATAGAGCACAATCATGGTTAGATTCCCTTCCATCAAATTCAATAACCACTTGGAATGACTTGAAGAAGGTATTCCTTGCTAGGTATTTTCCACCTAGTAAAACCGTTGTCCTACGAAACCAAATAACTAGATTTACTCAACATGATGGCGAATTTCTTTTCAACACTTGGGAAAGATATAAAGAACTATTAAGAGCTTGTCCACACCACGGTTTAAAACAATGGTTGATTATTCACACCTTCTATAATGGACTTCTTTATAACACTAAGATGACCATCAACGCTGCCGCCGGTGGTGCACTGATGAACAAATCGTACCCCGAAGCTTGCGCTCTCATTGAAGATATGGCACAAAACCATTACCAATGGGGGACAGATCGAACATCAGTAGAGAAGAAAGAAACAAAAGGAGATATATATGAAGTCAGTTGCCTACACCCGATGAAAGCAAAAATGGACGCCCTAGCACAAAAAGTCGAAAGTCTAACTGTCAACCCCACAGCTACCGTAGCTGCAGTTCAACCCAGATGCGAAATTTGTGGAACCCAAGGACACATAATTGCTGAATGTAGTCTTTTAGATGAACCAAACCCAGATCAGGTCAATTATGCCCAAGGAAACCCTTATTTAAACACTTATAACCCTGGATGGAGGAATCATCCGAACTTCTCCTATAAGAACAATAACCCTACTCAAAACTCTACACCTCAGAGACCGCCAGGTTTCCAAGCTCCAAGACCGACATAACCAATGCAAGCAGCTCCTCAGAAATCAAACCTTGAGAAAATCATGGAGAGCTTCATTTCGACCCAAACTCAACAAAATAAGGAATTCATGAACCAAAACATTCATATAAACGAGTTGATTACCCAATTAGGCACAAAAGTCAATTTTGTGGTAACCCACAATAAGATGTTTGAAACCCAGATCTCTCAAGTAGCACAACAACAAGCTGCTCAGGCTACGCCAAGAGGATAATTTCCTGGACAACCTCAACCTAACCCCAAGGGGCATGCTAACGCTATTGCCATATGAAGTGGAACTACTTTTGATGAACTTGTAGATCCTAGGTTGAAGAAACAGCACAACCAAAAAGAAATGTTGTGACTACACCTGAGAAACAAGTAGAGGAACACGTAGAACCCGAGAAACAAAGAGATGAAGAAGTTAAAAATAAGGAAGGAGTGAAAGATAACCAAGTATATGGACCACCCCCTCCTTATAAACTACCAATCTCATATCCGCAAAGACTTAAACATAACAAATTAGATAACCAATACAAAAAGTTTGTAAAATTGATTGAGAAACTCCACGTTGAGATTCCCTTCACTGAAGTTATTACCCAAATACCATCGTATGCTAAATTCCTAAAAGACATCTTAACCAACAAACGTAAACTTGACGATCCTAAACCATTAGAGTGCAATTCCATCGCTGAGAATAAATTAGCTAAGAAAGAGAAAAACCCCTGAATTTTTCTATACCGTGTGTTCTAGGAAGTCATGTTATCGATAAAGCACTTTTGGAATTATGAGTCAGTGTAAGCTTAATGCCTTTAGCTGTCTGAAATAGGTTAAACTTGGGAGACATACAACCAACTAGGATGTCCCTTCAATAGACTGATAGGTCAGTTAAATATCCAATAGGTATATTAGAAGACATTTCAGTTAGGATTGGTCAACTATATATTCCAACAGATTTCGTTGTTATGGACATTAAGGAAGACAAATAAATCTATATCCTTTTAGGTAGACCATTCTTATCAACAGTCGGAGCCATAATAGATGTCAAAAGAGGAAAAATGACTTTCAAAGTCGGAGATGAGAAGGTAGAATTTATCTTATCCAAATTGCTAATGTCACCAGCCATAGATGACTCGTGTTGTGCCATCGATATCATTGATGAGTGTATAAGAGAGTTAGACCAAGAATAACCCACTGAAACAATTAAACTACCCTCGACCCCCATAATGGAGGACGGTGGCTTTAAATCAATGACACCCTATGTAGATGACGTTATTTACCAATGCTTAGCATTCACATCTGACCATATGCCCGATCCTAATAAACTATCAATAGAGCTTAAGGAGCTACCCAAGAATCTGAGATATTAATTCCTAGATGAAGAACTCAATCGTCCAGTCATAGTTAGTGCAACCCTAAATAGTGACGAAACCAATTAACTCTTAGACGTCTTGAGAAAATAACCCGCAGCTCTAGGCTACAACATTTCCGATCTTAAAGGGATAAGTCCATCAGTATGCATGCACCGGATTATGCTAGAAGAGGATTCTAAACCCTCTAGAGAACACCAAAGGAGGGTAAACCCTATAATGAGTGACGTGGTCTAGAGAGAAGTGTTAAAATTACTAGAGGATGGAATAATCTATCAAATCTCCGATAGTAAGTGGGTAAGCCCTGTACATGTGGTACCTAAAAAGGGAGGTGTCATATTTGTACAAAACGAGAAAGGAGAACAAGTAGAAAAACGCATAGAAAACAGTTGGCGTATGTGCATCGATTATAGAAAGCCAAACAAGGTAACTAGGAAAGAACATTTCCCTCTTCCTTTCATTGATCAAATGCTTGAACGTTTAGCTAGACACTCTTACTTTTGTTATTTAGATGGATACTCTGGATTTTTCCAAATCCCTATTCACCCCGATGATCAAGAGAAAACGACCTTTACATGCCCTTATGGAACATTTTCCTATCGTCGAATGTCGTTCGGACTATGCAATGCCCCAACTACTTTCCAAAGATGTATGATGTTAATATTCGTAGATTTTCTTGACGAGGTCATGGAAGTTTTCATGGATGATTTCTCGGTATGCGGATCCAGTTTTAAAATCTGCCTAGCTAACCTTGGAAGAATTCTGGAAAGATGCGTGGAAGTTAACCTTGTTTTAAACTGGGAAAAATGCCATTTCATGGTTACCAAAGGGATAATATTAGGACACATAGTATCTGAAAGAGGCATTGAGGTTGACAAAGCTAAGATAGAGGTTATAGAAAACCTCCAACCACCGAAAACAGTTAGGGAAGTCCAAATTTTTCTTGGACACGCCGGTTTCTACCGACGCTTTATCAAGGATTTCTCTAAAATAACAAAACCTTTAACTGGCTTTCTAATGAAAGAGTCGAATTCCTTTTTGACGACAAATGTCTTGAAGCATTCAATCATCTAAAACAAGCACTAATTTCCGCACCTATCATGCAACCTCCAGATTGGAACCAACCTTTCGGAATTATGTGAGATGCAAGCGATTTCACTGTTGGTTTTGTTTTAGGACAATGAAAGGACAAGAAATTACACGTAATCTATTATGCCAATAGAACTTTAGATGCCACTACTGAAAAAGAGCTCCTCGCAGTAGTTTTTGCAATAGACAAATTCAGCTCCTATTTAGTTGAAGCCAAAATTATCGTATATACTGATCACGCTACCATTCAATATCTACTTAGCAAAAAGGACGCAAAGCCTAAATTACTTCGCTAGATCCTCCTGCTACAAGAATTCGATTTGGAAATCTGTGATAAGAAGAACACTGAAAATGTGGTAGCTGACCACCTTTCAAGGTTCGAATATCTAAAACTAGATCTTATACCCGTAAATGATAACTTTACCTGTGATAGACATATACTATCAGTTATAAATAATCACAGTGAAGACCCCAATGATGAATTAGAACTAAACATCGAAGATGCACTAGCTGCGACGAACGTACCTTGGTACACCGATTTCGTTAATTATCTAGCTGTCAATATCATACCCCTGACCTAAACTATCAATAGAAGAAGAAGTTCTTTCACGATGTGAAACATTTTTATTGGGACAAACCCCTCCTATTCAAGAGAGGCGCAGACGACATATTTCGTCATTGTGTACCTGAGGAGGATGTAGAAAGTATAATTACTCATTGTCACTTTGTACCTAATGGTGGACATGCGAGCACATCTAAGACTTGCACTAAAATCCTTTAAGCAGACCTCTTCTGGCCAACATTGTGGCGCGATGCTCATACTTACATAGTCATATGTGACCTGATCGGTGGTTTTCATACGTTATTTCACTATTTGTTTTAGTTAATATTTTGTTATTGTTTATTTGTTTTACACATTTTTTACCGCATTTTATGCCTTGGTTGTGTTCTTTAGTGTTTTCAGGTTCATATAAACATTCAGGAGGAATCGGAGCGAAAAAGCGAGAAAAATCGCAAGATTCAGAATGAAATTGGAATGAAGATAGTGGCCTAACACGGTCACCCATGTCACCTGACACGGGCCGTGTCAGGAAGAAGCCAAGAGAACGAAAATATGAAGAAAAACAGTGGGCTGACACGGGTGCCCGTGTCACCTGACACGGCCCGTGTCAGCAAGTCTGGCACTGAAGAGTTTTTTTTCTTCAGAATAACAGGGAGCCAACACGGCCACCCGTGTCACCTGACACGACCCGTGTTGGCTTAAACGTTTCATCTTCTTATTTTCTTGGATTTTTTACCTTTGTGTTCCATGAGGGTATTTTGGGCATTTCCCCAGTAATGTATTGGACCTGAGAGTATTTTAGAAATTTTCTGAGAATGAGAAAGGGACTTTTGATATTACGAAAGATTTTACAATAAAGTTTGGATGCTATCAAGTGATCGGGAGAAGGAAGATTTTTCATGAGCCCTCGCGATTGAAGATCAAATTCATCCGTTATTCTTGTAATGTCCATCTCTTATGTTGTAATTTCTTTTAGTACTATGAGCGGCTAAACCCCCCAATTCTAGGGGGTGTCCCTGAATTGCATTTGTAATGACTCTAATTTCCATTGTTCTATGAGATATTGCTTTTTCCTTAATCTTTTGTTATGCAATGTTTTTAATGCTTTTTCGATCGGACAAATTGAAATTGATTTACGGTTAGGGTTTAGGTCGGACCAACCAACCTAACGCTTTTGCATAATAATATTACTGTAGATATTGCCTAGGTATGGGGATACCCTGTAATAACCGAATTATTCTTGATCAAATATAATGCTTGTGATTCTTTCTTGACCGCTAAGGAATTAGGGTGGAGACAGAATCTCAAAGGTTTTTCTGCTAAGGAATTAGGGAAAAATAATCTTAAGAATCGGTAAGGTTCGTTTAGAGTAATGTCACCTAGAATAAGGATTGAGAGTTTTTGTAGTGCAATTTATACACTTTCCTCTAGCATGCTTCTCATATATGTTTTAAGTAAAGTTTATAATTTTGTTTATTTTATTATTATTAGTTATAATTTCTCAACAATCAAACCCCAAGGAAACTTTTGTTTAATTGAATTAGCATCTGGACTTACAATAACGCGCAGTCCTCGAGATCGATTCCGGGGATAACCCCTATTATTACTACATCGTAAAAATAGTACACTTACTATTTTAACGGTCAAGTTTTTGGCGCCATTGTCGGGGACTGCCAAATTATAAGTTTTTGGTGTTAATTCAATTGGAATTTTGTCACTCTGTGACTAAAATTTTATTTTTATGTTATTTTATTTTTTATTTTTTTTATTTTATAACTTTTGGATTATTGCTATTACTACTAATCTGGGTCTAACATTTTTATCCGAGGAGAACCCTCAGCTAATTTAAATTTTGACGCAGAAATTGAAAGAACTTTACACGTAAGGCGTAGACAAGCAAGACTGACAACTTCAGAAGCAGAACCGTCAGTTCAAACACCAGAAGAAGAAAGAGTTTTTGTTCATTCATAGTAATCAGATTCAGGTTCAGAAACAGGTTCAGACACGGATAGAGATACTGTGATTATGGCTGGAAATCAACCAGCGGAGAGACTTCTACTCGATTACGGTGGGGAAAATGCACCGGCTGATAGATTAACAATTGTGCACCAACCGGTGAATGTGTCGAATTTCCAGTTGCATCTGAGCACCATCACTCAACTTGAGAGGAGACCTTTCACCATAAAGGTTAATGAAGATGCCAACAAACATCTGCAAAGATTTCTGACTATGAGCACCACTATCAAGATTGAGGGGCACACCGAGGAAGCAAAGAAGTTAAGAATGTTTCCTTTCTCTCTTGTGGAAGATGCTGAGGAGTGGTTCTACTCGTTACCTGCTAGGAGTAGTACCACTTGGCAAGAGATGGAGACAACATTTCTGAACGAGCATTTTCCTGCTTCTGTGTACATCCGTAAAAGGTATGACATTGTTAATTTTAAACAGAAGGAGGGAGAGTCACTCGGAGATGCATATAAGAGATTTAAGAGATTGTTGGTTGCATGTCCTACTCACAACATGGATGCAACTGAACAAATGCAGAATTTTGTAAATGGTCTGAAGATGAAAACCAAGCAACTCATTGATACAGCTGCCGGTGGCTCATCCAATTTTTCAACTGCCACTGGTATCAAAAGGATCATTGAAGCTATTGCTGCAAATGAGTATTTGGAATTGTATGACCGTAGTGTGAGTCAACCAGAAAAGATAATTGACTTGAAGCTTACTGAGCAAGTGGTTAAGATGGAAGACCAGATTGCAGCTAAGGTAGAAAGAAGGTTAAAGGCCATGAAAGTGGGTACTAAAAATGTGGCACAAGTTCAAATCTACATGTTTGCACAAACACCTATAGGACCCTCCCCTGACAGACATGTGGATGTTGTAACTATAATTAGTGAAGAACAAATAGAAAATCCTAGAGAGAGTGATAATGTGATCGAGGAGAGTTTTGGTGAGAAAAGCGTAGAGATTGAGAAAAATCCATCGACACCACCCGACAGGGAGGTTGTCGAAGAGGTAAAGAAGGAAGCACTTAATGTTGTTCCTCCTCCCTATACCCCACTGATTCATTTCCTGTAAAGGTTTTAAAAAGCTAAGGTAGACTACCAAACCAAAATGTATGTGGAGGTATTGGAAAATATCCACACCAATGCACCTTTGTCTGAGGTCCTGCATAAAAAGAGAAAGTTAGAGGTCCATGAAACTAGGGAAATCATTAGTGTTAAGAGGGGAAGGTTAGCCTTTGAGGTGGTGGATGAAATAACTAAACCCAAACTTGAAAAGCTGATACTCAGGATAGATCCAGAACCACCACCACAAGTTCAAAACAATGAACCACCCCATAGAAGGAAGAAAAGAAAAAGTGAGGGATATGAGAGATGGCTTGATAAGTGGCCATGGAAACTGAAGATTATCAAAAGTTAGATCAAGGAACCATCCTCGAAAGAACCACCTTGAGTGCTTACACTCCTTAGCAGTCGAGCTATCGACGTTAAACAAAGCGCTGCGTGGGAGGCAACCCACGAGGTTTTTATTTTAAGTTTCTTTGTTTGTTTGTTTGAATTTGCAGAAAATAAAGAAATGTATCGCTTGTCACGTCTCAGTTACATCTAGGCAAAAATTCTCTAGATGACGATCTTGGAGATGAGCTGGTGCCTACGGACATTCCTGCGAATGTCGCTGGTGGTGGTGACACCGACGATGAGTATGATATGAGAGAGCATGTCTCTCCCGTCAGTAACTCACCTCTTCCTCGTTCTTTGTATGATCAAGTTCCACCTACACACACCGCACCATATTTTACTAACATTTTTTGCAGGTACTTCCTCTGGAAGCGGGCAATATGATGAGCTGGTTCAAGAATTACACAAACGAAGGTATCTCAAAATGTCCACCGTCGAAGCAGAAGTGGTCAGCGAAGATATGGACAACAAGGGAAGGATCAGAGAGGATTTGGCATGCAGTAGCATTTATACAGGTTCTATCTTTCCTTTTTCCACCTTTTATCAAAACATTGAGGACAATGTTTGGTTTAAGTGTAGGGGAGGAACTTTACCGCTTTGATTTTACCACTTTCTAGTTAGGTTTATCATTTTCTAGTTTATTTCATGCTTTTAGGAATTTTATCTGCTTTTAATGTTTTATCGAGTCATTGCATGTGCTGTTGAGTCTTTATGCGTGGTCTTCACTTGTTATTAAATCTCCCCGAAATTTTAAAATTTTAACCTCCGAAAAATATTTTTTTTCGATTCATGGCACGACACTCTGAAAGCATATAGGTTGTTTTTAATTTAGGCTGTGTTAGAGAGACTTGGGAAAGTTTCGATAAAATCGATACTGTCCAGACACCCTAAACCCCCTAAATATGCAAAATCAATTTGAGTACCCATTATGCCGAAACTTTAAGCTCAGTTTTTAAAGTAATCCCTAAGTAGTTTATTTAAGCAGTCAGCATCATCCTAAGCACACACTAAGTAAGAAGCCGATAAAAATAAGTGTATTATCTCTAGTTTAAAATGAGAGATTAATAAAAAAAAAAGAAAAAAAAGAAAAAAAATGAATGATAAGATTTGTTCCTTCTAAGTTAGGTACTCCTCACCCGATCACTTAGCCCAACGGTATAAACTCTTTAAGTTCAATTGATGCTTAAGCATATTTGTCGAGAAAAATGAAATAACAATGAGATCATAGTCACTAACAGGTTTACTTACCATGTATGTGTATGGATAACGGGCTTAATGTGATTGCACTATAATGAAATGGGGTAAAAGAGAGCAAGAGATATAGGTTGAGTTATAATGGCATGATTCAGATTGGTTTGCATAAGGAGGGGGTTTTGAAATTGTGTCGTTACGGTATCCTTGGTATTGATATTTAGTACCTATCGATCAAACATTAGCCTAGCAGCCATGTATGATTAGAGTCTCGTTATGCCTATGTTTCAAACCGTGCTTATTTCTTTCTTTTTACCGTGTTGGTTGATTGCTTGAGGACAAGCAATGGTTTAAGCGTGGGGGTGTTGATAACGTGAAAATATATTGATTATTTTGACTCGATTCACATTCAATTTAATGTCGTTTCACTTGTTTTTCGTATTATTATGTCGTGTTATGTTTGTGTTTCAGGTATTGGTCGAATAAAAGCGTCTGTGCGAGAAAACCGGAAAAGAGCAAGAAAATGAAGAAAAATAGCAAATTCTGCCATTTTACTGATACGGTGTTCGCTGTGAGCAAATGGCATTCACCGTCCCTAGATGGCGTTCGCCATCTCCCATGCCATGGCGTTCGCCGTTGCCCCACGGCGTTCGCCATGACGCTGCAGACAGCAGTTCTGCGAAAGTGGGTAGTTTTCAAGCAGTTTTTCAACTGCTTTTCCCTCCACTTGCTGACACGACCAAGGGAAGTTACAAGAGGATATTTCTCGATATATAGGACCTCTTGGACACTTCCCGAGGCATCCAAGTTGCGCGGAAGCGCTGTCGTTTTTGTTTTCTAGTTTTAGGCATTAAAATTACATGTAAAAGTGACAATCACTCACATCGAAGGATTGTCACAATTCTATATTTTATTTTATTCTGTACAACTTGGATCATCAACAATCTTGTCAGAATTAATATAAGTTTGTTTACTCTTTCAAGTATCGTTTTCGTTACCGTTTTACAAGTTTTTATCGCTTTAAATTATTTATCATTATTGCATTATTATTTTTGTTAGTATGTTGTCCTTGAATTCAATTATTATTTTCATCTGAATTAATGTCTTGGTAAATTCTGTCTGAGTCTGGCGTATGAGGACCGTCGTTACCGACGGGACTCAGTAGAAAATAATAGGCACGAAACATTAAATAAATTCTGTTTTGATTTTAGTTTCTAATTGTAAGTCTTACTCTTTCGACACGAGAGTGAGGAACAAACTAAGGTTCGAGCCGATAGCGCGAGAGTGTGAGGATTGAACCGGATAGTGAAAACTAGGCATCGATCCTAAAAACAGCGAGAGCGCTTTAGGTATCGATTAGGATCTAATTGGTTTTCAAAATATGCTTTCTAATTAAAACGGGCGTGCGAGAGCAAAATACCGTGGTTAGGGAGTGTAGCTTTAGTCAATAGCGCGAGAGTGTGAGACGGAGTCTTTAAATTGATATTTTCTACGGAACGTAGTTTAACTATAATTTAGTGCCTAAAATCTACAGAGTCCCCTAGGAACACGGAAGCCATATTCCGGCCTCTCCTTATTGATATATTTTCTAAGTTTCCTTTTAGTTTTCGTTTGAATTCCGTTTAAACCAAGTAATCATGAGCCTTAGCTTTACATCGCAACAATAGATAACAGTAGGTTGACATTGGTCTCTGTGGATTCGACAATTTTTTACATTACTTCGACATTTTCGTGCACTTGAGGACGCATCACAATCCAAAAGGAATAACACCATGGTCCTTTCCGTTTGGCTATGAAGAGTCTTGAGGATATTACGTTCGAAGTCAGCACCTTCCAGATGTATTTCCTCCTTAAGGAATTGGAACTTCCTCCGCTGACGAACCCTATGGCTATGGTGTAAACCATGAATTCTATATCTTTTTTTCCCATTTCAGGGGAATGCAGTGATGATGAAAGATGTGACATATGTTAGTTTTACCAAAGTCCCACGATGAACGTCACTATATTTATGAAAAGGTATGGAATACATGGCATCCCTATGCTGGTAGGGGAGGCTAGAAGCTTTAGTGATATTCTATGATTTAGAGCTTGCTCACGGTGGTGAAAAACTTTGTCCGGTGGCGTTTTTTTACTATGGAGAAAGCAAACTCATGTGAGGTGAGAAGTCTTGTATTCTCTAGGTATTTTGTGTTCATTATGAGTCATCTTTCCTCATGCTAGTAATGAGATATTTATGGAGACTTATGAGTCTGAAGTTAGGGTTTCTCAGGAATGATAACCGCCCACTTATTCGTAGTAATGGACCATTGAATCCCTAGTTTTTAAAAAAACATCGTTTAATATGTTGACTCTGAATTCTCTCTGATCAAAATGTGTCTTTTCCCACCTTTTCCACGTCGGGGCGAGTAGGAGCATTAAAAGCGAGGTTGCCCTAAATGCAAGCAACATAATGATGTTGCCCTTTATTGATTGACCACTATTCCCCCTGCTCTTTGTGAATCTTTATATATATATATATATATATATATATATATATATATATATATATATATAAAGAGATAATTTGGAAATAAACTCTTAAAATAAATATTTAATAAGAATAAAAGGTGATTAATTATTAAATTTAAGATGTTCTATTTTTTTTTATATGTAAGCTGTTCTATTTATTCCGTCAAAAGAAATGTATGCGTTTATCATATTTAAAATTATATGGTCTGATTCTGTTCCAAAATAAATTTCATATTTGAATGTTTTATATAAATTAAAAAAATAATAATAAAAGAAAGAGAGAATTTTAGTTTTATCACATTATTCTTGTTAAGTATTTATTTATTCAAATCATTATAAATATACAAACCCCCTCTGCAATGTTAGCGCGTTTCGGTTTACCTCTCCACCGTTGCCAAAGGCAGGTTTTTCCAATGGTATTTTTGAAAAAACCGTTGCCAAAAGACAGAGAGGGTGGAAAAGTAAAACTCGCTAACATTGCAGGAGGAATTTATATATTTAACCCTTATAACTATTATGTATAATTAGTCATCGAGCATCTTAACTTAATTTAATATTTTACTTTAGTTTCTTAACTAAAAAAATATTATATTTTAGTCCTTTAAAAATACTTTTATTAGTAGATTTGGTTATTTTCACTAAATTTTAATAAAAATTATTAAATTCTGCTGACGTGACTTTATAGTAATACGCAAGATACAAATCAGACTCAACAAATGTATTAAACATTTAATTTAAACTGCAGGAGTTTAGTTTTTATGGGGTTAAAAACCCCCCACAAATTGTTAATAATATGTAAAAAAAATATAAATCTTCTTCGTAGTGAAGCACTTTTATAAAGCATTTTATTTCTGCAACCCTCATTTTATGCTTGTTTTTATTTTTTAAATCTTATATAAAAAAAGGCTAAAACATTCAATAAAATCTAAGAACTAAGTGTAACCTTTTATTGGATAGTCAAGTCAGACTTTACATGTTCAATAAGGTAGAAGTTAATGTTTTTATAAAATAAATTGATGCTAGAGACCATTTCAAATAACATAAGTAATTTTTAAGGGATTGATTTATAAGGTTTTTTAATTAAAGAAACAAAATAAAATAATAAATTTTTACAAGATCAAAAGATGCATTAAACTTAAATATTGAATAAGATAAATGTAAATTAAGAGTGATGTATATATTATTAATTAAAAATATAATTAAAAGAAGAAAATAAAAATTGCTTAAATACTAAAAATGACACATATTTTGTGACAGAATTTTTTAAAATATTCTATTTAGTTTGAGACAGAAGGTAGGAGTATTAATTTATTTTTAATGCAATTATGACCGTGTTAAATATAGAGGGAAAATTATACTTATTTAGTTAATTAAATTATTGAAGATTTTAGATGAAAAACTGTGGGAAAGTTTTATCAAAAGAAGAAATAAACTGTGGGTGGGGGACAATGAAATAGAAATGGGTAGGTGGTTGTCAAGAAGTTGACGTGTTGTTATTTGGAAGTGAGAGAAGAGAGTATGGTGGCACCTATGTCACTGCACCGTCACATCTGATTTTAGAGAGGTTTAAATAGTCAATTGTTTTAGGTAAGATATATGATAGTGTATTTTTTATTTTCATCTCTATAAATGAAATAGTCGATTGATTTACTGTTTTTTTTATACCAGTATATCCAATCAAAATATTTACGAAAATATTTTATGATCTAATATATAAAAATATCATTTTTATGTAATTTAGTTAGATGTATGTGTAAAAAAATTGATATTGTCAATAAATAGTTATTAATCTCAATTAATATTGTTCTTGCTAAAAACACTAAAAGATCGACTTCCTCAATATTAGTCAGGTAGAGTCTTAAATAATTGATTAAGTTTATGTAAATGTGTTTTTTAGATGATTATTATCCTTTCCCTCCTCATGTAGGAAGTCTCCTTTTTATACTCCTTCAACCATCAATGATCCTTAAAGGGGTGCTTCTTCATATCCCTCATTAAGGTGACTTGGAATAATGTCTGCCGTCTTCCGTAATCATCACATAACACCTTTTTCCTCAACTTCTGTAACCCCCTGCCATCATGGAGACGTTTCAAAACCGTCCATGGTGACTATTCACATGACTTCCTAGCACCGCTCATAAGGTTGGAGTCGACTTGTTCTTCTATCAGAGCTTACTACTAGACCGACATGCTTGTATGGCCGATATGTAAACCTTAGCCGGATTCCGACTAGTGCAAGATTTATGCTTACTCGACTTACTTGCTTCCTTGTACTCGGTTCACAGAAGCTTGGATTTTTAGGAATTCTAGGATGTACATAAGCCCCCCGATCACGAGGTCCTATTGGACTGAAGTGTTCGCTCATGATAATCTTGGAATTCCTATCTTCCCTAGACCGACCTCCTACTCAGCGAATCATTGAGGTGTCAGTCATCTTAATGATGACAAATTTTTCTCTTTCTTCATCATGATCGTTTTTATAAGAACTCTCACTTGTCATCATTGCTCTTTTTGATATGAGTTATTGACCGTTACAAATTTTTTTTTAAAGGGACTTTGTTTTTTTCATTTGGTTTACTACCAAAACTAGTGATCTTCTTCCCAAGTGTTGTAAACAAATTTCTACTTCGTCCACCGCTCATTTATTCTGATATCTCAAGCCTTTACCAAATAGGCTATCATAATCATTTAAATGCAACTGAGCATGTTGAAAAGGTGAATTCAATAGGTGCTTAGCAGTTAACACAAAATCTCAGAGCTTATCTTATGAGATGTGCAATCATGACTCGGGGTCTCTTTGAAGTAGGCGATGCCTATGAACAGAATGAAACTCGTTTGACTAAAGACATAAATCATTTGAAAGGTGATTTGAAATCCCTGACCCTCCAGGTAGACGAGTTGACCAAGCAGCTCACAGACATGAATAAACAGAAAGAGACGTCGGAGTCCCAGTTGTCAGAAATGACTAAGCAGAAGGAAATTGTTGAATCCATGTGCTCAAAGCTAGAAGTGGCCAATATTGGCTTGGTCCGAGAAGTAGAACAGATTCATACTCTTAATGAGACTTTAAAAAAGTCTTCGTAAGATGCCTAGGTGGATTTTTCTCTTCCAGGGATGATGTTTTCGAGAGAACTAAAGCTGAAGTTTATGCATCATGCCCAACCTGGATGTGACAAGGATGGAATAATTCAAGACTGTGGTAGATAGGAAATTGATCGACATGGAGGATCCCCTGAGACAGAGGGTTTAAAGGATGAGGCAGTGGATAATCCGACACCTGAAGCTCATGAAGACGAGCACCATGAAATTTAGATTTGCTTATGTTTGTTGTTGGCTATCAGTGGTGACGTGCCCCTTTGTATCTTTGAACAATATATTGTTTTTATATCATATGTTTAGGTCCTTTGAGGGTTATTTTATGAAAATTTTATTTCTTTATCCTTCAATGCATTTTATCCGGTTCCTAGCATCTTTACTATTTAGTAATCTATGTCTTGTGATTGATTTGATTATGCCAGAGACTTCAAGTAGCTTGAACTTCAAGTAGTTTGACGACTTACAGATGGCTGAAAGAAAGAAGGTTGGAATGAATTGACGATGACCGGGACGTATGTATGAAATATGCAAGGGATGCAAATGCAATGCATGGATGCAGCACACAAAAACATAGAAAAAACATGGGGTCAAAGGTTCGGTGTCATGAAGTCAAGGATTTACCCATCCCAAAGGTTTACTAGTGATTTTTGTACCTGTCTCTCATCATCATTAACTCTTGTCAAGAAAACACCAGCGGGCCGGGAACCGTGCTAGGTGATGTTTTTTGAAGAGTCCTCAGAAGAGGGTGGCATCGCATGACAACTATTTTCGATAGCCTCTGCGCCACTAAAGGGGTTTTTCCTAGGTGTATACTCAATCTTTCCACATGCGGCATCACACGCATTCCCATTAGCAGAAGAGTAAACACATATATCAATTAGGAAAAGCAGTATATATGTAAGTTCCTAGATTGGCTGGAATTTTGGTAAAACAACAAGGTGTTCAATGTTGATGTCATGGTGTTGCAACATTGAGTCTTAGTACTGGGTTGTACTAAGTTGTGAAGGTTAACAGTGTTTGATGAGTCTTAGTACTGGGTTGTACTAAGTTGTGAAGGCTAACAATGTTTGATGTCATGGGCTTGATGTCACAACATTGTGCTTAACACTGGGCTGTGTTAAGTTGTTTAAGTGGATGTCTGATGTCACATGGCGATGTTGTGACATTAGATCTGCAGAATTGATAACAGCATGGGCTTGTTGTTATTAGGGTACGCGTGTTAGCTGGAATTGTGGAGAGTGGTTGACTCATTGGATGAGAATATCTTGGGATAGATATTTTCTGTTACATGGGAGATTTGATTGCAGGTCTGTTGGAGAATTAAAAGGTTGAAGATTTAAAAAGATTTTGGGGATAAAATCTGTTTTGAAGATTCAGTTTTAATTAACAAATCTGATCAAATATTGTGACAAGTCCAAGACCAATTCAAGGAGCTATATAAAGCGCACAAGACCAAAGGAAAAAGGTACAGAAATACGAGGAGAAGATCAAGAGCAGAGGCTGAGTGTCTTGAGTATTTTGTACAAGGTGTATAACCAGAATTCTAGGGTGAATTGCTGTGTCGTATTCTGTCCTCTCTAAAGCTGTGAAGCAAAGAGAGTTGTATTACTTGATCAAAGCTGTGAAGCAGAATCAAGGGTTCTCAAAGAGGTTGTTCTTTGAGTGGTTTTAGGGATTGAGTAGTGTTCTCATATCTAAGTGGTTTCTTAGGTAGAAAGTCACTGGTAGGAATTAAGATTAGGAGATTGTCAACTGGGTTGTTGAGTCTGTAATTTAATTCTACAAGTAGTGAAATTCATCCCTGGCTTGGTAGCCCCCAGACGTAGGTAGTTAGACTGAACTGGGTGAACAAATCATTGTGTTGATTTATTTACTGTTATTGCTGTCCATTGTGCAGAGTGTGTTGTTGTGACATCGCACCTTAACATCACACGTCTGGTACCAGAATTTCAATTGGTATCAGAGCAGGCATCCTGTCTGGCTCTGGGTGAGATATGGGGAAGATACTTTCTGGTGTGAAGATGGACAAAGAGGTTGGAGGATTTGTCAACAGACCCCCTATATTGGATGGCTCAAACTATGAGTATTGGAAGCCTAGAATGACTACTTTCTTAAAGTCATTGGACAACAGAGCTTGGAAGGCTGTCATTAAAGAATGGAAAGCTCCTGTGGTGTTTGAAAAAGATGATGCTGGCAAAGATAAAGAGGGCACCTCAAAGCTGAAGCCGGAAGAAGAATGGACCAAGGAAGAAGATGAGCTTGCCCTTGGAAATTCCAAAGCTTTAAATGCAATTTTCAATGGAGTGGATAAGAATATTTTCAGGTTAATTAATACCTGTGAGGTTGCTAAGAAAGCATGGGATATTTTGAAGGCCACTCATGAAGGAACATCTAGAGTTAAGATGTCAAGACTCCAGCTTCTAACATCGAAGTTTGAGAGTCTGAAGATGAAGGAAGAGGAGACTATCCATGACTTCCATATGAGTGTGCTTGAGCTGGCTAATGCATCCAGTGCCCTTGGAGAAAAGATGTCAGAAGAAAAGCTTGTAAGGAAAATCCTGAGGTCTCTTCCTAAGAAGTACAAGATGAAGGTAACTGCCATTGATGAATCACAAGACATCAGCAAGATGAGGGTTGATGAGCTCATTGGATCACTTCAAACTTTTGAGCTTGGTTTGAATGAGGAAGAACCTGAAAAGAAGCCCAAAAGTATAGCCTTGGTTTCCACTCCTGCAGAAGTTAAGAAAGTTACAGATGATGAGTCTCAGGAGGATCTGTCTCAAGCCATAGTTATGTTGGGAAGACAGTTCAACAAAGTGTTCAAGAGGATGAACAATAACTCCAGGCCTAATGTCAGGAACATCTCTTCTGACAACAGCAAGGCAAAAGAGAAGGATGAAGAGAAGACTGCCCAAGATAAAGGAGTTCAGTGCTTTGAATGTGAAGGGTATGGACATGTCAAGAAAGAGTGTCCCATATTCTTGAAGAAGCAGAAGAAGGGCATGACAGTTTCCTGGTCTGACTCTGATAGTGAAAGTGAAATTGAGTCAGCAAAGCATGTTACAGCTTTGACAGGAATTATTGAACCTGATGATGATAGTGATGGAGAAGTCACTTATGATGAGCTAGCTTCAACCTACAAAGAGCTGTGCTTAAAAAGTGTTGAACTATGTCAGGAGAGGAATCAACAGAAGAAACAGATTGCTCAGCTAGAGAATGACAAAGCTGAATTGGAAAAAGAAGTCTTATGTGTCAAAGCTCATCTTAATCATATGACTAAATCAGTTAGAATGTTGAACAGTGGGACAACCACTCTTGACAAGATACTACAGTCAGAAAAAGCTGCTGGAGACAAAGCTGGGATAGGTTATGTGGCTGAGGATAAGGGAACTTCAGAAGCAAGCACTTCAGGTTCAAAGAAGGAAGTGTCACAACCTTTGTCTCAACATCAGCCAAAGAAGCAGGATCCTACACCTAAGAAAGCTGATGTTTCACAACCTAAGAAGATTGAGAAGAAGACTGGTCCTAATCAGAAGAGAAAGCAGCCACAAGGAGCTAGGCAGTATATGCCCCCACAACACCACAAGAGCATGCAAGCTGCTCAGTTCAAACAGCACATGTCTTATCAGGTGTCTCAACATCAGGGGTATGGTTACACCAATGCTGTTCCTCATATCTATGGAAGAAGAAAGCCACACCATCATGGGAGACAATCTAGGAAACAACATTCTCAGCCTCCTTATGGAAGAAGATACCAGCATAATAGAAGGCAGGCCAGTTATGGTAGGAGGAGACCACATTATGGATGGCAGCCTAAGCAATCTCATCATGGCAGAAGATTCAGAGATGAAAGGGTGAGATGCTATTATTGTGGTAGGTTTGGACATATGCAGTACTCGTGCTACAAGCTGCATGGATACCCTCAGCCTCAAAACAGATGGAGAGAGTACAAGCCCAAAGTAGTAAAACAATGGGTTCCTAAAGCTCAGGTCACATGTCTATTGACTCACACATCAGATAGACATTTTGCTATGGATGCATGGTACTTTGACAGTGGATATTCAAAGCACATGACTGGATCCAAGAAGCATTTGGTAGAGTTCAATCCTTGCCATGCAAATGATGTTATTTTTGGCAATGGTGAAAAAGGAGTAGTAGAAGGAGTTGGAAGAGTGAAGAATCATGATGGTCTTACTCTTGATAATGTGCTCCTTGTTCAAGGGTTGAGTGCTAATTTAATTAGCATAAGTCAACTTTGTGATGAAGGTTACAAGGTAAGCTACACCAAAGATGAATGTGTGGTAGCTGATGAGCAGAATGAGGTAGTGATGAAGGGAGTAAGATCCAAAGATAATTGCTATCAGTGGATACCTCAAGAGGACAGCTTATCTAGTGATGTTAAGGTTAATGTTGTAACATCAGATGGTGACATCAAGTGTGAAAGTATGGTGAAAAGTCAATATGGGTTAATGACTTATGGTGCTGTTACTCCTAAGTTGGATGTTGTGTTAAAAGCCAACTTGAGTAGTCAGTTATATGAGCAAGATGAAGGAGTCAACAATGCTGATGGAAGGATCAAAAGCTGTGACCTTAAGAAGTGTTGGGAGCTGAATACTTGCAAGGCTAAGAAAGATGACAACCTGACTAATGACTCCTATAGTTCAGAAGAAAAATTTCACAAGTTGACAACCCTTAGGTTGGAAGATGCAGATGTTAGAAGTGATGATGAACTAATTGCAAAAGTGGTTCCTGGGGTTGCTAAATGACTGAAATCAAGGAAGAGGAAAGATATTGAGTCACCTCCAAAGATGAGAACTGATGAGCAGAAGATCTATGTGGATGGTACTACAAAATCCAGGAGTAAAGTGTTCATCTCTTCCAGAAATAGGAAGATCAGAGATAAGTCTGATGATAATGTCCAGGATATCTCTCAAATGAAGGAAGTCGTTGTTGTTAGAACTTCTGAGAAAATTCAAAAGGCCATACTGGATAACATTCCTGTGCTTTTCATAAAATGGTGGAAGTATGTTCTGGAAAAAGAATTTGGTATAGATACTCTGGATATGGTTGAGTTTGCTAGGATATGGTTCAGAGAGGGTGTGGGAACTTATGGTATTCAGGTGTGTATGAATAAGTTGCTCTGACTGTGTTTTATTGGGAGCTTCTTGAAGGAATTCATTGTGCAATGAGTCCTTTGAATGGTGATGAGAAGCTGATGTCCCAAAAGATATTATAGCATCATGTTTGCTGGTGGTTAGATCTGGAAGATGATTAAGATTGGACATGTGGAGTTGAATGCTCTAGCATTTTGGTCAGAAGAAGTGGAGATTATGGTCATGTGTTTAAGCATGACTACTGTCTTTGAAGACATCACCAGTTTCAACAACTACTGGTGGATGAAGTGTGATCTCTTGAAGAGACTGGATCTCAGTAAAGCTTATAAGTAAGCTGAGAATTTATGGAGTTTGTGACACAGTGTTGAGTTTGGATTATTTTGCTGATAGTAAATCCAGTAGTGGAGCATATGTAATACCCCGGTGTCAAGAGTGTCAAGAGTATCCTTGGTGAAGGATGTCTTTGTTCTGGATCTGAAGCTTAGTGCTTACATTATATCTAGGGAGCATCTACATAGTCATACGGGAGAATGATGAAGTAGAAGGTTTGCCTTGGATGGTGAAGATGAATTGTATGATAGCCTTTGGAGAAAGGGACAGTGGTACCAAAATGCATGTACTCAGAAAATGTGCTCAAATGTTCGTCTCCATCTAGAGCATTTGTTAATCATGACAGGGGGAGTACTTGTCTATGGATTTTGCAGCAAAGGGTGTCATAGGACTTACATGTTAAGGTTTGTCCAATTGTGGCTAAAAAAGGGGAGAAGTAGCCAAAGAAAGAAAGCCAAAAGTGCAAATCAAAAGGGTTATTGTCAAAGGAATTTGGTTGCTATGCTGGCCTTTGTATTAAGGGGGAGTTTAGACTGAGCTGCTAGTGAAGATAGCATAGCATTTGAAGAGTGCAGCCAAGCAGACATCAAGGGGGAGAGAAGTGCTGCACATTGTAAGCTACTGAACAGCTGTGATGCTGGTTCATATTTTTGAGGGGAGCACCAATTGGCTGTTGTCAATAATGAAGATGGTGCTGCAGCAGATCAAGTGATGAAGATTATCAAACTGCTGCTGATGAAGATTTCAAATTACTGAAGATTTTCCGCTGCTGAAGTCTCTGAGGGTTCAGAGGGTGTTTTAGCCAAAATTAGCCAAAGGGGGAGATTGTAAGTTCCTAGATTGGCTGGAATTTTGGTAAAACAACAAGGTGGTCAATGTTGATGTCATGGTGTTGCAACATTGAATCTTAGTACTGGGTTGTACTAAGTTGTGAAGGTTAACAGTGTTTGATGAGTCTTAGTACTGGGCTGTACTAAGTTGTGAAGGCTAACAATGTTTGATGTCATGGGCTTAATGTCACAACATTGTGCTTAACACTGGGCTGTGTTAAGTTGCTTAAGTGGATGTCTGATGTCACATGGCGATGTTGTGACATTAGATCTGCAGAATTGATAACAGCATGGACTTGTTGTTATTAGGGTACGCGTGTTAGCTGGAATTGTGGAGAGTGGTTGACTCATTGGATGAGAATATCTTGGGATAGATATTTTCTGTTACATGGGAGATTTGATTGCAGGTCTGTTGGAGAATTAAAAGGTTGAAGATTTAAAAATATTTTGGGGATAAAATCTGTTTTGAAGATTCAGTTTTAATTAACAAATCTGATCAAATATTGTGACAAGTCCAAGACCAATTCAAGGAGCTATATAAAGCGCACAAGACCAAAGGAAAAAGGTACAGAAATACGGGGAGAAGATCAAGAGCAGAGGCTGAGTGTCTTGAGTATTTTGTACAAGGTGTATAACCAGAATTCTAGGGTGAATTGCTGTGTCGTATTCTGTCCTCTCTAAAGCTGTGAAGCAAAGAGAGTTGTATTACTTGATCAAATATGTGAAGCAGAATCAAGGGTTCTCAAAGAGGTTGTTCTTTGAGTGGTTTTAGGGATTGAGTAGTGTTCTCATATCTAAGTGGTTTCTTAGGTAGAAAGTCACTAGTAGGAATTAAGATTAGGAGATTGTCAACTGGGTTGTTGAGTCTGTAATTTAATTCTACAAGTAGTGAAATTCATCCCTGGCTTGGTAGCCCCCAGACGTAGGTAGTTAGACCGAACTGGGTGAACAAATCATTGTGTTGATTTATTTACTGTTATTGCTGTCCATTGTGCAGAGTGTGTTGTTGTGACATCGCACCTTAACATCACACGTCTGGTACCAGAATTTCAATATATATTTGTCCTAAAGCCCTAGACATTAAAGAGCTATGAATCCTATGTTCCTGACAAAAATGGCTTCCCGGCGGAGTAACCATTCTGTGGCACCTTCCTAACTTTAAAGGTTTCGATCTAAGATCCTAGTGATAACAATCTCCCCGCGATTTTTGTGGTTGCGAGTCACACCGTTGGGCTGCAGTTCGATTCATTTTTATCCTATTGTGAGCTGATTAAGGAAGGGAAATAGATGTCTCCAATTAACCCTGCTTGCATACTGAGATTAAACAGATGACTGTTTGTTTACAGATGCTACCTGAGATGGGGGGTCTTTCTTAGGCTTATTTTGTTTAAGGAGGGAACGTTTTGTCTGTTAGGGAGGATTTTGGTTAGGATACTGATTTGCTTTTCTTGACTAATGTGTTCAGGTGCTAAATGTGGAGTTTTTTATGAGTGTGTGAGAGTATGAGACTTGAGGTTTTTGATATGGTGTGCTCGCTAAGATTTTTCTTTCAATCTTATGCCTACGTATTCCCATTTACCGAAACAGGGAAATCAGAACGATCGTAGTTCCTCCTATTCTATGGGAGGACATAAAGATATTTGGGTATCTTGTTCAAAGCCCAAGATATGAAGCTAAAGGTGATTTGTATCTTGTTCAAAGCCCAAGATATGAAGCTAAAGGGTTGAGTATTTTGTGTCTTGTTCAAAGCCCAAGATTGAATCTAAAAGGGTGTTTGTGGGAATTGATTGAAAAGAGTGAAGAGATTAAAGATTGAGATATGAATATCCGGGAAAAACATCGGATGAAAATAGAGGGAATATCCGGAAAAGCGTCGGATGTAAAGAAAAGGAATATCCGGGAAAGCGTCGGATGTTAAAAAAGAGGAAAGGGTTGCTTTGGTGTCTTGTTCAAAGCCCAAGACGTGAAGCTAAAGGTGTCCTAATTGAGGGGGGTTTTGTCATCCCTAAAGAGGAGTTGTTGATATTTGTATGCTGTGAGCAAAGTATATTTTGATGCTGAAAGGTTGATTTGACTCAACCGGGGATTTCTTATACAAAGCCTAAGAGGAGGCTATTGGCCCAACAAGAGGGAGTTTTTGTGTGTCTCGTACGAAGCCCGAGAGAGAGGCTAAAAGGGTTGACTCGACAAGAGAGTGCTTTTATGTGTGTCTCGTACGAAGCCCGAGAGAGAGGCTAAAATTTTGTTTGGCTCAATAAGAACCTTTTTGTATCTCGTACGAAGCCCGAGATGGAGGCTGAAAGGAGTTCGACTCAACAAGAGAGTCTTTTTGGTATCTCGTACAAAGCCCGAGATGGAGGCTAAAGAGGTTTGCTCTACCGGGGAGCATCTTTGTACAAAGCCCAAGAGGAGGCTGATGGTTACTATTTCAGCTGAGTGACAGATCCGATATACTGATTTAAAGAGAAAATCAGTTCTTATATGAGTAATGTTTGCACTCAGGGACTGGATTCGAGGATCAGGGTTATTTCCTGTTCTTTAAGGAACTGGGAAGTCCAAAGGGCATTGAGACTGTCCGAGTCTACGAGTTTTCTTCCTATTTTTGAAGGGGACATGAGAATGTCTTTGAGACTCAAGGAAATTAGACTGTCCAAGTCTAGAGTTTCATCTTTTGTACTATGTCTGGAGAAACAGTAGTAGGTTTTAGACTCTTAGAAAGACTGTTCTATTAAGATGACTAAGTTCTGTTCCTATACCTCTAGGAGGTCGTCGGGACAATTTGTACGAAGCCCAAGAGGAGGCTGGAAGCTTTTAAGAAGCCGACGGGTCCTTGTACAAAGCCCAAGAGGAGGCGGGGTTGCTTTTAGGAAGCCTATGGGTCCTTGTACAATGCCCAAGAGGAGGCCGATGCTTTTAAGAAGCCCGTGGGTCCCCAAACCCCGAGAAATTCAAGGTAAGCTATTCACAAGGAATAGATCAAGTCAGGAAAGTTCAAGAATTTGGAAGAAACTCAAAGATGCCATTCACGGAGAATACATTCATCTCTGGGAGTAGAGTTTCTTGACAATTCCTAATGAGGACAGCCGAAGAGAAGACTGTATCTGGTGATCCTATTGGGGATCTAGCTGTCTATTTCTACAAGTAATCGAAACGACTTTACCTAGTACTAGACGTAGTTGCCGGGGAAACTCTAAATATCTATACTATTATTACACAATTGATATGAGTTTATGAAAGAAGACTTACAGTGAAACAGCCCCACAATACAGTTATATATATATGAGTTTGTGAAAGGAGACTTACAGTGAAACAGCCCCACAATACAGTTATATACATATGAAAGCGGTAAATGAAAGCGGGTAAACACTTACTCGGTTGTAGAGCTTCCATGTTGTTTGGTTAGTTGTTCAACAAAGAAAGATTGAAAACAACAGTATATTCAAAATCAAAGGAGAAATTGTTTTGAAAGGAAAATTGGGGCTTACAGCTCAAGGAGAGGCCCAAAAAAAGGTTTTGGTTAAAAGGGGGTTGGGTCTTACACTCTAATAGAGGCCCAAGAGTTTTGAAAATGTTTGATAAAGATAAAAAATCAAAGAAACCCTAATTTCAATTTTTAAAGGTATTTTTCAAAGAGAAATCAAGTAAAAACTGATAAAAATATCAAATAAAATCATTAATCATGTTATAAACAAGGATTAAGGTTTATGAAAAAGTATTTTATCCACATGAATATTAAAAATCATTTTGGTTTTAAAAATCAAGAAAAATAAATCATTTTAAAAGCATTTAAAACAATTTAAAACAATATTTTTGAATATATTAAAAATATATCAAATAATAATATTTTTTGTGATTTTTTGGTGGATTAAAATATTATGGAGTATGAATAAGAAGTGTGTAAAACAGAATTGGAAAATGATGATTTTTGCTATGTAAAAGAATTGGTTGAGTTTTGAAGATAAACTAAGAAAAAGAGGAGTGATGTCTCAACATCACATTCGACATCACTCAAGAGTTTTGAAGATAAGAGAAAAAGGGCGATGTCACAACATCACATTCGACATCAGACAAAAACCAGAACTGCACCTTGATTTTCAACATCTTTTCATCAAACTTCAAACATTCATAACTCTCTCAATTTTTAACGGAATTAAGATCCGGAAGAGCCTATCTTGACCAATTTTTCGCAAGGAATCCAATGGTGTCACTTATACATACTGAAACTTAATGTAAAACACACACAAGGGAAAAAACCAGATCTGCACCTTAAGTTTAAACATCTTTGCTTATCAAACTTCAAACATTCATAACTCTCTCAATTTTTAACGAAATTGAAATCCGTAATAACCTATCTTGACCAATTTTTCGCATGGAATCCAATGGTATTACTCATACATACTAAAACTTAATGTACAGCACACACAAGGTAAAAAACCAGATCTGCACCTTAAGTTTAAAACAACATAAACTCCACATATAAACATGTTAAAGTGCAAACAGTAGGAGGATCATAACATACACATTAAGGAATACATTTTTGCTTCAAGAATTGTTCAATATGATGCATGTATGTGGACATCAAAGGAAAGCATGATTCAAAGAACTCAAGTTATGAATTTTACCTCTTTTTTTGGAGATTTTGTGCAACCTACCGAGTGCTTTGTTCCAGAAATGATTTGATTCTTTGGACACCCTCAAATGACCTCTTAGAAGCTTTTAAGATGGTTGGAATCAGCTGGTACCTGCAAAAACATAAACTGTCCCTTTCTTGCAAAAGGGGTTAAAAGTGACCAAAATAGCAACTCTCTCAAATGGTGTTCCAGATGGTGGGAACCATTTGGGACAGTTCAAGGATGATATTTGGAGTGTGTTTGAGGTTTTATCTGGTTTGGAAAGTGACTGAATCAAGGCATGGCTTGAAAAATGCAAAAAAGTGCCATTTTGAGGTTTTGAGAAGTGACTTTGTGATTTTGTGATTACAGGTCACTTGTGATAGTTTACACAGCTTACATATGATATATATGAGGTGTGTGTGATTGATTGTGATGGAAAAGCTCTCAAGCTCAAAAACTCAGAATTACTTGCTTTGGAAGGCAAATTTGAGGTAAAAGAAGAGATTTTGAGGAAAGCATCTGTTTGATGGCTTTGGTGTACTCAAACTGAACACAAATGAGCTCTATTTATAGTAGAGCAAGTTTGTTTTCGCAGCAACAGTGAATGGCAACTGCAGCAGAGGTTTGTTCAATGTTGGCCAATGAAAATCCAAGTCTCCTCTAGCCATTGACTAGAGGTTAGGGCACAGAGCTTTGGTTCCCTACTTGTTGGAGGAATCTTGATTGAATTCAGTTGCAAATATGTCAGTCCATGCCACCTCTAAGCATCTATTAAATGCTCCAATCCAAAATTGGAGTTTTGTCCCTCTTTTAGGGATTTTTAGGAATAACATGCTACTTCTTGTTCCAAAGACTTTGGAGGCTTGGCTCAGTGATTGTCCCCTTTAGATTTGATCCTCATATGTGTCCAAGATGATGTCAAGGCTTGGAAATTCGTGTCGCACAAGAAATGTGCAAATCTGCCCCATGAAAAATTCAGCTGCAGCAAGCCTTTTTGTAAAATCCATAACTCCCTGCTCGAGTATGCTACATGGATGTTCTACAACTTTCTGGAAAGCTGAGATGATGTACTTCAACTTTGATGTTCAAGATTTGGCTTGAATCAACTTGGATCATGGAGAAAAACATCCTTGAAGTTGGGACATTCTTGCTGGAAAAAAAATATTAGTGATGTCCTATGCAATGTTGGGACATCAGACATTAAGAACATTAATAATTCCAAACTTCAATCACTTGTATCTTTTAATCCACTATGATATTTTGAGTTGAAGTGAATTGCCTCTTTGATGCTTGTCTTGCATGGTGACAAAGTTTGAAAATTGGGTGGCACAAGAAAAGTGCGCAAAATCTGTCCTAAAAAATCAGCTCGAGCAAGGCATGTTGTGAGGTTCATAACTCCTTGCTCAAGTTGAATTAATGGGAGTTCTTATACATTTTGGAAAGCCCTAATGACATACTTTAACTTTAATGTTTGACTTTGGTCTCTGTTCAGCTTGCAAAGTCATCAAAAATGGTCTTGAACTTGTGTAGTCAAATCTGTCCTAAAAGGTGTCATGAAAATTCTGCTTTATCAATGCTTTTTGCAAAAATCATATCTCCTTGCTCGAGTATGCTACAAGGACGTTCTACAACTTTCTGGAAAGCTGAGATAACGTACTTCAACTTTGATGTTCAAGGTTTGGCTTGAATCAACTTGGATCATGGAGAAAAACATCCTTGAAGTTGGGACATTCTTGCTGGAAAAATATTAGTGATGTCATATATGCAATGTCAGAACATCAGACATTGAACATTAATAATTCCAAACTTTAATCACTTATATCTTTCAATCCTTATGATATTTTGAGTTGATTCCTTCTACATTGTTGAAGTATCAAATACCCTCTTTAAAAGTAGCTTTTAAGCAAAATCAATGGATGCTTGGATTAATAGTTACAACCTTGAAAAGTTGTGCACTTGAACATGATTTTAACTTAGAAAATTTTTCTAAGTTTCCTTCAATTTGATCAATTTTGCAATTTTGTATGATTTCTTGATTTAAATTTGATCAAATTAAATCATCCATCATATTTTCTTGAGTAATGGCTTGTGAAGCTCAATGTTGACCAAAAATACATGAAAATTTTACACGTTAAATCCGGCTGATAATTCAAAAAATATTCATGAAGAAAATATATGATATTGTATGTAGACGACACAGTATAAAAATTTAACAGATGAAATGAGAAAAAATAAAAACGCCCGGTCAAAATTTAGGGTATGACAGATGCCCCTATTTAATCTTCTTAGACCTGGAGGTATGAATAGAAAAGAGTTTTAGACATTCGAGGTATAAGAGGATTAAATATCAGAGTACCTAAAATTTTGACCGTGAATGCAGATGAATTGATAGGTGATGAATGAAAGACTTTTGAACACTGTGGGGAATGATGCCACAGGAGAGAGACCAACAGATTTTCTTGGGATATAAGATATTGTGGAAATTTGCCGATGCGACAAAGGGTATCCAGCAATATTTGGAAAGAGAGGGATAAACCCGGGAACAGAGATACATACATCCGGAAAAACATCAGATGCGAAAGAAGTAACACACTCTGGAAAACATATATGTAACATCTAAAAAAGCAATGAAAGAGAAACAAACTCGAAGGCATCCAGAAAAGCAATGGACCGAGTTGTTGATCAAACTTGAAGATATACTAATGACATCCAGAAAAGCGTTGAATGTGCATTGAAATAACTTTTGAAGGTAAATCCGAAACATTTAGAAAATTGTTAAATGGCCGAATGATGGACATATCCGGAAAAGCATCAGATAAGTACATAAGAACAAAAGTTACATCTGGAAGAGCATCAGATGAGGAAAGTCATATCTGGGAGAGCATCAGAGAGACATGTAAGGAGTTTCTGGAAGAGCATCAGAATAAAAGAGACATATTCGGAAGAGCATCGGATATAAACAAAGAAAGTTCTGAAAAAACATCAGAACGGGTTTTGGAAAAAACTTTAAAACCAAAAGATACATCCGGAAGAACATCGGGTAAACACGAAGAAATGTTCTGGAAAAGCATCAGAGCAGGCAGACATATCCGGAAGAACATCAGATATAAACACAGAGAAACGTTCTGGAAAAGCATCAGAACAGGTTTTGGAAAAACTTCAAAACCAAAAGATACATCCGAAAGAACATCGGGTAAGACATAAAAGTATAGGTGCCAGATAAGTTGGACTTTGTAGAAAGGTAAGATGTTGATAATAACACGATCAATGATGAATGCAAGTGAGGATTAAAACACTCTTGAATGCATAATATATGAAAATGTTATGTTGTATGATTAAATGTATGTAATGCAAATGAAAATGCTGTCAACAAGTTTAGACTCTTTGAGGAGTGAAAATCAACAAGTTTATACTCTTTTGGGGAGTGAAAATCAACAAGTTTATACTCTTTTGGGGAGTGAAAATCAACAAGTTTATACTCTTTTGGGGAGTGAAAACCAACAAGTTTATACTCTTTTGGGGAGTGACAGACAAGACTGATTCCTCAACACGGAGATCACTGCCATTGCTTAGGGACTGAAAATGCGGTATACTGGGAAGGCTTGCCCCAGTAATGAATCTTGAAAGTTTTTCTGAATAAAATAATTCTGAGAAGGACTTGCACTGAACAAGTCTTGAACTGTTTCTTAACAGGCTCTGGAAAGAACTTGCCTCTGATAGGATCACTGACCAAGTTTCTAAACTGTTTTGAAAATTCCTTGAGAGGAAAACTAGTTTGCAATCAAAAAATGTTTATTTAAACATGGCAAATTTAATGTAAAGTTCATGCAAAATTTTGAAAACAAAATCATTGTTTTTTAGAAAAAATACAGTAATATGGATTACTGGTTAAAAACACGGTGGTTTAAAACATTTTGATTGAAAAGTAAAACAGAGGTTTAATACCAAGACAAATGATTTGCAAAAAATTATTTTGGAGTCAATTTACGCAACCTTGTTGTAGTATGCTTTCAAAATAACCTTGATTCAATTAGGTCTTTTGAGAGTTATAACGTGGTCTGGTTCACGATTTATAAAAGAAAGATAAAGGCTCAAAATTTGTTTGTGCCCACCCCAACTTCGTGATGTTCTCCAGTCCTATGCTCAGTTAAACTTAAATTGTGCATTCAGGTTCCAAAAGGATTCAGAATTGTACTGATGATAGTGATGACGATGGTCCAGAAGTCTTGAGAAGGCAGCTACTGCTTCTTTACAACATTTAGTTATTTTTATCCTTGTGGATTTTTGAAGATCGAGGATTTAAGGACCTCTTCTCTGTATTATCCCTAAATTTTGTCTGACCTTTTATTTTTTTGAAATTTATAGTCAGCGGGATGCCCTAGTTTTTGCCTAAGTTTTTTTTTTGACTTAGCGGGCTTTTTCTTGTTTATTTCGAAAGGAAGTGACTGCTTAATTTGACGATTACGACGGACCATCACTAGCTTTTGATTTGAAAGGCGTTTTCAGCATCTACTTGTTGTATGTAAACTTTTGAACTCGAATACACAACCCAAATTAAACTGAGAACTACCCTGCCCCGGGTTAAAATTGCGGGTTTTTAATAAAGAAAGAAACTCCTACTTCAAGGCTCAAAGGGGTTAACGAGGGATTATCTTCCTTATATCTCCAGTGTTTGGGAATTGAAAAAAATGCCTTACATCCTTAGCAAAGTTTTTTATTCGAAAGCATACTGACATCAATTATGGGTATCATGTTTTTATCATCCTCCCACAAATATTTGCATAGTCAAAAATTTGAAAAAGAGGTGCATTTTTTTGAAAGTTTTTATTTTTGAATGTTTTTGTTTTTTTGTTTTTTTTTTTGAAAAGTTTTTGAAAGAGAAAGCATAAAGATGTAAATAGACAGATGATTTGAGTCAAAATACTGTACATGCTCATTTCATTAAAACTGACATTTAAAGATAAACAAGCTGAAAGCAACTATGATACAAACAAGGAAAATGCAAAATAGACAGAAACAAGGTCAGTGACTAATCAAACACAAGGATGAGCTGTCCTGTCTTTGGGAAGTAACTGAGTTGAAGTTGATTGAAGTTTCAGTTCTTGTGTTCAGGCAGAGGATTGCGCTGGACATTAGGACTTGTGTCACGAAAGCTGAGGAGGTTGTCTCTGATCAGATCCCGCACTCTAGCCTTTAGTGCATAACATATTTCTAAATCGTGACCCGCAACTCCTTCATGGAATGCACAATGAAGGTCAAATCTGAATCCAGGTGGAAGTGGATTTGGAGGAAGAGGTGTTGCCTTAGTAGTAATCGCTCCTTTCTGAACCAAAATAGGGTACAGTTCAGTGTACGTCATAGGAATAGGATCAAAGTGAGTCCTATTGTAGTTCTGGTTTTGTCCAACAGTCGGACGTTGAGGAGCTGGAGCTGGTCGAGCAGCCAACAGAGGAGTGATAGCAGCAATATGAGCTTGATTAGGCTGCTGAGGTTAGTAATGAGGTTTCCTATCCTCAACCAAGACAGAACTAGTCTGATCTTCCCTCTTCTTTTGGAAGTTCCCATAGGGTTTCTTTACAGCGTTAGAAGATTCAGCAGTTTTAGAGACTTTCCCATTCTTGATACCTTCTTCAAGTCTCTGGCCAATGATGACCAAGTCTGTAAAGTTTAATGAAACACTGCCAATCATCTTTTCCCAAAAGATGGGAGACAAAGTGTCTAAGAATATTACGGTAAGCTCCTTTTCAGCCAAAGGGGGTTCGACCTGAGAAGCCAACTCTCTCCAGCATTGAGCATACTCTTTGAAAGATTCTTTCTCGTTCTGAGTCGTGTTCTAGAGTTGACGACGGTCTGGAGTCATGTCCAGGTTGTACTTGTACTGATTCATGAAAGCATTGATAAGATCCTGCAAGCAATGAACGTTGCTTCGTTCAAGGCTCATGTACCACTTGAGTGAAGCTCCACTTAAGCTATCCTGAAAGTAGTGGATGAGCAACTTCTGGTTTTTGGTGTAGGCAGCCATCTTACGAAAGTACATAACCAAATGAACCTTTGGGCAAGAGTCGCCTTTGTACTTTATAAACTCAGGGGTCTTAAATTTGGCTGGCATGACGAGGCTAGACACAAGACACATGTTGTCTACATCAACGTTGAAGAAGTCATTTCCTTCTACAGCTCTGAGTCTTTTCTCCAAAGTTTGATATTGTTCGTTGGCTTCTTCAGGCTCAATGTCCACATTGTCCTCACTTTGAGCACTAGAATTGTAATCAAAGTTAGGATTCTCAAAGGGAATTCTGACAGTCCGTACCAGAGGTATAGGTTCTGAGGTAATAGGGATTTGAAGCTCTGGTCTTGGACCTTGACCGACCAAAGTTGTAGTGACCTATTGTGGAATGAAATCGTGAGGTAATCCAAATTCTGGCCATGTAGATGGTGGCATCTGAACAGGCGGAGGCTCAATAGCAGCACTCGTGATTTCTTGGATGACGGTCCTCTGAGGTGGATCTCCTTTGGCAATTAGGACCTGAAGCATTTCCGTTAAATTAGTCATGCTTGACTTCAGATCGTCTATTTCCATCCTAATCTCTGCATTGTGCACTTCTTGTTCTGACATTTTGCGCCTGACGTTAGCTCTAGTCCCGTATCGGTGATGAGGAATCATTTTGACGACTTACAGATGGCTGAAAGAAAGAAGGTTGGAATGAATTGACGATGACCGGGACGTATGTATGAAATATGCAAGGGATGCAAATGCAATGCATGGATGCAGCACACAAAAACATAGAAAAAACACGGGGTCAAAGGTTCGGTGTCATGAAGTCAAGGGTCTACCCATCCCAAAGGTTTACTAGTGATTTTTGTACCTGTCTCTCATCATCATCAACTCTTGTCAAGAAAACACCAGCGGGCCGGGAACCATGCTAGGTGATGTTTTTTGAAGAGTCCTCAGAAGAGGGTGGCATCGCATGACAACTATTTTCGATAGCCTCTGCGCCACTAAAGGGGTTTTTCCTAGGTGTATACTCAATCTTTCCACATGCAGCATCACACGCATTCCCATTAGCAGAAAAGTAAACACAGATATCAATTAGGAAAAGCAGTATATATATTTGTCCTAAAGTCCTAGACTTTAAAGAGCTATGAATCCTATGTTCCTGACAAAAATGGCTCCCCGGCGGAGTAACCATTCCGTGGTACCTTCCCAACTTTAAAGGTTTCGACCTAAGATCCTAGTGATAACAATCTCCCGGCAGAGTCGCCATTTTTCTGTAGCGCGGTTTTTGTGGTTGCGAGTCACACCGTTGGGCTGCAGTTCGATTCATTTTTTATCCTATTGTGAGCTGATTAAGGAAGGGAAATAGATGTCTCCAATTAACCCTGCTTGCATACTGAGATTAAACAGATGACTGTTGGTTTACAGATGCTACCTGAGATGGGGGGTCTTTCTAGGCTTATTTTGTTTAAGGAGGGAATGTTTTGTCTGTTAGGGAGGACTTTGGTTAGGATACTGATTTGCTTTTCTTGACTAATGTGTTCAGGTGCTAAATGTGGAGTTTTTGATGAGTATGTGAGAGTATGGGACCTGAGGTTTTTGATATGGTGTGCTCGCTAAGATTTTTCTTTCAATCTTATGCCTACATATTCCCGTTTACCGAAACAGGGAAATCAGAGCGATCGTAGTTCCTCCTATTCTATGGGAGGAAATAAAGATATTTGGGTATCTTGTTCAAAGCCCAAGATATGAAGCTAAAGGTGATTTGTATCTTGTTCAAAGCCCAAGATATGAAGCTAAAGGGTTGAGTATTTTGTGTCTTGTTCAAAGCCCAAGATTGAAGCTAAAAGGGTGTTTGTGGGAATTGATTAAAAAGAGTGAAGAGATTAAAGATTGAGATATGAATATCCGAGAAAAACATCGGATGAAAATAGAGGGAATATCCGGAAAAGCGTCGGATGTAAAGAAAAGGAATATCCGGGAAAGCGTTGGATGTTAAAAAAGAGGAAAGGGTTGCTTTGGTGTCTTGTTCAAAGCCCAAGACGTGAAGCTAAAGGTGTCCTAATTGAGGGGGGTTTTGTCATCCCTAAAGAGGAGTTGTTGATGTTTGTATGCTGTGAGCAAAGCATATTTTGATGCTGAAAGGTTGATTTGACTCAACCGGAGATTTCTTATACAAAGCCTAAGAGGAGGCTATTGGCCCAACAAGAAGGAGTTTTTGTGTCTCGTACGAAGCCCGAGAGAGAGGCTAAAAGGGTTGACTCGACAAGAGAGTGCTTTTATGTGTGTCTCGTACGAAGCCCAAGAGAGAGGCTAAAATTTTGTTTGGCTCAATAAGAACCTTTTTGTGTCTCGTACGAAGCCCGAGATGGAGGCTGAAAGAAGTTCGACTCAACAAGAGAGTCTTTTTGGTATCTCGTACAAAGCCCGAGATGGAGGCTAAAGAGGTTTGCTCTACCGGGGAGCATCTTTGTACAAAGCCCAAGAGGAGGCTGATGGTTACTGTTTCAGCTGAGTGACAGATCCGATATACTGATTTAAAGAGAAAATCAGTTCTTATATGAGTAATGTTTGCACTCAGGGACTGGATTCGAGGATCAGGGTTATTTCTTGTTCTTTAAGGAACTGGGAAGTCCAAAGGGTATTGAGACTGTCCGAGTCTACGGGTTTTCTTCCTATTTTTGAAGGGAACATGAGAATGTCTTTGAGACTCAAGGAAATTAGACTGTCCAAGTCTAGAGTTTCATCTTTTGTACTATGTCTGGAGAAACAGTAGTAGGTTTTAGACTCTTAGAAAGACTGTTCTATTAAGATGACTAAGTTCTGTTCCTATACCTCTAGGAGGTCGTCGGGACAATTTGTACGAAGCCCAAGAGGAGGCTGGAAGCTTTTAAGAAGCCGACGGGTCCTTGTACGAAGCCCAAGAGGAGTCGGGGTTGCTTTTAGGAAGCCTATGGATCCTTGTACAATGCCCAAGAGGAGGCCGATGCTTTTAAGAAGCCCGTGGGTCCCCAAACCCCGAGAAATTCAAGGCAAGCTATTCACAAGGAATAGATCAAGTCAGGAAAGTTCGAGAATTTGGAAGAAACTCAAAGATGCCATTCACGGAGAATACATTCATCTCTGAGAGTAGAGTTTCTTGACAATTCCTAATGAGGACAGCCGAAGAGAAGACTGTATCTGGTGATCCTATTAGGGATCTAACTGTCTATTTCTACAAGTAATCGAAACGGCTTTACCTAGTACTAGACGTAGTTGCCGGGGAAACTCTAAATATCTATACTATTATTACACAGTTGATATGAGTTTATGAAAGAAGACTTACAGTGAAACAGCCCCACAATACAGTTATATATATATGAGTTTGTGAAAGGAGACTTACAGTGAAACAACCCCACAATACAGTTATATACATATGAAATCGGTAAATGAAAGCGGGTAAACACTTACTCGGTTGTAGAGCTTCCATGTTGTTTGGTTAGTTGTTCAACAAAGAAAGATTGAAAACAACAGTATATTCAAAATCAAAGGAGAAATTGTTTTGAAAGGAAAATTGGGGCTTACAGCTCAAGGAGAGGCCCAAAAAAAGGTTTTGGTTAAAAGTGGGTTGGGTCTTACACTCTAATAGAGGCCCAAGAGTTTTGAAAATGTTTGATAAAGATAAAAAATCAAAGAAACCCTAATTTCATTTTTTAAAGGTATTTTTCAAAGAGAAATCAAGTGAAAAATGATAAAAATATCAAATAAAATCATTAATCATGTTATAAACAAGGATTAAGGTTTATGAAAAAGTATTTTATCCACATGAATATTAAAAATCATTTTGGTTTTAAAAATCAAGAAAAAGAAATCATTTTAAAAGCATTTAAAACAATTTAAAACAATATTTTTGAATATATTAAAAATATATCAAATAATAATATTTTTTGTGATTTTTTGGTGGATTAAAATATTATGGAGTATGAATAAGAAGTGTGTAAAACAGAATTGGAAAATGATGATTTTTGCTATGTAAAAGAATTGGTTGAGTTTTGAAGATAAACTAAGAAAAAGAGGAGTGATGTCTCAACATCACGTTCGACATCACTTAAGAGTTTGAAGATAAGAGAAAAAGGGCGATGTCACAACATCACATTCGACATCAGACAAAAACCAGAACTGCACCTTGATTTTCAACATCTTTTCATCAAACTTCAAACATTCATAACTCTCTCAATTTTTAACGGAATTAAGATTCGGAAGAGCCTATCTTGACCAATTTTTCGCAAGGAATCCAATGGTGTCACTTATACATACTGAAACTTAATGTACAACACACACAAGGTAAAAAAACCAGATCTGCACCTTAAGTTTAAACATCTTTGCTTATCAAACTTCAAACATTCATAAGTCTCTCAATTTTTAACGAAATTGAAATCCGTAAGAACCTATCTTGACCAATTTTTCGCAAGGAATCCAATGGTATTACTCATACATACTGAAACTTAATGTACAACACACACAAGGTAAAAAACTAGATCTGCACCTTAAGTTTAAAACAACATAAACTCCACATATAAACATGTTAAAGTGCAAACAGTAGGAGGATCATAACATACACATTAAGGACTACATTTTTGCTTCAAGAATTGTTCAATATGATGCATGTATGTGGACATCAAAGGAGAGCATGATTCAAAGAATTCAAGTTATGAATTTTACCTCTTTTTTTGGAGATTTTGTGCAACCTACCAAGTGATTTTTCCAGAAATGATTTGATGCTTTGGACACCCTCAAATGACCTGTTAGAAGCTTTTAGGAAGGTTGGAATCAACTGGTACCTGCAAAAACCCAAACTGTCCCTTTCTTGTAAAAGGGGTTAAAAGTGACCAAAATAGCAACTCTCTCAAATGGTGTTCCAGATGGTGGGAACCATTTGGGACAGTTCAAGGATGATATTTGGAGTGTGTTTGAGGTTTTATCTGGTTTGGAAAGTGACTGAATCAAGACATGGCTTGAAAAATGCAAAAAAGTGCCATTTTGAGGTTTTGAGAAGTGACTTTGTGATTTTGTGATTACAGGTCACTTGTGATAGTTTACACAGCTTACATATGATATATATGAGGTGTGTGTGATTGATTGTGATGGAAAAGCTCTCAAGCTCAAAAATTCAGAATTACTTGCTTTGGAAGGCAAATTTGAGGTAAAAGAAGAGATTTTGAGGAAAGCATCTGTTTGATGGCTTTGGTGTACTTAAACTGAACACAAATGAGCTCTATTTACAGTAGAGAAAGTTTGTTTTTGCAGCAACAGTGAATGGCAACTGCAGCAGAGGTTTGTTCAATGTTGGCCAATGAAAATCCAAGTCTCCTCTAGCCATTGACTAGAGGTTAAGACATAGAGCTTTGGTTCCCTACTTATTGGAGGAATCTTGACTGAATTCAGTTGCAAATGTGTCAGTCCATGCCACCTCTAAGCATCTATTAAATGCTCCAATCCAAAATTGGAGTCTTGTCCCTCTTTTAGGGATTTTTAGGAATAACATGCTACTTCTTGTTCCAAAGACTTTGGAGGCTTGGCTCAGTGATTGTCCCCTTTAGATTTGATCCTTAGATGTGTCCAAGATGATGACAAGGCTTGGAAATTCGTGTGGCACAAGAAATGTGCAAATCTGCCCCATGAAAAATTCAGCTGCAGCAAGCCTTTTTGTAAAATCCATAACTCCCTGCTCGAGTATGCTACATGGATGTTCTACAACTTTCTGGAAAGCTGAGATGATGTACTTCAACTTTGATGTTCAAGGTTTGGCTTGAATCAACTTGGATCATGGAGAAAAACATCCTTGAAGTTGGGACATTCTTGCTGGAAAAAAAATATTAGTGATGTCCTATGCAATGTTGGAACATCAGACATTAAGAACATTAATAATTCCAAACTTCAATCACTTGTATCTTTTAATCCACTATGATATTTTGAGTTGAAGTGAATTGCCTCTTTGATGCTTGTCTTGCATGGTGACAAAGTTTGAAAATTGGGTGGCACAAGAAAAGTGCGCAAAATCTATCCTAAAAAATCAGCTCGAGCAAGGCATGTTGTGAGGTTCGTAACTCCTTGCTCAAGTTGAATTAATGGGAGTTCTTATACATTTTGGAAAGCCCTAATAACATACTGTAACTTTGATGTTTGACTTTGGTCTCGGTTCAGCTTGCAAAGTCATAAAAAATGGTCTTGAACTTGTGTAGTCAAATCTGTCCTAAAAGCTGTCATGAAAATTCTGCTTTATCAATGCTTTTTGCAAAAATCATATCTCCTTGCTCGAGTATGCTACAAGGACGTTCTACAACTTTCTGGAAAGCTGAGATAACGTACTTCAACTTTGATGTTCAAGGTTTGGCTTGAATCAACTTGGATCATGGAGAAAAACATCCTTGAAGTTGGGACATTCTTGCTGGAAAAATATTAGTGATGTCATATATGCAATGTCAGAACATCAGACATTGAACATTAATAATTCCAAACTTTAATCACTTATATCTTTCAATCCTTATGATATTTTGAGTTGATTCCTTCTACAATGTTGAAGTATCAAATACCCTCTTTAAAAGTAGCTCTTAAGCAAAATCAATGGATGCTTGGATCAATAGTTACAACCTTGAAAAGTTGTGCACTTGAACATGATTTTAACTTAGAAAATTTTTCTAAGTTTCCTTCAATTTGATCAATTTTGCAATTTTGCATGATTTCTTGATTTAAATTTGATCAAATTAAATCATCCATCATATTTTCTTGAGTAATGGCTTGTGAAGCTCAATGTTGACAAAAAATACATGAAAATTTTACACGTTAAATCCGGCTGATAATTCAAAAAATATTCATGAAGAAAATATATGATATTGTATGTAGACGACACAGTATAAAAATATAACAGATGAAATGAGAAAAAATAAAAACGCCCCGTCAAAATTTAGGGTATGACACTCATAATAATAATTATTCTTGTTCGTCATGAATTTTGTCTTGGGAGCATCCAACAGATTCATTAGTATCTGATTATAACCTGATTAAGCATCCATGAAGCTGAGAAGACGAAAACTGGAAGCCCCGTCGATGAGTCGATCAATGCAAGGAAGAGGATAAGAATCTTTGGGACATGCCTTATTCAAGTAAGTGAAATTCATGCACATACACCACTTTCTTGATTTGTTTTTTACCATGACTATATAAGCCAGCCAAGTCGGATACTTAATTTACTGAATAAACCGACCTTCATAAGCTTTTTGACTTCATCTTCTATCGCTCTTCTCTTCTCCTCGCCATCCTTCCGCTTTCTCTGAGACGCCGACTTGATGGTTGGATCCAGTACCAGATGGTGGCAAACTATGTTTGGATCGATTTTGGGCATGTCAATCGGCTTCCATGCGAACAAATCTATGTTCTCCTTCAATATTCTTATGATCTCGGCTTCCTCCTCCAGAGACAAATTAGAACCAATTTGAGTTATTTGGGATATTTGGGCACCGATTTACACCTTCTTTACATCCTCAATGAGTATCAGACTATCTTTCACCGAGTCTTCTCTTGGATCAATATCAACAAGATTTACCTTTAAATGATCACCCTTTATTGGCTCATCTGCTTGAGCTTTCTTTTTGAGATTCACACTGTCATTATAATATTTCCTTGCTAACCCCTGATCACCTTTTATTACCCCTACTCGGCCATCTTCGAGAGGATACTTCAGTGTGAGGTATAAAGTGGATAATGTCGCCTCCAAAGTATTGAATAATGGTATGCCAATAATAATATTGTAGGGAGATGCGGCATTGACAATCAAGTACCTAACCTTGACACTTTTCGCGTTGTCTCCACTACCAAAAGTCATTATCGCAGGTAGATGTCCTAGAACCTGCACCTGTTCTCTAGAGAAACTGACCAAATTACCCTTAAAAGGTAATGGCTCAACACTATCTTAATTCATACCCTTGAATGCATCCTAATACAAAACATCTACCAAACTTCCCAGATCTACTAAGACCAGTTTCACGCTCTAGTCACAAATTTGTTTTAGCTACCATTGAATCGTTCTCGTAAGCTAATACTCTTTCAGGATCTCTTCTAGAAAAAATGATTACGACCAGGTTTTCATATTCTTCTGAAAGCGGCTTCTGTTTGAGATGCATCACTGCTCAAACATATCTTTTCCTGGCCAAATTGGTTTCTACTTCTCCCACAAATCCTCCAGCAATGGTGTTTAATGTATGACGTGTCACTCGGGCTTCTCAAACCTCATCCGTATTCTCCCCCTTCTTTTTCAGAGGATTTTCTGAGTTAATATCTCCCCAAGGAGGACTTCTGTTACCTGGCTTTCCTCCGATATCTTTCACATAGGACAATAAGCAACCTCTCTGAATTAAGATCTCGATTTCTTTTTTGGGCTGATCACAATCTTCCGTGTAAAGACCACGAATTATGTGGTATGCATACCATGCAGTCTCGTCTTTTCCCATCACGTCATGGAATCCTTTTGAACTCCCCGAGATGGGGAGTAATTTTAGATGATAGACTTCTCTCAAAATATCCTCTCGTCTGACATTCAGTGGTGTATGCTCAAAATCTTTGTCAAACGGTCGCCGTGATGGTCTCATCATTGTTCGGTCCCTAGGACCGGGCTTAGGGTACTCCTTCCTATGCCTGACTCCCTCTTCTTTAGCTCGTATTTTTTCCTTGGCGTATCGAGATCTCTTTTCCATGTTGCTCTCATCCCCTTTGATATAACATTTCGCCCTAGTAATAGCTTTTTCTATGGTAGATGCCGGTTTTTGTTTAGGGATTCGTTGAACTGCCAGACTTTGAGGTAGTGCTGGAATTCCCCCACGAATATCTCCTGATTCGGATGAAACACCTTAATGGTTTCTTCGTTGAACCTCCCCAGATACTCTCTGAGAGATTTCAAGTACCCTTGTCAGACGTTGAATAAACTAGTAGTCGACACTTTTCTATGTTTGCTTGTTGAAAAGTGTTGTACCTTCTTTTTAGTTAGGTATTGGTAGCTAACGACCGAGAATCTGGGTAAGCTCATATACCATCGCAGAGCCCCCTCTTTAAAGGTACCGACCATGAGTTTACACTTAAGGGAGTTAGATGCCTCTATTATTGCCATATGAATATTGATCGCAAAAATGTGCTCTCGTGGGTCGGTTTTACCATCAAAAGATACCAAAGACGGTGGTTTGAAGTTCTCTAGAACTTGGTCATCCTAGATTGCCTCGGACAATGGCTGGGAATTCAGAAGCTCCTCCTCTGCATCCCCATCCCGTTGACTCTGTGTTTGCAAAACGTGGACGCTATCTCGCAATGTTTCATTTTGTTGGCCGATTACCTCCACCACTGCATGCAATTGGGTTAAATCTGGTGGCGGAGATGGATCACTTCAGCTGGGAGATGATATAGACATCGCACAGATGAGCTATTAGCGATTTTGATGATGATTTTTTGTCATGGGAAAGTTTTACAAAGGCTCCACGGTGGGCGCCAAATGTTCTTGCTAAAAACACTAAAAGGTTGACTTCCCCGATTTTAGTCAGGGAGAGCCTCAAATGGTTGATTAAGTGTATGTAAATGTGTTTTATCAGGTGATTATTGTCCCTCCCCTCCTCATGTAGGAAATCTCCTTTTTATACTTCTTCAACCATTAATGGTCCTGAAAGGGGTGCTTCTTCATATCCCTCATTAAAGTGACTTGAAATAATGTCCTCCGTCTTCCATAATCATTACATAATGTATTTTCCCTCAATTTCTGTAACCCCCCGCCATCATGGAGATGTTTCATAACCGTCCATGGTGACTGTTCGCATGACTTCCTAGCACTGCTCATAAGGTCGGAGTTGACTTCTTCTTATGTCAGAGTTTACTACAAGACCGACGTACTTGTATGGCCGATATGTGACACCTTAAATGGATTCTGAATTAGTGCAAGATTTATGCTTATCCGACTTACCTGCTTCCTTGTACTCGGTTCACAGAAGCTCGTCTTTTTAGGAATTCTGGGATGTAGAAATATTATTTATTTTTTTCTTATAAAGAAAAAATTTAATATCAAATAACACTTATAAATTACTAAAGAGAATGGAAGATGCAGTAAAGGGCCGAAAGATCCAATAGAAAATTAAAACAACTTAACAAAAAATACTAACAAGCATGAAAAATAAGAGTTCAACAATATTATTAATTAAAATAACCTTCAATTCATTTGAAAAAATATTATTGAGAATGAATAACTTCATATTGTTAAATGTGAAATTGTGGTTTTTTTAAATGTTTTACAACAAAATTTTCTAAATAACCATATTTCTCCATTAACTTTCAAACTACTCATATTTCAAACAAAAAAAAAAAGCAACATAGAACACAAGCTAATTGAATTGGCGTTTACATTAGACAAATTAGAGGACAAACTAATTGAATTAGCGTCTCCTATAGGCCAATCTAATTCAATTGGCACCTATGAATCAACAATAGGAGGGAGAAGGCGCCAGTTCATCTAGTTCCTTTGTGTTGGATACTTTTTTTATTTAAATTTTGATCGGAAGTGATCAGACTGGATCATCGTGGCCTTCGCGTAGGGTGTCGCGGCCGGCAAAAATTATCGAGTCGCCATCATATTTTTTTAAAGAAAATAAATGATAAACCTAAAATCCTAATCCTAAGGGTAGAGATTCTTAAGGTTCGGGAGTCGGTTAAGTGAGGGGAAGGTGTTAGGCACCCCTCGCCTCCATTGTACTCAATGGGATCCTCCTTAAGTTCTAGGGTATGTTTGTTTGTCGTCTAACTTTTTATTTATTTTACAAAGGAATCCTAAGTTTTTTTATTATTGTACTCGCTAGGGCTTACAACCCTATGCCTACGTACCTTCAATTTTGAAGGATCAGAGTAACCGTAGTTCACCTCCCCTATTCCTACCCCCTAATCCTATTCCTAACCCTATTTCCAAACCTAATCCACTATTTATACTCTTGGATAAAGAGTTTTATCCCCAAATCTATTATTTATACTCCTAGATAAGGAGTTCCATCCCTTAATCTATTATTTATACTCCTAGATAAGGAGTTCTATCCCTTAAATCCCGATCCGTTTATTTATACTCTCGAAGGAAGAGTTCTATCCACAAATCCAATATTTATACTCTTAGATAAGAAGTTCTATCCCTTAATCCCGGTCCATTTATTTTTACTCTCGAAGGAAGAGTTTTATCCCTTAATCTATTATTTATACTCCTAGATAAGGAGTTCTATCCCTTAATATATTATTTATACTCCTAGATAAGGAGTTTTATTCCTTAATCTATTATTTATACTCCTAGATATGGAGTTCTATCCCTTAAATCCCTTATCCATTATTTATACTCTCGGATGGAGAGTTTTATCCCTTAAATCCCTTATCCATTGTTTGTACTCTCGGATGGAGAGTTTTATCCCTTAAATCCCTTATCCATTGTTTATACTCTCGGATGGAGAGTTTTATCCCTTAAATCCCTTATCCATTGTTTATACTCTCGGATGGAGAGTTTTATCCCTTAAATCCTTTATCCATTGTTTATACTCTCGGATGGAGAGTTTTATCCCTTAAATCCCTTATCCCTTGGCCTATATTTATACTCTTGGAACCGAAGAGTGCTATCCCTAAATTCCATCCCTTATTTATACTCTCGGACAAAGAGTTCTATCCCAAATTTTAAATCCCAAAAAAACCCTTTTTTATTCTTACATTTACCAAATAAATTCCATAAATTAATAAAATCCCAAAATGCCATTTTGTGCTAAAAAATATAGCCAAAATTAATCCCAAAAGTATTCCAATTAAAAATGATTTCTAAATTCAAGATAATCATAAAATAAAAGAGTTTTAATCCCCAAAATTACATTAAATTTACTTTAATTTGTTTTTATCCAAAACCCATATTTTTTTAAAAAATCTACCAATACTAATTTTCTTAAAATAAACCCTAAGACAAATTTTAATAAAATACCCAATTTCCCAAATATCTCATCCAAAAACCATGATCAAAATCCCGAAAAACTTTATTTTAAATAGATAAGCAATATATATTAAGTATATAAAGCTTTTTTATTTAAAAGTAAATCAAATCCAATATTCTCCTTAGAAAAACCCATTTATAGAAAAAATTATCCCTATCTTTTTAAAAAAAACCAATAAGTTATTCAAAAAAATATAAGTTAAAAACTAAACCCAAAAAAATAAAAACTTAATTATACTTATCCTAATAATAATCCCAAATCTATTTTTAAATCCTAATTAGCTACTTAAAACCTAATTAAATAATTGAACTAAGTAATTAATTTAATTATTTAAATAATCTCCAGGGGGTGTATTTTACGCTGAGAAAGCAATGGGCCTACAGAGGGTAGGGTGTCCATAGTAATCTGGGGGCGAGGCCCAATTACCAAAGTCCAAAATCTGAGAAAAAAGAAACAAAAACCATCGTGGAGAGAGTCAACGGTTGACTCCCTCAGAAGCATCTGATGATGATCATACGGTTCAAAAGGCTTGAAATCCTGGCCTTAGATCCTGATTACCATTCCAGGTACGCTAAGTGAACGGTCCAGATGAAGAGTTAAAGGAGATTCACGGTGCGCACGCGTATGGAGGGACTCGTTGACTTAGACAGTCAAACGATCTGGGTGGTTCAGGGGAAGGACACTTGGCGCACATCCAAGGTCACACGGAGGGAGTACATAATCCCAATCTCTCTCGGACCTCCCCCATTTTCCCCTTCGCTTTCTCTCTCTAATATTCTCCCTCTCTCTCTAATTCTCTCCTTCCTCTACACACTCTCTCCTCTCTTTTCCTTTCTGTCACCGGTGGTGCTTTTCGGCCACCGCGTATCACCCTTCAAACCACGGCCCATCCCAGATTTCCGGTTGGTATTCAACCGGAATCTTCAATGTTTATGAACCCTAACCCCCCACACAAGAACCCTAGCCCTTCAAACCCAGAAATAAACCCAGTTCTCTAGGGTTCGTGAAGAACCCTAGGAACCCTAACCCCACCTTCATCCCCAAAACCCAGATTCCTCAAGCACCCCAAGAACCCTAACTGGGTTCCATGAACCCTAACCCTAGACGATGAACCCTAGGGTTCTTAATTATGATCCCTAACCCTAAACCCCAAGAACCCTAAACCTAAATAAACCCAGAACCCCAAAAAATCAACTTAAAATCATGCATTGACGCATTAAAACAACAGATCCACGACAATCAACAACAAAAACAAACAAAAGCTACGTAAACCCACCTCTCCCGTAGTGACCTGATTACGCTGTCTCTGATTCCTCTCCTTTATTCCTTTGTTTTGTCTTATTAATCACCAATCCCTTCCCTTGTTGTATTTGCAGGTGGCTTAGCTCAGGAAGTCTTAGGGTTCTAATGATGAACCCTAAGTCCCTATTGTGTGAATGAGCTTTACGTGATGGTTAGGGATATATGCAACAATCACTTTTCCGTCCAGGGTCCTCTCCTTTTTTTCAATTTTCTTTTCTTTATATAGGTTAGAGGATTAGGTTAGAAATTAACAGATTAGATTTGTATTAGGAAGATTTTGATTTTATTCATGTAATTTGATTTGATTTTGTACATGTTATACAATTGGATTGAAAGTTTAATGAAAATCCATTTTGATACGATTTGATTTTGTATTCGTTTTGTAATTTGATTGGCAAAGATTAATGAAATTGACCTGGTTTTGATTTTGCTTTGATTAGATCCTGCGCAAAATTAGGGTTAGTATTTGGGGAAGAAGATGGCTTCTTGGTCAACTATTTTGACCGAAATAAAAAATAAAAAATAAATAATAATATAAATAATAGTAATATAACAACCATTATAAAAAATCTTACGTATTATTATAACAACCAAATTAGTAAATAATAAAACAATAAAAAATCCTAAACGTTAGTATATTAATAATAACAATCATTTTAATAATAAAACATAAAACATAATAATAATAATCAGAACAACCAAACCCCTCCTATAATCGTTAGCCCTAAAACTTAATTAATGATAAAGCACCCTAACTACTAATTAATTTAAAAAGACCAAACTTAAAAATTGAACTTATAATTTAATTCCAAGGACCCTTAACTTAATAAAAAGGAATAAATCAAATAATTATTAAAACTTTCCAAAAAATGAACTACTAATAATATTCATAAAAAAAATATTTTTTGTATATATAACTAACTCTAAAAATAAAACCTAACGAATTAATAAAAATTAAACCAACTCTCTTAAAATAAAAACAACTAATAATAAAAGAAAACTTCTAATATCAAACCAATTCTAAAATGTGCCTCAGGAGCCCACTAACATCTAAATGACACTTCCTGGCAGCATAAAAAAAATCCCTAAATAGGTGAAAAATCACTGGTCAAAATTTAGGGTACTACAGCTGCCCCTATTTAATCGTATTCGAATCAGGAAGAGGATGATAATGGGTCTTCCTCTTTTGAAGAGGAGATGATTAAATATAAGAAGGACCCTAATTTTGACCACAGAGTTCAATAGGTACTACCCTGATTATCCCAAGATCCCTAGTAATAAACCCGTAGTGAAATATCCGATTAAACCCTGGTATCCCTGAGAGTAGTTATAAACCCTATGCCATGTGTGCATGTTTAAGTGTATGCATGCTTGAACTCATGTATGGTTTTATGAATGATGCATTGTTTGGGCTAACGCCTCTTTCATGATATGCAATGCATGTGTTTGCGGAAACCAATATCTTCTGTGACATTCCAACTTCCCGACCCTTAAACCTTTGACCCTTGATGAGTGTGACCAATCATATGCTCTTGATATTTGGAGATGCGTATTATTTTCTCGAAGAAACTCCCACAATGATTGAATCGTGACTGTTAACATATAACCTTGTACTTAAATTGCAAGAATATAATCCCTTTACTGTTCCAAAATCGAAGTAAAATACCTTTTCCTTAAAAGCTTCTGATTATACTTAATGTTTCAGTGCATTATTCTATAATTAATCAGTATTTTGTAATCAAGCAGAGTAATTGGAAAGCAGAGAAAATATTATTTATTGAAAGGGGCCCATAAACAGGCAATAGTACATAAGGAAAGTAATCCTCATAAGGAGGAATTACTACAAAAGATGAAAAATGGAAATAAGAAAAAACAAATTTATTTATGTCCCTATTTAATTCAAACACAAACTAATATCCCTAAGTCTCCGAGGCCATGACACTTCGCTTCTGAAGATGAAGACTGGATTGATCATTCCTTTCTGAATTCCCGTTGTGTGACCATAAGTGCTATAAGTCACATGCCTTTTGGATATCCTTAATTTTGCCTGGAGCGTTCTTTTTGAGTCTTAGTCCACCAGGATGATATACCATTTTTTTAACTAAGCCGCCCTTTAGGGTTTTCGACTTGTCAGGTATCATTTTTTATTTAAGTCCCTAATTTTTGCCTGGATTGCTCTTTCAAGTTTTCAATCCACCGGGACGCCCTAAGTTTTGCCTAAGTCGCCCTTTAGGGTTTTCGACTTAGCGAACTTTTATCCTCTTTTTCTAGGCATAGTATTTTTTGACTGAATCAAAATTTACCGGTCGCGGTAAATCCGCTCCATCCATAGTAGTCAACATCAAAGCTCCACCAGAGAAAGCGCTCTTTACGACATATGGTCCTTCATAGTTCGGGGCCCATTTGCCACGAGGATCTTTATAGATGGGTAGCACTTTCCTTAATACCAAGTCTCCTTCTTCAAATAGGCGAGGATGAACTTTCTTGTCGAATGCCTTTTTGAGTCTCCGCTGATATAACTGACCATGACATACAACATCCATGCGCTTTTCTTCTATGAGGTTTAGTTGATCAAATATGTTTTGTACCCATTCTGACTCATTTAGCTTAGTCTCCATTATGACCCTTAGTGAAGGAATTTCTACTTCGATAGGAAGTACCGCTTCTGTGCCATATACCAGGGAAAAAGGAGTAGCTCCTGTTGAAGTACGAACTGAGGTTTTGTAACCATGTAGTACGAAAGGGAGCATTTCGTGCTAGTCCTTATAAGTCTTCATCATTTTCTGGATGATATTCTTATTGGCTGCCTCTACCGCGCCGTTCATCTTTGGTCGATAAGGCGACGAGTTATGGTGATCGATTTTGAAACTCTCGTACATCTCATCCATCACTTTGTTATTTAGATTAAGCCCATTATCTGTGATGATCTTGTTAGGAACCCCATAACGGTATATTATCTTTTTCTTGATGAATCGTGCGATTACTTGCCTTGTTACATTAGTGTAGGAAGCAACCTTTACCCATTTAGTGAAGTAATCAATAGCAACCAGAATGAATCGGTGTCCATTCGATGCTTTTGGCTTGATCATCCCAATTATGTCTATTCCCCACATGGAGAAAGGCCACAGAGCAGTTAAGACGTTCAAAGGGGTTGGTGGCACATGAATTTTATCCGCGTAGATTTGACACTTGTGGCACTTCTTGACATATTTGAAGCAGTCCAATTCCATAGTTAACCAATAATACCCTGCTCGGAGAATCTTCTTAGCCATTGCATGCCCATTTGCGTGAGTTCCAAAGGATCCCTCGTGGATTTCTCTGATAATCATGTCCTGTTCATGTCCATCTAAACACCGGAGCAACACCATGTCATGATTCCTTTTATAAAGTACATCTCCGTCGAGGAAGAATTGGGCAGCCAGTCTTCTAAGTGTTTTCTTATCCCCACTTGAGGCATTTACTGGATATTCTTGTTTTTGAAGGAATTGTTTGATGTCGTGAAACCACGGTTTATCATCCACTCCGACCTCCACTGCTGCATAGTAAGATGGTTCATCCAGGCGATTGATTCTTATAGCCGGCGCTTCATTGTACCATTTGACTTTGAACATGGATGCCAAAGTTGCCAAGGCATCTGCCATTTGATTCTCCTCTCGAGGAATATGATGGAAAGAGATCTCATCGAAATAGGTGATCATTTTCCAAACACAATCTCGATATCGAGTTAGTTTAGTATTAAGTGTTCTGCATTCTCCCTTAACTTGATTGATGACGAGAGCCGAATCTCCGTATACCTCTAAAATCTTGATTCTGAGGTTAATGGCCTCACTGATCCCCAAGATACATGCCTTTTATTCCCTCATTTTGTTAGTACATGTGAAGCATATCCTCGCAGTAAAAGGTTTGTCAAATCCCGTGGGAGAAGTTATAACAGCCCCCACCCCATGTCCTTCTGCATTTGAGGCACCATCAAATATAAGCTTCCATCGAGATCCGGGCTCGGGTCCTTCGTAGGAATCTGGAATATCATCATCTCTTACAGCCATCACATCCTCATCGGGGAAATCAAATTGCATAGGTTGATATTCGTCCACTGGTTGATGAGCGAGATGATCGGCTAATACACTCCCTTTTATAGCCTTTTGGGTGACATACTGGATGTCATATTCAGTCAGTAACATCTGCCACCGAGCCACTCTTGCAGTCCCTGCAGGCTTCTCAAATATATACTTGATGGGGTCCATTCTAGATATCAGTAAAGTAGTATGGCACACCATGTATTGTCTTAATCGGCGGGCGGCCCATACAAGCGCACAACAGGTCTTCTCCAAGAGTGAGTATCAGGATTCACAATCTGTGAATTTCTTACTCAAGTAATAAATTGCGTGCTCTTTTCTCCCTGTTTCGTCTTGTTGCCCGAGTACACAGCCCATCGAATTGTCAAGCACCGTTAGGTACATTATGAGCGGTCTTCCAGGTACCAGCGGTACCAATATGGGTGGTTCTTGTAAATATTCTTTTATTCGATCAAAAGCCTTTTGACAGTTTTCACCCCACTCGATGGTTTGACCTTTCCTCAACATCTTGAAGATTGGCTCACAAGTAGCAGTAAGGTGGGAGATGAACCTAGCAATGTAATTTAATCTCCCTAGGAATCCACGTACTTCTTTTTCAGTCCTTGGAGCTGGCATTTCTTGAATGGCCTTTACTTTATCAGGATCAACTTCTATACCTCTCTGACTGACTATGAACCCCAAAAACTTCCCGGATCTGGCCCCAAAAGTGCACTTCGCAGGATTTAGTCGTAGCTTGAACTTTCTCAGCCGCTCAAACAACTTTTGTAAATTGACTATGTGCTCTTCCTCAGTTTGTGATTTGGCAATCATATCATCTACATAAACCTCTATTTCCTTGTGCATCATGTCATGGAAGAGAGTGACCATTTCCCTTTGATAAGTTGCCCCAACGTTCTTTAACCCGAATGGCATTACCTTGTAACAGAAGGTTCCCCACGGAGTAATAAAGGTAGTATTTTCCATGTCGGAAGGAGCCATCTTGATCTGATTATATCCGGAAAACCCATCCATGAATGAGAAGACTGAAAATTGGGCAGTGTTATCCACCAACACGTCAATGTGAGGTTGTGGGAAATCGTCTTTAGGACTTTGCTCTATTGAAATCTCGGTAGTCTACACATATTCTGACCTTTCCATCATTCTTTGGCACGGGCACAATATTGGCCACCCATTCTGGATACTTTACTGCGGCTAAGAACCCGACGTCAAACTGCTTTTTAACTTCTTCCTTTATTTTGAGAGTCATATCCGGCCTAGTCCGCCTTAACTTTTGTTTAATCGGCGGGCATTCAGGTTTGAACGGTAGCTTATGTTCAACAATATCCGTATCCAACCCAGGCATATCTTGGTAAGACCAAGCGAACACATCTACATACTCTTGTAGTAATTTGATAAACTTTTCCCTTACATCCCTGTTTAAAGAAGCACCAACCTTAACCTCCTTCTTGTCCTCTTCAGTCCCCAGATTGATCACATCCACTGGTTCCTGATGAGGTTGTATTACTTTGTCCTCTTGCTTTAACAGTCTGGCTAACTCTTCAGGAAGTTCACCATCGTCCTCATCACCCTCTTCCGCTTGGTTAATTGAGAACTCGAAGTTGTAAGGAATTATAGTAGTGTCGTTTTCAATAGGTCATTTTTAAATCTGCATGAGGGAGATTTTTATCGTTTATTATTTTTTGAATTGATGGGAATGAAAGTACTGAAAAAAAGTGTATTGCCATTTGAAAAAAAAGGAACAAATATGAAAGAAAAAGATCTTGATTGAAAACAAAAATGCGATTTTATTATTAAATAATTCAAAGAAACAAAAGGTGGCCCTACAAAGCTTGTCAATTTGCCTTGGGCATAGCAAAAGACTTATTATTATTTTAAAGAAATAAAGTAAATTACTTTGAAACAGAAATCATCTCAGGAATATTGATGGCCCTCCAATTGTTGAGAACTGTATCTGGTGAGCAATGGCACACCCAATCTGGTATCCCCTCATTTTTCTCTTCAATTGCAGTCACTTGATCTTCATCTCTGAATCCGGAATTATGGAAAGTCTCTTTGAGCGGAGGAAATGTCATCTGACGAGACTTCTCAACCCCTTTATTAGCTGGTTTGTAACCCAGCCCGAACCGATCCTTCTTTTTAGGTATCTCTATCACCTTGCCCCAGCCCCTAGTATCCCCATTCTGGATTAAGTCCGTGATCCTTTTTGGCCTTTCCTCTTGTCGAACGACTCGTTTACGACTGACCATTGCAACCTCCAAAGCTTGGAAAGGTATTTCAAATGTCTCCCCCTCCACTTTTATGTATCTGAATGACGAGAGATGGCTGATGAAAACGTCTTCCTCCCCATCGACAATTATTAATTTGTCCCCAGATATGAACTTCAATTTCTGATGAAGTGTGGAAGTAACTGCGCCCGCAATATGAATCCACGGTCGTCCTAGAAGACAAGTGTAGGAGAGATTGATGTCCATGACTTGGAAAGTGATCATGAAGGTATGTGATCCCACCACTGTAGGTATGTCCACCTCCCCAATTACCATTCTCTTCGGACCGTCGAAAGCCCTAACAACCAGGGAACTGGTCTTCATAAAGGTCCTTACATATGTTAACTTCATAAGGGTATCCTTAGGCATGACATTTAGAGCAGACCCTGTGTCCACTAGCACCTTTGAAAGAATAGTGTCCTGACATTTGACTGATATATGAAAGGCCTTATTATGTGCTTGCCCCTCGGGAGGTAATTCCTCACTACTGAAACCCAGACAGGTGCTGGCGGCGATATTGGCGACTACTTCGTCGAACTGAACCGCTGATATATCTTTGGTGACATGTGCTTCATTCAGGACCTTCAGCAGGGATTCCCTATGTGCCTCCGAGCATAATAACAAGGATAGAATGAAGATCTTGGACGGTGTTTGATTCAGTTGTTCCACCACCCTATAATCACTTTTCTTTATGATTCTTAAAAATTCCTCGGCTTCTTCTTGATATATATTCTTCTTGGAAGACCCTTCACCTGTATTTGTGGTTTCTTTCCCCTTTGAGCTTTCGGGGGTATCCTTCTTAGGTTGCTCCGAGGAGTATACTCTTCCACTACGGGTCATTCCTTTAATACCAGCTATGTTAGTAACAACTGGTGATGGTACTATAGGCTTTCCTCCCACGGATGCGGTGATGTCATATTTCCAAGGTACCGTCTTAGTGCTTTCATATGGAAATGGTGCTGGAACATGGAAAATGATGGGGCCTTCTGACCTTACAGGTACTGGAACTTTGACTGGTGCTGGAACCGATATCTGAATTAGTGTTCGTGCAGGTACCGAAATTGATATCTGAATAGGAACCTGTGCAGGCCTTGAAACTGGTATTTGAATGGGTGCATGCGCAGGCCTTGGAACTGGTATTTGAATAGGAGTTACAACCTCCCTTTTCCGGTACAGAATCTCAGAAGGTACATGCCCCTGGGATTCTAAGGCAGCCACCTCATTCACACTTCTTAAGTGCCTAATTGGTACTATCCCTTGGTCCATTAATTGTTGGAGGACCCTCTTCATCTTCTTACAGTTATCGGGGTCAGACGCGCAATCCTTGGAGTCACCGTGTAGCTTTTCAAACTCCTCATACCTAATTAATACTTCCCTCACTTTCGTCATAGGGGTCTTTACTTGGTCTACCTCTTTAATTAGGACGTCTCCTCCCAGTTCCTCAATGGAGTTGACAGTTGGCCCAGCATGCCCTGGAAAAGGATTATCTCCCACATTTGGATTGTCATAAGTGAAATTAATGACCTTCTGATCCAGCAGATCTTGCACCCTAAACTTGAGGGCTAAACACTTTTCAGCCGTATGCCCTGGCGATCCAGCATGATAATCACATCTAGCATTATCATCATACCCTCGAGGCAGAGGCGTAGGAGGGGGTCCTAACGACTTGATTTCTACCAATTCCTTTTGAATTAGCATTGGCAGGATCTGAGTATATGTAGTGGGTATAGGGTCGAAGTCCTTCCATGGCCTCATTTGTTCCCTTCGAGGGTACTTCTGTTGTTGTTGATTTTGCAGAGGTGGTGCCCTTGGATGTTGGATTTGGAGCGTAGGAGACGCTTGATTAGGGGCTACAGCCGCCACATAAGAGTTATGAGGTACTTGAGTATACCTATCATCAGAAATGGCATTGGCCTCCTTCTTCGAGTTGTTTCCAGAGTACCTTTTGTTGTTATGTTGACTGGAAGACGACTTTCCAATCTTTATGATTTTTAGTCCATTCTCGATCCTTTCCCGAATGATGACTAAATCCGCAAATCCAGTTGAGACAGACCCAATAATCTTTTTGTAATATAGCCCTTGCAGTGTCCCCATGAACATATCTACCAGCTCACTTTCCAGCAATGGAGGTTGCACACGAGAGGCTAGTTCCCTCCATCTCTGGGCATATTCCTTAAAAGATTCATTCCCTTTTTGGGACATGTTTTGTAATTGCATACGATTAGGCGTCATGTCCACATTATATTGGTACTGCTTTAGAAAGGCGCTTGCAAGGTCTTCCAAAGTCTTAATGTGAGTCCTCTCCAGTTGCATATACCAATCCAAGGACGCCCTACTAAGGCTGTCTTGGAAAACATGTATTATCAACTTCTCATTGGTAGCGTTAGCACCCATCTTTCGGGCGAACACCCGGATGTGATTTTTAGGGCAACTAACTCCTTTGTACTTTTCGAAGTCAGGTTCCTTAAACTTAGGAAGTATGACCACATCGGGTACCAGACACATTTCCAAGGCATCAACCCCAAAGACCTTGGATCCTTCCACAACCCTTAATCGCTCTTCAATTATCTTATACTTTCCATCAGCCCTTCTTCCTTCCATGGCAGCCAATTTGGTTTCATGAACTACCTGCCTTGAATCCTCCTCTCCATATTGGAGGTGCCAATCATCAGAGACTTCACGAGTGACAGGTATCTGTATAGGTCGTGATTCCCCATTATGCTCAGGTGGAGGAACATACCCTCTAGGAGGCTGAGTGCTAGTCTTTCCTTTACCAGCTTCCAATGCTGCACGTTCCAAGTCAGCCACAAATCTCAAGAGAGGATTATTATCTTCATACTAGGGAGGAGGGGTAGGGGCACTCCTACGGTTGCTAGCCTCAGTGTCTCTTGCTATCAAATTCTGGATAGCTCGAGTCTGTTGGTTAATTTTGTCCTTCATTTCCTCCACATTTCCTTTGACAGCATCCACATCTCCCCTTAGAGCATCTTGGTTCAGTTCCATTTGTTCCATGGCTTTCTTTTGGTGAGCGCGGGAGTTGGGTCGAGACGTCAGATTGTTATGATGATTCTGAGAGAAGATATTGAAAAATGATTTCCATTTGATGTTTTTTTAAAATGATTTATGTTTTTATGCATGCATGAATGTATGAGTATGCAAAAAATATTTTGTGATAGGAATCTTAAACCTTTATTATTGAGAGCAAAGCCAAGAATAATGGAAATTCAAATACTTTTATTAATTGCAAAAAGAAAGTACGAGAGTCAAAGCCCCATTTATTACATAAGGAAACCAAACTAAGGATAAACCCTTAAATTATTCATAACTGAAAGGTAAATAAACTAAACAAAAGAAACCATTACATAGAGAAAAAACTAAATCCGCCTCCTAATCCTTGCCCTAAACTCCTCTACCATTTCCCGACAAAGTCCAAAAAAATCAGCGATCTCTTTTACTGGTTTAAAGATATCTGCCATGTATTCCGCCTCTTTTAAGCTTCGAGGGATCTCATAAATCAGGTCATTGGATAGTATAACCAACTTTTGATATCTCTCTCGATAATACGCCTCTTTTCTTTGCAAATCTTCCATAATCTCCAAGTCCTCCATAGTAGTTCGCTCTAATTATTGGTTATGTTCTTCGACATAAATGCCCCATGCCCTTAGATATTCGTAAGACTCCTCAAGTTCCTCGTATAACCTTTTAAGTTCTTGGTTTTCTTCCTGAGTTTCTCTCCATCCTTCTAGCCATAGGGTAAGAACTTCTGCAGCTGATCTTATCCGTACAGTTGCATCCAAGGCTTGCCTTTTGCTCTCGAGAAGAGCGTTAGCCAAGCTTTGGACTTCAGCCTCTAGGTCTTGGATGCGCCTATCACACCCGTCCTTGAACTCCCTTTGCGTAGATGTCATCCAAATGTCCCTCCATTCGTCCCTTTGACGTCAGGCTCTATCTAATTGCTCCTTATGGTCTTTGAGACTTGAACTTACAGCTTGAAGGTCGGTGTAAGCTCGTTACTTCTTCCCTTCCTCCATTTGGGTTATCCCTTCATTAACCCTTGACTGCTCTAGTGCTTCATTGAGGCTCCTTCTCAATTGACTGCTCTCTCCTGTGGCTTGATAAAATTTACTTTCCCACTCATCTTTCTCTTTCCCCAATTGTAGGACAGTCTGTTTGAGTTTCTCTACCTCCTCCATGGAGATTATAACAGGAGCTTTTGGTTCAGTGGGATGTTGCAAAGTGAAGGGTAACTTTACCATTTGCACTCTTTCCTTCATCCATTGGTCGTAGGGTACCCTAGATTCCTCCCTCGATCTCTTGAGACTACCATTCCCTTTGATGCAATGTCTCCATGCTTGAATGATTTCCACGATTGTGGAATGATCCTTGGTTACTTTACCTTGCAAAATGAAACCCTTGAGTAGTTTATCCTCGGGCTTGTACATTAAGGGGTGTCCTAACTGTCTCATAGCTAGGATGGGGTTATAATTAATGCACCCTCTAGATCCAATTAAAGGCACATTAGGATAATTCCCACAATTCAAGATCAAGTCTTCCCGATTGAGGACGTTTGGAAACCACATGATATCGGTATCAATGACAGAGACCAAGTATTAGGACCACGCATGCTTTTTCATTCGCCCAAGGTCGTCCATACCTTTTTCCAAATGTGAACCGAGCCATTTATATAGTAAAGGAGCACAACATATCATAGCTCAATTCTTCCTTTCGTGCCTTAGGTGGAGGGTGTGGTAGACATCCGCTAAGAGAGCCGTTGTAGGATCTTGTTCACCGATGGTGGTAGCCAAGAACATATTGATGGCAACTATATCCACAAAATCCTTTGCGCTCGGGAATAAGATCAGCCCAAAGATGAGAAGCATCATAATATTATCCAGCATTTTCCAATCATTATTAATGGCATAATCACTAGCTTTTCTTTCCCAAAAAGTCTTTGAGAAGCCATAGAAACCTTCATGAAACCTCATACTGCTCTTCAGAGTATCTTCACGGATGTGAAAATATCCAGCAATCTCTCCTAATGAAGGGCAATACCATATCTCCATGAATGGCACTTTCCTTGTTATAGGGAAGTCCAAAATCTTACGAAACACTTCGAGAGTGGGAGCCATTTGGAAATTCTGAAACTGAAAACACCTCAACTCGGTATCATAGAACTGAGCTAGTGCAGTTAACCCCTCTTCTCGAACAGGAACCGTTACAAGGTCCAATATCTTCCCATAATTTCGGATAATAGACTTCCTTCTTGCACCAGATAACCCCATGGCATAAATTTTCAACCCTTCAATATCAGATGTCCTTACAGTAATTGGAATAGTCTTTCTTTTCCTGAGTCCATTTCCTTGCTTTGCTCTCCTTTTTTTTTAGAAAATTTTAAGATTCTTGTGATGTAAAAAAAAATTCATGAACATGATGAATGAGTATGTTAATTAAATGTTATTTGATTAAGGTAAGGTGAAATGCAAGCATGACCCTAACTAGGTAGGCTCCCTATAATAGTTTAGATCTAAGTCGTATCTACCCAATCCCCTCACATGTAGGATATATAGTTTTGGGCAGCATAACGGCCCTAGAATTTACGGATTATACCCTTGTTTTACAATGAGAAGGATCAAGCCTTCCTACGGTAAACCTTCGGGATAAGTCACATCTAGGAAGATCCTAGTAACGACCCTTGAGGGTCGAATACTTAGGATCACCATGGGTTAATTGGGTTTTCTAAAGGTCCTTAGAATCTTAGACCACATCCAAATTTATCAGCTATGTTAAGGGCTAGCCTTACCAGGAAGATAATTTTGGAGGGTCTATCCGAGTGTGGCATCAATGCATAGTCGGGATGTTACATCCCTTCCATTAACATTTCCGTTCCACGTCCTAACTTAGGGTATACTCCAAGCTTAGCTTCACACATCACCATATAACAAACCAATGCAATAATGACAATATAATAAATATAAAGAACAACTATAATAAAATAAAACAAAATATAAAACATAAAATAAATAAAAGAAAAAACAATGAACACCCAAGACAAACAACAACCTAAGGTTAGGATGGACTCTCTTTAGGTTCCCCTATCCCCAACAGATTCGCCAACTGTCGCGACCGGCAAAAATTATCGAGTCGCCATCATATTTTTTTAAGGAAAATAAATGATAAACCTAAAATCCTAATCCTAAGGGTAGATATTCCTAAGGTTCGGGAGTCAGTTAAGTGAGGGGAAGGTGTTAGGCACCCCTCACCTCCATTGTACTTAATGGGATCCTCCTTAAGTTCTAGGGTATGTTTGTTTGTCGTCTAACTTTTTATTTATTTTACAAAAGAATCCTAAGTTTTTTATTATTGTACTCGCTAGGGTTTACAACCCTATGCCTACGTACCTTCAATTTTGAAAGATCAGAGTAACCGTAGTTCACCTCCCATATTGCTACCCCCTAATCCTATTCCTAACCCTATTCCCAAACCTAATCCACTATTTATATTCTTGGATAAAGAGTTTTATCCCCAAATCTATTATTTATACTCCTAGATAAGGAGTTCCATCCCTTAATCTATTATTTATACTCCTAGATAATGAGTTCTATACCTTAAATCCCGATCCGTTTATTTATACTCTCGGAGGAAGAGTTCTATCCCCAAATCCAATATTTATACTCCTAGATAAGGAGTTTTATCCCTTAATCCCGATCCATTTATTTATACTCTCGGAGGAAGAGTTTTATCCCTTAATCTATTATTTATACTCCTAGATAAGGAGTTCTATCCCTTAATCTATTATTTATACTCCTAGATAAGAAGTTCTATCCCTTAATCTATTATTTATACTTCTAGATATGGAGTTCTATCCCTTAATCTATTATTTATACTCCTAGATATGGAGTTCTATCCCTTAAATCCCTTATCCATTGTTTATACTCTCGGATGGAGAGTTTTATCCCTTAAATCCCTTATCCATTGTTTATACTCTCGGATGGAGAGTTTTATCCCTTAAATCCCTTATCCATTGTTTATACTCTCGGATGGAGAGTTTTATCCCTTAAATCCTTTATCCATTGTTTATACTCTCGGATGGAGAGTTTTATCCCTTAAATTCCTTATCCCTTGGCCTATATTTATACTCTTGGAACCGAAGAGTGCTACCCCTAAATCCCATCCCTTATTTAGACTCTCGGACAAAGAGTTTTATCGCAAATTTTAAATCCCAGAAAAACCCTTTTTTATTCTTATATTTACCAAATAAATTCCATAAATTAATAAAATCCCAAAATGCCATTTTGTGCTAAAAAAATATAGCCAAAATTAATCCCAAAAGTATTCCAATTAAAAATGATTTCTAAATTCAAGATAATCTTAAAATAAAAGAGTTTTAATCCCCAAAATTACATTAAATTTACTTTAATTTGTTTTTATCCAAAACCCATATTTTTAAAAAAATCTACCAATACTAATTTTCTTAAAATAAACCCTAAGACAAATTTTAAAATAATTCCCAATTTCCCAAATATCTCATCCAAAAACCATGAACAAAATCCCAAAAAACTTTATTTTAAATAGATAAGCAATATATATTAAGTCTATAAATCTTTTTATTTAAAAGTAAATCAAATCCAATATTCTCCTTAGAAAAACCCATTTATAAAAAAATTATCCCTATCTTTTAAAAAAAACCAATAAGTTATTCAAAAAAATATAAGCTAAAAACTAAACCCAAATAAATAAAAACTTAATTATACTTATCCTAATAATAATCCCAAATCTATTTTTAAATCCTAATTAGCTACTTAAAACCTAATTAAATAATTGAACTAAGTAATTAATTTAATTATTTAAATAATCTCCAGGGGGTGTATTTTACGCTGAGAAAGCAATGAGCCTACAAAGGGTGGGGTGTCCATAGTAATCTGGGGGCAAGACCCAATTACCAAAGTCCAAAATCTGAGAAAAAAGAAACAAAAACCACCGTGGAGAGAGTCAACGGTTGACTCCCTCAGAAGTATCTGATGATGATCATACGGTTCCAAAGGCTTGAAATTCTGGCCTTAGATCCTGATTACCATTCCAGGTATGCTAAGTGAATGGTCCAGATGTAGAGTCAAAGGAGACTCATGGTGCGCACGCGTATGGAGGCACTCGTTGACTCAGACAGTCAAACGATCTGGGTGGTTCAGGGGAGGGACACTTGGCGCACATCCAAGGTCACACGGAGGGAGTACATAATCCCAATCTCTCTCGGACCTCCCCCATTTTTCCCTTCGCTTTCTCTCTCTAATATTCTCCCTCTTTCTCTAATTCTCTCCTCCCTCTACACGCTCTCTCCTCTCTCTTCCTTTCTGTCACCGGTGGTGCTTTCCGGCCACCGCGTATCACCCTTCAAAACACCTCTCATCCAGATTTCAGGTTGGTATTTAACCGGAATCTTCAATGTTTATGAACCCTAACCCCCCACACAAGAACCCTAGCCCTTCAAACTCAGAAATAAACCCAGTTCTCTAGGGTTTGTGAAGAACCCTAGGAACCCTAACCCCACCTTCATCCCCAAAACCCAGATTCCTCAAGCACCCCAAGAACCCTAACTGGGTTCCATGAACCCTAACCCTAGACGATGAACCCTAGGGTTCTTAATTATGATCCCTAACCCTAAACCCTAAGAACCATAAACCTAAATAAACCCAGAAACCCAAAAAATCAACTTAAAATCATGCATTGATGCATTACAACAACGGATCCACGACAATCAACAACAAAAACAAACAAAAGCTACGTAAACCTACCTCTCTCGTAGTGACCTGATTACGCTGTCTCCGATTCCTCTCCTTTATTCCTTTGTTTCGTCTTGTTAATCTCTAATCCATTCCCTTGTTGTATTTGCAGGTGGCTTAACTCAGGAAGTCTTAGGGTTCTAATGATGAACCCTAAGTCCCTATTGTGTGAAGGAGCTTTACTTGATGGTTAGGGATATACGCAGCAATCGCTTTTCCGTCCAGGGTCCTCTCCTTTTTTTTAAATTTCTTTTCTTTATATAGGTTAGAGGATTAGGTTAGAAATTAACAGATTAGATTTGTATTAGGAAGATTTTGATTTTATTCATGTAATTTGATTTGATTTTGTATATGTTATACAATTGGATTGAAAGTTTAATGAAAATCCATTTTGATACGATTTGATTTTGTGTTCGTTTTATAATTTGTTTGGAAAAGATTAATGAAATTGATCTGGTTTTGATTTTGCTTTGATTAGATCCTGCGTAAAATTAGGCTAGTATTTGGGGAAGATGATGGCTTCTTGGTCGACTATTTTGACCGAAATAAAAAATAAAAAATAATTTAAATAATAGTAATATAACAACCATTATAAAAAATCTTACGTATTATTATAATAACCAAATTAGTAAATAATAAAAAAATAAAAAATCCTAAACGTTAGTATATTAATAATAACAATCATTTTAATAATAAAACATAAAACATAATAATAATAATAATAATAATAATAATGAAATAAAATAATGATAATTAGAACAACCAAACCTCTCCTTTAATCGTTAGCCCTAAAACTTAATTAATGATAAAGCACCCTAACTACTAATTAAGTTAAAAAGACCAAACTTAAAAATTGAACTTATAATTTAATTCCAAGGACCCTTAACTTAATAAAAAGGAATAAGTCAAATAATTATTAAAACTTTCCAAAAAATGAACTACTAATAATATTCATAATTTTTTTTTATATATATATAACTAACTCTAAAAATAAAACCTAACGAATTAATAAAAATTAAACCAGCTCTCTTAAAATAAAAAACAACTAATAATAAAAGAAAACCTCTAATATCAAACTAATTCTAAAATGGGCCTTAGGAGCCCACTAACATCTAAATGACACCCCCTGGAAGCATAAAAATATCCCTAAACAGGTGAAAAATCACTGGTCAAAATTTAGGGTACTACATAGGGCATATAAGGATGCTTATAGGAGAGAAAAGGGGGTAGTACCTGCAAGGTACTCCGATGCCCAAGTAAGTGTTTGGACAAAGATAAAGCAAGTACAAAGGTAAGATTTCAAGTATTGAATAGTGATCAAACCTGCCCCTCTCACATGAGAGGGTATTTATAGAAGTAACCCCCAGCGCGGGGCCAAGGTCTCGCATGTGGCCGAAATGTCTGGTCGACCAATGGGAGACTGCCAGGTGGAGGATCAGGCGCGTGACCCTTTGACCTGGTCCAACTGTTTCCATGAGATCCGGGGAGACGGTTGGTCGCGTGAACTGCCAAGCGAGTGAGGGGGACATGCCCAACGACTAGTTCTTGCCCAACGACTAGTTTCTTCCCAACAACTAGTTTCTTCCCAACGGCTAGTTTCTGGCTATTGGGCCTGGCCAAGAGCTTGACTGGATTAGGCCTTGCCCTACTGGGGGCCAAGCGCCTGCTCAGTTCAGAACAGGAGTCCTCCAAGTCTTTGCTCTGAGGAAGAGTTTTGACTTGAGGTAGTTTCGTGGATAATTGCCTTGACGGACGATGTTCGGGCATACGCTCCTTGCCTGTTCCAATGTTGAGGTGGTCGACATTGGTCCTTGATCAGCCCACCCAGCCATTCGTGTGCGAGGACATGCTCACGTTAATGGCATTTTTATGTCGAGCAGGTTTAGGAAATGTGCCCGCTGAAGTGTCATTTTATGTCGACAAGCCTTGACGAGGACATGAGTTGCGCGCATTGTCGAGGAAGATGTGCTCGCAGGGTAGTAGAAGACTTGGTGGATGTGATGTCTAGCCTTGGGAATGCCAAACAAAGATTCCCTTTCTGACACGTGGAGGAGCATTCAAGTTTTGTCAGGCCTAGAGACGCCTAGGCTATGATGGCATTTGCGCTTCCCAAGCGAGAAAGTGCTTATAAAAGGGGGGAGAGAGGATTCATTTGACACTTTTCTCAAACTCTTATCCCAAAATCTATACGCTCTGCAACTCGTGGTCTCGTCGGAGCTTTTTCGCCGCCGCCGACCTTCAACGCTCAGTTTGTGATCTTCATCTTCTACCTTCGATTTAGCAAGTAAGTTCTTCATCCTTTTCTGTAATTTCTTTGGTGTTCATCCATTCTGGAAAATTGCATGAACTTTCCGGTGACACATGAGTTTTCCGGTTGAACATTCATGTGTTCTTCGATGAACACATGAATTTCTGGAAAATTCATGAAGCACATGAAGAACACGAAGAACATGGAATGAATGTTCATGATTATTGCGTAGGCTTGTGTAGATCCACCTAGATTCTGGTTAGGATTAGTTTTAAGTTTATTGTCGGGCATTAGGCATGTTCAACATAGAACTTTGGCTTTCACGCGACGAGCTCATTCTGTCGAGTAAGCTCCTGAGTCTTCGTAAAGTCGCGGGGACTCGTCCCTGTCATAGGGGAAGTGAAGTACTCGTATTCTGTCGTGGTCGACATGGGCTCGAGGTTATCCTCGACTTCTTTCTCTCCCTTTCACTTGACTAGTGGTGGAAGGTTGGATTTGATCTTAGCCATTGAATTCACTTTTTCTTCCTCTGCTTTTCACGTGAAATGGCTGACCAACGCGAAGGAGTCGTGCCCGACATTGGGACTGCGCATGAAGAGGCGGAGCAGCCCGCAGATTATGCCAATGTCCACGTAGCTGAGGAGGACCTGAAATGGATCTCCTAGGAACCCCTGTCGACGAGGTCGACGTTTACTGAAGAGGAGGCCCAGGAGTTTCCCTATCTAGAGGACCGGGCTGAGGGTGCGTCGGTGCATTAGAAGACTATCTGCCCGACTGAGAACGACCGAATCTGCTCGATATATCCGGGGATGTGGTTCCCCATGTACGAGTTTACCTTCGTGGAGGCTAAGTTTCGTCTGCCCTTCACCGACTTCCAGGAGGCCATCTTCCGCCACTTGGAACTGTGCCCTGCCTAGCTCCATTCAAACGCACTGGCATTTATCCGCAATTTTGAGCTGGTGTGCCATTACTTGAATGTCGGGGCGACCGTGGACCTTTTCTTCTGCATTTTCCTACTCCAACGGAGCACGGCGGGCCCGAAGCAAAGCTGGGTGTCATTTAAGCAGCAGAGCAGGCTCTTCTGGTCGTATTCAGAGTCTGTCCGACATTTCAAGGACAAGTTCTTAGTCGTAAAGCCCGTTTCTGAAGCGGCTAAAAGGTTCATCTCTACGCTTGAGACCGTGGATATTTATGGCTAGCAAACGGAGAAGCCTGTGTCCAAGTTCCCTTTGGAGTGGGTGTACGCCCATTTCAGATATAGGACCGATCAGTTCCTTGTCAAGCACGAGCAACTCTGTGAGGGGGACAAGGAGTCCTATCGGGTTTTGTACGCCTGCGTGGAGACTTTCAGTCCGGCCTTTGTGGTGGACAGGGACGACAGGGAGTTGCTCGGGGAGGACAGAGAGCCTGCTCGGGCAACTCGCTATATCAACACTAAGGCCCTTCTTGAGTGTGAAAACGACGATGTTGCGTTCCAGCTCCTCGGTACAACTTGTTCTTGTGCCCGTGTTTGTTAATTCTTGTTTAATTGTGCTGACCTTTCTTTTTTTTATGTTCGCAGGAAAAATGGCAGATATGAGGGAGCGCCTAATGAGGTCCCAAGTAGCCAAAAACCAGAAGAAGGTGCCTCCAATGCAAAAAGCTGGTGCGGACAAGCAGCAAGCGACACCGGAAAAGTTCGTGGTCGGCGCTGGTGCCACTCCGGGGATGACCTCTATGCCCTCCACTCCGGACGTAACTCATAAGAGGAAGCGGGACGAAGTTGGCTCTTCGCCGGCGGGCTGCTCGGGTGGTTTTGCTGGGGGGAGTTTGTGCTGCCCCCGTGTTATCTTCAGGGGAGAATGTTTGACGGGGAAAGTTCCTTCGTCGCCCCAGAGCTCGATGCATTAGCTATCTTGTCGGCCGATCCTCAAGTGCGGAGGAAGCATCTCTGCCAGGATGAGGCCGCTATGATCAGGGTATTGGAGGCGGCGCTGGCCTTTGGGGATGCAGAGACGGTTCCACTTGCCGACCTCAAGAAGCCGAAAATCAAGATCAACGACCTGGAGCTAGAGAATGCAGAAATATACAACGACCTGAAGAAGCTGCAAGGCACTTTGAAAGCCAAGATAGAGCTTCAGAAGGAAGTTGCCAAGATGCAGGGGGAGGTGACCCAGGCCAACAAGGAGAACACCCGTTTGAAGGCGAGGATAGCTGAGCTGGAGGGATCGTCGGTGATTGGTCTGGATGAGACTAACGACGAGAAGGCCCTGAAGACGCGGAGGGACCTGATCGAGAGGATCCATCTTCTTAGGGAAGATAATCTGGGGGCAGCTGAATTTGGTTTCAACGCTGCTTTGGAGCAGTTGAAGGCCCTCAATTCTGACGTCCAACTGCTAACCGAGGGGATGGGCGTTCTCAAAGTGGTCGTTAATGGCGAGGTGGTTCCACCGGAGGTTCCCGATGAGGCATTTTAGTTTGTTTTTTGAAGTTTGTACTTGTATTTTGTGGGCCTGCGTGCCTTTTGATATGTAATATTTTGTCGGGCACAACCCTCTTCATGTACTGCTGACTTATTCCGGCCTTGTGGCCGAAGTTATATAAATACTTTTCATTTGGCATTGTCTTGTCGCATTTATTTGTGTATGCTTTTATTGTTTGAATGCTAAGTGTGGATGTTTGCTTGACTTGTTCTCGTTATGCTCGACAGTTTGGGAGACTTGTCGAGGAGGCGAAGCAGTTTCGCTGGTGATGAGACTAGGATCTCGGTTGAGGTACTAATCCCATAGGCTTGGACTTTTCCCATTGTGAGCTAGGTGTCCTGCCTTGTTGGTTCGACAACGGCGGAGCTTGATTGAGGTATCCCCGTTGTGTACAGAGTCTGCTCGTCTCATAAGCAGAAACTGGTCGGCATTGTAAAATGGTGGATCGTGCTTGCACCAGGGCACGGTCCTGTGGCCGATCCGTCTCCCCGTTAGGTGCGATCTCGTCGGCAGTTAGTCCGACCTCGTGGTTGGTCCAAAATGTAATATTGTTTGAGCTTTTCAGCGTTCCATGGTCGAGCAAATGGTTCCCCGTCCAGAGTTTCTAGGTAGTAGGCTCTAGTGTCTGTTTTGGACTTGACCCTGTAGGGTCCTTCCCAGTTCGCAACCAGCTTACCCTCGCACGAATCCTTCTGGTTTCTGCGTAGGACCAAGCTGCCAATAGGGAAGTCGCGCTTTATGACCTTAGCATTGTGGCACAAGGTTATTTTTTGTTTTAGCGAAGCCTCGCGGAGAGCTGCTCCTGACCGTATTTCTTTGACCAGGTCGAGCTCTTCTCTCAAAGCCTCGCCATTCATCTCCTCGTCGAGAGGAGCTTCTGTTCGTCTGGAAGGTGTCGCTCCCGGGATTTTCATCCTAGTACAAACGCGAAAGTGGCACCGAACAGAGTCGCCAGCAATGTGTATTTATCCCATGAGAGGGAAAGGAAACACCGCATAAACCTGAAGAGAAGGAAAAGCGCGGTCTCGCGACCAAGAGAACTGGGTTCGGGAGTCGGTTACGCGAGAGGAAGGTATTAGCACCCCCTCGCGTCCATCGTACCCGATGGAATCCACGCTTGCTTGTCTCAATCAAAGGGTGATAGAAAAGGATACTGGAAAAGGAACTGAAAGAAAGAAAGGAAAGAGAAGAACAAATGTAGGGAAAATAAAAGAAGTGCTCGCATGGGCCCTACCCCACTGCCTACGTATCTCATCGGGAACATGAGAATCAGAGCGACGTAGTTCCCCTCACCTAAGGGAAAGTTGTTTGTGTTTTTTTAGAGAACGGCTTATGTTCTAGCTCAGGTGTTGCAGGCTCGCTGGTCCGAGTGCGTTACCATCTTGCAAGAGAACGAGTAGAAGCGCGTTCGTGCGCTAAGAGTGAATGAGGTGAGAAAAGAATTCCCGAAGGAAAGACGTTATTGTTTGTTTTTGTCTTTTAGAAGGAAGTGTTTTGGATTTGTTTGCATATGATAGTGTATTTAAATCTTAGTCATTGGAATGTGTACATTCTCACATTCCAAGATGGAATGAGTAAGAAAGCACACTAAGAGTGAAGAAGACCTCCACACTTAGCTCCAATTGTCAAGGTTCAAACACACTAGCATACTTGTGTTTATTAAGTGTTTTTGTTAATTAAGAAATGAAGAAGTGTTTTTTATTTGTACCTTCAACAAATATTGCATTTAAGTCCCTCATACAAGATCAAATGTTTAACACATTGACCCAAGATGGGTTATATGCTATACATTTTAAGATTATAAGAGAAGACCCCTTATAATCTTTTCTTTATATGAAAGGCCTAAATGCAATAAGCGCCTACCTTTATTAGACATTTTGCATTTTCTTTGAGATGAGAAGAGAGACTCAAGAGAGAAGAAAAGGTAAAACCTATGTGGACGAAGACTCAATCCTATTGAAGATTAAAGGGAGTGGTCCTAATGGTTTGTGAGGTTTAAACCTAAAGTCTAAAGAAAGAATGAATTAAACAATTCACTTCTAAAGTAGAAGATGAATTGTAATTCACAAAGGGAAAGTGATGAGTTATTAAAAGAAAGCACATAAGTGCTTAACAAAACATAAAATGGAATTGTAAAAGAGAAAGGATATAAGTTGAATGTGGATTCCTTATCCACACTCAATTGAAACTTACCAAAGCCCCTACATGGTTAGTAAACATGTATAAGAAGTATAAGAAGTAAAAGAACATGTAATGCATCATAAAACTCAAAAGAATTAAATGAGAAATCAAATCCTAGAACCACAACCAGAATGTACATCATATGGAAAACAAAAGGTTATTATCATGCAAGTCCAAGTGGATAGGCAACAAACATCATCCATGGCATTAGAACATGCCACCATAAGAAAAGGGAGAATGAAAGATGAAGGGAAAAAGAAGAAATGTGCATAAATGGAACGTGTAATCCATGGATCAGAATTGAAATGAAATGAAAAATGATTCACAAACCTCTCACAAGTATTCATGAAGCACATCAAGACATTTAAGAAGTGATAGAAGAAGTAGACTTGAAATGGAAGTTCAAAAGAAAACACAAGTACAAACACCACATGTTAAAGGTGCACAAGGTTTAAATGAAAGTATACATGCAAGGATGACATATAATATGTACCAATGACCTATAATGTCAAGTGAATGGTTCACCAAATATGCAAATGATCATGCCATTATGTACAAAAGAATTCATGTAAACATGCACCAATATTGAGATGGTATGACATGTTATTATGCTTCAAAGGTAATGCATTAAACAAAAATTAGATGGCCTCATGAAAATTATGAAAACATGGTATTGAGGTTCAAAAATCAGAGATGAATCACATATCAAAGTAGCATGCAAGAAACCAAGGCAAAATGATGTCAAACAATGCACTTAGGTCAAATAGACATATCATACAAAGTAGCACAAAAATGAACACCAAACATGCCATAAACTAACCTAAAAAAATCAAATAAAAACACTTAACATACCTCAAGATGATAATGACTCAATGCAAAAAGAAGAGCATCAAAACAATTTTTAATGATCAAGAACAAAATTAAACAAGATCATGTACCATATTAAGAATGCACATCAAAGAAATTCAAAGAAAAATATAGAACAGGGGCAAAAAGGTCATAAAATCAAGAAACAAAATCATGAAAAATTTTCTAAATGTTTTAAGAAGGCTCATGAATTTTTGTGGAATTTTATGATGCTATTTAGTATTTTTTAAAAATTAAAAAGCAAACGTGTAGAAAAATGGAAAAATAAAATGCAATGCAAAAAGGAATGGGGGTGCGTGACTAGTAATTAATCAGTTCAAATTACATTGGGCCTTAAACAAGGGAGGTGCGAATATCAAATTGGTCTAGGTCCAAGTCTGCGCAATCCACACGAATTAACATGTACACTCAGTCAACAAGAGTCAAACAAAAGATCACCATTGGATCAGGTCAAGTCAACCAACAAGTCAAAGTATTTGGATCCAACGCACTCACATGAATGTCCACTCACACTACCATGCACTGCACCACACGTTGATTAATTGAATTCAGAAATAAAGCACGTGAGGTGCATGTGCATTTTAATGTGTTGGCACGCTCCTCACCACACGATTAGAACACATCAACGGCCATGATTTAAACTGCAAACAAAACCCTAACCAAAAACCACCGGCCGGAGAGGGACCTCCGGTCACCTTCTCCGGTCACACGCCACCGTTTGCAACTTCAATTTTCCCAGAATCTTATAAACAGTATACCAAAATGAAGAGGAAGTAATGTAGAGCATGAATCCAGTGACAAAACATACAAAAAGTTCATGAAATGGGAGAATCGAGCATATGAAGATTTGCCCTAACATTTCAACTATGCCTCTAAAGGCCTATCAACTAGCCAGACAAGTTCTTGAGCTTATATGAAGCATCAAGAACCTGATAACATCTTCACATTAGGTCTATAAGGGAAGAAATTCGTACCTGAAGATTTATGATCTTGATGTGTTCTTCAGAAAAACCAGAGATGTTGCCTCTTCTTTGAGTTTCTTTTGGCCAAATAAAGGCTTAGATGCAGAGAATGAATGATGCTTCAGTGGAGGAGAGTTGATATCCAAGCTTCAAAACAGTTGCAATATGATGAAAATGGAGATAGAATCAGAGAGATTCTGAGATGAAGATGAGGAAGATGAATGAAATGGAGTTTGAAAATCAGTTGCAATGTGGAGGAATTGAGAGAGAATCGAGAGAATTTCTGAGTTGAATGTGAGAAAATGAAGTTAGGAATGAAATTTGAGAGTGAAGTTTTTATTTATAGTGTGAGCTAACCATAGTTAAACTGAGTGAGTCAGCTGAGTCATGGTGGTTTGGGTGAGTCATCCCTAACTAACTGAGTCAAGTTAGTTAGGGAGAGCAATGATATGGTGATGGCAACTCATGATATGCTATGGTGGAGGTGAAAAGAAAATGAAGGCACGGCTGGTTGTAGCAGAAACTTGCTCAGCAAGTTTGTTTCTTTCCATTCTCATGTATGCCAAGGTAAGTGTGCAAGGTGTAAGTCATGTGTGTTTGGTTTAATGTGGAAAGCTGATGTGATGAAGTGTTTGGGGTGTGTGTGAACCAAAATCGTGCACCAGTCTGTCAATGCATCAGTATCAACATGAGGTGGTTTGAGGAAGTTTTTCTCTCTACTCAATGAATGAATTGGTGTGTTTTAGGAGTCATTGGAAAGAGGAGATGTAATGCTACATGTTTGGTACGAAAAATGAAATGAAATGATGCTTGGAAGAGGTTGAAAAATGACCCATAACACATAGGTTTGGAACTGGTATGAGGGCGTGGCCAAGGTTGGTTGACAAGGTAACATGGCCCCTAGGTTTTCAGCGTGATCAAAGCACATTGGACTCAACATAACTTCTTGACCTTTGATCAAATAAAAAAAACATGAACACCAATCTTAAAGATCTCACATAGAGGAACAACTTTCATGTTGAAAGATTTTTCATTTGAGGCCTTTAACCATGAGAAAAATGAGTGGACATTTGGCCCACCACATGTTTGTTAAAATGACTGCGCGCGTGCCCTGAAAATCTTGGTCATGACCTAGTTTTGAACCTACTTTGCTCAAACTTTGATCAATCATATCTCACTCAATTTTTATCCAATGGAGATGTTCTACACATGGATTTGGAGCTTAAAACAAGATCTTTTGTTGTGGCCGAGTGGAATTTTCATTTGGTGTTTCAATTTTAAATGGCCTTGGCTCAAACTCTGATGCAAAATGGCCAAAACTTGCTATTTTTAGTAACCCTTCTTCATCCAAAAATGGCAACTTTCCACATCTTGATATTTTCATGATTCCTTTGGAGTTTCTTGACCAAATTTTGTACATTGGACATATGTAACATGAATTTTATGAACTTGGCCTCAAAAAGTCAAGAGTTGACTTTTTCCTCTGATTATTTGACTTGGCCCCAATTTTCCTGATTTATGATCTTTCTTCCAATTGAACCACTTTTAAAACCAATTGAAAGGCAATTTTCCATACACATACACTTAAGAACATGTAGAATACCATGACATCAAGTTTTGTCCAAAAAATCAAAGATTCCCTGATTTAATGGGAAACCCTAGTTTTGGGTGCCCACCTCCTAGGAGCAAAATGTGCAGTCTTCAATTTCAAATTCCTCAGAGTATGTTGTGTATCCTCTTAAAGGATGATGAGATATACCATTTGAGGATGATTTTGGATCAATGAGCTATCTCTTTTGAGGGTTTTTCTTCAGTTTTTGAACCTCTTGCATAGTGAAAGATGTAGTGCTTCAATCTCCCATTGAATCTCTCATTCTTGAGGTTGTGGATGTTCCATTGAGATAGTATGAGACATGAAAGGCTTCTTGGCTTGCCTTGAGGAAACTTGATTGACCTTTTTGTGCTTTGAATGATTCCTTGATTATCCACCTTCCACCTGATCACATGCCCTGATGGTAAGAAGGATGCTATGCTTCATTTTTCTATGTTAAATGCAATGTAATGTTAATGAGGTGGATATGATATGATAAATGATAATGCCATGCTATGATGACAAAGAGGGAGAGCAAATTTTGGGGTATTACAGAAGGTTCTCTGATCTCCACCGGTATCACCGCCTTGGTTCCGTAAGCTAGTCAGAAAGGGGTTTCCTCAGTGGTGGAGTGTGGGGTTGTTCTGTAGGCCCAGAGCACGCTGTATAACTCCTTGACCCACCTCTTCTTGGCTTCGCCTAGCCTTCGTTTTAGACCCCGAAGGATTACCCTGTTCACAGCCTCTGCTTGCCCATTAGTTTGGGGGTACTCCACGGAAGTGAAGTGTTGCTTCGTGCCTAATTTGGCGACGAAGTCTTGGAACTTCCTGTCTGTGAACTGGGTTCCGTTGTTGGTCATAAGGGCCTGGGGTACTCCAAATCGTGTGAGGACGTTCCTTTTGTAGAAGTGAAGTATGTTAAAGGCTGTGATCTTGGCGATGGCTTCGGCTTTGATCCATTTTGTAAAGTAATCGACGACCACAATCAGAAATTTGTTTTGATAAGACCCTATTGTGAAGGGACCGAGTATATCCATCCCCCACCAGGCGAAAGGTCAAGGCGAGGATAGAGTCTTCAACTCGTTAAGGGGCGCCAAGTGCATGTCCCCGTGGCGCTGGCATCGATCACATTTTTGGACAAGCTCCTTAGCATCATGCTGTATGGTCGGCCAATAGTATCCTGCCCGCAGGGGCTTTCGTGCCAATGATCTCCCTCCCAAGTGTTGCGCGTTGATGCCCTCATGGATTTCTTAGAGGATTTCGGGGACCTTGTCCTCCTCAACACATTTCAGGAGGGGGATGGAGAATCCTTGTCGATAGAGTTTGTCATCGATCAGCACGTATGAGCAGGCTCTTCGTTTAGTCACGCTGGCCTCCTTGCTGTCCTCGGGCAGTTCCCCAGTGGTGGGGTAATTATATATAGGGGTCATCCAGTAGTGGCTATCTCCAATGGCGTTAAAGTCAAGCAGCTCTGATGGCTTCTCAATACTTGGTCGAGCGAGTATCTCTTGTACGACGGATTTGTTGCTGCCTTTCTTTCTGGTGCTTGCCAGTTTTGACAAGACGTCCACCCGCGTGTTTCGTTCGCGAGGAATGTGCTGGACTTCCCACGCGTCAAACTTGGTAATTTTTTCCATCACCAGCGTCAGATATTCGACCAGCTGATCATTTTTTGCCTGATACTCTCCTCGTACTTGAGATGCTACGAGTTGGGAATCAGTGAAAATCTTTACCTCCTTGGCGCCAAGTCTTCAGCCAGCCGTATCCCTGTGAGGAAGGCCTCGTACTCGGCTTGGTTGTTAGACGTAGGGAAGGATAAGACTAAAGACACTTTGATTAGTATTCCCTCCTCGTTCTCGGGGATGATGTCTGCGCCACTACCCGTGGGACTGGATGCCCCGTCCACATAGATGGTCCATCTATGCGTTCCGCTTGGTGGGGACGATGACGGCGTCATCTCCGCCACGAAGTCGGCCAGGACTTGTGCCTTGAGGGCCTTCCTGCCCTCGTAGTGGATGCCAAATTGTGATAGCTCTAGGGACCATTTAAGCATTTTGCCGACCATGTCTGGTTAATAAAGCAACTGTCTTATGGGCTGGCCCGTTCGCACTACTATGGTGTGGGCCAGGAAGTAATGTCTGAGCCTTCTCGCGGCGATGACGAGGGAGAGAGCGACTTTCTCTATTTGTGCGTATCTGATTTTTGGCCCTTGTAGGGCCTTGCTCATGAAGTAGATGGGCTTTTGCCTGTCCGTTGTCTCGTGAATGAGTGCAGCGCTAATGGCTTCACTGGTGACAGAAAGATACAGGTACAAGGTCTCCCCACACTCTGGTCGTGAAAGCACCAGGGGTTCGAACAAGGCTCGCTTAAGGTGGGTCAGAGTCTGCTCGTATTCCTTCGTCCATTTGAATGTGGCCTCCTTTCTGAGGAGTTTGAAGAAGGGCAGGGCGTGCTGGGTAGATTTGGCCACAAAGCGAGAAAGTGAAGCGAACATCCCGTTGAGGAACTGTATGGACTTCTTCGACCTGGGTGCGGGAAATTCTGCAAACGCCCGACATTTGTCGGGATTCGCCTCTATCTCCCTCTCTGTGAGGTAGAACCTGAGGAACTTCCTTGCCCGAATGCCAAAGGTGCATTTTTCTAGGTTAAGACGCATTTTGCACTTTCTTGCCTGGTCGAAAACGTTTTGCAAATGGGTCGTGTGATCCGATTCCTCTTGGGATTTCATAATCATATCGTCCATGTAAACTTCGAGCATGTCTCTGATTTCTGCTCGGAAGACTTTGTTCATCATGCGCTGGAATGTGGCCCCGGTGTTGAATGCAGAATAGGGCAAGCAACAAAAATATTTATTTTCGGAAGAATTCCCTCCGGGATTTATGTCGTGTCCACAGAGATCGGTTCGAGGGAAAGAATGCCGTTCGACAATCTCTCACGTTTATGAGTTTGGATTAAAATGGGTTTAAAGTAAATAACATAAAAGTAAATAAGAACATAAAAAGTATACAATCTTCAGAGAAAATAAACTTATCAAGCATACATATAATCCACTCGTCACAAACATAGATTTATCGATCATTTTCACTATACTACAATACTCGTAAAAATCATCCAGTATCGCTCACAACAGTGTCCATCTCTGGTACACTGAGTTGAGAGAGCAACTGTATCACTCTCTTCGTCACTCTCACGCACGAAGCCTCGAAATACGGAAGGCATCAAGTTCCAACACCATAAAGATTATCATCTAAATCTATCTCTAGCATCTAGACAATAGATATCCATCCCTAATCAAGATTCGTGATGCTTATCTCTAACACAACACAAATCCAAACATAAATGCAAAAAGATCAAGGGAGACATCGATAATGATTTGTAAAGCAAGCTTTTATACAATATTATGATCAACAAAGATACATATGTTTATAGTAACTATACAACACCCAACAAAAAGAAATTACAAAGAGAAGAGAGAAGAGGAACCAAACATTTCTTGGTTTGTCAACACCAATCGACGAGAGATTCGACTCTGGATCATCCAATTGCAAGCTCCATGGTTGTTTTCTAAGCTAATCCTAAGAAGAAATGAAGTATGATGGAGTGGGAGCAAAACATACCCAAACCATCCCTAAAAGTTGTGTTTTATGCCCTTAAATGGTGTTTCTGTCCGTCAAAATTCGCCTGGCGAAATTCTGGTTCGCCTGGAGAAGTTAGGCGGCTTATTCTTCACTTTTTTCACGCTTCTGGATTGTCTGGCTCGCCACAGCTTCGCCTGGCGAGCCTGGGGCGAGAGCTGTCATGACAGCAAAAATCCTGCACTGTTCCGGCCATAAGTTTCGAACCGTAACTTCATTTTGCGCCCGGTTTGAAGCGTTGGAAAGCTTATTCAATGCTCTTTATAAATATGACAAGATATCCTTGCTTGAATACCTAAAAAAATAAATGGAAAACAATTAAACTCAATGATATTTACACAATAACGCAATATATACACTATAACGTAAAGTAAACGTATTTACAAACAAAACGAGGTTTATTCGTACGATATTAACAAAAAATATCGATAAGGGCAACAAAACTTATATAAAAAAATAGCTACAATTTGCACTTATCAAACTCTCCCCAACTTAAACTTGTTTGTCCTCAAACAAGAATCAAACAACTCAAAGAAACAGAGTGACAACCAAAGAATCACGAATCAACAGGTTTTGAAAAACAAAAACAAATGAATGGTTCAAATGAAAAACGGTACACATAAAGTAAATACTTACTACTAAACTACGATGATTACATAGTCACGAAACAAATGCAAAATACAAAAATCATGTCAAACATCCTAAAACAACACAAGTCCAAACGTGAATCACACCTAGCAAAAACAATCATCGGTAGATGAAAAACACAAAATGAGGTACTTTTCACTCACACAACAATCTTGCAAAGAAAAGACTAAATTATGCAATCATCCAAAAATTCACATTGAACATACAAAGGCAAGAATCACAAGGGCTTTCAAGGTTGTAGCGTGGTCGGGTAAACAAATAAGGGGCAATTTCTAAAGGTAATTGAAACAAAAACTTGTCTAAACCTAAGGGAGTGATCAACTCACAAAGACTCAAACACAAAATTCCAATTAACTTCTTCCAAAATCCCAAGTGTTACACAAAACACAATACTTATTTAGCACAATTATTTGAACTCTTTTTCTTTCCTTTCACAAGGATTTTCTTTTTCTTTCTTTCTTTTTGTTTCCTTTTCTTTTCTTTTTCATATTTTTCTCTTTTTTCTTTTATTTTTCAACCTCATAGAAACCAACCAATGAATAAACAATCATTCTCTCCCCAACTTGAATTCAACCACATCATCATGTGAATACTCCCTACTTTCTAAGGCAAGGTAAAAATTCATACAATAACACAAAGTTGAGGGTTCAAGAAAAAAAAAATCAATCAAAATCCATACAAAAAGTGAATTCAATACTCATAGACAAGCATTAAGTTCAAACAACATGGATAATGATAGAAAGGCACAAAGGGGTTACGAATTATCACACGCTCACAAGGTAAATGACTATTTGGCTAGGTAGTTGTGCTCAAAATGAAACAAAATTGCCTTAATCCTTTTCATGCTTTCATAAAATCAACACAAACAAAAGATTAAGCATAATAAAATCTAGTTAGAACAAGAATGTTGGTACTCCGTGCATATATGAACAATAGAAGGCTTCCTCACAAAAAGGGTGGAAAATAAAGTATTTCACACATGAACAAGTATACAAAAGAATGAATGGCATGCAAGTTTGTAAAAAGCCTAAGTATCATGAATATGCTGAAGTCAAGAAAGTGATAAACACATATCTCAGAGGTGTACAAAACTTAACAAAATCATTACCATACATCTGCAAGTTGAAACCATCAAACTTGGAACATCACCAAATTTCCTCAAGAAACTCAAAACAAGCTCATTAACAAACACAAAGACCATTAATATAAACAAACTAAAAGACTAGCAAAAATTCATTAAACAAGTTGTAAAGTGAAGATTTGAGAATTTTACAAAAAATCCGAGTATAACTTGTTTAATGAATGTTCACTACACTACCTAAGTTAGAATGAAAAAGTAATAACGAAACAAAAACAAAAACGAAAAAACATGCTTGTTTTACGTCGTAAGCTCGACGCCTATTATTTATAAACCAACATGTTGCTTCGGAAGGGCCAAATGCTTTCACTCCCGCCTTTGCTCTCATCTCTTCGAGCTCTAACCGGAACTACACATCTAACCACACTTTTGGCAAACGTGAAGAGAAACAAATATATACATTATATTCACAAGTATGTAAAACATGTAAAATTCACAAATATGTTAAACATATACAAGTATCAATATAAACAAGTGAAAATAGACAATATATACGATATCTACAAAACTCAAAAACAAAGAAACTATCGCAATGCGATTCAATATCAAAACTAATCCCCGGCAACGACGCCATTTTGTTGGAGCGGAATAGGGCAAGCAGCAAAAATATTTATTTTTGGAAGAATTCCCTTCGGGATTTATGTCGTGTCCACAGAGATCGGTTCGAGGGAAAAAATGTCGTTCGACAATCTCTCGCGTTTATGAGTTTGGATTAAAATGGGTTTAAAGTAAATAACAGAAAAGTAAATAAGAACATAAAAAGTATACATTCTTCGGAGAAAAGAAACTTATCAAGCATACATATAATCCACTCGTCACAAACATAAATTTATCAATCATTTTCACTATACTACAATACTTGTCAAAATCATCCAGTATCGCTCACAACAGTGTCCATCTCTGGCACACTGAGTTGAGAGAGCAACCGTATCACTCTCTTCGTCACTCTCGCACAAGAAGCCTCGAAATACGGAAGGCATTAAGTTCCGACACCATAAATATTATCATATAAATCTATCTCTAGCATCTAGACAATAGATATCCATCCTTAATCAAGATTCGTGATGCTTATCTCTAACACAACATAAATCCAAACATAAATGCAAAAAGATCAAGGGAGACATCGATAATGATTTGTAAAGCAAGCTTTTCTACAATATTATGATCAACAAAGATACATATGTTCATAGTAACTATACAACACCCAACAAAAAGAAATTACAAAGAGAAGAGAGAAGAGGAACCAAACATTGTCAACACCAATCGCCAAGAGATTCGACTCCAGATCATCCAATTGTAAGCTCCATGGTTGTTTTCTAAGTTAATCCTAAGTAGAAATGAAGTATGATGGAGTGGGAGCAAAAAATACCCAAACCATCCCTAAAAGTTGTGTTTTTTTGCCCTTAAATGGTGTTTCTGTCCGTCAAAATTCTCCTGGCAAAATTCTGGTTCTCCTGGCGAAGTTAGGCGGCTTATTCTTCACTTTTTTCATGCTTCTGGATTGTCTGGCTCGCCACAGCTTCGTCTGGCGAGCCTGGGGCGAGAGCTGTCATGACAACAAAAATCATGCACTGTTCCGGCCATAACTTTCGAACCGTAACTCTGTTTTTCGTCCGGTTTGAAGCGTTGGAAAGCTTATTCAATGCTCTTTATAAATATGACAAGATATCCTTGCTCGAATACCTAAAAAATAAATGGAAAACAATTAAACTCAATGATATTTACACAATAACGCAATATATACACTATAACGTAAAGTAAATGTATTTACAAACAAAACGGGATTTATTCGTGCGATATTAACAAAAAGTATCGATATGGGCAACAAAACTTATATACAAAAATAACTACAATTTGCACTTATCACCCGGCGTTTTTCAAACCAAAGGGCATTACATTGTAGTAATAGTTCCCCGACGAGGTCATGAACGCGGTGTACTTCTTGTCCTTTTCGGCCATAGGAATTTGATTGTATCTCGAATAGGCGTCCATGAAGGACAAGAGCTTGAAACCTACAAAATTATCTACGAGTTTATCTATGCTGGGCAGAGGATAAGCATCCTTCAGGCAAGCCCGGTTGAGATCAGTATAATTAATGCACATGCGCCATTTTCCACTATGTTTCTTGACAAGTACAATATTGGACAGCCAGTTGTATACCTGGCCTCCGAGATAAATTTTGCCTCTAAGAGGTCTTGTACAAGTTTTTCAGAAGCCTGTGCCTTCTCATAGGATTACTTGCACCTGGGTTGTGCGACGGCTCGAGCAGTTGGGTCAATGGTCAGTTGGTGGCATGCGGTCTCAGGGTCCAGGCCGGGCATGTCCACGACACTCCATGCAAAAAAATCAGTGTTGTCCTCGAGACATGTCCTCAGCTGCTGCTTTACCTCGTCAGGCAACCCTGCGCCTATCTTCACTCCTCTGCTCGAGTTGGCTCCGAAGGTGATGACCTCGAACTCCCCATCTAGAACAGGGCGCATGAGGGTGGTTGCAGAGGAACTGGCTGTCCCCGCCGACATGCCTTTACCACAGTCCTCGCCCTCTTCAGAAATCTGGCTGTCGAGGTCGATGATTTGCATGGGTAGAGTCGGCTTCTTGTCAGGCTGGCTCTCTTCGCTGGGCTGGTCGTCCTCACTTGCCCACTTGGTGGCCCTGGGTGCTGCACCAATCAAGCTTTGGCCTCGAGTAGTTGCTTCAAAGCACCTCCTTGCAGCTTCTATATCCCCGTGTAATGTTGCGACGTGGCCCTTCTCCGTATAGTATTTCATCTTAAGATGAACAATCGAAGGAACAATAATCAGCTCTGCCAAAGTTGGTCTGCCAAAGGTTGTATTGGTACAGCGAAGGGCAATCGATTACCAGAAGCTGAGTCTTGATCGACTTTGACGCCTCCTCTTCCCCGAAGGTGACCGGGAGCTCCACGTAGCCCCAGGGTCTGGCTGTCACCCCGTTGAACCCTTGTAGGTCAGACCCTACGTGCGGTGACAGGTTATTCTGATCCAGCTTCAAGGCTCTGAACAGACCAGTGTACATGATGTCCAAGGAGCTGCCCTGGTCGACCAGGATCCGTCAGACATCGGTGTTTGCAATTCTCGCTCTGATGAGCAAAGGAATGTGCGAGTTCGGGGAGCCACCAGGCAGCTCCTCCCGGTACAAAGTGATTGGATGAGACTGACCCCAAACCTTCTCGAGCGTGGATAGCTGGTCAGGACCGCAGTCGATGAGTTGGTCGAACTTTCTCTTGACCGACCCCACCATGAGTTTGTTGTATCCCCCACACGAGATAACCATGGTCGTTGGGAAGGTCTTCCATGTGCTGTGTGCGGATATCTGGGGATGATCCTCAACATGGTCGGGGATGAAGAAGTCCTCTGGCCGTGTGATGGACATAGCGACCTGAGGAGGAGGACTGGGCGGCAAAGAATCTGCTTCTTTCTTGGTCTCCGACGTCTCTCGTCGAGTGGACTCACCCTTCTTTATATATTACTTTAGGTGACCCTCCTTGATAAGGATTTCGATGACGTCTTTTAGGTGCATGCAGTCTTCGGTCACGTGGCCATGGTTGTAGTGGAAACAACAATATTTACTCTTGTCAGTGTTACCCTTGGACAACGTTGGTTTGGGGAACCAGACACCTCCCTGCTTAAACTCCGCGTTGATGCATTCAGAGAGAATGCGCTCGCGGGGAGCCGTTAGCAGGGTATACTCCATGAAACGACCAATAGGTCCATTTCCTTTATGAGGATGATCATCTCGTCGCCTCTCTCTATCGCGTATGGGGCCCTCTAATTCGTCTTTTTCTTTTTTTGTCGCCCGAGAGCTCTCTTTATCCCTAGAGTCTCGGGCTTTGTAGGCTGCCTATTTCTCCTCGTATTGTATATATGATTGAGCTTTACAGAGTAACTCGGCCAGGTTGCGAGGAGGTTCTATGCCCACAGCCTTACGAAATTCGCTCTTTAGTCTCAACTCTTTTTCGATGAGGTACTTCTTCATATAGTCTGTCGTGCGGACCTCAACATCCTCCTTGTTGAACCGCTCGATGAAGAATAACCTACATTTGATAGCCCTGATTACGTTATGATAGTAGAGCATGGCCTTGATGTTCTCTATATGCTCGCCTGGGTCGGTGGTCCCGTTGTAGGTGGCCAGGGGAGGTGGCTTCTCCACTCCACGAGGAATGCGCATGTCCATGATCTCCTGAGATAAGGGTTCATGGACATCGTCGTCATCGCTTGTGCTAGATGACTGCCAGGGGGATTCGCTATGCCCGCGGCTTCTGCTGCGGCAGGGAGAGTGTTTGTGTAACCTGTGATGCTCGCGATGGCTCCTCGAAGGTCTATTCCTCTTCGAATGGGGAGAGCGTCTGGATTTCTGCAGGGGAGATCGGTGTTGTCGTCTAGCGAGTGCTGAGTCAGGTTCCTTCGATTTGGAACGTCTTCGTTCGGGAGAGAGGCTTCTGGACCTGTCTCACCTGCGCTTCTGAGGCGGAGGAGACTGTGGCTGCGGAGAAGGACTGCTGGGCTTCTATGAGGGGCACTGTTTCTGGAGGGCGTGTTCGAGCATGCCAATCTTCTCGCCCTGCTAGAAGATCAAGAAGTTGGACCTGTTGAGGGTGGAAATTAGGGCGGTAGTGCTTGGGTCCGCGTTTTGAGGGACAAGTATAGGCTCAAAAATGGGACCAGTAGCTTGCGCGCGCGGCTTTACGTCATCGGGGGGTAGGAAAGACGATTTTCCCATCCCGATGATCTGTCTCCGGGAAGGCAGCTCCGGCGACGAGGTGGTCGACGTTATCAGTGACAATGGCGACGAGGGGCTCTTGACGGGCATCATCATTCTTGTTGGAGGCCATGATGATCAAATGGAGTTTGGAGAGAGCTTTGGTCTTTTAGGTGAAATTGAGGGGATCTTGAATAAAAAAAGACGGGGAAGCTAGTTCCCAAGAACGGTGCCACTGATCGGAGGTGATCAGACTGGATTGTCGCGGCCTTTGTTTAAGGCAGATAAGGATGCTTGTAGGAGAGAAAAGGGAGTTGTACCTGCAAGGTACTCCGATGCCAAAGTAAGTGTTTAGACAAAGAGAAAGCAAGTACAAAGGTTAGATTTCAAGTATTGAATAATGATCAAACCTGCCCCTCTCACATGAGAGGGTATTTATAGAAGTAACCCCCAGCGCGGGGCCAAGATCTCGCATGTGGCCGAAATGTCTGGTCGACCAATGGGAGACTGCCAGGTGGAGGGTTAGGCGCGTGACCCTTTGACCTGGTCCAACTATTTCCATGAGATCCGGGGAGACGGCTGGTTGCGTGAACTGCCAAGCGAGTGAGGGGGACATACCCAACGGCTAATTCCTGCCCAACGGCTAGTTTCTGCCCAACGACTAGTTTCTGGCTATTGGGCCTGGCCAAGAGCTGGACTGGATTGGGCATTGCCCTAATGGGGACCAAGCGCCTGGCCAGTCAAGAACAAATTTTAATCCAATTAATTAATTAAATTTTTTTTTAATAAAAACTAATATTATTTGATTTGAATTGGATTACATACGAGAATTTTTTTTACACTAACGACAACGTATTATACAAAACTTCATGCAAGAAATCAAAGACAAGAGTCTTAAAAAAAGTTGTGAACGTAGGGTATGCTTTAAATAAGCCATCATTCAAAAACTACCGTGAGAAAATATATTGCAAAATGCAGATGCATTAAGGTGGGTCGATAATATTCCAATGGAGAAGTGGACTAAGGCATTTGATGAGGGTCGTCGATGGGGTTACATGACAACAAACCTTGTGGAATTAATTAACTCTATCTTCAAAGGAGTTAGAAACCTACCCATAATCATGTTGATGAGAGAAACTTATTGTAATATCTATGGTTTTTAGATTGGCAACATTTTGGTAAAACATGTTGATACCAAGATGTTAAGCCAGATGTTCTGCCATGACAGTCGAACATCATGTTCAGCATGATGTTGTGACATATGCCAGGACATGTTATACCAATTGTCTAGGGCTGGACTATTTTGGTATTTTAAGTGTGAGTTTTGAGTGTGTTTTAATTCACACGTTTGCATTATCCAAGGGAGGATATTGTGGGAACTTCTGTTATGACAAATTTGTTGGTTTTTCTTAAAAAGGATCCTTGAACCTTTTTAAGAAATCTTTGTATTTTTGTTCCTATTATTGTGCAGAAGATTATGCTTAAGATTTAAAGTTGATTCCTTGTGGTTTTGCGCCTCAAGAGCCCAAGCCCAAGTTGATAGAAGGCTATTTAAATAGAAGACCTAACCCTATTGTAAGGTGTACATCACGTGAAGATTGAAGCATAAGGATTAGCCATGTCTTGGTTGGTCTTTAGGGTTTAGTGCGTATAATTTATATGTCACTCATGTATCTTCTAATGCATTGAGGTAAACTGATTGTTCATTGTTAATTGTCCACTCTAAAGCTTTTAAGAAAAAGTGTATTATTCTTGGTTGAAGCTTTTAATCAAAAATAAGTATTGTACTTAAAAGGGTTGGTACTTCTATTTTGGGTAGTTGTTGAATTGTCATGGCTTTGGGACTGATTAGGAAGTGAGATGGGAATCTTATTTCTAGAGTATGTCTAGGTAGAAGTTGCACAAGGTAGGAATTAGCCAAGAAGTTGTAAACGGGGGAGTTTAGCTTTGAACTAATACTATCATCGTGAATTTCCTTCTTGGCTTGGTAGCCCCCAGATGTAGGTGAGTTGCACTGAACTGGGTTAACAACTACTGGTGTTATTTTACTTTTCTGCCATTTAAGTTTATGCATTTTTATTTGTGTGATCAAGTTGTTTTGATCCCAGTGTTGTGACATTTGTCTCGACATCTGGTATATGTGTGCCATAATTTCAATTGGCATCAGAGTAGGTCACCCTGTTCTATTTTTAGGTGAGCTCCAGGGAGTTTGTATTCTGGTACTATGGACAAGGAAGGAGGAGGAAATGTTAACAGGCCCCCAGTCTTAGATGTCACTAACTATGACTATTGGAAGGCACGTATGGTGGCTTTCTTAAAATCTATGGATATCAAAATTTGGAAGGCTATCATCAAGGGTTAGGAGCACCCTGTGGTTAATTATAAAGATGGGAAGGAGACCTTGAAGCCAAAAGAGGACGGGACCAAGGAGGAAGATGAAACTGCTCTTGGAAACTCCAAAGCCTTGAATGCTTTATATAATGGAGTTGTCAAAAATATGTTTAGATTGATCAATACCTGCATTGTGGCCATGGATGCTTGGGAAATTCTCAAGACAACTCATGAAGGCACATCCAAGGGAAAGATGTCTAGACTTCAGCTGCTCATTACCAAATTTGAAAATTTGAAGATGAGGGAAGATTAAAGTATTCATGATTTTCACATGAATGTTCTTGAAATAGCAAATGCCTTTAGTGCTTTAGGAGAAACGATATCAGAAGAGATTCTGGTTAGGAAGATTTTTAGGTCTATCCCTAAGAAATTTGACATGAAGGTCACAACATTGAAGAAGCCCAAAACATTTGCAGTTTGAGAGTTGATGAGCTAATGGGGTCACTTCAAACCTTTGAAATGACCATTAATGACAGAGTTGAGAAGAAGAACAAAAGCATTGCTTTTGTTTCCAACTCGGGAGATGAAGAGGAAGAAAGTGAACTTGACACAAATTAAGGGATCGCCAATGCCATTGTGTTACTAGGAAGATAGTTTAATCAAGTGCTGAAGAGAATAGAGAGGAAGTCAATACCTAATGTCCAGAACATCAGTTCTGACTCCAGCATGAACTATGACTCTCAAAGAAGAGCAAAAACTGAAGAAATGACCAATCAGAATATAGGGGTTAAATGTCATGAATGTGAAGGGTTTGGACACATTAAAGCAGAATGTCCTACTTATCTGAAGAAATAATTTAAGGGGTTGGCAGCATTGTGGCCTGAAGAGGAAAGTGAAAGTGATGATGAAACAGTAAAACGTGTAACTGCTTTAACTGGAAGATGGGCATCTGATGTAGAGTCCAGTGATGAAGATACTTCTTATGTTGAACTAGTTGTTTCCTACAAAGATTTGTGCATTAAAAGTGAGAAACATCAGGAGATTATCGCTCAACTTCAGTATGAGAAGGAAGAGTGTGTGTCCAACATCTACAGTATGCGGGATGAGGTGACCATGCTGACCTCCAAGCTTGAAAATATGACCAAGTCTATAAGAATGTTGAATAATGGTTCTAACATGTTAGACAAAATTCTTCAAGTTGGACAAAGGGCTGGTGACTTAAGAGGCATAGGGTTTAATAATCAAATCCTGAAAGGAGACCCTAAGGCTACAAAACCTGTTTCAACTGGGAGGGCGAAAGAGCCAAGGATGTCAAAACAATTGTCTCAATATCAAGACAAGTATCAGTTTAGTAAAAAGGGAAGCAAGGTCCAGTAGTTGAGATGACATTACTGTGGTATATTTTGCCATATCAAACCTTTCTATTTCAGACTGTATGGATATCCTAGGTCTTGTGTTCATCCCATGGTTAGTCATGAATTATTTAAGAATACAATGAAGTGGATTCCGAAAGAAACTATCAAATCTCTTATTTCCCATACTTTTCTTAGAACTTCTACCAAAGAATACTTGTATTTCGATAGTGGGTGTTCTAGACACATGACTGGTATAGAGAACTTCCTGGTCAACATTCGGTCACACTCTACTAGTTATTTCACTTTTGGGGATGGTGCAAAAGGAGAAATTCAAGGAATTAGAAAACTAGGTTGTGCGGGATCTTCTAGTCTTGAGAATGTGCTGCTTGTAAAAGGATTGACTGCCAACTTGATAAGCATAAGTCAGTTGTGTGATCAGGGATTGAAAGTGAACTTCACTAAGTCTGAATGTGTGGTTACTAATTAGAAGGATTAAGTTCTGATGAGAGGATTCAGATCTAAAGACAACTGTTACTTGTGGACACCCCATTCAACAAAAAATTCTCCTACATGCCTGTAGCACGATTTTTATGGTTTCGAATCACCGTCTCTTTGGTACAACAGTTCGATTCATTTTTTTATCATGTGAAGTTGATTAAGGAATGGAAATAGATGCCTCCAATTAACCTTGCTTGCATACTGAGTTTAAACAGATGACTGTTGGTTTACAGATGCTATCAAAATATGGGGGGTCTGTCTTAGGTTATTTTGCTTAAGAACACAGCGTCTGGACTATTTGTCAGGCTTTTGGTGAGGTATTAGGTCTGATGCTTTTTGGTTGATGTATGGAGGTACTGGACTTTGAGTTTTTTTATTAGTATGCTCGCTAAGATTTCACAATCTTATGCCTACGTATTCCCGTTTAACGAAACAAGGAAATCAGAGCGATCGTAGTTCCCTCCTATTTTAAGGGAGGAAAAAGATGTTTTGGTGTCTTGTTCAAAGCCCAAGATTGAAGCTAAAAGGTTTGACTGAGAGAGAACTTGTCATCTCTAAAGAGGAACTGTTAATGTTCGTATGTATTGATTAAATCACAAGTTTGATGATAAAAGGTTGATTGACTCAACCGGGGATTTCTCTATACGAAGCCTAAGAGGAGGCTATTGACCCAACAAGAGGGTGTTTATTATTTGTCTCGTACGAAGCCCGAGATAAAGGCTAAAAGGGTTGACTCAACAAGAGAGTACTTTTATCTGTCTTATACGATGCCCAAGACGGAGGCTAAAAAGGTTGACTCAATAAGAGAGTCTTTTATATGTCTTGTATGAAGCCCAAGACGGAGGCCAAAAAGGTTTGACTCAATAAGAAAGTACCTTTATCTGTCTTATACGAAGCCCAAGACAGAGGCTAAAAGGGTTGACTCAATAAGAGAGTCTGACAAGTTGATTGACTCAACAAGAGAGTCTTTTATACTCAACAAGAGAGTGATTTGTTGTCTCGTACGAAGCCCGAGATAGAGGCTAAAAGGAAAGTGACTCAACAAGAGAGTCTTGAAAAGTGATGGACTCAACAAGAGAGTCTGAAAAGGTTAACTCCGCTAGGGGGAATCATTGTACAAAGCCCAAGTGGAGGCTGACTTTGCTGAGGAAGGATCATTATACAAAGCCTAAGAGGAGGCTATACTTTTGTCGGGGATTTTTGAGATCCCGAGGCAGGTCCAAGAAGGGAATCAATCCTTGCAGGGAAATGAAAAAGGAATTGATAGTTCAGAAACCTTGAGGCTCTGGTTTGAGATAGTGTTTCTGACCCGGGTTGGGGAATTTTAGGAGAAGGACGGGGTCTTAGAACCCACAAGTTTTAACTCGGCTAGAGATTAATCCAGAATCTGGGGTTTTTCCTATGTTTGAAAGGTGCTTGAGAATGTCTTCGAGACTCAAGGGAATTAGACTGTCTAAGTCTACTGGTAGAGTTTTATCTTTTGTATGATGCCCAAGAGGAGGCCGACTCGTTTAAAGGATGAGTATCAACCCCGAAGTCGGTCTGAAGGTTTTGACTCCTTTTAGAAAGACAGCTCTAACGAAGGATGACTAAGTTCTATCCTATACCTTTAGGAGGCCGTGAATGTCCTTGTACGAAGCCCAAGAGAAGGCATGAGAACTTTTAAGAAGCCGAAGGGACCTTGTACAACGCCCAAGAGGAGGCGGGAATGCTTTTAGGAAGCCTGTGGGTCCCCAAACTAAGAGAAATTCAAGAAATGCAATTCACGGAGAAGAGATCATTCCAGTAAAGTTCGAGAATTTGGAAGAAACTCAAGAGATGCTATTCACGGAGAATAAATCAACTCTGGGGAGTAGAGTTTCTTTGACAATTTCTAAGGGTGATAGTCTGAGAAAAGGTTCACCGAGAATACTGCATTTCTCTTTGTTCCATATTGTTTAACCCCAAGAGAATGGAAGACTGTATCTGGAATCCTTTAGGGATCTAGTTTTGTTTGTATTCGAGAGTGACGAATAGGCTTTACCTAGTTCTAGACGTAGTTGCCGGGGAAAACTCTAAATAACTATACTAGTATTACACAGTTGATATGTGACAAGTATATAAAAGGATGTGAAAGAATACTTACAGTGAAACAGCCCCATAATACAGTTATATACATATGAAAGTGGTAAATGAAAGCGGATAAACACTTAACCGTTGTAGAGCTTCCATGCTGTTTTATTAGTTGTTCAACAAAGAAATTAAAGAAAGTTTTGATAACAACATATGTGTGAATTTAAAATCAAAGGAGAAAGTGCTTTGAAAAGATTGTTAGGGCTTACAGCTCAAGGAGAGGCCCAAGTTTTAACGATGATCGCACCGTTGTCTAGAAAATTGTACAGAGGGACTTATACAATATGTAAGGCCCAAAAAGTTTTTATGTACAAAGGGATGGGTCTTACACTTTATTAGAGGCCCAAAGATTTATTTTTGTACAAGAGATGAGACTTACAACTCAAGGAGAGGCCCAGGGTTATTTATTTGAAAACAACGATCACGCCGAGGTTTTTGACAACACAGTGGGTCTTATACAACATCTGAGGCCCAAATCGTTTTGGTTTCAAAAAGGGGTTGGGTCTTAAACTCTATTAGAGGCCCAAAGAGTTTTAAAATAAATAAATATGGGTCTTATAGCTCAAGGAGAAGCCCAATTGATTTTGTTAAAAAGGCGACGATCGCGCCGAACGTTTGAAAATATACAGAGGGACTAATACAATGTGTGAGGCCCAAAAGTATTATTTACAAAGGGGTTGGGTCTTACACTCTATTAGAGGCCCAAAAGGTGTTTTTAAAGAAAAGAAATGGGACTTACAACACGAGGGTAGGCCCAGATGATTTTCTGTTTGAAAATGGCGATCGCGCCGAGATTTTTCTAATGCAGAGGGACTTATACAATATCTTAGGCCCTAAAAGGTTTTGGTTAAAAAGGGATTGGGTCTTACACTCTTTTAGAGGCCCAAAGAGTTTGAAAAAGATTTGTTTAGGGTGATTAAGATCAAAACCCTAAATTAATTTCAAAATGTATTTTAATTAAATAAAAATTTGATTAAAATTATCAAACATGTGTGAAAAACAAGTTATGATCTTGGATTAATGTTTGAAAAATCATGTTTGTATCCACAAAATGATTGGAAACCAATTAAGTTTGGAAAATCAAGAAAGAAAAAATACTTTAAATGTCAAAAAAACAAATAAAAATTAATTCTTTGCAAAAATATCAAGTATATGAAATAAATAATATTTTTGGGAAATTATTGTAAAATAAAATATTTTAACATTTTTGTGAATTATAAAAAAAGAATAAACTCAAAATCATTAAAACTCAGAGAGAAATTAATTTTTGAATATATTAAATAAAATCACAAAACTCAAATATTTAAATTTGTGAAAAAGGCGCCAAGATCACGGGCCAAGAACACGCGCGAAGGGAGTTTTGCTCAGATTTGCATTTTCTATCCAATCTCACTGAATACTTGATGAAATCACACAATCCACATATCAATCTGCTCGTTTTCACCTCACGATCAAGTGTATGGTCTTTAATTTCATTTATTTTAAGCATGGAATAAGAATCAAGACAAAACCTCAAGAACCCTAAAATTTACATGAAGGCTGAGAATTTTGATACACGATTCAAACAAAATAATTAATCGAGGGGAAACATTCTATGCATGATTATGAACATTTGGCAAAAGTATTAGGAAATATGCATAGATTAAGAGATGACCAAGTTTAGGCTTACTTGAAGGTCGTGACAGCAAGAGTAATGTGATTTTTGAGTTGGAGGTGTTACAGATGAGTTGTGATGATCTGAACAACTTCCCTACACCATATGGAGTGTGTTTGAATGCTTGGACTTGATTGGAAATGGCTGGATCACTTCGTGGCATCTCAACTGTAACTTGGTTGAAAACTTGAGCAACTGGCTGGTGATTCTGAGAAAACAGTGTTACAGTTGTGTGTTTAGTGTTTGATCAACTCACATATGACGTTTATGAGGTGTTACAGCAATTGGTTTGAGTGGGATTGCTCTCTACTGAAAAATTCGATACTGACTTGCTAAGAAAGGTATTTTTAAGAGTGAGAAGATGATTTTGAGAAAGGCAAGTGTTGTAGGCCTTTGGTGTACTTAAACTGAGCACAAATAAGCTCTATTTATAGTAGAGCAAGTTTGTTTTGCAAGCAATAGTGAATGGCAACTGCAGCAGCTCATTGTCCAATTGCATCACTTTGGAATCTTAAGTCTCCTCTAGCCATTGACTAGAGGTAAGAGCACAGGCCTTTGGTTCCCTAGTTCAGAGATCATCCTTGACTCATTCAGTTGGAAAAGGCTCAGTTCATGCCACCTTGGTGCATCCATTGAATGCTCCAAAACAAAATTGGAGTCTTGTCCCCTTTTTAGGCATTTTTAGGTTTGCCATGCTACTTTTAGTTCCAAAGACTTAGGAGGCTTATGGATTAGTGTTTGTTCCTCCTTGGTCTCCCCCTGAGGTGTTCAGATGGATAAACTTGTTTGTCATTTGCATAATTGGATCAAATCGAGCAAAATGCACAAATCTGCCTTGCCATGACAGTTGCAGCAAGGCATATTGCCACTGCCATAACGCTTAACTCAAATGGAATTTGATGGAGTTCTTGGCCATTTTGGAAAGCTCTCATATGATACAACATATGTGTGATAATAGTTTGTCTCGACACTTTTTGAATCCAAGTGAAAAATGCCCCTACATTTTGAAAAAAGTGAAACAGATTCTGACTTAGTGAAAATTTCACTAAGTGTTGGAAAAAGTGGCATTTTCATGTTTTTGTCATTTTGGTCACTCCATAACTAAAAATGCATGAAGCATTGGAATGAGGTGTAGTTGACACTTTTAAAGTATGCCATGAGAGCTACAAATCCATCTTTGGATCAACCAAAATGGTTGCTTGGATCACAAGTTATGATCCTTGGAAGTTGGTACCCTAGCCACTTTGTTCCATAACTTAGAAAATTTCTAAGTTTTTTATGGTTACCTCTTTTACAATTTATCCTACTTTTCTTGATTTTTCTTGATGAATGGTGATTCCAATCACACATTAACATCATTTTAGGGTTAGGGACCCATAATTGATCAAAAAATAAAAAAGTCAAACTTTGATTTTTGGGCACAATTGACTTTTTATCAGATGAATTCCAAACTGTGCGATCCTCTATGAAATCAAGTCCTTGACCTAAATAAAACTTGATGGATTGATTTCATTGGGGTTATAGGGTGTATTGAATCATGTCCCAAGGTTTGGGAGCATGTCCTGGTCAAAAGTCAAAGGCACAGTTGACTTTTTTCTGCGAAACCCTAACTGTGGTTCTGATGAACTTGAAACTTGTGAATCAAACTTCTTGGATCAATCCATTGTTGCAAATGGATCAATGTAGTGTATTAGGGACCTTCAAATCATGTCTTGAGGTTTTGGCTCATGCTTTGTCCCAAAAATCAACTTAGAGGTGAATTAGGTCAAGAAACCCTAATTCCTGATTTTTTTTGGTGAATGCATCCCCTGAGGCTAAATTGACTTGATGATGGGGTCCATGAGGTCCCTTGGAGTATCTTGGGTTATGCTTTGAAGCATTGGCTCATTCCCATAGGAAAAATTCCATCTGGAGGCCCTGGTCGACCAAAACCCTAATTTGGTGACACTGGCGATCTTGAGGCTTAATCCATTTGGAATGTTGCAGCCTTGTGCTTGATCCTTGATGTGGGAGTCCTCTTGATCCATTGTGGATGTTTAAGAGGTTTAGACAAGTTAAAGATCATGTCATTCCTTGATTGATCTTTTGTCTACGAGCTCTAAGAGGACTTGATACCCTAATTCTTAGTTGCAGGGAATGCTCGACAATTCTTGAGGAGATTGATGAGGCATAAAGGTACATCCATATTGTGATGATAATTTGCACAATGATGGGAAATCTTAGTGGTCAAAATTTGGGGTATGACAGATGCCCCTATTTAATCTTCTTGCACTCGAAGGTGTGAATGGCGAAGGTATTCGGGCATTCGAGGTGCAAGAGGATTAAATATCGGAATACCCGAAATTTTGACAGTGGTTATGAATGGTAGTTTACGCATCCTTCTTCTTTTGCTAAGCAATGATTCTTAGAAAAGGTAAAAACTTCCCCCTCGATCCTAGTTTCCTACCAAGGAACTGGTCTCAATTTCTAATGTAAACTTCCCCTCGATCCTGGTTTCCTACCAAGGAACTGGTCTCAGTTTCTGATATAAACTTCCCCTCGATCCTGGTTTCCTACCAAGGAACTGGTCTCAGTTTCTTTTGTCAATAAACTTTCTTGTCAAGGGACGCTATTAGTGGCAGTTTTCCTCAAACTTCTCGCCGAATTTTCCTGGGGAGATGCCATTTGATGGGAAAAGGTTTTGATGTCAGACTTGCTGGGGAAACCCATTGGTCTGAGCTGTAGAGGCGTACAAACTTCTCTGTTGGAGACGCCATTTGTTGACTCTACTGGGGAAAAATGAGTCTCCCAGGAGACTGCTTTCGCTTGGGGGTATTACATCATAGTTTTCCTCGAGATCTTCTCGAAGAAATGCCATGTGATGTAATCCAATTTGGAGGTGCTGATGACCTCATTTGATAGCAAATTTTCAGAGAGAAATTGCTATATTGCCGAAGCTTTGATTAAAAGGATTTCTCTGGGGATTTTCCTTAATCTGGGAAAGCGAGGATATCATCTTCAATGGCGAAGAGTGACGTTTTTCGAATGCCTTCTTGCCTTTCAGAGGTTCAAGTTATCAAAGTGGCTAAGGACCAACTCCAATCCAGAAATAAACTGGAGGAGAGATTGCTCAGACGCAACATTTCCTGACGAGGAAAGAACTGAAAACTCGATTGAGAAGACTTTTATCACTTAGGGGATAAGACCGACTAGGGTGATAGTGATGCAATATGAATATGAATGTAAATTAATAATACATGATGTATGTATGTATATGCTGACAAAACTGACGCGACATACAGACTAGTGGATGAACACGACTGGATACTCGGCCACTGCGGGGAATGAAAAGTATCACTGGTCCAAAATAGCAATTCTGCCTTGCTTAGGAGAGATAATCCCTGTGAGGAACAACGTTGGTCAGGCTTAGGAGATAAGAACTCCGCCGAGGGTGTCGGACGGAACATGGTCTCTGACACAGTTGATCCTTCACTCAGGTGTACTAGTTTAGAAGGAGTACTTTGATTTTGCACTTTGAAGCTCGATTACTTCCGGAGAAGCGATCGATGTTCTTTCGATGTTCAACAGTCAAAAGAAATTACCATCTTTGTTTTAAAAGCAAAAAAAGTTGGAAGTCTTTTTTTTTTAATTATTTAGGCTAAGTATTTCTTGACTACGTCAACATTCGTGGGGTACGTAAACTCCTCTCCATCCATGGTTGCAAGTCTCAGGGCACCGCCTGAGAAAGCTTTCTTGACCACATAGGGGTCGTTATAGTTCGGGGTCCATTTGCCCCGAGAATCAGTGAGAAATGACTGTATCTTCTTGAGCACAAGGTCTCATTTCCTGAAGACACGAGGTCGGACCTTTTTGTCAAACACCTTCTTCATTCTCTGTTGATACAATTGACCGTGGCATAGTGCCGTTATTCGCTTTTCTTCGATCAGATTCAGTTCGCCGTGTCGACTTTGACACCATTCCGCCTCTATTAGCTTAGCTTCAATCAATACCTGGATTGATGGGATCTCTACTTCTATGGGGAGTACGGATTCCATGCCATATACTAGAGAGAAAGGGGTTGCCCCCGTTGAAGTGCAGACAGATGAGCGATAACCGTGTAGGGCAAAGAGGAGCATCTCGTGCCAGTCTTTATAGGTTGCAACCATCTTCTGAACAATCTTCTTGATATTCTTGTTAGCCGCTTCTACCGCTCCGTTCATCTTAGGTCGGTAGGGAGACGAGTTATGGTGTTCGATTTTGAACTCTGCGCATAACTCTTTCATCATCTTATTGTTCAAGTTGGATCCATTATCAGTAATGATCTGGCTAGGAATACCATAATGGCAGATGATATTGTTTTTGATAAATAGGACCACCACTTGTCGGGTTACATTGGCGTATGATGCTGCTTCGACCCACTTGGTGAAGTAGTCGATGGTTACCAGGATGAACCGATGTCCGTTTGAAGCTTTGGGTTCGATCATGCCAATCATGTCGATTCCACATATGGAAAAAGGCCACGGGGAAGAGAGAACTTTGAGATGCGTTGGCGGTACATGGATTTTGTCTGAGTATATCTGACACTTGTGACATCTCCTCATGTACTTGTAACAGTCGAATTCCATTGTCAACTAATAGTACCCTGCTCTCAGAATTTTTCTCGCCATTGTGTGTCCGTTGGCATGAGTGCTAAAGGATCCTTTGTGAATTTCTCGGATTAACATGTCGGCTTCTGGTCTGTCTACACATCAGAGCAAGACCATGTCGAAATTTCTTTTATAGAGTGTATCACCGCTCAGGAAGAAGCTGCCTGTTAGCCTTCTGAGGGTCTTTCTGTCCTTTCTAGATGCCCCAGGCGGGTACTCTTGTTTCTGAAGGAAGCATTTGATATCGTGATACCAAGGTTTGTCGTCTATGACTACTTTAATTGTGAAAATGTAAGCGGGCCGTTCAAGGCGCATTATGTCAATCTTAGGTATGTCATTTCATTGACCTACACTAATCATGGAAGAGAGAGTGGCTAATGCATCAGCCATGTGATTCTCCTCACGAGGGATGTTATGAAACTCGATTCTGTTGAAGAATGGTAACAACCTTCTCGCGTAATCTTTGTAAGGAATCAGTCCTGATTGGTATGTGTTCCAATCTCCTTTGATATGATTGATAACCAGGGTTGAGTCGCTATATACATCCAAGTTCTTGATCCTTAAGTCGATCCATTCTTCGAGACCCATGATACAAGCTTCGTATTCGGCCTCGTTGTTTGTGCACTTGAATGTCAATCTGGCAGTGAAAGGAATGTGGGTACCCTGAGGTGTTATGATGATTGCCCCAATTCCGTTTCCATAATGATTGACAGCTCCATCAAAGATTAGTCCCCATTGGGAACCTGGTTCTGGCCCTTCACTGGGTAGTGGTTCATCGTAATCTTTCATTTTTAAATACATGACATCTTCGTATGGGATGTCAAACCCGATTGATTCCTGATCGTCAATCGGTTGATGAGCCAAATGATCGGCTAAAACACTTCCTTTAACGGCTTTCTGAGCTTGGTACTCGATGTCGTATTCTGATAACAACATCTGCCAACGGGCAATTCTCCCCGTGAGAGCAGGCTTTTCGAAGACATACTTGATCGGATCCATTTCGGAGATTAACCAAGTAGTGTGACGAATCATGTACTGGCGAAGACGTTTGGCTGCCCAAGCCAGAGCACAGCAAGTTTTCTCAAGCATAGTGTACCGAGTCCCACAGTCGGTGAATTTCTTGCTCAAATAGTAAATGGCATACTCATTCCTTTTTGTTTCGTCTTGTTGACCAAGCACGCAACCCATGGAGTCTTCCAAGACTGTTAAATAGATGATTAGTGGTCTTCCTTCCACTGGAGGTGATAAAATCGGTGGGTTCAACAGGTATTCCTTGATACTGTCGAAGGCGGTTTGGCAATCTTCTGTCCAAACGCAATCCCAATTCTTTTTCAGTAATTTAAAGATTGGCGCGCATGTCGTGTTCATGAGGAATATAAATCTAGAAATGTAATTCAAACGTCTCAGGAATCCCCTGACTTGTTTTTCAGTCCTCGGAGAAGGCATTTCTTGAATGGCCTTGACCTTGTCAGGATCAACCTCAATTCCTTTTTGGCTGATGATGAACCCTAATAGTTTCCCTGAACGGACACCGAAGGTGCACTTGTTGGGATTCAAGCGGAGTTTATACTTCCTCAATCGCTCGAATAGTTTTGACAGGTGGGTCACATGTTCCTCTTCTATTTTAGATTTGGCAATCATATCATCGACATATACCTCGATTTCTATGTGTATCATGTCATGAAACAGAGTAGTCATGGCCCTTTGATAGGTTGCCCCGACATTCTTCAACCCGAACGACATTACCTTGTAACAAAAAGTACCCCATGGGGTGATGAACGAAGTTTTCTCCATGTCTTCCGGCGCCATTTTTATCTGATTATAGCCCGAGAATCCATCCATGAAGGAGAAGACTTTGAACTTTGCTGTACTGTCAACCAGCATGTCAATGTGTGGTAAGGGAAAGTCGTTCTTTGGACTAGCCTTGTTTAGATCTCTGTAATCCACACACATTTTGACCTTTCCGTCCTTTTTCGAAACTGGTACGTTGTTGGCTAACCATTGAAGATATTCTGATGTGGCGAGGAAACCCGCGTCAATCTGTTTCTGTACTTCCTCTTTGATTTTGATGGCCATGTCTGGGTGAGTTCTTCTCAACCTCTGTTTTATCTGTGGACATTCTGATCTCAACGGTAGATGATGTTCCACGATGATGGTATCCAACCCTGGCATGTCCTGGTAGGACCAAGCGAATACATTGGGAAATTCTTTGAGAAGCTTTGTTAAACTTTCTTTGACAGTTGGACTGAGCAGTGCCCCATTCTTGACTTCTTTTCTCTCTTCTTCTGAACCCAAGTTGACTGTTTCCAACGGCTCATTGTGAGGTTTGATGGACCTTTCCTCTTGTCTGAGTAATCGGGAGATCTCTTCTAGAATTTCTTCGTCATTTTCTTCTTCATCCTCAAATACCGAGAATTCAAAGTTGGGAGAAGGCATTGGATCGTATGTTTCAATGGGGTTTAAAACAAGCAATCTCCATGATGTTATGATTTGTTTTTAGAAGAGATAGAGAGAATGCAAGAGTGCGTGCAGTGTATTTTCTGAAAATGCTTGTTTTTATTATTTGAGTTGTTTTTAGGATTACCATTTTCTGAAAAAGCGAAAAGAGAAAACAACAATAAATGCGGAAATTACAGAACGACGTTATTTTATTTATGATTTGGTCGATTCTTGAAACTACATCCCTATAAAATAAAACTCTGTCGCTTTGGGCGAAGCTAAGCGGTACATTTACAGAAAGTGAGCCCTATCAAAACATCTGTTTCACCTGGGCAGGGTGAAAGGTTAAAACAAAGATGTCGTTACTTTGACTTATGAACGATCTTCGGAACATCGACTGCAACCCATTGGCGGCGAACTCCTCTGTGAATCACAAAGTCTGGTACCTTCCTTGATTTGTCTTTAGAAATAAAGTTGATTTCTGGTGGAGCAGGATCATTAGAATCTGTCTCCCAGGCAGAGTTGTCGTAGGAGGATTCCTCAGTTGTATTTTGCATAGTATTTGTGCTCTCAGGTAAATCTCCCCATCCAGTTAGCTGGATGTCCTCGAGCCTGATACGAGAGCTTTCAGGAGCAGTGTACTTGACCAAGAAGTCGTACTTGCCACTCGGTTGTCCTAGGGTGTCCCATATTTCCTTGGAACCGGAGGAGTCATCTCTCTCGATGACGTTGACCTCGGGAAAAGCATAGTTGATGAATTCTAGTCCTGCAAGCTTTGCGATGTCATCGTCGTGCTGGGTATTTTCTGAATGCCCTGAGTGTTGATCCCATGACATGGTGGGGACGCAGGTATTCTTTTCAATGATGCTCAGCTGATTTTCTTTGTTCGGATGATTTTCTTACCCCGAGTCTCTTGGGTACGGTTGCCAGATAGGCAGACCATCCATCGGGCCATAATAGTTGTGGTCAATGTTGTCCTTCATTAGAGTGTCCTCCTCTAATGAGTTGGGTAGAGCACGACATCCTTTTGGATCACAATCTCCGTATATCATTTTGACATCTGACCTTGGTATAAATCTCGGACTCTGTGCGGGATAGCAAAATGGCGTAGGCACCTCTCCTTGAGACATACAACCGTCTTCATTAGGATAGGACTTCCACTCTCCATCTGTATCGGAGGAATATCCCTCGTTGATGGTATGTACTTCTTGAGTCACTGGGTGAAGGAAACCTCCACTATGGAAGAAGTCCTGAATGGGATGAAAACTTTCATCGTTAGTAACAGTCTGGGTACAGGTTGCAGAAAAACCAAGACCCTTCTTAGTTTTATTGTCAGTAGGAATGACAAGTTGTCCCCATCCCTTTGAATTGTTACTTTTGATCACCTCAAGAGCATCTTTGTACAAGGAGATCGATGTTCCTTTCTCTAATTGATTCTCATTGCTTACCGGAAGTGCCTGGAATTGAGTTCCAACAACCTCCTCGGGTTTTACACAAGTGGACAATGAAAGGTTACTCACGATCAAGGCTTGTTCTCCACAGACCGTGATGAGTTGGTCATTCTTGACGAACTTCAGCTTCTGGTGAAGTGTCGAAGTGACTGCCCCAGCCTGGTGTATCCAAGGTCTTCCCAACAAACAGCTGTATGTTGCTCGGATGTCATAACCTGGAAAGTGACTTGGAAAGTGTGAGGACCGATAGTTATGGGAAGGCCGACTTCGCCGATAACTATTTTTCGGGATCCGTCAAATGCTTTGACGACGACCTCACTGCCTCTCATCGGAGATCCTTTGAATGATAGTCGCATTAGAGTGGACTTCGGCATAACGTTGAGAGTCGATCCTGTATCTACCAGTACGCTGGCTAAGGCATCATCCTGGCAGTTAACTGTGATATTGAGCGCCATGTTGTGACTTTTGCCTTCTTCTGGCAATTCCTCATCACTGAACCCTAAGTTGTTGCAGGAAGTGATGTTGGAGATGATGCTGTCGAATTGTCTTATTGACACATCCTGTTCTTCAAAGGCCTGTTCTAAGACTTTCTGTAGAGCCTCTCTGTGGGCTTGGGAACTGAGTAAAAGAGATAACACAGAGATCTTTGAAGGAGTTTGTAACAGCTGAACAACAATGTTGTATTCACTCCTTTGGACGAGCTTCAGTATCTCATCATTGTTCTTTGAAAGGTAGGGATCATTGGATTGACCGACTGGCTGAACGGGAACTTTGGTTTGAGGTTCCCCTTCTTTGTTAGGTTCTCCAACTCCTTTGTTGAAGATTCAACCGCTCCGTGTTACTCGACTGATGTCTGCAATATTCACGACGAAGGGTAATGGAATTTCCTTTCCATTCTCAATTGTTGTTGCACCATATTTGTAAGGGATAGCTTTATCAAACTTGTGCAACATTGGTCCCAGCAGATAGATAACTACAAGAGCCTTTTGATTTCTCTGACTGTCGTAAGTAACTTCAATCAGTTCCTGGTTAAGAACTTTTGATTCGTCAAGTAGAGGGATGATGGTACAAACATCATTGGTCCTCTCATGATCAGAGATTACAACAACATCTTTGATCTGATCAGCGAAGTAGTCGGGCATCAAGTTGATGAACCCCGAAACTGGACACGGTTGAATCTCTTCGTGGTCCAACTGACTCTGAAGGGCTGCTCGCACGAGGTAGCGTCCTTGGTTATTTTCCGAGCAGACTCTACAGCGCTCATAGTTATGTGGTGGCACCTGGCTATGTCCGCTTTGAATGCAGTATAACCTCACTAGGTTCGCTTCCATAGATTGAACATCCTGACTTTGATGCCTAGTAGGGTTACCATTAATCATACTGACTTGTTGTGTGTCTTCGTCTAAACAAATTGGAAGCCGCCAATGATTTAACAAGTGTTACAAAGTTCTTTGAACGAGAGCGCATCCTTGGTCACTCTCACAACATACTGTACAGTTCTGATACTCATGCGAAGTGAGAAAACCGAGTTGGACTTGCTTAGCGTGTTATTCTACTAAGCTGGTATTCATCAAACGAATATCGAAGATCTGAATCATGTTGATCTGATAAGGATTTTTATCATGGTAGTCCTGGATCCATCCAAGATCGATCTGACGCTGGAGGGCCTCTTGTATAAAAGAGCATCCCTGATTGTTTACCGAGCAAATCAGACAGGAATTGTAATCGTGCCGTGACAGATTATGATACTGGCTTTGCCTTGAGTGCGTTGCCACTAAGTTGACATTCATCGCACGGATGTTGTGGTTCTAAATGATGTTGGAATTTGCATAAGTCATGTGAACTCCACGAACTCGATGCTCTTGGATCCACCAGAGATCCAATTGTTCCTGTAGAGCTGATTACAGCACAGAACATCCTTGATTGTCTTTAGAGCAGATATCACACTGGTGATAATTGTGAGGTGGTATGTGGTTATACCTGCTCTGTCTACGATGCATCTTGACTAGATTGGTCCTCAATAAGAGTACATCATGAATTTTATAGCTATTGTTAGACTCTCCTTCTATCAAATTTACTGCACCTTTCTCGTGCTGAGGCAACGTGTTCGTGAGAACATTCGGACTCGTATCTTTGAAAGATAAGACCCCGCTGCTAACAAGCTTTTGTATGTCATATTTGAAACTGAGACGACTTTCTATGTTATGCCCTAGTCCTCCTTGATGGTAAGGACAAGTTTGATCTGCTTTAAACCAAAAAGGCAGATTCTCCGGTACTGTAAGAGGAGACCTGGTTTGGACATGCCCCTTGACCAGTAAGAGTGGGAACAATTCTGCGTATAACATTGATATAGGGTCGAACCCTGGTGGTCGCGTTGTACGGTTGTTGTTGTATTGAGGACGAGCCTGCTGAAGAGGCTGTTGTGTCCTTTGTTGATATTGTTGTTGATTCAGTTGGCTCTGAGCAACCTGAGGTTGATACGTAGGTACAGGCACAGGGTTGATAGCAGGAGTTACAGCTGCTACTGGTTGGTATCGTCGCCTTTGCTTTCCGAGAGATATATTACCAATATCCTGCTTTTTTTTCTTAGGGAGAGTGCTACCGTATCGTTTTGTACTACTTGATGATCCAGCGTCTTTAACTAAACGTCCTACTCAGACTGCTTCCTCAAGACGAACTCCCATGCCCACCATCTCGGCGAAGTCACTAGGCGCACTGGCGACCATTCTGTCGTAGTAAAATGAGATCAAGTTTTTCAAGAAGATCTTTGTCATCTCTTTTTCCTCGAGAGGTAGACAAATCTGGGCGGCAATTTCACGCCATCTCTGAGCATATTCCTTAAAGGTTTCCTTGTCCTTCTGCGACATGGCTCTGAGTTTATCTCTGTCCGGCACCATGTACAGGTTATACTTATATTATTAAACGAAGGCAGCGCCGAGATCTCTGAAAGTAGCGATCTTAGTGAGGTTTAAACCCATGCACCACTTGAGTGCGGCACCGGTTAAACTATCCTGGAAATAGTGGATCAGTAGCTGGTGGTTTTCTGTTTATGTTGACATCCTCTGAGCGTACATCACCAAATGACTTTGAGGGCAAGAGTTACCCTTGTACTTTTCAAATTCGGGCACTTTGAACTTGTGCGGAACTTTCACATTAGGAACCAGACAATGGTCTACGGTGTCTTTTCCAAATAGATCCTGACCGCGAATGGCTTGCAGTTCCTTCTGCATTTCCAGGAACTCTTCCTAGAGCTTTTTCATTCTGTTATCCATACTTTCGTTTCCACCAGAAGGTATCTGTGGAATCTATCCTTATGGGACAGTGTGTACCACGGGTGGTGGTATAGTCATTACAGCAGAGACTCTTTGCGCCTCCCGATGTTTGTAACCATCAGGAGTTGTTGTCATGCCCCTGGCATCTTCGCTTTCCCAAAGTTTGTAACCTTTATGCCCAGCGGTTCCTGCTGCAGTTTTCGGATCCTCAGTGATCGGCGGAAAATATCCTTCCGAGATATAGTTGAGTGGCATGCCCCAGGGACGATCTTTAGGCATGGTATACCGAGGGTCATACTTTTCCACTATGGGCATCGATGTGATCTCTGAGATCACAGTCTGTTGTTGTTGCCTCTGAGCTATTGCCAGAGCTTGCATGTCACCGTGAAGTTTTCTCAGATCCTCTCTCAGAGCGTCGATTTCTTCTTTCAGCTCTCTGTTCTCTTCCTCAAGATTATCCATTTTCTTTTAAATGTTGGCCCGAGTATTGTACGAATGAGACAGTTTGACGCTAGAATCAAGACAGGATGTGAGATTCGCAGGGAAGAAGAATGCGTTTATGCGAGAATGATGAATGATATGCATTGATTATATTAATTATATTTTTTTAATCAAAAGAAACTTCAACAATTGGATTACAAATATCATACAGTGGGGGGGGGAGGGGGAACCCCGTTTTATTGAATTCAAAGATTGCGGAAATGGAAATACAGTAATTTACAAAGTGCTGTAAAAGGAAATCTAAGCTTATGGGTCCCGAGTCCTCTCTGAGGAGAGATCAGGTGCTGGTTCTAGTACTTTCCTTTTCTTTGACCGGGGATCTTGAGCCGTTGTCGGGTTGTCATTCCTTTTCCAAGTGAAAGGAGCGAGTAAATTCCTTTGGTCTTCTTAATTCTCTACAGCATGTTTCTCTAAAATCTCGATCAGAGCATCTTTATCTTTCAATAGTTGCTGTATTTTCTTACACTCCACATTGAGAATACGGTACTTGTTCTTCCAAGACTTCTTCTCCTGTTGAACTTTGTTGAGAGTAACCTGAAGTTTTTCCGTATCAGACATAAAATTAAGGACATGGTCCCTTAATGGAAGAACTTCTTGACGAGGGTAAGGCATCCTCAGCTTGAGAGCTCTAGTTTATACCCAGTGGAGATAAGGTTCCACCGAGACACAATCTGGTTTTCCTAGAGACTCTCGTCCTTTCTTGTGAACATGTTTCCAAGCATGCACTATTTCTGTCTTTAGTGCTCTGTCATTTTCTCCTTCCTTGAAGAAAAGACCTTCCAGATGAGCATTACGCGGGATATCCCTCATCGGGTATCCGAGTTGACGATGAACTAAAACTGGATGATAATTGATTCCTCCCTTAGTTCCTATGAGGGGTACATTTAGGAAGTTTCCATAACGGTCAATGATTTCGATCCCGTCATAGATTCTATTGTACCAATCGATGTCAGAGTTGGTAAGAGACATGATTCTCTGCGACCAACGTAAAGTACTCTTTTGATCCCAAAATGCAGCAGAATTTGGCAAATACAGTAATTTACAAAGTGCTGTAAAAGGAAATCTAAGCTTATGGGTCCCGAGTCCTCTCTGAGGAGAGATCAGGTGCTGGTTCTAGTACTTTCCTTTTCTTTGACCGGGGATCTTGAGCCGTTGTCGGGTTGTCATTCCTTTTCCAAGTGAAAGGAGCGAGTAAATTCCTTTGGTCTTCTTAATTCTCTACAGCATGTTGCTCTAAAATCTCGATCAGAGCATCTTTATCTTTCAATAGTTGCTGTATTTTCTTACACTCCACATTGAGAATACGGTACTTGTTCTTCCAAGACTTCTTCTCCTGTTGAACTTTGTTGAGAGTAACCTGAAGTTTTTCCGTATCAGACATAAAATAAAGGACATGGTCCCTTAATGGAAGAACTTCTTGACGAGGGTAAGGCATCCTCAGCTTGAGAGCTCTAGTTTATACCCAGTGGAGATAAGGTTCCACCGAGACACAATCTGGTTTTCCTAGAGACTCTCGTCCTTTCTTGTGAACATGTTTCCAAGCATGCACTATTTCTGTCTTTAGTGCTCTGTCATTTTCTCCTTCCTTGAAGAAAAGACCTTCCAGATGAGCATTACGCGGGATATCCCTCATCGGGTATCCGAGTTGACGATGAACTAAAACTGGATGATAATTGATTCCTCCCTTAGTTCCTATGAGGGGTACATTTAGGAAGTTTCCATAACGGTCAATGATTTCGATCCCGTCATAGATTCTATTGTACCAATCGATGTCAGAGTTGGTAAGAGACATGATTCTCTGCGACCAACGTAAAGTACTCTTTTGATCCCAAAATGCAGCAGAATTTGGCAAATGGGAAATGAACCATTTGTATAGCAGGGGTACACAGCATGTGATCATTCCTCCGCTGTACAAATTCCTGAAGTGTACAACATGATATGCATCTGTGAGCAGGGTCAGTACATGGTTTCCAATTAGAAAAATCTTAATGGCATTGATATCGATGAAGTTATCAATGTTGGGAAACAGAAATAACCCGTAGGTAAGCAAAACAAAGATGCTTTCGAAAGCGGCCACGTTCCCTATACTAGCAAAGTACTGAGCCTTTTTTATAAAAAACTGGGCTGGCAAACCCTGGATACCGCCCTTAATGATCATGTGAGTCCTGACTTCTGACTCGTCCAAATAAATTGATCTTGCAATGGTTTGATCCTTTGGAATTTCTTCTAGTCCAGAAAAGGGACCTTGATCAGTGATAGCTAAATCAGTCAGGTGAGAGTACTCCTCCAGTGTTGGTGCTAGCTGATAATCCAGGAATGTGAAACAATGATAGACTGGATCGTAGAACTGGATTAGTGTGGACAGGATTCCTTCAATTACATGGACCCTTAATAGAGACAGCGGTCCTCCATACTTAGCTCTGAAAGCCTCAGGTTGGTTATCATCCTCGCCAACCCTCTCAAATCCTCTAGTTTTGGAACCTTGCAGGTGTACTTGTGAGTCTTCCTTCTACCGAAATCCATAACGCAATCTTTCTGTGACATTTGCAATCATTGTCTTAGTTTAATTTGAAAAAGGAGAGACTAGAAGAGAAAATTTTTCTTTGTTTTAATGTTTTTTAAATGAATGTATGAATGCAGCACACAAAAACATAGAAAAAACATGGAGTCAAAGGGTCGGTGTCATGAAGTCAAGGCTCTACCCATCCCCAAAGGTTATACTGGTGATTTTTGTACATGTCCTCAAAATCACTGATCCCTCTTGGGATAATGACAGCAAGCAGATCACCAAGCGAGCTGTAGCATCTTAGAGTAATCTCAAATGAGGGTAGTATCGCGTGACAACTATTTCTGATAGCTTCCGCACTACAAAATGGTTTTAGTCTACTAAAACCCTCAACTTCTCAGATAACCCAATCGAATAATCTGCTTTCAACAACCGAAGTCGTATAGGCATTGAATCCGCAAAGGGTATCTCCACTGATTCGATGGTCGACCGAGACCTCTTATTTGGGAGTCACTCCCTTCAAGATTACCCATCTAGTGCTATCACTTATCTTAGGTGTATACTCAATCTTTCCAGATGTGGCATCACACGCATTCCCATTAGCAGAAAGATAAACACAGATATCAATTAGGAAAAGCAGTATATATATTTGACCTAACATCCTAGACCTCTAGTCCTATGATCCTATACAGACAATGACTCCCCAGCAGAGTCGCCATTTCTGTGGTACCTTGTGAATTTAAGGCTTTCTACCTAATACTGTGAGAAAGAAGTGCCTCCCACTGTGGTCGCCATTCTTCTGTAGCGCGATTTTTGTGGTTTTGAATCACCATCACTTTGGTACTACAATTCGATTCATTTTTTATCTTGTGAAGCTGATTAAGGAAGGGAAATAGATGTCTCCAACTAACCCTGCTTGCATACTAAGTTTAAACAGATGACTGTTGGTTTACAGATGCTATCAAAATAAGGGGGTCTGTCTTAGGTTATTTTGCTTAAGAACACAACGTCTGGACTATTTGCGAGGCTTTTGGTGAGGCATTAGGTCTGGTGCTTTTTGATTGATGTATGGAGGTACTGGACTTTGAGTTTTTGATTAGTATGCTCGCTAAGATTTCACAATCTTATGCCTACGTATTCCCGTTTAATGAAACAGGGAAATCAGAGCGATTGTAGTTCCCTCCTATTTTAAGGGAGGAAAAAAATGTTTTGGTGTCTTGTTCAAAGCCCAAGATTGAAGCTAAAAGGGTATTAATGTATCTTGTTCAAGGCCCAAGATATGAAGCTGAAGGGTTTTTTTGTGTCTTGTTCAAAGCCCAAGATTGAAGCTAAAAGGTTTGACTGAGAGAGAACTTGTCATCTCTAAAGAAGAACCGTTGATGTTCGTATGTATTGATTAAAGCACAAGTTTGATGCTAAAAGGTTGCTTGACTCAACTGGAGATTTCTCTATACGAAGCCTAAGAGGAGGCTATTGACCCAACAAGAGGGTGTTTATTATTTGTCTCGTACGAAGCCTGAGATAGAGGCTAAAACGGTTGACTCAACAAAAGAGTACTTTTATCTGTCTTATACGAAGCCCAAGACGGAGGCTAAGAAGGTTGACTCAACAAGAGAGTCTTTTATATGTCTTGTACGAAGCCCAAGACGGAGACCAAAAAGGTTTGACTCAACAAGATAGTACCTTTATCCGTCTTATACGAAGCCCAAGACGGAGGCTAAAAGGGTTGACTCAACAAGAGAGTCTGACAAGTTGATTGACTCAACAAGAGAGTCTTTTATACTCAACAAGAGAGTGATTTGCTGTCTCGTACGAAGCCCGAGATAGAGGCTAAAAGGAAAGTGACTCAATAAGAGAGTCTTGAAAAGTGATGGACTCAACAAGAGAGTCTGCAAAGGTTAACTCCGCTAGGGGGAATCATTGTACAAAGCCCAAGAGGAGGCTGACTTTGCTGAGGAATGATCATTATACAAAGCCTAAGAGGAGGCTATACTTCTGCCGGGGATTCTTGAGATCCCGAGGCAGGTCCAAGAAGGGAATAAATCCTTGCAGGGGAATGCAAAAGGAATTGATAGATCAGAAACCTTAAGGCTCTGGTTTGAGATAGTGTTATCTGACCCGGGTTGGGGAATTTTGGGAGAAGGACGGGGTCTTAAAACCCACAAGTTTTAACTCGGCTGGAGATTAATCCAGAATCCGGGGTTTTTCCTATGTTTGAAAGGTGCTTGAGAATGTCTTCGAGACTCAAGGGAATTAGACTGTCCAAGTCTACTGGTAGAGTTTTATCTTTTGTATGATGCTCAAGAGGAGGCCGACTCATTTAAGGGATGAGTATCAACCCCGAAATCGGTTTGAAGGTTTTGACTCCTTTTAGAAAGATAGCTCTAACGAAGGATGACTAAGTTCTGTCCTATACGTTTAGGAGGTCGTGAAGGTCCTTGTACGAAGCCCAAGAGAAGGCATGACAACTTTTAAGAAGCCAAAAGGTCCTTGTACAACGCCCAAGAGGAGGCGGGGATGCTTTTAGGAAGCCTTTGGGTCCCCAAACCAAGAGAAATTCAAGAAATTCAATTCACAGAGAAGAGATCATTCCAGGAAAGTTCAAGAATTTGGAAGAAACTCAAGAGATTCTATTCACGGAGAATAGATGAACTCTGGGGAGTAGAGTTTCTTTGACAATTTCTAAGGGTGACAGTCTGAGAAAAGGTTCACCGAGAATACTGCCTTTCTCTTTGTTTCATATTGTTTAACCCCGAGAGAAGGGAAGACTGTATCTGGAATCCTATGGGGATCTAGTTTTGTTTGTATTCGAGAGTGACCAACAGGCTTTACCTAGTTCTAGACGTAGTTGCCGGGGAAAACTCTAAATAACTATACTAGTATTACACAGTTGATATGTGACAAGTATATAAAAGGATGTGAAAGAAGACTTACAGTGAAACAGCCCCACAATACAGTTATATACATATGAAAGCGGTAAATGAAAGCGGATAAACACTTACCCGTTGTAGAGCTTCCATTCTGTTTTGTTAGTTGTTCAACAAAGAAATTAAAGAAAGTTTTGATAACAGCATATTTTTGAATTCAAAATCAAAGAAGAAAGTGCTTTGAAAAGATTGTTGGGGCTTACAGCTCAAGGAGAGGCCCAAGTTTTAACGATGATCGCACCGTTGTCTAGAAAACTGTATAGAGGGACTTATACAATATGTGCGGTCCAAAAAGTTTTTATGTACAAGGGGATGGATCTTACACTCTATTAGAGGCCCACAGATTTATTTTTGTACAAGAGATGGGACTTACAACTCAAGGAGAGGCCGAGGATTATTTGTTTGAAAAAAGCGATCGCGCCGAGGTTTTTGAAAACACAGTGGGTGTTATACAACATCTGAGACCCAAATCATTTTGGTTTCAAAAAATGGTTGGGTCTTACACTCTATTAGAGTCCCAAAGTGTTTGAAAATGAATAAAGATGGGTCTTATAGCTCAAGGAGAAGCCCAGTTGATTTTGTTAAAAAGGCGACAATCGCGCCGAACGTTTGTAAATATACAGAGGGACTTATATAATGTGTGAGGCCCAAAAGTATTATTTACAAAGGGGTTGGGTCTTACACTCTATTAGAATCCTAAAAGGTGTTTTTAAAGAAAAGAAATGGGACTTACAACACGAGAGTAGGCCCAGATGATTTTCTGTTTGAAAATGGCGATCGCGCCGAGATTTTTTTAACGCAGAGAGACTTATACAATATCTGAGGCCCTTAAATGTTTTGGTTAAAAGGGGATTGGGTCTTACACTTTATTAGATGCCCAAAGAGTTTGAAAAATATTTGTTTAGGGTGATTAAGATCAAAACCCTAAATTAATTTCAAAATGTATTTTAATTAAATAAAAATTTGATTAAAATTATCAAACATGTGTGAAAAACAAGTTGTGATCTTGGATTAATGTTTGAAAAATCATGTTTTTATCCACAAAATGATTGGAAACCAATTAAGTTTGGAAAATCAAGAAAGAAAAAATACTTTAAATGTCAAGAAACAAATAAAAATTAATTCTTTGCAAAAATATCAAGTATATGAAATAAATAATATTTTAGGGAAATTATTGTAAAATAAAATATTTTAACATTTTTGTGAATTATAAAAAAAGAATCAACTCAAAATCATTAAAACTCAGAGAGAAATTAATTTTTGAATCAATTAAATAAAATCACAAAATTCAAATATTCAAATTTGTGAAAAAGGCGCCAAGAACATGGGACAAGAACACGTGCGAAGGGAGTTTTGCTCAGATTTGCATTTTCTATCCAATCTCACTGAATACTTGATGAAATCACACAATCCACATATCAATCTGCTCGTTTTCACCTCACGATCATGTTTATGGTCTTTAATTTCATTTATTTTAAGCTTGGAATAAGAAATCAAGACAAAACCTCAAGAACCCTAAAATTTGCATGAAGGATGAGAATTTTGATACACGATTCAAACAAAGTAATTAATCGAGGGGAAACATTATATGCATGATTATGAACATTTGGCAAAAGTATTGTGCGAGGAAATATGCATAGTTTAAGAGATGACCAAGTTTAGGCATACTTGAAGGTCGTGACAGCAAAAGCAATGTGATTTTTGAGTTGGATGTGTTACAGATGAGTTGTGATGATCTGAACAGCTTCCTTACACCATATGGAGTGTGTTTGAATGCTTGGACTTGATTGGAAATGGCTGAATCACTTCATGGCATCTCAACTGTAACTTGGTTGAAAACTTGAGCAACTGGATGGTGATTCTGAGAAATCAGTGTTACAGTTGTGTGTTTAGTGTTTGATCAGCTCATATATGATGTTTATGAGGTGTTAGAGAAATTGGTTTGAGTGGAATTGTTCTCTACTGAAAAATTTGATAGTGACTTGCTAAGAAAGGCATTTTTGAGAGTGAGAAGATAATTTTGAGAAAGGCAAGTATTGTAGGCCTTTGGTGTACTTAAACTGAGCACAAATGAGCTTTATTTATAGTAGAGAAAGTTTGTTTTGCAAGCAATAGTGAATGGCTACTGCAACAGCTCATTGTCCAATTGCATCACTTTGGAATCTTAAGTCTCCTCTAGCCATTGACTAGAGGTTAGAGCAAAGGCCTTTGGTTCCCTAGTTCAGAGATCATCCTTGACTCATTCAGTTGGAAAAGGCTCAGTTCATGCCACCTTGGTGCATCCATTGAATGCTCCAAAAAAAATTTGAGTCTTGTCCCCTTTTTAGGCATTTTTAGGTTTGGCATGCTACTTTTAGTTCCAAAGACTTGGGAGCCTTATGGATCAGTGTTTGTTCCTCCTTGGTCTCCTCCTAAGGTATTCAGGTGGATAAACTTGTTTGTCATTTGCACAATTGGATCAAATCGAGCAAAATACACAAATCTGCCTTGCCATGACAGTTGCAGCAAGACATATTGCCACTGTCATAACGCTTAACTCAAATGGAATTTGATGGAGTTCTTGGCCATTTTGGAAAGCTCTCATATGATACAACATATGTGTGATCATAGTTTGTCTTGACACTTTTTGGATCCAAGTGAAAAATTCCCCTACATTTTGAAAAAAGTGAAACAGATTCTGACTTAGTGAACATTTCACTACGTGTTGGAAAAAGTGGCATTTTCATGTTTTTATCATTTTGGTCACTCTATAACTAAAAATGCATGAAGAATTGGAATGAGGTATAGTTGACACTTTTAAAGTATGCCATGAGAGCTACAAATCCATCTTTGGATCATCCAAAATGGTTGCTTGGATCACAAGTTATGATCCTTGGAAGTTGGTACCCTAGCCACTTTGTTCCATAACTTAGAAAATTTCTAAGTTTTTTATAGTTACCCCTTTTACAAGTTATCCTACTTTTCTTGATTTTTCTTGATGAATGGTGATTCTAATCACACATTAACATCATTTTAGGGTTAGGGACCCATAATTGATCAAAAATAAAAAAGTCAAACTTTGACTTTTGGGCACAGTTGACTTTTTATCAGATGAATTTTAAACTGTGCGATCCTCTATGAAATCAAGTCCTTGACCTAAATCAAAGTTGATGGATTGATTTCATAGGGGTTATAGGGTGTATTGAATCATGTCCCAAGGTTTGGGAGCATGTCCTGGTCAAAAGTCAAAGGCACAGTTGACTTTTTTCTGCGAAACCCTAACTGTGGTTCTGATGAACTTGAAACTTGTGAATCAAGCTTCTTGGATCAATACATTGTTGCAAATTGATCAATGTAGTGTATTAGGGACCTTCAAATCATGTCTTGAGGTTTTGGCTCATGCTTTGTCCCAAAAGTCAACTTAGGGGTGAATTAGGTCAAGAAACCCTAATTCCTAATTTTTTGGTGAATGCATCCCCTGAGGCTAAATTGACTTGATGATGGGGTCCATGAGGTCCGTTGGAGTATCTTGGGTTATGCTTTGAAGCATTGGCTCATGCCCAGAGGAAAAATTCCATCTGGAGGCCCTGGTCAACCAAAACCCTAATTTGGTGACACTAGCGATCTCGAGGCTTAATCCACTTGGAATGTTGCAGCCTTGTGCTTGATCCTTGATGTGGGAGTCCTCTTGATCCATTGTGGATGTTTAAGAGGTTTAGACAAGTTGAAGATCATGCCATTCCTTGATTGATCCTTTGTCTAAGAGCTCTGAGAGGGCTTGAAACCCTAATTCTTAGTTGCAGGGAATGCTCGACAATTCTTGAGGAGATTGATGAGGCATAAAGGTACATCCATATTGTGATGATAATTTGCACAATGATGGGAAATCTTAGTGGTCAAAATTTGGGGTATGAAATGCCCACTGTCTAAAGAAGATAAAGTTCAACTATGGCACCATAAACTTGGTCATTTGCATCTAAAAGGAATAAAGAAAATTGTATCAGCAGAAGCAATTAGAGGAATTCCCAAGCTCAGGATAGAGAAAGGAAATATTTGTGGTGAGTGCCAAATTGGAAAACAAACCAAGATGTCTCATCCCAAGTTTCAATATATGACCACTTCAAGAGTGTTGGAACTTCTTCACAGGTATTTAATGGGTCCCATGCAAGTTGAGAGCCTTGGTGGAAAAAGGTATGCTTATGTTGTTGTTGATGATTTCTCAAGATTCACCTGGGTGCATTTCATCAAAGAAAATTCAGATGTCTTTGAAGTCTTTGAGGGATTATGCCAAAAGCTTCAAAGAGAAATGGAAAGCAAAATTATAAGAATTAGAAGTGATCATGGAAAGGAATTTGAAAACAACAAGTTTGTTGATTTTTGCTCTTCTAAAGGCACCAGTCATGAGTTTTCATCTCCCATCACTCCTCAGCAGAATAGGGTAGTTGAGAGAAACAATATAACTCTTCAAGAATCTGCTAGGGCCATGCTTCATGCTAAGCACCTGCCATATCTTTTTTGGGATGAAGCAATGAATACAGGATGTCATATTCATAATAGATTTACCTTGAGAACTGGTACTTCAACCACTCTCTATGAATTATGGAAGGGAAGAAAACCTACTGTCATGTACTTTCAGGTCTTTGGAAGCAAGTGTTATACTATGGATGATCGTGAACAAAGAAGGAAAATGGATCCTAAAAGGGATGAAGGGATATTCCTAGGCTATTCCACAAACAGCAGAGCCTATAGAGTATTGAACATAAGAACCAAGATAATGATGGAGTCTATTAATATGGTGATAGATGACTCAATTCTAGAGAAGCATACAGATGTTGAAGATGATGTTTAAACATCACCTCAGGTGACTGTCATAGAAGAAAATGATGCTGACAATAACATCAACAATGATCTTGTCATTGTGGAAGATGATGACAATCAGACAAATAAAGGGCCCTCTATCAGAATTCAGAAGGATCATCTCAAAGAACTCATAATAGTAAATCCCAATGAAGGGGTTATTACAAGGTCAAGGGAAGTGATATCCAATGCTTGTTTTGTTTAAAAAATTGAACCTAAAAATGTGAAAGAAGCTCTAACCGATGAGTTCTGGATCAATGTCATGCAAGAAGAAATGGAGCAGTTCAAAAGGAATAAAGTTTGGGATTTAGTTCCTAGACCTGAGGGAACAAATGTCATTGGCATAAGGTGGGTATACAAGAATAAGTCTAATGAAAATGGAGTGGTTACCAGGAACAAGGCCAGACTTGTGGCTCAAGGGTACACTCAAATAGAAGGTGTTGACTTTGATGAGACCTTTGCTCCAGTTGCTCGTCTTGAATCTATAAGACTCTTAGTAGGGGTGACATGTTTTCCGAGATTTAAATTGTATCAGTTGGATGTAAAAAGTGCCTTCTTGAATGGGATCTTACAAGAGGAAGTTTATGTTGAACAACCAAAAGGATTTGTGGATTCCACTTTTCCAAATCATGTGTACAAACTAAAGAAGGCTCTTTATGGTCTAAAGCAAGCCCCTAGAGCTTAGTATGAAAGACTGACAGAATTCCTGGTCAGAAATGGGTACAGAAAAGGAGGAACAGACAAGACCTGGTTTGTTAAAGAAATGGATGGCAAGATCATGATTGCTCAGATATATGTTGATGACATTGTCTTTGGTGGAATGTCAGACCAGATGGTCCAACATTTTTTCAAACAGATGCAGTCTGAATTTGAGATGAGTCTGGTAGGGGAATTGACTTATTTTCTTGGACTTCAAGTTAGACAAATGGAGGATTCTATTTTCATATCCCAAAGCAAGTATGCCAAGAACATAGTAAACAAGTTTGGCATCGAAAAGGCCAATCATAAAAGGACTCCTACACCTACTCATTTGAAGCTTTCTAAAGATGAAAATGGGATTAGTGTGGGTCGAAGTCTTCAAAAGAGCATGATAGAAAGTCTACTATATCTGACTGCTAGCAGACTTGATATCACATTTGCTGTTGGAGTTTGTGCTAGATATCAAGTTAAACCCAAATTTAGTCACACCAACCAAGTAAAGAGGATTCTAAAGTATATGAACGATACTTGTGTCTATGGAATGTTGTACTCACATGGTTCTGATGCCATGTTGGTTGGATATTGTGATGCTGATTGGGAAGGTAATGCTGATGATAGGAAAAACACCTCTGGTGGATGTTTCTTCTTGGGAAACAACCTTATCTCTTAGTTCAGTAAGAAGCAAAATTATGTGTCTCTATCCACTGCTGAGGCTGAGTATATTGCAGCAGGAAGTAGTTGCTCTAAGCTACTTTGGATGAAGCAGATCTTGAAGGAGTACAATATTAAGCAAGATGTCATGACATTGTACTGTGACAACTTGAGTGCTATCAACATATCCAAGAATCCTGTTCAACATATTAGGACAAAACATATTGACATCTGTCATCACTTTATCAGAGATCTTGTTGAAGAAAAAATGGTTAATCTTGAGCATGTAGCCACAGAGAAGCAACTGGCTGATATTTTCACTAAAGCTTTGAATGCAAACCAATTTGAGAAATTAAGAGGTGAACTCGGAATTTGCGTTGTTTAAGAATTATAGAAATTAGCCTTGATCATGCAGGATACAAGGAAAAGAAGACAATTGGTGTCAAATTTATGGCTAAAAAGGGGGAGCAATATTAGTAGCGTTTCATTTGTTTTTCCATTTCAGATATTTGTGCTTCCATTTGTGTGTTTGTTTCCATCTAAGTTTATGCTTTATGTATTATTTGTGTTTGCTTCGATATGTGTGATTTCATTTATGCTTGTTTACATTTACTTTATTTTTGTCAATTTTTGGCTAAAAAGGGGGAGTAAAGTGTTAGTGTGCTTAGTCTGATGTTTTCTGATGTTGGATCAGATGTCATAACTTCATATCATGTTTATACTACTACTTGGGAAGCGTAGTTTTCTCTGTTGTTGCTAAAGGAAAAATTCCATCTGGAGGCCTCAGTCGGCCAAACCCTAATTTGGTGACACTGACGATCTGGAGGTTTAATCCACTTGGAATGCTGCAACCTTGTGCTTGATTCTTGATGTGGGAGTCCTTTTGATCCTTTGTAGATGTCTGAGAGGCTAGACAAGTTAAAGATCATGTCATTTCTTGATTGATCCTTTGCCTAAGTGCTCTGAGAGGGCTCAAAACCCTAACTCTTGTTTGTAGTGAATGCTCAATCATCTTTGAGGAGATCGATGAGACATGAAAGTATCCCCATCTTGTGATGATGATTGGCACAAGGATGAGAAACCTTAGTGGTCAAAATTTGGGGTATGACAGTCATAAGCAATAGTTAACACTGAAATAAACTATTGGCCTTAAAGAGTAACTTAAATGATAGTCCGCTGCTCAACAAACCTAAAAACTTCTCTGATTCATCGATCTGTCGCATGCATGGTTTAAAATTATGTATTGAATCACTTGATGCAGCCACAATATTGCAGATGCAGACGACACGACATCTGCATCAGATCGCAATTGCGGTGTGAAATGAAATCACTTGGAATCGCCACAAGAAAACTCCATCGCCACCGCATCTTCGCTGCACCGCATCGTCGCCACACAGCATCACTGTTGCAACAAGAAGAAAAGTCATGTTCCTTTTCATTTTTGAAAAATAATATTTCACGCTGCAACGAGCGTAATTTACATCGCAGCAACTGCAATAGCCGCATCTGCAACACTCGCAACAGCATCCGTAGCCGCAATAAAAATCTAAAACTATTGTTGCATGATATTATGTGCCTTGAGTAAGCTAATTTGTTAAGTTAACTTCATGAATAAAAAATACTAAACTTACTCAACAACCTCCAAGCCACACTTTTGATAGAAATAGCTAGATCTTTGAAAAATAAAGCCTGAAATGATCATCAAACACATTAATAGATAAATCCAAGAAACATATAACTTGTTATAAATTCCATTGGAGTGCCTATAGTCAACTACCAAAACATGATAGTTTTTCACAATACGTCAAGAGATGCAATAATGTCAAAAGCCTTGAGGAAGTCTCCTTTAATAAGAACCCTTGTGGCAGCCATAACATGATCCCTAACATTTTCAGGAGAAACCGTGAATGTTTGTTTCTCACTGATCTCAAGCAAGCGACGAAAATTCGTACCGATGATCCTTTGCTTTGCATCATGAACATTGGCTGCCATGTTGGGAACTTCCAACAGCATAGCAGATGTGAGATACACAGATTCCAAGAGCTCGAGATTTATATGCATATGATATGGCACCTGCCTTCTTCTTTCCAACCTTTCCTAAAAGAAGATTAAAAAAGATTGAACTATGATGTTGAACATAATTTTCACATTCCAAGACAGATTAATTAATGATACTAACTAAGGAAATAAGTACTAGAAAAAAATTAAAAATTACAATAGATGAAAGCAAACTTAGCAACAAAAGACATAAGAGATGTGTGTGATTCATATGAATATCAGCTTAAAGAGAACAGAGCTATCTGCAGCCAATAGTCAAATCAAATTTGTGTTTAAACTAGCCGAGTTGAGTAATATTATTGTACCTCAAAACTGATTAACCCTACTCAATACAAATGTAATGATAAATAATGAATCCTAACTATAATTCAGATCAACATCAAATATTTTTTATGAGAAATCAAACAAGGATTTCTTCAGAGCATGTGTCAAAATACCCAAATTGGTGAAAAACCTAAATGTATAAATTTCAAAGGAATAAGTGCTTCCAACCCATTAAACACCACAATAATCCAGTTGATTTAAAAGACAAAATAACTCTCTTTGGTATCATACCATGCGAACATCAAAAGTTTGTTTCCTCCAATATAACCTCTAATTTAGGATTATTGGCAAATGCCACCACCACTTCACCGGTGAACAAACAAACTTCTGAATTATGCATCACCGAAACGAAGCTTTTAGGTTAAAAAATTGAAAATCAAACAAAATTAAGAAAATTGACAAACCTGATGAAAATCGAAACTAATGGGGGGGTTCATCTTGTAACGTCAAATCAAAGCTGGGTGTTTGCCATCATTTATCCAAAAAAGTATGAGAGATTGAAGGACTTGACATATTGCGATTTGGGGGAGAAATTATTTTCAGAAATCAATTACAGATATTGAGATTAAGGGATTGTGATTTGGGGGGAAATATAAGGTTTATGGGGAGAACGTGTAGCATAGAAATGTAAAGGGAAACAGAAAACAAGTTAATGAAAATTAGAGGAATGAATGGTGAAAAATAAGCGCTAGTTAGAATGTGAAGAAATACAGAGGCGGTTCTTACAATTGTCGCAGGCCCATTGATGTACTTCTATATTGAAGGATCTCTCAATTTTGGTGTTTTAATTTTTAAAAATTAACATAATAAATGGCGACAGTTGCACTGAACAACCTTAGTAACTGTCGCAAGTATGTTTTAGAGGCAGTTTTTCTAGATCTGCCGCAAATCAAGTGTCACAAAATTGATTTTTTTCTTGTAGTGTTGACTTAGACTTCAATTATCTCATCAAACTGAAATACTAAATAAAATTAACATGATCCAAGGATTAACTTAAAACAAATAAAACACCTCGTTCGCAATGTTACAGATCAGGTCACAACAGGACTTACTCCTCCTGAGTATCTTCTCAACATTGTACAAAGTAACACAAAACAAAAAAAAGGGTGAGAATACTAATATATTAACGATGGAGAAAATGCAAGGGCAACATAAATAAAACAATCAACAATAGACATTCAATTACATATCAGCACAACAATCCAATTCACATAGCCTTTATGTATGCAATGTGACTCACAACTCGACTTTATGTATGTCGTACTAATTATGACATCAGAGATTTGTTAAAGATCTCCTTCACTCAACAATGGTTCCTCATTCGAACCAAGTCCCCACTTTTGAACCCCGGGTCCCCACTTCTGAACCCCAGACGATCACCGATCCCCACTTCTGAACCAATGACTTCCCTCTTTTAACACACTGACACAAAATCATGCATGACATACAAAGTAATGTAACAACAACAACAACAACAACATTTATGGTTTCACTCCTAACCATAAACAACATTCAATACAACATTCATAGTAGTCCCCACTGAACTACTCACTTTAACACAACACATATATTTATATTCATAACACTTAATTATACAAACCACATCACATATCACATCAAAAACATGTAATTATAACTCATCATATAATTATACAAACATTTTGAAACATATAACTATATTTATCAACACATAATTATACTGACAATTTACAACTCATACACATAAGTATAATTCAACTCATGAACATAAGTATAATTCACAACTTATTAAATTCATCATGATATTTTATCACAAAATTTTTTCATGCTTTTCATCAACACATAATAACCTTCACTCAAAAGATTCCAACATCACAAACTCAACACATGGCAACCATCGATTCACAACTACATGATTATTCTATAATCATCTCGTAAGACTTATCACAATTAAACATACTCTTCATATTTTCATGCACATATTAAACCTCTAATAAACCATAATAAGGTAGTATTTCGCGTTAGCTACCCAACATTTCGAACCGCACCTCAAACTGAGTCACGAAACCCAAGTTATGGTGAAAACAAAATCAGAAGAATTTCGCAGCTGGAGTGTCTCGCTATGTGAGGCTCTCCCTCGCTAAGCAAAGGGTCGTTAAGAGAGGCCCTTCCTCTCTAAGTGCGAACAAACAGACATGCAAATCCAGAAATACGATTTTCACCATTGTAGGACTTCTAAAGCTCCAATTTCAATTATGTAAGAACCATTACGCGCAGAATTTCATCACAAAACAAACATACATCATTTGAACATATTAATCATTTATCTCATCAATTTTTTATAAATCTAAGGATATGTGTTTATTGTGAAAATTGGTAAACAACCGCTGGTCTTCCAAAACTTTGGTTTGCTTGCAGGATCAACCAGTGAATCCTAACGACATAGCTATTGTATCAATATATTTCTGGAAAATTGAAGAACACTTAGACAATATTCATTTGTATAAAAAGTTGTTTTGATTGTTATGAAAAGACTAACTTTGTAAAAGTTGATAAAGAAAATGCAATGAAGAAAAGAACTTCAAAGTAAAAAGTGCAGTAAAGAACAATTGATAAATAAAAGTAAATTTTTATTGAAATGAAATAAAATGTGGTGTTTCAAACGTACATTCTCAATAGTAACTCTTTTCTCACTTGACTTAGATACTTAGAGTAAATTTTTGAGCATAGTACAACAATTGAACACACATAAATCCTAACACTAAGACCCCTATTTATAACACGTCAAAATAACTATCTCCAACGAACATTTCTCCAAAATTTGACACATTTTGCTCTGCATGTCTTCGTTTCGCCATAGTTCTCCACGCGTCTCTCCTGAGAAACGGATAAGGACAAAAGATAGTTATTTATCCGTATTTTGAAATTTAAATCTTGTGACGAAGGAAGGCTTCAAACATCCTCCGTCGAAGTGGCTTTTCCATACATAGAAAATATTTCTAAGTATTTGTCCAAACACATCTTCTTTATGAGAACCACTTCGACCAAGCTTTACACCAGCTCCTGTAGAAGTCAACAAGATTCAAGAAACTTGATTTTCACTTAACATCTTAAATGAAAGCTTGGCGTCGAAATTCCCAGCCAACAATATACTTATCAAGCAAACACTCATGAACATAAGCATCAAAAATTCAGGTTCGCACACACATATCATGCACAATCTCATCAACATAGCATAACACAAATTTCATGTCAATTGCAACAACAAAAATAATTTTATAATAAACCTCAACCAAACACACACATCTCAACAATGTAGAAAAATCTAGAAGAGGGTGAGGATCCCTCTCTACCCTTTATGCAATACACTTATATTAGAGTAGTTTTCCCATTTACCTGAATTTCCAGCAGCAAAGAACCAATGTCCTTGGCTATGGTGTTCTTCCCCTTCAAGAGCTTCCTAGGTTTGCCTCTTTTCCTCAATTTTCAAACTTCTACGTACTGACTGATTTTGGATCCTCTCATTTTCCTATTTATTTAACCTAATATTAATATGTTTAATTCTAACCTTTCCCTTAATTCTCACGAACTCTCATCTTAGCCCACCAATTTCATTAATGAACAACTTTCTATGCCACAACTCACAATTCCTCTTATTTCTTCATTAATCTTTAATTATTATTCTATTATTTTAGTCACCTAAAATTAACTAATAATTCTAATTAATTTCTACCACTCTCTATAAATCTCCCAAAATACTCACAATTGGCAAATAGCCATATAACACATATTATCACCAAAATAAATAATTAAAACATTCTAAATCTCCTAAATAATTAAATAAAAGCATTGGAAATTTCATTAAATAAATTAATTGAATTCGGGGTGTTATAATTCTCCCCACTTAAAGAATTTTTGCCCTCGAAAATTACCTGAACGAAAAAGCTCTGGATCAGACTCCCTCATACGACTCTCCAGCTCCCACGTCATACTTCCTATGCCAGGTCCTCCCCAAACAAACTTCATCAAGATGGTCTCTTTACCTCTCAAGGGTTTCACATCCCGATCATAAATCTATAAAGGTGATGCCTCAACAATCAAGTTCTCTCTCACTTGCACACCATCCATTAGAATCAAATGAGACAGATCTGAAACATACTTTTGAAGTTGAAAGAAATGAAACACACTCTGAAGATTCAAAAGAGATGGTGGTAAATAAAATATGTAGGCTACTTTTCCTACTATCTTCAAAATCAGATAAGGACCAATGAAACACGCTGTGAGCTTTCAAGACTTAAAAGCTCGACCAACACCAGTCACCAGAGTGACTCTCAAGAACACATGATATCCCTCTTGGAATTCAAGTACTTTCCTCCTCTTATCATGATAACTCTTATATTTTCTATGTGAAATATTCATCTTCTCCTGAATTATCTTGATATTCTCAATCACATGCTGAATGGTTTTTGGTCCAAGCATAACACTTTCTCCTGACTTATACCAACACAAAGTTGTCTTACACCTCCTACCATTAAAAGCCTCAAATGATGCCATTCTAATACTTGAGTGAATTTTGTTGTTGTAAGTAAACATGATTAATGACAAGTAACTATCCCAATTACCTCATTGCTCCAACACGTAACCTCTAAGCAAATTCTCCAAAGATTGGATAGTTCTTTCTATATGACCGTCCATTTGCGGATGATAGTTAGAACTCAACTGCAACTTAGTTCCCAAGGCTTTTTGCAAACTCTCCAAAACCTCGAAGTGAACCTCAAATCTCAATTTGAAACAATACTCTGTGGAATACCATGCAAACTAAAAATCCTCTCGATATACACCTACACTAACTACTGCAATGGATAACTAGTCTTTATCAGAATGAAATGAGTCGATTTAGCCAGCATATCCACCACAACCCAAACTGTATCACTTCCTTTAGAAGTGCTTGGTAAACTTTTCACAAAATCCATAGAAATGTTGTCCTACTTCCCCTCAAGAATACTCAACGGTTGCATCAATCTTGACAACTTTTGATGCTCAATCTTCGACTTAGGAGAAGTCAAATAAGAATAAACAAACTCAATAACATCCTTCTTCATACCTGACCACCAAAACATATTCTTAAGTTCATCGTACATCTTAGTAGCACCGAGATAAATACTCAAACCACTCCTATGACCTTCCTCAAGAATACTCTTCTTAAGCTCTGGCACACTTGGAACATAAACTCTAACGCGGAACCTCATAACCCCATTTTCATCAATTCAGAAATCCACCTATTTACCTTTATTGATTAACACTAACCGGTCAATCAACCCCATGTCGACTTTTTGACCTTTTGTGATCGCTTCAAAAATACCACTAGTCAGCTTTAGCATATCCAACTTCACACTATTAGGAGTCATCTTGTACACCAAACTAAGATCTCAAAACTGTTCAATTAACTCCAATTCTCGAACCATCAATGCTGACACATGCAAGGATTTCCTACTCAAAGCATCTACTACAACATTAGCTTTACCAGGATGGTAACTCAAACCAAAATCATAATCCTTCAGAAATTCAAGCCATCTCCTTCGCCTCATATTCAGTTCCTTCTGATCGAATATATACTTCAAACTCTTATGATCGCTGAACACTTCAAATCTAGAGCCAAACAGATAATGTCTCCAAAATTTAAGCACAAACACCATAGTTGTCAACTCCATGTCATGGGTAGGATAATTCCTCTAATGAACCTTCAATTGTCTCGAAGCATAAGCAACAACCTGACTATTTTTTTATAAGAACACCGCATAAAACCATCTTTGAAGCATCACAATAAACCACAAAAGATTCACTCAGACTTGGAAAAATCAAGACTGGTGCTGACATTCGTTTCCTCTTGAGCTCCTGGAAACTCTGTTCACATTGAACATCCGACACATAAGCATGACCTTTCCAAGTAAACTGAGTCAAAGGCAAAGCTAACTTTGAAAAACTTTGGATTTCTGTAACTGACTTTGGAGTCTCCCACTGCAACACATCGTCAAACTCCGACAGATCAACTGATATACCACCACTATAAATCAAATGACCAAGAAAACTCACTTCACGCAACCATAATTCAAACTCGGACAACTTTGTATATAGCTTTTTCTTTCGAAAGGTCTGTAACAAAACTTTCAGATATTCTACATGCTCTTCATCTATCTTAGAATACGCCAAAATATCGTCGCTAAACACAACCACAAACTGATCCAAGTAAGGATGGAAGATCCTATTCATATACTTCATGAATACACCTGGTGCATTAGACACACATAACAACATCACTGAATACTTATAGTGACCATATCAAGTTCTAAACGCAATCTTCAAAATATCTTCTAGCTTCTAACGAATCTGATGATAACTTGATCTCAAATCGATCTTGCTGAAAACACAAGAACCTACCAACTGATCAATAAGGCCATCAATTATTGAAAGAGGATACTTGTTCTTGATAGTAACCTTATTCAGCTGTCGATAATCAACATACAACCTCATGATATCACCTTTCTTCTTAACCAACAACAATGGCACTCCCCACAGAGAAACACTAGGTCAAACAAACTTCTTTCCAAAAAGATCCTCTAACTACTTTTTCAGCTCACTCGGCTCTGACACATGCATTCTATAAGGTTCCATCGACATAGGACTAGTACCAGGTATTAAATCTATGGCAAACTCAACTTTTCGCTCCGACGGTAAGTCACAAATATCCTCAGGAAAAACATCAAGAAACTCATACAAAACATGTATATCACTAGCCATAACATTGCTCTCCACTGTCAAGGAAGCGAACATCACAAGCACCTGATTGCCCTCCCTTAAAGACATCTCAACTTGACTGGAGGACATGAGTCTCGAATCCATACTCTCTTGAAGTTCAAGAAACAACACAACCTCAACAAGACCTGTACTCTCTTCCTTTGAGGCACGCTGAACCCATCCTTCATACTTGAAACAAGGGATGGCAAAACGGACCTGTCCTGCCGGGCGACCCGCACACCCGCCAAAAAATAGTGGGTTGGGTTGGGATTTTGTGCCTACCTACCCGTTTAGCTCTCCCCGCTAAAAAAAGGGGCGGGTTGGCCCGCTAGCCCGCTACCCTAGTTATTAAGCACTATGTTGTACCATCGCACCGTTATGGCTGAAAACCCACCAAACCGTCCTCTTATGGACTATGTTGTACCATCGCAAGAGGAACCATACAATAGCATTGATGTCCCCGCAGTCGACCGAACGATTTCGAGTTGAAACCTTCATTGCTACAAGCCGTACAACAGAACCAGTTCTCTGGTAGCCCTACGGATGACTCAAATCTTTATTTATCTATGTTTGTGCAGTACGTAGACACAATGAAAGTAAATGGTGTTAACCCGAAGCCCTAAGACTTCGTCTTTTTCCTTTCTCGTTAAGAGATAGAGTTAGAGCTTGGCTTTAGTCTCTACCATCCAACTCTATCACTACGTGGAATGAGTTGAAGAAAGTATTTTTAGCACGATACTTCCCACCTAGCAAGACTGATATGTTAAGGGCCCAAATCAACAGATTTAGGAAAAAAGACAATGAATCTCTTTTCGACGCTTGGGAAAGATACAAGGACATGTTGAGGCTTTTTCCACATCATGGACTTGAACAATGGCTGATTATCCATACTTTCCACAATGTTCTTTTATACAACACCAAGCTGAACTTGAACGCTGCAGCTGGCGGCGCTCTAATGGACAAACCCTATGAAGACACGTATTAACTCATCTAAAACATGGCTCAGAACCACTTCCAATGGGGAGGTGAGCGAACTCCTACACAGAAACCTGCTACGAAGAGCGGAATGTATTAAGGTAATGGCATAGACCACGTTAATGCTAAAGTGGATGCACTTACCCAAAAGATTGAAAGTTTGACTGTGACTCCAACAGCTACCGTAGTTGTTGTGACACCCAACTGCGAATTAAGTGGAACCCTTGGGCACAACAATGCAGAATGTCATTTATTGGCTGGTATTCCTACCGACCAGGTAAACTATGCCTAATGAAACCCGTACTTAAACACCTATAATCTTGACTGGTGAAACCATCCTAATTTTCCTACAAGAGCAACAATGCCTTGTTAGCTCCAAACCCAGCACTTGTTGCTCCCCGAGGCTATCAAAAAGGAGCCCCCGCTGCTCCTCAAGCACCTAGAAAGTCAAATGTTGAACTGTTGTTAGAGAACTTCATCGCAGCCCAAACTCAACAAAACAAAGAGTTTGCCAACCAAAACGCTCACACGAATGAGCTTATGAAGCAAATGTCTACCCATACCAAAATGTTAGAAACCCAAATTTCTCAAGTAGCCCAACAACAAGCAGCAACAACAACCCCATTTGGAGTATTTCCTGGCCAACCACAACCTAATCCTAAAGGCCATGCTAATGCTATCACACTACAAAGTGGGACAGAATTAGATGGGCCAGTAGATCCAAGATTTCAAAATTCGCCTATGTATCAAAATTTTGGAAAAGAAACTGAAAGGGTGAAGAAAATGACCAATCAGATAAACCAAACGACAATGAGGAAGATGACAAAAACAAAGAGGCCGTAGAGAAAGAAAAACCATATTTTTCTCCACCACCATATAAACCACCTATCCCTTAGCCTCAAAGAATTGCTAAGTCTAAAAATGAAGGGAAATTTAAGAAATTTGTAAAGCTTCTGAAACAGCTGAATATCATAATACATTTCACAAAAGCTATCACACAAATTCCTTCCTATGATAAGTTCCTTAAAGAGATCGCATCTAATAAGAAAAAGCTCGAGGATAATGAGACTGTTACACTTACTGCTGAGTGTAGCGCTATAGTTCAAAACAACATGCCTCTGAAAATAAAAGATCTAGGTATTTTTCCATAACATGTGTAATCGGAACGTGTGTCATAGACAAAGCACTATGCGACTTAGGAGCTAGTGTTAGTTTAATGCCCCTTTCTATATGTGAAAAACTCATATTAGGAGAAGTAAGATCGACGAGAATGTCTCTCCAACTAGCCGACCGTTCTGTTAAATTTCCCGTAGGTATGCTTGAGAACATTCCCGTCCGCGTAGGTCAATTCTATATTCCTACCGACTTTATAATTATGGACATAAAGTAGGATTCCAACATTCCAATCATATTAGGATGACCCTTTTGGCAACTGCTGACGCCATTATAGATTGTGAAGAAAGGAAAGTTAACCTTTGAGGTTGGTGAAGAGAATGTCGAATTTATTCTTTCACAATTCCTAAAGGCACAAGCTATAGACGATTCTTGTTGTTTACTAGACGTCATGGACGAATGCGTAAGAGAAATGAAGAAAGAACAATCTAAGTATACTGAAGTACTAAAGATTCCAGCACCTCATATGTTAGTCATTTATCTCATCAATTTATTACAAGTATAAGGATATGTTTATCAAGCCAACACTTATGAACATAAGCATAAAAAATTCAGGTTTTCCCATACACATCATGCACGATCTCATCAACATAACAAAGCACGAATTTCGTGTCAATTGCAACAGAAAAAATAATTTTCACATAAACCTCAATCAAACACAAAAATCTCAATAATGGAGAAAAACCTAGAGGAGGGTGAGGATCCCGCTCTACCCTTCATGCAATACACCTATATTAGAGTAGTTTCCCCCTTACCTGTATTTCCAGCAGAAAACAATCAAAGTCCGTGACTATGAGGTTCTTCCCCATCAAGAGCTTCCTAAGTTTGCATTTTCTCTCCAATTTCTAAGCTTCTATGCACATACTGATTTTTCCTCCTCTCCTTTTCCTATTTATTTAACCTAATATTAATATGTTTATTCCCAATTTACCCCCAATTCTTACCAACTCTCACCTTAGCCCATCAATTTTATTAATTTACTACTTTTCACCCCACAACTTACAATTAATCTTATTTCTTATATTATGTTATTTAATTATTATTCTATTATTTTAGTCACTTAAAATGAACTAATAATTCTAATTAATTTCTACCATTCTCTATAAATCTCCCAAAAATATCCATAATTTCCAAATAACCATATAACACACATTATCACCAAAACAAATAATTAAAACATTCTAAATCACCTAAATAACTAAATAAAAATGACAAAAATTTCATTAAAGAAATTAATTGAATTCAAGGTGTTACAATAGGAAATTGTGTATTAAGATTATGATGAACCTTGTGCTCTTTGGGGTGTAGAGAGAGTGTATTACTTATAGTATGTCCTTCTCCCCTTGAGGAGAGATGTATTTATAGAGTTCCTTATGACCTAGGGTTTTAGTCACTCTTAGTGGTGTCAACCGCTCCCTACCTCTCAAGAGAAGTTATTGACCATCTATATTTTAGGAGTTAATGAAGACTCTTTCTTCCTTGACTCACATGTCAGGGTTACCTCTGTATGGGTTTTTGAATCATCGCTCGGGCGACACGGCTCCGGGGCGAGGGTGCCCTGACTCAAGACTTTTACAAATATAACACTACATGTTCTTTCATCATCATTAATCTCTCCGTCTAACCAATGCTTCAAGTTCCTCTCAAGTTGCTAGAAACTCCGAATGTTTCAAAAACACATCTTTATCGGAGGCTTGGTTCTCAAAAAATAATCATGCTCGTGTCTTTTACTACTCATGTTAGAACAAATGAAGAAAAAATTAAGAAGAAAATAAGAAGATGTATGAAAAAATGGTAGAAGACATCTCTATTTGTACTAAAAGATACCTATTAAAATATAATATTTAAAATAAAATAAAAAAGATGCAACACGTTGAAGCCATATGAATTGGTGCCTCCTCCTATTGGTGATACATAGATGCCAATTGGATTGACTTCACCTATAAAAGACGCTAATTCAATTAATTTGATCTCTAATTTGTCCAATGCAAGAGTCAATGGGGAAACATGCTTATTCGGGGATTTTTTTTGTTAGAAAATATAGTTATTTTTTATAAAAAAAAATCTAAAATTGTAGTTGGCTAGCCAATATGCATATTGATTTATGTTGATTTCTTTATGGTTAACAAGATTTGTGATTGTCTCTCTCTCCATGCTAATTTCATACCATGCATCATTATCCACATCTCAACTGTGAAAGCATCACAATTGCCAAATTTTCAACCATAACCCTTTATCGAGTGCCTTGCAAAATTACGTAAATGACCTCCACAACCAAATATTGACAAATTGGTTTTGAAAGCTTCGTCACAATTGAACTTTATCTAGTTTTGATTGGGACGATTCCATTAAACTTGCATTATCTATGGTGAATGACTATTAAATTTCTTTCAAATGATTGTTATTTTCAATCTCATGCGTTAGCTGCAATACCAAACTCATAAGATTGTCAGGCCGTTGAAATCCTTCTTTAAAAATTTAAAAATTTCATTGTTCCGCCACTTCTACAAGTATAATTTAGAGATCATAGAAATAGAAATTGACCTTTAGTGAGCTCCATGATAATCGTCAATATTCTCTTTGATATTGTGAAATACCCAGTCCTTGCAAGAGTGAGAGTAAAATTGAGTTAATTTGTTAGAAGGAACATAATATCCATCACCATATTATGTGGGACATAATAAAGAGAAGAGATTGTTCCATTAGGATCCCATGATCAAGACAAAAAAAAATCCTTTCATCCCTTACCTTCCAATTGATATTGTGTTGAAACTTGTTCCATAAATGTGTTAAATCTCTCCATAAATGAGAATCACAAGGTTTACGATTTATATTCCAACAAGTTCTTTTTTTGGTCTCCGCAAATTATTAAGATTGTAATTAAATTCCAAATCATTTTAAGATGAAAGAGATCATTCATTAAACTGTGTCTTTTAATGCCAAAGACATTATTCTCCTTAAGTAAACTACCAACCTCTTAAGTGATTAGTTGCATTTTTTATATGTCTCAATGTCACCCTAAATAAACCATCTTTGTAATTTCTCCAACCCAAAACAAATAGTTTACTAAATCTTGCCATGTAATATTGAAAAATTGGATAACACTCAGGAAACATTTGTTCAGTGTAATTCTTCCTATACAACTTAGACATTGTTGCTGTTTTTTTTATAAGCAAACAGAATATATTAAAATGAGCACTAGGGTTGTTCAACCCGTATAATATAAGAAAACACCAATAAAACGAAACAAAACAACCACAAAAAAATCCGCTATTCGCCTAAATAGAAAGACAAATTGTTTTGCCACACCAACAGATCAATAACAATTCGTCCACAAAACTTGTTCAAATACCACTCTCTAGACAGAAATTTCATAATCCTCAGAAAGTCCATTTCCTCCAATCGCCCTTCTTCAAAAATGATAGAATTACTAGAATTCCATAAAACCCAACAAATTGCCAACCATAAACAGCAATGGAACTCAACTTTAAACTTGTTTGAACATAAAATCTTAAAATGCAAAAACAAAGAACCTAAAGTAGTATGCTCCCCACATGACTCAATTCCAAGCCAACCACAAAGGCCCTCCCACAGCAAATGCACCACATCACAAGAATAAAGAAGATGGAATAGATTTTCATCGGCATTATTACAAAACGGACAAATAAAATTACATAAAATAATACCTCTTTTCCTTAAGTTCTGTTTTGTGGGCAGCCTATCCAACAAATATCTCCAACCGAAAAACTGAATTTTACTCGGCGCCTTTCATCTGTTGAGTTGACCTTGATCTTGATCAATAATGTGACAAAATCTACTTCTAAATCTTCTACCATAAATGATGCTTGCTTCTAGATATTTACCAAGGTCGTAGCTTTCCTAAAACAAGTATGATGCACGATTCCTCTTCTATGTTGGGGATCAACAATAGAAATAAAAGGAAAAAAAGCGGTGTCTTCCTAACATTAATCTTTAATCTAAGGTTTGACAAGATTGATCCAAGCAATGGTTAATGGAATATGCTTACTCAATAGTGGCCTCGACAAGATGAAAAAAAAAATCATCTACAAAAAGAATGTGAGACATGTGAGGTTCCTCACACCCAACACATATATGGTTCCATGCTTCAATCTGATCAACAATAATACGCGGTAAATAATTCACACAAATAAGAAAAATATAAGAACAAAAGGGTATCACTTTGCATAATATGCGAGAAGGAACAAAATTATTAAGTATATCTCCATTCCATAAGATTTTGAAGGAATATATGTAATGAAGTATCATATAAATTAATTTCTCTGAAAACTTACAATCTTAAAGACATTTGTTGAATGATAAAGAAAATTAGGATTAAGACTTAAATGGGAAGTTGGTGCATCATATCGAAAAGGAGCATGATGATCTAAAGTATCTTACATCACAAGTAATATCATCAAAAGCATAAGAAATCAGTTGTAACAACTCATAACAACCATTTAAAATTCAGTTACAATAGTTGATTCAAGAGATCAAAGGGGTAGAAAAATAAGTTATTGAAGATGCCTCTATTCATATCACTCAAGAAACTATTCTTATAGAAGTACAATTTCCTTTGGCCTCACCTCCTAAGACTAAAAGATTCAAAATTGCAGAAGATCTTATTAAACCGTCAAAGAATAAATCAAAGATATTTTTAAGTGTTACGTATAACAAGTGTGAGTAGTATGGATAATAGTTCTATATTGGTTAGAAATGTGGAGACTTGAGCATTTATAAGTGGGAGAACCCACACACCTATCACCTTAAGGTTTTTGGTGAGTATGTGGTGTGTCTCTCACAAAAGTGTGTTGCTCTAAAAAGGTAGTCCCATAATGTTCAATGCTCCATAGTTGAAAATCTCCCTCAATAGTGGTATCATGAGCCTTTGATTCAAGTGAAGAACCGACTCACTTGTAGCGAAAGTACTCCCCACAAGTGGTGGTTAGAAGGTGCCCTGAGCTTTCGCTTAAGGGGGAGCTTTGTGGATAGACTCACACTTGAGGGGGAGTGTTAAGTATAAAAAGTGTGAGTAGCATGTGTAATAGTTCCACATTGGCTAAGAATGTGGAGACTTGAGCATTTATAAGTGGGAGAACCCACACACCTACCACCTTAAGATTTTGGGTGAGTATGTGGTGTATCTCTCACAAAGGTATATTGTTGTAAGAAGGATGTCCCACCATTTAAAATGCTCCTCACTTTGAACCCCCTGATTGTTGCGCCAACATTAAGATATCAAGATTGGAAGTTCTTGCCTTCTTGTTGCTTTTAATGCTCATATTAATCATATAATTTTGAGTCATAAGACATAGTAGCTGAGTTTATCCAGATAAAACTGTAATTTAACCTAATCCTAGAAAAACTCTCCAAGCATTTAGGATAAGTGTGGCTTCTTCCGCTTTTATAATTTTTTATTTGTGAACCTATTTGATCTAAGTTGGATTTTAACCATTATCAATCAAATGTATTTCTTTTTTGTGTTCTACTACGCTTCGTATTTTCCATACATTCCATGTTACAAGTTTTTCTTGGTGTTATATCAAAGTAAAATTATCTTCTTATTTTCTCAAATATTTTTAATATACCTTTTTGTTTAATGAAAAGAGAGGTAGAAAAATATTTGATGTAAAAGGGAGATAATTTACTCTGGTAAATTGTGAAAGTTGCGTTAAAAATGTTTATACATTTACAAATATATCTCAAGAGATTGCAATTAAGTATTAGTCTGGAAAATGTTATTCTAGCATTTATTTTTAAATTATTGGCATAGTCTTTGGGAGAGCCTGTTGGCATTATCCTTTGTGTTATTTTAACATCTCTTAAAAAGATACGATTGTTCATAAAAATATAAATGTTTGTCATCATAAAAAATAGAGATTGTTGAACTAAGAATTATTTGAAGACAATACTCTTTGGTTTTGTTTTTATGATAATACAATGTAAGAGAATAATTTTAGTGTTTAAAATTTATTATTTGTGTAGAAAATCTTTATATAGATTCAAGGAAATATTTCCTCTAGAAAGAGTAAAGAAGGTTTTACAAATGATCATCTGGTCTAAATGATTCTGGAAAATTTCATCAACAACAATATTTATCAAACATCATGTACTACATTTGTTGAAGTATCCTCTAGGTCCATGTGTCATACCCTAATTTTTACCCCTAAGATTCCACCTCATTTACACCTTTGCAATGCATCAATATCACAAACTTGGTTATCCCTTAACCTTCTCATCTTTGGGTTTGCCTTTGCAGACATCATCAAGCACCTCTTTGTGTGTCTTTCTTTTTGTACTTATATGCTTTATAGTTTACTAACCACTAATCAAATACAAAAGTATATGCCTTGTTCTTTTTCTTTTTCTTTTTCAAAGTAGGGTTGTGAATCAAGAGCATCAAGTGATTGTCTCCTCACCTAGGAATTGAATTCTTCTATTCAAAGTGTGGTCAACCCTAGATTTTCAAAGGCTATTCATTAAGGAATGACCTCTAAATTCAAATCATAAAGTCTCAAACATTATTCAACTTCATTTTATCAAATAAACTTCAAAGTTTGATAGCTTGCTTCTTAAGAAATTTCAAAGGTTTGTGTTTATTTTCATGGCTTTATTAACAAGTTTCCTCAAGCCATTGCAAGATTCATCAGAGGACAATCAAGAGCACATTATTTTGAGTTCATATGATCATCAATGTGCCTTTAAATGCAAGAAAAATTCCAAGGTTGCAAGTTTGTACAAGGAGGTTTGACCAAAAAGGTCAACATTTCAAGCCTAAGTTCAAGACTTCATAACTTCTTCATACTTCAACGTTTTTCAGTGCTTCTTTGGGAAAATGACTCTTCTTGACATCCCATCCAACTTATCTTCACAAGTTAAGAGCCAATTATGCTTGGAAAGCCATGAAAAGTTTGAAGACACTAAAAGTCATTTTGTGGACTTAAAAAAATTTGACCTAAAACTCAAGTATATCATGCCTATGTTCCAAAGATCATAACTTCTTCAATTTTCAACTTATATGGGCGCTTATTTTTGTTAACTATCCTTCTTGATGTCCTCTACAACTTTGATTTAGAGGTCAAACATCAATTTATGCTCCAAAGACCTCAAATCTTGAAGGCCATTTGTGCACAAAATTAGGTCATGACCTGTTTGACCTAATGCCAGACCTAATTTTCAGTGGTTTTTCCTCAACTTTTCAAGCTTGACATTTTACCATGAGACATCAAATTGAATTTATTCTTTTGCATTGTCCTCCTTGCCATGAAAGGAACATTTGACTCAAGAAAAATCACAAAATGTGCGAAGGAATTTCATTTGGCCTCAGTTGGAACAAGGTGCCATGAACTCTGCTCACACCGTGACCTACACTTTAGAAAGCGTGTGAAAACTTAACTTAGGGAGCATAACACATATGCAAATTCATTCTAAATGGTAAAAAGTATTTGGTACAACTTGAAGTGACTTGAATGAGCTCAGAATCACACTTTTCATGCCAATTTTTCACATGTTCTAGATCTAGAAATTTCTTGATTCGATTGGCATGATTGAGAAGGAATTTCACACAAGCAATGACCTCACTCACTTCCCCTATAATTAGAGAATAAATTCTCCTTCATTTGCAAGCTTGAATAGCCAAAGAAACTCTGCTTCCATAGAACCTGAAACCTCTCTCAAACCAAATCTTCATTTTTCAAAATCAAGCTCGTTTCTCTTTGTTTCTTTTCCCAAAATCCATCACCGGCCTTATCTGAAGCTAACTGAAGCATTTCCGTGATTTGAAACAACTTGAATCCAAGCTTTCCATTTCACCATTGTTGAACCTTCGAGCTTTAACTGAAAAGGTAGATAACTGTAAAATTACACCTCAAACTAGTTACCAGTAGCTTCGTCTTACTTCACTGAGTGATAACCCTCTCTTATATGGAATTTATATTTTGTTTTGAGAATTTAATTTTACTTTCAAGTTCTAGGGTTCTTCGTGTTTTCTTTGAAATTCTTCATGCTCAGAGCAAATTAATTGCTCTGAAGCATAAAGACCTGAACGACAAGGAGTGTTAGACATGAAACATGCTTCATTTCAGCTTAAAACACTGAGTTCAGGAATTTCAAAAATCGTCCCAAGGTTGAAGATGAAGTCAAGCTTCGCGCGGTTTGGAGCAAAATTTCAAATCTTGACCAATCCTATGTTGCCACGTTTTTTTTTTTGAATTGTTTTGTCTGTTGTGTTCAAGTGTTGTGATCTTAAGGTGAGTGTGTGTTTGACTTCTGATCTGGACCCTTGGATGTGTTTAAAATAGATCTGATGGGTACACGTGTTTTTAAATACCAGTCTTTGATCTGATCTGGTGGTTGTTGTTTTTTGCAGCATTTTATTTCATTTTATTTGTTTTTAAGTTCTCATTTAATTTTGAAAATTCATAAAAAGTAGCTCCTAATTGTTTTTTCACTCCAAATTTTTTTCATAATTTTCTAAAACTATTTTCTATTTTATGAGCATTTTTCCACATTTGTATCTCATGATTTGATATTTTTCATTATTTTTCACATTTTTCATGCATTTTAATTAGTTAAAAAAAAAATACTTTTATGCATTTTAAAATTCTCCAAAAATTATTATATGATCGTTGTCTTGTTTCTGACTTGTCTTAATTTTCTTGAGCATTTAAAATTTGTTTAGAGGCTTCATATTGATTTTCTATTTTATTTCCATTTTAAAAATCTTTTTCATGCATTTTTATTTATTTAATATTGCATTTTATCTTGGTTTCTGGTTGTTGCCTTGGATCATGGTTTCTTGATCAAAATTTCCTCAATTACAATGGACTTTGGGTGTTGATGAGGTTGGATGAATCTTCATCAATTCAAATCTATCATTAAATGAATATTTGATTCATTTTTGGTGCTTTGTGTTGATGATAGGTTTAGTGCCTTAATCCACCAAGAAAGGTGATTGAAATTGATGATAAATGGATCTTGAATCTTGATTCAATTTGGTTCTTCTCTTCATCTTTCCTTCTCCTTCTTTTTTCTTTTTCTTTTCTCTTGATGAATTGGATAATTTGGTGCCCATCTTGTTCATGATGTTTGGATTGATGTTTGATGAACTTTCATCATTTCAAATCTACCATTCAATTGATCAATGATCATTGGAGGTACTTTGGATTTATACATAAGTTTGTCCTAGGTTGTCATGAAGGATGATTGATGTAATTGACCAATCTCATTGCCTTAGTGTTTGATCTCTCATTGGTTTTTACTTGTGCTACATGTTTTAGGAGTATGATTTCTATCATATCTCTAACATGTATGGTACATACATTGTTATTGGCTGGCCTCCCATAGTATAATCTTCCTAATAGATTATGCTACGATTGCTTAACATAGCGCTAAATTTGTCCCGAATCGAATTATTAACTCTAACATCAACACTAATAATATTATTGTGCTAACTTTTACTTTATGTCATTTATTTTTCTTGCAGCTTTACTTTTATGTCTTTTACTTCTTGCTCTTTATATTATGCTTTTATTTCATCATTTACATTTCATATTGTTTATGTTTAGGCTTCTTTTTCTTTTGTCCACTTGGACTTTTCTTTTTCTTTTAAAGACATTAATAAAGGAAAAACCCATAAAAGACTTAATTGTTTCCTTGAACTATTGGTTATTATCCCAAGCTTGGATGTTGGACTTATGGACTTAGATTTAGGTTCTTGATCATTTCTTTTGGAGTTGTGATTTGAAACCTTGGAATTCATCTGGTACCTTTGACCTTGGGTTGACTTTTTGAAGACTTGGCTCTGATACTTTGGTTTTGACCTTTTGGCCTGAGTTCTTCTTTCATCTGATACATTGGTTTGTGCTTTTCTTACTTGGCTTGCTTGTGGCTTAATCCAAACGATGGGAAGACTTGGTTTGACTTATGTCAATTGGCTTGTTTCACTTCTGGTTAGTACACTTGCACACACTTTCACTTTATTGCTTTTCTTAAGATTGTGTCCTCATCTCCTCCCCTTCTTAAATTTTCAAAATCTTCTCCTTTTTTCAAAACCTTCTTGTTTTCAAACTTGAATCACTTTCTCAATAAACCTTGACTTTTTTCAAGTGATTTTCAAATTCTTTTCTTAAATAAATGCTAATTCATCTTAAGCATATCAAAACCATTTCAAAAGACATAAAAAATACACAACTCATTCAAACTTTTTTGTGCCCTCTGTGCACTTTTCTTTTTAAAACCTTTTCTCAAGGATTAGACATTAGTCATTTTCGTAGTTGATATGTGATTCTCCTATCCCCATAGTAATGTTTGATGTTGATTCATTTTAATTTGAGAGAGTTAATGACATACTTGTTGATTTCTATCCAAGTTGGATCCCTTCTTAATATTGATGCAAAGGTCAATTTTTCATATACTTCTGGGTAACTAGTTGAGTTTTCTCCTTAAAATGACAATTTTCTTTCCATTTAAAATCAATCAAAACAAATTATTTTGTTATTTTTACCATGAACTACGAGGTTTTAATTCTCCATTTCACTTTGTGGGTACGTAGGCACGAGGCTCAGGACAAACACCAAAATCTTAAAAAATATTTCTCTTCTCATCTCTCCAATCTTTTACAAACAACACCTTTTTAATCCAAACATAGATTTTCAAGAGGTTCCTATAGAGTACTATAGATGTTTTGGATGCTAACACCTTCCCATTGCATAACCAACCCCCTTACCCTTTGTCTCTCTGATTTATTAGTTTTGTTTTAAAACTTCTGTGGGTTTGATTCGCTCTTTCCATTCCTTTGGAAACAATAAAGTGTGGTGGCGGCTCTTACTTTATGAGTTAAGTTAATCAATAGCTTAATATCAATTTTTCCCCGCTACACCATGTCATTGAAGATTTACTCTAGTATATGGTGGTTATTGCTATCAACGGTATCATATGTTCTTGATTACTCAAGTAATCATCATGTTTCTATGGTCAATTAAAATCTTAAAGTCAATGATTTGATCCTCTAAAATAAGATCAAGTTGCTATCCTCTATGAGTTTGTTCCTCTAGAAACATTCAATAAATTTTATTATTGGAAAGAATAACTTATCTGTATTCCCTCTCATCAATCAAATTTGAAACAACTAAGCAATTATACACAAGGTACAGTGGTACACGCTTTGCTTGACAAAAAGTAGAACGTCGCATGCAACAATACATGTTTTGTTATAAGCAAAAAAAAAAAATACAAAATTACATGCTAAAATATTATATAGATCACATGACTCCTTTATCAAAATTTCAAGATCATCCAACAGACATAAAAAAAAAGCTATATAAAGACTCATCAACTCACTGTTTTATTTATCACACAGTGCAACGTTGAAACAAATTCGTGAAAAAACTTTATAGAATTAACTTGAGAAGAAAAAGAAAATAACTTCAAAACAAAAAACATCTTGAGAAGAATATCTATTGAAAGTCAAGAAACAAACAAGTGATGTCATTCTAATAAAATTTATGTTGAGAGATTCAAACACTTCTTTATGCTTAGATATGGTTACATTCATTGTTATGATATTTGTAAACATCTCATCATTTATCAATATATGTGATTGTATTCTTATTTATTGGTATATTTAGTAAACAATCACGAGTTTGGTTCACTTAAGAGATTACACTCGAAAAATCTCGGGGATAGATTTGTGCATGGATGTTTTGAGAAAATATTGTGTGTTTGAAAGGGTGGTTTTGTCTGATCCGTGAGAACTCAAGAACAATGTGAAGAAAAATGGAAATGTGTAGAAAAGTGTGAAGACTTAGGATGAAAAGCCATAAAAATGCAATTAAAGCAATGAAATAAAATGGAAGTAAAGTGTTTGCATTAATATAAAATGGTACACATAATCATACATTTTTCACTGAATCTGTGAATGACTGTGACTTGGATATTGAATTCTATAGAGAACTTAATGAGAATTTGCGACCCTTATCACAATGCAGAGATTCGATTTGTATACAAGTGAAAAATAAATATCAACAAAGGTTACTTTCTCAGCACTCAACATGTTCACAAGTACGTGGGTTACTGGCCTCTATATGGCTTCCACTCATGTTCCATGTTTGAACTGCTTCAAATCTTCGCCTATGTTGATAATTGCCTTTAAATCTCTCAACTGCCTCTGTCAAGAGCCTCTAGTCAGCCCCTATAGTTTGTTGTCAAAGCATCCTTAGTTTGGTTGGACTTCTAGACTTAAAAATACACTAAGTCCCCAACTTGATGGACATATCGAACTTGACACATGTCAACATGTAGATTCGAGTAAACCTTTTCGAGATTCAGGACATGTTTTGAAGAAAAAGTGTTTTTAATCTTGTGGATATGTTCCCGAGACTCCTCTAAACCAGGCTTAATGTAATTTCGAAAATCACAGGCTAACAAATTCCCCAAAAAAATTCCATTTTCGATCATATTCAAAGGATGGAAGAAAGGTGGCTTTTTTAGTAACTACATCAATAATGTTTAGGGAAGTCTGCTTACGTCATGGTTATCATGACCACTTTCGACTAAACCGTCACGTCAGTGTACATGTGTGCACTCAACCATCATTACTTCACTTTTCAAGACGTTGTGGGCCACAAAATCAATTTCATAATGAAAAATATCATTTAATTTATTTTTTAAATAAAAAAATTTAAGCTCCACTTGTCCAAATTCAATGGAGACATTGAAACATTTTTCCATAATAAAAACACCTTCACTCTCTCATTTTCCCTTTTTCCCTATTCTCAGGTTTTAAAACCCTAAGCGTCTTCAACCTTTGTGTCTTAATCATCTTCTTTTTCTTTTGAGAGATTCCAAAGAAAACTAATGGCTTTAAGTTCCCTCACTAAACGTCAACCACAGGTTCCTTCTGCTGCAAAACTCAATGGTCCCATTTTAAAAAATGGTTGCACTTACGTCCCATAACCCCCTTGCAAGAAGAGAAAGCTGGTGTATAGTTTTCTTATGTACTAATTCCTTACTCCATTTTAGGTACTATTCACAATTTCATGGGTCCTCTACCTATGCTAAATAAGAAACCAAAGAACTTGGAGAGCTTTTTTCCTTGTTTCTCATCATGAAACCCCTTACGTTTGAGGATGAACCTTTTGATTTCAATTTCATGAAAAACTGTGTATTTCGCTCATCTTTTTCGATCAATAATGCTTCTTACATCATTTGGATGGATTTCCTACGTATAAATCTCACATGTTGGTCACTACCATTTGTTTCTGGGAAACCTCGACCAACACATTTTATCTGCCATGTGGAATGGTTACCCCCATTCTATTTGACATAGCAGCAATTATTGTCCTTCAACCAATTGGGGAAACCTTCGACCCCACTCTGAAGAAAAAAACACAATTAACTAATTGGGTCCAATGCTCTGCTAGGGTATGAGAACCATGGGCAAAAGGGGTGTCGGCCGACCAAAACTTGCGGTGGTGGCACGTTGGAAGGGGGTGGAAAGGACCATTATGACACAAGCGAAAGTTGAAACTGTTTCTCCAGAGATTATAAACCATGTGGTGGAAGAGAAGCCTAAGAGTCCTCTGATGGCGACACAAAGTTCAACGGAAAAATCACCAACGATTGTTCAAGGAATAGAGGAGGAAACACAACCGAAACCAGAGGAGCGACATAAGCCTTGGGTGGAAATCATTCAAGGGAATCACAGTCTAAATCGAGGTATGAATGTTGAGTTTATTGCTCCGAATGTTGTTAATGGAGATGTTGAAGTCATGATTGATGAGTCTGATATAGAGGATAAATTAGAATTCTGGGAACACGCCATGATTTTATTTGCTCTTGGGGATTCATTGTCAATGAATGCGGTGAATAAATTCATGGAGAAAATGTGGAATTTCGTCTCCCTCCCGGATCTATTTTACAACGATGAAGGCTACTTCATTGTGCGGTTTAAAAATCATGAGGATAGAGAGAATGTTATGTCCCAAGGACCCTATTTCATCTATGGAAAACCAGTGTTTCTTAGACAATGGAGCCCAGATTTTGAGATGAAAGAAAATCTTCTTAGGGTGCTTCCGTTGTGGATTACTATGCCAAACCTTCCTCTACACTTGTGGGGGACAAAAGTCTGTCCAAAATTGCCAGTGCTATAGGAAAACCAATCACCAGTGATGAGTGTACTGCAAAGAAACTTAGAATATCTTATGCTCGTGTATTGGTCGAGGTGGATATCACGCAAAAGCCTAGAGAGATGGTTTGTATAAGAGATCCTAAAGGTAAGATGCTTGAACAGAGGGTAAAATAAGAGTAGATGCCTTTATATTGCCAGAAATGCTTGAAGATAGGGCATAACTGCTCTCTTAAGAAACAACCAGCCAAGAAGAAAGTGTGGCAACCTATCACAAGCAAAGCTAAAGTTGAAGAACCCCCTAAAGAAGCACCAAGTCTTAGTCTTGAGAAGGAGAGTGAATTGGCTGTAGAAGAAGAAAAAGTAGATCAAGAAAGGATCTCCCAGGATGAAAACTGGACTGAGGTTACTAGAGACAAGGGGAAAAGATCAGTGATTCATACACCTAGAAGTTCCTTTGTTGCCTATCAAAACCCCTTTACACCCCTTAGGATTGGAGATTGTCCTATGGGGAACCAGAGTTTGGGCCAATGATTGTTACGTGGAATGTTAGAGGTATCAATAAAATGGCTAGGCATAGGGAGGTATGTGCTTATGTGTCTTCCTTTAATGTCCCAATTGTTGCTTTACTTGAAACTAGGGTCAAAGTGAATAAAGCTGTGAGTATTAGGAAAAGTTTTGGAAATAAGTGGCAATTTGCTGATAATTATATGAATCATGCTAATGGTAAAATTTGGGTTCTTTGGGACCAGAATGTGGTGGACCTAAAAATTTTACAAACCAATGAACAATTCTTGCACATGGAGGTTTATGGGCTGGATAAAACACTTCAGTATGTAGTTACAGTGGTCTATGCTTTCAATCAGCTGGAGAAGAGGAAGATCTTATGGAAAGAGATTGAGAAGTTGGGTAGTAATATGAATAGGCCTTGGATTGTAATGGGGAATATGAATAATTTTCTGAATTCTCAAGATAGAATAGGAGGAAATCCTATTACTGAAGCTGAGTTCAGAGATCTTGAGGATATGATGAATATGGTTGGGCTGACTGAAGTGGATTCTAGAGGAAGTTATTACACATGGAACAACAAGCATACTACAGGTGTTATATACTCTAGAATTGACAGAGTGGTGGCCAATACAGAGTGGTTTCAACTGTTTCATGATCATTATGTGGAGAACCTTGCTCCTAACATCTCTGACCATACCCCTGTCAAGATTTGTAAGTTTAATCAATGTAGTAGGAAAAGGTTTATGTTTAAATTTATCAACTGTTCTGCTAAAGATCCTTCTTTTTTACAGAGTGTTTCCAATAGTTGGAGCCTAGAGGTGCAGGGGTGACCTATGTATAGACTCTGGATCAAATTAAAGAGACTTCAGCCTGTCCTTAAGCAGTTGAGTAGGAAGTATACTGATATCCACATACAAGTCATGCAAGCTAGACAAGATTTGAGTCAGGCACATGTTAAGCTCCAACAAGATATGTTTGATATGCACTCTTTGGAGCAAGTGAAGACCTGTACTGATAAGCTTATGAATTTGAGTCAGATTGAAGAATCCATAATGAGGCAGAAAGCTAAGATTAAGTGGTTACAATTGGGAGATAATAATACAGCCTATTTCCATGCTTATGTTAGGGACAGAAACAAGCAAAATGCCTTGAATACTTTGGAGTCTTTGAATGGTGAGATCCTAAGTAGCCCCAGGGAGATGGAGAATGAGATTATTGGTTTTTACAAATCCCTGGTGGGTACTAAGGCTAGTGTTCTAAAATGTATAGATATCCCTACTGTGAGAAATGGTGATACCTTGTCTAGGGAAGAGGCTCGGTATCTGATTAGGCCCATTGATGTGAGTGAGATTTGGAAAGCTCTTTGTAGTATTGGGAACTCTAAGGATCCTGGATTGGATGGGTACAATGCTTACTTTTTCAAGGTTGCCTGACCTATTATGAAGAATGATGTTATAGAAGCAATTATGGAATTCTTTCAAGAGAACTAGTTGTATAAAGCTTTTAATTGCTCCCTAATTACTTTTATCCCTAAGAATCCTGCAGCCAAGACAGTCAAGGATCTGAGGCCTATATCCTGCTGTAGTACCTTCTACAAGATAATCTCTAAGATTCTTACTTACAGACTTGGGATGGTGTTAGGCAATATTATAGATGACACTCAAGCTGCTTTTGTGCATGGTAGAAACATTCAAGATAATATCATTCTTGCCCAAGAGCTTGTGAGAGGCTACAATAGGAAAAATATTTCCCCCAGGTGTTTAATTCAAATGGATATTCAGAAAGCGTATGACACGGTTTATTGGAATGCTCTGGCTCAAATTATGGCTGAACTGGGATTTCCTCAAATATTTTCTAATTGGATTATGACTTGTGTTTCTTCAGTTTCCTACAAGTTTGCCATTAATGGTTCCACTTCCAAGCTGTTGATAGCTAAGAGAGGGTTGAGACAGGGAGATCCTATCTCACCCCTTATGTTTGTTATCATTATGTAGTACCTGCATAGACTCCTTCAAAGATTGAATATGAATCCTAATTTCAACTTTCATCCAAAGTGTGAAAAGCTCAAGAGTATTGATCTCTGTTTTGCTGATGACATATTGATGTTTGTGAGAGGAGACATTGGATCAATTCAATTGACTATGAGTTAAGTTGAGGAGTTTACTGAAGCTACAGGGCTTCATATGAGTATCCCCAAGAATTTCATCTATTTAGGAGGAGTTGACTCATATACCATAACTCATCTGCATCAGGCCACTAGTTCAAAGTAGGTGCTCTTCCCTTCAAATATTTGGGAGTTCCCCTTCACAGTAGGAAGTTGTCAGTTTCTAGTTGTCAACCTCTGATAGAAAGAATGACTATGAGACTGAGACATTGGTGTAGTAAGATGTTATCTTATGCAGGGCGAATTCAACTGGTTAGAAGTGTCATATATGCTATAACTAATTATTGGATGTAGGTATTTTTGTTGCCTAAGAAAGTGATCAAGCACATTAATAGTTTATGTAGGAAGTTTATCTGGATTGGTAAATGTGATGGCAGCAAGAAAGCTCTAGTGGCCTGGGATAATGTCTGTGACACTGTTGCAGCTGGTGGTTGGAACTTAATTGCTCTCAGGGAGTGGAATATAGCGTCCATAGGCAAACTGTTGTGGAACCTGTTTGAGAAGAAGGACCGGCTGTGGATTTAGTGAATTCATGCTTACTATCTGAAAACATGTAATATTTCTACTTACCAACCTCCTATACACAACTCCTGGTTTGTGAAAACTCTGTTTAAGCATAAAGATGTGATTATGAGCAAAAGAGGCTGGCAGGAATTCCATATGAATGGGAAGTATAACACGGGGAAGATGTATAGGATGTTAAGAGGGGAAAAACCAAGTGTGGAATGGAGGAAAGTGATATATGGTAATTTAGCTAGACCTAGGGCAATTTTCTGTTTGTGGTTGGTGTGCCTTAATCGACTGCCTACTAAAAACAGATTGAGGAACCATGGCATACAAAATGATGGAGTTTGTGTGTACTGCAAGGAACATAAAAACGTACCTCACTTGTTCTTTGATTGTGCTGCTACGAAGTTAATTTGGACTGAAGTTCTGCATAGGTTTGGATGGAACCATATGCCTGATGTGTGGAACACAGAGATTCAGTGGATCCTGCATCATTCTAAAGGAAAAGGGAGTAAAGCTAAAATTCTCAAAGCTGCTGTTGCTGAGGTGATCTACCACATTTGGGCTATTAGGAATAGACTTGTGTTTCAAAATGGGGATATTCATGAGTTGAAAAGTGACAATGTCATAGATATGGTAACTGGTAGAGTTAGTTCTAATAGGAAGCTTAAAGCTTTTTGTAATAGGCTTTAGGTTGTTTTGTGGTTGTTTGTCCATTTGTTGTCTGGATTGGTTAGATCGGCTTGTAATCCTGGTTTTCTTTGGTAATAATATTATCCTTTTCAAAAAAAAAACTAAACATAACTTCACATTCTCACACACTAGTTTTAGTTCTTTTATCAAAGACCATCATGCCTCTACCGACAGCGTAAGCGCCCAGGAGCATATATTATTCCTTACCCTCTAGCTATCTCGCTTTGTTTTCTATTCCGGTTCTCTTCAAATAGCCAAGAAGTTTATTCCTCTGGCCACCCAGCTTCCTAAAAAAGAAACATTTGCTAAGGCAAATTAATTTAGGCTCGCCTGTATGAATCCTTAGGGACTCCCTCTCTTGAACTCAAGGCACGAGAAGATCCCAAGGAAAATTTATGATTTCTGGCCCTCTCTGGATTTTACGAGTGTAGCTTAATGCCACCTTTAAACCCTCCCTCGGTGATAATATTCCATCTGATTTAGAGAGGAGAGTCGAGGGACTAAGGCTTGCCATGGTCACGCCAGATGAGGGAAACTCTCCATCAAAAGAAGTATTCGAGAAATACTTCTTCATGCTCTATAATTGCTACTCATTTATCTCGACTATGGCATATTTTGTAAATCAAATCTATGGACTAGACTAGTTCAGGATGACATTCTCAACCTCTTTTCTTGAGGACCAAATACGACACTTGGATTGAATTTTTTAAACCCTCCATCTTGTCGACTAGAATCTCCTCTTCCAAATCAAGTATCCGGGTGGCTACCTATTAACCAAATTTGGTAGCCAAGTAGTTTAGCTTCAGCCAATTCTTGCCAAAATCTTTTTTTCCAAAGAAGAGTTAGTCTTACTGGCCACTAATGAGCCAAATGAAAAATGGTACCAAAAGTGTTAATACTTTTACACCAAAAAATTCATGCATCTAAATCCTTTCGAATTATTCTCTTCTTTCCATTATACACAATAATTTGAAGATTGGTGGTTTGCCTAGTATCATGGTGTGATGGATCCTTTGATTATGCTTCATCGCCTAACATTTGCCTTTTCGTTTCTGCAGAGTCAAAAGAAGAAAAGAAGAGGTACACACATCAAGGAAATTTAAGCTTTCCAACATTATTTTGAAACTTTATATAATCCATGTGATCTTAGTCAAACTGTCTAGATAGGTATAAATTTAAAACTTTATGTAATCCATATCTAGATAAGTAACATTATTTTGAAACTTTATATAATCCATGTGATTTTAGTCGAATATTTTGTAAATCAAATCTATGGAACTGAAGTTTCCACTACTGCCACACCAACAAAAAAGAAAGCCAAGAAAAACCAGGAAACTAAAGTTTCCGACAATGAAGAGACACGGGTTTAACTTACTTTCTTATTGTCTTTTATCTTTTCATATTTATCCTTTATGATGCTAACAATTATGAATACCTTAGTCTGCACAAAGGATTTTAGAAGAAAGCAAAGAGATGGAATCCACTACTGAGAGTAACAAAAGTTTGATTTCGACTTAACCCGTCCCCTCTAAATATCAAACCAGCATGGCCGATAGAGTTGCAGCCTCAAATTTCAAGGATGCGAAGAAGGACAAAGCTTCAGCTGAGACTTTTGAACATCGATAGGCTAAGAAGAAAAATAAAAACAAAGAAACATGCTTCTGAGGCCAGCCCTAAAAAAGTAAAAATGAAACCAATTTCACTATCGATGATAAAGGGAATGGAAAGGAAAAATGCTCTCAAATAACCAGAAAGGAAAAAGAGTGAACAAAGAAAAACCTACCTTGAAAAAGCCTAGAAAATGCCAATAAGGTCATTATTTCAAGGTCACTGAGGTATCTTTAGATTTATTTTCACCCCCCCCCCCTTCGATCTCCATCTTACATTCCATATTCTGATTCAAATTTTTTCACAGGAGCAACCTCTTTCTGTTGAATTCCCACAACCAAAACTTGGTAATCCTCCATCACTAAACGTCAATTCAAGTATCCATTGGTCGATTCCTATAACAACAAGCTCTCCATCAGTTCAACCAACAACAATTGACAATCCAGTCGGAGGGACATTTATTAATAAACCCAAGAAAGTAGTCGAGAAAAATAATGTTGATTTATCCAACAAAATGGATGAAGACTAACATTTTAGGCCCTCATCTGATGGGCCAAGCCATCAAAGCCCTAAAAACCTTGATCAACAGTCGCCTAATCAATAGAAAGGTGCTCTAACACCAGAGAATTAAAATATTGGTCAAGACTCTTGGGTACTCTTAATTAAGGAGGACTAGAGGATGACCGGGAGAAGAACCTTGTCGAAGCTTTTAAGATACTCTTGGGTAGCCAAGAGACTCAAGTTAAGAACTCCCTACATGTTAACCTGGTCCATGCAATGAACCTTCTGGTGATTTCTTCACTGAGTTAAGGAAATAATTGAAAACAAAAATTGTTGATATGGATCTAATTCAGACCCTAGAAGACAATCTTGCTGGTCTCTATGAGATTAAGGGATTATTGGAACAACTGAACAAGCCAGAGGCGCCCGACTTCATTGCCATCTTCATTCTTGAATTTGAGTCGTTTCTTGAGCAGACTGCTCAAAATGACAAGCTTAAAAATTAATATGCTAATATACTCGATTGACATACTAATGTTATGTCTTGGGAAAGGGACTTAGTCATTCAATCTCAAACTCGAATCAAAGAGTGGGAAACAAAAGATAAAGAATATATGAATCAGCTGGCTACTTGTGATACCATCATTCTAAAGTGGAAGGAACAAATGGACGAGCTATAATAGAAAATTGAAGCAGCAGAAAAAGAGAAAACAGATATTAAAGCTTCCCAACTGGCTTCTATTGAGGAAAAACTAGTTGAGGAAGCCAAGATTGGTATCTAACATGTTAAAACACTTGTGCAATGAGGAAAGAGCTCGACAAACTGAAGACTGAGGATTCCATGAATGACAAAAATCTTCAACTTGCCAAGATGCGCTTCGAGAAGATGAAAATTGACTTCCCATTTTGAATGTTTAACTTTCTTTATTTTCCTTTTATTGTATTAATGGTTGCTTGTCATTTTGGCATCTCTAAAGTTTAATGTATGCTATTTTAGCATTATATTCCTTTATGAATTATTATTCTATTATTCGAACCTCTTACATCACAGGCTTGTACTGCTTTAAGTACTTTCCATTTATCCTTAGGATTCGAACTTCAGGACCTACCTCTTTAACTTCATAGGCATTATTTAAAAATGCCTGGCTAATTAGAAACGAACCTTCCCAGGTTGGTAACCATTTACCCAAAGTTCTATCATTTCGATCCATAGGTAAAAATGATTATTTTAGGCATAGTCACTAACTGTAAAAGCCTTTAACTTAACTTTTTTTATTGTAAGCCTTTGACTTTTTTTATCTTATAAGAACATTTAGAGTATCTAACCTCTATTCATTTAAGTCGACAACTTGTCTAACATCATATTCCAATAATGGTCAATGGAATTTTGACTTTCCTTTGGATTTTAACTGACTGTAAGTAAATCTCAACATGCAAGACTGCCTCATGACCAAATGTCACTCGAAAAGGAGTATAATTAATTTTTTTTTCATTCACCTTCCCTATCTACAAGTCAAAATGTATTAGCATGACATTGTAATTATAACAGATACAAAAATTTTACTTCTATAATCCATAAACCAGCAGGAAGTTCACTCATCTTAAGTTATACATGTCATATTATCCTACAAACATGATGAAAGAAGCTATTGAAAAATAAACAATGATTCATAAACAATGTAGTTCACTTCTTAGGTTATACATTCACTCATATTAAGTTATCTTTTAAACAAATTTGGAAACATAAACTATTGAACCATGTAAGAACCTATATTATAAATTGTGAAGACTAAAATGTAACGTAATCATTTCCTAAGATTTGATGGACTTAAATCACATTCTGTAAGCTTTGGTGCAACAAAGGTAAGCATTCGAAGAAGACGAGTTCGCTGCATGAGTTCGATGTTTCTAGTTTGCATGTTTGTGAAGAAAGGTTGTCGAAACGTTAATGGAGAGTGGGATATATGAGAGAGATGTTAGGGTTTTATTTTGAGAGAGACGGTTGTTATGTTTTGAAGCGAGACAACTTCGCTTATGTGTGTGTGTGAGTGTGTCTATATATATATATCATCTTTCACCACGGTTGATAATAGAAACTGTGATGAAATGTTAGCACCTTACACTAAGGTTGATAATATGAACCTTGATGAAATATAAGGAAAAACCCTTTTTGCAACAAAAAAAAAAAGAAATTTGTTGGTGCCAAGATGTGAACTCTTACACTCCAAATACATTTCACCACAGTTGTTAACATTGACCGTAGTGAACTGTCTTTTAGTAAATAACAAAAATAAAAGGCTCCAAAAAATGAGTTATTAATACGGTTAATAGAACGGCCGTAGTAGCGAATGACCATGAACTGCATTTGTTTCTCCATATTCTTTTGATACAATTTTGGCGTTATCGCCGTCCAGTTTCTGATGACGTTTCGTTAGCATTTGCTCATGGACAACATCGTTTTGTGGCAGATCTCTTGGGTTTGCCACTATAGGAATGATCGACTGCGTTAGGTTAACTGGTGTATTCTTGCAATCACGGGTGTGACGTCCATTACAACCACAACTGAAGCAAATAATGTGAAGACATTCATATTGCATGTTGTACCAGTGGCCATTAACATTGACCTTTTTGACAACCAGCAAGGTCAAATAAATCTCCATGCAAATTCTCGCAAACCTTACCTTTTCTACATCCAGGGTGTTAGTATCTACCTTAACAGGAGTACCCACAATAGATGTATAATCAAGAAAGACATTTTTATCATAATATAATAAGTTAAGCCCTAGAAATCGAATCCAAACCAGAGTCTTCTCCAGGAACGGCTCAACCCGCTTAGAGGCCCAAAGAAATTTTTAAAATGAGGCTTTCAAAATAAATAAATAAAATCAAATTTTGTACTTGACAAGAGTTGAACCAAAGATTTAAAAGATATGTGGTCTCTCTTCTACCAACTCTATAATGATATTTTATGTAAGAAATATGTCATTTAAAATATTTATGACCAAATTAAAAAATTTTGAGACCTTTTTATAGCCCAAATTTTGAGGTCTAAAGCCCTTGCTTGGGTCACCTACCCTTGGGCCGACCCTGGTCTTCTCCACCTTTGTGAGAGGAGATGCAAAGTCCGGAGTTCATCTAGCCACTGCCAAATAATGGTCAAACAACATCCACGGGTTTTCTGACATATTTTTCTATCTATCTACGAGTAATTCACACTTAACCATAAAGAAACCATTGTCAACGTCCATGATCTCAAAATCTCTTGTAAGTTTCTACATCTTCTTCAACATATCCTTCATCAAATGATGATAGCCCGCATTCTTTACATGGGCTTTTATGACTAGTGTCTCCTTCTAAAGATTGCACAGTTCTTGAAAAAGATTCTCGTCCATCGTGACCTTTGACAACAATCAATTTTCTCCTTCAAGAAACTTTCATAAGTACCGTTTCAATCATGTCCACTATCTCTTTCACAGTAGTGGCTCCTTGACCTTCAGTGAGAATATCTCGAAATGACGGTCTAGGAGACTTATTTACACGTCCATCCAGTAGTTTGACCCACGGCGACAGAGTGAAAGTGACAAAAATAAAAGGCTCAATGCAAAAACTTTTCCGCTATTAAAAAATTGTTAGGTATTAATGTGGCTCGAGTACCTATGCAACAACTTATATTATATAAGTAAATAAAAATGCAACACCTTATATAATATAAGTAAATAAAAAAATAAAAAAATATTATCTAAATAAAAAAATAGATAAAGAGGAAAACTTTATAGATATGTGGTATTTAAATTTAAAATAATTTTTTAAATAAATAAATATTAACTAAATAAAAAATATTATCTCAATCACGTGATAGCACGTGTCGGTGGTAAGCACGTGTATGTTTCTAGTATCAAACTAAATGCAAACAATAAGAAAATTCCAACACCAATACACCTATTTTCCCTCAGGATAAGTCTCATAAGTTAGAACAATCTATGGATTCCGAGCCATTGGAAAAGTGAGAATAGTGCAAATTGGTGAAATCTAAGAAAGCAAAATATTTTGAAAAGAATTTCGAATTCTTTGAATGATTTTTGAAATGGTGTGGGAATTGGTAAAAGTGGAAATAATATTTATAAATAAAAATTTGAGAAACACAATGTTCTTGCATAGATCTTCATTTTTATGAAGTAATATATTACTATTTGAAACTTTGAAGAAAATGAAATTATGAGTAAGCAAATGAATATAGTCTTGAAAAGGAATATATTCAAATACGTTAGATTTGAGTACATTTTTTTCGTTCTTAAAAGGGAATTATTATATGGTAAAATAATATAATAAAGTATTCTTACAAAAAAAAATATATAATAAAGTATTTTGAAAATCATGTCATTAAAAGGATTATTCCTTTTATAAAGCTGTTTGTTTTTGGCATATTATTAATTTATCATTCATATCCCCCATTTTCACTTTGGCCATATAAACAATGATAGCATTTTCACTTTGGCCATATAAACAATGACAGGACCATGAACGGAAATTCATTGGAAATTATATGTAGACACAAAAACATGGGTGAGTTGAGTTTTATAAATTTTGGACATTTTAATATTGCTTTCCTGACTTTTTTTTTTTTTGGAGACTTATGACTAACTAAGATTCTCTAGTCTACAAGTGTATAATATCCTAATAACTCCATCCTTGAAGCCTGCTGTAACCATAATGATAGTTTTATGTGAGTATTTGAAATGATCATCAGATTTCTTATTAAGATTATTTTAAAATCCTAACTTGAAAATTATGGGATTTTAATGTGATTTGACTAAGGGATCAAATTGATAGGAATACTTGATGACTAAGGGTGTGTTTGGATTGACGGTGAACAGAATTGATTCTAGCAGAATTGAGTTTGGTAGAATTGATTTTAATAGAATTGAGTTTAGCAGAATTGATTTATGTTTGGATACATTTAATGAAAAGTAAGTTAAACAATAAATTTCAGTGTAAAAATCACCCAGAATCAATTTTGGAGGTAGAAGCTACAAATTCTAGCTTCAAGTAGAATCAATTCTGGAGGTAGAATCAATTTTACTTTTGATAAAACAAACACCTTAAAATCACCCATAATCAATTCTACACCTCTAGAATTGATTCTGGGTCTTCCAAAAGTTAATCCAAACATGCTATAAGTGATTTTAAATATAAAAGTGATGTTAGTAATATTGTATTGTTTGAATATAAAAACATTTTTTAAAAAGTTTGTTATTTAAAATAATTTTATTTAATTTAATTAATAATGAAAGATATTGTAGTGAAAAAAATGGAGATGAAGAGAGCTACGCAACAAAAAATAACATAAATAACGTATATTAAAGAGAGAAGAGATAAAATATTGCCCCAAAGATTTATACAGTTCTAACATAACTATTTGACTTATTCATGTCCTCAAGAGTTTTATTTTTAGTGTTTCACTAAAATCACACTTAAGCATTTTACATGATTTTGTCCATAACCCTTCAACAACAAACACATAGAGCTTTGATAGTAGATAAGCTTAAGAACCAACAAACAGAGCTTTTATACGAGCGTAACTCAAAAACATTGAAACAAAGCTTTTACACTAGCGTAACTTAGGAACATTGAAACAGAATTTAAGTCTCATATCAAAGTAAACTCAAACAAGTGGCTATAAGAAAGAAAACATTTGATAAGTCTTAAAGTATAAGAAAGTCATATCTCAATTAGTCTGAGTGAGCACTTTGTAAAGCATAAGGGTATTCTCATAAAAGTGCATGGCTAAATCACATACATACGAAAAAAATTTAACTAGTTTTTCTCAAGAAAACACTTTCAAAAATATCTTGAAGTCGTGTCAGATGAGTTGGAAGTTGTCTTAATAGCTCTGAGGATTTCTGTCTTTGTCAATCGATTGGAACCTTAACCCAATCGATTGGGCCAGTTAAAAAATACACCAAAAGCGATTAGAACAACATCTTAATGAGGTGTAGCGGCTATATATCTTTCCTTTCCTTTTTTTTAACTTGGTATTCGATTAATGTGAAGGCAACCAATTGATTTGTATATGTTGCAAATCGATTGACAAGTCATAAATTATCCTTAAATATTTTTCTTTCTAAGCCAACCTCCGACTTATAAATAGAGGTCCCTTCCCACTTTCAAAGTCATCTGGAAACGTGTTTCATTTCACACATCTCACACACTCTCTCTCTAAAAAATCACTGTTGTTTACTTTCACTAAGAATTTAATCGAAGTACTTTTTGAGAAAATTATTTTACAAGTGAGGAAGTTGTAATTCTAGATGGGTAAAATTCTAAGTTCCCCAAGGAACTTTTATTTATACCTTGGTTGAACATTTTATCCACTTAGGAATTATTTGTTTGGGTTCAAAGCTAAACCCGTAAAAAGCCTGGGTTTGGGATTTGTGTGATCAAAGTCTCTTATTTAGGTTCGAGATTAAACCGTTGTTAGACGATTGGCTTCGATCTAAAGGGGGTGAATAACTCACAATTTTTACAACGAAAAACTTTTGGAAAATATATATTTTCAAGAATATAGTGCATCGGAAAAACGACTCGGATCGAATCGTCTAACCGAACCTACTATCGAAAAGTTATATGTGTAAGTAAACCTTTTGGAATGATAATGAATACAAATCGTTCAACAATTATCAAGTCACAAATCAATCAAATGCAAAGCAATTCGTAATGCTTATTTCCAATAAACACAAAGTGATAAAATACACACAAACAATTTATCGAACATTTTGTTTGAGATTGATTGTTCGAACTGCAGTAAAGCAGAAAGAAGCAAAAATTTAGTTTTGGAAGGATTCCCTATGAGATTTATATCGCCTCCACGGGGATCGGTACGAGGGAAATAATGTTGTTCAACGGTCTCTACATTTTTAAACTTGTGGTGATTAAATTGGTTGAGAGATCAAAGGTAACATAAATAAAGTCTGAAAATATAAATACTGAAAATATAAAGTAAAGACTTTAAAATAAACAGAGCCTTGTTGGGATTTGATCTCATCAATTGATAACACATGAATTCTTCTAACCAGTTAAACACAAATCAATCATTCATCTAATATCCTCACATATCACCCACGACAGTTCCTCAGGAACAGTTAAACCTCCTTTGGAAATATCTAAGTTCGCAGTGCAAACTCATTCTTCACACAGCGAACTCCTTCGCTACAGCCTCGCACAGGGAACTTTGGATCCTTTTCCTACTACCATCCAAGGTTTCCTCTTTGCAGGGACCTCGCTGCAACTTCGCACATCGAACATTCGTTGGCTGCTCGCTGGTGTTCGCACAGTGAACATGCTCATTCTTCTTCATTTCTTTGGCTTCCTTGTCCAATCATTTGTGTCTTAATCATTGATGTTTTATGCCTATATCATGCACAATAACACACACATCAAGGCATCCAAAGGTATTTGTAATATGTTGAAGAATCACACAAGAACAAGAAATAAATCCATTAAAACATGAGAAATGAGTTGAAAAGTGCCAAGAAAGATGGTTCAATTTAAGTCAAAGTTTGCACTTAACATTGATCACGTTTGGAAATCGATTTATTTTGTTGATGTAAAAAGCCAACCACAATCAAAGTGATTGTGATTATATCAACAACAACAATTTAAAAGACAGTTGAAAACATTTTCCAATCGAATTAATCGAAACAACAACGAAATCGATAATTTTCAAGAACAAGAATTAAAGAAAATTAAAGCGGTAAAGAGACACAAAAATTTGTTTAGGCATTTCCCCAATCGGCCTCGCTATGGGTACGTCTGCCCTTAATTCGAAATCGAATTGAGATACATGTAATTAATCTTAACTTTGCAAAAATGTTAATACAATAGATGAATAACTCAAACCCCAAAATCCTTATGATTTGTGTTGATTCTTGCACCTCCAAACCCTTGATCAAAGCTTGATCAAGTGACCAACAATGCGGATAAAATCCTTCGATTATCTCGAGCACGCAACTTGTTGAAACCCATGATTCCCGAACATAATTCACCATCTCGCGCAAATCCCTTGCAAGGAAACCACCTTGTCCCAAAGCCTTTACTCGGTTGAATCTATGTTGACGTGATATTGTCCAAAACCTTCAAATCACACCGATCTGAAGGAAAACCCCACCTTGGTTTTCTTATTTGAAACACACAAAGTTCCCAACCCAATATTCTCGGTTACACCAAACCTAAGTGAACATTATCAACCCTAATCTAGATGGTCACCCAATCGATAAATGATTATGTGTAGTTCAATTGTGTGTATGCATAGAAGAAAGGATAAGATGATGGGCAACTTTGTAATATGGTTTTGTTTAGGTTTTTACTCCTTAGAAAACCTTGTTGAAAACTAGAAGAAGGTGCATGTATGAGTATATATAGGTATGTGTGAGAATGAGTAAAAGGAATACAATAAGTTGGAGTAAAAATGAAATTCTTAAGGTCAGAACACGTATAGGTCGGCCTATGAAGGTCATGGGTCGGCCTATGTAGGTAATCAGGTCAACCTGTGAGGCAGCCTATGAGGCGACCTGTGGGTAGAGCCTACAGACTTCAATACTGCTTCATGGGTGTCGACCTGAAGAAGTTTTGTGTCGGCCAATACTGAAACAAAAATTCGTATAGATCGGCTTGATCATGCATGTGTCAGCCTGAACTGACTTGTTTGCCTAAAAACATGTTTTTCAATGAAATTGTGATGTAGACTCCTTTTCAAACTTATTTGAATACTTCCTAATGCAAGATGCTCATCTAGAATGAGAGGATGTCGTTCAATATACATAACACTACACTATCCTAGTTTTGACATCACTCAAAATACAACAAGCACTCACATACTCCACTTTTTTTATGATGGCAAAACATGAGACGATGCATTTCACGATGTTGTTGTCTTTTTGAAGACTCCCCTGAATGTGTGCATATTCTTCAACTTGTATACTTTCTCCCCCTTTGATAACATAAAAAAGAGAACAAGCAAACTGTGTGAAGTATCAATAAACACATACAAATTCAATATACCACATAGAGGCAATTTGTAAATAGAAGATAATCAACACGATAACACTCACATAGAATGATATGCACATTGATTTAGAATGCCTAAACATAAATATAACCACATCAAGTAACAATGGAACACAATTGCTACATGTAATGCTATAATAAGATACACAAACATGAATAATGAAGGATACAATGTAAGCACAAACCCTTAAGCTGCTACAAAAACGACATGATTACGTGGCATATGCTTTTGGTGCTCCCGAAATGCTGCACACGCATGTGCTCTAGCAAGGCGATAGACAAAGTCATTACCACTCAAACCAAAAACAGAGATGTAACTTTAACAATGACACACAACAAGAGTTCATTTAACATCATAACATGTTCGACCAAAGTTCATGAAGAAATACATAATAAGCCAATATGCACCAAAGAAAAATTTGAAGTGTATAGAAGGAATAGCACAATATCACTATAAACATATAATTGACAAAGATCAATAGAAATTCTTGGAAGTGAATATTAATGAACTTCTTCATATATAAAGGATATTAGCCATTTAGAACATTAACAACAAGTAATGTAAAAGAAAACTTACCAAGCAAGAGATAAAAAATGAAAAATATTACCTTTCATGTAGATTGATGAACCATGCACTCTTATGAGATAAAACTTCCAATGACGGTTAGAGTAAGAATATATAAATTGCATGCGATAAAATGATATGCTAGGAAAGATTAGAGATATCGAGTATCCCCAATTCCCTTCGGATGTTGAAAAAAGATTCGGTCGCAAGTGGTTTTGTGAAAATATCTGCAAGTTGATGTTTACTATCAACATGCTCGAATATGACATCACCGTTTCAAACATGATCACGTAGGAAATGATGGCAAATCTCAATATGCTTAGTGCGTGAATGTAGCACCGAATTCTTAGTTAGATTGATAGCGATATTGTTGTCGCGCAAGATGGGAATACGTTGCAAGTTTATATCAAAATCAAGTAATTATTGCTTAAGCCACAATATTTGGGCACAACAGCTACCAGCCGCAACATATTCCGCCTCGATGGTTGACAAAGCAACATAAACTTGTTTCTTGCTATGCCAACTTACTAAGGAATTTGAAAACATGTGGCAAGTTCCACTAGTGCTTTTCCTATCCAATTTTCAACTGGAAAAATCAGAGTCAGTCTAATCAACCAAGTTACAATCGCTTCCCTTAGAATACCAAAGCCCATATTGAGAAGTACCGTGAAGATACCTAAGAATATGCTTTACGGATTTTAAGTGATATTATTTAGAAGCCGATTGATAACAGACACACATGCATAGGCTAAACATGATATCAGACCTAGATGCGGTAAGATATAGAAGAGAGTCGATCATACCTCTATATTTCTTCACATCTACATCATTACCTTTTAGGTCCTTTTCCAAATTAGCATTTGTGGCCATAGGTGTATCGATAAACTTTGCATCTTCCATGCCAAAGCGCTTTAGCAATTCTTTGCAATACTTCATTTGACACACCAATATACCCTCTTTCAATTTCTTGATTCAAAGCTCAAGGAAGTAATTCAACTCCCCCATGAGACTCATCTCAAACTCTCCTTGCATACGCTTAGAGAACTCTTCTACAAGTTGCATATTAGTTGATCCAAATATAATATCATCAACATAAACTTGAACTAGAAAGGTGTGCTTCTCTTGGCGCTTAATGAATATAGTGGTATCTACTTTCCCCTTTGAGTATCCTTGATCAATTAAAATTTTACTTAATCACTCATACCAAGCCCTAGGGGCTTGTTTACGACCATACAAAGCTCTTTTGAGCTTGTACACATAGTTTAGATACTCATGACTTTCACGTCCATTTGCAATAACTTAAAATTCTTAGCGCAAGCATAAGCTAGTATAATACGTATAGCCTCGAGGCGAGCCACCGGAGCATAAGTTTCCTTATAATTGATGTCCTCCTCTTGGTTATATCCTTGCGCCACTAGTCGGGCCTTATTACGGGTTATCACCCCATTTTCATCTAGTTTGTTCCTAAAAACGCATCTGGTGCCAATTACTTGATGATCTTTAGGACGAGGGACAAGGTCCCAAACGTTGTTTCTTTTGAATTGATTTAGTTCATCTTACATGGCCATAAGTCAATGCTCATCAAGCAATGAATCTTTAGCATTTTAGGCTCTACTTGAGACACAAACGCAAAGTGATAACAAAAATTACTTAATCTTACAGCGAGTAGTTACTCCCTTTGTGATGTATCCAAGTATGTTGTCTATAGGGTGACTCTTTGATGTCTTTTAAGTCAAAAGTAGACCTTTCACTGCAGCCGGACTTTCTTCCTTTTCTCTTCATGGTCGTCATCCTCTTTCTTATCATCGTCTACCGCTTTAGGTTAATCAATTCCTTCTTCGGTTCCGTTGAATATTTCTTGAGACGATACACCTACATCATGAAAAACAATACATTTTCCAACATCTCTTAGGTAGGACTCATCAAAAGCAATATGTGCAGACTTTTCAACTATAAGCAATCTCTTATTATAAACCTTATATTCCTTGCTATATTGTGAGTAACCGAGGAAGATACCCTTGTCGGCTTTTGCATCGAATTTACCAAGATTATCCCTACAATTATTCAAGATACAACATTTGCATCCAAATACATGTAAGTGAGAAACATTTGGTTTTCTACCTCTAAGTATCTCATAGGGGGTCTTGTCTAGAATAGGACGTATGAGTACCCTATTCATGAAATAACATGCCGTGTTAATGGCGTCCGCCCAAAAGTACTTAGGAAAATTACCTTCATTGAGCATAGTTCTCGCTGACTCCTCTAAAATTCTATTTTTACGTTCCACAACACCATTTTGTTGTGGCGTTTTAGGAGCGGAAAAGTTATCCTCAATACCATGTTTGTCACAAAATTTCTCAAAGAGGTGATTTTGGAATTCTCCTCCGTAATCACTTCGAATGGAAACGATTCTCAAATTCATTTTGCTTTGGAATAATCTAGCAAATTTCTTAAACATCAGGTAGGTTTCATCTTTACTTGTCAAGAACAAGACCCAACAAAATCTAGAGTAATCGTCTACAATAACAAAGCTATAGTAATTTCCACCTATGCTCTTGGTCCTAGAGGGACCAAAGAGGTCCATGTGGAGAAGCTCGAGAGGTCTAGAGGTAGAAACAAGGTTTTTTTTATTTAAAAGAAATTCTTGTTTGCTTCCCCTTTTGACAAGCCCCACATAGATAGTCTTAAGTGAAATTTAGTTTAGGTAGACCGATTACTAAATCTTTCAAGGATACTTTGCTCAATAGGTCAAAGTTAAGATGGGATAGGCGTATATGTCATAACCAAGAGTTTTCACTCATGGTGGCTAGACACTTAGTTCCACCCAAGGAAACTTCATCTAGATTTAACATATAAGTATTATTTACCCTCATACCTTTAAACACATATTATTTCTTTTCATCATGCACAAACAAGCAACAAGGTTTTGTAAAGGTCACTTTAAAACCCTTGTCACATAGTTGGCTTATGCTTAGAAGATTGTGTTTAAGGCCATCAACTAGCATTATATCAGAGATAGTAGTAGATGAGGGATTACCTACACTACCTTTTCCAAGTATAGAACCTTTGTTATTATCTCCATATGTGACTAATCCCTTTATCTTTGGCACGAAGTCGATGAAGAGGGATATGTCACCTGTCATGTGTCTTGAACATCCACTATCGAGATACGACATCTTTTTGGTAGAGTCAAGAAATTCAACCAGAAAATTTAAACAAAGGAAATAGGTACCTAATTTTTATTGGGTCCTTGATAGTGAGTGAGATCAAAGTTGCACTTAGGAAACCATTGAACAACTCCTTTAGGAACAAACAGTTGCCTAAATTTGCATCTTTCAGTGGTATGTCCCTTTTTGCAACAATAATGACAAGATAGGTTTTTATGAGACATGTCCTTACTATTTGAATTCTTATACATATGTCTATGTTTCCTTTTAGAGTGGTTCAAATTATTTTTAACCTTAGAAGAATCAATAGCAAACACCATCTTAGGTTGCAAGGCATCATCTAATTTGACTTCAAGAGATTTCACTCCCGCTTGTCTATTATGACAATATTCACAACCAAACCTAGGAGGTTTAATATCCTCACTCTTGTCACTTTAAATATCTATCATAGATTTCTTAATAGCTTCTAAATTTTTTTCGGATTCCAACACTTTAGCTTCTAAATTTAAAACCACTTTTTTATGTGAAGCTAACTTGCTAAAAGCTTTTAAGGCTTCTCTGTGTAAATTTTTAAAGGCCTTTTGTAATTCAAAATAGGATGAATCATTAATGGATTTAAGTTTATAGGAACTTACTAGACTTCCGGTCTCACGTGAAGCTAACTTGCTAAAAGCTCTTAAGGCTTCTCTATGTAGATTTTCAAAGGCCTTTTGTAATTCAAAATAGCAAGAGCTTTTCTAGACCCCCTAGAGGACTTGTGATGGCTCATTTCTTTATCTTTCAATCTCATGGGACATTCCGGTCTATAATGACCAACTTCACCACAATGATAACAAGATCTTCTAAGCTTGCTCTTTGCATTTTCATCATCCTTAGAGGAACTTGTCAACCTTCTAAACTTGGCTATGTTCTTGTCAGAATTTTTAACATCGTTCTTCCTTATATACCTCTGGTTTCTCCTTAAGAAAAACCCTATATCTTCCTCACAAGAATTCTTGTCATCATCACTCTCACCACCACAATGCTCACAATATAAAGGCCTTGAGCTAGAAGTCTTTAGAGCTATGGACTTTTTCTCGTATTTTTCTAAGCAAGTAAGCTCTTGCTCATGCTCTTCCATTCCCTACTTAAACATCTCAAAACTTTGTTAGTAGCATGTTCATGGGAAACGGGATTACCTAGTGCATTTAATAGATTCATGAGATGACTGGACCGTTTTCGCATATCCGCAATGGTTTCACCATACTCAATGCGGAACAACTCAAACTCTTGATTCAATGTGTCGATTCTAGCTTGTTTGACATCATTAGTACCCACATGGGCAATCTCTAATGCGTCCCATATAGCCTTGGCAGTCTCACAATGAGAAACATGATAGAACTCATCAACTCCCAAAGGGGAAGCGAGAATGTTTTTTTCTTTCCAACCATGTGACCACAATTTCCAATCATTAACATCTCATTCTACTTATGGTTTGGATACGGTAACACCCTCCGCATTGGTCGTAGTCATTTCATTTGGGCCAGTTTGGATAGCGTCCCATATACCTTTGTCAATGGAGTTGACATGAATACGCATAAGAGCTTTCCATAAGTCATAATTTTCACTTGTGGAAATTGGTGCTCTATTGTACGCACCTTTAGGTTCGGTAGCCAGTATTCTAAGAAATATATCTTAGGCACGGAATGAACCAGGCTATGATACCACTTGTTAGAGAAGCTTCGATCTAGAGGGGGTGAATAGATCACAAATTTGACAACCAAAAACTTTTGGCAAAAATCAGTTTTAAAGAATATAGTTGTTGCGGTGAAAATCGGATAACAAGCTATGAATTAACTTGCATCATTTTCTTTTACAACCGACTTTGATTTATCCAAAGGAAAGGTTCAAGATCGTTTAAAATCCTAAAGGGGGGAGATCTAAGGTTCGGGGGTTGGTTATACAAAGGGAAGGTATTAGCACCCTAAGTATCTGTAGTACTCTACAGGAACCTCTTGTTTGTTTATGTTATGTTAAAGTTTGCTTGTTAAAGGAAAAAGTGCTAAGGTAAAGGTAAAGACCTGAAGTATATACACTAAGTATGGTCTAAGGGTATAAAAAGAAAGTGTGGAATCCGAGAAGGCATCGGATGTAAAGGAAAAAGATGGAAAAAGAAAAAGGTAGCTCGCTAGGATCTCGCAATCCTATGCCTACGTATTCTCAAGGTGAACTTGAGAAATCAGAGCAATCGTAGTTCCCCTCAATGGGGGTGAGGAACTCTTGACTGTGGTCAAGGTTCTAAGGGAAAGTAGGGTGAAAAGTTTGAAAGCAAAGCTTGTAAGTATGGATTGGTTAGGAGAAAGAGATTAATGGTTGTCTCTTGAAAGGATTGTGAAAGGTTAAAAGTTGGTGAATGAGAGGAGATTAATGGCTATCTCTTATGTAGGTTAAAGGAGGGTTTAAAGGTTATAAGGGATTAATGGCTATCTCTTAGGAAGGCTAGTTTTAAAAGGGTAATGAATGGTTACCTATGACTATGGGTCAAAGAAGGGTAATGAGCTTTCTATGATCTTGAAATCAATAGAAAAAATTTTCCTTTGGAAGGAAGGGGGGAAATAACATCTTATAAATAAGAGTTATAGAAGAGTTGAAATATATGTAATATGTAGGAGTTCAACAAAACAGTAAGCAAATAATCATGAAATGTACTAAAAAAGGAACATAGCAAACAGTGAGTGAGTGATCAGTAGTGAATATAAGTATGGACATATCAAGTGGTAAGCAAGACATCATAAATTGTAGCATGAATATGAACATAGAAAATGGTGAGCATTTAACCATAAGTGTAAACACATCAGACAGTGAGTGCAAGTGGTCATGCAGTGAACATATATGAGACCACAGCGAGCAATGGGCAAGTGATCAATGAAGTGAACTAAGAAAGTGAACGTAAATGGCAGAGAAGTATTTACACTTAGAAGCACAACATTTGAAATCATGTTGTTCATTTAACATATAGCAGAACAGATAAAATTACATGGCAAGGCTCATGATAAAGTCAGAAACAAAACTTCACAAACCAAATACATTCATAGCAGGATCAATTCGCAAACAGTAGTTACTCAAGCATGGTGAGCATAGCATGGAAAGCAAACAGAAACAGAAGAATTTACTCATGTGATTTCAGACAGAAAGCAAAACACATTTTCATGGCGAGGGTTTCATGAATCACAGTATAGTTAAAAAAACAGTAACACATTTTAGAAACAGTGAGCACATGATTTTTGTCAGGCATAGCAGCAAAGATATTCAGTTGAAGAATAAGGCATTGGAATCATGCAACTACAAACTGAAGCAAAAATACAGACAAGAATTTCAATGATAAAACCAGGAAGCAATGTTCAACCAAACTTCACAGATTATGGCATGCTTAAAATAACATGTTCTAACATTTAAAAAACACATTTGATTCTAAAACAAATAAATAAAAAACAGAATCTAATATTGTTTAGTTATGAAATTATTATGAAACATATGAAAAAAAAAGGAAATTGAAGACAAGTAGAAAAACAACAAAATAAAAAAAGAAGTGGTGGCCACAGGAAGGGTGGCTTGCGCCACCTTATCTTGAAAAAGAGTGGCTTGCGCCACTTGATGGAGGTGTGCCTAGCGCCATGATGTGCATGGCTGGCGCCATGGTGTTTCAATTCCATTTTATATTATTTTTGTGTATGTGAGTGTGATTAAATATTAATAAAAACTAAGTGAGTGGTGATTAAATATTAATAAAAACTAAGTGAGTGGTGATTAAATATTATTAAAAAATAAGTGAGTGGTGATTAAATATTATTAAAACTATGTGGCGGGAGCCACCAAACCAAATGTGGCGAGCGCCACCAAGTTCTCACACATTCATTTTTATTTCAGATAAACACGAACAAAACCAGACGAATCCAAACACGATTAAATCATACAAAGTGAAAACCAACATGATAATTATTCACAGCAACACGATAATCAAACAGAAAACATATGATAGCATGATATTCAAACATGAAGCAAAACAACCATAAAAACCAGACAGTAGTGGAATGGAAATGATAACAGCATGGTGTATATATGTACTACACAATCAACATGCATAAAAAAAAATAGAAAGAGATAAGGTGATACCTAGTGGAGCAAGTCCACTGTTTCTCCACCTTGTGATGAGCTTCTTGAACCAGATTGCTGAAACCACCCTTCCTCTCCTTTGCTCGTGCACCAGAGGCTTTGATAACTTAAGATGTTTTGTGAGGGATGTTGTTGTAATGTTGATGTTGTTTTTTTGAGAGCTGTATACGAGCCCTTTATATAGGCTGCTTGATGGGTCGGGTTACGTTTCAAAACTTGGTGGGCAAAGTATCGGGTAGGGTTTGTAACGTTAGAATTCAAAGTGGTTCAGCTCTCGGGGACAAACGCTCCTTGCAGCATCAAAGCTCAGAGATTGCAGGGTCAAACATCAAATTGAGCATTGCTTCTGGGATACCTTCCTGATGTCAAACAAACAAACAACAATAGTGGAAACCGATAGGGACAATGCTACAAACATTTCACAGGCAATGCAGGGTGTGGCAGTGTGAATGCTCAAACTAGCTAATCCTCAGAACCAACTTTATTGAACCAAACAGAGAGAGCTCAAAAGGGAATGGTCTTTGAGTTCAAAATAGTTTTGTGCCAAGGATTGAATGGTTTTGTGAACGGATGATTTCAAATAATGTTGAGTTCTTCCTTTCCAATTTGGCACATTTCCATTGGCTGATGCTTGGGTTGAAAAGTCAACATATTCATTCTTGCTTCCTATTGGCCACTTGGCAAAAATGATTATGATAATTTGTAACACCTTTTCTCCTTTCTTTTTGGTCACGATGGGTTATGAACATAGGCTTAGGAAATAAAAATGGTCTTGCACAAGCAAAAGTGATTAGGAAAAATAAATAATAATGGATTTGGCAATGATTAGGATTAAATGAGGTTTAGGAGAATTAAATTGAACAATTGGAATAAAGTTGATAAAATGAAAAGGTTGATGAAATAGGTTTAGAAAATGAGTAGAAATTTGGTCATGGTGGGTTTAGGGTTATGGAGACATCTCTTGCTTGATTTAATGCTCCATCCAAAAGACCTTGATCAATTACTCCTTGAATTCCCTTGAGGCAAACCTGATAAAAAAAACAACAAAAGCAAGAACCCGATAAAACGGGTTAGCTATGCGGCATGATTGACCTAATATGATATGCAAAAAATCAATAGATCTAAGGGAAAATTTTGGGGTACAACAGTTGCCCCTATTTAAATATCTTCACCGAATGGCACGAGGAACGATGTTCCTCGGGACGTCCGGGTGAAACGTATTTAAATATAACAAACCGAAAATTTTGCCCTTAGATACAAAGATGTGCAATGCTGCTAATATGATGATATGATGCCATGCAAGATGCAGACAAAACCGGACACCAAAGAAGGGCAACCAAACACAGGATCACTGGGGAAATGAAAGAAGCACTCTTTACTGGGCATGGAACCAGAAAGAAAACATGATCTCCACTGGGGATCAGTTTGAAATAAAGGATAGGCATCGCTAAAAGATTTTTTGGGGATTTCTTATACTGAAGAGTTCAAACGGGATCTTCAAGAAAAAAACCAGAAAAGACAGAGAAAGACACATCGGAAAAACATCAGATGGCAGAAGAAACCAGTCATCCGATAATGGCTCTGAATGAAAGGTACAAGTCACAATATCCAATAATGGCTTTAGATAAAGGTGAGCAAACAAGACTATATGGCATCGAATAAAAGGACACCAGGCATTCAATAATGGCTTTGAACGGAAAGTACAAATAGCTGAGAATGGCAACAGATGAATGTGAACAGAGACTGTGTAACAGTCCGTTTTTAATATTTCCTTTTCCCGTGCTTTTTGGTGTTAATTGGTCGAGTCTTTATTTTTAATTGAGTAATATTTATGTTAATTGCTAATTGGTGTGATTATATGTTATTTTTGCACATTGTGTATTTTTACCGTTTTTGAGAGTTTGCGGGGAAAATTGGAATAGAGGGTATTTGACATATTTCATAATTAATAGTGTTAGTTAATAATAGTTAGTTTAGATATTTATTAGAAATGTTTAGAATTTTTTAAGTTAAGAAAATATAAAAGAAAATAGTTAGTATAAGTTTAGAAAAGAGAAGAAAAAGAGAGAAGAGGAAAAGAGAAGAGAAAGAAGAAAAGAGAGGAAAAACTTGTGAAGGAAGAAATCAATCTCCCGACTTTCTAGAACACGATTAAATCGGGTAAGGGTGCGAAACTCGATTATACTATGCTTGTATATGATTATGTATGAATGGGTTTGGATGATTCTCTTGCTTTCCATGTTTTTTTACTTTTAGGTCGAAAACGATAAAATGAGTAGAATCAATGGTTTAACGGTTGGAAATCGATGTAAAGGTGGTAGTTTGCTTGTTGACATGATTAGAATAGGTTCTGATTGAAATATGTTGATTTGGAAATGGTTTGGGTTGGAAAATATCATTTTTGGGTTTTCAACAGCGCTGAAGGATTCTGAGTTTTCGCAGGTTCGCCTAGCGAACCATTCAGCGAAGGGTAGCGAAGGTTCGCTACGGGTATTCGCCTAGCGAAGGCGTGAGCGAAGGCTCGCTAGAGTGTTCGCCTAGCGAACTTTGGGTGTTTTTGGCTCTGTTTGGTTCTGACTTGGTTCGCCAAGTGCTCGCCTAGCGAACTTAGTGTCTGTTTTTATCTAACAGTTGGTTCGCTGGAACATTCGCCTAGCGAAGGAGCTAGCGAATGCTCGCGAGGGAAGTTCGCCTAGCGAAGCAGCTAGCGAATGCTCGCGAGGGAGATTCACCCAGCGAACAGTGTTGTTCGTGTAATTTTGTTTTCTGCATAACTTTTGATCTGTGATTCGGTTTGAGGCGTGGTTTGATGCGTTGGAAAGCTAACAAGATGTTCTTCCTAGGAAAAATAGTTTTGGGGTCTGAACTTGGTCCAATCGGTACAGTTTTTAGGAACCGTTTCGAAGTGTCGGGCGTCCGGTTTATGTTTTTGCGTTATTTCGAAAAATTCATATCTTGTTAACCGTTTATCGTATTTAAGAGTTCTTTATACCGAATCGAAGCTGTCGATGAGTACTTTTTGATGATGATAGAAAATATTCTTTTTGGCCGACTTTTAGCCGACTTTTTCGGATAACCGAATAATGGAATTTTGAGTTATTTTTCAATATTGTAAGACATATTATGATATGTTATGAGATGGCTTGTGTGATGATTCTTTGATGGGAATTTGATGTTGTGGAATGGTATATTGGTGTTTGTGGCCATTTTGGGCAATTGTGTGCATTACTTTATATGTACTTAAAATACATGATTATTGTTAATGCATGAGCATTTGATGTTGGTATGAGTCATTAATGTGTCAAGTATCATGATATGCATTCTTGCATTGGAAGATTCATAAATGAATCAGTTTTATCGTCTTACGCCCTGAAATAATGGTAGAAGCGATTAATCACAAATGATTGTGTGCCCTGAAATAGTGGACTATGGCAATCGGATTGTGCGCCCTGAAATAGTGGACTAAAGCAATCCATAAACGTCGTATGCCCTGAAATAATGGTTTATAGCGACGGGGAACATCGTAGACCCGATGGGGAGTTACTCTATGTAACGAGCGATGATTCCAAGAGTTCCTGGGGGACTAATGAATTGCAAGGTTGGATTGGTACCGCATGCGTAGAGTCGTTGTGTCGGTCTCTGTGCATTTGCATAATTCATTACATGTATGTTTATGTGTTGAATTTTGAGAAGGATTTGTTATGCATTGTGTTAATGTATATGCTTATGTGATTGATGTGTGAAATGGGTTTAATATGTCTTGTGTGGTTTACAAGTATCGTATTCGTGTGGTGAGAATAATTGTGCATATTTTGCTAAGTGTTATATAATGATATGCAATTATATTATAATCCTGTTTCTCACCCTTTTGCTGTGGTTTAATGCTGTAATGGCATTGCAGGTTAGACGCTGGAGGTCTTTTGCGAAGATTAGTGTCTTCGTCTTTTTGTCGTTCCGTCGGCTCTGATATGTAACACGGGTAGTCGGGGTTAGAGTGTAGATGTTTCTTTTAGCTTGTATATAGTGGCCTTGTATGAATATGTATATGACATCAGTTATGGATGTTCCGCTTTAATTCTGTAACTGAATGCTGATATTTTGGAACGGAGTTCCTTTGTTTATAAAAACTATCCAGGTGTTATATATCTTTATGAGCAGGTTGTTTTTAGTTCACGTTGATGTGACATCTCTGTTTATATCTAAATGACTTAATCTTTGCTCTGATGTTTTATTATAAGATTATTTTTTTTTATTATGTTTTTGTACGGGGTATAGAAGGGGTGTTACATTAAGTGGTATCAGAGCAGGTCGGTCCGTCCGGCCAAGTTGTTGAGTTTGTTGGCATGACAGTTGAATACTGTCGATGTTGTTTATTCCGTAGTACGTGATATGTGTGGGAAACACTGTCAGTACTTTCTGGTTTTTCTAGTCCTTTGTCTGCAGGATTTAGATTGAGATAAGTGGGGGAGAAGCTGGTACTTCTCCAAGTTGCTTCAGGTGTGGAGCGTTGGCTCAGTGTGTTGTGAATTGCAAGATTGTAAGTGCTCTTTGGATAGTGTTGTTCCCGATTCCGGAGGGAATGCGGAGGTAAGGTTTATGTCGGCTAAGGATTGGTGCCTTAGTTAGTTTTGTGCATGAGATGTAAGGAATGCTATTATAGTTTGGTAAAAATGGTTTATGCCCCATCATGATTGTCGGCTGTCTATTGGAAAATTGAGGAACTGATCACCCTTAATCTCTTGTTGATAGCAGACGGGAATTATGTTGGATGGAATAGACGTGTCTTTCCGGCTTTGATAGTGTGTGCAATGAATTGTTTGGAATTAAGGAAATGGTTATAGATTGTTTTGTTGAGTCGATGAAGATTCTTATATCTGAAGGTGAGGCGGATTAGAGGTTTTGGTATGTTGGTTAAGTTGGGAAGTCATTGAGAGCGAATGATTGGGTATTATTAATGGCTGCTTCTCAGAGAGTAGAAAGTGAACTTAAATTAGACGAAGGTGAATAGTTGAGGTTAAATCTGCTAAGTAAGTAGAAAACTCTTAGTAGATGGGACTAAGATGTTTGTTTTGTCTGTGATGATAGTGTTCAGGAAATTCGCAGAAAGGCCACAATGATGGGATGTCAGTTGTGCGTGATTTTCAGATGTTTTTCCAGATGGAATATTGGATGTTAGCAGTAGAAGTACCCGGACTGATAGAGCAGTTGGAAGATTTACTGGAAAGGAGAATGGTAAGGCCAAGTATGTCGTCTTGGAGAGCTTTAGTATTGTTGGTAACAAAAAGGAAGGATGATTGAACAGAATAACAAGCATGATGCGTATAATGGTATTGAGGCTATGGAAAGTAAAACTTAGAGTTTGAAGTTTTAGGGCATTAATGGAAATCTTGAGGAAACCCTTAGGTGTGGATGTAATATTTGAGAGTTCTTTTTGGTTGGTTGTTGCTACATGTGGGGATTTATGGAATTTGGACTGTTAAGAGAAGAATTGTGTATGGATTACTGACGATTGAATAAGGTAACGATTGAGAATAAGTGTCCACTTTCGGGAATAGATGATTGGATTGTTTGGTTGAGTTTGATTGAAATTGCAATCGTTTGGAATGTTTGATAAGAGTGGTGAATTTGTGTGAGCTGAGGCTTGGGTCGATTTGATGTGACTGGTTATGTTTGTTATCATCGGGATAGGCTGTTATTTACTCGGTTAAGCTTGTATGGGAGTAACCAGTTACCCGGTGGAAAGTTTTGCAAAAGTTTTAAGAATTTATATCTTTTGGATTTTGGTTGGGAATTCCAAAGTACAGTGAGGTTATTTGGTGTTAGTAATGCGTCTGGAGTGTTTGTGGAGTGGATGAATCATATCGTCCATATTTAATTGGATAAGTTCGTAGTGGTTTGATTAAGGATATTAGGATCTGTTATAAAACTCAGAGGAAGAACAGGTAGAGTGTTTGAGATTTGAACTACAAGTGTTGAAAAGAGATGAAGTTTTATGCTAAGTTATTCAAGTGAGAATTTGGGTTGAAAAAGGTTAGTTTTCTTGGATATGTTATTTCAGAGGAGAGTATGGTAAAGGATTCATCAGAAGTAGATGTAGTTCTACATTGAGAGATTCCGAAGTTGGTTAAGGAGATTAGAAACTTTTGGGCTCAGTTGGTTATTACCGGAGGTTATGGAAGATTGTGCTAAGTTCGTACTTCTGTTACCTCAGTTGACTTGCATAAGGTAAGTCGTTTATTTGGGATATTCGATGTGAAGAGAGTTTCAACGAGCTGAAGAAGAGATTGACTACAGCTCCGATTTTGATCTTACCGAATCCTAGTGAATCGTTCGTGGTGTATTGTGATGCGTCTATGATTGGTTTAGGTGGTGTTTTGATGCAAGACGGTAAGGTTGTTGCTTATGCTTCGAGGCAGTTACGAGTTCATGAGAAGAATTATCCTACTCATGATTTGGAATTAGCTGCGATGGTTTTTGTATTAAAGATTTGGAGGCATTATCTCTATGGTGCTAGATTCGAAGTCTTTAGTGATCATAAAAGTTTGAAATACTTGTTTGATCAGAAAGAATTGAATATGAGGCAGCGTAGATGGTTGGAACTTTTGAAGGACTATGACTTTAGCTTGAATTACCATCCTGGTAAAGCTAATGTGGTAGCTGATGCTTTGAGTCGGAAATCTTTGAGTATATCTGCCTTGATGGTGAAAGAGTGGGAACTATTGGAGCAATTTCAAGACTTGAGTTTGGTATGTGAGCTTTCGCATGAGAGTGTGAAGCTGGGTATGTTGAAGGTTACTAATGATTTTCTGTTGTCTGTTAAAGAGAAACAGAAGTTGGATTTGAAACTTGTTGATTTGTTGCTTGTTGGGAATCAAGAAGTGAATGGTGACTTTAAAGTGGATGATCAGGGTATTTTGAGATTCCGTGGTAGAATTTGTATACCTGATGATGCAGAGTTGAAAAAGATGATTCTTGAGGAAGGACACCGGAGTAGTTTGAGTATACATCCTGGTGCTAATAAGATGTACCAAGATTTGAAGAGGATCTTTTGGTGGTCTGGTTTGAAAAGAGATGTGGCTCAATTTGTGTATGCGTGTTTGACTTGTCAGAAGTCAAAGGTAGAACATCAAAGGCCTGCAGGATTAATGCAACCGTTGGATATTCCTGAGTGGAAATGGGATAGTATTTTGATGGATATTGTAACGGGTTTGCCTAATTCTCTGAGTGGGCATAATGCTATTTGGGTGATCGTTGATAGGCTGACTAAATCGGCGCATTTCATTCCGATTGATATCAGTTATTCTATGGAGCGTTTGGTTGAGATTTATATCCGTGGGATTGTGAAGTTGCATGGCGTCCCGTTGAGTATTGTTTCTGATCGTGATCCGAGGTTTACTTCCAGATTTTGGGAAAGTTTGCAAAAGGCGTTAGGTTCTAAGCTGAGATTGAGTTCTGCTTATCATCCGCAGACTGATGGTCAGACGGAGAGAACAATTCAGTCATTGGAAGATTTACTGAGATCTTGTGTTCTTGAGCAAGGTAGAGTTTGGGACAGTTTTCTTTCATTGATCGAGTTTAAGTATAATAACAGTTTCCATTCTAGTATCGGAATGGCACCTTTTGAGGCGCTTTATGGAAGAAGATGTCGAACACCTTTGTGTTGGCATGAATCTGGTGAAAGTGCAGTAGTTGGACCTGAGTTAGTTCAACAGACGACGGAGAAGGTGAAACTTATTTGGGAGAAGATGAAAGCTTCTCAGAGTAGGCAAAAGAGTTACCATGATAAGAGGAAGAGGGATCTGGAATTTCAAGAGGGAAATCATGTGTTTTTGAGGGTTTCGCCGGTGACTGGTGTTGGACGTGCTTTGAAGTCGAGGAAGCTTACTTCACGTTTTATTGGTCCATATCAGATATCCGAAAGAGTTGGTGCAGTGGCTTACAGGATAGCATTGCCACCGAATCTTTCGAATCTACATGATGTTTTCCATGTTTCACAGCTACGGAAGTATGTTCCAGATCCGTCTCATGTGATTCCGATGGATGAGGTTGAGGTAAGAGATAATCTTACGGTTGAGGTTTTACCGGTGAGGATTTTAGATCGCGAGTTGAAAAGGTTAAGAGGCAAGGAGATTGCACTTGTGAAAGTGGCGTGGGGAGGCGCTGTTGAGGGCAATTTGACTTGGGAATTGGAAAGTCGGATGCGGGAGTCGTATCCGGAGTTGTTTGGATCAGGTAATATTTTCGAGGACGAAAATTTCTCAAGTGGGGGAGAGTTGTAACGGTCCGTTTTTAATATTTCCTTTTCCCGTGCTTTTTGGTGTTAATTGGTCGAGTCTTTATTTTTAATTGAGCAATATTTATGTTAATTGCTAATTGGTGTGATTATATGTTATTTTTGCACATTGTGTATTTTTACCGTTTTTGAGAGTTTGCGGGGAAAATTGGAATAGAGGGTATTTGACATATTTCATAATTAATAGTGTTAGTTAATAATAGTTAGTTTAGATATTTATTAGAAATGTATAGAATTTTTTAAGTTAAGAAAATATAAAAGAAAATAGTTAGTATAAGTTTAGAAAAGAGAAGAAAAAGAGAGAAGAGGAAAAGAGAAGAGAAAGAAGAAAAGAGAGGAAAAACTTGTGAAGGAAGAAATCAATCTCCCGAATTTCTAGAACACAATTAAATCGGGTAAGGGTGCGAAACTCGATTATATTATGCTTGTATATGATTATGTAGTTTGGATGATTCTCTTGCTTTCCATGTTTTTTTACTTTTAGGTCGAAAACGATAAAATGAGTAGAATCGATGGTTTAACGGTTGGAAATCGATGTAAAGGTGGTAGTTTGCTTGTTGACATGATTAGAATAGGTTCTGATTGAAATATGTTGATTTGGAAATGGTTTGGGTTGGAAAATATCATTTTTGGGTTTTCAACAGCGCTGAAGGATTCTGAGTTTTCGCAGGTCCGCCTAGCGAACCATTCAGCGAAGGGTAGCGAAGGTTCGCTACGGGTATTCGCCTAGCGAAGGCGTGAGCGAAGGCTCGCTAGAGTGTTCGCCTAGCGAACTTTGGGCGTTTTTGGCTCTGTTTGGTTCTGACTTGGTTCGCCAAGTGCTCTCCTAGCGAACTTAGTGTCTGTTTTTATCTAACAGTTGGTTCGCTGGAACATTCGCCTAGCGAAGGAGCTAACGAATGCTCGCGAGGGAAGTTCGCCTAGCGAAGCAGCTAGCGAATGCTCGCGAGGGAGATTCGCCCAGCGAACAGTGCTGTTCGTGTAATTTTGTTTTCTGCATAACTTTTGATCTGTGATTCGGTTTGAGGCGTGGTTTGATGCGTTGGAAAGCTAACGAGATGTTCTTCCTAGGAAAAATAGTTTTGGGGTCTGAACTTGGTCAAATCGGTACAGTTTTTAGGAACCGTTTCGTAGTGTCGGGCGTCCGGTTTATGTTTTTGCGTTATTTCGAAAAATTCATATCTTGTTAACCGTTTATCGTATTTAAGAGTTCTTTATACCGAATCGAAGCTGTCGATGAGTACTTTTTGATGATGATAGAAAATATTATTTTTTGCCGACTTTTAGCCGACTTTTTCGGAAAACCAAATAATGGAATTTTGAGTTATTTTTCAATATTGTAAGACATATTATGATATGTTATGAGATGGCTTGTGTGATGATTCTTTGATGGGAATTTGATGTTGTGGAATGGTATATTGGTGTTTGTGGCCATTTTGGGCAATTGTGTGCATTACTTTATATGTACTTAAAATACATGATTATTGTTAATGCATGAGCATTTGATGTTGGCATGAGTCATTAATGTGTCAAGTATCATGATATGCATTCTTGCATTGGAAGATTCATAAATGAATCAGTTTTATCGTCTTACGCCCTGAAATAATGGTAGAAGCGATTAATCACAAATGATTGTGCGCCCTGAAATAGTGGACTATGGCAATCGGATTGTGCGCCCTGAAATAGTGGACTAAAGCAATCCATAAACGTCGTACGCCCTGAAATAATGGTTTATAGCGACGGGGAACATCGTAGGCCCGACGGGGAGTTACTCTATGTAACGAGCGATGATTCCAAGAGTTCCCGGGGGACTAATGAATTACAAGGTTGGATTGGTACCGCATGCGTAGAGTCGTTGTGTCGGTCTCTGTGCATTTGCATAATTCATTACATGTATATTTATGTGTTGAATTTTAAGAAGGATTTGTTATGCATTGTGTTAATGTATATGCTTATGTGATTGATGTGTGAAATGGGTTTAATATGTCTTGTGTTGTTTACAAGTATCGTATTCGTGTGGTGAGAATAATTGTGCATATTTTGCTAAGTGTTATATAATGATATGCAATTATATTATAATCCTGTTTCTCACCCTTCTGATGTGGTTTAATGTTGTAATGGCATTGCAGATTAGACGCTGGAGGTCTTTTGCGAAGATTAGTGTCTTCGTCTTTTTGTCGTTCCGTCGGCTCTGATATGTAACACGGGTAGTCGGGGTTAGAGTGTAGATGTTTCTTTTAGCTTGTATATAGTGGCCTTGTATGACTATGTATATGACATCAGTTATGGATGTTCCGCTTTAATTCTGTAACTGAATGCTGATATTTTGGAACGGAGTTCCTTTGTTTATAAAAACTATCCAGGTGTTATATATCTTTATGAGCAGGTTGTTTTTAGTTCACGTTGATGTGACATCTCTGTTTATATCTAAATGACTTAATCTTTGCTCTGATGTTTTATTATAAGATTATTTTTTTTTATTACGTTTTTGTACGGGGTATAGAAGGGGTGTTACAGACTGCATTCAAGAATGACATTGAATGCAAAGAAAACAGTCATCCAATACTGGCTTTGAATGAGAGATAAGACTCACAATATCTAATAATGGTTTTAGATAAAGTGAACACAGACTCGATCTGAAGACATCAGAAAGAGAGACGCATCCGGATAGGCATCAGATGGTAAAGAAACCAGTCATCCGATAACGACTTTGAATGCAAGGTATAGATTACAATATCTAATAACAGCTTTAGATAAAGTAAACAGAGACTCAATCTGAAAAACATCAGAAAGAGAGACACATCTGGAAATGCATCAGACGGTAAAGAAACCAGACATCCAATAACGGCTTTGAATGAAAGGTATAGATCACAATATCTAATAACGGCTTTAGATAAAGTAAACAGAGACTCAATCTAAAAAACATCAGAAAGAGAGACACATCTGGAAAGGCATCAGACGGTAGAGAAATCGGACATCCAATAACGGCTTTGAATGAAAGGTATAAATCACAATATCTAATAACGGCTTTAGATAAAGTGAACAGAGACTCAATCTGAAAAACATCAGAAAGAGAGACACATCTGGAAAGGCATCAGACGGTAAAGAAACCGGACATCCAATAACGGCTTTGAATGAAAGGTAAAACTTTTAGGAATGGCACTGAATGAAAATGACAGGTAACGTTTTGGTAAGGTAAGACGTGGACAACGAAATGACCTTGGGAGAAATGAAAATGAGGATGAAACACTCATGATATGCATATGTATATGAATTATGCAGATGATATATGATCAAATGCAAATGCAGATGTCGATGCTGACGACACAACACGACTCTTTGGGAGAAGACAAGACTGGAAGACTGATTCCTCAACACGGAGATCACTGTCATTCTGCTTGGGGATTCTTCAGGTAAACTGCCCCAGACTAGCTGATTGTTGTAGATGAACTGATCATTGCTTCAGTTTGTGTGAGTCTGGAAATGACTGTTTCATGGTGCTCTTAGAAAGCTTTCCCCGGTCTAAATCTTGAAAGATGATTGTTTTGTTGTACACTGGGAAAACTTGCCCCAGTATGAGTCTTGAAGTATCTTCTGAATAAACCAATTCTGAGAAGTCGTCATTAGACCACAAATCTTGAACTGATTCTCAACAGGATATGGAAGGAACTTGCCCCTGATTGGATCACCGACCAAGTTTCTTAATTATTTGAAAATTCCTTGAGAAGAAAAGTTAGTTTGCAAACAAAAGTATTTGTACAAACATGGTAAATGCAAAGTTCATGCAACTTTTGAAATCAAAATCATTTTGAAAGAGGTGCAAAGTATATGGTATACTGGTCAGAACACAGTGGTTCAAGACATTAAAGTGAAAAGTAAAGCACAAGGCGTGATAAGTGATCTGCAAAATTCTTTAGGAGTCAGGTTACGCAACCTTGCTGTAGTATGCTTTCAAAATAACCTTGCTTCAATTAGGTCTTTTGAGGGTTGTAACGTGGTCTGGTTCACGGTTTAAGAATCAAAGTTAAAGGCTCAAAGTATATTTGTGACCCACTCCATCTACGTGATGAACTCCAGTCCTATGCTCAGTTAACTCAAACTATGCACTCAAGTTCCCATGAGTTAGGAATTGCATTGATGATAGTAATAATGATGGTTCAAAATTCAATGGACTTGAGATGGCAGTCACTGCTTCTCACAACATTTTGTTGTTTTTTTTGGTGAGGACCTCAGTCAACTCGTTTTATCTTTGAGGATTTTGGTAACCTCTTGAATGATTTTTATTATCCCTAACTTTTTCCTGAACTGTGTCATTTGAGCTTACAGCCAGCGGGATGCCCCAATTTTTGCCTAAGTCTCCTTCATAGGTTTTGACTTAGCGGGCTTTTATTTTGATTTTTTTTCACTCTCTCTTTTTTTTAGTGATTGCCTTGCTTAATGATTACAGTGAACCATCATTGGCGTTAGACCTGAAAGACATCTTTGACACTTGCTTGCTATGTGCGATGGAAAACTGTGAGTGCAACATTTTGTTGAAAGTCGTCTTGCATGAAGCTCTTGTAATTGAATGCACAATCAAGTTAACCGAGAACTACCCTGCCCCAGGTTAAAATTGCGGGTTTTTATTTGCAAAGAAAAGAAACTCCTACTTCAAGGCTCGAAGGGGTTAAAGAGGGGTTATCTTCCTTATGTCTCCGGTGTTTGGGGAGTTGAAACAATGCCTTACATCGTCAGCAAAGTTTTGATTTGAAAGCATACCAACAGCAATTATGGGTATAAAGTTTTCATCATCCTCCCTCCAATCTTTGCATAATCAAAAGGAAAGTGGAAAAGAGATAAAGTATTTTGCAAAAGAAAGCATAAAGATATAATAAATAGCAAACACAAATGAATTGAATCAAAAAGTTGCAATGCTCATTTCATTAATTGTGAAAGTACAAACATAATTTGGAAGCAGACAGCTGGTACAAAATAAAGAAAGTGCAAACAACAAGAAACAAAGGCCTAGTGACTAATCAACACAAGGATGAGCTGTCCTGTCTGAAACACTGGCTTTTAGGAGGATAGCATGCTGAAGTCGACTGAAGCTTCACTTGGTGTGCCCTGGCAGAGGATTGCTCTGACCATTGGGATTGTCCTTGAAGGAGAGGATTTTGTTCCTCATCAGCTCTTGTACCCTAGCCTTCAATGCAAAGCAACTTTCCAAGTTATGGCCTGCGCCGCCTTGATGGTATTCACAATGAAGATCAGCCCTATAGCCAGCTGGAAGGGGATTTGGAGGAGGAGGCAAAGGCCTTGTGGTAATTAAACCTTGTTCAACCAAACCAGGATAAAGTTCAGTGTAAGTCATGGGAATAGGATCAAATTGACCCCTATTACGATACTGGCTCTGTCCTGCAGCCGGACGTTGGGGAGCTTGAGCTGGTCGTGGTGCAGCAACCACAGGAGTAACAGCAGCAACAGTAGGGTGAACAACATACTGAGGTTGAGGACGAGGCCTTCTCACTTCAACCGTTATAGCATTAGTCTGATCTTCCTTCTTTTTCTGAAAGTTCCCGTAGGATTTCTTCACAGCATTAGAAGATTCAACAACCTTTGACACTTTTCCTTTCTTAAGACCCTCCTCAAGTCTTTGGCCGATAGTAACCAAATCAGTGAAATTGGAGGAAACACTCCCCACCATTTTCTCCCAATAGAATGGGGACAGGGTATCCATGAACATTCCGGTTAACTCTTTTTCATCCAAAGGAGGTTCAACCTGGGAAGCCAACTCTCTCCAGCGTTGAGCATACTCCTTGAAGGACTCTTTATCGTTCTGAGACATGTTTTGCAGTTTACGGCGATCAGGAGCCATGTCGAGGTTGTACTTGTACTGCTTCATGAAGGCATTGGTGAGGTCTTGAAAGCTATGGATAGAGTTTTGCTCGAGACCCATGTACCACTTAAGTGATGCCCCACTCAAGCTATCCTGAAAACAATGGATAAGCAGCTTCTGATTTTTGGCATGAGCAGTCATCCTGCGAAGATACATGACCAAATGAGCTCTTGGGCAAGAGTGACCTTTGTACTTCACAAAATCTGGAGTTGTAAACTTAGGAGGTATAACAAGGTCTGATACTAAGCATAGGTTGTCTGCATCCACATTAAAGAAATCAGTACCCTCAACAGCTTTGAGTCCCTTCTCTATGCTCTGAAACTGCTCTCGGACAACTTCAGGTTCAACAAAGTCTTCATGGTCTTCACCTTGAGCATTGGCAGCATTGTACTCATAGTGGGGGTCTTCAAAAGGAGCTCGAGTTGTCTGAACTATAGGTTGAGGCTCGGTAAAAACAGGAGCTTGAAACACTGGCCTAGCAGCTTGACCAATCATAGCATTAGATGCAAGAGGTGGAGAATAGTTGTGCAGCAAACCAAACTCTAGCCAAGTTGAAGGCGGCACTTGAACCGGTGGAGGATCAGCGCTTGAGACTTCCTGGATAACTGTCCTTTGGGGAGGCTCTCCTCTAGCAAGCAAAACTTGAAGCATCTCAGTGAGTTTAGTCATACTTGATTTGAGGTCATCGATCTCCATTCGGACCTCAACATTGTGTACCTCTTGCTCCGACATCCTTCGTCTGTAGTTAGCTCTAGTCCGGTATCGGTGTCGAGGAATCAGCTTGACGACTTACAGGTGATACTGGAGGATAGAGACAATAGGAGATGAGTAACTTGGACAGACAGACGCACACAATGAATCACGCAAATGATATGCAATGCGATGCAAACAGGATGTAAAAACACATGCAACAGGATCAAGGGTTTGAGATCACAGCATGGAGTCTGGGTAAAGAACCAAGCCAAGGGTGTGTACTAGGGTTTTTGTATTTATAAAACAGGGTTCTAAAATTCCCATAGTCTACGTAAATCCTTCGGATATTATCGGCCCATGTGACTACTAACACGGGTTAACAATATTCTCAAGATAAACTCGTCTGAGTGTAGTATCGCGTGACAACTACTCAGGACTGGCTCCCTCATAGTCACCGCACTACATCCTAAAATGCCAAGTGGGGTAAAGGTAACTACGGTCCTCAGAATCCCTGGCTCCCATTTGAAAAAGTAATATCAATGTGACTGCTCACATCAGACATCAATAATCCCAAAGGGCCTCATCTGAGTGTGGTCATCATATGCCATAAATTGTTGGTACTACTGCCAACAACCGACTATTGATTACACCACGATCCTATCATATATGTGCTCTCAAGTCCGGGTTAGGACTTATCTCACCACTCAAAGTAAACACCCTGCACACAGAAAAACTCAAGCACAACAGGTATATATACAGATATAAATATGCAAATGTACAAGCAAACAAACATGTAAATAACACAAATACAAACAAGATAGGCTTAACCCTCTTAGGAAAGGACCAGCAATAGGTCTAACTGTCCCCAGTGAAGTCGCCATTTCTGTTGCGGTGAAAATCGGATAACAAGCTATGAATTAACTTGCATCATTTTCTTTTACAACCGACTTTAATTTATCCAAAGGAAAGGTTCAAGATCGTTTAAAAACCTAAAGGGGGGAGATCTAAGGTTCGGGGGTTGGTTATACAAAGGGAATGTATTAGCACCCAAAGTATCTGTAGTACTCTACAGGAACCTCTTGTTTGTTTATGTTATGTTAAAGTTTGCTTGTTAAAGGAAAAAGTGCTAAGGTAAAGGTAAAGACCTGAAGTATATACACTAAGTATGGTCTAAGGGTATAAAAAGAAAAAGTGGAATCCGAGAAGGCATCAGATGTAAAGGAAATAGATGGAAAAAGAAAAAGGTAGCTCGCTAGGATCTCGCAATCCTATGCCTACGTATTCTCAAGGTGAACTTGAGAAATTAGAGCAATCGTAGTTCCCCTCAATGGGGGTGAGGAACTCTTGACTGTGGTCAAGGTTCCAAGGGAAAGTAGGGTGAAAAGTTTGAAAGCAAAGCTTGTAAGTATAGATTGGTTAGGAGAAAGAGATTAATGGCTATCTCTTGAAAGGATTGTGAAAGGTTAAAAGTTGGTGAATGAGAGGAGATTAATGGCTATCTCTTATGTAGGTTAAAGGAGGGTTTAAAGGTTATAAGGGATTAATGGCTATCTCTTAGGAAGGCTAGTTTTAAAAGGGTAATGAATGGTTACCTATGACTATGGGTCAAAGAAGGGTAATGAGCTTTCTATGATCTTGAAATCAATAGAAAAACTTTTCCTTTGGAAGGAAGGGGGAAATAACATCTTATAAATAAGAGTTATAGAAGAGTTGAAATATATGTAATATGTAGGAGTTCAACAAAACAGTAAGCAAATAATCATGAAATGTACTAAAAAAAGGAACATAGCAAACAGTGAGTGAGTGATCAGTAGTGAATATAAGTATGGACATATCAAGTGGTAAGCAAGTGATCATAAATTGTAGCATGAATATGAACATAGCAAATGGTGAGCATTTAACCATAAGTGTAAACACATCAAACAGTGAGTGCAAGTGGTCATGCAGTGAACATATATGAGACCACAATGAGCAATGGGCAAGTGATCAATGAAGTGAACTAAGAAAGTGAACGTAAATGGCAGAGAAGTATTTACACTTAGAAGCACATCATTTGAAATCATGTTGTTCATTTAACATATAGCAGAACAGATAAAATTACATGGCAAGGCTCATGATAAAGTCAGAAACAAAACTTCACAAACCAAATACATTCATAGCAGGATCAATTTGCAAACAGTAGTTACTCAAGCATGGTGAGCATAGCATGGAAAGCAAACAGAAACAGAAGAATTTACTCATGTGATTTCAGACAGAAAGCAAAACACATTTTCATGGCGAGGGTTTCATGAATCACAGTATAGTTAAAAAAACAGTAACACATTTTAGAAACAGTGAGCACATGATTTTTGTCAGGCATAGCAGCAAAGATATTCAGTTGAAGAATAAGGCATTGGAATCATGCAACTACAAACTGAAGCAAAAATACAGACAAGAATTTCAATGATAAAACCAGGAAGCAATGTTCAACCAAACTTCACAGATTATGGCATGCTTAAAATAACATGTTCTAACATTTAAAAAACACATTTGATTCTAAAAGAAATAAATAAAAAACAGAATCTAATATTGTTTAGTTATGAAATTATTATGAAACATATGAAAAAAAAAGGAAATGGAAGACAAGTAGAAAAACAACAAAATAAAAAAAAGAAGTGGTGGCCACAGGAAGGGTGGCTTGCGCCACCTTATCTTGAAGAAGAGTGGCTTGCGCCACTTGATGGAGGTGTGCCTGGCGCCATGATGTGCATGGCTGGCGCCATGGTGTTTCAATTCCATTTTATATTATTTTTGTGTATGTGAGTGTGATTAAATATTAATAAAAACTAAGTGAGTGGTGATTAAATATTATTAAAAACTAAGTGAGTGGTGATTAAATATTATTAAAACTATGTGGCGGGAGCCACCAAACCAAATGTGGCGAGCGCCACCAAGTTCTCACACATTCATTTTTATTTCAGATAAACACGAACAAAACCAGACGAATCCAAACACGATTAAATCATACAAAGTGAAAACCAACATGATAATTATTCACAGCAACACGATAATCAAACAGAAAACATATGATAACATGATATTCAAACATGAAGCAAAACAACCATAAAAACCAGACAGTAGTGGAATGGAAATGATAACAGCATGGTGCATATACGTACTACACAATCAACATGCATAAAAAAAATAGAAAGAGATAAGGTGATACCTAGTGGAGCAAGTCCACTGTTTCTCCACCTTGTGATGAGCTTCTTGAACCAGATTGCTGAAACCACCCTTCCTCTCCTTTGCTCGTGCACCAGAGGCTTTGATAACTTAAGATGTTTTGTGAGGGATGTTGTTGTAATGTTGATGTTGTTTTTTTGAGAGCTGTATACGAGCCCTTTATATAGGCTGCTTGATGGGCCGAGTTACGTTTCAAAACTTGGTGGGAAAAGTATCGGGTAGGGTTTGTAACGTTAGAATTCAAAGTGGTTCAGCTCTCGGGGACAAACGTTCCTTGCAGCATCAAAGCTCAGAGATTGTAGGGTCAAACATCAAATTGAGCATTGCTTCTGGGATACCTTCCTGATGTCAAACAAATAAACAACAGTAGTGGAAACCGATAGGGACAATGCTACAAACATTTCACAGGCAATGCAGGGTGTGGCAGTGTGAATGCTCAAACTAGCTAATCCTCAGAACCAACTTTATTGAACCAAACAGAGAGAGCTCAAAAGGGAATGGTCTTTGAGTTCAAAATAGTTTTGTGCCAAGGATTGAATGGTTTTGTGAACGGATGATTTCAAATAATGCTGAGTTCTTCCTTTCCAATTTGGCACATTTCCATTGGCTGATGCTTGGTTTGAAAAGTCAACATATTCATTCTTGCTTCCTATTGGTCACTTGGCAAAAATGATTCTGATAATTTGTAACACCTTTTCTCCTTTCTTTTTGGTCACGATGGGTTATGAACATAGGCTTAGGAAATAAAAATGGTCTTGCACAAGCAAAAGTGATTAGGAAAAATAAATAATAATGGATTTGGCAATGAATAGGATTAAATGAGGTTTAGGAGAATTAAATTGAACAATTGGAATAAAGTTGATAAAATGAAAAGGTTGATGAAATAGGTTTATAAAATGAGTAGAAATTTGGTCATGGTGGGTTTAGGGTTATGGAGACATCTCTTGCTTGATTTAATGCTCCATCCAAAAGACCTTGATCAATTACTCCTTAAATTCCCTCGAGGCAAACCTGATAAAAAAACCAACAAAAGCAAGAACCCGTTAAAACGGGTTAGCTATGCGGCATGATTGACCTAATATGATATGCAAAAAATTAATAGATCTAAGGGAAAAATTTGGGGTACAACAATAGTGCAGCGCAATAACGACCCGGATCGAATCGTCTAACCGAACCTACCATCGAAAAGCAATATGCATAACGTAAACCTTTTAAAATGATAATGAATACAAATTGTTCAATAATTATCAAGTCACAAATCAATCAAATGCAAAGCTATTCATAATGCTTATTTCCAATGAACACAAAACAATAAAAATACACACAAACAATTTATCGAACACTTTGTGCGCGATTGATCACATTTGGAAATTTGATTTATTTTGTTAATATAAAAAGCCAATCACAATAAAAGTGATTGCGATTATATCAACAACAACAATTTAAAATAAAGTTGAAAACATTTTCCAATCCAATTAATCGAAACAACAACGAAATCGATAATTTGCAAGAACAACAATTAAAGAAAATTAAAGCCATAAAGAGACACAAAGATTTGTTTAGGTAGTTCCCTAATTGGCCTCACTATGGATATGTCTGCCCTCAATCCAAAATCGAATTGAGATACTTGCAATTAACCTTAACATTGCAAAAAAGTTAATACAAGAGATGAAAAACTCAAACCCCAAAATCCCTATGATTTGTTTTGATTCTTGAACCTCCAAACCCTTTATCAAAGCTTGATCAAGTGACCAATAATGCAGCTACAATCTTCTGATTATCCCGAGCACACAACATGTTGAAACCCAAGATTCCCGAACACAATTCACCGTTTCGCGTTACTCCTTTGCAAGGAAACCACCTTGTCCCAAGGCCTTCACTCAGTCGAATCTGTGTTGACGTAATCTCGTCCAAAACCTTCAAATCAACCTGATCTTGAAGGAAAACCCCACCTTGGTTTTCTTATTTGAAACACACAAAGCCCCCAACCCAATATTCTCGATTACACCAAACCTAATTGGACATTATCAACCCTAATCTAGATGGTCACCCAATCGAAAAATGATTATGTGTAGTTCAATTGTCTGTATGCATAGAAGAAGGGATGAAGATGATGAAAAGATTTGTAATCTGGTTTCATTTAGGTTTTTACTCTCTAGAAAACCTTGTTGAAAACTAGAAGAAGGTGCATGTATGAGTATATATAGGTATGTGTGAGAATGAGCAAAAGGAATGCAATAAGTTAGAGTAAAAATGAAATTTTTAAGGTAAGAACACATATTGGTCGGCCTATGAAGGTCATGGGTCGGCCTATGTAGGTAATCAGGTCGACCTGTGAGGCGGTCTGTGGGCAGAACCTACAGGCTTTAATACTGCTCCATGGGTGCCGACCTGGAGAAATTTTGTATCGGTCTATACTGAAACAAAAATTTGTACAGGTCGGCCTGATCATGCATGTGCCGGCCTGAACTGACTTGTTTGCCTAAAAACATGATTTTCAATGCAATTGTGATGTAGACTCCTTTTCAAACTTATTTGAATGCTTCCTAATGAAAGATGTCCATCTAGAATGGGAGGATACCGTCCAATATACATAATGTTACATTATCCTAGTTTTGACATCATTCAAAATACAAGCACTCGCACCCACGATAAAATCTCATAGGTTCTTGTTTAGTTCGTGATAAAACCAAGATTAGGTTAAAGTTTAGCCCGATATTAAAAGCTTATTTTGGTTCTAGATCAACCCAGTGGTAAAAAATCATGGGTTAATGGTTAGCCCGGTATAAAACCAAGGTTTAGGTGTTGGGGTTAGTTGAAAATATACATGTTAAAGATGTCCTACATCGCTTAGTTTTGTGAATGAAGAGAGAGTCCAAGGCTATATATATGATACAAGTTATTTGAAGTCCCAAATCGCTTAGTTTTGTGAAGGAAGTGGGAGTCCAATGTTATATATAGGATTCATGTTCTTCATTCTAAAATGCACCAGTCAAAAGCACGTTAAGCTTGTATTTAACTTTCTTTGTTCTCTTATAATCTTGTTTTATAGTGTTTTGAGATGTAGTTAATTATTAGTTTTGGAGGGTGTGGGTGTATTTGGGCCTTAGGGTGGTTGAGGTTAGCCTATGTGTTGTAACAATTTTCACATAGTGTTATTCTCTGGTTGTCATTTGACAACGGTCTGGTTAGCCTATGATAGTTTTTGAAAACTATGATTGTTGGTGAAGACAATGCGAAATTCTTGGAGTAGTGTAGCTTCAAGTTATATACTATTTATGGTGGAGTATGATTGTCGGTGAAGACAATGAAATCTTATGTATTATTTTCAATTAAGGTGGAGATTGTTGGGGTTGGTTGAAAATATACATGTTAAAGAAGTCCCATATCGCTTAGTTTTGTGAATGAAGAGATAGTCCAAGGCTATATATATAATACAAGTTATTTGAAGTCCTTAGTTTTGTGAAGGAAGTGGGAGTCCAATGCTATATATAGGATTCAAGTTATTCATTTCAAGATGCACCAGTCAAAAGCATGTTAAGCTTGTATTTGACTTTCTTTGTTCTCTTATACTCTTGTTTTACACTGTTGTGAGACTTCAAACTACGCTCCAAAATTTGTAGTGTTGTGAATACTAATTGTTCTAAGATTCTTGTGGAAATGAGATTTACCGCTTAAATTCATCGTTTGGAAGGAAGACACATCGCTTCACTCCATAGTTTGCTATTTGGTTATAAGTTAGCCATAAACTTCATTTTTCCTTGTATAAGGGGGTTCGAGATTTTAACCTACTAGAAATTTTTAAGTTTATTGGATACTCTCAAGAACAATTCTTAGGGAGAGGATTAGGTATTTTTCTCTTTTAACCAAACCTCTATAATTTCTCGTGTCTTCTCTTTTCCATTAACTCTTTAATTTATGCACTTTACATTCTGCAATTTTAGTTTTCCGCTGCTTAATCTCAAACACTTTTTTAAAAATGTTTTTAAACTTTGATTTTAAATCTCAAAGTTTTTTCAAAATCAAATTTTTCTGAAATACACAATTAAACCCCCTCTTGTATGTGAATATGATTTACCAAATTAGGATAACTCAAACATTTTTCCAAAATCATCTATATGGATGTGTACCTCAACACCTTTTACCAAAGATGTGATTGTTAGGTCTTCAAACTTAATATTTACGTAGAATAATCTAACAAGCCTTAGAAACATGCAACCTGGTACTTTGATGAAGAATTATTTGAGGAAATCTCAACTGATGTTGTCATAAGGTCTTAAATCCATAAGAAATGCTAATTCCATGTGAGAATGCTTATCACAACACACTTGGATATATCTTTTTCTTCTTGATTCTTTGATGAAGATTCTTATAAAAGACACTTACTTGAATAAGGATTTCTATAACGGAAACTTCTCGTTGTAGCATATTAATCATAATAATAGTGGCAGAAAGTAGAAACTCACTCAAGAAAGAGAAGAGAGAAAGAAGATTTGGGATGCAAAAGAAGGGATGAGTTAGTACCTTTATATAACATGTTTTATGAGTCTATTTTCATAAGAAATCAATAAAACCTAAGGAGATTTGGCCCAAAAAAATATTTATTTGAAAATCTTACCAAAATAAGTTCTCTAATTGATTACAACCAGATCTTAATCGATTAGATCTTTAAAATATTGAGATTTTGTGTGTTCCTTCTTCATGTGTTGATCTACTTGATTTTTACGTGTTCCTTCTAATCGATTATCCCTATAAACTAATTGATTATCCCATGTCTTACATAGTCTGCTTGAGCCTTGGATGACTTTGGGCTTGTTTGATTGCTTTTGGCATCCTTACTCTTCAACAATGTATGCATTAGCTAGATATTTCAATTCTATGATATTCATTTTGCTAAAGGCTCTTCAAAATCAAATCACTAATATGTTAATGATAAAATAATATTCACTAAGAATGAAAGAGACCACTTTCTAGAAAATTTCCTCAAAGTTTTCCTATTTAATTTCCATCAAGTGTTTTACTTTTAAATCTAAAGATATCTTGATAAAAATCCCTTTCATGAGAGAAATATAAACCTTTGTCAAAACTCCATCTCTTCGGATGTTTTGATATGCGAGTTGGATAAAAAATCATAAGGAGTGACACGATCATCAAAGATCCTCAAACTCCTTAAAATATCAGGATCATCACGATTGTTCAGCACTACCATCAATACCAACGACTTGATCAATATTTCTCTAGGACCATTAAACATAAACTTTCTTATGTATACTTAAAGTATGCACATGTTTTGCACAAATTTATCAAATAATCATTTAATTCCTTCATAACTGCAAAACAATCTTGTATAATAGATTAAGTTTTCAACTTTGATACCCAAATCTTTTTGGGTCTTGGTGTGTTAGTGGTTCTAAAAGGTTTTGGGTTATTTTCCTTAGACCATGTTATAACCTTAGAGGATTCCAATGGTTGAGTACGATCCATAAGAATGAAGATCATATTCATTTAGCATATCAACTTTCTGGTTTTGGGGTGCTTATTCTCTCCTGTTCGATATTTAGAGAAGCAAACACATACTAATTCGACCGTTAGATTGATTTAATTCATCTTCTACAAATAATTATTAAAAGATGTAAGTGTTTTAAATTTAATACCTTAGGCGAACAAATCATATATATATATATATATATATATATATGTGTATATATATATATATATATATATATATATATATATATATAAGTGCTATTAAGAGTGAGTTCTCAAAAGGTTGTTAACACAATTCAACTTTATTTATTTTTTTATAATTTCAATATTCTCTTACTTTTTAATAAATATAATTTGAATATTCTCTTGCTTTTTTTTTTGCAAATAAAAAATATTGTGCTGATTTAATTATTTAAGCCACTTTCTTTTACATCTGATGATATATGATATGAGACAAGATATTTCATATTTGTGCCAATTGCCGTTTTTCACTTGACGTGCCATTCCCACTCATCACATAAATAAAAAGTACTACAGTAGTAACTTTTCAGTTTCATTCCATTAATTCACAGTTACGACTCCGAAGGTGCAATCTTGTGGTGATTGAAAAGGACAAATAAAAAATAGATTCTATAATAATTCCAATATAATAATTTGACACTTGTCGTCCATGTGATGAAAGATAAATGACACGTCATACGTTCTATTTGGATAAGGTTCAGAAAATGCGCATGATATCGTAACGTAACGTGTATCACCGTACCGTATCTGAACCCGAGAGGGTTGGCCTAGTGGGAGGGAGCTTGTGTCTCAAGAGTTTGTTTTCCTTGAGGTCCTGAGTTTGAAGGAGCCTAAATCCAATTTTCGAAAGCTACGTGAGACGAAAGTTCTCGGATGATTTAGTCAGTATAGAAGGAAGGATACCACTCTATAAAAAAAACCGTACCGTATCTGTAACAAATTTAGCTTGTGTTTAGTTTAAGGATGATCTAAACTAACTTTGAAGAAAATGTTGGAGAAAGAAAAAAATTATACGTTGGAGCAAGAAGAAAATTGACAAGTAGTATTTCATGTCACACCTAACTAGACGTAAATTTCAAATAGTGGGTCAATTAATCCACTTGCATATGATACTATATAAGCTTGTGATTTGTGAGCTGTTAATCTCTAAGCATGACAGATACACTATGATTATTTTAGTTGGTAGGACAATTAAAAATTGGTAAGTAACCACTAATCAAGTAAACGTGTGTATTATCGTCACCGACACAACACAACCATGTCAACCATATTTTTTAAATGCCCCCTGCACCTCCTTACTTTAATTTTTACTCAAATTCAAATTAGTACTTTGTAGATGTTACTAACATGTTTGCTTCTGTTTTTTTAAGGCAAAAATTGTGGGCGATTTTTTATAAGGCAAAAGATTTATTAAAGAAAAAGTTAGGTATAATTATGTTAAGTGAGTTTAGTTGGTAATTGTGTAAAAATATTATATATTGGAGCATGAATTCAAACTCGTAGCATACCATTTTGTAACATTTAAATTTAAATGGTGAATTTTAGTCATTATACTACTTGTTAAAAAAATTTAGGCATAAGTAATATTGTGATATAATTCAAGTTAGTTATTTGGTTAACAAGTTTGTTTGTTTGTTATGCTAGCTACTTGGGTTACAAGTAACATATTGTATATAAATACATGTATAGGGTAATTCAATTTTAATAATTCTATACAATTACATTTCACTCATTATCTCTGTTCTCTCTCATTCCTCCCTTACTCAAGTACATTGACACTAACAAATTAGTATCTAGAGCTTCTGGTTCGTTTTCTTGATCGTGAATTCAAGAATTGCACGTCGGTGGTCGTGTTTTTGAAGATCGTGAATCGTATTTGCTGCAAAGATGAATGGTAGCAATGGCATTCCCAATTCTCTTCCAATTCTTGATGGCAAAAATTGGATCTGATGGAGAAAACATATGCGGTCATTGTTTGATTTTCATGAAATCTTAGAAGTGGTTACTAATGATGTCCATGAGCTTTTCCAAAACGCCATCGATGCTCAGAGAGTTACTCACAAAGATGCGAAGAAGAAATATTACAAAGTTGCATTTTGTATTCAATCTGCAGTAGATATGACAAACTTTGGTCGAATTTCTCATGTTGAATCGACGAATGAGGCATGTGATATTCTTGTCAAGTATTATGAAGGTGGTGAGAAGGTTAAAGTTGTTAAATTGCAGACACTACGAAGACAATATGAGTTACTACGGATATGATAAGATGAAAAGATTGCAGGCTGTGTCTCTAAGGTGCATAATCTTCTTCATCTCATGAAAGGTTATGGTGAAGTCTTAATTGATAAGATGATAGTTGAAAGGGTAATGCGTACATTAACCTCTCACTTTGATCATGTTATCGTAGCCATTCAAGAATCCAACAATCTTGAAACCATAAAATTGGAAGATTTGGTTGGTTCGTTGGAGGCACATGAGTTAAGAATTGTTGAGAGGAAAAAGGGTTTAAGATTCGATACAAGAACTGCAGACCTAGACATGGAGAAAGAATGTGAAGATGAGAAAAGTACATAAGAAGGAGGGTTGAATTGTGTTTTCCATTTTCTTAGTTTGCATCTGATCATAGTTTAGAATCTAAACTGGAGTTCAGATTCTGGTTAATTCTTAGCAGCGGAATGTTAACAGAAGCAAATAAATAATAGCAGAAGACACAAAGATTTATACTGGTTTCTCCCAAACTGAGAGTAGTCCAGTCCCCTTGCTTCACAAGATATTTCCACTATAATCAAATCATGATTACAATCGTTTATGGATTATGCATAAAAATTTTACATTTGCTCAGACCCAAAGTCCAAGACTTCTTGCTCAAGCTCCTCACTCGAGACTTCTTGCTTAGGTTCCACGAACCCAAGACTTCCTTGCTTAGGCCCTCTGTCCAAGACTTCTGCTTAAGTCCCTCAGACCCAAGACTTCTTCTCCAAGCCACTATAGCTGAGACTTCTGCTCTAAGCCACTCTAACCAAGACTTCTGCTCCAAGCCACTCTAGCTGAGACTTTCCTGCTTGAACTGCAGCCCAAGACTTTATTGCTCAATCAATCCACTTGATTAAGCTTTCACAACTCAAGCACATAGCAAGAAACTTATGTGGCTCAAGCATCTTGGCTCGAGACTTCCTTACTTAAGTCCCAATGACTTAAGACTTCTGTTCAATCAACCTAGTTGATTAAGACTTGCATTGCTCAAGCATATAGCAAGAGACTTACATGGCTCTAGCATCTTGGCTCGAGACTTCCTTGCTTAAGTCCCAATGACTTAAGACTTTTGCTCAAGCACATAGCAAGAGACTTTGATCTAAACTGCTAAACAAGTTCAGCAAAATAGAGAACAAGGTGTACTTGATACAAGTATCAAAGGTACAGGAAATTACCATAACAAAGACCTAAAGGACTTAAGATTTCTAAGATATTCAATGTGTAAGAAATCTTAAGGCTTTTACAATTACAACATACAACAGAAAATCTGCATATAAAATAGTGTTGATAATTGTTGATCTTGTTACTCCTTCTTCTGGATAATCCTTGTTAAAGATTTAGTTTGAACCATCAGCCATATATATAGCCTTTGCAGAAACTAGTCGTTGAAGAGGTAACTTGATAAAGAGTCATTGCGTTTTCTCCATAGTACAAGAGACATTGAAGATAGATACACCAGAAGATCTTAATCCAATGTGTAACATGTTTAACCTTTGAGTCTTCAAGAGATCCTGTACTATTAGAGCCGTTGAGAGTAGATATCCATAAAGCATACCAACTTTTCTTGAGCCTTGCAATTTGTAGACTTTAGCTGACAAAATGAGTTGACAATACAACTTGCTTTCTGCAGTACGGACAACTTCAGCTTTATCACCAACTCTGAATGGTATCAGAAGCCAATTTACATTCACTAAGTGTAGAGACAATTATGTTGCTTCTTCCGATGCTAGGACATTCAGATTCAAAGTCTATGCCAGACATCACTTAGCAAGTGTTCTTTATATTCTGCCACCAAAAGCTAGCAATTCAGCAACTCCCAAGTATGCTAATGCAAAACAGATTCTGACTATAATATTTACAAGTATTAGAACCTGCACACATGTAACACACATCAAATAAACCATTGTTTTTTCAATACTTTGTTATCATCAAAACCCGAGGAAAATATGTCATGAACAAATCTTATTTTAACAATCTCCCCCTTTTTGATGATGATAAACATAAGTATTTAAAGGACAAGGTTGGGCAGTTATAATTTTCTCTGCAACATCAGGGTATGAGGTTTGTAAGCTCCCCTGAGTCTAATATTCCAAAGCAGAGTTCTGTAGACATCATACTAGGAACTACTCTCAAGAAAAAGTAATTCAGTCTTCTTAGTAACATCAGAGTCTGAGGTTTGTAAGCTCCCCCTGAGTCAAACAGTTTCAAGGTTGAGGTTTGTAAGCTCCTCCTTAGTTCCATATTTAAGAAAACCAAAAATAATATTTTAACTTCCTTTGGCAACATCAGAATACGAGGTTTGTAAGCTCCTTCTGAGTCTGATAGGCTAAGGTTGAGGTTTGTAAGCTCCTCCTTAGTTCTGTGTACAAGAAAGTTAAAATGTGTCGCTCGGGAAAGATAACCATAATAACAGAAATTTAAATAACAAAATTATAAATGATCAGTATGTAGAACTAAATTGGTACTCAATGGGTTAAGTTTCTAATTAAATACTTACCATCATTTCTCCCCCTTTTGTCACATCAAAAAGAAATAAAAAGAGAAGAAGAAAAGAATTACAGTCATAAATGCATCACAGGCCATCATTATAGGATCAGTTTTCAAGAAATGAAAAATGATCAAGTAACATTGGTCATTAAGGATTGTATAGTGCATGCTTTAAATTTTTAGTGGTCGTTACTGTTTCAAGAATCAAGCAAGGATTTAAATCAGTCTTTTGGGTTACTCAGAAGTCATTATAAAAGCAATCAAAACATTGTTTATTTTCATCAACATCCACCAGAGTCATGCAGTCATCAGCTGAGAGTCATAACACTTCTGTCGTGACAGAAATCTATGAGAGCTCTACAAGACAGAATGTCCATAACCAACAGAAACGAGTTGTTTCTGAGTCATCCACAACTTGGCTTGTGCCCTCTATAAAGCTTACTTTTGTTGAGGCTACGTCAGTAGTTCCAAAACAACCTACAGGGGTGGGTCCATCAGAAGCTGTGATGAAGCCAAGAAGGAAGAATATGAAGAGGTCAAAGAGAAGAAGATGGTTTAACAAGATGTTTTACCGTTCAATCCTAGAGGTAGAAGAGAAAGAAGGTGATGAGGATGAACTAGATATAGATTATGATAACTGTTATTATCATAAGGCTCAAGATGACTAAGATAGAGATCTATTCTAAGATCATAAAGTTCCCTATGAAAAATATTTTGTAATACTTCAACTTTAATCAATAAAATGGTACTTTTGACCAATTTATTTATTACATGCAAATACTCTCAATAATTTCCCTTTTGATTTTCTGATAAACATAAATGAAGTTAAACTGAAACCAGAAGTAACAGTTAAACATGTTAACTATAATATTTATAGTTGTTAAAGAATCTTTAATAGGTCAGATTGTTAGATAACATTTCCAAGATTTATCATTTAAGATATTGATTAGACTTAATCAATATTAAAATAATAGATACTTGGAACAATGTATGTAACACGTCTATTTAAGGACTCATAGTAGACTTACTTTCATAACCACTTAATCCTCAAAACACCAAGATGTATAAACAGAAACTAATATGGGTTCCAAAGAGAGATTTCAGAAAGACATTCATACTGAATGCAGCAACTCAGGCAAATGAAAGCAAAGTAGCAGCTAAAGGATCTACTGGTAAGCAGATGACTTCAGAAGTGCTCACCTCTTTAGCATCCTTTGTGAAAACACACAGAAGAAGAAGATATTATGGGTCTAGACGCAGAAATCAATTGAGAAAAGAGGTTATAGAGTTTGCCAAGGAATAATGGTAAGATTAATTAGATAATATGGACATGTCAGATGATCCTAGGGAATACCTTAGGGCCAATCCAACATACTTGAATGTCTATATAATTTGTAATATCTTCCATTTCATTAATGATAAATGTTGCACACATTGAGTTCTTACTCCCATTACTTTTAATTCTTGTGAACAACAATAAATATGCATTCAACAGTTAAATTGCACAACAATATAAACAAACTTTGAATTAATAATAAGATTGCTTAATGCAAAGGTTCTAACAATTACAAGGCATAACTATGTAGAAATCTAACATCAGAATCTTTCATAGATAGCTTCAAACTTGTCTCTCCAGATTTTAGACGAATCAACCTCTGAACTTATGATAACCCCTTGATGAACAAGTAATTCTGAAATAACTCGTCCATAAGGAATGAAGAAAATCTTTCTCTTGTAAAAGGAAGAAAGAGTCTTCTTCAAATAGTCAAACATAAGTTGAGGAAGATCAATCTGCAAGTTTGAATTGAGAAGTAGAAGCAGATCTTTTTCAATAGGGTCCACGAGGTCTAAATCCTTATCTTTAGGAAGTAATTTTGAATTCAGAATATGATTCCAAACAACTGCATCAGAATGAAGATTTGAGACCACTGATGTTTTAGATGGATCTACAAAGATATGCCAAGTAGGAAGATAATGTTCCCAAACAAGAGTTCCTGGAATTTCTCCAATCTCCTCACAATTGATCACATTAGCAATCGCTTTAGATGTTATTGTTATATAAATACCAGTTACTTTAGAAAGAATAACACACTCGGAATTCAGCTCAACAATAAAAGCATTAATCCAAAACTCTTTGACAAGACTTGGATAAGTAAAACCACAGAGCATCTCAAAGTATCCATTCCAACTTTGTTCAGACACAATCTTCCAGAAGTTAAAACCTAACTTAAGCAACTCATCAAAATCCACAAACTTTTCATTGATGATAACCAGTGAATTCAAGGAAGAATTAACTAAAGAATTCATCACAAGTTTGGCTTGATTAACACACAACCAAAGAGAAAATAAAAAGAAGAGAACTGAACAAGATTCCTAAAGGAATAGGAATCTTGTCAGAAGAAAGACACAAAATGATGTTTCACAAGACATGGGATAGTGACAATAAATATATAAAAAGAAAAGATCGTTACCCAAAGGTTCTTATCCAGCTGATTTCTTGAATCCACTAGATGAATTTCACCTTTATGAAAATTTAAGTAATATAAAATTTTTAGGAAAACCTTTTACTTAAAATGATGTATAAGAAGTAAATAATCCTCTTTTGAATCTCAGAATCTAACAACTTTCAGAAGCTATCATCCATCAGAGTCTAGTAGTTCTAGACTTAGAGATAGATGTCTTCTGTCATTCATTAGTCTCCAATATTCTATTCAGAACCAACACTCCCTCTTGAAACAAGAGTCATGAGTGATAGATGAATATTAAATTGTTTCCTTTGATAGCTAACAAACAGCATTAACATCACAAAAAGTGAGGAAATTGTTTCCATAAATATGATCATCATCTAGCTTAATGAAATATTCAATATAGATAAATACAACAGACTTTCTTATTAAGGATTTATGAATGTCCTTTTTCCAAAAGAGGTTCTCTAGAAATCTAACAGAAACTTTGTATTTACATCTACACAAATATCTCATTGAATCAATAGATAAGCCAGAAAAGAACATGCATACCTTTTTTTTTTTGTTATTTTCTCGGTCAGACTCATATTAGTATTCAGACTTGACCATAGAGTCTGAACACCGCTTTGAGTGGATTCTGATTCAATGGTTGTTAAACCATTGACTCCACTTCTCTCACCAAACTCAGAACCTCTAGCATTTGAGTCTGGGTTGTGGGCTCTTCTTCCATCAAATGTTGTATACAACCTTTGATAAATACCATGGAAGATGCCTCTGCTCCTTTCTTTGATATCTACAGCAAATACATTTGAATAATTACACTCATATTTCTATGAAACCATACATGTAAGTACTGGCATACTTTTCTTTGCCTTGTGCCTGAATCTGATATCAGAACCATAATTAATTCCAGAGTATAAGTCTAGGATGAGTTATGATAAGAACAAAATCTTGTTCTAAGCAGAGTCATTGATCTCATTGTCTAGGATTAAATCTTTTGACTTTGAAATTATTGACAAGCATAGAACCAGATAGTGTTAGCTATCAGAGATTGGCACCAAAAAAATTAAGGCAATGTCATAGTGTTGTTGACGAAACTCAAAGAGAAATTGAATACTTCTCATAGAATTGTCTTTTAATAAAAATTCCATGATGACCCTCAATCAAGGAGCAATGGAGTATCTTAAGATATCACCTTAAAGAGTAGACTCTTTATTATCAAATATTAAAGCAAGATAGATTTGGCATAATCTCTTTCTCTTCAATACTTGATTTTGATTTCAGGACTCAGATGCTTCTTTAGAAGCAGTAATGTCTGGTAGATCCAGATTATTCTTTTATATGAATCCTGCACTAATGTCATCTTCAAAAGAATATGCAGTGAAGATTAACTAACATTAGGTTCTGGTAGTGTTTCTCCTTGCTTCCAGATCTGGCAAATTAGTTGAAATACTAATATTTCAGAAGCTTCTGAAGTTACTCTTCTATTAACAGATGTTACAGCTCATTCAGGTGGTTAAGAAGTTCTTTTGATAAGAAATATAAATTCCTCATCACCGGACATTCCAAAGAACTAAGCTTTAGGAAAGGTGACATGTTAGATAGCTTTTCATCATCTAATTTCATTTATTTTCTTTGAATATTTGCAAGACAAACCAACAGAGCACAATAAATTCAATTTGTATAACTTCTTGAATAAATGTGACCTCAGGTTTGAATCTAAACCAGTCTTCTCAGAATTTTCTTGAAAGATTAGATGAAGAGTAACTAGACAGGCTTCAAAACTGATTCCCAAAAATATAAGCACAAGGATTCAAAGATAGTTCGAGCATCAGACGTATCAATGATGTTGACATACTAAGAAGTGAGATAGAGCACCTACGAGAATGCAACTACATCTGAAGATATTCAATAAGCTTCTTCTGAGCTGGTGATATAGCCTTTCAAACAGATCATTTTTGCACCATCAAATTCTATAGTAATACCTTTTTCAAGGATATTCTATAGACCTTCTGATACCCATTTTATCAAGACCAATGAGTTAAAAATATGTTTTGCTTTTCCATCATTTAAATTCAGTGGAATCACCCTTTGAATATGGTAGGAAAAACTGTATGATACTTTTCATGTGGCACTTGATTCCTTCTTGAAGGAAAGTCTTTGACAGACATACTTTTCTTATTGGATCATTATTTGCGCCACTGTCAAGTTTTATGCACAAACCAGGCTTTGCTACCAATTGAAGGTGAGAAAAGTACATAAGAAAGGGGGGTTGAATTATGTTTTCCATTTTCTTAGTTTGCATCTGATCAGAGTTTAGAATCTAAACTGATGTTCAGATTCTGTAAATTCTTAGCGGCAGAATGTTAACAGAAGCAAATAAAGAATAGCATAAGACACAAAGATTTACACTAGTTCCTCCCAAATTGAGAGTAGTTCAGTCCCCTTCCTTCACAAGAGATTTTCACAATAATCAAATCATGATTACAATCGCTTATGCATTCTGCATAAGACTTTTATATTTTCTCAGACCCAAGGTCCAAGACTTCTTGCTCAAGCTCCTCACTCGAGAATTCTTGCTTAGGTTCCACAAACCTAAGACTTCCTTGCTTAGGCCCTCAGCCTAAGACTTCTGCTCAAGTCCCTTAGGCCCAAGACTTCTGCTTCAATCCACTCTAGCTGAGACTTCTGCTCCAAGCCACTCTGGCCGAGACTTCTGCTCTGAGCCACTCTGGCTGAGACTTTTGCTCCAAGCCACTCTAGCCGAGACTTGTGCTCCAAGCCACTATGGCTGAGACTTTCCTGCTTGAACCGCAGCCTAAGACTTTCCTGCTCAATCAATCCACTTGATTAAGACTTTCACAACTCAAACACATAGCAAGAGACTTACGTGGCTCAAGCATCTTGGCTCGAGATTTCCTTTCTTAAGTCCCAATGACTTAAGACTTTTGCTCAATCAACCTAGAGACTTACATGGCTCAAGCATATTGGCTCGAGACTTCCTTGATTACATCCCAATGACTTAATACTTTTGCTCAAACACATAGCAAGAGACTTTGGTCTAAACGGTTAAACAAGTTCAGCAAAATAGAGAACAATATGTACTTGATACAAGTATCAGAGGTACTGGAAAATCTGCATATACAATGGTGTTGATAATTGCTGATCTTGTTACTCCTTCTTCTGGATAATCCTTGTTAAAGATTCAGTTTGAACCTTCAACCATATATATATATATATATATATATATGTATGTATCCTTTGCAGAAACTATCCGTTGAAGAAGTAACTTGATCAAGAGTCTTTGTTTTTGCTCCATAATACAAGAGACGTTGAAGATAGATACACCAAAAGATCTTGATCCAATGTGTAACATGTTTAACCTTTGAGTCTTCAAGAGATCTTATACTATTAGAGCCGTTGAGAGTAGATATTTGTAAAGCATGCCATCCTTTCTTGAGCCTTGCAATCTGTAGACTTTAGTTGACAAACTGATTTGACAATACAGTTTGCTTTCTAAAGTACGGACAACTTCAGCTTTATCATCGACTCTGAATGGTACCATAATCCAATTTGCATTCACTAAGTGTAGAGACAATTATGTTGCTTCTTCTGATACTGAGACCTTCAGCTTTAGAGTCTACGCTAGACATCACTTAACAAGTGTTCTTCAAATTCTGCCAACAGTAGCTAGTAATTCAGCAACTCCCAAGTGTGCTAATGTAAAATAGATTCTGACTATAATATTTACAAGTATTATAACCGGCACACATGTAACACACATCAAATAAACCATTGTTCTTTCAATACTTTGTTATCATCAAAACCTAAGGAAAATATGTCATGAACAAATCTCGTTCTAACAGAATGGTGGTTCTAACAAGTTCAAGCGCAAAGAAGACAAGACTCAGAGTAAGAAGTCTTGGGGAAACTTTCAAAAGCATAAGGTTGATGATAAGGCTTCTAAATCCTCGAAAAGAGGAAAAGAAACCTCATATCAGAAAGACAAATAGGAGAAGAAAGTGTGCGATGTTATAACTGTGAAAATTGGGGTCACTTGGCCAAGAATTGTTGGTACAAGAAAGACAATGGAATGACTAAAGGCAAGGATGATGAAGGAGCAAACCTTGCACGTCAAGATTCAGATGATTATGATGGTATGGTTCGTATGGTTGTAGTTGCAGATGAGCATGTCGACTCCAAAATCTGGTTCCTCAACACAGGCTGCTCGAATCACATGACTGGTCGAAGAGTGTGGTTGGAAAATTTTGATGATTCGAAGAAGAGCAAGGTTAGGCTTGCAGATAATAGCTCGTTGGAAGCAGAAGGTATTGGGAACATAGTTATTCAATGGAGTAATTGAGCAAAAGCTATGATCAAAGAAGTACTCTATGTACCTAGCATAAAGTGAAATCTGCTAAGTGTTGGACAACTGGTCGAAATAGGTTTCTTAGTGGTTATGAAAGATGGAGCCTTTAAATTGTTCGACACCCAGAATAACTTGGTCTTAAAATATCCTTTGTCGAAGAATAATAAATTTAAGACCATGATCAGTTCGATTGAGAAACAATGTCTATAAACAGTTGTCGACCACAAGCATAGCTGGCTAGCATTTGATGTTTGTCCATTTGAATTTTAGGTCATTCAATCAACTGATTACTCAAGATATGGTAACTGGTATATTAAGTCTTATGATGCCTGACAAACTGTACAAAGGTTTCGTAGTAGGGAAGCAATCCAGAAAGAATTTCATTTCGACTATGTCAACGAGATCCTCCTACATACTAGAAGTAGTACATTCAGATGTATGTGGCCCATTTAAGGGTCATACCATTTGTGGAAATATGTATTTTTTATCATTTGTCGATGAGTACAGTTGAAAGCTTTGGATCTATGTGATCAGGCGCAAAGACGAAGTATTTTTAATCTTTAAGAGATTTGAAATGCTTGTCGAAAACCAAAGTGAAAATAAGATCATGGTTCTACAAACAGATGGAGGTGGTAAATACACATCCAAGATATTTGAAGACTTTTGTGCAGAACATGATATTGATCATGCGGTAACTGCGCCTTACACACCTCAACATGATGGAATAGTAGAAAGAAGAAACCGGACTCTATTGGATATGAAAAGATGCATGTTAAAACAAAAGAACTTGCCAAAATCCATATGGGGTGAAGCAATTACTACTGTTGTTTATATTCTGAATATGTGCCCTACCAAGAAACTAAAGAACAAGGATCTTGAAGAAGTATGGAGTCGCAAACGACCATCAGTGAGTCATCTGAAGTTGTTTGGCTCTATTTGCTACAAGCATGTTCCTGATGCTATGAGAAGGAAGCTTGATGATAAAAGTGAACCTATGATTCTAGTAGGATATCATAATATTGGAGCATGCAGGCTCTTCAATCCAATGAATGATAAGATCGAGATGAGTCGAGACATTGTGGTTGATGAGAACTCTGCTTGGGATTGGAATTCAGGTGAGGCAACTAACAAGCCATTGATGAGTTATGGCATTGATGAAGAAACTAGTGAGCACGAAGAAATTCCAGTATTTGACATTCCAGTCACACTAGAAGTCGAAGCAGACAATAGAGAGGGTGTGGCTATCTCAAGCAAAAGACCTCAAAGAACCAAAGCTCTCCTAGGAAGGCTTCAATATTGTGAAGTGGTTGGTGATGATGAAGTCACGCTAGATGGAGATTTGGTTCATTTCGCTTTACTTGCAGGTGCTGAACTAATAAACTATAGTGGTGCCTTAAAAAATAAACACTAGAAGGAGGCTATGGTCGAAGAATTACAAGTGATCGAAAGAAAAAATACATAGGAGCTAGTAAAATTGCCAACACATGTAAAAGCTATCGAAGTGAAATGGGTGCTCAAGCTGAACCATAACCCTGATGGCTCGATTACAAGACATAAGGCAAGACTGGTAGCTCTTTCTTCAGAGAGTAGGACTCGACTACTCTAAAGTATATGCATCAGTAGAAATATTGGAGACTATTAGATTGGTGGTAGCTTTGACATGCAAGCAAGGTTGGTCGACATTTCACTTAGATGTGAAATCCAAATTTTTAAATGATCCCCTGGATGAAGTCGTGTATGTCACACAACCTCCTGGGTTTGTTATATAGGAGGAAACAAGGAAAGTGTAAAATTTTCTCAAATGCTTTTATGGTCTCAAACAAGCACCTAGGGCATGGAACAAGAAAATCGACTCATACTTAGTTGAATTGGGATTCATCAAATATAGGTATGGGTATGGTGTCTATGTACAAGTCATGACACAAGATATAACCATCATCTGCTAACATGTCGATGACTTGTTAGTAACTGGAAATAGAATAGAGAACTTGTCGAAGTCCAAGGAGCAAATGAAGAGGGAATTTGAAATGTCAGATATGGGAAACTTGTCTTATTTCCTAGGCATTGAATTTCAAATTACCAAGCAAGGAATGTTGTTACATCAAAGGAAGTATGTCAAATAAATACTCAAGAGATTCAATATGGATGATTTGAATCTTGCATCCTCGCCTGTCGAACCTAATTTGAAACTAGAGAAGCATGGAGAGGAGGGGAAGGTCGATGTCAGTTTGTTCAAACAAATTGTATGATCTATAAGGTATATATGCAATAGCAGACTTGCTATAGGTTTCTCATTCGGATTGGTAAGTAGATACATGGATAAACCAAACGTGTCACACTTGAAGATTGCAAGAAGAATCCTAGAATATCTAAAAGGATCAATAAGCAGTGGGATCTTGTTTCCATGAGATTCTGAAAGCAAAGAAACTATGATTAATTGATATTCAGATGCTGATTGGTGTGGAGATATGGAAGATTGAAGAAGCACAATTGGATATTTCTTTCAAGTATTTGGTGTCCCAATCTCACGGTGCTCGAGAAAACAACATGTGGTGTCATTATCATCGTGTGAGGATGAGTATATAGTAGGATCTTATGTTTCTTGTCAAGCAATCCATATCAGATATGTGCTGGATGAGATAGAGGTCAAAGTAAAGAAACCTCTAGTGTTGCAGATCGACATCAAGTCAGCCATCAATCTCACAAAGAATTAAATTCTGTGTGGAATGAGTAAGCACATTGAAGCTAGATTTCACTTCCTAAGGGAGAAGGTGAATCAAGGTGAACTTGAAGTGAGGCATTACTCGAGTGAAGCACAATTGACCGGCATTTTCACCAAAGGACTAAAGATCGACATATTACTAACTTTGAGAAAGAAATTAGGAATAGTTTAGATCAATTAGCTTGTGTTTAGAAACTTGGATTATAACGGGGTATGTTGTGATATAATCCAAGTTAGTTAGTTAATCGGTTAGCAAGTTAGTTAGTTTGTTATGCTAGCTACTTGGATTAGAAGTAACCTATTGTATGTAAATACATGTATACTGTGATTTAGTTTTAACAATTCAATACAATTACCTTTCATTCATTCTCTCTCATTCCTCCATCACCCAGTACATTGACACTAATAAGTAATGCTTAAGTAAAAAAGATACAGATACAGAACCTTAGCTAAAGAGATCCACAACTAAACCAACACACATATAACAAAATACATTCTATAATCCTCCATCCTTCCTACAAATTAAACACGTCAGAATAAAAAATTACACCTGAATATTAAACATTCAAACTCGACAAAATCGCGATACCAATGTTATGTTAGGAGCTGAAATTAGACGCCAATCGACCACCACTTTGAGCGTCCAGTAACAATCCATAGTAGACATCCTTCTGACTATAAGAGCTTGTAAGTTTGTAGCGCACAACAAACCGTCCGCATGAGCCTGCAGCCTGTAGAGCAAGAACCAGAAAAATCTACAGTAATTGATGAAACTAGCTTCTCCATGGCTCCTATTTCAAAACTTCCCACCTAGATGGCAACTGAAGTAAAAAAAATTGTTGATTGCATAATTAACTATGAGGTCTCCTTCTTGCTCAGCACTAGATTGACACAATCCGACAAAAATCGGACCAGCACTACACCAAACCAAAAAACCTGAACATCCAATGAGTTGAAGATTCCACTATAATTTAACGGACCGAACTAAAAATTGTTGTCTACAACAGCACCTCGGTCTCTTATCAATATTTGTGAATCTTTATTAAGAAGCACGCCAAAATCCAAAGTTCAGTTCCAAGTATCATATTTGCCTCGTGCCACTACACGTCCCATCCTGAATCACCAACCTCCGTAAAATGGCTTTTAATTAAATTAGTGTCGAATCCCCTCACAGTATCCACTAATGATCTTCATAGATTGATAATGAGAATTGTAACTTCACCCAACGAACCCCAAACACTGCCTTGGACTGATCAGCCACTGGCTGAGAGAGTAGCAGAATCTGGTCGTTTTACTTCTCAACCAATTCCATGACAAGATTTTTTTTTTTTTAACAACAAATTTAATTAAGTAGGGTTATAGGGGTGCCCCAATCCAATTACAACAGATTAGAGAAACACAAATCAAAAACAACCAAACAAAGATTAAATACAAGATCCTGGATATCTATACCAATTTGTCCAAAGTAAATCTTTGCTCATTTTAAAAACAAAAAAACCTTTCCACGTTCTAATTTTAATCAAATCAATCAAATCTTCAACCTTCACTATTCCACCTTCAAAGAGAAGCCTATTTCTACCAATCCAAAGATTCCAGCAAGTCCAAGACCATACCAAACTACCAATCTGACTCATCCTCGCCTCCCCCAAACCAGCCATATAAACATTATAATGTTCAATAGAATTTGAGTAACCACAAGGCAAAGCGGAATTCAACCACGAACACACTAACCTCCACACTGTAATGCTAAACTCACACCGGAAGAATAAATGGTCAATGTACTCATTTTCTAAAAAACAAAAAGAACAGACCAACTCATGGTTAGAAACAAGAACCTGCCTCCGTTGGAGTTGATCTTTAGTCTGCAGTTTGTTGATAAACAGCCTTCATAAGAAAACTTGCATTTTGGAGGGAATTTGCCACTTCCACATCTCACTGATCACCTGAAGAGTTGCTTTTTCGAGCCCCTGATTTTCCCAAGTTTTAATAGCCAGCATTTCATAACAGCTTTTCACCAGAAACCCTTCTTTATTCTTCCACCAAACATGTCGATCCTTGATCTCACCATTCGGTCTAACCTCAAGGAGGATATCAGTTAATATTGTAAATTGTTGGTTTGCTGCCCAACTTTCTCTGTAATTTTCCGCCACATGAAAATTCCATAACCACTTGCCATCACACCATTTCCCTGCATCCCTCACCAAGACCTCCGCATTGACTACATAACGGAACAAATCCGGAGCCAGCAGCGAAAAAGGGTCCTTGCAACACCAAGCATGTTTCCAAAACCGAATAGCATTCCCCTCTCCAAGTTTGGTTGTAACAGCGTCGGTGAACCAGTTGCTTCTTTCTTCATCCTCAGAATGCAGACTCAATAAATCATTCCACCAATACGAACTTAATCTTGCCTTAGTCCCAATCACCTCATCTTTCACCAGTGCCTGCACATCACCATACCGAAACGCCAGAATTTTGCACCACAACGTATCCGTTTCATTGAGAACGCGCCATTTCCATTTGCTAAGTAAAACCAAATTGAATTTCCCACATTCCTTCACTCCTAAACCACCGCGATTCCTCAGTTTGTAAACCTTCGACCAACTCACCCAACATATTTTCTTTTTTGCATCAGAGCCACCCCACAAAAATGCTCTCTGAATTTTAACCAAATCATGAATCACTCCTTTTGGAGCTTTGTAGAAGGAAAATTGGAAAATTGGAATATTCGTCAACACCGTATTCAGTAGAACCACTCTGGCCCCCATTGTCATATGCTTTTCATTCCACTTACATAACCTCTTCTTAACCTTATCAATAACATGTTTCCAAGTTGATTTCTTTCTTGGATTAGCTCCTACTTGAATGCCTAAAAAGTTGAAGGGTGTTGAGCCAATCGCGCAGGCCAAGAAGTTAAAAGCAGCCCGCATGACGTCTTCATGAACATTAATCCCAAACACTTTACTTTTATTCAAATTCACACACAACCCGGATGCAAGTTCGAAGCCACGTAATACCGCCTTGATTTTCCACAGATTATTGAATTTACCGTCACAAACCATAATTGTGTCGTCGGCGAACTGAAGTAACTCTATGTGGAGATTATTATTGAAACTAAAACCTTGATATTTGTCACCATTTACAGCATTTTTTATCAGCCCTGTCAAGCCTTCAGCCGCTATAAGAAACAAGAAAGGTGAAAGTGGATCACCTTGCCTTAATCCTCGACAAGCCTCAAATTCCGCCGACGGACTGCCATTGATAAGAACTGACATGGAACTTGTGAACACCAACATCTTCATCCATCTCATCCAACGGTTTCCAAAATTCATTCTCCTTAACATATATCCCAAGTAATCCCAATCATCACAATCGTAGGCCGTAGTGAAGTCCACTTTTACTAGCAAACACTCCCGCTTCTTCTTCACCGCATAGTCAATAATTTCATTAAGTGAAATAACCCCATCCATCATTGTTCTTCCAGCTATGAACACTGATTGCGGCGACGAAATTAACTTATCCATCACCTTCCTCAATCTCAAAGATAAAACCTTGGACACAATCCTATAGAGCGAGCCAATGAGACATATCGGTCTGAAATCGTCTAGCCTTTGCGGATTTGACCCTTTTGGTATAAGAGACAGAAAGGAGGACGTCACCGCCTTAGGCATCCTTTTATTCCCATGAACATCCTTCATAAACTGAACAATCTCCTTCTGAATAAACCAATGCTCTGTTGATCTAACTTTTACTCCATGACAAGATTTTAATTTCATTAAACCAATGCAATGTCGATCTAACTTTTTCTATAAATATTTTTTCATTACGCGCTTTCCACATTATCCAAATGCTAGCAAACCAAATTACGTTGAATTTTTCTATGTACAAAGAAATCTATGGACTTTTTAAACCATTTGAGTTTGCTTCATGTCTAAAAACAGTATATTCCTATATCACGCAATTTTCTATTTTATTTTTGTTTTGAATTAAAACCCCTTTAAAATTTCTTTGTTGTTGTATTTAAATATTTTTGGCGTGACCATCAAAATTATCTTTTATCATAATAAAATTCAAGAGTTTCTTTTCTTTCTTTAGTAGATTTCAAAGCTATACTGACGGATTTGTTGCTTGCAAATTTATGTTTCGTTCTAAATTTAGTATTTGATAATCCATAAAATTTTCGACCGCATCACTGTATATTTTAAATGAATTTACCTCAAACTTACAAAAGTTAATTACGAACATTACAAAAAATAAAATTTTAAATATGTAATGTATTTTAATGCACAGCCTAAAATTTTAACAAATAAATGAAATACAATGCAACTTAAAATTTATCTCGTTTCCTAACATTTGTCTCTTAATATTTTTTTTTCCAAAATAATAAACTTTGACTCGTAATAATTTTTTAAAATATACTAAAATTTAAATATTATAAAATAACAATAATCTATTATATTTTAAACATGAATTAATAAAAACAATTAGATTTAAATAGGTATTATAAAAAAAATCAACAAATAGTATATTAATTCAATATATCATACTACTAAAACAATAAAAAAAATATTAAACATTTGTGTGAATAAATATATATATATATATATATATATATATATATATATATATATATATATATATATATATATATATATATATATATATATATATATATATATATATATATATATATATATATTTATATAAAAGCGGGGTTTAGCTTATTCTCATAATAAGATTTTTTAACTTACTCCAAATGACAATCTTTAAATTAAATTTAATCTAATGCTTAATATTTTTATTTAATTATAATTAACATTTTTACTCAATTAACCATTCGATTAAATCTAAATAAAAGACTATGGTTTTAAAAAGACTATGATTTTGAATAAGACAAAAAAAAACATTCCATTCGTAGTATTCAAAGGGTACTACAAAAGCGGTCTTATATTTATTGGTTTTTTCTAATTGAATTTGATAATATCCAGATTTAAGGTTAAATTTAGAAAATATACTTTTATGGTGTAATCTATTAATTAAATCTTTTTTTATTAAGTATATGATACCTAATCCATTGTAAAGCTTTGTGTAAAGGTTTATAGTTTATTACGAATCGGGGATTGCCTCTCTCTAATTCAACTGCATTAACAACATAAAACGCATAGCACCTCCCGAGAGACTTACTCGGCCTAATTAAACCTTTTTTTAAATAATCTTGTATTTTTTTTACAACAATCTAAATGTTGCTTATTCATCTGTATAGGTCTATCCTTAGTCGAAATATCTTTTTGTTTAAAGTCAGATTTATAAGGCAAAGAAACAGTGTGTATCTTCCTTTTCTAGAAGGCATTTGGCTGTTCTGAACAAATACTTTTAGTAAACTTATTTTGCATGATTTTCATTTTTTCTGGAACATGGGAAGATTGTAGGTGTTCTTCCATTCCTTTAAAATGTATTTATTTGTTTATGAAATTAATCTGTTTTCTTTTGTTATTAATAAGATTAATAAAAGATATATCATTACTCTGGTTAGAGTTAAGATCTCTAATCTTAGGTTGGTCTAAAAACTCAAACTTAACTTCATGTCCTAAAGAATTAGTAGTTATAACTAGGTTATCAACGATAAAAGGATAAAGCAAATCTAGGAAAGAGGTTTCTAGAAAAATAGCTTCTTCAATGTTCTTGACTAGAAGACAATAAGTTTTATAACAAATTTGATATTTACAGATCTTAGCATTGAATAGTTTATAAGACAGGTGTAATCTATTACCATTGGCTCCTCGTAAGGATTCTTTGGTTTTCTCGTAATATTGGATTGAGATTAATCCTTCTTGAATGCAGTTTAAATCTGCCCCTGAGTCTATTAAAGCAACTAGTTCACAAATTTTATCTTTAATAATGAGATTTATTTTACTATACGATTTGTGAAATATCATCTTTTCTATTTTATTGATATAGGGATCTTCATTGATTTAAACAATAATTTCTTCATTAGTTTCCTCATGTTTTTTTACTGGAAGAAACTAACATATGTTGATTTTGAATAATCATGTGACCTTGTAACTCTAAAAGTTTAAGTTTTATCTCATCATCCCGAATTTTTAGAGTTTGAATTTCATTTTTTAAACTCTTAATTTCTTCTTGTAAGTCATTAATAGAAATGGTTTTTTCAACTGGTTTTTTAAATAAGTTCATAACATCTTTAAATTCTACTTTGTTAACATGCTTTTTACAAATATCGTTTTCGGCAATAATGTTTTTGATTTGCCTCATTAAAGCATTCTTACTTTCATATTCTTCCATCTTATCTAATATTCCTATTAGGGTATTAGCTTGATGGTTAGTGAGAACATTAATTATTTTGTTATAACTATTACAATTACAAAAGTTTATTCCTAAACATTCATCAGAATCAGAATATGACTTCTCAGAATTATTAATTTGATGAATTCTTCATTAGAAGATTCATTATAAGATGAAGAGCTATCTTCTTCTTCAGAAATTTAGCTAGATTTTTTTTAATGTAGATATCAAACTTTCTTTTAACTCTTCTAAAATGTATAAATTTCCTAATTGATTAATTTTCTCTTGAATCTTACACTTATTGGCATAATGGCCAAAACGACCACATTTAAAACATTTGACATCTTTGGATTTAGCATAGGGTTTTTGTAAGGTTTCTTACCATAATTTTTCTTATAAAGGGCTTTGTAATATTCAGAGTTATCTTTGTATGGTTGTTTCTTATGATAACGAAAGTTTTTCCTACTTTTAATAGCATCCCTTTTATTCTTAGGGTTACTAGGAGCTCTTAAAGGAGTAAGTCCATATTGTTCACAAAATGAACTCATTTTGCGCCTATTACTCATTTTTTCATTTTTTGATCCTATTTTGAAGTTTGTAGTCAGTACAAATTTGTATACCAGTTTCAATAACATAATTGGATAATTCACCCACAATTAAGGACGGGTAAGGAATAATCCCGTTGAAATTTTGTTTAATATTTGTCTTAACCTTGTCAGCAAATAATCTAGGTAAACCAATAATAAATCTTTCTTTCCAATAATCAGCAACACCATCCGACCTAAGGCAGAGTTTAGAAAGAAACATATCTCTATACCACCTATAATCAGGCATGGTTGGACAGTAAAGATTTAGTAATTGTTCTGCTGCTCTTTGTTGGTGCTTTAGAGGCTCTCCTGCAAAGAACTTGGTAATAGCGTACAAGAGAGTTGTAACACAAATAGATTCATTAGATTATGTTTGGAAAAATTATTGTTTTAGTCCTTTAAGTTATTTTAAAATATCAAGTTAGTCCTTTAAGTTTTTTTTGTAACATTTTGATCCTTTATGTTAAGTAACGTTTGCGTCGTTGACCTTTTTAAAAATCTCTGTTACAATAAATTGCAAACTCATATACCATTTGAACTTGTTTTTCACGCGAATCACGAATATGTAATTAGTTTTGCATTTGATTGTGTATTATGGTCGGATCAAACGATTTTTCATTATGTATTTGTCCACTTTTTTCCCTGATTCTCATGAACCGTAACTTGTTTGATAAATTTGATTGCATATTCATGATCAGCGTGAAAAACCAATTCAAATGGTATATGAGTTTGCAATTTATTGTAACAGGGATTTTTAAAAAGGTGAACGACGCAATCGTTACTTAACATAAAGGACCAAAACGTTACAAAAAAAAACTTAAATGACTAACTTGATATTTTAAAATAACTTAAAGGACCTAGACAATATTTTGGCATTATGTTTTAACAGCTAAGTTAATTTGGGTTTTGTCTTCAGGACTAAGGAGATTATCACACCGTCCATTTAATGGCCCTGTAAACCCCATAACTAATATATCTTTGGTATGTTTGTCTGTGTTCCCTTTGAGTTTAAAAGTTGTAGCAACCATAGTCATATTTTGTAAGGTATCTAACACTTGCTATTTATAAGCACCATCGATGTTCCATTCTACAATGGGCTCTTCTAAATAACTATTTTCAGCAAAACTATTTCGTTCTTCAAATTGCACATCAGAAGCACCATCGACTATTTTCAACAAAACTATTCAGAAGCACCATCGACGGTTTAGGATATTAGTTTCGGGTTTTATGTATTGGGTCATTTCCACCTAATTTACTCACCACATTATCAAATTCTTCTTCCCGAGATAAATTATTTATATCTCTTGAAAATTTCCCATGTTTAAAGTCTTTAATTTTTCAACTAATTCTTCTATTTTATGGTTAGTATCAAGACTTAAACTCATACCCTTTAGCTCTTGGGTAGAAGGAGTATGGTAATAATATATAGGTCGGATATGGTATATTTTAAAGTTTTTAACATCCTTAGGTTGAGGGACATAATTTTCTATTATGTCTAATTGTTGGGAAATAATGTGAAGTATTTGGTTTGAGTAATTCATCTGACTATGCAGATTATTTATGTCATTTCTATGTTCTATAGGATTGGTAATTGATTTAAAGGGAGAAGCCTATATTTTTATGCTTTCTTTGGAAGGTGATGAAAGTTCGTCGTCACATATATTTAGTCGAAGAATTGGGGGAAAACGAGTGAAAGATGAGCCAAAATGATGAAGAAAGACCCAAGAATGAGTGAAAATAGCCAAGTATGGAAGAATGAGACTTAGTGAAAATTATGGTGCAAACGGGTGATTTTCCACACAACTACTGGAATAATAACACGCATCATCGCACGTCATCGCGTGCGCGATAGAGGTGATAAAGATGCATCGCGCGCGATGCTTAATTAATGCGCGTGATGGATGCGTTTTCTGGGCTTTTCTGACGTGTTCTGACAGCTTTAAAAGGCAATTTTCTTCTTTTTGATAAGGGTTACAAAAATTGGAGGCTAGAGCACGAATTTGGGAGCACAAAAGGAGATTTTTAGAGCATTTTAAGCCATTTGAGGCCAACTCTTCAAGGGACTTCACATGTTATTTTTATCTATTGATTGTGTTATTTTCTTCTAATAATGTGTAGTTAAATTCTCTTAGGTTAAGTTGCGTGATGATGAACCTTATTCAATCTTGTTGACATTATATGTTGGTTTGACTTTGTATGAATCCTTTGAATTATAATTTTATTCAGTTGTTGCTTATGCTTAATGCTTTTTATTTGAGATGTTTTGTTAATCTGTTGTTAGACATAGGGATTCCTGACCCGTAGCCTATGGTTTGGACCTAGGGCAATTGTTCTACTTACGCTGGTTGAATAAGGATAGGTGACCCCGAGTAGTAGCATAGGGAATTAACGACTTGTGCATCGCCTAACACTGTTTACGCTAGCGGACTAGGGATAGAAAGCTTCGAGTAGTTATTAGTGAGTTATTTCGTGAGGGACTGGCTATAATGATTTTGTTATTTCGTCGTGAGATTATAAGGATAATACCATTCATACGAGGCATCATAAATCAACAAGAGAGGATAAGGGGATTCTAAAACACAACCTGACCGCTTTCGTGTCATTCTTTTCTCGTTTAATTACTTTTCACACTGAAACTTGCAAACCCCCCCCCCCCCCCCTTTTTTACTGTTTTACTTTAAATTGCACAAATTTTGTCTTGTTCGAACATAGTCTTTGTGTGTTCGATCTTTTTATTATTGCGACATTATCGGTACACTTGCCTAAAAGTCATCAAGTTTTTAGCGCCGTTGACACGGATTGTTGATTGCAACAAGGCAATGCTTGTGCAACATTTAATTTTGTATTTTTATTATTTTTTATTCTTGTTTTCAATTCTATATATTTATGTTTGTAAATATTTTATTTTTGTTCCTTCTTAATTTTTCTTTTCTATTTATTTATTTTTTGTTATATTCTTGTTTAATGTTTTTTTAGTGTAGTGCTACTAAGGTAATTTTTCTTTTTGTTTGGATGCAAGGTCATTACAATCATGCAAGAGGAACTAGTTGTTATGTTAGTGAATTCATAGCTTCAATAAGGAATGGGGAGCATAAACTCTAATTCAAAAGATTGCAGGAAATTATTTTGAACCAGAACCTTACATCAACACTGATCATTCATGGGAAGTGGATTCATCATCTCAACTGGAAGAAACCTTGACTCAGTTTATAAAGATGACTCAATTCAATTTCGAGAAACTCCACAGGCATCAAAATACTATTCTAAGAGATATGGAAACATCCTTCAAGAAGTTAGAGATGCAACTTGGTCAAATATCCAGCCAATTAGAATTAAAATTGAGACCTAGTGGGGATTTCTATGAAAATAGGTTAGATAGTCCTAGAGATGAGGAAATTAAAAGAGAAGTCAAACAAGAATGTGAGGTATTCGATGAAGGATGAGTTGAAGAAGCCTTGACCCAATTCATAAAGATTACTCAAATCAATCTAAAAAAAATCAACATGCAGCAAGAAACCTTTCAAAGGGACATGGAGACATCCTTCGAGAACTTAGCTATGCAACTTAATCTAGTATTTAGCCAATTAGCATTAAAATTGAGATCTTGTGGGGAGTTCGATGGGAAAATTTTAGATAGTCCCATAGATAAGGAAATTGAAAGAGAATTAAAACAGGAATGTGAGGTAGTCGACGAAGGAGGAATTGAAAAAGAGAAAGAAGAAGAAAAGTCCAAACCATCTAGTAAAGAAATAGAAGCAAGAATAGAAGAAACATAGGTGAAAATTATATGTGGGAAAAGAACAAGAATGTAATATGAAGATTATATAGTTTAGGATGAAGCCCAAAATTCAATAATTCATTTAGAAGTAGATGTCCAACTACAAGTTCTTCAACTAAAGAATAATCATACACCTAGCAACAAGGCTGATAAAAGAGAAGAAATAAATGGAGTATTGGATGAGATTTATGTCTTGTTCGATATTATCAAACTAAAGAAAATATGGAAGAAAAACCTTGAATTCCTCAAAGTGATGGAATTCTTACCAAACAAAAGGAAGACGAAGGATGATGTGTTTTTTTTTGTCATATAGGCCGCCCTAACACAAAAACCAAAAGGTCAAGCTTAAGACCTTAAAGAAGCGCTTAATGGGAGGCAACCCATCCATTTTTTAATTGTTTTTATTTTGCAGTATTTATTGTATTTCTATTCAAGACCATCCCAAGAGGAAGAAGCTACTCAAGCATAAAATTTTCCAAGAAGATATCTATTGTCTACAAATAACAAGTTTGTAGTTGTTTATTTATTTTCAGATTGCAAGTTTAGTACTTTAGTATTGAGAAAATGATCCAAAAGAGACTTGATCATCACAATAGTTGTCGCTCCCAGGATTTTCATCCAGGTACAAACGCGAGAGTGGCGTGGAAAACAGAGTCGTCAGTCGTGTAAATTTATCCCAAGAGAGGGAAAGGGAACACCGCATAAACCTGAGGAAGAGGGAAAGGAATGGTCATCGCAACCATAACCTGGGTTTTGGAGTCGGTTACGCGAGGGGAAGGTGCTAGCACCCCACGCGTCCATCGTACTCGATGGGATCCACGCTTGTTGTCTAATCTATGGGTGAGTTATCCTATCATCTATGGTTGTGCTAAGACGGGGGGAAACAACTAAGACAGACTCGGTAGGACGTCGACGTCCTAGGCCTACGTACTCCCTTTGTGCAATGGGAAATTCAGAGTCAACGTAGTTCGGACCAAGTTCTTTTTGTGTTTTTTATGAGCGACGTTAAGTCCGCGTCCGGCAGTTAGGGTCGATGCCTGTTTGCGACTCAGACGGAAAGTAACGTGCCCTTTTTGAAAATAGCCTTTAGTTTGACAATCCCGAAGGACAAAAAGGTTTGACGTTTGTTTGTATTTTTTAGGACAGAAGTGGCTTAAGTTAGTTCATAAGTTGCATTGCATCAAAGTCTAGGGCACAGGGGCGAATACTTAACGCATCGTCCCAAGACAGGACGCTCGCTAAGCACTCTAGAAAGATGAAAGGAAGCCCCTCATTTCTCATTCCCCACGCTTAAGGCTCGTGCGCAATACACTTTATACTTATTAAGTGTTTTCAAGAAGTTTGAGATGAGAAGAGAGAAGACACAAAGGAAACTCTAAGGGGGACTAAGAATCCTAATATTATCATGCATGGATGACCTACGGTTAGTGAGGTTTGACGACGACCTAAACCTAAAGAAAAAAAGAAGAGAGATGGAAAGAGTAAGGGTGAACATGGATAACTGTCCACACCCTTAAAGAACTTACCTCAGCCCCTGCATAAAAAGTTAGTACCAAACAGACACAAGTAACATTAAGGCAAATGAAATTTAAATAACAACATGAGATAGTGATAACAAGCCAAACATGAATTAAGAAGTCAAATAAACAACCCCTAGACAATGGTACAAGTGCCTTTTCAAACAGATAATCAGATAAGATCAAGGATGCGCATGCAAGAAAATCTCACACAAAGAGCCATTAAACAAATAGTAAAACAACTTCTAAAATCACCAAATTAAACATCAAAGTTACTCAACCAGAGACAAACAACATATCAAAAACTCCTGCAAAAATTCAAGATGTTAGTCACTCAAACAATTATGCAGGGCTCAGATGAGAAATATGACTTAATATGCAAAAAAGGAGGACCAAAATGCAATATGAAATAATTTTAAAAATGATAGAAAAATATTTTAATGCACTTTAGAATGTTATCTAACAAATGCAAAAATAACGGTTTGAAAATGTTTCATGAATGCAGAGAAATGAAATAAACAATTTTAAGTATGCATGATATGAGTAATTCAAAAATAAAATAAACAAATATTTAATTTAGATGATGAAAAATAAAATAAAAATAAAAAATAAAAATTGGAAAATTTTATAAAATGATAAAAAGTATGCATGAATTTTCTTGGAATTTTTAAATGCATATAACTATTTTTAAAAATTAAAAATGAAATGTAATAAATTAAATTAAATAAATAAGTTGAAATATGCAAGGGGGATGCGTTGAGTAATCCAAACATGTTAGAAATATTAATGGGCTAAAGGGTGGGGGTGTAAATAGGAGGTCCAATGCCAAACAGTCCAATAGCGAAAAAAAAATAAAATAAAAAAAGGTGCGTGTGGAACCCAGTCTACCAGTTGACTCACCTGTATCCCTCAGATCAATCTGACGCGCCCTGAGATGGCACAGCCCTTATCCTTGCTCTTAGCTGCGAATGGGGGATGGTTTGCACTCTATTGATCACAAGGGTTCTGTTGGTGAAAGAATTTCTTGAAAACTCCTTGTAGATTGAGAGATATGAATGTGAGATGCTTTAGGGTTCAAGCTTGAATTCTCCACAAAGGCACGTGAAATCTAACCTAACCAGTGCATGAATTGGTTTAAATATATTAGGGTTTTTCACTGATAATGGTTTGGGCCTTGGAAATTCCTTTGCTAAAGAGTTTTGGATGATTTTAGAAAATCACATAATGTGAGATACACCTCCTTCCATGCATGGATATCCAAATATTTCATGATGAATCACTTATGTTTAAATTGCTAACCACACCTGAATTTGATTTGGGCCTTGAAACAATTTGATTCATGATTTTTAAATAATTTGGCAATTTTGAATAATGGAGAATAAGTGATAAATATACCATGGATTCACTTGATTCAAAAGACTATAATGACCCTTAAGGAGTGCCCTTTGATGTTAAAAAGTACCTTGAAGCAATGGAATCAATTATAGGTCCATATGTCCCAAAATCCAAAAGTTGTGAAAATGAAACCCTAAAAACCACTTTGCCTTCTTTTGACCATAACCTGAGTTTCACAAATGATATGGAGACCCACTATTACTTGTTGGAAAGAGGAGAAAAATATCTTCAACTTTCATGTTGGAGAAAAATTCATTTGAAGCTTTCTTGATGATGAAAAGTCCAGTTGAATGTAGTGTAAGGACTTGCCCAAAAAGGAAACTTTCAAATTATAGGTCATTTCCATATTTAGTAACTTTTGCACCAACTCCTGATTCTTGATATATGGCATGAAACTTGACTCTTGATGACCATATGAGGATGTGGGACCTTGAAAACCTTGGAGAGAACCTCAAAATTCTACAGTTAACTTCCCCTCTCACTGTTGACTTTTACCCAATTCACCTGATTTACAATCCATTGGCCAATTGAATCTCTCCTGAATCAAACTGATGGACAACCTTCCACTCCTAGATGCTTAGGGACCCAAGGAATACCATGGACTCAAGTATTGCCCAAAAAATCAGAAATAAACTGACTTTATAGCAAACCCTAATCTTGGTACCCTCAGTCTAGGAGGAAATAACACAGTCTCCAAATCCAAATTCCTCTGAATATGATGTGTATCCTCTCCAACAAAGATAAGATATGCCATTTAGTGATGATAAAAACCCAAGGAGCTTGCCCATTAGAGCAATAAACCCAAGAATCTCAAAACCCTAATTTCTGCACTGGTTAGGAGAGAGTGATCCACTTGAACTCTCTTGCTTGACCCTTTGAAGAACATCTTCTCCTCTTGAACTTGCCTCAGGCACCTTGACCCCATGCTAAGAACCAATGATATGCACACATGATAATGCAAAAATGAAATGAAACATAAGCCAGTTAGTACTAAAGTAAGGAGGGCAAATTTTGGGGTGCAACAGCTGCCCCTATTCAATCAACTTGGTCTTGAGGGTATGATAGCGACGGCTTTCAGACAATCAGGATGCACGGAGATTGAATACCAAAGAACCCGGAAATTTGCAATCCTCCATCGGAGAATTAGCCATAAATGCTGTAATGAAACAAACTCTCCCAGGTTATGTCATCTCTGCTGATAAAGAGAACTGACAAAGAAGTCTCAAAATATGTCATCCCTGCTGATAAAGGGAACTGACGAAAGAACAACTTCAAATGACTGCTATCTCTGCTGATAAAGAGAACTAGCGAAATGGATGCCATCCCTGCTGATAAAGGGAACTGTCGAAGAAAATATGCGAAAGATTGCTATCTCTGCTGATAAAGAGAACTAGCAAAACAAAAGCCATCCCTGCTGATAAAGAGAACTAGCAAAACAAAAGCCATCCCTGCTAATAAAGGGAACTAGCAAAACAAAGGCCATCCCTGCTGATAAAGGGAACTGACGAAAGAAAGTCTTCAAAAGACTGCTATCTCTGCTGATAAAGAGAACTAGCGAAATGGATGCCATCCCTGCTGATAAAGGGAACTGACGAAGAAAATATCCGAAAGATTGCTATCTCTGCTGATAAAGAGAACTAGCAAAATAAATGCCATCCCTGCTAATAAAGGGAACTGACGAAGAAAATATCCAAAAGATTGCTATCTCTGCTGATAAAGAGAACTAACCAAAATAAATGCCATCCCTGCTGATAAAGGGAACTGACGAAGAAAATATCCAAAAGATTGTTATCTCTGCTGATAAAGAGAACTAGCAAAATAAATGTCATCCCTGCTGATAAAGGGAACTGACGAAGAAAATATCCGAAAGATTGCTATCTCTGCTGATAAAGAGAACTAGCAAAATAAATGTCATCCCTGCTGATAAAGGGAACTGACGAAGAAAATATCCAAAAGATTGCCATCTCTGCTGATAAAGAGAACTAGCAAAATAAATGTCATCCCTGCTGATAAAGGGAACTGGCGAAGAAAATATCCAAAAGATTGCTATCTCTGCTGATAAAGAGAACTAGCAAAATAAATGCCATCCCTGCTGATAAAGGGAACTGACGAAGAAAACCCTTAAAAGATTGCTATCTCTGCTGATAAAGAGAACTAGCAAAAGAAAATATCCGAAAGATTGCTATCTCTGCTGATAAAGAGAACTAGCAAAAGAAAATATCCGAAAGATTGCTATCTCTGCTGATAAAGAGAACTAGCAACAAATGTCATCCCTGCTGATAAAGGGAACTGACGAAGAAAACCTTTAAAAGATTGCTATCTCTGCTGATAAAGAGAACTAGCAAAACAAACGGCGACTTCACTGGGGATAACGTGAAACAAAACTTCTGGTTTAAACCACCTCTGGCAAACAAAATATGTCAAGCAAGAACGGGATTTCACAAAAGAGAAAGGCCAGACAAACTTCTAACGGACCCATGATCCACAGATAAGATGACTCCGCCGGGGAAAGGAGAAGTCTAAATAAAAGACTCTGCCGGGGAGCACAAGTATGAGGAACGCATCCCTCCAAAATCTCCTGAGTTATGCCATCTCTGCTGGGAAAGAGAACTGGCAAAGAAAGTACCAAACCTGGCTTATGCTTTGAATGCAAATGTTTGAATTTTGCCGTAATTCCCCACACGAAGTGGAAATGCTACGCGTTTGAGGATGCAATGCAAGTGCTTATGATATGCAAAAGGGGTCTCTCCAGCAAAATAAATGCTGGAGAGAAAAGACCAATTCAGCCAGGGATGACAAAATTAAATTGCCCTCTGAATCCAGGAACTCTGCTGAGAAGGGTCATACTGATCGACTCTTCGGATCAACGACTTTTGCTGGGGATGAAATCCCGAAAGAACTACCGGGGGCTACACCTGTCTTTCACTGAAGGTGACATCCAAAACCTGAGATTTCTCCTCTGCTGGGGGAGTTGAGAATGGATGCCAATAACAGAATCGGAAGTCTGTTACTGAAGGTTGCCAATAACAGATGGGCTTAGGACCTGCTGGGGATGCCAGCCCATAATACCATCATGCTTGGGGAAAACAATCCATAATACAATCCTGCCTGGGGATACTGCTGAACTTAGCCTGCTGATGGGGAGGATGACTTTACTCCCCCCTTGCTGGGGACTAGAATATGACATTGTCGGCGAAAGCACGCTTCCTGACTGGATGGGGGAGATGAAAACCCTGATTCTGTGGGGAGATAACGTCTTGATCCGGAGAAAATGCTTCCCAAGTCTCCTGCTGGGGAAGGTCTGCTCTGCTGAGGAAAGTGCAATCTCAATGCTGGGGAGAGCAACCTGCTGGGGGAGTGCAATGTTGTTGCCTTGCAAGTCAAATAACAGCAAATAGAATATGCCACAACATGACTATCACCGTTAACGCCTAAGTAATTTCTACTGCTTCTCTTTATGCTCCGCAAAGCTCGAAGATTTATATGCAATGTTTATAAAAAATATCGGACGTTTTTTGCAAACAAAACAGTAAAAGTAAAATAAACAATAGAAAGCTCTTTGAGTGAAATGAATATTTTATTGAGAAAAGTGGCCTGTAAATAGGCATTTACAATAGGAAGCAATTCCTAAAAAGAGGTAATTGTGCAAAAGAAAAAATAAAATACACATGTCGGCAATGTGGGAACAGATATCCACCATGACTACGTCTGCATTCACAGGGGAGGTAAAATCTTCGCCATCCATAGTTGAAAGTAGTAAGGCTCCGCCAGAGAAAACCTTTCTGACTACATACGGCCCCTCGTAGTTTGGAGTCCATTTGCCCCTATGATCTGTCTGAGGAGGAAGGATCCTTTTCAAAACCAATTCACCCGTCTGAAAACTCTGAGGACGCACTTTCTGGTCAAAGGCGTGCTTCATCCTGCTCTGATACAAACGACCACGTGCGATGGCTGCCAATCTCTTTTCTTTAATAAGGTTCAACTGATCCAACCTGGAACGCACCCACTCAGCTTCACCAAGCTTCACATCTGCCAGAATTCTCAAAGACGGAATCTCGACCTCTAAGGGTAACACTGCTTCCATACCATATACCAATGAGAAAGGGGTTGCCCCAGTTGATGTACGTACTGAAGTACGATAACCATGTAGAGCATAAGGTAGCATCTCGTGCTAGTCTTTATACGTTACCACCATCTTCTGCACAATCTTCTTGATATTCTTATTTGCTGCCTCAACAGCCCCATTCATCTTTGGACGATATGGAGAGGAATTATGATGCCCGATCTTAAAACTCTGACATAGTTCCTTCATCATCTTGTTGTTCAAATTCGATCCATTATCAGTAATGATTCTCTCCGGGACCCCATAACGACAGATGATATCCTTCTTTATAAACCGGGCTACCACTTGCTTGGTGACGTTTGCGTACGAGGCTGCTTTCACCCACTTCGTGAAATAGTCAATGGCAACCAAAATGAAACGATGCCCATTGGAAGTAGTGGGCTCAATCTTTCCAATCATATCTATGCCCCACATTGCAAAAGGCCAAGGAGATGACAACACATTTAGAGGCGTAGGCGGTACATGCATCTTATCTGCATAAATCTGGCATTTATGGCACTTCCGGGCGTACTTGAAACAATCAGACTCCATAGTCATCCAGTAATATCCTGCCCTCAACAACTTTCTAGCCATGGTGTGTCCACTGGAATGAGTACCGAAAGAACCCTCGTGAACTTCCTCCATCAACAAGCTTGCCTCGTGTTCATCAACACAACGTAGCAAGACCATATCGAAGTTCCTCTTATATAACACATCATCCTTGTTCAGAAAGAAGTTTCCTGCCAACCTTCTCAGAGTTTTCTTATCCTTGGTGGAGGCACCCTCTGGATACTCCTGTCTTTTCAGAAAAACCTTAATATCATGATACCACGGTTTGCCATCTGACACATCTTCAATTGCAAACACAAAATCTGGTATGTCCAGGCGCATAATTCTAATCGAAGGAGTTTCATTCCAACGGTTCACCTTATACATGGATGCTAATGTTGCCAACGCATCAACCATCTGATTCTCAGCTCGGGGCACATGATGAAAATCCACCCTGTCAAAGAAAGGTAACAACCTTCTGGCATAGTTGTTATAAGGCACCAAATTTGCCTGACGAGTCTCCCATTCTCCTGTAATCTGATTAACTACCAACTCGGAATCACCATAGACATCGAGGTTCTTAATTCTCAAATCGATTGCTTCTTCTAACCCCATGATGCATGCTTCATACTCTGCCTCGTTGTTGGTACATACGAACGCTAACTGGGCAGTGAAAGGTATATGAGAACCCTTCGGGGTCGTAATGATTGCCCCAATTCCATTACCATATGAGTTAACAGCCCCATCAAAGATCATCTTCCACTGAGACCCAATCTCAGGTCCTTCATCAGGCAGAGGCTCTTCACAATCTTTCATTTTCAGAAACATAACATGCTCGTCTGGAAACTCAAACTTCATAGGCTGATAATCCTCGACCGGCTGTTCAGCAAGATATTCTGACAGAACACTTCCCTTAATGGCTTTCTGGGAAACATACTGAATGTCGTACTCTGTCAAAACCATCTGCCAACGAGCTATCCTTCTAGAAAGTGCTTGCTTCTCAAACACGTACTCAATCAGATCCATCTTCGAAATCAACAAGGTTGTGTGGTTTAACATATACTGCCTTAGGCATTTGGCTGCCCAAGCGAGCGCACAACATGTCTTCTCCAACATAGAGTATCTTGATTCGCAATCAGTGAACTTCTTACTCAGGTAGTAAATGGCGTGCTCTTTCCTACCTGTCTCGTCGTGTTGACCGAGCACACAACCCATCGAATTCTCAAGAACTGTAAGGTACATTATCAACGGCCTCCCAGACACTGGTGGCATAAGGACTGGAGGTTCTTGCAAATACGTCTTTATCCTTTCAAATGCCTCTCGACAATTTTCATTCCACCTGACCTCTTGGTCCTTTCTTAACAACTTGAAAATTGGCTCACACGTGGCTGTCAGATGAGAGATGAACCTGGCAATGTAATTCAACCTCCCCAAGAAACCACGAACCTCTTTCTCTGTTCTTGGCTCAGGCATCTCTTGTATAGCTCTTATCTTTGCAGGGTCAACCTCGATACCTCTTTCGCTAACAATGAATCCCAGCAGTTTACCAGACCTCACACCGAAAGTGCACTTGTTCGGATTCAATCTCAATCTGAACTTCCTCAACCTTTCAAACAGCTTCTGGAGGTTTACCAAGTGTTCTTCCTCTGTCTGTGACTTTGCAATCATGTCATCAACATAGACTTCAATCTCCTTGTGAATCATATCATGAAAGAGAGTCACCATTTACCGCTGATAGGTTGCCCCAGCATTCTTCAATCCAAAGGGCATTACCTTATAGCAAAATGTTCCCCACGGTGTTATGAACGTCGTCTTATCCATGTCCTCTGGGGCCATTTTGATTTGGTTATACCCAGAGAAGCCATCCATGAAGGAAAACACAGAATATTGAGCAGTATTGTCCACTAACACGTCAATGTGGGGGAACAGGAAATCATCCTTCTGGCTCGCCCTATTCAAATCTCGGTAATCAACACACATCCTGGCCTTCCCATCCTTCTTAGGTACAGGTACGATATTAGCAACCCACGGAGGATAATTTGTCACAGCAAGAAATCTGGTGTCCAACTGTTTCTGAACCTCTTCCTTGATCTTGACAGCCATATATGGTTTCGTCCTTCTCAATTTCTGCTTGACTGGAGTACAACCCTCTTTAAGCGGCAGCCGGTGTGAAACAATGTCACTGTCAAGCCCAGGCATGTCTTGGTAAGACCAGGCGAAGATATCCACATACTCTCAAAGCAACTCAATCAATCTTCCCTTAACAGTGTCTTCCAGGGCAGCCCCAACCTTTACTTCTCGTTTAACATCCTCGGTTCCCAGATTAACAGTCTCAACTTCCTCCTGATGAGGTAGAATAACCCTTTCCTCCTGCTTCAGTAGCCTGGCTAATTCTTCTGGTAAGTCACAGTCTTCGTCAGTCTCTTCTTCGGCCTTATAGATGGGATTGTCGAAGTCATATCGAGCCATAGCTAATTCATGGGTGGAATCTGAACAAGGGAACCTGCATGATGGATGTTTTATGTTTATTATGAGTGCAACAAACAAGAAAACACATTGCCATTTTGATGTGGGTTAATGCAAAAAGTAAAAACAGAAAGACAGGGATCAAAATATTTGAATGAAAAAACGTCCTTTATTGATGATAAAAAATAGCAAATAAAACAATCCAAGCCCTACAAATAAATATCACTACGTCTTGGGCAGAACGTAGGACTCAACATAACAGAAAACAAAAGCAAATTACTCCGGGCGCGTCACTTGGATAACTTTCTCGGAGGACCAGTTGCCTAAACTCTGACCAGGAATGCAGGGACGGATCCACTCGTCCATGTCACAATCACTATCTCCTTCATCCTCAATAGCATTGACTCTGTCGAAGAAAACACCGGCACTGGTGAAGCGGACTGGACCATAGAACTTGAGAGGCTCTTCAGAATGCCTAAGTGGCTTGTAGCCCAGTCCATGAGTATCTTGCTTTCTTTGAACATCAATAACACTGCCCAACTTCTGAGAACCACCAGCTTCAACTATAGCACGCGCTTCTTTGAAAGAGGACATTGGAATCTCTGGTTGTCTGACGACTTCAGGTTGGGCAACCACCTCAGGCTGACTGACTGCCTTTGGGGGTTCCTCGGGAATCTTCACAGCTTCAAAGGCTTGGCACAAATTTTCCTGTATCTCACCATCTACCTCTACATACTTGAAGGTTGATAGGTGACTCACCATGATATCTTCTTCACCACAAACAGTCACAACGTGGCCATCCACCATATACTTCAACTTCTGGTGCAGCGTAGAAGTTACTGCCCCAGCACCATGGATCCAAGGGCGACCCAACAAATAACTATAGGCAGGCTGAATATTCATTATGTAAAAGGTGGTGTTAAAAATCTCAGGACCCACCTTGATCGGCAGAACTAACTCTCCAAACACTGACCTCTTAGAGCCATCAAAAGCACGTACCACCAAGTCACTTGGTGTACAGATCAACCCACGAGTATCCAGTTTCATCAAAGCCTTCTTCGGTAACACATTCAAAGACGAACCAGTATCAACCAACACATATGACATTAAAGAACCACGACATTCCACTGAAATATGCAGAGCGTTGTTGTGATTCCTCCCAGCCGGAGTCAAATCTAAATCGGTAAAAACCCAAACCATTACCAGCATTCACATGAGCCACAACCCATTCTAACTGATTGACAGATATTTCCTGTGGTACATAAGCCATATTCAAAACCTTCAGCAATGCATTTCGGTGTGCCTCAGAGCACAATAGCAAGGATAGAATGGAAATCTTCGATGGAGTTTGGTGAAGTTGATCGACAATCTTGTAATCACTCTTCCTAATCAACCTCATAAACTCTTCTACGTCTTCTGAGAAAGTATCCCCAACCTGCTTTGTCATGGAATTATTTGCTTCCTGCCTCTGTGCAGACTCATCCATCATCTGTTTACCTTTGTCTTATCTTGAACTGTCAGCTTGATTCTCGGACGGAATAAAGACTCTACCACTCCTAGTGATAGCCCCTGCTTCAATAAGATTTCCAACCCCTGTATTCACAGCTGATGTCTCTTCCAATTCCTGATTCTTGCCATTAACAAACACCTCGGCCCCATAGTTCCATGGGATGGCCTTGGTACTCTCATACGGGACTGGTCCAGGAACAGTGATAGTGACTGGCGCTGGTCTCGCCGGCGCTGATATAGTTATTGTCTTGAATGGAATTGTTATCGTGGCAACATCAATCTCTCTGTCAGTAACATTACTCTGCTTACAACCTCTGTCAAACTGTAGTATCCCTTTGCTGATCATTTTCTGAATACCTGCTTTTAATAAATCACAACTGCCTGGCTGCGACACACATCCTACACAACCTTCATCACAGCCTGGAAATACTCCTCCCTTCAATAGCCTTTCCTTCACTACACCCAAGGGAGTTTGAACCTCGTTCACATCTGAAATCAAACTCAAGTCTTCACAGTCCTCAATAATAGCATTGACCCTTGGCTCACCGTGATTCGGCATCGGGTTCTGATTCACATTCGGAACATCATTGGAGAAATTGATGGCCTTGGAATCCACTAAGTCTTGAACCTTATGCTTAAAAGCTTTACAGTTCTCAGTATGATGTCCGGATGCCCCAGAATGAAACTCACAGTGGGCGTTGGCGTCATAGTCGGGAGTTGGATTACCAGTAGGTGGAGCCAATGTTCTCGTCTGAATTAACTGCAGTTTTAACAAGTGTTGGAATAATTGAGAGTAGGACATAGGTGGAGCGTCAAAATGCCTATCCCGCCTAGTCACATTCTGTGGTCTGCGAGGAACCTGATTTTGTTGTTGAGACGCTGCTGGCTGCTGAGGTGCTGCTGGGATAGTTATAGAAGCCACTTGCTGATTGTAGTTCTGCCGAGGTCCATCTCTACCACGATATGATGACATAGAGTTTGTATCTCCCTCCTTCTTCTTGTAACCATTAGCATAAGGCTTCTTACTTCCTCCAGATGAGGACCCATCACTGCCTGATATTTTTCCCGCCTTAATTCCACTTTCCACCATCTCTCCTACTAAGATCAAATCAGCAAACTTTCCAGTCATACACGGTACCAGCTTTTCATAGTAATGACCCTGTAAGGTGGCCATAAACATAGTTATCATTTCACGTTCCAACATGGGAGGCTGAACCCTCGCTGCCAATTTACGCCACCTTTGGGCGTACTCCTTGAAACTCTCATTGTTCTTCTGTGACAAGTTCTGCAACTGTGTTCTGTTAGGAGCCATGTCAGTGTTATACTGATAGTGTCTAATGAATGCCCCTGCCAGATCTCTCCAACTACGCACATCCTTCCTCTCTAGTTGCATGTACCACTCCAGGGATGCCCTAGATAGGCTATCCTGGAAGCAATGCATCATCAGCTTCTCATTCTTCGCATGCGCAGCCATCTTACTTGCGTATGCCCTGACGTGTGTCCTTGGGCAAGTCGTGCCATTATACTTCTCAAAAGTAGGAGTTTGAAACTTGTACGGAATAACAACGCCTGGAACCAACCCCAAATACTCTAGATCCATACCCAAAGCATCCTGATTCACAACACCCCTTAGTTGTTCCTCAATCAAACGGAGCCTTTGATCATTGTCAGTCTGGGGACCAGCATCCCCACCTGGGATAGAGAATGCATCATCTTGAACATCATCATACTGACGGCCATGAACTGCGCCAGCACCAATACCACCTCCCCCAACATTAGGAATCGCAGCATTTTCTCCTCCGCCCGGAGGAATCACAACACCAGCAACAGGAATACTTCCGCCCGGAGGGCCATTCTGAACATTGTTACCAGTAACACCAGTATGAACGACACCGTCCTCATCAACCCTTGCAATCAGTGGCTGAATGAGAGTCCTCAACTGCTCTTGGCCTTGAGCGACACCTTGCATTAATTCCATTAATTGGTTCATCCGAGTCCGCATCTCAATGATCTCATTCTGTAGCTGATCCATGAGTCTCTTCTGATTTTGTCTGGTGGGATACCGGTGAATGTGCTAATCTGCAATCCTGAGATTAGAACAAGATAAGAATACCGGAGATAAACACCTGTCATGCAAAATGATTATGCAAAATGATTATGAATATGCAAATGAAGATGGGCATGCTTGAAAATTCGCAGGGCGATCCACCCCTTGATTCCAGTTTAACAACAAGATAGAACGGAACTTCTGCTCATATATTAAGAAAACCAGAGGAAAACCAAATGTCACCAATCACAAATCTGAGATAACAAGTCTGAACACAATAATCAAAGGTCCCAACCAACAAGCCTGGTGGTGATCCAAATAATGAAAGAAAACAGAAAACTATGGCATGTCGTCAAAGTCCACAAGTGTCAATCCCCCCATCCATTATGCTTTCTGCTCCAGTCTTGAATTTCTTTGAACAGCTTTTTGGTGTTAGGATGCTTCGGTCTCTGAATTAGCTCTTGAATGAGAACGTCTCTCCTATGCATGATCCCCTCCAAGTATCGGCAATGTAACTCCCAAGCGTCTTCTCCAGAAACACCATCCATGCTAGGACCCTCACTTCTAGGTCTCTTCACTTCAACTTGGATCTTCAGTTCCTCTATGGAGGCTATAGCTTCATTGAGTCGACCCTCGACTACTTGTCTCTGGAATATCCCTGATAGGATCTCAGCGTCTTTTTTCTTGAGTGTCAACTTCAACTGATAAATCTGAGCTAGATAACCGTCTTCCTTTCTCTTATTCTCAGCCATTGCAGTTTCTCGGTGATCATCAAACCTGTGGATTTTCAACAAAGCCTTGTCTAATTCCTCCTTCTTAGACTCGAGAACCTTACTGATACCATCCAAAGCTTCTTTCATCCTTTTTCTGGATGTGACCATGTCAGCTAGCTCTTTTCTACCTTAGCAAGAAGCTCTGTCTTCAACTTGGCGGTATGAACAGCTTCACCCAGCTCATGTTTCAACTGATAAATCTCTCTTTTTAGCTCACTATTTTCTTCCCGCAGTCTTTCCTTTTCATCCCACAACTTGTTAAACTTTTCTATCTCAACTGTGCTAGGAGGCTCGATCGTCAAAGGATACGAAGGTGGCTCCACCGGGAAGGGAAGAAGCTCATCTTCTGCTCTCTTCTTAATCCACTCTTTGTAGGAAGGGAAGGCCCGGTTGTTACATTTCTCGAATGAAGTTTTACCCTTCTTGGTCACCTGATTCCAAGCATTCACAATCTTCCTTATCATCTCTTGATCCTCAGTACCATTGAAGAATAAGGACTCTCTGACATCTCGCTCTTCGGGTGGACCTTTCAAAGGATAACCAAACTGCCTGATAACAAGGGAAGGATTATAGTTAATTCCACCTCTTCTTCCTATCAAGGGTACATTAGGGAATTCTCCGCACTTGCAAATAATCTCCATTCCTAGAAAATCATGGTTGAACCAGACAATGTTGTCAGCAGTCAAGCCCATTAACCTCTTTGACCACTTCAGAGAATCTTTCGTATCAACGAATGCGCCAGCTTCGGGGAGATGGCTCAGAAACCAAGTAGATAAGAGCGGTGCACAACAACTTACAGTTTTCCCCGCCTATTTTCATTCTTGTAGTGAACTGAATGATACACATCATCTAGCAAGGTAGGTATAGGATTCTTTGAAATAAAGATTCTGACAGCATGCATATCCACCAGATCAGGAACATTGGGAAACTGGACAATCCCATAGATGCACATAGCCAGAATAGCTTAGAAAGCAGTCCAATTCTTCTCTTTAACATGTATGCAAGCTTGATCAAACAAGAACTTCAATAAGAAACCCTTAGCTCCTTGTTTTTCCTCAATATTACTTCTCAGAACGGATTCACCAATATGAAGAGCAACAACCATTTCTTTTATCCCGGGGTGTTCTTCAGAAAAGAATACTATATCATGCCTGATGGGGATTCCCAAAATAAATGAGAACTCCTCCAACGTTGGGGCCAAGATGTAGTCTGGGAAAGTGAAGCAACGCAAAGACGGATCATAAAACTGAAGAAGTGTATGGATGGCATCCTTCTCATACTTGGAGATATTATAGACAAACTTCAGAAGTCTCCCATACCCTCCACTGAACTCTGTATGAACTCTGGGACCAGCCATACTAATCAACTTGTGAATCAATGTCAAGGTCGGCTCTGGGAACGAATAGGCAACAGTCTTCTTTCTCTGGACATCCATGCTAAGGTAACCTCAGAAAACCGGAATCAAGAGTAAGATGCAAGCCCTGAAAAATGTCAAACATGTCAGAATGCAAGATAAATGATATGCTTATGCAAACATGGGGTCAAGGCAACACTGCTGGATGTGCTGTGTTGTTAACTGAACGAGAACCACAATCCAGAAAACCCGAATTCTGAACCACTAAGATAACCAGGAACCCAAATAATCAGACATTGATGAGGAATCCAGAAAAGCAGGGTAGGTTGAAGGTTTCGGTTACCTGCAAACCTGCAAACACCTATTCCCTCTCACGTGTAGGTACTAGGATGTTCAGTATCCCGGGCTCTCAGGTCGAGAAATGATGATACGTTCACCATTTCTGGTTTGGCATCATCATCAATCGAGGAGGCCTCAACTGATTCTCCAACACGGAAGGTCCTCAGCTTTGGCACTGAGGTCGAGAAACAATAGTACATTCATCCCTTGGGGTACAGTACTATCGTCAATCGAGGAGTGCCTCCACTGATTCTCTTCAAAAGATAGGGGCCATCCTACGCGAGTTCCAAAGTGGGCCCTCGGGTACAAATGGGTTTGCCACTGGGTGTGGTCTGCCAATGTCACCACTAAAGAGGGATGTTTCCACTAAGGTCCTCGATGATCGGTCACCATAGTCGACAGATCTCTAGATCAACACCCCAACATGCGCAAGACACACACGTTAGAATGCGTCCCAAGATAGCCTCGTCTGGTTGTGAATTTCGCGAACACACAAACGTACGAAGCGGGCACGTAGGTCCCACTACTCTCCACTCTAGTCCTAGGGTATACTCAAGCCTGGGTATTGGGCTTATCTCTCAGAACAACCCGACCTGCAAAACAAAAACATCCAGCACAACACAGCAGTATGACAGTAATAAAAATGAAATGCAATGCAGAAAATAAAGCAAAACAAAAACAAAAACACCCAAAGAGAACAAAGACAAGCAAGCGCTAGGATTGACTCGCTTAGGGATGGACCAGCATAGGTCAACCAGAGTCCCCAGCAGAGTCCCCAGCTGTCGCTCCCAGGATTTTCATCCAGGTACAAACGCGAGAGTGGCGCGGAAAACAGAGTCGCCAGCCGTGTAAATTTATCCCAAGAGAGGGAAAGGGAACACCACATAAACCTGAGGAAGAGGGAAAGGAATGGTCATCGCAACCATAACCTGGGTTCGGGAGTCGGTTACGCGAGGGGAAGGTGCTAGCACCCCACGCGTCCATCGTACTCGATGGGATCCACGCTTGTTGTCTAATCTAAGGGTGAATTATCCTATCATCTATGGCTGTGCTAAGACGGGGGGAAACAACTAAGACAGACTCGGTAGGACGTCGACGTCCTAGGCCTACGTACTCCCTTTGTGCAATGGGAAATTCAGAGTCAACGTAGTTCAGACCAAGTTCTTTTTGTGTTTTTTATGAGCGACGTTAAGTCCGCGTCCGGCAGTTAGGGTCGATGCCTGTTTCCGACTCAGACGGAAAGTAACGTGCCCTTTTTGAAAATAGCCTTTAGTTTGACAATCCCGAAGGACAAAAAGGTTTGACGTTTGTTTGTATTTTTTAGGACAGAAGTGGCTTAAGTTAGTTCATAACTTGCATTACACCAAAGTCTATGGCACAGGGGCGAATACTTAACGCATCGTCCCAAGACAGGACGCTCACTAATCACTCTAGAAAGATGAGAGAAAGCCCCTCATTTCTCATTCCCCACGCTTAAGGCTCGTGCGCAATACACTTTATACTTATTAAGTGTTTTCAAGAAGTTTGAGATGAGAAGAGATAACAAACAAAGGAAACTCTAAGGGGGACTAAGAATCCTAATATTATCATGCATGGGTGACCTACGGTTAGTGAGGTTTGACGACGACCTAAACCTAAAGAAAAAAAGAAGAGAGATGGAAAGAGTAAGGGTGAACATGGATAACAGTCCACACCCTTAAAGAACTTACCTCAGCCCCTGCATAAAAAGTTAGTACCAAACAGACACAAGTAACATTAAGGCAAATGAAATTTAAATAACGACATGAGATAGTGATAACAAGCCAAACATGAATTAAGAAGTCAAATAAACAACCCCTAGACAATGGCACAAGTGCCTTTTCAAACAGATAATCAGACAAGATCAAGGATGCGCATGCAAGAAAATCTCACACAAAGAGCCATTAAACAAATAGTAAAACAACTTCTAAAACCACCAAATTAAACATCAAAGTTGCTCAACCAGAGACAAACAACATATCAAAAACTCCTGCAAAAATTCAAGATGTTAGTCACTCAAACAATTATGCAGGGCTCAGATGAGAAATATGACTTAATATGCAAAAAAGGAGGACCAAAATGCAATATGAAATAATTTTAAAAATGATAGAAAAATATTTTAATGCACTTTAGAATGTTATTTAACAAATGCAAAAAGAACAGATTGAAAATGTTTCATGGATGCAGAGAAATAAAATAAACAATTTTAAGTATGCATGATATGAGTAATTCAAAAATAAAATAAACAAATATTTAATTTAGATGATGAAAAATAAAATAAAAATAAAAAATAAATTTTGGAAAATTTTATAAAATGATAAAAAGTATGCATGAATTTTCTTGGAATTTTTAAATGCATATAACTATTTTTAAAAATTAAAAATGAAATGTAATATATTAAATTAAATAAATAAGTTGAAATATGCAAGGGGGTGCGTTGAGTAATCCAAACATGTTAGAAATATTAATGGGCTAAAGGGTGGGGGTGTAAATAGGAGGTCCAATGCCAAACAGTCCAATAGCGAAAAAAAATAAAAAAAGGTGCGTGTGGAACCCAGTCTACCAGTTGACTCACCTGTATCTCTCAGATCAATCTGACGCGCCCTGAGATGGCACAGCCCTTATCCTTGCTCTTAGCTGCGAATGGGGGATGGTTTGCACTCTATTGATCACAAGGGTTCTGTTGGTGAAAGAATTTCTTGAAAACTCCTTGTAGATTGAGAGATATGAATGTGAGATGCTTTAGGGTTCAAGCTTGAATTCTCCACAAAGGCACGTGAAATCTAACCTAACCAGTGCATGAATTGGTTTAAATATATTAGGGGTTTTCACTGATAATGGTTTGGGCCTTGGAAATTCCTTTGCTAAAGAGTTTTGGATGATTTTAGAAAATCACATAATGTGAGATACACCTCCTTCCATGCATGGATATCCAAATATTTCATGATGGATCACTTATGTTTAAATTGCTAACCACACCTGAATTTGATTTGGGCCTTGAAACAATTTGATTCATGATTTTTAAATAATTTGGTAATTTTGAATAATCGAGAATAAGTGATAAATATACCATGGATTCACTTGATTCAAAAGCCTATAATGACCCTTAAGGAGTGCCCTTTGATGTTAAAAAGTACCTTGAAGCAATGGAATCAATTATAGGTCCATATGTCCCAAAATCCAAAAGTTGTGAAAATGAAACCCTAAAAACCACTTTGCCTTATTTTGACCATAACCTGAGTTTCACAAATGATATGGAGACCCACTAGTACTTTTTCGAAAGAGGAGAAAAATATCTTCAACTTTCATGTTGGAGAAAAATTCATTTGAAGCTTTCTTGATGATGAAAAGTCCAGTTGAATGTAGTGTAAGGACTTGCCCAAAAAGGAAACTTTCAAATTATAGGTCATTTCCATATTTAGTAACTTTTGCACCAACTCCTGATTCTTGATATATGGCATGAAACTTGACTCTTGATGACCATATGAGGATGTGGGACCTTGAAAACCTTGGAGATAACCTCAAAATTCTACAGTTGACTTCCCCTCTCACTGTTGACTTTTACCCAATTCACCTGATTTACAATCCATTGGCCAATTGAATCTCTCCTGAATCAAACTGATGGACAACCTTCCACTCCTAGATGCTTAGGGACCCAAGGAATACCATGGAATCAAGTCTTTCCCAAAAAATCAGAAATAAACTGACTTTATAGCAAACCCTAATCTTGGTACCCTCAGTCTAGGAGGAAATAGCACAGTCTCCAAATCCAAATTCCTCTGAATATGATGTGTATCCTCTCCAACTAAGATAAGATATGCCATTTAGTGATGATAAAAACCCAAGGAGCTTGCCCATTGGAGCAATAAACCCAAGAATCTCAAAACCCTAATTTCTGCACTGGTTAGGAGAGAGTGATCCACTTGAACTCTCTTGCTTGACCCTTTGAAGAACATCTTCTCCTCTTGAACTTGCCTCAGGCACCTTGACCCCATGCTAAGAACCAATGATATGCACACATGATAATGCAAAAATGAAATGAAACATAAGCCAGTTAGTATTAAAGTAAGGAGGGCAAATTTTGGGGTGCAACAATAGCAACTAGCAAATGGAAGGCGAAGGAGGAGAAAAGAATAAACAGACTTGTACTCAAATTTCAGATACCTCATCTAGTAAGATTTGAGCCTAAATATTTCCATTGTTAACTTTTTCTTTCTTAGAGTGTATCCATGCATTATTCTTTTATCTGGTTTGATTTATTTCTGATTAATTTATCAAGTTTGATCAATACACACTGAGGCAATTGTTTCTATATAACTTTGAGTGTTTGTACACCACCCTTTAGTAGTAGGATTATCTATTGCTAAACACTTTGAGGTTAAGCCTTTCTTTCGATGACATAGCCTTATATTCTTCGCCATATGACTTGAAAGATCTTTTCTTTCCACCCTCTCTTTGGAGTTAGGTAGAAGTATAGTTCTTAAAGTGTATGAAAAAGATTAAATTTGGGGTTTCTCTTGGAAGTGAGCAACGTTTTAAGTTAGGGGTTGGGGTACTAGAGAATATAATCCAAAATTTCAAAATTTGTTGAGAAAAAGAAGTGGAAAAAGGCACTTCAAAAAAAATGAATAAATGACAAAAGAAAAAGAATAACATTGTAAGAAGGATCACAAATCTCTAGTACTAACAAAAAGGTGTGATGACTGAAGGAGAACTAGGAACCTAACTCCAAAGGTTTAACCCTACTTTCCTAAATATATTATATCCTAACATAAGCCTAGTTAGAACCTGAAAAGTCCTCTAATGTGTGTGTTGTGATTTCTATGATTAACTCTATTATAACATGATCAAGCAAAGTTTAATTGATTTTTCATGTTGATTTAGTGATCACCCTATCCAGTGAGTGAGTTATAGTGAGGTGAGAGACAGGTTAAGTGCTCGTCAATGTTGAGGACGTTTTCCGAATTCGCCGGATAGAAGTTGGAAGTTAGAACATGGTCAGGTAAAATAAAAATTTAATTTGGTGATGTTCGATTGTTATTGTGCGACTTGCTGTCTATGGAAATGTGCAGTTATAGGCGAGTTGCTTGAGGATAAGCAACAATTCAAGTTTGGGGTTGTGATGACAGCCCGTCATCACATCTAATTAGTCGAAGAATCGGGGGAAAATGAGCGAAAGATGAGCCAAAATGATGAAGAAAGACCCAAGAATGAGTGAAAATAGCCAAGTATGGAAGAATGGTACTTAGTGAAAGTTTTGGTGCAAAAGGGTGGCTTTCCATGCAGCTACTGGAAGAATCACGTGTACCATCGCGCTCTATCATGTGCGTGACAGAGGCGATAAAATGCATCACGCGTAATGCTTATATAATGCGTGCGATGGGTGCATTTTTTGGGATTTTCTAACACGTTTTGACCCGTTCTGACAGCTTTAAAAGGGAATTTTCTGCTTTTTGATAAGGGTTATCAAAATTGGAGACTAGAGCACGAACATGAGAGCACAAAAAGAGATTTTTAGAGAATTTTAAGCCATTGGAGGCTATCTCTTCAAGGGACTTCTCATGTTATTTTTATCTATCGATTGTGGTATTTTCTTCTAATAATGTGTAGCTAAATTCTCTTTGGTTAGTGATCGTACCTGGATCAGACAATTATACAGTGGCCGGCAATGTCGTATGGACTTCAGATTCGGTGATGATGATACGGCGGGGGGGGGGGGGGGGGGTGTGTACCTGCAAGGTACTCCGACGGTCAAGTAAGAAAGGGAGTAAGCAAGTACAGAAATCTCCAAAATTAGGGCAGACCGTTTCTTTCGGGAGTGGGAAGTTACAAGAGAACGTGCCCTCTCGGGGAGGAGCACGTGGGTGTCGGGGAGAGGTGTGTCCGTAGACCATATGCTTCTGTCCGACAGTCTTTACCTCGCGTGCCTGACGTCCAAGAGGACTGGCACGTGCTCGACACGAAAGTGGCTTTAGCCTTGTTGGGCTTCCGCTGGCCATTGGGCTTGGGCCTGCCCGACAGCAGGGCAGACGCTGGCCCAGTCTAGAACAGTTAGGTTGTGCGATGATGAACCATATTCAATCTTATTGGCATTATATATTGGTTTAACTTTGTATGAATCCTTTGAATTCTAATTTTATTCACTTGTTGCATATGCTTAATGCTTTTAAATTTGAGATACTTTGTTAATATGTTGTTAGACATATGGGGATTCCTGACTCGTAGCCTATGTGTTAGACCTGGGGAAACTGTTTTACTTACATTAGTTGAATAAGAGTAGGAGACCCCGAGTATTGGCATAAGGAATTAACAGTCTGTATATTGCCTAACACTGATTACGTTGGTGGACTAGGGATAGAAAGCTCCGAGTAGTTGTTAGTGAGTTATTTCGTGGGGAACTGACTATAACGGTTTTGTTAATTCGTCGTGATATTATAAGGATAAGACCATTCATACAAGGCATCATACATCAACAAGAGAGGATAAGGGGGGTTCTAAAACACAACCTGACCGCTTTCGTGACATTATTTTCTCGTTTAATTACTTTTTGTACTGAAACTTGCAACCCTTCCCCCCTTCTTTACTGTTTTACTTTAAATTGTACAAATATTGGCTTGTTCGAACACAGTCCTTGTGATTTCAATATTTTTATTACTACGACATTATCGGTACACTTGTCGTGAATTCATCAGAAGGGGTAATTTTTATGGCTTCTAAAGGTTGATGGGTTGATTCTGTTATATCTTTTTTAACGGTCTTCTATTTAGTACTAATTCTTACATTAGCATCCAAGTACATCTTAACAGCAAAAGGATTTTCTATCCCTTCTTCTAAGCAAAGTAATTCAAACCATGTAAAGAAATAAACATTAATCTCATGATTTTCTAAAAATTTGTAAAACTTTTGTAAATACATTTAAGTATGATTTTTAGAGAAAGATGAGAAATACCAATTTCTCTTCTTTGAATTATACTCAGTCTAAAAATTGGCTCTAATCTAGGCTTTGTCAATGACAAAGGGTTCTTCTTTGGTAATAACTCCTAAGATTTGAGACTCAATTGGAGAAGGTGACCTAAAAGTCCTCTCTGATTAAATTGGTCGGGAATCGTGGGAGCAAAGTTTACTTCTGCAAGGTTAAGCCTAATGGTTCAATCAACAGAATGTCTAGGGCTGAATGCTTATCCAATGCTACTAGACTGATTATAACGAAAACATTGGATCCTTTTCATTCGAATCCTGACTAATCCATCAGTATCCTGAATAACATCTCTAATAGATCTGGCTTCAATCTTTTCAGATTTAACCACATCTTGCAAAATTCATTCATGAGGGAATTTTTCAATAATATTAGAAGAAGTAAGAATCTCTAGGGTCATAACATTAGATCTGCTATGATTGACTTCAATATACATGTTTCATTTCTAGGAGTAATTTTAAAAGATTTAAAATTATAATTAACATTAGAAAATTTATAGGTAATTCTACTAATAACGTTTATGTTGGCAACTCCAGGATTAAAGGAGTCACTTAGGCCTTGAACATATATGACTAATGAATTTTTAGTGAATTCATGAGTTAAACTCATAGAGTAATAAGGATGGAAGTTAAAGTAAAATGGACCATCATTAAGGTTAGATTCAATTATAGCAATAATTGAGTGATGAAAATCTTTAATACGAGTATCACGAAGGACTAACAGAATAGGGGTGTTTAGCCCTAGTTTATGTAAAGGCTTTATAGCTATTTGGATTAATCTTAGATGTATATAACGATATCCTTCTCTAACATGATCTTCTAACAACTTTCTGTTTAACAAATTAATGGTTTCATATTTATTGCATATAGATGAAGCAGATTCCGTAGTATGAATAATTTTTTGACTGTAAAAATTAAACGTGCTATAAATTTCTTTTAATTTGATTTCTGGCATAGGCCAATTGACTAATCTATTTTCCATTTCTTGAATTTCTAATTTCTGATTTTGGAAAGTATCTTGATCTAATTCAAATTTATCATTATTTAAGTAGTAGGAACTAAGGTTCGGTTACTAATATTACTACGTGAACTGCATCCTAACTCACTCAATGGTTACTAAACAGTAAACTTTTCAAAAACTTTCTATTATGAAACTGGTTATTTTTCAGTTTTCATATTTACTCTCTATCTCTCTCTCCTCCCCCTTATTGGTTGTTTTCTTAATGGCAACTACAGTGTGCTAAACCAACGGTTTTACTGCCTCACTTCTCGGACTTACGACCTGGTGTTGAATGCAGAATAGGGCAAGCAGCAAAAATATTTATTTTTGGAAGAATTCCCTCCGGGATTTATGTTGTGTCCACAGAGATCGGTTCGAGGGAAAGAATGTCATTCGACAGTCTCTCGCGTTTGCAAGTAAAAAACAAAAAAGTAAACATTAAAACACAAAACGAAATCATTCTTCAGCAAGACAAACTTATCAGGCGTGCACATAATCGACTCCTCACAAACTTAAACTTACCGACCAGTTATACTCCACCTACAATACTCCTCAATATCACCCAGCATCGCTCACAACACAGGTTATGTCTAAAGTAAGGTTGAGAGAACAACGATGTTACCCTCGCTGATACTTTCGCACGCTAGCTCAAGGCACGGAGGCATTAAGCTTCGACGCCTATTTAAGATTGTTAGCTCTTAAATCTATCTCTAGAATCCAAAAACTAACAGATAATCATCCCTAATCGAAGTTTGCGAGGATTATCTCTAACGCAACCCAAACCCCGCCCATAAAGCAAAAATCAGAGACAATCACCAATAGAGATTTGTAAAGCAAGTTTTATATAACGCCATGGGCGACAAATATACATGAGTTTACAGCAAATACATATACACAACCCAACCATAAAGAAAAACACAAAGAAAATGAGAAATGAACCAAACATCTCGCGTTTTGTCGGAGTCGGTCGATGATCATTCCACCCCGGTTCATCCGCGTGCAATCTCCATAGTTGTTTTCTAAGCTAATCTACCAAAGAATGAAGTTTGATGAAGTTTGGAGACAAAAATCACCCCCAAACAACATAATCTAACAAAATTGAAGTAAAATGAATTAAATACAAAATTCTGGTTCAGACAAATTCGCCTGGAGGATTGAAAATTCGCTAGGCGGATTCCCCTTTTTCTCTCACACCAGCTGCGCAATAAAACAGCCTGGCAAAAAATATCTACTTTTGCCTGGCGAATGAAAATTCGCCCGGCGGATGTCTCAAAACTCGCCTGGCGAACAAGACGCGAGCACAAGACAGCAGCAACTTGAATTTCCAACTTTTCTCTCTCCAGGGCCTCACCACAGCCTCGCCTGGCGAAATTCTCAAATTCGCCCGGCGAATTGAAAATTTGTCTGGCGAATTTGACAGAACAACATTTTTCCAGCACTGTTTTATTCGTTACTTTTGAACCGTAACTCCATTTTTCGCCCGGTTCGAAGCGCTGAAAAGCTTATTCAATGCTCTATACAACAATGGCAAGATCCCATTGCTGGAATACCTGCAAAAATAAATGAAAATCAATTAAACTCATTGATATTTACATGATACGCAATATATACACCAAAACGTAAAGTAAACGTATTTACAAACAAAACACGGTTTATTCGTCTGATATTTAACAAAAAGTATCGATAAGTACAATAAAACTTATATACAAAAATAGCTACAATTTGCACTTATCAAACTCTCCCCAACTTACATAATTGTTTGTCCTCAAACAAGAATCAACTAACTCAAGGAAACAAATGCAAAATCCCAAGAATCACGAATCAACAGGTTTTGAAAAATGGAAACAAATGTATGGTTTAAATGAAAAACGATACACACAAAGTAAATACTTACCACTACACTACAACGGCAACATAGTCACGAAACAAATGCAAAATACAAAAATTCATGCCAAACATTCTAAAACAACACAAGTTCAAGTGTGAATCACACCTAGCAAAAACAATCATCGGTAGATGAAAAACACAAAATAAGGTACTTATCACTCACACAACAATCATGCAAACAATAGACTAAATTATGCAACCATCCAAAAATTCACATTGAACATACAAAGTCAAGAATCACAAGGACTTTCAAGGTTGTAGCGTGGTCGGGTAAACAAACAATGGGGCAATTTCTAAAGGTAATTGAAACAAAAACTTGCCTAAACCTAAGGGAGTGATCAACTCACAAAGATTCAAACACCAAAATTCCAATCAACTTCTTCCAAAATCCCAAGTGTTACACAAAACACAATACTTATTTAGCACAATTATTTGAACTCTTTTTGTTTCCTTTTTCAAGGATTTTCTATTTCTTTCTTTTTCTCTTTATTCTTTTCTTTTTCAAATTTTTCTCTTTTTTTTTCTTTTTCATCCTCATGAAACCAACCAATGAGTATACAATCATTCTCTCCCCAACTTGAATTCAACCACACCATCATGTGAATACTCCCTACTTTCTAAGGCAAGGCAAAAATTCATACAACAACACAAAGTTGAGGTCCAAGAAAAAACAAAATCCAATCAAAAATAAGTGAACTAAATACTCATAGAAAAGCATTAAGTTCAAATAAAACATGGATCAAAAAGCTCAAAGGGGTTACGAATTCTCACACACTCACAAGGTGAATGACTATTTGGCTAGGTAGTTGTGCTCAAAATGAAACAATTGCCTTGATCCTTTTCATGCATTCATATAATCAACACAAACAAAAGATTAAACATAATAAAATCCAGTTAGAACAAGAAAGTCGGTACTCCGTGCATATAAGACAATAGAAGGCTTCCTCACAAAAAGGGTGGGAACTAAAGTGATTCACACATGAATAAGTATACAAAAGAATGAATGGCATGAAAGTTTGTAAAAAGCATAAGTATCATGAATATGCTAAAGTCAAGAAAGCGATAAACACATACCTCGGAGGTGTACAAAACTTAACAATATCATTACCATACATCCGCAAGTTGAAACGATCAAACTTGGAACATCACCAAATTTCCTCAAGCTACTCAAAACAAGCTCATTGACAAACGCGAAAACTATTAATATACACAAACTGAAAAATCGGCAAAAATTCATTAAACAAGTTGTAAAGTGAAGATTTGAGAATTTTATGAAAAATCCAAGTACAACTTGTATAATGAATACTCACCACACTACCTAAACTAAACAACAACCAAAGAAAAGAATACATCATGCTTGTTTTACGTTGTAAGCTCGACGCCTTTACAATGCTTAGCTAGTAACTTCCTTCCTTTGTGCCATAGTGATGCCTCACCCCGCAAAACAAAAGCAAGTGTCATAACCAAACACTTAAACAAACGTTATAGGAACAAAATGTATACAACACTTGAACAAACATAATGGAAACAGACAATATATACGATATATACAAAGCTCAAAAACAAAGAAACTATCGTAATGCGATTCAATATCAAAACCAATCCCCGCCAACGGCACCATTTTGTTGAATGCAGAATAGGGCAAGCAGCAAAAATATTTATTTTCAGAAGAATTCCCTCCGGGATTTATGTGGTGTCCACAGATATCGGTTCGAGGGAAAGAATGTCGTTCGACAGTCTCTCGCGTTTACGAGTTTGGTTTTAAAATGGTTTGCAAGTAAAAAACAAAAAAGTATACATTAAAACACAAAACGAAATCATTCTTCAGCAAGACAAACTTATCAGGCGTGCACATAATTGACTCCTCACAAACTTAAACTTACCGACCAGTTATACTCCACCTACAATACTCCTCAATATCACCCAACATCGCTCACAACACAGGTTATGTCTAACGCAAAGTTGAGAGAACAACCGTGTTACCCTCGCCGATACTTTCGCACGCTAGCTCAAGGCACGGAGGCATTAAGCTCCGACGCCTATTGAAGATTGTTAGCTCTTAAATCTATCTCTAGAATCCAAAAACTAACAGATAATCATCTCTAATCGAAGTTTGCGAGGATTATCTCTAACGCAACCCAAACCCCGCACATAAAGCAAAAATCAGAGACAATCACCAATAGAGATTTGTAAAGCAAGTTTTATATAACGCCATGGGCGACAAATATACATGAGTTTACAGCAAATAGATATACACAACCCAACCATAAATAAAAACATAAAGAAAAGGAGAAATGAACCAAACATCTCGCGGTTTGTCGGAGCCGGTCGACGATCAATCCACCTCAGTTCATCCGTGTGCAAGCTCCATGGTTGTTTTCTAAGCTAATCTACCAAAGAATGAAGTTTGATGAAGTTTGGAGACAAAAATCACCCCCAAACAACATAATCTAACAAAATGAAATAAAATGAATTAAATACAAAATTCTGGTTCAGACAAATTCGCCTGGCGGATTCCCCTTTTTCTCTCACACCAGCTGTGCAATAAAACAGCCTGGCAAAAAATATCTACTTTCGCCTGGCGAATGAAAATTCGCCCGGCGGATGTCTCAAAACTCGCCTGGCAAACAAGACGCGAGCACAAGACAGCAACAACTTGAATTTCCAACTTTTCTCTCGCCAGGGCCTCGCCTGACGAAATTCTCAAATTCGCCCGGCGAATTGAAAATTTGCCTGGCGAATTTGACAGAACAACACTTTTCCAGCACTGTTTTATTCGTAACTTTTGAACCGTAACTCCGTTTTTTGCCCGGTTCGAAGCGCTGGAAAGCTTATTCAATGCTCTATACAACAATGGCAAGATCCCATTGCTAGAATACCTGCAAAAATAAATGAAAATCAATTAAACTCATTGATATTTGCACGATACATAATATATACACCAAAACGTAAAGTAAACGTATTTACAAATGAAACAGGGTTTATTCGTCTGATATTTATCAAAAAGTATCGGTAAGTGCAACAAAACTTATATACAAAAATAGCTACAATTTGCACTTATCACCTGGACCACACACTATCAGCAGGTACCCTTAAAGAAAATCAGAGTTCGGGGTTATGGTTGAAAATAAACAGTAAAATAAGTAAAACGTTAAAATAACTCCGTTTTTTTAGAAAAACTGATAAGAATAATAAGTAATTACTTAAAGATCATTTGGATATGATACCGCACAATAAGGAATATAATGTTGAGATAAATTTGGTTCATATCATGTATCCTCTAAGATTTTGATGATAACAAAGTATTTACAAAACAATTAGGATTTCTAACTAGCTGGTTCTTGTGTGCAGAATTATATTTACTTGATGATACTGGTTCTGACACGGAAGTGGCTTTGGTTCGGTTCTAACTATGTACTCGTGAGAGAGTCTAATAAGAAAGTTACTGCTAGTACATTTTAGAATCAGAAGTGTGTTGTGGCTGCCTCTAAATTTGAGTATTGTCAACTCTAGCTCTGCTAACACTGGACTCGATAATTATTGACATTATCTTCAAAATATTGTGATGTGCTTGTTTTATAGAAGAGTTCTCCGAACAAAGACCTTGTTCTGTGGATAATTCTCTGTCTACAAGTTCTAACACCTGCTTTATCAGAAAAGAAGATGTACTAGAAGATTTAATCTGATTATAGCCATTGAGGATGCTTCAACGACTATATTTCTTCAGCTATAAAAGGAGCAGAAAAATTGAAGATCAAACTAAGAGAACAACACTGCAACTACAAATGAGATACATACGCACTTCATTCATATCAGCTCAAGAGAAGCTAATCTGATAAGAGTTCTTATTCTTGTATAGCTTAAGAATTCTTAGTGTTAAAAGTGTGTTGTATTATATTTGAACACCTATGATTGTTAATCAAGTGTTGTTGTAAGTTATTCCTTCTCTAAACAGTCAGTTTAGATACAAGTCTCTTACCTTGGGCTTGAGCAGTGAAGTCTTAGATTCGAGAAATCTAAGCAGGAAGTCTTGGACCAGGGGTTTGAGCACATAAGTCTTAGGCAGAGTGTCTAAGCACGGAAGTCTTGAACCAGGTGGGTTTAAGCAAGGAAAATCTTAGGATCTGAGGATAACTATTGTGTTTTTCTATTTTTATTTACTTCTGTTACATTTTCCACTGCACCTGTTATCAGTTTTTGAACTCTGCTTTAGAATCTAAACTCTAGTTCTTAAGTAAAAACATTTTGAAAACACAATTCAACCCCCCTTATTATGTCTTTTTCTCATGTTCATTTAACAATAATGAAGATAATTATTAAAATAGATTGAATAATCAAAGTTAATATAAATGTGGAAGTAAAGATGAAGGTATTTAAGGACATGATTTTATTGAAAGCACTTACAATAGTTGATGGCAAGCTCAGGGTTTCTAGATTGGGACTCTCAATTTTTTAATGCCTTTCACAACAAACTACATTCCCTTATATAGAGAAGAAAAGCATACGGACTTCAAATAAAGTTTAAATCACCCTAAAACTATACAACCAAGTGGCCGACAAGGCCTAATAATAAAAGAAATAATTCAAAGATATCATGGCCCACATGGACTTTAATTATTACAACACGCCAAAAAGTAACATGTCAACACGGGCTAATAAAAACCAATCTTATCTTCATAAAAGTAATCTGATCTTATCTTCAAACATCTTCAAAACTAATTCTTATCCTTCGAGATCTGTAATTCCATATCAATCATCTTCATTGTCATTCAGGTGGTCATATGTGCTGGAAACACTATCACTTTCTGACAAAGCCAACATAGCATTTTTTAATTTATTTAAAAATTCATTATGGCTGGTAGTAGCTGATAAAGTGGCTAGCAACTTAGATCGATCCATAAGAAATACATTTTCTTCAGAACTAATATTGGTATTTTTGCAAAGGTTGGAATGAGCTTTACACCAAGCTTCCAACATTGTTGTCGTTAGTAGATCTGGATTTAAACTTAATCCATCACTTAATAGAAAATTTCTTAATCAATTGAGAAGCTGGACAATCTTTCCATAACTGTTCAAACGAAAAGGTCCAGGAGGTAATCCAAGTAATCCCAAAAACTGCACAAAAAGATAATAAAGCCTTGTGCGAAGGACAAGAAGTAGCTGAGGTAAAGTCATTGAAGGCTTTAGAAGCATAATCGGGTGAAATATCCAAATTGGGTCCAATAAGCTGAAACCATTGGATAAACAAATAGAGAAAGTTTAATGAAATATCATTATTAAACCAAATAAACAATGTGTGGTTAAATGATTCAATTGCTAAGAAATTGGACCAGGCGTCCATGTAATCCAAATAATTGTATGTTTGAGGAGAATAAGACCTTGAGAAGGATTTTCCTTCTGTGGGGGTTGCTTCCAATCTCATGGAGATAAAACTTTAATAATTTTTAATTTGGAGAACTTAATTTTTGATTTATCGTTCTCATCATATTGATAAGTAAGAGAAATAGAATCAGTATCAACCAAAATAAATTCATAATATTCTCGGGTTTTGATAAGTCTTTTGGTAAAAATAAAAATCCAGGAGGGAACATTCTTGAAATAACTTTTAATAATGACGCATCTGAAAGACTGTACATAGGCTCCAAAGGGATAATCGGTTCTGATAGATTTTTGGTAATAAAAGAAGATTTTGTAGAAGATGATGTAGTGTAAAAAGCTAATTTTGAAGTGGATTTATTTTGAGAAGACGAGGAAGTAGTAATTTTTTGAGTAAAAGATAATGGAGATAATAATGCAGGTCTAATCATAGGTTTGGGGGAAGAAGGTACTGGAGAACTAATTTTTGTAATATATGAAGGTGATCCTAAAACTATGGCTTTATTATTTGATGATAATGGAGGTCCATAATTATCTCTAGGGTCACTTTGTTTCTTGCTCATTTTTTCCCAGTAAAAATTCTTGAGTTAAAAAATCTGGTAAATAATTTTTAATTCCTTTAATATGTTCTATTTCAAAATCAGAACATGATAACAAAGATTGCCATCTAGAAAAAATATGTTATGAAACCAAATTTTTAACATCTTTCTTTAAAATACTCGTAGTAGCTTTGCAGTCTGTTTTCAATAAAAATGATTTTGAAAACAAATCATCTTGAAATTTGGTAATGCATAAATCAATGGCTAAAATCTCTTTCTTAATAGTACTATAATTTAATTGGGCTTGAGACCGAGTTCCAGAGTAATATCTAACAACTTGTTCTTTATCTGTGCCCGGAAGTAATTGTTTTAATATACCACCAAACCCTAGGTATGAGGCTTTTGTTTCAAGAATAATGTTAGCTTTTGGATCAGGGATTCCTAGGCAAGGTAATCTCTTAACTATCTACTTTAATTGGGTGACACTTTTGGTCATGGAATCATTCCAAGGTAGGGGGGTCCTTTCTAAGTCTCGTAAATAAAGGAAGACAAATAGTTCTAAGATTAGGAATAAAGTCTGACACATAATAAAGACAACCTCAAAACCTTTGTAATTGAGTGTGAGTTTTATCTTTTAATTCGTTTGGGAATTTACTAACAAATTCTAAGGACCTACTAATAGGGGTATACATGCCCTGACTAATATTAAAATTCAAAAATCTTACTTTACTTTAAAATAAATTTAATTTCTTTTCGGATAAAACTAAATCATTATCTTTAATTATTTCATAGAACTGATTAAGATATTGTAAATGTTGATTAATGGAATCAGAGTAGACAAATATATATATATATATATATATATATATATATATATATATATATATAGGGTTTAATGGTAGTGCACTGTCAGTGTAAAAAAGTATTACACATACAGCCAATCAAAAGATTTTAAAATGCCAAATCATATAAATAATTTAAAATTTACAAGCTGACTTGGCGGAATACATGGTTGTCATTGGTTTATAGTGTAAAAATAATTTACACTGTCAGTGCACCATCCAATTTCTCATATATATATATATATATATATATATATATATATATATATATATATATATATATATATATATATATATATATATATATATATATATATATTATTGATTTGAATTTAATTTTTTTTAATTAAAAATTGCATTTTTATGAAAATTATCTCAAATTAAAAGTTACTTTACAAATTCAAAGTAACATTAATGATTTATTTCTCATATATCTCCTAATATTTATTACTTTTCATTCTCAGATCTTTTAATTTTCTATTTTCTATATAATTAATCATATTGTAAACTAATACAATTTTTATTTTTTATATAAAATTAACTATATTTTTTAATTTTTGTGAAAAAAATCAAACTGACTTATAATTTGGAACGGGAAAAGATTATTATACTATATAATTTGAGTAGAGACTAATGAAATAAATATGTTTTATCCAGTTCACCAACTTACACCCATTAAGATTAAATTGGATGATCATTCTTTCAAATTTTATTTTATTTCAATTTTTTGTAATAATATTTTAACAATTATTTAAATATTTAAAGTTCATTGATAAAAATATATCATATCATATTTTTAATAGTAATTTTCTTTATATTTAAGTGTATTTATCGTTTATGGTTTCTTTTTTCAGGATTTAATAATGACTCCAAAGAATCATGGAAAAGACTAATCCAATTCAAAATAATCAAAATCAGACAAATTTTATGATATTTTACTAAGGAAGTTATGATGATCAGTGAGAGTACTAGAACATGATAAACAAGAGAAAAGGAGGAAAATTATAAAAGAACAATAGATATTGATGCACCAAGATCTAGAAGTGGCGTTCTTTGAAGAAGAAATGAACAAAGTGTGGCTTTATGTGTTTGCATGTGCTGTCAAGGTGATCCAAAGTGGTGAAGTTTGTTGATAGCAAAATAGCAATCAACTTTTTAGTTTTGATTAAAACAACACGTGATATTCAACGATATCTCGTGAAGTCCTCATCTCCTGGAGATAGCTCAAGCTGTCTAAGATGCTCTATATGTTTTTGTCAATATATACTTTGAATATGCTCTTGAAGATCAAGTAATCTCTTTGCAGTAAACACTCGATATCCAAAAAAGTTAAACTGAAGAACTCTCTAGTAGTTTAGAATTTCAACTCGTAATCAACTTAAAGATATCTCCAGTTTCATCAGGTTAGAAGATTCAAGGTTCTTGTATGATGCTAAAGTCAAAGATATTGATATCAAGACTTGAAGCTTCGTAGTTATGAAAGAGAGGAAGTGTGAAAGCTTGTTTAGTCGTGTCTATCTGAGTGACTAGTGTCTTATAAAGGCACAAGGGACTTTTTAGAAATGTTATGGAAAAATCACACACACACACACACACACACACACACACACTAAAAACCTTTGATAAGCCTCATTTATTTTGTTAAAACCACCTAAAAATATTTTTTATTAAAAACTAGGTGCAAAGAACCAACCGGATTGGCCCAGTTGATAAATAAAGAATAGATAAACAAAAAAAAGCAATTGGATCGGAGAATGCCCTAGTTACATGATTATGGGATTGTTTGACCAATTGGAATCCTTTTATAAATGAATATTTGATAAGCCCTAAAGCTATAATTGATTATTTTCACCAACCTATTTGGTGAAAGTCATTAACGTCTCTTTTCTCTTTGCCTATAAAAGGAGTTACAGACCTGAAGAAGATTATAACCAAGCGCTTATACAACTTACAGACTGTGAACCTTGACATTCAAAGAGAAGCTACTCTGTCAAAATTTTTTTGACTTAGAATATCTTAACACTTGTATATTTTAGAAGTTCTTAAGTCTTAGAATCTTTCTAAATTGTATTGTGTCTACACCTCTGATTGCATATCAAGTGTAGTTTGTTACCCAAATCTCTTAACTGTTTGTTTAGAGTCAGAAGTTTCTTGCTTTTAAGCTTGAGAATTTGAAGTCTCTCACCTGTGTGCTTGAGAATTTGAGGTCTCTTACTTGAGAGTTTGAGCAAAGGAAGTCTTTAGCTTGTGTGCTAGAGCAAGGAAGTCTTGAGCTTGTGTTCTTGAGCAAGGAAGTCTCAAACTTGTGGGTTTGAGCAAGGAAGTCTTATACTTGTGTGCATAAGGAAAGGAAGTTTATTTCTTGTAGGATTGAGCATTTGTAATCAGTTTTGGTTATACTGGAAATCCCTTAAAGATCAAGGGGACTGGACTACTCTCAAGTTATGATAGGAATCAGGATAACTGTTTGTGTCTTGTGCTTTTACTTTACTTACTTCTTAACATTATTTCGATGTTATCTATTTTTTATCTCTAATTTAGATTATGTTGCACAATCGGATAAATACTTTTGAGAGTTCAAACTCTGAGCTATTCTAAAGTTAGAATCTAAACGGCAGGTTCAAACTCTGATTATGATCAATCAGAAGAAGTAGCAGAAAATGTTTGAAAAAGTCAACAAAATTCAACCCCCTTATGTTTTTCTCACCTTCACTCATAAATTTTATAGAGAACAACAATGAAAAATGTGAACCCTTGTTATAGAGATTAAATTGACTTATATACATGTACATCAGTAACTGTCGACAATAGCTAACTCTCTAGAAATTGACAAGTACACCATTTTGTGGTCTTTTTTCCTCTACATTGCTTCCACGGGTCTTCAGCCCTTAAACTGCAAAATAATTGCTATTGTTGTCGAAAGAACATATCCATGTCTCCTAACTGCCTTTGTCGAATTGTATTTGTTCCAATTGCTTCTGTCGAGAATCCTCTCTGTCGAACCTTGTGATTTATGAGGTTGAAAACTTGATTTATCTGTCTGTACTTAGATTGTGTATTTATCCCAAACCCTCACTCCTCTCGAACATGCCAAATCACTGCAAACTTTTTCAAGATTCTGAACATGTTTTGAAGACAGAGAGTGGTCCTAATCTTATGGATTTGTACTTGAGATTCTTCCAAACCAGACTTAGTGGGTTTTTGCGCAGCTTGAGACGAAATCATAGGCTAATAGATATCATTCGACCTTGACAACTACACAAATGTCCACCTCAAATTTTTGCATATTGAAGATGACATGGGTTATACATTGGTTGAGATTGTCTTTGAAGACAATATTGAAACGAAGGGTTGTGCGTTTACTATTAGAAAGAATGGGGAGGGAGTGTGTGAAATAGTTAGGGCACACGAAGATGGTTTTTTATTGAGAATAAACATTTCATCCAAATAAAACAACCTTGCCAACTTCGAAACTAACAACATAGCAAAAAAATATCTACTTGTACTGCCATGTCACCTTCCATTACATAAATCTAACGTCAGGGACTCAAAATGTGGACGGCAAATATTAATAGAATGATTCTTTGACGAAATTTTTGTAAGGACTAAAATTGAAATAACTTATATTTAGAAGGACTAAAAACATATTTAACTCAAGAAAGAAAAATGAAAGTGTGAGTGGATTATACGGGGTTTTCGGATTCTCAATAGTATTTTTAACCAATTTAAGGAGGTTTTGAGAGTATTTGAGATAAAAGAAGTCCACTAATACAGATTATGTAAAAAATAGGGTTAAATAAGTTTTTAGTCCTCATAAATATAGTCATTTTCATTTTTAGTCCCTCTAAAAATTTCCTTCAAGTAATGGTCCCTCCAAACTTTTCTAACCATACAATTGGCCCCTGATGTTAAATGTCAATAACAGATACTTACGTGGCAGTACTTGTGGATTAAAAAATATTATTTTTTAACTGGTTTATTTTTCATTTTTACACCCAGTACACGTGTTTTCTATTTTAATAGAAACCCTAAAACTCAAATCAAATCCTTTTTTTTTTTGTAAACAAGTTGATCAAATATAAATGAGAACTAAGGGTTCTCAAACCTGATTACAAAAGAAGCGATTTAAACAACTCGACAAAAGGGAAATTACTAACCAATTGCTCCTACGATAAGAAATACAATGGATTTTTACAAAAATCGTAAAAATTACAATTGGGTTTAGCAATATCGCCAATGAGGGACCATTTCCAAACCGAAATTTTAATGCTCCACACGACGTCAAGAACATTCCAACCATGGTTCTAAAAAATAATACCGTTCCTAATAATCCATATATTCCAACAAATAGCCAACCAGATTACTCCTGCTTTCCCAGTTTTAACTTTCTGAGTCTTGCAAAAGATAAACCACCTCAAAAAGCTATCTTTAAAACAATCCAAATTATCCACAGTTTTATCAACAAAACCAATCCACTCCCTAATCTCCCTCCAAATCAACCTCACTACACTACAACTCAAAAACAAATGAAACACCATTTCATCGACAATAGAATAAAAGGTACAAACAAAATTGACTTCATACGAAATAATACCTTGAGAAATAAGTTTTTCCTTAGTTGGAAGCCTCATCCAAAAAATACGCCACCCGAACTCCTTAATTCTCGATGGAACTTCAGTTTTTCACAACAACTTCCACACTCCATCCGAAAGGGACGCCGAACCAGCAGCAGAACTACTGACAATCGAACTAGGAGTAGCATACCTGCTTGCTGCCAACAGTCTCGCATAGGAGCTGACAGAGAAACTTGTCGCCGGCTCAGGTAACCAAACCACGCTGTTGTGACCGGACTTAACAGTCCCAGATTCTGCCAGCAGTTGTAACAACTCGCGCCGCCTAGTTGCTACTTTTGAGCTAGCCCTCACATCAACTCCCAAATCACCCCAACTCCATCCCTCATCCTCCCATCCTCTCATACTTGCCACAGAAGCATTTTGCAGCCCATAAATAGAAAATAATAGAGGGAATCTATCCTTCAAACTGGAATTTCCCAACCACAAAGAATACCAAAAAGAAGTATTGAAACCATTCCCTATCACAAACCTACAATTTTTAACAAATAAATCATCTTCAAATTTTTTATCTATCTTCCCAATATCTTTCCACCACTCCGATTTTGAGATTCTAGGATTAAGATTTAGACCTCCATTAACTACATACGAACAAATGTCACCATAACGAGCTCTCTGAAATTCAGGCACAGATATCAGATGTCCTATACAGATATTGAGACACTGATATCCAACACAATGAACAAGATAACAAATAAAATAACAGTGCAGAAAGTAAATAGCACAGTGATATGTTTACCCAGTTCGGTCTAACACACCTACTCTGGGGGCTACCAAGCCAGGGATGAAACCAATATACCATAGTATCAATTCACAGATCATACAATAACCGAATAATCTGATCACTTAATCACTACCCTTCCTATGACTTCTACCTAAGACTCACCTAGGTATGAGGCCCTCCTCAAATCCCTCTACAACCACAACCCGTGATTGGTACCTTTCCACACAAGTAACAAACCGAAAGTCACACTTTCAAAACACACAATACTCAATACTTCAAAGCTTATGAGAATTGACACACAGGAAACTCAATGCTTAAAAGTTTATGAGTAACTGACAGAACTTACAACACAAAACAAATCAGTCCTTATACTGTTATCAGAATGATACCAGTTAGGCTCACAAAATACACTCGAAACCCTAACAAAACACAAGTAAGTTCCACACCTAAACTAGGTTTACATCAGTCAATATATAGCATTTAATCTGGACTGAATTGGGCTTCAAAAATGCAGCAAATAGACTGCTCACAAATCTGCAAAATTAACTCCAACAAAATAGGTCTTCAATCCAAAGTTTCCTATTATGTCTCCATAATTAGAAACAACAGCAAATCCGAAAAACCAACAAATAATCACAATCCAAAAATGCTTTGGATGCCACATAGGATAACCAAATATTTACTGAATATTTAGTAACAATACACAGCAACAGAAACTGCTTTAAAAACTGAATCCACAACGCGATGTCCTATGAGCAGGTATGGGACATCTTCATTCGACATGTTAAATGCAGCAGCTTAGAACTTCATGTTACAACATCTTGCTGCTAGAGTAGTTTTAGCAAAATAAATGCCAACCTCAAAAGCACAGAAATAACAATCTCCCCCTTTGGCTTATTTTGGCTAAAACTACACACAAAAAAAACTTGCAAAGAAGCAGCAAGCAGCACACAAAAAACATCCATATCAGACAGCAGCGAAATACCAACATCACACAGCAAAAAAAACATCCAGCATAGCAGCACTCCCCTTCAGCTGCATACAACACACAGCACAGCAAACAACACATCAAAGCAGCATAGCAAAACTCCCCCTCAACTGCAGCAACATTTCACATTCTCCCCCTCAACTACTGCAACAGCACAACCACTCTAGCACTCCCCACGCACACATACTACTCCCCCTTTTTAGCCATAAATATGCCAAAGGCAAGTAGAACAAGTTAAAATAAACCAGAATAAACACCACATCACATGACCAAGTGTCATGCTCAAACTTCAGCATTTTCCCTCCATTCACACACTGCACTACCAGAACCTCCTTTACTCTTTCCAATCTGGTAGCCAGAAGGAACATTAATTGCTATAGTTCTTCATGAATGCAAACCCCAAGTTTGCTCCTCAGGTTTTCAAACTGAACTGCATCCAGAGCCTTGGTAAATATGTCAGCAAGCTGATTTTCTGTGTTCACATGCTCAAGAGTTATGACTTTGTCCTCCACAAGTTCTCTGATGAAGTGATGCCTGATATCAATGTGCTTAGTCCGGCTGTGTTGAATGGGATTTTTGGAAATATTAATAGCGCTCAGGTTGTCACAAAATAGTGTCATGACATCTTGTGTGACATTATACTCAAATAACATCTGCTTCATCCATACCAGTTGAGCACAACTACTACCAGCTGCTATGTACTCAGCTTCAGCAGTAGAAAGGGATACTGAATTTTGCTTCTTACTAAACCATGAAATAAGATTATTTCCCAAAAAGAAACATCCTCCAGAGGTACTCTTCCTATCATCAGCACTTCCGGCCCAATCAGCATCACAGTAACCTACTAAAATGGGACTTGAGCCATGGGAGTAAAGCAACCCATAATCACATGTACCACTCACATACTTTAGAATTCTCTTCACTTGATTGATGTGACTGACCTTGGGTTCTGCTTGATATCTTGCACACACACCAACAGCAAAAGTTATGTATGGCCTACTTGCAGTAAGATACAGCAGACTGCCAATCATACTTCTATACAAACTTTGTTCAACATTCACTCCCTTTTCATCTTTGGATAACTTCAAGTGAGTAGGAGCAGGAGTCCTATTATGCTTGGCATTATCCAGTCCAAACTTCTTCACAATGTTCCTCGCATATTTGCCCTGACAAATAAAAATGGAATCTTCCATCTGCTTGACTTGTAATCCAAGGAAGTAGGTCAATTCACCTACCAAGCTCATCTCAAATTCAGACTGCATTTGGTTGACAAAATGTTGGACCATTTCATCCGACATCCCACCAAACACAATATCATCTACGTAAATCTGAGCAATCATTAGTTTCCCATCCTTCTCCTTGACAAAAAGTGTTTTATCAATACCACCCTTCCTGTACCCATTGTTGACTAAGAACTCAGTCAGTCTTTTATACCAAGCTCGTGGAGCTTGTTTCAGCCCATACAGAGCCTTCTTCAGCTTGTAAACATGATCAGGAAAATTTGGATCCACAAACCCTTTAGGCTGCTCAACATAGACTTCCTCATTAAGATAGCCATTCAAAAAAAGCACTCTTGACATCCATTTGAAACAATCTGAATTTCAACAAACATGCCACTCCTAGCAGCAATTTGATAGATTCCAATCGAGCCACAGGAGCAAATGTTTCATCGAAGTCTATTCCTTCAATCTGTGTGTATCCTTGAGCAACTAATCTGGCTTTGTTCCTGGTAACAACTCCTTGTTCATCAGACTTATTCTTATAAACCCATTTTGTTCCAATCACATTTGTTCCTGCTGGTCGTGGTACCAGTTCCCAGACTTCATTCCTCTTGAATTGACAAAGTTCATCTTGCATAGCACTTATCCAGAACTCATCTGTCAATGCTTCTTTGACATTCTTTGGTTCAATCTTTGAAACAAAGCATGCATTTGACACAGTCTCCCTCGTTCTGGTTCTTACACCTTCATTCAGATCTCCAATAATCAATTCCTTAGGGTGATCCTTCTGAATCCTTATAGAAGGTCCCCTGTTAGCATCCTCTACCTCTTCATTCTCAGGTCTAGTGTTGGTTTCTTGAGCACTATCTTCTACAGACTCAATGTCTTGGGAGATTTCATTGTTCATGGGCAGACATGCTCCAACATCATCTGGGACATCTTCGTCTTTGCCAGAGTCATCAACCACCACATTTATGGATTCCATCATCACCTTAGTTCTGGAATTAAATACCCTATATGCTTTACTGTTTGTAGAGTATCCCAAAAATATTCCTTCCTCACTCTTAGGATCCATCTTTCGCCTCTGCTCACGATCCGCCAAGATATAGCACTTACTTCCAAACACATGAAAATACTTCACATTTGGCTTTCTACCTTTCTATAGCTCATAAAGAGTGACAGAAGTACCCGATCTGATAGTCACCCTATTGTGTATATAGAAAGCAGTATTCATGGCTTCAGCCCAAAAATGATATGGAAGCTTTTTGGCATGAATCATGACTCTTGCACACTCTTGTATAGTCCTGTTCTTGCGTTCCACCACACCATTCTGCTGAGGAGTGATCGGTAATGAGAATTCATGAGTGATTCCCTCAGATAAGCAGAACTCTTCAAACCTGCTATTTTCGAATTCTTTCCCATGGTCACTTCTGATTCGAACAACACCACAATCCTTTTCCCGTTGAATCCTTTGACACAACTCTTTAAAGGCTGCAAATACTTCAGACTTTTCTCTGATAAAACTTATCCAAGTGAATTTGGAGTAGTCATCTACGACAACATACACATACTTCTTCCCACCAAGACTTTCAACTTGCATAGGTCCCATTAAGTCCATGTGAAGAAGTTCCAGAACTCTAGAAGTTGTGGTAAGATGTTGAAGCCTCTTGTGTGACACCCTTGTTTGCTTCCCAACTTGACATTCACCACATATTTTATCCTCATCAATCTTCAGCTTGGGAATACCTCTAATAGCTTCACTTGACATAACTTTCTTCATCCCTTTCAGGTGTAAGTGACCCAATTTCTGATGCCATAGCTTGGTTTCATCTTCCTTTGACATCAAACAAGTAGACAGACTTTCAGGTTCTTGAGGATTCCACAGATAGCAGTTATCCTTAGACCTGGTTCCCCTCATAACAACTTCATCTTTCTCATTGGTTACTAGACATTCAGATTTGGTGAAATTTACTTTGAGACGTACATCACACAGTTGGCTTATACTGATTAAATTTGAGGTCAGCCCTTTGACAAATAGAACACGATCCAGATTTGGTTGCCCTGTGTAGTCCAGCTTTCCAACACCTTTTATTTCACCCTTTGATCCATCCCCAAAAGTGACATAATTGGTGGAGTGAGGCTTGATATCTGACAGGAATTTCTTCACACCAGTCATGTGTCTTGAACAACCACTGTCAAAGTACCAATCTTCTCTTGCATATGCTCTAAGAGAGGTATGTGCTATGAGACCAGCCATCATTTGTCTAGGAATCCATCTTCTCTTCACTTTACCCCAACTCTGTCCTTTATTTTGTTGCTGAGCAGTTTTGGGATAGTCGTGCAGCTTGTAGCAAAAGGACTTTAAGTGACCAATCTTTCCATAGTAATGGCACCTCCATGGTTTATACTTTGATCTACAAACTCTTTTCTGATGCTTCATCTGATGTTGAAACATGTGATTTGACATCCCCTCTTCTTGCTTTATTTACTGAGGAACAAACTTCAATACAAGCTTCTTGTAAGTCTCTGCTTGATTGATAAAACCTAGGCCTCACACATTTCCAGCTTCTTTCCCAGTCTGAAGAATCTCATCCAGCTGTGTGGTACCATTGTTCAGCATTCTTATAGATTTGGTCATATTGTCAAGTTTTGACTTATGTCATTCAACCTCCTCTCTCAGATCAGCAATGGTTGATAGATGTTCTTCCTTCTCAGCTTCTAGTTGAGCTATCAGAACCTTCTGTTATAATATTATCTTGCACCTTTCTTCATTCTTGATACACAACTCTGAAAACCCTGTGAAGACTTCTTCCTTAGTGAGTTCTCCAACATAGGATTCTTTGTCAGAGTCAGACTCACAAGTAGTTTCTCCATCAGCCTTACAGATCCCAGTCAAAGCTGTCGCCAATTTTGGTGATTCTTCTTCAAGATCACTCTCAGACTCTCCTTCTGACCAAGACACTGATAAGCCCTTCTTCTGCCTTTTGAGATACGTGGGACACTCAGTCTTTATGTGCCCATATCCCTCACATTCAAAGCACTGAACTCTCTTCCCTTGATTGGAGTCTTCTTCAGTTCTGGATCTTCTGCCTCCATCCTGGATCTTACTGATGTCGAGTGACTTGTTCTGAGCATTTGCTCTCGACTTCCAGTCAATCCTTTTCAACACTTTGTTAAATTGTTTTCCAAGCAATACCAGATCTTTAGACACTCCTTCATCTCTGGCCAGGTCACCTTCATCTTCTGAGTCACCATCATTTGACACAAAAACTATGCTCTTCTTCTTTTCAGACTTTTCACTGATCCCTAATTCAAATGTTTGAAGAGATCCCACCAGTTCATCCACTTTCATCTTGTCTATATCCTGAGCTTCCTCTATAGCAGTCACTTTCATGTCAAATCTCTTAGGTAAAGATCTGAGGATTTTTCTGATCAGTTTGCTGTCAGACATCTTTTCACCTAGGGCACTAGAGGCATTAGCTATCTCAATAATGTTCATGTGAAAATCATGAATGCTCTCATCCTCTTTCATCTTCAAACTCTCAAACTTGCTAGTGAGAAACTGAAGTTTTGACATCTTCACCTTCGAAGTCCCTTCATGAGCCACCTTCAAGACCTCCCACGCCTCTTTTGCAATGGTGCAATATTCAATCAACCTGAAGATATTCTTGTTGACACCATTAAACAATGCATTCATGGCTTTGGAATTTCCCACAGACCCTTTGTAGTCTGCATCATCCCAGTCTTCCTCTTCCTTCACCACATCAGTAGGGGTACCTTTTTCATCTTTAACCTTTGGGGGCTCCCATCCTTTTATAACAGCTTTCCATGCTTGATCATCCATGGATTTGATGAATTCTATCATCCTTGGTTTTCAATAGTCATAGTTGGAACCATTAAGCAGAGGTGGTTTGTTCAGAAATCCTCCATCCTTGTCCATTGTACCAGAAAGTACCTTCCCTGAATCTCACCCAGAACCAAATAAGGGTGCAAGCTCTTGATGCCAATTGAAATTCTGGCACAGATATCAGATGTCCTATACAGATGTTGAGACACTGATATCCAACACAATGAACAAGATAACAAATAAAATAACAGTGCAGAAAGTAAATAACACAGTGATATGTTTACCCAGTTCGGTCTAACACACCTACTCTGGGGGCTACCAAGCCAGGAATGAAACCAATATACAATAGTATCAATTCACAGATCATACAATAACCGAATAATTTGATCACTTAATCACTACCCTTCCTATGACTTCTACCTAAGACTCATCTAGGTATGAGGCCCTCCTCAAATCCCTCTACAACCACAACCCGTGATTGGTACCTTTCCACACAAGTAACAAACCAAAAGTCACACTTTCAAAACACACAATTCTCAATACTTCAAAGCTTATGAGAATTGACACACAAGAAACTCAATGCTTAAAAGCTTATGAGTAACTGACAGAACTTACAACACAAAACAAACCAGTCCTTATACTGTTAACAGAATGATACCAGTTAGGCTCACAAAATACACTCGAAACCCTAACAAAACACAAGTAAGTTCCACACCTAAACTAGGTTTACATCAGTCAATATATAGCATTTAATCTGGACTGAATTGGGCTTCAAAAACGCAGCAAATAGACTTCTCACAAATCTGCAAAATTAACTCCAACAAAATAGGTCTTCAATCCAAAGTTTCCTATTATGTCTCCATAATTAGAAACAACAGCAAATCCGAAAAACCAACAAATAATCACAATCCAAAAATGCTTTGGATGCCACATAGGATAACCAAATATTTACTGAATATTTAGTAACAATACACAGCAACAGAAACTGCTTTAAAAACTGAATCCACAACGCGATGTCCTATGAGCAGGTATGGGACATCTTCATTCGACATGTTGAATGCAGCAACTTAGAACTTCATGTTACAACATCTTGCTGCTAGAGTAGTTTTAGCAAAATAAATGCCAACCTCAAAAGCACAGAAATAACACTCTCAAAATACGAAACCACAAAGATTATGAACCTTTTAAAATCCTCGAATGAAAACCATTGAAGAAACTAACAAAGTCTTTAAAAATGTGCCAACACCTCCGAAAAAATAAAAGGGAAAAGCCGTCGGGACCCAGACTTTTCGAACCCTCACATCCCCACACCGCCTCCCTAATCTCTCCCTCCGAAAATGGAACTTCAAGAGACGCACTATCAACACTATTGAGACTCTTAAACGAGATGCCTTCCAGAATTGGTATCTCTTCGTCAACTTCGACAAATTTCCTAGAGAACTTTCAGCCGTGTTTTCTTCAATTTGTCACCCCTTTTTATCCATTGAAGACGCATTGAAACATGTGGTCCTTACAACTTTGACACACTTCGCATTTTAGTAGCTGTGGTTCCAACATTGACGAAGCTTTCTTTGATTCAAATTTGTGTTTGTGGTGGTCCCAACATTAAGGTTAGTCCCACGTGTGGTTTCATGTATTGTGTTTGTTCTATTATGATTTGTTTATGTTCTTGAATATTGAATATCTTTGTTATGCCCCACTTAGTTCTGAAATCGTTGCATGTGTGTTTTGTTGTGGTGAATGTAAACATCTAGGGTATTGTCGTGTTGATTGTGAATGTAATGTTTAATTTACTCTCTTTCATATTTGTAATGTACATGATATGGGGTTATTTAAGGTGGTATTTTACACCAAGGGTTCATTTGTAAAGGATGCTAAGTTAAGGTATGAAGGTGGGGATATTTATGCATTCAGTGGGCAAGACTCTGATTTTTTGTCCTTCTTTAAAGTCCATGACTTAATTAAGGGGGTGGACTCGTCCTTTAATCTTGATTATGTGAAAATGTGGTGGAAACATGAATAAGTTTGTCTTGAAACGGATCTAAAACCCTTTAGAAATGATAAGGATGCATCAATGTTAGCTTTGTTTGTTAAGAAGAATAATTGTGATGTTGAAATATATACAGAGCCAAAATTATCAATGGGTTAGAAGACTTATATAGAGAGGTTAATAGAGAAACAAAAGGGGCATGAAAGTGTTGATGGCAGTGAATCAAGTGAAGACTCTTTGGATGGTATACACATTGAAGATAGTGAAGAAGAGAGAATGCATGATTTTGATGAAGACCTTGATGAATGGTTAAGCACATGGGTGGATAAAGGTGATCCTAGAAGGGAGCCTGTTGATGGTGTTGGTACAAGTGAAGTAACTAATTGAGTGTTTACCATAGTAGAGATGGATAGGAAACATGTCATAGAAGATGATTACATGATTGATGAGCTTGATAGTGGGGCAGATGAAGATGGTTGTGATGACAGGCCTGCAGTGATTAGGTTTAATGAAGAGGAAACACTTAGAAAGGATTAAGGTGGGAATGGAATTTTCATCTCTGAAGAAATGTACAAGGCTATAGTGGAACACAATATGTTAATAAGGCTACGATGAGCTATGCAACAGAGTTTTAAGAACTACAACATTTAAGACCAAAACTCTGTTTCAGAAACAAAAATGTGGAATAAAGTTATTCAATAAGAATGCTAATGCTAATTGGGTTGCAAGAATGATTATAGACAAGTTGAAGAACAATACAAATATGAAATTAAATGAAGTTGTAGCAGATGTAAGACCGAGGTTTGCTACAGAAATCATTGGATGTAGAGCTTTCAAAGCTAAGCAGCTAGTTAGACATGTTGTTGAAGGGGATTCAGCCAAGCAATATAGTATGCTATGGTCATATGGTGTTGATTGAGGAGGTCATTAAAAGGAAACACATTCAAGTTAAACATTGGAAGACCAACGCCTGACTTGCAACCAAGATTTGAAAGGTGTTACATGTGTTTTGATGGGACAAAGAAACCATTGAAGGTTGCATGTAGACCATTCATATGATTAGATGGATGTCACTTAAAGAGCAAATATGATGGAATTTTTTTTATTGCGGTTGGGAGGAATGCCAATTACCAGTATCTTTCTATTGCTTTTGGGGTTGTAGAGAATGACCAAGGACTCTTGGAGCTGGTTTGCTAAGTTACTTCTTGATGAAATTAGTGGTTATAGTAAGTGGTGCTTCATATCTGATCAGCAAAAGGTATATCTAATGGTCCATTGGTGGTTATTGTAGTTATTTTTCTTTTTTCTGCTTTACTAATGTTTTGTGTTATTATGTGTACAGGGACTAGTGGAAGTATTTGACGAAGAATATCCTGAATTTAAACACTGTTTTTGTCTAAGGCATTTATATGTTAACTTAAAGAAGAAGTTTAAAGGTGTTACATGTTGAAAAGTAATTCAGTGGGGGTTTTTGTTATCGTATCCGCAGGGATTGTATAGATATTACCGTCGTTCTATAGTTGGAATCATTTTAAACTTAAAGTAACAAAGAGTTTGGTTGATTTGTAACAGATCGTTTACATAAGAATTTAATAACAATGGTAAAGAAATTGGTGTTAAAGGTTTGGTAAAAGCATGCCAAGATTAGGGTTCGATAATCCGTTTCATACATATTTACTCGATAAAGTATGTGAACTTGTTAACAATGAATATAATCACATATCCTCTCAACAAGTTTATCTCTAACACTTGTTGTGGGATTTATCATATTGATCCTTAGATGATCTCTTACTCTAACTATCAATATGATAACATTCAAAGATCAATATTTATGAACATCAACTCTCAAAACTATCTCTAGCCTCATGATTGTTGATGGATTAAAACTTAGGTCAAGTCTTAGAACATATTTCTCAATCATGAACAAAAACAAATTATAAACCATACAAACAAAGTTTTTCACCATATATTAATCATCAACAAAGTTCACAAACTAATTATCAACATTAATACATACAAAATAAAGGATTACCTACCAATAATCTAGACACAAAAGGTGTTTAGCTACACATTGTCATGGTAGCTTGCTTCACAAGTATCGGGAGGAGATGAAAAAGCATCTGCGTCGAATAATCGAGATCGGATGTAAATCCAACTTCTCTATGTGAAATATCACTCTTAGATGAAGAAAATTCAAAAACTTAGGTTATGGTGTGAGAAAAATAGGTTATGATCCCAAGAAATAACAAAAAGTGCTTTTATACATCACTTGAAATCTGCCAAGTTCGCACTGCGAAGGTTTCATTTGCCTAGCTAACTACCAAATAGGCACCTGATGTGCCTCTGAACAGTTAAATTGCCTCTGATATTCTGTATAAGTTCGCAATGCGAATAATTATTCGCAAAGCGAACTATTTGCCTACAAGTTCGCACAGTGAACTTAGGTGCCTTTAGCCACTTCCTCTTTCATGACATCCTTCGCCAGGCCTTCGCTGGAGCGTTGAAATGAAGGACATTCGCTGGAAGTTCGCACTGCGAACTTAGTTGCCTTTTCTTACTGCCTTAAGTCTGGGAGTGTTCGCTGGAGCTTCGCCAGATGTTCGCCCAACGAACATTCGCTGGCAAGTTCGCAAAGCAAACTTACTGAAGTTTCTTCATTTCTTTGGCAACTTGGATCACTTTCTTTGTGTCTTACTTCTTTGATGACTTAATGCCTTTTTCTTCACAATAACACACAAATTACAAGTACCAAAGGTATTTTCACAATATTTGAAGAATGACAACATTGATCGCGACTTTATGAGTCTAACGGGGTTACTGACTGCAAGCGCACAGTCTATCGCGTAGTTTTAAAAAGATATCGATCCCACAAGGACTGATAATCAAACTAGTGCTATCAGATTGTTACTATGTTTAGCTAAGGCTAATTGTTCTAAGGAAAATAAGGGCGACAGAAATTAAATCTAAGAATGCTAAACTTTTAATAACAATAATTCAATAACGAGATATCAGTATGTTACGCATTAATCGTCGGGAATTTAATAAGTCATCGGTGTAGGTTTAAGTGCCAAATTACTTTTCAGTAGAAAATACTCATTTAAAAGACCTTATCTCACACTCTCGTGTTTATTGATTCAGACTATACCGTTAAATCAGAATGAGCGCTCTCGCTGTATCATTTGCATTTAAAAATACTTTTTGAAAATAAATAAGTCCTAATCGATTATAAAGTGCTTCCGCTGTATTTAAAATCAATGCCTAGTTTCAGCTATCTGGTTAAACTCTCAAACTCTCGTTTATCTTGACCTTAACCTTAAATGCCTTTTTACTTTCGTAAGAAAAACTAATCGATTAAAAATAAGAAACCAAAGCCTAAAAAATAATTTGTAAAAGTTAACACCAATTACTACTTAATTCTATCTGATTAAATTGTTTACATACTGATACCAATTAATCTAGCCAGACATGGTTGGAAGGGAAAACATGCTAACACAGTATAAATTAATAATACTAATCATGCTGCAACAGACGATAAATAAAAGCGTATAATAAAAACCTGGAATTGAAATTAACTGGTAAATAAATTCTTGCTACAGACTTGAGGCGATCCGGCGAAGCTTGATTACAAGAAGAAATAATAGAAAAAAATGGAAATGCAGAGAAATAAAACTGTTTGATTGAAAAATGCAGAAAAACTAATTCACTCAAATCTCTCTTGAAAATTCGCGGCCCCTCTCAATGGAGGTCTTCAGTTCAATTTATATTCAGTCGTCTTGGCAGTTGAGAAGAACGTGTGCGTGGAATTCGCTTCCAAGGAGATCGGCTGTACGTTGAGAACCCTAGAAAATGTAGGGAAAGTGGGAAGTTATTTTCCCCCAGAAAATAGGTGGCTTGCGCCACCTTTGCCCTTGATTCCATGTGGCTTGCGCCACTTTTGCCTTTGGTGGTGGGCGCCACCCACAATGTGGCTTGCGCCATATGTGTGGTGGTGGGCCCACCCTTTATATTTTTTTTTTCATTTTCTTTTCTCTTTTTCATTCCTTCCTCTTTCTCTCTCTTCATTTTCTTTTCTCTTCATTTCTTTCCTTTCCATTTTTCTTTTCTTCTCATTTCCTTCAATAAAACTTTATTTTCCGTTAAATTCCGGTTCGACTCGAATGCCTGAAAAACATAAACAAATATGGGTAAAATAAAGCATAAATCGGGCAAAAGCAGATAAAACATAGTATAAATTCATGCATGTCAAGTCAAATACACAATATAATTTCGCATTATCAAACTCCCCCACACTTGAACCTTTGCTTGTCCTCAAGCAAATAAGATACTTTAGGCACGGGTTCGAAACAGACATATATAAAGTCAGACTTCAGTCAAAAAGATAGGTATTAAATATCAACAGTAAGGATACCGTAGCGACACATTTTCAAAAACTCTTATCCTATGCAAACGAATCCGAATCATGTTATTATAACTCGACCAACACTTTTTCGCTTCTCTCTTTCATTCTAGTGCAATCACATTAAGCCCTTTATCCCTGCACACCCATGGTAAGTAAACCTGTTAGTGTTCATTGATCTCATTTTTCATGTTTCTTTGGATTTGCCTTTTTTTTTCTTCTTTTAATTTTGAATTTCAAGAGTCCAATCCGTTGGGCTAAATGGTCGGGTAAGGACCACCTAACTTAGAAGGAACATATCTTTAGTTCGCTTTTGGCATCAAATTTATAAATTTTGCGGTTTTGAGATCAAACACAAATTTGCATCGGCTTATCACTTAGGCTGTGCTTTAGGATGGTGATGACTGCTAGTATAAACTACTTAAGAGGTTGGTCTTGGCATAATTAGTATTCAAATTTATTTGCATAATCAAGGGGTTCAGGGTGTCAAGACAGTACCGATATTATTAACACTTTCCCAAGTCTTTCTAACTTAGCCTACTAAGCTTTTAAAGTGCCATGTCATGTATCAAACCAAAATAAATTTTTGTTATGGCTCAAGAAAGTTGGGAGAATCTAAGTAATAGCATAAACTATGTGTAGAGACTCGACAATACATGAATTTCTTTTATTGAATACATAATACTAAGCATACTAATGAAAGGAAATAAGCATAAAAATTGTAAATCTACCTAGAAAAACAGTAAATAACCAAAACAATTTAAATGAAAGCGATAAAACTTCCTCCCCCACACTTAAATTGAGCATTGTCCCCAATGCAACAACGTAAGGTGGAAAAGGAAGGAGAAACCTGGAAAATCGGGCTATTGGTGGCCTCTTCCTGGAGTTCGTGGTCGCCTGACGTTTCTGGGTTGTTGGTCTGAAGTACCCAGATCCAGATATTGACCATGTGCTTGTACAGATATACCGGCCATCCCTTAGATCAGCTCTGCCATGTTGTTCTGGCCTTGCTGCATTTGCTGTAGAATCTGGATCATCTCCGCTTGTTGATTGTACATCTGGTTCTGCTGAGCCATCATTTGAGCTTGCTGAGTCGCGATGCTTTGTATTCTTTGGTCGCGGAGAGTGTTTGCTTCGCTCTGTCTCATCATCTCAGCATATATATTATCAAGAGTTTCAGATGACTCTGCGTCTCGTCTTCTAGGCATACGCCTCGATGAGGTACCTGCAACAAAATCAGAGGAGGATGGTGTGGTGTGTGCTTGTGTGTCAATTCCGTCCCCGCCAGCAGCAACATTCTCAGGAATGTGATTGGGGCCTGGGTTATCAGTATAACAATAGTTTTTCTCTCGCCGCACATCTGTGCGACTCGGGTTAGGAAGTATAAAATGTGGGAAAACTTTATTATCAATCAGTAGATCATACCTACCATCTTCTCTTTTCTTAACCAATTTCATACGTTCAGTCATTTTCAAATCAATGGTAAGAGAAGGAAGTGGTGTTAAGGATGTGAAATGAGCATCGAGCTCAAGGGCTCGAGCTATAGTTGTTATTAAACCGCCGAATGTGATAGCGCCTTTGTTTGAGACGGCTATGGAGCACATATGATTAAGCATGAATGGGACATGGTTTATTCGGGGGTCTGCAAAGGCGTTAATTAAATAGAAAAATTCCTTCTCATTCACTTTGTTTGAATTAGACCGGCCAAAAATTGTATTAGCCAGTAGTTGGCGAAAATATCGAAAAGTCGAGTTTTGAATGAGGGTGGCCTTGTTGCCTTCACAACTACGTGTGTGAGTACCTGTTAGGCCTCTCCAAAGACACTTGTAACTGTTTACCCACTGAGATCCACTCGGGATACTATACAGCACATCGTTTCCCACTGGAAAACTAAGTTTAGCAGCCAGTTCATCAAAAGTCAATTGAAATTCAGTATTGAACATTCTAAACTGGGTTGTCCCTTCTGGGTCAAAAATAATTGAACTAAGAAATTCTAAGGTAAGCGGGACATAGACAGGGTCTCTATTAGACAAAAATTGTTTCAAGTTTACTCGTTCTAGCAAAAATTCAACACTGTCGGTAAGTCCTAAAGTTTCTAAACAGGTTATGTCGGCATACCTTGTAGGCTCGATTTCTCGTTCTAGCAGCAGTCGGAAAAGAGTTGCTTGATCTTGATCTCTAAAAACTATTTCCGACCCTTGTGCTGGTTCCATCTTTCTGATAGCAAGTGCAGTGTAAAACTCACAAAAATTTCTAAGTGTAGTTATGAAGAGAAGTGAATTTTTCGAGTGAGTGAGTGAGTAGTGTAGTTACTAGTGGGTGATTTAAATAGAGAAGGGTATTAAATATTTGTAGTTGAATGTGGAAAAATTGTTCAAAGAAAAATTAATTTGAGGACATGTGCTCCACATGCACATGCATGTAGATGTGTACGAAAACGTGGGGTGTGGTCAAAGGAAATAAAATATGAGGGGGACAAGTGTCCCACATGCTCATGCATGTAAGCATGCAGAGGCAAAATGATGGGTGGCGGGGGCCACAAGGAAAGGCGTGGCGGAAGCCACATTGTTGAAGTGGCGGGAGCCACACATAAAGTGGCGAGAGCCACATTTGTGATAGGTGGCGGGAGCCACAATTTCCCTTTTAAAAAGAGTGGCGCGAGCCACATGGTGAATGGATTCTTTTCCTCTTTCCTCTTTCCTCTGCATGTGGTACGATTGTCAACAAAAATTTATGCATGAAAATTCATTGCACCACATGATATTTGTCTCTATTACACACTCTTCTTTTTGACCAGTAAACGAAACCAAGATACAGCATATATAATAGTGAATAATATAGCAGAATCATATAGCAGTGTCAGTATGCTCTTGTACTGTATCAGTCAATAGAGATTTGAATAGAATTTTATGAAACTAGAACGAAACAGAAAGGTGGAAAGTAAAACTAAAATTAAAACCAATTAAAACCAAAATACATTAAATTTAAATCCAAATCCAAATGAAAACAATTGTCTAAACTGATAATTGTAAACAAAAGTAGAAATAGAAAATCTAAACTGATAATTGTGAACCACAATAGCAGAAATTTAAAGTTATGGAAATGAAAGATACAAAAAGCTAAATAAAAATCTCTTCCTCCTCCCACACTTAAAATTAACAGTGTCCATACTGTTAAAGTGTTGAAGTCTGGATGCTATAAAATATGCTCTCCTAGCCACTTTGATTTGGATTGTTAGCAAGTCCTCTAGAAAAAAGCTGTTGATGAAAGTGATCCAATTGTTCCACTACGATATCCATAAATCCATGAAACTCAGTGCAAATAGTGGTGAATTTGCCTTGAAGGCTAGTCACTCAGTTCTCTAAGGCTGTTATGGCAGCGGTGAAATCAATGGGTGGAGGAGGAGCTACAATAGGTGTGTGAGATTCAGCATCAGAAACATAGTCATCATCAAATTCATAAATATGTGGTGTCTCAGGTGGTGATGGTGGTGCGTGATGTGGTTCAGTCAAGTCATAAAACCAATTGTTTCGGTTATGGACACTGGTGCGCTCATGGTTTGGTAAAGTGAAAAGACGGACGACCTCATTATCAATTAGGTAGTCAAAGGTATTCGGTCCGAGGTTTCCTATGATTCGTCGGTTAAAGCAGAAGTTAATGTTCATAGGTCGGAAGGTACCAAGAGGGTTAAACCTGATCAGAGGATGTCTCAGTCCTATGGCATTTTCTATCATGGTGACTAAACCCCCTATTATGATTGGTGCGCGAGCATCCAGTACAAGACTCACAAAATTAGTTATCATAAAGGTAGCAGCATTTACTGGGCGGCCCTGGGAAGCACAGTACAAAATATAAAGTTCAGTCATGGATACAGAGGTATCATTTTCTTCCTTACCGAAAATGGTATGGGCGAGGATTTTGTGAAAATACCGGATGGCTGGGTTGTGGATACTCTCAGAAAACATGCCAAATGGTTCAGGATTATAATTACCAGTTATGTTACCCCAAAAGTAGTTTAGGTCGAGGTCAAGGAGTAGTTCATCTTGGTATGCGGTAACCACATCAAGTCCACTAGGAAATCCTAGGAGTTCAGCAAGTTCTCTATGGTTATAGGTATAGTCATTACCAAACAGTCTAAAAGTAACCAGCCCTCTATGGAATTCGTACCCATGGTTAGGTATGTGAGTAAGGGAGCTAAGGAACTCAAGTGTCAGCCTACGATAAGAAGTAAACCTTCTTTTGATAGCAGCGGTCTCCCACCCCAATTGGCTAAACAGAAACATAACACTGTCCCTGATACGTAACTCAGCCATGGTAGGTCCATCATAGTAAATAGTCAAAGCCATATCTCTCTGAGCTAACATCTCAAACCTCCTCCTCTGAGCTCTGCCTCTGAAAACAATGTCCATGTAATCTACTTGTTGCATCTTGAATGTTAGTTACTAACTAAGCTAAGTTAGCCTGTAAGTAAGCAGATAGTCATGCAAAGTAAATGCAATAAAAGGTAAGAACTAAACAAGGAATAAAATAAAATACAATAAAATAAAGAATTAAAATTAAAAATACGTGGGTTGCCTCCCACCAAGCGCTGTTTTTAATGTCTTAAGCCTGACATAGTTCTAGTGCAATGTAAGTTTTCAGAATGAACAGGCAGCTCTAGGAGCTTTAGACTAGCTGAGTAATCTCTATTGTCTACGCAATGATAATGTTTTAACCGCTGTCCATTTACTACAAATGGTTGAATAGATTTACTTTTTATTTCTACGGCACCACTTGGGAAGACCTTACTTATTATAAAGGGAACTAACCACCTAGATCTAAGTTTTCCTAAGAAGAGTTTAAGGCGTGAATTAAACAATAGTACTACGTCGCCTTCATTAAATTCTTTTCGGGAAATACGCTTGTCATGCCATTTTTTAGTTCTTTCTTTATATATCCTAGCATTCTCGTATGCGTCTAGTCGAAGTTCTTCTAGTTCGTGAATTTCTAAGATTCTTTTCTCACCTACGGCAGTATGGTTTAGGTTGAGGGTCTTAATGGCCCAGTAGGCCTTATGCTCTAATTCTACAGGTAGATGGCATGATTTTCCGTAAACTAACTTAAAAGGTGTGGTTCCTATTGGGGTCTTATAAGCTGTCCTATAAGCCCACAAAGCTTCGTGTAATTTTGATGACCAGTCTTTCCTAGAGGTTGCAACAGTCTTTTCTAAGATTTGTTTGATTTCTCTGTTCAAGACTTCGACTTGTCCACTTGTTTGTGGATGATACGGTGTTGCTACACGCTGTCGGACTCCATACTTCAGTAGAAGTTTTTCAAATATCTTTGATATAAAATGGGAGCCTCTGTCACTGATGACAAGTCTGGGCACACCGAATCTAGGGAAGATTATGTTCTTGAAAAGCTTGATTACTACTCGTGTGTCATTTGTTGGAGAAGCTACAGCCTCGATCCATTTTGAAACATAATCAACAGCAACGAGTATATACTTATTACCAAAAGAAGATGGGAATGGCCCCATGAAGTCAATCCCCCATACATCAAAGACTTCCACTTCTAAGATGCCCTTTTGTGGCATTTCATCACGTCTGGAGATGTTACCAGTGCGTTGGCACCGGTCGCAGTTTAATATCGCGATATGGGCATCTTTCCATAGATTAGGCCAGAAAAGGCCAGATTGTAAGATCTTAGCGCAAGTCTTTGAAGTGCTTGCGTGTCCGCCATAAGGAGCATAATGACAATGTGAGATTATGTTTTCTATTTCATCTTCGGGGACACATCGACGGAAAATTCCATCGGCACCTCTCTTAAAAAGCAGGGGCTCATCCCAATAATAATGTTTAAGGTCGTGAAAGAATTTCTTCTTTTGTTGGTAAGTTAGATCTGGTGGAAGTACCCCGGCAGCTAAGTAGTTAACAAAGTCAGCGTACCATGGTAGTGTTGTATTTGTATTTCTTCCACTAATTCCTTTGTTTCGGTATCGTTCAAGGTTAGTTTAGACATATTGCTTTCCAATTGGGCTATGAGTCGCTCATATGGGAAATCATCATTAATAGGTACTTGTTCAGGCTTAATACCTTCTATTCTTGATAAATGGTCTGCGACTACATTTTCGGTGCCTTTTTTATCTTTTATCTCTAAATCGAATTCTTGTAAGAGTAAGATCCATCTTAAAAGTCTCGGTTTGGCATCTTTCTTATTTAATAGGTATCTTATCGTGGCATGATCGCTATAGATAATTATTTTCGCTCCTACCAAGTAAGAACGGAATTTATCCAAAGCGAACACGACACCTAGGAGTTCCTTTTCAGTGGTGGCATAGTTCATTTGAGCAGGATCTAGGGTTCTACTTGCATAGTAAATTGCATGGAGCTTTCTGTCCTTTCTTTGTCCTAAGACTGCGCCTACGGCATAGTCACTCGCATCACACATGATTTCAAATGGTAATCTCCAATCAGGTGGTTGCATAATAGGTGCGGTAATGAGAGCTGTTTTCAATTGTTCAAACGCTTTTAAACATTTCTCATCGAAGATAAATTCAGCGTCTTTCATTAATAAACCGGTCAGTGGTTTGGTAATCTTCGAGAAATCTTTTATGAATTGTCGGTAGAAACCGGCGTGTCCTAAGAAACTTCGTATTTCTCGTACGGTTTTTGGAGGTTGGAGATTTTCTATAATCTCTATCTTGGCTTTATCAACTTCAATCCCTCTATCAGATACTACGTGTCCAAGTACGATTCCTTGATTGACCATGAAATGGCATTTCTCCCAGTTTAGTACGAGATTGACTTTCACACATCTTTCAAGTACCATTTCTAGGTTCGATATACATCCTTCAAAACTCTGCCCACAAACAGAAAAATCGTCCATAAATACTTCCATAATGTCGTCTATAAAATCAGCGAAAATTGACATCATGCATCTTTGGAATGTTGCGGGAGCGTTACATAGTCCAAACGGCATTCGTCGGTAAGCAAATGTACCGTAGGGACATGTGAAAGTTGTCTTTTCTTGGTCATCAGGATGAATAGGGATTTGGAAGAATCCTGAATAACCGTCTAAATAGCAGAAGTAAGAATGTTTTGCCAATCGTTCCAACATTTGGTCAATGAATGGTAATGGGAAATAATCTTTACGAGTAGCTTTGTTCAGTTTTCTATAATCGATACACATTCTACTTCCAGTTACAACTCTTTGTGTTATAGATTCGCCTTTGGAGTTCTTAACAACTGTAACACCTCCCTTCTTTGGTACGACATGTACTGGGCTAACCCATTTACTGTCTGATATCGGGTATATAATTCCTGCTTCTAAAAACTTTTTCACTTCATCCTTGACTACAATACTTAAGATTGGATTAATCCTTCTCTGGTGTTCTCTAGAGGTCTTACAGTCTTCCTCTAGCATAATGCGATGCATACAAATAGAAGAGCTTATCCCTTTAAGGTCAGCGATGTTGTAGCCTAACGCAGTTGGGTATTTTCTTAAGACATCTAAAAGTTTCTTAGTTTTGGTCTATCCTAAGTCTGCATTGACTATTACAGGTCGTTCGAGTTCTGTGTCTAGGAATTCATACCTTAAGCTATTGGGCAGTGTTTTCAATTCTAAAGATGGTTTCTTCGGACAAGGAAGATGATCGGGTGTAAGTGCTAAACACTCGCTTAGGCTATCATCTTGGTATGGTTCACGCCAATTATCATCTTCAAAAATCGGAGGTATTGGAATTTTTATAATATCTGAGTATGTGGTCGGTTCCATCTCCATTTCTCATACGCACTTATCTATGACATCTAATAGATAACATGTGTCCTCTATAGCTGGTGCTTGTAATAATTGTGTCAGGATAAATTCAACCTTCTCTTCACCGACTTCAAAGCTTAGCTTACCTCTCTTCACGTCTATAATGGCTCCAGCGGTGGCTAAGAATGATCTTCCTAATATGATGGGCGTAGTGTAGTCTTCTTTAATATCCATGATTATGAAATCGGTAGGGATATAGAATTGTATTATACGAACTGGAACATTCTCTAGTATACCAACGTGATATTTAATAGAGCGGTCGGTTAATTGAACGGACATTTTAGTTGGTCTTAATTCTCCCATATCAAGCCTTTTGCATATGGATAAGGGCGTTACACTGATACTGGCTCCTAAGTCGCATAGAGCCTTATCTATGACGAACTTTCCAATTACACAGGGTATGGAGAAACTACCTGGGTCTTTCAGCTTAGGAGGCATGTTGTTTTGAATTATTGCGCTACACTCAGCAGTGAGTGTAACTGTTTCGTTATCCTCAATCTTTTTCTTATTGGATAAGATCTCTTTAAGGAACTTAGCATATGAGGGCATCTGAGTGATAGCTTTTGTAAAAGGTATTGTGATGTTCAATTGTTTCAGAAGTTCAACAAATTTCTTAAATTGCCCTGCCGTTTTAGAATTTGCAAATCTTTGAGGATACGGAATAGGTGGTTTATATGGTGGTGGAGGCACATAAGGTTTTTCTACGGCCTCTTGGTCATTATCTTCCTTTTCCTTGGGTTCATTTTCCTTCTCAGTATTAGGCTTTTGGTACATGGGCGGGTTCTGAAGCATTGGATCAATGGGTTCGTCTAGTTCTTTACCACTTCTCAATATCACGGCATTTGCATGTCCTTTCGGATTAGGTTGTGGCTGTCCAGGAAATGTTCCAGCAGGAGCGGTAGTAGGTGCTTGTTGTTGTGCCACTTGCGAAATTTGTGTTTCAAGCATTTTGTTGTGGGTGGCTAAAGCGTCTACTTTGTTTGTTAATTGCTTAATCTACTCACTAGTGTGTATGTTTTGATTCAGGAAGTCTTTATTTGTTTGAGCCTGGGTAGCTATAAAGTTTTCCATCATTAGTTCAAGGTTGGACTTCCTAGGAACATTAGGGGCAGTTACGGCAGCCTTTTGGTAGCCTGGTGGTGTAGCAGGTGCTTGACCAGGTGCATACAATGCATTGTTGTTTTTGTAGGAGAAGTTTGGATGATTCTTCCAGCCCGGATTGTAGGTATTTGCATAAGGGTTCCCTTGAGCATAATTCACTTGGTCACTGGAGACTCCTGCCAAAATTTGACATTCAGTGGCAGCATGTCCAGGTGTTCCGCATAGTTCGCAGTTTTGAGCTACAGCAGACACGGTGGCTGCAGGCGTTATGGTCAAGTTATCAATCTTTTGGGCAAGGGCATCTACCTTAGCATTAACATGTTCAAGGCTACTAACCTCGTACATTCCACCTTTTTTTTGGGATTTTTCCACTGTAGTTCTTTCTCCTCCCCATTGGTAGTGGTTTTGAGCCATGCTTTCGATTAGTTGATAGGCTTCTTCGTATGGTTTATCCATGAGCGTACCACCAGCGGCGGCATCTATTGTCAATCTTGTATTGTACAAAAGACCGTTTTAAAATGTGTGGATGACTAACCAATCTTCAAGACCGTGATGCGGACACATCCTCGTCATGTCTTTGTATCTTTCCCATGCATCGTAAAGAGATTCGTTGTCCTTCTGTCGAAAACTATTAATTTAGGCTCTTAGCATAGCTGTTTTGCTTGGGGGGAAATATCGTGCTAAGAATACCTTTTTCAACTCATCCCACGTAGTAACGGAGTTTGATGGCAAGGATTGCAACCAAGCCCAAGCTCTGTCTCTTAATGAGAAAGGAAAAAGACGTAGTCTTATCGCGTCTGCAGTTACACCATTTGCCTTTACTGTGTCTGCGTACTGCATAAACTTGGTCAAATGTTCGTTAGGATCTTCTGTAGGGTTTCCAGAAAACTGATGTTGTTGTACGGCTGACAGTAATGAAGGTTTCAACTCGAAATCGTTTCGGTTGATAGCAGGGGCAGCAATGTTGTTATGTGGTTCTTGCTCAGACGGGGTAGCATAGAACTTAAGAGGACGGTTTTGTGGTCTTTCACCCATGTTTTGTTCTTTGACTGGTTCAGGGGTGTGAGCAAGGAGATCGGGAATATTGTACTTGCGTTGATACTCTAGTATTTTGCGTCTTAAATGTAAGAAACGCTCTAATTCGGCAATTGGTGGTTGCAAGTCTTCGCTTTGTGAGCGAGTACTTGGCATACAATCGAGAAAAAGGAAAATAAAATTTGTTGCCTTAGTCTATACTGCGCAACAAATGAATCTCACTATTGACTAAATCAAATTCCCCGGCAACGGCGCCAAAAACTTGATCGCGACTTTATGAGTCTAACGGGGTTACTGACTGCAAGCGCACAGTCTATCGCGTAGTTTTAAAAAGATATCGATCCCACAAGGACTGATAATCAAACTAGTGCTATCAGATTGTTACTATGTTTAGCTAAGGCTAATTGTTCTAAGGAAAATAAGGGCGACAAAAATTAAATCTAAGAATGCTAAACTTTTAATAAGAAGAATTCAATAACGAGATATCAGTATATAACACATTAATCGTCGGGAATTTAGTAAGTAATCGGTGTAGGTTTAAGTGCCAAATTACTTTTCAGTAGAAAATACTCATTTAAAAGACCTTATCTCACACTCTCGTGTTTATTGATTCAGACTATACCGTTAAATCAGAATGAGCGCTCTCGCTATATCATTTGTATTTAAAAATACTTTTTGAAAATAAATAAGTCCTAATCGATTATAAAGTGCTTCCGCTGTATTTAAAATCAATGCCTAGTTTCAGCTATCTGGTTAAACTCTCAAACTCTCATTTATCTTGACCTTAACCTTAAATGCCTTTTTACTTTCGTAAGAAAAACTAATCGATTAAAAATAAGAAACCAAAGCCTAAAAACTAATTTGTAAAAGTTAACACCGATTACTACTTAATTCCATCTGATTAAATTGTTTACATACTGATACCAATTAATCTAGCCAGACATGGTTGGAAGGGAAAACATGCTAACACAGTATAAATTAATAATACTAATCATGCTACAACAGACGATAAATAAAAGCATATAATAAAAACCTGGAATTGAAATTAACTGGTAAATGAATTCTTGCTACAGACTTGAGGCGATCCGGCGAAGCTTGATTACAAGAAGAAATAATAGAAAAAAATGGAAATGCAGAGAAATAAAACTGTTTGATTGAAAAATGCAGAAAAACTAATTCACTCAAAGCTCTCTTGAAAATTCGCGGCCCCTCTCAATGAAGGTGTTCAGTTCAATTTATATTCAGTCGTTTTGGCAGTTGAGAAGAACGTGTGCGTGGAATTCACTTCCAAGGAGACCGGCTGGACGTTGAGAACCCTAGAAAATGTAGGGAAAGTGGGAAGTTATTTTCCCCCAGAAAATAGGTGGCTTGCGCCACCTTTGCCCTTGATTCCATGTGGCTTGCGCCACTTTTGCCTTTGGTGGTGGGCGCCACCCACAATGTGGCTTGCGCCATATGTGTGGTGGTGGGCCCACCCTTTATATTTTTTTTTTCATTTTCTTTTCTCTTTTTCTTTCTTTCCTCTTTCTCTTTCTTCATTTTCTTTTCTCTTCATTTCTTTCCTTTCCATTTTTCTTTTCTTCTCATTTCCTTCAATAAAACTTTATTTTCCGTTAAATTCCGGTTCGACTCGAGTGCCTGAAAAACATAAACAAATATGGGTAAAATAAAGCATAAATCGGGCAAAAGCAGATAAAACATAGTATAAATTCATGCATGTCAAGTCAAATACACGATATAATTTCGCGTTATCAAACATTCAAGAATAAAATCCAATAATTCAACATAAAAGAGTTGAAAAATGCCAAGTATTAATGAAAAATATAAGACATGTTTGACATCTAACATTACATTGGATCATGCACAACCTGCTCAGCCTAATATGACTCATGTTCAACTTGATATGACTCCTGCAACAACTTTTAATCAACCTATAACACGAGTTTCTTTTGATTAGGACATTAATCTTATGTAATATGAAACTTATGTACTATTTTGTTTGGAACACCAATCTTATGTAATATCAAACTTTGGTACTATTTTGTTTGGAACTTCAAACTTATGTATTGTGGTGAATTTCTGTTACGAAATTTATTGTTTGGAACATCAATCGTGTTATGTTGAAATATGTTGTTTCCAAATTGTAACAATTGTGCCAATTACTATCATCAAGGTTTTGTGTTATTTCATATGCTAATTATGTGTTGTCAACTGTCATGAGTATGATTACAAGATGTTGGACAATAGTTTGCCAATTTGTGCAAAATATGTCAAATTGTTTAACATTATGTACAGTTAAGGTATTGACATTTCAGGTTAATTCAATTCTGTTTGCAAGTTATGTAATGTGAATTGAACTGTCAAATGAAAATTGTGCTTGTAAATTGGGCTGTCATATAATAATTAAGACAAACTATTTCAACACCTTTAATTAACAAATCAAACCCAAAATACACGTATCAACACTTCTCCAACACTCCAATAGGGACATCTCTAAAACAACCTTCCTTTATTAGGTCCATTCTTGCATTTGTACGTGAAAGCTCTAATGGTTTGACTAAATTTTGGTAAAAGATAATGTTGGGTAAGATGTTCCAACATGAAGATTTATGCCCCAGACCAAAGATGTTGAATGAAATGTCACAGCATGAAGATTCGACATCATGACTATCACAGCAGGTTTTGTTTTTAAATCTGTTCCAAGATTCAAGGCGTGATTGGCAGTGAATCAAGGAAATAAGATTTGAAGCCCAAGACAGCAGAAGGCTATAAAAGAAGACCAAGACTTAGGGAAGAAGAGAGGGGAGAATGACATAGACTTAGGAATCCTATTTTGTAAAGTAGGGTTTAGGTTTTGAGAGTCGTAGGTTTCTCTTGTAAGTCTCCCTCTGTATCGATTTGATACATTGTGGAAGACATACGTACTTGTACAGATTCAGAAACCCATAGGTAATGAATCTTGTATTGTTCTTGGATGAATCTTTTAAGCAAATCTAAGTTAACTTGTTAGTCAAGAATGCTTGACTGCACTTTGTATTGAAAGGGGTGTCTTTCAAGTAGGATGATGCAGTTATTGTGACTATAACTATTAGATAATCACAAGTTATGATTTAGGGAGTGAGATGGGTTTCTCTTATCTAGGATGGAGTTCTTAGATGAAGTTTTCATTGGTTAGTGATAAGTAAACCAAATGTTGTTTACTGTAAACCAACGGTTGTTTACATAAAACTATACTATTCATAATGGATTCTTCTTCTTGGCTTGGTATGCCCCCAAATGTAGGTGATTTGCACTGAACTGGGTTATCGTATTCTGTGTTGTTTATCATTTTGCATTTACAGTTCAGTTTTGATTAACATGTTGTAACAGATGTCGAAACATCTTTTTTGTTGTTGTTACTGATATTCTAAATATCATTTTGCTGTTCTGTTCTTGTTTTAAAGTTGTACAGAGAACAATGTCTTGACATGTGTTAGGACATTTGTTATCTGCTATGCCAGAATTTCAATTGGTATCAGAGTAGGCATCCTGTCTGTTTCTGGATGAGATATTGGGAGATACTTTCTGGCACTTTAAAGAAGGAGGAGTTTTGGAGATCAGATCATTCACTCAAACATACTCAAGGGTATTAGTGGATGGGATGAATGTTCTAGATCGAAGGTAACAACTATTGGTGGTTTTTCATGTTTTTTTGAGGAGTTTCTACAACAACTGCAGGAGAAGTGGCTAATTCTCTTGTTGGGGTGTCTTATAAGATGTTCTGACATCTTATTAGGGCATGTTGAAGATGTTCCTTGGTGGTTCTGCTGCATATGTCTCTGATGGAAGAACTCTGGTATTTATGGGATTCTGGAGTTGTGACTGAAGACAGATGGTGGAAGATCTCAATTTTCGGCTTCTTCTTTTGAAGATATCAGCATCTATTTATTCCAAAGTCAGGAGCGATGGAATAGAGAGAGTTGTTGGTTGATGTCTGTCATGGTCACTTGGTACTTGGAAGGTTGATTCCATCTTGTATCCTAAAGTCAGTTTGAAGATAAGGTGAGTTGAGAATGGATTTATCAAGTTCATGCTCTAGGAATTTGGTAAATTATTTTTCGGCTAAGTTGTCAAAGATACTTGAGATCTCTCTCAAGTCCACTCATAAAGGCATCTCAGCCATGCATCTGGAGACTTCTAGTTACTCTTCTGACTAGAGGGTGTTTCTGTGAAACATAAATCTGAAGAGAATGGAGGTGATTTATTTTCACCATCCATATTTGCAAGGAAGGATTCTTCTTTCTTAATCCTACGGATGAATCCAATCTGAATGGAGATTTCAGATCTGTTGAGGTAAATAGGGTTTCTTCAGAGAAAATCTTAGTTACTTAAGTCAAGGGTGGCAGCCTTGATATCTCAACACTGTGTTTGTCAAGAAAGATACTTGCATGAAGGGGTTTGTTGGAGTTTATCTACAGTTGTATGATAGGGTTACTAAACAAGGATTTAAGATCAATTGCTATTTGTGGAATTTACAAGTATTTAATTGATTATCCTTGTATGTTGGAGTACAAGATCACTAATGTCAAGTGGTACATCAGGAAGTACAACATCTCTTGCTGCAGCTGCTCAAAGATCTGTTCTCTGGTGGATGAGTACAGTCAAGATAAGGAACTGATGTTCTATCAAATGTTGAAACAATCTTGACAGTAGAGTATGTGCAGAAGTTTGTTGATTCAAGGAGCGAATCTCTCGAGCGAAGGAGTTGTAGCTGATGATCTTGGGACCATACACGTGTGTGGTAGAATCAGTATTTATTACAAAGCATGTATTCAGATTAGGAAGTTTTGTGGCATAAAACTTGACTAGAATGTAGTGTTGTTGGAAGTAAAGATGAATACAATTCTCTTGGTTCAGTTTATTTCTGACCTAGGAGTATTGGAGTGCAGCAGGTGTATTCCAGTTATTACTAGAAGCATATGATTTTTATCTGGAGAATTTCCTAGCAAGAGACTTGTCCAGAATATGGTGCTGGTGATTGTACAGCTTGGATCAGTTTATTTCTGATCTAGGTACATATGAGCATGTAATCTTGCTCATCTGGGAGGTCAAGGATAAGTGGAAATTATCGCTGACTTTCTGCAGAAGTCTCTACTTAAGGAAGATGGGATTCCTTTTGTAAAGATCTTGAGTGACTAATCTCTTCTGAAGAATCAACCTTTGGCAGGTTTGGGATGTCTGAAGATGAGGTGAGTGTTGATGTACAACAAAGCAGGATGGAGGTTGTCTACTCTAACTTGATATCTTTGATCAAGTCTATGAGAACATGGAACTCTTGTTTTGTTGTAGGGAGGAGGTTCTTCTAAGTAGCTGATAAGTGCAAAATGTACCTATTATTGTATATAAGTTTTGTTGCACTTATCGATACTTTTGGTTAAATATCGGTCGAATAAACCCCCACTTTGTGTATAAATACGTTAGTTAGGATATGTTTGTGTTTTTGATTCATTTATCTAAATATTAATGGTTTTACATTCATTTTGTAGGTGATAAAGCATTGTTGGAGCAATGAGCAAATAAAGGCTCCAAGATGTATCATTATAGGCAATAAAAGGGAGCTGAAGTAATGCAGAGTTTAGCTTGTTCGCTTTACGAAGGAGCCAGCGAACATTCGCTTTGCGAATGGCTGGCGAGTTCCCCAGCGAATGGTCCCAGAATGAGGCAGAGCCAAAAGGAACCAAAGTTCGCTTTGCGAACTGAGCAACGAGCATTCGCTTTGCAAATGATTCGTTTGCACTGCGAACTCACGAAGAAAAGCTGAGGCGGTTTGACATTCAGAGGCACTTAAAGTGCCATTTTTTGAGCCATTTGCTTTGCGAATGAAGTGTTCGCTGTGCGAACAGTACATAATTGAAATTGTATATAGTTCATTTCAGTCATTTTTTAGGTTATGGTTTTGGGGATTCTTACTCCAACTCCATCAAACTTCATTTTTTTCAGTAGATTATCTTAGAAAACAACATGGAAGCTTGCATACGGATGATCCGGGGTGGATTGATCGTCGACCGGTATTGACAAACCGCGAGATTTTTGGTTCATTTCTCTTCTTCTTTGTGTTTTTCTTCTTTGTTGGGTTTTGTATATGTATTAACTATGATCTCATGTATATTTTTCGCCCATGGCGTTGTATAAAACTTGCTTTACAAATCTCTATTGGTGATTGTCTCTGATTTTTTGCTTTATACGCGGGGTTTGGGTTGCGTTAGAGATAACCGTCGCAAACTTCGATTAGGGATGATTGTCTGTTAGTTTCTAGATTCTAGAGATAGATTTAGGGCTAGCAATCTTCAATAGGCGTCGAAACTTAATGCCTCCGTGCCTTGAGCTAGCGTACGAAAGTATCGGCAATGCTAACACGGTTGTTCTCTCAACTTTGCGTTAGACATAACCTGTGTTGTGAGCGATGCTGGGTGATATTGAGGAGTATTGTAGGTTGAGTATAACTGGTCAGAATGTTTAAGTTTGTGAGGAGTCGATTATGTGCATGCCGGATAAGTTTGTCTTGCTGAAAAGTGAATTTGTTTTTATGTTTTTATGTTTTAATGTTTACTTTTCTGTTTTCATGTTTTAAACCATTTTAATCCAAACTCATTAACGCGAGAGACTGTCGAACGGCAACCGATCTCTGTGTACACGACATAAATCCCGGAGGGAATTCTTCCGAAAATAAATATTTTTGCTTGCTTTCCCTATTCTGCATTCAACAAAATGACGCCGTTGTCGGGGATTGGTTTTGATATTGAATCGTATTGCGATAGTTTCTTTGTTTTTGAGTTTTGTATATATTGTCTGTTTCCATTATGTTTGTTCAAGTGTTGTATACATTTTGTTCCCGTAACGTTTTTTTAAGTGTTTGGTTAGGACGCTTGCTTTTGGTTGCACGGTGAGACATCACCATGGCATGAATGAAGGAAGTTTCTAATTAAGCACCGTAAAGGCGTCGAGCTTACGACGTAAAACAAGCATGTTTTATAGTTTTTCTTTTCGAATGTTTTTGGTTGTTGTTTGCTCACAGATTTTGATTGACTTACTTGAGGATGCTTTTGTGATTTTCCAAGTTGGTTCGTTTCAAGTTGCGGATGTATGGTAATGATTTTGTTAAGTTTTGTACACGTCTGAGGTATGTATTTATCGCTTTCTATACTTTAGCATATTCATGATACTTAGGCATTTTACAAACTTCAATGTCATTCATTCTTTTGTATACTTGTTCTATTATGAATCACTTTAGTTCCCAACCTTTTTGTGAGGTGGCTTTCCATTGTTCATATATGCGGAGAACCAACATTCTTGTTCTAACTGGATTTTATTATGTTGAATCTTTTGTTTGTGTTGATTATATAAATGCTTGAAAAGGATCAAGGCAATTGTTTCATTTTGAGCACAACCACCTTAGCCAAATAGTCATTCACCTTGTGAGCGTGGGATCATTTGTAACCCCTTTGAGCTTTTTGATCTTGAACTTAATGCTTGTCTATGAGTATTTAGTTCACTTATTTTTGAATGGATTTTGTTTTTTCTTGGACCTCAATTTTGTGTTGTTGTATGGATTTTTTCCTTGCCTTAGACAGTAGGGAGTATTCACATGATGGTGCGGTTGAATTCAAGTTGGGGAGAGGATGATTGTGTACTCATTGGTTGGATTCTATGCGGATTAAAAAAGAAAAGAAAAAAGAGAAAAATTTGTGAAAGAGAAAAAGAAAGAAAAAAGGAAGAAAAAGAAAAATCCATGAAAAAGGAAACAAAAAGAGTTTCAATAATTGTGTTAAATAAGTATTGTGTGTTGTGTAACACTTGGGATTTTGGAAGAAGTTGGTTGAAATTTTGTGTGTGAATCTTTGTGAGTTTTCACTCCCTTAGGTTTAGGCAAGTTTTTGTTTCAATTACCTTGAGAAATTGCCCCTTGTTTGTTTACCCGACCACGTTACAACCTTGAAAATCCTTGTGATTCTTGCTTTTGTATTTTCAATGTGAATTTGTGGATGTATGCATAATTTAATCTTTTGTTTGCATGAGTGTTGTGTGAGTGTAAAGTACCATATTGTGTGTTTTTCATCTACCGATGATTGTTTTTACTAGGTGTGATTCACTTTGGAACTTGTGTTGTTTTAGAATGTTTGGCATGATTTTTTTATTTTGCGTTTGTTTCGTGACTATGTTGGCGTCGTAGTTAGTGGTAAGTATTTACTTTGTGTGTACCGTTTTTCATTTGAACCATTCATTCGTTTCCATTTTTCAAAACTTGTTGATTCGTCTTTCTTTGGATATCGCTTTTGTGTTTTCAAGATTGTTTGATTCTTGTTTGTGGACAAACAATTAGTTAAGTTGGGGAGAGTTTGATAAGTTCAAAATGTACCTATTTTTGTATATAAGTTTTGTTGCACTTATCGATACTTTTTGTTAAATATCGATCGAATAAACCCCCACTTTGTGTATAAATACGTTAGTTAGGATATCTTTGTGTTTTTGATTCATTTATGTAAAGATTAATGGTTTTCCATTCATTTTGTAGGTGAAAAAGCATTGTTGGAGCAATGAGCAAATAAAGGCTCCAAGATGTGTCATTAGAGGCAATAAAAGGGAGCTGAAGTAGTGCAGAGTTCAGCTTGTTCGCTTTACGAATGAGCCAGCGAACATTCGCTTTGCGAATGGCTGGCGAGTTCCCCAGCGAATGGTCCCAGAATGAGGCAGAGCCAAAAGGAACCAAAGTTCGCTTTGCGAACTGAGCAGCGAGCATTCTCTTTGCGAATGATTCGTTCGCACTGCGAACTCACGAAGAAAAGCTGAGGCGGTTTGACATTCAGAGGCACTTAAAGTGCCATTTTTTGAGCCATTCGCTTTGCGAATGAAGTGTTCGTTGTGCGAACAGTACAGAATTGAAATTGTATATAGTTTATTTCAGTCACTTTTTAGGTTATGGTTTTGGGGATTCTTGTTCCAACTCCATCAAACTTCATTTTTTCAGTAGATTAGCTTAGAAAATAACATGGAAGCTTGCATATGGATGATCCGGGGTGGATTGATCGTCGACCGGTATTGAAAAACCGCGAAATTTTTGGTTCATTTCTCTTCTTCTTTGTGTTTTTCTTCTTTGTTGGGTTTTGTATATATATTGACTATGATCTCATGTATATTTGTCGCCCATGGCATTGTATAAAACTTGCTTTACAAATCTCTATTGGTGATTGTCTCTGATTTTTGCTTTATGCGCGGGGTTTGGGTTACGTTAGAGATAACCGTCGCAAACTTCGATTAAGGATGATTGTCTGTTAGTTTCTAGATTCTAGAGATAGATTTAGGGCTAGCAATCTTCAATAGGCGTCGAAACTTAATGCCTCTGTGCCTTGAGCTAGCGTACGAAAGTATCGGCAATGGTAACATGGTTGTTCTCTCAACTTTGTGTTAGACATAACCTGTGTTGTGAGCGATGCTGGGTGATATTGAGGAGTATTGTAGGTTGAGTATAACTGGTCGGTAAGTTTAAGTTTGTGAGGATTCGATTATGTGCATGCCGGATAAGTTTGTCTTGCTGAAAATTGAATTTGTTTTTATGTTTTAATGTTTACTTTTCTGTTTTCATGTTTTAAACCATTTTAATCTAAACTCATTAACGCGAGAGACTGTCGAACGGCATTTTTTTCTCTCGAACCGATCTTTGTGGACACGACATAAATCCCGAAGGGAATTCTTCCGAAAATAAATATTTTTGCTTGCTTGCCCTATTCTGCATTCAACAGTAGTAGAAGGAAGGGTTGAATTCCTCAGTTGGATGTCTGATCAAATTTCATGACATCAAGCAGAAACTTCAGGGTCTTAGTTGATGTTGTGGCGCATCATCATAAGATAAGTTGATCTTCTCAAAAATAAATGGAATTAATGCTTCAAAAAGGTCTATCTCATGCAGTTTGCGGGAGCTGCAAGAAGGAGTAGATGTTACATATCTAAGGCTTGGTGTATCCAAGATGGCTTGCTATGGAGTAAGTGGATTATGTAACTTGAATATTAGGTTTCATTGGTGGATCAGAAGGTTTTCTGAAACTTTGAAGAAAAGCTAAGATTAACCAAACAGTGGTATTTGGTTGATCTTTATCGTGCATTCAAGCAGGGTGCTTGGAACTAATTACTCTTGGGCAGAAGGGTAGTTGGTTGAAAATCAAAGGAGGTTCTTGATCTGTTCATATCTTGGAGCTTGTGGTAGAAGCCCTAAGTTGCTTATGGAAGATTACCTTCTTTTGGGAGTTGAATGAGAGTTTATTTCTCTCTTTGGTTATCTGGAGTTCTTATTGATCAAGCTGGTGGCGCAGTGTTGTCTGAAGATCTTCAGTTGGATTACTATGTTGATAGTAAGTCTAGTGGTAATTGTATCAAGAACCATAGTGTATGGTGTATATGATATGATCAGGATGTCCTAAATGATGTTAGAACATCATCATGGTTTGTGAACTTGGAGTTCAGATTGTGGAAGTTGATTTTCACCAGTTGAATCAGAAGTGTTCTATCTTATCATATGGGAGAATGATAAATTGAAGATTGTCTTGGATCATGGGGTGTGTATCTAGAAGACTGACTCTTGCTGAGGTCAGAATGCTTGTGGAGAGGTGATTTCCTTTGCTACAAGTCATGCTAGAGAGAAGTGGATCAGTTTGGTGCTTGTGGAGCAAATAAGCTGAGGATTTCTGGAGCATGTGTTTGATGTTTTCAAGTGTGAAGAACATCTGGGCGAGCTAGCAAACTAAGGGGCTCTTTATGTCTCTTTGAGGAATGTGAAGCATTCCATATTCAATTGGATTGTATCTCATGAAACAAGGATATCTATGGCTGTAAAGTTCAAGGTGAATTTGTACAGGGTATGGACTGTTTATGGATGAGAGGGATCAATGGTGTTTTGGTCTCAATCCAAGAGTTTGTTGGTTGTGGTACAAGGATATGTTCCTGGTACTCTCACTATATGATCATGAAGTTGTCATGGGATATCATGTGGTGGTTTTGAGGTGTTTCTTGCTGAAGAAGCATCATTTGAGAAATATATGGGGAACTTGTGTCTGTTGAATGTACTAGTGTGGTACATGGATTGCTTGAGGATCAGGCATTAGGTAAATACGTTCAGCAGGTGTGTTGAACAAAGGGTGTACTCTTGAAGACATGAAGATGCGTCTTATGTTTTCCATTCATTTAGGGTGTTCTACTTGCAAAGGAGCACTGGGTATCTACAACAGGGGGAGTTATACATCTGTTTTGGATAGGTTGTAGCAGTAGTGCAGTTGTTTATCAAGATTGCTTGTGGTTTCAAGCAGTTTGTGATAGATTGCCTCAAATGATGATGATATGTCAGATGAGATGTCGTGACATTGCTCTACTGGTATAAGTTCTAAAGGGACTTATCAAGTTGTTCTGATTCTGTCATTGGGTGTCAATGGGTTGAATCAGAAGTGATACAAGTATCTTGGGAGTCGTGGTTGTTGTCTAGAAGAATTTGTTTTTCTCTGCAGATTGGAAGGTCAATGGAAGTATTATGTCGTGATCAAGTCTGCTAATTCTGGATTAAGGAATTGATTTAGGATAAAGAGAAGAAGGTAAAGTTTATCTGTGTAAACTTGTTCTGTCTGTGTTAAATGAAACAAGGTTGTGGGGTCTACGAATCATTCATGAGAAAACTGATAAAGTCAGATTAGGTATCAGGACTTTGCTCAGAATTTGTTTCAGATAAAGACAATCAAAAGGACGATGGTTTCAAAGACAAGTCAGAAAAAGTGAAATCTTTTGAAACTAACTTGACCAACAGTTATTACATTCATTGACTAGTCTTTTGTTTCTTTCAAATGGATTGGCACTACCTATGTAGCTCCTTTAATATTTAAGGAGGATCGTGCTAAAACATCTTTCTTGTTAAGTTGAGAGCAAATGGGTTTTGTCCGTGTTTGGGTAAGCATGTAACACCCCAATTTAAATTATTTAATCGTCGTGTTATTTTCCGTTGTTTGGCCTTGTTAAGGGCATGTATGGTTGAGCGCGTAGGCGTGTGGTCCTTAGTGGGACGGGTAGATTAGAGGTGTCGAGAATAATTTTGGGGTATGAGTAGTAATAGTATTATTATTATTATTATTATTATTACTATTATTATTATTATTATTATTATTACTAATATTATTATAATTATTATGTGAGTAGCATTACTAGTAATATTATTGTTTTTATTAAATTAAAAGTCTGATTTAATTAAATGGATAATGGGCTTGTAGAGAAAAATAAGGACAATTTGGTCATTAAGCGGAGATTAGTGAGGGTTAGTGAGTAGGGTTAATCATAATCACAATTTCAAGAAGAGAAGGGCTTGGGAGACGAAGAACAAGGAAGAACTAGGGCTTTAAAGAATCAATTTTTGCAGGAAATTTCTGAGTAATTTCGAGGTAAGGGGGGAGAATATATTTCAATATTGGTGGTAATAACATGTGAGGGTAGTGGGAGTCCTTAACCCCGTAGGAATTCGTATGAATATATGTTGTTTTATGAATCTGTTGTGCATATGTGAATCTGTGATGAAAACTGTGTGAATCGATTGTTGCGATTCTGAATTGGGTGATATTTTGATGTTGTTGCTGCTGTATGAATGTATATGTTGCAGAACTGGTTTTTGTGCAGGTTGAGAGAACGAAATCATACCTAAGACCTGTAATTTTGATTAGTAATGATAGGTGAAAGAAGTAAGATGAAGAATAGGGCCTAAAATTGATGTAGAAACAAGTTTAGGACTAAATTGGAGTGGAAAAGTGAGGATCCCGTAGCAGAACATGGACTGGTGTGGAGAAATCCAGTTTACATAACAGATATGGCCGTACGCGTATCAGGTGGGTCAATACGCGTATGGCTGTGGTCAATACGCGTATGGGAGGGCCAAAAGGAGGCTTGGCACGGCCCTCTGCCCGTACGCGTAACAGCACGCGTATGGATGCTTGGGCAATACGCGTAATGAGTGAGGCAGTACGTGTATTGGATATAGGGGAAATGGAGCATTACGCGTATGGTTTGGATGAGCGAGCTGGCAATACGCATATGGCACAGGGCAATACGCGTATGGCCAGCGAGAGTGCAAAATTTTGTCGTTTCGCGATTTCTTTTCCGTTTTCGCGTCCGAAGTGGTTTCTTTTGGTTTGAGAGGTTTGGGATAGATGTCAGAACTTGAGAAATGTAGAATTGGTGATGAAAATAATTAATTTAGTAATTTTAGTGAATTAATTAGGTAATTAGCTAATTGAACGTCGTGGGTGGATTTTCTTGTTGTGATGTGTGTGATGGTGAGCAGGTATCTCACGTGTGATCAGGAGGATCGTGAAGATTTATGATTGTTGTCATACATGTGTGTTGTATGCATATTTGCTGTCATGCATTCATGGTGTCGGTGGTGATGGATCATTGCTCAGGAGGAGTGTATGTGATTCATCCGAACTCCAATGTGTAGTGTGGTGGATATAAATCATTGCCAAGTAGGGGTGTATGTGATTTATCTGGGTTCAATTGAATGAACCATGGTGATATTGGTACCACATGCATTGTGTCGATGTTTTGAGTCACATTGCATTATTATGTGTTTGGTGAAATTTGAATGAAATTGACAAGTATGTCGTGATGGTGTGTTTTCTGTTATATGATTGTGTGAGTACTACCTTTAGCATGTATTATACACCATTATTTATTGAATGTATTTCTCACCCCTTTTTGTTGTTGTTGCGTCTATGCTTCTTCGGAAGTACAGATAATCCAGGTACTTGAGTGTGCATGGTGTGTGTATTGCTTGATCGAGTCTTAGGAGTCGCTCTGATACGTAACACGGGATTTTGGGAGTTTTTCGTCATTTGTTATTCTTTATTGTTTTGTTACGTATCATTCTTTATTTGAAACCTTGGTGGACCACGATTTATGTCGAATTTTGGTGTTGTTGGCATATTGCCGTATTTTGAATAAAACAATTATTTCCGATGCTTATGAATGAAAAGGAGTTTTGTTGTTGGTTTTAATGATGTAGCATCCTACTTTTGGGTTGTAACTCTGATTATTTTCGTTATATATACTTATTTTAATTAAATGCGAAAGTGGGGTGTTACAATTGGTATCAGAGCAGGTCGGTCCATCCGGCCAGGTGTTGTAGTAGAGTCTGTCCTTAGAATAGAAGTGAGTTGTGTGTTCTGACCGTATGTTGATTGTTGAACAGTAAGGTAGGAAGGAATGATGCTGCTCTTGTTGCTGCTATGCAAGCTAAGGCACAAGCGGTAGAGAACGCCAATCAAGCTGGGGGTGCGCAGTTCCGTGACTTAGCACAGTTTCAGAGCAATAAGCCGTCTACATATGAGGGAGGTATTTTGGATCCAAAGGCTGCACAGAAATGGCTGAAGGCTGTTGAGAAGATCTTCAGGACCATGGGATACAGTGATGCTTAGAAGGTATGATTTGGCACTCATATGCTGGAGGGAGAGGCTGAAGCCTGGTGGGACAATAGTCGTCAGAGGTTGGAAGTTGGGAGTACTGAGATTAATTGGACGGTGTTTCAGACTGAGTTTCTGGAAAAGTACTTTCCGGAAGATATTCGTAGTGCAAAAGAGATTGAATTCCTGGAGCTGAATCAGGGTGGCATGATTGTTGCTGAATATGCTGCTCGGTTTGAAGAGTTGGTGCAGTATTGTGCTCATTACAATAAGGATGAAGCGATGAATTCGAAGTGCTTGAAGTTTGAGAATGGGCTGCGTCCCGAGATCAAATAGGGCATTGCTTGTCAGAAGATAAGGAATTATCCAGAACTGGTTAGCAGAAGCAGACTTTATGATAATGACAACAGGGCCCGTATTGCTCACTATAAGGCGGTGAGTGACCGGAAAGGTAAGCAAAGGTTTGGGGGTACTCCTTACAGTGCTCCAGCTGATAAAGGAAAACAGAAAGCTATTGTGGGGAAGAAACCAAATGAGGGAGGAGTGGTTCCTGATGCTCTCAAGTGCTTCAGATGTGGTGGCGCGGGTCACCGTGCTAATGATTGTCCGAATGAAGTGAAGAAGTGTTTCAAGTGTGGGCGACCAGGTCATGTTATAGCAGATTGTAGAGCCACTATGCCTACCTATTATAACTGTGGAGAAAAGGGTCATATCAGCACTCACTGTGAGAAGCCAAAGAAGTCTCAGGCCAGTGGGAAGGTTTTTGCTTTGGTGGGAACCCAATCCACCAATGAAGAGCGCTCCATCAAAGGTACTTGTTTTATTAATGATATTCCTTTGATTGCTAAAGGTTTGGTAAAAGCATGCCAAGATTAGGGTTCGATAATTCGTTTTATACATATTTACTCGATAAAGTATGTGAACTTGTTAACAATGAATATAATCACATATCCTCTCAACAAGTTTATCTCTAACACTTGTTGTGGGATTTATCATATTGATCCTTAGATGATATCTCACTCTAACTATCAATATGTTAACATTCAAAGATCAATATTTATGAACATCAACTCTCAAAACTATCTCTAGCCTCATGATTGTTGATGGATTAAAACTTAGGTCAAGTCTTAGAACATATTTCTCAATCATGAACCAAAACAAATTATAAACCATACAAACAAAGTTTTTCACCATATATTAATCATCAACAAAGTTCACAAACTAATTATCAAGATTAATACATACAAAATAAAGGATTACCTACCACTAATCTTGATACAAAAGGTGTTTAGCTACATATTGTCATGGTAGCTTGCTTCACAAGTATCTGGAGGAGATGAAAAAGCATCCACGTTAAATAATCGAGATTGGATGCAAATCCAGCTTCTCTATGTGAAATATCACTCTTAGATGAAGAAAAGTCAGAAACTTAGGTTATGGTGTAAGAAAAATAGGTTATGATCCCAAGAAATAACAAAAAGTGCTTTTATACATCACTTGACATCTAACATTACATTGGATCATGCACAACCTGCTCAGCCTAATATAACTCATGTTCAACTTGATATGACTCCTGCAACAGCTTTTAATCAACCTGTAATACGAGTTTCTTTTGATTAGGACATTAATCTTATGTAATATGAAACTTATGTACTATTTTGTTTGGAACACCAATCTTATGTAATATCAAACTTTGGTACTATTTTGTTTGGAACATCAAACTTATGTATTGTGGTGAATTTCTGTTATGAAATTTATTGTTTGGAACATCAATCGTATTATGTTGAAATATGTGGTTTCCAAATTTTAACAATTGTGCCAATTACTATCATCAAGGTTTTGTGTTATTTCATATGGTAATTATGTGTTGTCAACTGTTATGAGTACGATTGCAAGATGTTGGACAATAGTTTGCCAATTTATGCAAAATGTTTCAAATTGTTTAACATTATGTACAGTCAAGGTATTGACATTTCAGGTTAATTCAATTTTGTTTGCAAGTTATGTAATGTGAATTGGACTGTCAAATGAAAATTGTGTTTGTAAATTGGGTTGTCATATGCAAATTAAGACAAACTATTTTAACACCTTTAATTAACAAAACAAACCCAAAATCCATGTATCAGAACTTCTCCAACACCCCAATAGGGACATCTCTAAAACAACTTTCCTTTATTAGGTCCATTCTTGCATTGGTACGTGAAAGCTCCAATGGTATGACTAAATTTTGGTAAAAGATAATGTTGGGAAAGATGTTCCAACATGAATATTTATGCCCCAGACCAAAGATGTCGAATGAAATGTCACAGCATGAAGATTCGACATCATGACTATCACAGCAGGTTTTGTTTTTAAATTTGTTTCAAGATTCAAGGCGCGATTGGCAGTGGATCAAAGAAAGAAGATTTGAAGCCCAAGACAGCAGAAGGCTATAAAAGAAGACCACGACCTAGGGCACAAGAGAGGGGGAAACGACATAGACTTAGGAATCCTATTTTGTAAAGTAGGGTTTAGGTTTTGAGAGTCATAGGTTTCTCTTGTAAGTCTCCCTCTGTATCGATTTGATACATTGTGGAAGACGTAGGTGCTTGTACAGATTCAGAAACCTGTAGATAATGAATCTTGTATTGTTCTTGGATGAAGCTTTTAAGAAAATCTAAGTTAACTTGTTAGTCAAGAATGCTTGACTGGACTTTGTATTGAAAGGGGTGTCTTTCGAGTAGGATGATACAGTTATTGTGACTATAACTATTAGATGATCACAGGTTGTGATTTAGGGAGTGAGATGGGTTTCTCTTATCTTGGATGGAGTTCTTAGATAAATTTTTCATTGGGTAGTGATAGGTAAACCAAAGGTTGTTTACTGTAAACCAACGGTTGTTTACATAAAACTATACTACTGATAGTGGATTCTTCTTCTTGGCTTGGTATGCCCCCAGATGTAGGTGATTTGCACCGAACTGGATTATCCTATTCTGTGTTGCATATCATTATGCATTTACAGTTCAGTTTTGATTAACATGTTGTAACAGATGTCGAAACATCTGTCTTGTTGCTGTTATTGATATTCTGAATATCAGTTTGCTATCTAATCTTGTTTTAAAGTTGTGCAGAGAACAATGTCTTGACATATGTTAGGACATCTGTTATCTGCTATGCCGGAATTTCAATTGGTATCAGAGCAGGCATCCTGTCTATTTCTGGATGAGATCTTGGGAGATACTTTCTGGCACTTTAAACAAGGAAGAGTTTTGGAGATCAAATCATTCACTCAGACATACTCAAGGGTATTAATGGATGGGATGAATGTTCTGGATCGAAGGTAACAACTATTGGTGGTTGTTCTTGTTTTTCTGAGGAGTTTCTACAACAACTGCAGGAGAAGTGGCTAATTCTCTTGTTGGTGTGTCTTATAAGATGTTCTAACATCTTATTAGGGCATGTTGAAGATGTTCCTTGGTGGTTCCGCTGCATATGTCTCTGATGGAAGAACTCTGGTATTTATGGGATTCTGGAGTTGTGACTGAAGAAAGATGGTGGAAGATCTCAATTTTCGGCTTCTTCTTTTGAAGATATCAGCATCTCTTTATTCCAAAGTTGGGAGCGATGGAATAGAGAGAGTTGTTGGTTGATGTTTGTCATGGTCATATTACTCTAACACTCCTCTTTGAAAAAGAATTGAAGGAAAAACGTGCTTACAAACGCGGGGCAATTTCGCTCATCTGACAAATGATGCAAATACAAACCAATTCATACAATATCTAAATGATCAATAAAGAAATCATGGAAGCAAAAAGATCACTAAGGGCTTTTAAGGTTGTAGCTTGGTCGGGTTAACAATAAAGGGACATTTCTAAAGGCCATTGAATCGAAATTTCCGATGCAAACGAACATTCACTATACAAGGTATTCACACATCTCAACTTCATTCACCATTTTCATTCCTTTACCACAAACCTTCTCAAACTTCCTTATGCACAATTATTTGGTCTCTATTTTTCTCTTTCATGCAAACATTCTTTTTCTTTGTTTTTTTTTCACATTCATATTCACATTTTCTTTTTCTTTTCATGCTTGCTTGAAATTTTTTCAAAAGTTTGAGCAAGTTACCAATCTTCTTTTTCATTCTCCCCAACTTATTTTCAACTCAACCTTAAGTGAATGCTCCTTACATTTTAAGGCAAGGAAATCAATGAAAACAATGTTCCAAGGTTCAAGAAGAAAATTTTTTAGAATCTCTCAAAAATTCAATGATGAACTTAATTTTCAAATTATGTACATACACAAAGTTCATCACTAAGACGAGATCTAAACTGTTTAGGCTCAAAGGGCTAACGAATACTCACTACTCACAGGTAAATTTATGTTTGGAAATGGTTGTGCTCATTATCAACAAATGCCTTGATCATTTCTAATGCTTCCACAAAATCACACAAATCAAAAGATAAAGCATGAATTAAAAGTATAAAACAAAATTCATCAGCAATCCTTTGTATATAGTAGACCATGGAGGTTTCTCACCATTTTGGTTTTTGGACCTAAGTGACATAAGCAATCAACAAAGTTGTAACAAGAAACAAAATTACATTTGCAAAAAGACAAGAAGTTCTAACACATTCTGAATCCTAGAAATAGGTAACCATGTACCTTGCCAACAATTACATGCTTAAGTACTATGATTGCCATCCAAACTTGGAAGAATCTTCCTTGATGAACAACAACACCAACCTAGAAATTCTTTCAATTCCATACCCAAAAATGGAAACATTAAAATTTCCACAAGCATACCAACAATAACACAATAATATGCATACCAACATAATTTAAGAGTTGAACATTCTTTAACTGAATAATTCAACTCTTAACAACAATAATAAAAATGAAAACTGAACAATTCAACTGAAAAATTCAACTACATAATAATAATAATAATGTCATGGTGTAGAAACACCAACAAAAGTAATCAGTACCTCACAAAAGTATATAGTACATCAAATATCCAAAATATTCCACATAGTGGATGAAGTACAATAAAAACTAATACAAAAAACATAATAATAAGAAAAATTCACTTTGAAGATCAAAGGAAGCACAAAATGATATCAATCAAAACTAGTCCTCCTCGGACTCAGAACCATACTCCTCAACCTCCTCACCAGACTCGGAACCAGAAACCTCAACAACCTCATCATCATCATCCGCATCAGCATCAGCATCCTCAGCATCCACATCCTCAGGTTCAGCTGCCTCTGCTCTCCCTCCAAAATCTGGCCTGGCCTCAGGCCAACTAGCATGGGCTAGGAATTGCTCCCTAATCATTATAGAATGGTCCATGGAAGGCTCTCGAATTTGCAGCTGCAATACCTACATAGAATCATGTAAATCAAGCATGGCGCGCTGAGATGCCGCCATCCAGTCCCAGTTGTACTGGAAAATCTATCTCTGATACGGGTAGAATCCCTAAGATCCTAAACCACTAGACCCATCACCTGTACCTATGTCGGCATCAGTACCAGCACCAGAAGACTCTCCTCTCAACCCATTCGACTTACAGAATTTGTCCACGTATCTATCATCAATAGCGGCCGGAATCGTAACCTGGCGGCGGGTGAGCACATTTACACTTGCATACACACAAAGAGCCAAGATTAAACAAGGAAATACAAGAGGACAATTCTTCCGTGAAGTCGAACCTAGTCCACTTTCCACTACATCCCGCATCTCGTCAGCTATAATCCGGGCCATATCAATTTGAACATTCGTCATGATGCTATGGACCAGATGAGCAATGGGTATGGTAATAGTAGAAGAGTGCGACTTTGGCTTGATATTTGTTAAAACCAATAATAGAATCAGATGATCCAAAGGACGCATATCCTCTCGATGGTACCTGCGTGGAACCCCATATGGGTTCAATTCAACCGTTTTTCCTTCACACAATAAGTCTCGAGTAATGGCATATGTGTCTCTGTGTAATCTCAAGGTTCGGTGGTAGGCATCAATTTCATTCTCTCTCAAAGGCAGCGGGTTATCAAGAACCGTGTTGATTGTATCCTGATCAAACTTCACAACTTTTCCCAAAACCAAAGTCTTCCACGCATATTCCTCACCATCATCTGGGAGCGCATTTGCGTAGAATTCCCGGATCATCTCAACATTATAACTGTCCACTGGAGTTATAAACTTCCCCCACTTCTTACTTTCAAGGAGTGCCGCTACCGCCCGATAGGCTCCTTGTGGGTTCAAAATGAATCGCTTCTCAAGCAAGATGCTCCTTCTTTCGAGTGTCAAGTAACGGGCAGCTTGCTTTGCCCCTCAAAAACGGTTATTATCAAACTGGATAGGAACTGGTCGTGAAGAGCCTCCGGTTTTTCTTTTCTTCGAAGGAATAACTTTTGGAGCCATTTGCAAAACCATCAGCAAAAAACCAACAACCAGCCAACAAATAGATTCATTAGCAAAGAAACAAAACAGTAAAACCAGAATCCTAAATAAACAGTAAAAAAAATTGAGAATTCTATTATGTTCTCCCAGAAGTTCGCAAGGCGAAGCCATGGCGAACATTCGCCCCAGATTCACTAGGAGAAGTCCTGGCGAATATTCGCCCCAGGTTCGCAAAGTGAACTTGTGGCGAACCTGCGAATTTCAAACATAGTAGTTTCTGCCTACCTAAAAAAATCAGTCAATCTTTCACAACACAACCTCTATTCTTAATGTTTGATAAAAATCCACATGCAACAACAAAGAAACATTAAAAACAGAGGTGCATTGGTACATTTCTACCTAGAATGAAATTGTTCTCTAAGTTCAACCTAACTCTAACCACATGTTCTATCAAGAATCAAAAGAGAGAAAGAGAGTCAAACCTGAACTTGGTGAGAATAACTTAGAAAAAAATTTGTGAGAAGATGCAAGAATTCAGAGAGCTCGTGAGAGAGAGTGCAAAGTATAAGTGTGTTTGTTTGAGAGTGAGAGTGGCAAGGGAAGGGTGGGGTTTCCTTACTCAAGTCAGAAAACAAAATGGGTCTTGGGCCCAGGTATCTGGCCCACAAACTTTTTAACCCCCTTTTTTAAATGATGTGGCAGTAGACACTTTATGTCTGTCTCGCTACATTCGCAGTGCGAACTGGCCAGCGAACATTCGCTCCAGGTTCGCAAAGCGAACTTCCTAGCGAACATGACAGAATTTTGAAAAATTTGTTACATGCTGCTGCCACACTTCATACATACTCTAAACAACTTAATGAAGGTGCGAGAAAGACACAAGAAAGGGGGGTTTGAATTGTGTTTTTCACTCTGAAAAACTTTTTGCCTCTTATCGTTCAAGCGCTAAGAGAATATCAGAGTTCGTTGAGAGACTCTGACTCTAAATGCATCATTCAGATCTTGTACTACATAAGGCTTAAGTACCAAGAAGAGTCTGAATGAAATATGCTTGATTTAGAACTTGCAGTGTGGAAGCTTATCAGAGTTAAGTTGCAAGGTTCTGACTTTCTTATGTAAGGTTCTTATAATTAATGCAGAAACATAAACAATGACTTAAATCATAACAAGAGTAAAGAACACATGATATATCCTGGTTCACTTGAGTCATTCCCAAGCTAGTCCAGTCCACCCTTCCAAGGTGATTTCGCCTTGAACAGAAGGTCTTAATCCATTATAATCCAATCTGATTACAGATGCAAGGGCAATAGTCGGTGACTAAAAACCTGCATAACCGCAGCTGTGACTAACACACAATGAACAGTTCAGGGATTCAACTTAATGAATATAACGAACATTGACCTGCAGGTTCCAATCTCGCGAGATCTATTGTCAGGATTTCACAGCTAAACGTTCAGGGATTTGTCGCAACGAATATAACGTTTACTGACCCTATTTCAGGATTTACCATAATGACACCAAACTATTGTCTTCTTGAGTCTCCGGTCACACTGACCACTCAAGGAATCCTAATTCACCAAGAATTAGTTGTTCTGGAGATTACAAAGATGCTTTTTAACAAGCTGATAACTCCTAAATTTAAGTACAAAAGAACACACAAGTGCTCGAGCAAGATATGAGCAACATCTCCTTGCTTTCTTCAAATACTACCAAGATGTATGTTGATTTGACAGTTGATGACATCTTGTAAATCTTCTTCTTCTTCGTCTTCTTGGGTGAGCAAGCTTTGAGCAACAACTCCTTGCTTCAGATCTTCAATGTAGCTCAGACGGAAGGTGGTTGATGACTTGACTGATTTTCAATGTTGTCTTCTTCATCAACAGCTTATGTTTCAATTTGTTGTTGTTTTATTGATTTTTTATCTTGAGCTTCAACAACAATGGTCGTGTGTAATGGTGATAGCTTTGAATGTTAAGTGTAACAACGAAAACTGATCGTTGCGACAATCATCACATCGACACCTTCAGAAGCGCATACTCCTTTCCTTTAAATAGCCAAGTAAAATATAGCCGTTGGAGAGCTTTTGTCCGTTTGAAAATAGTCGTTATGCAATGATTAAAGTTGTACTGCCATATCTACTTTTTACTGTAGAAGTGATGGGATTGGTCTTTTAGAACGGTGTACAGTCATTGCTAACGGTAACATTTGTCTTCAAATCTTCAGAGGCTTCTGATGGTAATTAATTGAAACATGAGTAGAGACTTTATAACTGGGTATTCTGGATCTTCAAGTCTTCAGCCTTCCGAAGTTGTCCATTAGGAATCTGTCTTCAGAACTTCATCACTTGTCTTGAAACCCGTTATCTTCATTGCTTCAAGTCTTCAGAATCTTCAAAACTTTTGTTCACTTAGAATGTTGTCTTCAGAGTCTTTAGTACTTGAACTTTAGAACCATATTCTTCAGAACACATAAGTCTTCAGAGCCTTTCTGCACTTGGTTTTCAGATCCTTTAGCCTTCAGAACTTCAAGTCATTGGAATCTTCAGCACTTCGGTTCTCTAGACGATTATCTCTTCAGAAGCTTCGCTATCTTCAGAATCATAACCACTTTCAGAGAGCATCCACAAGAACATTGCAACAGCAATATCGACATCCTTGGATCTGACTGATTATGATCAGATACAAAAGCATACTTGCTTCTTGCAACTTGTGTCACACATAGTAACTTCGCATATAATCAATTACGCACGTCTGGCTAGTGCTTGTTGGATCTGATATCTTTCTATGATTATGATCTGCACACAACACACATTAGAACATAAAATAGTTCTTTCACAAATACCATTGTTACCATCAAAACATAGAGATGACTTGCAGAGACAACTCTTGCTCTAACAATCTCCCCCTTTTTGATGATGACAAAACCATGTATTTTGATTGAACATTTTATACAAGGTAATCACCAAAACTAAACATATTCAGAGTCCGGAACAACAGCTCCCCCTGAATGAGTTAACCCCAAAATTTTATCTGTGATTATCTAGAATCTCATTTGATCCAAAGATTCACAGAATAACAATTTGAGTTTCCAGAACAAAGAATAGAAAAGGAATACTTCTCTATCTTGTCTTTAAGGATACAAAAGTCTTCAGAATCTGGACTAGTTCATCAGAACTTCCGTCTTAATATCTTTAGAACTTAGTTCCTTTTAACGTCGTGTCAAAGCTTATAATCTTCAGAGATAACTGAATCATTTTCTACTTTTCAGCAGAATCATTTTAGCACAGAAACAGAACAGTTCTTATCTAATAACATAGCCTCGCTATTTATCAGAAACAGACACTGTCTTAAGAAACTCCCCCTGAGTTTCAGACTTTGTGAAGATTGTAGATTTTAACATTTGAATCTTTTGGGTAGTTTCCCCTTTTCAGAGTTTGACTTTGAACACAGGCCTTCATCTCAGAACCTTGTTATTATCACAACTCAGTGGTTCATCAAAGCTTGATTCTTGATCAGATACCAATAGAAGGATAATTTAGTGATCAATCAACGCTTGATTCTAAATCTGGTACCAATGTGATTTGATTCTTAGTCTGATACCAAAGTATGTTGAGTCTGATACCAACTCAAGGTACCAACTGAAGGTATTCTTATACCAAATGAAGGGTATTTCCTTAGTGTACTGAAATTGATACCAATGAAGGTATTTGAAAACATTACACAACTTAGCTCTGATTGATGTCACTACAGACTGAGTCTGATACCAATCTTTATATGCTGAGTCTGATTACCAAATGTAGATTTGGTCTGATACCAAATCATTTTCTTTTCAATTTGACTCTTGGTTAAAATCAGAACTTCTCTTTCTTGGATCTTCAATCCAGATTTTCAGACAGTATTTGACTTCTGATTTGTACAGTTCTTTTGAAAAGCATCTTGGAATGTAGACTTTGTCTTGACTGCTTTCAGAGCTTTTCTTCTTCTGATTCTTATGTTCTGAATATCATATTCTCAGACAGCTTACAGCTTCTGAATCAAGTGAAACAGAGATCACGATAACTTTGACTTTCATAAAGTTCTCAACTTCTGAACAGTACTGGGTAAATCTGATTCTGAACACATGTTCACGAAGTGTACAACTTCGATCATATGAACAAACAGTTCACGAGAACTTCTACCAGAGTTCTTCTTTCTTAACCTGTTCCGAGAATACCTAGTGAACTTGTTCAGAGTTCCTCGGTTATCAAACAAACGTTAGTGGTAAATGCATTTTATATCATTGACTTACTTGTTTGAGTTTTGCATGCATGCTATCAAAATCATATTTCTATTTCTCCCCCTTTTTGACATCATCAAAAAGTTTGAGCATATAAGCATTTAGAACATGACCAATATGATAATGAACAGTCTAACATAAAATAGATTCAAAAGATATTTCATTAATAGCAAAACATAGACTCTTCAAAGTCCTAACTAGTTCAGAGTTAAAAGTTTTAGAGTGTTGAATGATTAATCATTTTAAGTGTTAGGAATATGAAAATGAACAATCATTCAGAAATCAACTTTAAGCATTTTCATTGATTAATTAATTTGAATCCATACAGGGATCAGCGCATTAACACCACAAAACTATAATTATATCTAAGCACCAAAACATGACAACTACAGGAAAGACATCAAGGTTTATGAATTAATCGTCAAAATCTTCAACATTGTCCACTCTTTCACATCTCGTTTCAGTCGGCGAAGGTCCTGGTCCAAGCCTGCTTATCAATTCCCAGGCTTTTTCTTTCAATATTATTTCAGATAATACCCTTCCATAAGGAATGTACGAGTACATCTGATTTCTTGAGACTTTGATAGAGTGTCTCATGTGGTTAAAAATTGTTTTGGGAAGATCTATCGTCACGTGATACGTTAGGAGGAAGACGAAGATTCTGTCATCATGAGTCATAGTGCCTCTAGCAGTTGCCCGAGGATGAAGATTAGTTAAGGAGAATTTGAACCAGGTTTTTGGAGAAGGAATAAGCTTCTCAGGGTTGTTTGGTTCATAAGGAACTAAATCTTCAAACAGAACCTTGCACCTCTCCACCATGCTTAAATCAAATTGATAATCATCAATCGTGGCTCCGAAAGAGACACATCTAGTGATTTTCTCTATCGAGGAGACAGAGATAGCGATGGGGTGAAAATGGACTTCAGACCATATGGTGTTCCCGTCATTACTGACTCTAGCAAAATTCCAGAATTCCTTAACAAGGTCTGGAAAGATGGGACCATTCAGTAGTGAGTAATAGCACTGCCAAGACTGAGCTTGCATGCTTTTTATTATTTCCAAACCATTATCTCTGAGACGAGATAGGTTAGGCCTTTTCTCATAAATAAATTCTAAATTTTATTTTCTTCCTAAAAAGGTTGGGCCAGTTCTCTGAGAAGTCATCATCTTTGTTGTAGTTCAAATAAGGGTTTTTAGGAGGATGATAATTTAGGTTTGAGAATGAAATAAGGTAAAAGATAATCCTACTATTTATAGATGAGTGAGAGTGAAGAGTAATGACTGAATTGGTACAAAGGATTTGGTTTTACTATTTCCTAGGTAAGTTATGATTGCTTAGGGTATACTAAAGGGTGTAACTGTGTGGGAAAAGAAAATGGAGCAGTTACTTAATTTAATTGGAGAAAATTTATCGGTTACTGATAACAACTATTCCACCGTGAGTGGCGAAAGTGGCTGATGTAATTTAATGATGACGGATTCTTGAGCCACTCAAAATCTTTCATATGTCTTTCAAAAGATATATGTACATGAGATCAATTTACTTTTAATGCATGTCAGATTTTTGATTTGTTTAATTTCAATTTGCGTAGTAATGAGCGTGAGAAAAAACGATTCATAGAAAGGGAAGATATTTCATTAATTGAGACGATTGATAGACATAGTTTTGGAAATTTTTCAACTCTAAGTAATTTAAAAACGAACTGACACGAGTACAATAACTTGGAACAGATACGACTATATAGAAGGAACGTGCACACAGCAGACACAGTTTAAATAGGGATGAGTTTAGTTTGCCTAGTTGCTAAAGATTTCACATTTAGTCTTCAACAAGCAGTTTTCTGGAAGGCTTTCAGGACCATCTTCAGCAATTTTCTCTTTGATCATATCCACGATTCCTTCTCTGAAGAAAATCCCAGACAAAACTCTTCCATAAGGAACGTAAGACTTTGTGCTATTTCTTGACTCAGAGATGGATTTCCAGAGACAGTTGAAGATTGTGTGTGGTAGGTTTATCTGAAAGTCATTCATTAGTAAATGAATGAATTGATGGTCATGAAATCTTAGTATGTCATGTTATTCTCCTCTGGGAAGGAAATTTGACAAAACTAGTTTGTACCATACTTTGGGAATGGGTAGTAGATTTTCAGGATTGGATGGTTCATATCCAGATGAAAGGTTATGAAGGAAAGCAAATCTTTTAGCCACAAAGAACTTATTTAAGTCACAGTCAACAAAGATTCCCACATTTTCACATCCAGTTGCTAGAGTGACTGGGAAGGGAGTAATAGTGATGGGGATTTCAAGAACAAAGGAGGTAATATGTCTAGTTTCATGATCAAGGAAAGCATGCTTCCAAAAGTCTTTCACTAGATTTACATTAATGGGTTTTTCTAGCATAGTGCAGTATCTAGTCCATTGTTGAGTATATAACACATCTGCTAGACTGATATCAATGTAACTCGAAAGAGGAGGGGTATTGATTACAAATTGTTTTTCAGGAATGATCTCAAGGAGATCTTGATTTCCAAGAAAGATTAGTGGAGCCATGATGGTATATTTGGAAATAGAACCTTGACACTTAAGGTTTTATGATAGAAGGATTTGAGTATGAAATCTTTTGATAGGAAGAAGTGATTTATATACATATAACTAGGTAAGATGGGTTGTGCCTATCCTAGGGAAAGCATAGATCAAGTACAATGAGGATTTTAATAAGATTTAAAAAAAAATTATGTTGTCAGAGATATGTCGTGATTACCCAAGATTCGTAATTATGATTAAGGTTACTTTGAGTGCACATATTGTTAAAAGACTTTCCTTGTAAGAAGAGAATATTTTAGATCATTTATTTCTATCTACCAGACTAAACTCTTGCAGTAGCGTATCGCCATTTTAAGATAAAGAAAGTCATACCTTAGATAGTCTGGGATCTTTATTGTCATGCTTTACATTCCGTTTTGACTCTGAGCATCTGATCATCATCCTTCACTTCTGCTTTCTTCGGAGTGGGTTATTGAACACTTGTAGAATCCCACATAATTCAGATGATCCTTTTCTTTCCTGTTCATAGTTATTCATCCGACTTCTGAGAACAACTATTCTGAGACTCTGATCTTAAATTGTCAGAAAGATAAACTTTTATCAAGCATTTTTAAACTCAAAAGGTCATTAATTCCATAACTTAGAAATAAACCGCTGATAGGTTATGTGCAAGGGAGAATTTGATTGTCATCTCATAACATCCTCGAACTTAGTTTCTTTGAATAGGTGCAGAGCATGATCAGAACCAAATATCATCAAACATGTGTGAAACAAATGACAAGGTTTGTATGACAGTCTTGTTCTTGCAATGCTGATCTAACTCGTTAAGATTTTAGTCTATCAAAGCATTTACAGCATATCTGCTTCTGAAAGAATTGTCTACTGATTTCTTCATCCGAAAGACATCAGAGACTTAAATCCTTTTTGACTTCAAGTAGATGACTTCTGTCTTTACAACTGGTCAAGCTACTTCTGATTCCAGAATTTATACAGCTTGAACTTCTGAGAGAATTATCAGATAACATTCTGACCAGTTCAAGTTGGTTCAACTGAGATAGAGTCTCAAGTTAACAAGACTTAATTGTTTATGTTATTACAACCAATGTTTAGGAATCATCCTGAATCAAATTCCTGAAGGGTTACCAGATTTCCTCTTTCTGAAAATTCTTTAGTTTTCTACATAGCTCCTTAGAGAGACAATATACAGTTCTTCATTGAATCTTATAACTGCTTGATCAGTTAAGATTCAGATGTTGAATTACTTCTAAGAGTTTGAATTCTTCAGCTTTCTGACTTCTTCTGCAGACTTCATTCTGAAATTCAAAATCATAGAACAACAATCTTTCTTCTTTACATGAAGAAGTTCTTAATGAGTTTTAAACGAGAAAGTCAAGGGTGGACCTAATCCGTTTCTTGAAAACATCTCAAAACTCATAAATAATTAATCTTCATCAAACAAGACTTCTTGTTTTCTGATGATTCAATCTTTGAGCAAATATGTGGTTCATCCACACGTATCTTCCAAGATAAGCATTCAACAGATACTACTACTTATCTGATGAATCTATCTTATCAGTTGATTCTTCAATCTTCATCAAGGCTTTAGTGAGGAAGATTTAGTTGTTGATAACTGTAAAACTTCCAGAATCAGTGACTTGCTCAAGTAATCCGAATGATTACAATTTTGTACACAGTCATCTTCTAAGCTGTTACAGAAATTGTAAGTGGATTGAAATCTCACCCAGAGTATTTCTACGCACCGCATCTGGATCTTTTTCTGACACTGTTAAGTGTTTGATATCTATCAATAATAGAACCGAAGCTCTGATACCAATTAAAGGTGCGAGAAAGACACAAGAAAGGGGGGGTTTGAATTGTGTTTTTCACTCTTAAAAACTTTTCGCCTCTTATCGTTCAAGCGCTAAGAGAATATCAGAGTTTGTTGAGAGACTTTGACTCTAAATGCATCATTCAGATCTTGTACTACATAAGGCTTAAGTACCAAGAAGAGTCTGAGTGAAATATGCTTGATTCAAAACTTGCAGTGCGGAAGCTTATCAGAGTTAAGTTGCAAGGTTCTGACTTGCTTATGTAAGGTTCTTATAATTAATACAGAAACATAAACAATGACTTAAATCATAACAAGAGTAAAGAACACACGATATATCCTGGTTCACTTGAGCCATTCCCAAGCTAGTCCAATCCACCCTTCCAAGGTGATTTCTCCTAGAACACAAGGTCTTAATCCACTATAATCCAATCTGATTACAGATGCACGGGCAATAGCCGGTGACTAACAACCTGCACAACCGCAGCTGTGACTAACACACAATGAACCATTCAAGGATTCAACTTAATGAATATAACGAACATTAACCTACAGGTTTCAATCTCGCAAGATTTACTGTCAGGATTTCACAGCTAAACGTTCAGGGATTCGTCGCAACGAATATAACGTTTACAGACCCTATTTCAGGATTTACCACAATGACACCAAGCCATTGTTTTCTTGAGTCTCCGGTCACACTGACCACTCAAGGAATCCTAATTCACCAAGAATTAGTTGTTCTGGAGATTACAAAGATGCTTCTTAACAAGCTGATAACTCCTAAATTTAAGTACAAAAGAACACACAAGTGCTCGAGCAAGATATGAGCAACAGCTCCTTGCTTTCTTTAGATACTACCAAGATGTATGTTAATTTGACAGTTGATGACATCTTGTAGATCTTATTCTTCTTCATCTTCTTGGGTGAGCAAGCTTTGAGCAACAACTCTTTGCTTCAGATCTTCAATGTAGCTCAGACGAGAAGGTGGTTGATGACTTGACTGATTTTCAATGTTGTCTTCTTCGTCAACAGCTTATGTTTCAATTTGTTGTTGTTTTGTTGATTAATGATCTTGAGCTTCAACAACAATGGTCGTGTGTAATGGTGATAGCTTTGAATGTTAAGTGTAACAACGAAAACTGATCGTTACGACTATCATCACATCGACACCTTCAGAAGCGCATACTCCTTTCCTTTAAATAGCCAAGTAAAATATAGCCGTTGGAGAGCTTTTGGCCATTTGAAAATAGTCGTTATGCAATGATTAAAGTTGTACTGCCATATCTAATTTTTACTGTAGAAGTGGTGGGATTGGTCTTTTAGAACGGTGTACAGTCATTGCTAACGGTAACATTTGTCTTCAAATCTTCAGAGGCTTCTGATGGTAATTAATTGAAGCATGAGTAGAGACTTTATAACCGGGTATTCTGAATCTTCAAGTCTTCAGCCTTCCAAAGTTGTCCATTAGGAATTTGTCTTCATAACTTCAGCACTTGTCTTGAAACCCGTTATCTTCATTGCCTCAAGTCTTCAGAATCTTCAGAAATTTTGTTCACTCAGAACGCTGTCTTCAGAGTCTTCAGCACTTGACCTTTAGAACCATATTCTTCATAACACATAAGTCTTCAGAGCCTTTCTGCACTCGGTCTTCAGAGCCTTCAGCCTTCAGAACTTCAAGTCATTTGAATCTTCAGCACTTCGGTTCTCTAGAAGATTATCTCTTCAGAAGCTTCGCTATCTTCAGAATCATAACCACTTTCAGAGGGCATCCATAAGAGCATTGCAACAGCAATATCGGCATCCTTGGATCTGACTGATTATGATCAGATACAGAAGCATACTTGCTTCTTGCGACTTGTGTCACACATAGTAACTTTGCATATAATCAATTACGCATGTCTGGTTGGTGCTTGTTGGATCTGATATCTTTCTATGATTATGATCTGCACACAGCACACATTAGAACATAAAATAGTTCTTTCACAAATACCATTGTTACCATCAAAATATAGAGATGACTTGCAAAGACAACTCTTGCTCTAACACTTAATACACAAAAATAGTAAGAAATACAGAAATACTTACAATGTTGGGGTGCCTCCAAACTAGCGCTTTGTTTAACGTCGTTTGAGCTCGATGGTCCAAGATGACCTCAATGATCATCTATAAAAATAGCGCAATTTTCACGATCAATCTCGCCTCCAAGATAGATTTTAAGTCTTTGGCTATTTACAATCCAACTTTCTTTTTTTCTGCAAGTCCTCTATCACAATAGCACCGTAGTGCTTCACATCTTTAATCAAAAACGGTCCAGACCACTTGGACTTCCATTTTCCCGGAAAAAGCCTCAAACGGGAATTGAACAGAAAAACCATTTGGCCTACCCGAAATTCTTTCTGACAAACTTTCTTGTCATGATACTCCTTAACTTTTTCCTTATAGGGCTTGCTAGAATGATAAGCATTATTCCTCATTTCTACCAACTCGTGTAATTGGACCTTTCTTTTCTCGTCGGCCAAGTTAGGATCAAAGTTTAACAATTTTAATGCCCAAAGAGCTTTGTCCTCCAATTCAACTGGTAAATGACATGTCTTGCCATAAACCATTTGGAAAGGAGTTAAACCTATTGGAGCCTTGTAAGCGGTGCGATACGCCCACAAAGCTTCATCAAGCTTTTGCGACCAATCCTTACGAGAACTTGACACGGTTTTTTCAAGGATCCTTTTTACCTCCCTATTTGAAACTTCGGTTTGACCATTTGTTTGCGGGTGGTAAGGGGTTGCAACCTTATGCTTTACACCATAGTGCTCTAAAACCTTTTCAAGCGGTGTATTGAAAAAATGCGACCCTCCATCACTAATCAACACACAAGGGGTGCCAAAACGGGAAAATATATTTTTCTTTAGAAATTTGATCACCGTTTTGCCATCGGCCCTCGTTGATGCAATTGCTTCCACCCACTTAGAAACATAGTTAACCGCAACCAAAATGTACTCATTTGAAAAAGATGGGGGAAATGGTCCAACAAAATCGATACCCCAACAATCGAAAGCCTCAACTTCCAAAATAGTTTGTAAGGGCATTTCATCCCGTTTTCCAATCCCGCCACTTCTTTGGCATATGTCACAACTTTTCGCATGGAGGTTTGCATCTTTAAACAACGACGGCCAATAAAAGCCCGATTGGAGGACTTTTGTTGCCGTTCTCAAACCATTGTAATGCCCTCCATAAGGCGAATTGTGACAATGCCAAAGGATACTTTTAGCTTCATCACTAGTGATACACCTTCTCAACAAATTATCACCACCTAACTTAAAAATATATGGTTCATCCCAAACATAAAAATTGGCATCCGATAAGAATTTCCTTCTTTGGTTCCAAGTTAGATCTTCTGGTATAAATCCAGTTACTTTGTGGTTAGCAAAATCTGCAAACCAAGGTCTAACTTGTACCCTAAACAGTTTTTCATCCGGAAACTCTTCTCGGATCTCACTTTCTCGGTGTGTTACTTCTACATTGCCCAAACGGGATAAATGATCCACTACCAAGTTTTCAGACCCCTTCTTGTCACGAATTTCCAAATCAAATTCTTGTAACAAAAGGATCCACCAGATTAGCCTTTGCTTTGAATCCAGCTTGGTAAGAAGATACTTAATGGCCGAATGGTCAGTGTAGACTACAACTTTTGACCCAATCAGGCAAGACCGAAATTTCTCGAGAGCATACACTATAGAGAGTAATTCTTTTTCAGTGGTAGCATAATTCACTTGTGCCTCATTTAAAACTTTACTCGCGTAATGTATGGCATGAAAAATTTTGGTCTCCCTTTGACCAAGCAACGCACCAACCGTATAATCGCTTGCATCACACATTAATTCAAAATTTAAAGTCAAATTAGGAGCAATGATTATGGGTGCGGTAATTAGTTTTTCTTTTAAAATTTGAAAGGCATTTAAACATTCATCATCAAAGAGGAAAGACTTATCTTTGCTAAGAAAATTGCTCAAAGGTCTTGCAACTTTGGAGAAGTCTTTGATGAATCGTCTGTAAAATCTCGTATGGCCTAGAAAACTCTGAATTCCTTTAACATTTATTGGTGGTGGCAACTTCTCGATCACTTCAATTTTTGCTTGATCAACTTCAAGGCCTTTAGAGGAGACTTTGTGGCCGAGCACAATTCCCTCTGTTACCATGAAGTTGCACTTCTCCCAATTTAACACCAAGTTTGTTTCCACACACCCTTCGATAACGGTCTCCAAAATTTTCAAACATAGATCAAAGGAAGCTCCGAACACGGAGAAGTCATCCATGAACACATCCATTATTTTCTCAATAAGGTTGGAAAAAATGGCTTGTACACACCGTTGAAAAGTTGTCGGTGCATTGCACAAGCCAAAAGGCATCTTCCGGTATGCAAAAATTCCAAAGAGACAAGTGAACACCGTCTTCTCATGGTCTTCCGGATCAACCGAGATTTGGTTATACCCACAATAGCCATCTAGGAAGCAATAAAACTCTTGACCCGACAATCTCTCAAGCATTTGATCCATAAACGATAGTGGAAAGTGATCTTTTCGAGTAGCGGTATTAAGCCTCCTATAATCGATACACATTCTCCAACCCGTTACAGTTCTCGTCGGAATCAATTCATTTTTTTCATTTCTTATAATAGTCATTCCACCCTTCTTGGGCACAACTTGCCCCGGACTCACCCACGGGCTATCGGATATCGGATAAATCATTCTGGCATCCAATAACTTCACAACTTCCTTTCTCACCACTCCCTTCATTGTAGGATTCAAACGACGTTGAGGTTGAGCTACCGCTTTGAAGTCCTCTTCCATTAAGATTTTGTGCATGCAATAGGCCGGACTAATTCCTTTCAAATCGGAAAGAACCCAACCTATAGCTTGTTGATTCTTCTTCAAAACTTGAATCAAACTGTTTTCCTCTTTGTCGGTCAAAATGTTACTAATGATAACCGGTTTGTTACAACCTTCATCGAGGAACACATACTTCAAATTAGAAGGCAACACCTTCAATTCAAGTTGATATTTTTCATCATTCGCCTCTTTCTTCAACACGTCCATTTCACTTTCCCATGGTTGTAATTCTTTTAAAGATTCAAGTTCTTTCAAGCATTCTTCAAGTTCCCTTTCTTCCTCATTGGTAAGTATTTCAAATGAGTCACCAAGAGCTCTTTCCAAGTGAGATGCTATGTGAACTTGCTTTGAGACTTCCATTATGGCTTCTTCTGTTGCATCAATATGGAAACTATCATGCTTATCTTTGGAATGCTTCATTGCTTCAAAAAGATTAAAGCACACCTCTTTATTTTGAACTCTTACTTTCATAAGGCCATCGTCAACATCAATCATCATGCAAGCGGTCTTCATAAAAGGGCATCCAAGAATCAATGGAGCATCCTCATCTTCCTCCATATCAATTACAACAAAGTCAATCGAAAAGAAAATTTTATCCACCTTTACCAACACATCTTGAGCTAATCCATGAGGATGAGTTGTAGATTTGTCGGCCAATTGTAATGTCATTCGAATTGCTTTCATTTCAATGTTCCCAAGCCTCTTCACAATAGAAAATGGAATTAAGTTGATGCTTGAGCCCAAATCAATTAAGCCTTTTCCAACATAAACATCACCAATTGTTACCGATAAAGTAACACGCCCCGGATCGACTTCTTTCTTTGGTAGAGTTCTTTGAATTATTGCACTACAACTTGCATCAAGGATAATTGTTTTCGACTCCAAATATCTTCGCTTTTTTGTAAGGTAATCTATCATGAACTTAGCGTATTTGGGCATTTGCTCAATCGCTTCAGAAAATGGAATGTTGATTTGCAATTGTCGGAATATGTCCATGAAACGAGTGTAATGCCTAGCATTTTATTTCTTGGTGGGTACATGAGGGTAAGGTAGATTTTGAATAGGAATAGGATTCACTTTCTCCTTCCCCTTTTTGACTCTTCTCTTTTTTTCTTCTATCTTTTCTTTCTCAAGGTTCTCATTTTCAACTAACTTCTCCTTTTCATTTTCAACTTCTTCCTCATCATTCTTTTCAACTTTAACCTCATTATTTTTTTTAACTTCAACCTCATTATTTTTTTCTTCCTCCACAATCTCATCACTTCTCACATCAACATTTTTCTCATTTTTTTATCCTCCACTCAACTCTCTTCCACTCTTAGTCACAATGGCTTTGCAAAGTTCCTTCGGGTTGGTTTGAGTGTTTGCAGAAAAGATGGCTCCGGTTGTTGTTCGGCTAATTGTTTTGCAAGTTGCCCAACTTGGTTTTCAAGATTTTTGATTGATGCCTCGTTACTCTTTTGGTTGGCCATTGATATTTGAATGAATTGGTTGAGAGTTTCTTCTAACTTTGAACTACCACCTTGAGGTTGTGTCGGTTGATAAGGATTTTGTCGGTATCCTTGTTGATTTTGATAATTCCCTCTTGGTTGGTATCCTTTAGGGTTTTGATAAGGTTGTTGAGAATTGTTTTGATAAGGTTGTTGTCTTCCTTGATAACCTTGTTGTTGATTTTGATTTGCCATGTAATTTGCTTCTTCATTCTCCGGGGGACAATAGCCGGTGGAGTGATCTCCTTTGCACAATTCACATACGGATATTTGCACATTCTTGCTCGGAATGTCTTGCATCTCTTTAAGTTGTTGAGGGAGCTTAGACATTTGTTATGTTAACAACTCCACTTGTTGAGATAGAAATTTATTTTGGGCAAGAATAGCATCATTAGTCCCCAATTCAAGCATTCCCGGTTTCTTTTGAGTAGTGCCACAATTATGATTCTCTTGATGGTCATTGAGTGCCATTTTATCAATGATAGTAATTGCTTCCTCGGCGCTTTTCGACATTAAAGAGCTGCCCGAAGTAGCATCCAACTAGGTCTTGTGAACCGGTTGGAGACCATTTCTGAAAATATGAACTTGTGTAAGTTCATCAAAACCGTGTCCTTTGCATTTTCTTAGCATAGATTTGAATCTCTCCCAAGCTTCGTTGATGGATTCATTTCCACCTTGTGAGAAAACCGCGATCGCCGTTTTTGCTTCCATAAAACAATTATGTGGAAAAAATCGTTCTAGGAATTTCTCTTCCAACATATTCCATTCCGTTATAATTGCCTACTGATCAAGTCATCATTCCTTCGTCTTCCCTATTAAGGAATGAGGAAACATTCTCTTGAACAAAGACTCCTCTTCAGCTTCAGGCGCTCCAGTTGCACCCGCAATTTTGTAAAATTTGGTAAGATGAGTGAAGGGATCCTCATGATCCATATTGGTGAATGGATTTTGGTGGTATAGAAGAGCAAGGATGTTGGTCTTCATCTTAGAGTGCCTATCGTTGTGGACATTGCGTGCAAACTGAGTTGTATGCCTCGGACTGTTAGTACATAGAACTAAAGCAGGTGGTGGTGGAGGTGGTACTGCCATGGTTGGCGTTAACTGTGGTGTTGGTGTAGAAACGAAGCTTTCTCCTCTTTCTCGTCTTTCTTTGGCAAGTTGCCTCCTCCGTCTAGTTTTTCTATTTAACTTACGTGCAGTAATCTCAATCTCAGGATCGAAAAGAAGTTGATCTACAGGTAACTTTCCTCGCATAAACAGAGTCTGCAAAACTTAACCAAACAAATTAAGAAGCTCAGGAAAAAGTTATAAAAGCTTAAAACTTAACAACTATTGCAATGCTTGCAATATCAAACAACAATCCCCGGCAACGGCGCCATTTTGCTGAAAATTAATTCAGTGGGGGTTTTTGTTATCGTATCCGCAGGGATTGTATAGATATTACTGTCGTTCTATAGTTGGAATCGTTTTAAACTTAAAGTAAAAAAGAGTTTGGTTGATTTGTAACGGATCGTTTGCATAAGAATTTAATAAAAATGGTAAAGAAATTGGTTTTAAAGGATTGGTAAAAGCATGCCAAGATTAGGGTTTGATAATCTGTTTCATACGTATTTACTCGATAAAGTATGTGAACTTGTTAACAATGAATATAATCACATATCCTCTCAACAAGTTTATCTCTAACACTTGTTGTGGGATTTATCATATTGATCCTTAGATGATCTCTCACTCTAACTATCAATATGATAACATTCAAAGATCAATATTTATGAACATCAACTCTTAAAACTATCTCTAGCCTCATGATTGTTGATGGATTAAAACTTAGGTCAAGTCTATTTCTCAATCATGGACCAAAACAAATTATAAACCATACAAATAAAGTTTTTCACCATATATTAATCATCAACAAAGTTCACAAACTAGTTACCAAGATCAATACATACAAAATAAAGGATTACCTACCATTAATCTTGACACAAAAGGTGTTTAGCTACACATTGTCATGGTAGCTTGCTTCACAAGTATCGGGAGGAGATGAAAAAGCATCCGGGTCGAATAATCGAGATCGGATGCAAATCCACCTTCTCTATGTGAAATATCACTCTTAGATGAAGAAAAGTCAGAAACTTAGGTTATGGTGCGAGAAAAATAGGTTATGATCCCAAGAAATAACAAAAAGTGCTTTTATACATCACTTGAAATCTTCCAAGTTTGCACTACGAAGGTTTCATTCGCCTAGCGAACTACCAAATAGGCACCTGATGTGCCTCTGAACAGTTAAATCGCCTCTGATATTCTGCATAAGTTCGCAATGCGAATAATTATTCGCAAAGCGAACTATTCACCTACAAGTTCGAACAGTGAACTTAGGTGCCTTTAGCCACTGCCCCTTTCATGATGTCCTTCGCCAGGCCTTCGCTGGAGCGTTAAAACGGAGAACATTCGCTGGAAGTTTGCACTGCGAACTTAGTTGCCTTTTCTTACTGCCTCAAGTCTGGGAGTGTTCGCTGGAGCTTCGCCAGATGTTCGCCCAGCGAACATTCGCTGGCAAGTTCGCAAAGCGAACTTACTGAAGTTTCTTCATTTCTTTGGCAACTTGGATCACTTTCTTTGTGTCTTACTTCTTTGATGACTTAATGCCTTTTTCTGCACAATAACACACAAATTACAAGTACCAAAGGTATTTTCACAATATTTGAAGAATGACAACATTCAAGAATAAAATCCAACAATTCAACATAAAAGAGTTGAAAAATGCCAAGTATTAATGAAAAATATAAGACATGTTTGACATCTAACATTACATTGGATCATGCACAACCTGCTCAGCCTAATATGACTCATGTTCAACTTGATATGACTCTTGCAACAGCTTTTAATCAACCTATAACACGAGTTTCTTTTGATTAGGACATCAATCTTATGTAATATGAAACTTATGTACTATTTTGTTTGGAACACCAATCTTATGTAATATCAAACTTTGGTACTATTTTGTTTGGAACATCAAACTTATGTATTGTGGTGAATTTCTGTTATGAAATTTATTGTTTGGAACATCAATCGTGTTATGTTGAAATATGTTGTTTCCAAATTGTAACAATTGTGCCAATTACTATCATCAAGGTTTTGTGTTATTTCATATGGTAATTATGCGTTGTCAACTGTCATGAGTATGATTGCAAGATGTTGGACAATAGTTTGCCAATTTGTGCAAAATGTGTCAAATTATTTAAAATTATGTACAGTCAAGGTATTGACATTTCAGGTTAATTCAATTCTGTTTGCAAGTTATGTAATGTGAATTGAACTGCCAAATGAAAATTGTGCTTGTAAATTGGACTGTCATATGCAAATTAAGACAAACTATTTCAACACCTTTAATTAACAAATCAAACCCAAAATGCACGGATCAACACTTCTCCAAGACTTCAATAGGGACATCTCTAAAACAACCTTCCTTTATTAGGTTCATTCTTACATTTGTACGTGAAAGCTCCAATGGTTTGACTAAATTTTGGTAAAAGATAATGTTGGGAAAGATGTTACAACATGAAGATTTATGCCCCAGACCAAAGATGTCGAATGAAATGTCACAGCATAAAGATTCGACATCATGACTATCACAGCAGGTTTTGTTTTTAAATCTGTTTCAAGATTCAAGGCGTGATATGCAGTGAAACAAGGAAAGAAGATTTGAAGCCCAAGACAACAGAAGGCTATAAAAGAAGACCAAGACTTAGGGCAGAAGAGAGGGGAGAATGACATAGACTTAGGAATCTTATTTTGTAAAGTAGAGTTTAGGTTTTGAGAGTCGTAGGTTTCTCTTGTAAGTCTCCCTCTGTATCGATTTGATACATTGTGGATGACATAGGTACTTGTACAGATTCAGGAACCCATAGGTAATGAATCTTGTATTGTTCTTGGATGAATCTTTTAAGAAAATCCAAGTTAACTTGTTAGTCAAGAATGCTTGACTGAACTTTGTATTGAAAAGGGTGTCTTTCAAGTAGGATGATGCAGTTATTGTGACTATAACTGTTAGATAATCACAAGTTATGATTTAGGGAGTGAGATGGGTTTCTCTTATCTAGGATGGAGTTCTTAGATGAAGTTTTCATTGGTTAGTGATAAGTAAACTAAATGTTGTTTACTGTAAACCAACGGTTGTTTACATAAAACTATACTGCTGATAATGGATTCTTCTTCTTGGCTTGGTATGCCCCTAAATGTAGGTGATTTGCACTGAACTGGGTTATCATATTATGTGTTGTTTATCATTTTGCATTTACAGTTCTGTTTTGATTAACATGTTGTAACAGATGTCGAAACATCTTTCTTGTTGCTGTTACTGATATTCTAAATATCAGTTTGTTGTTCTGTTCTTGTTTTAAAGTTATGCAGAGAACAATGTCTTGACATGTGTTAGGACATTTGTTATCTGCTATGCCAGAATTTCAATTGATATCAGAGCAGGCATCCTGTCTGTTTCTGGATGAGATATTGGGAGATACTTTATGGCATTTTAAATAAGCATGAGTTTTAGAGATTAGATCATTCACTCAAACATACTCAAGGGTATTAATGGATGGGATGAATGTTCTAGATCCAAGGTAACAACTATTGGTGGTTGTTCATGTTTTTCTGAGGAGTTTCTACAATAACTGCAGGAGAAGTGGCTAGTTCTCTTGTTGGGGTGTCTTATAAGATGTTCATACATCTTATTAGGGCATGTTGAAGATGTTCCTTAGTGGTTCTGCTGCATATGTCTCTGATGGAAGAACTCTGGTATTTATGGGATTCTGGAGTTGTGACTGAAGACAGATGGTGGAAGATCTCAATTTTCGGCTTCTTCTTTTGAAGATATCAGCATCTATTTATTCTAAAGTCGGGAGTGATGGAATAGAGAGAGTTGTTGGTTGATGTCTGTCATGGTGACTTGGTACTTGGAAGGTTGATTCCATCTTGTATCCTGAAGTCAGTTTAAAGATAAGGTGAGTTGAGATTGGATTTATCAAGTCCATGCTCTAGGAATTTGGTAAATTATTTTTCGGCTAAGTTGTCAAAGATACTTGAGATCTCTCTCAAGTCCACTTATAAAGGCATCTCAGTCATGCATCTGGAGACTTCTAGTTACTCTTCTGACTAGAGGATGTTTCTGTGAAACATAAATCTGAAGAGAATGAAGGTGATTTATTTTCACCATCCATATTTGCAAGGAAGAATTCTTCTTTCTTAATCCTAAGGATGAATCCAATCTGAATGGAGATTTCAGATCTGTTGAGGTAAATAGGGTTTGTTCAGAGAAAATCTTAGTTACTTAAGTCAAGGGTGGCAGCCTTGATATCTCAACACTGTGTTTGTCAAGAAAGATACTTGCATGAAGGGGTCTGTTGGAGTTTATCTACAGTAGTATGATAGGGTTACTAAACAAGGATTTAAGATCAATTGCTATTTGTGGAATTTACAAGTATTTAATTGATTATCCTTGTATGTTGGAGTACAAGATCACTAATGTCAAGTGGTACATCAGGAAGTACAACATCTCTTGCTGCAGCTGCTCAAAGATCTGTTCTTTGGTGGATGAGTACAGTCAAGATAAGGAACTGATGTTCTATCAAATGTTGAAACAATCTTGACAGTAGAGTATGTGCAGAAGTTTGTTGATTCAAGGAGTGAATCTCTCGAGCGAAGGAGTTGTAGCTGATGATCTTGGGACCATACACGTGTGTGGTAGAATTAGTATTTATTACAAGGCATGTATTCAGATTAGGAAGTTTCGTGGCAGAAAACTTGACTAGAATGTAGTGCTATTGGAAGTGAAGATGAATACAATTCTCTTGGTTCAGTTTATTTCTGACCTAGGAGTATTGGAGTGCAGCAGGTGTATTCCTGTTATTACTAGAAGCATCTGATTTTTATCTGGAGAGTGTCCTGGCAAGAGACTTGTCCAGAATATGGTGCTGGTGATTGCACAGCTTGGATCAGATTATTTCTGATCTAGGTACATATGAGCATGTGATCTTGCTCATCTTGGAGGTCAAGGATAAGTGGCAATTATCTCTGACTTTCTGCAGAAGTCTCTACTTAAGGAAGATGGGATTCCTTTTGTAAAGATCTTGAGTGACTAATCTCTTCTGAAGTATCAAGCTTTGGCAGGTTTAGGATTTCTGAAGATGAGGTGAGTGTTGATGTACAACAAAGCAGGATGGAGGTTGTCTACTCTAACTTGATATCTTTGATCAAGTCTATGAGAACATGGAACTCTTGTTCTGTTATAGGGAGGAGGTTCTTCTAAGTAGCAGAAGGAAGGGTTGAATTCCTCAGCTGGATGTCTGATCAGATTTCATGACATCAAGCAGAAACTTCAGGGTCTTAGTTGATGTTGTGGCGCATCATCATAAGATAAGTTGATCTTCTCAGAAATAAATGGAATTAATGCTTCAAAAAGGTCTATCTCAAGCAGTTTGCGGGAGCTGCAAGAAGGAGTAGATGTTACATGTCTAAGGCTTGGTGTATCCAAGATGGCTTGCTATGGAGTAAGTGGATTATGTAACTTGAAGATTAGGTTTCATTGTTGGATCAGAAGGTTTTCTGAAACTCTGAAGAAAAGCTAAGATTAACCAAACAGTGGCATTTGGTTGATCTTTATCGTGCATTCAAGCAGGGTGCTTGGAGCTAATTACTCTTGGGCAGAAGGGTAGTTGGTTGAAAATCAAAGGAGGTTCTTGATCTGTTCATATCTTGGAGCTTGTGGTAGAAGCCCTAAGTTGCTTATGGAAGATTACCTTCTTTTGGGAGTTGAATGAGAGTTTATTTCTCTCTTTGGTTATCTGGAGTTCTTATTGATCAAGCTGGTGGCACAGTGTTGTCTGAAGATCTTCAGTTGGATTACTATGCTGATAGTAAGTCTAGTAGTAATTGTATCATGAACCATAGTGTATGGTGTATGTGATATGATCAGGGTGTCCTAAGTGATGTTCGAACATCATCATGGTTTGTGAACTTGGAGTTCAGATTGTGGAAGTTGATATTCACCAGTTGAATCAGAAGTGTTCTATCTTATCATATGCGAGAATGATAAATTGAAGACTGTCTTGGATCATAGGGTGTGTATCTAGAAGACTGACTCTTGCTGAGGTCAGAATGCTTATGGAGAGGTGATTTCCTTTGCTACAAGTCATGCTAGAGAGAAGTGGATCAGTTTGGTGCTTGTGGAGCAAATAAGCTGAGGATTTCTGAAGCATGTGTTTGATGTTTTCAAGTGTGAAGAACATCAGGGCGAGCTAGCAAACTAAGGGGCTCTGTATGTCTCTTTGAGGAATGTGAAGCATTCCATATTCAATTGGATTGTATCTCATGAAACAAGGATATCTATGGCTGTAAAATTCAAGGTGAATTTGTACAGGGTATGAATTATATATGGATGAGAGGGATCAATGGTGTTTTGGTCTCAATCCAAAAGTTTGTTGGTTGTGGTACAAGGATGTGTTCCTGGTACTCTCACTATATGATCATGAAGTTGTCATGGGATATCATGTGGTGGTTTTGAGGTGTTTCTTGCTGAAGAAGCATCATTTGAGAAAGATAGGGGGAACTTGTGTATGTTGAATGTACTAGTATGGTACATGGATTGCTTGAGGATCAGGCATTAGGTAAATGCGTTCAAGAGGTGTGTTGAACAAAGGGTGTACTCTTGAAGACATGAAGATGCGTCTTATGTTTTCCATTCATTTAGGGTGTTCTACTTGCAAAGGAGCACTGGGTATCTACAACAAAGGGAGTTATACTTCTGTTTTAGATAGGTTGTAGCAGTAGTGCATTTGTTTATCAAGATTGCTTGTGGTTTCAAGCAGTTTGTGATAGATTACCTCAAATGAGGATGATATGTCAGACGAGATGTCGTGACATTGCTCTACTGGTATAAGTTCTAAAGGGACTTATCAAGTTGTTCTGATTTTGTCATTGGGTGTCAATGGATTGAATCAGAAGTGATACAAGTATCTTGGGAGTCGTGGCTGTTGTCTAGAAGAATTTGTTTTTCTCTGCAGATTGGAAGGTCAATGGAAGTATTCTGTCGTGATCAAGTCTGCTAATTCTGGATTAAGGAATTGATTTAGGATAAAGAGAATAAGGTGAAGTTTATCTGTGTAAACTTGTTCTGTTTGTGTTAAATGAAACAAGGTTGTGGGGTCTACGAATCATTCATGAGAAAACTGATAAAGTCAGATTAGGTATCAGGACTTTGCTCAGAATTTTTTTCAGATAAAGACAATCAAAAGGACAGTGGTTTCAAGGACAAGTCAGAAAAAGTGAAATCTTTTGAAACTAACTTGAACAGCAGTTATTGCATTCATTAACTAGTCTTTTGTTTCTTTCAAATGGATTGGCACTACCTATGTAGCTCCTTTAATATTTAAGGAGGATCGTGCTAAACATCTTTCTTGTTAAGTTGAGAGCAAATGGGTTTTGTCCGTGTTTGGGTAAGCATGTAACACCCCAATTTAAATTATTTAATCGTCGTGTTATTTTCCATTATTTGGCCTTGTTAAGGGCGTGTGTGGTTGAGCGCGTAGGCGTGTGGTCCTTAGTGGGACGGGTAGATTAGAGGTGTCGGGAATAATTTTGGGGTATGAGTAGTAATAGTATTATTATTATTACTATTACTATTATTATTATTATTATTATTATTATTACTATTACTATTATTATTATTATTATTATTATTATTATTATTATTATTAATATTATTACTAGTATTATTATAATTATTATGTGAGTAGCATTACTAGTAATATTATTATTTTTATTAAATTAAAAGTCTGATTTAATTAAATGGATAATGGGCTTGTAGAGAAAAATAAGGACAGTTTGGTCATTAAGGAGAGATTAGTGAGGGTTAGTGAGTAGGGTTAATCATAATCAGAATTTCAAGAAGAGAAGGTCTAGGGAGAGGAAGAACAAGGAAGAACTAGGGCTTTAAATAATCAATTTTCGCAGGAAATTTCTGAGTAATTTCGAGGTAAGGGGGGGGAGAATATATTTCAATATTGGTGGTAATAACATGTGAGGGTAGTGGGAGTCCTTAACCCCGTAGAATTCGTATGAATATATGTTGTTTTATGAATCTGTTGTGCATATATGAATGTGTGATGAAAACTGTGTGAATCGATTGTTGCGATTCTGAATTGGGTGATATTTTGATGTTGTTGCTGCTGTATGAATGTATATGTTGCAAAACTGGTTTTTGTGCAGGTTGAGAGAACGAAATCAGACCTAAGACCTGTAATATTGATTAGTTATGATAGGTGAAAGAAGTAAGATGAAGAATAGGGCCTAAAATTGATGTAGAAACAAGTTTAGGACTGAATTGGAGTGGAAAAGTGAGGATCCCGTAGCAGAACATGGACTGGTGTGGAGAAATCCAGTTTGCGTAACAGATCTGGTCGTACGCGTATCAGGTGGCCCAATACGTGTATGGATGTGGTCAATACGCGTATGGGAGGGCCAAAAGGAGGCTTGGCACGACCCTCTGCCCGTACGCGTAACAGCACGCGTATGGAAGCTTGGGCAATACGCGTAATGAGTGAGGCAGTACGTGTATTGGTATAGGGGAAATGGAGCATTACGCGTATGGTTTGGATGAGCGAGTTGGCAATACGCATATGGCACAGGGCAATACGCGTATGGCCAGCGAGAGTGCAGAATTTTGTCGTTTCGCGATTTCTTTCCCGTTTTAGCGTCCGAAGTGGTTTTTTTTGGTTTGAGAGGTTGAGGATAGATGTCAGAACTTGAGAAATGTAGAATTGGTGATGAAAATAATTAATTTAGTAATTTTAGTGAATTAATTAGGTAATTAGCTAATTGAACGTCGTGGGTGGATTTTCTTGTTGTGATGTGTGTGATGGTGAGCAGATATCTCACGTGTGATCAGGAGGATCGTGAAGATGTATGATTGTTGTCATACATGTGTGTTGTATGCATATTTGCTGTCATACATTCATGGTGTCGGTGGTGATGGATCATTGCTCAGGAGGAGTGCATGTGATTCATCCGAACTCCAATGTGGAGTGTGGTGGAGATAAATCATTGCCAAGTAGGGGTGTATGTGATTTATCCGGGTTCGATTGAATGAACCATGGTGATATTGGTACCACATGCATTGTGTCGATGTTTTGAGTCACATTGCATTATTATGTGTTTGGTGAAATTTGAATGAAATTGACAAGTATGTCGTGATGGTGTATTTTCTTTTATATGATTGTGTGAGTACTACCTTTAGCATGTATTTTACACCGTTATTTATTGAATGTAGTTCTCGCCCCCTTTTTTTTTTTGTTGCGTCTGTGCTTCTTCGGAAGTACAGATAATCCAGGTACTTGAGTGCGCATGGTGTGCGTGTTGCTTGATCAAGTCTTAGGAGTCGCTCTGATACGTAACACGGGATTTTGGGAGTTTTTCGTCATTTGTTATTCTTTATTGTTTTGTTACGTATCATTCTTTATTTGAAACCTTGGTGGACCACGATTTATGTGGAATTTTGGTGTTGTTGGCATATTGCCGTATTTTGAATAAAACAATTATTTCCGCTGCTTATGAATGAAAAGGAGTTTTGTTGTTGGTTTTAATGATGTAGCATCCTACTTTTGGGTTGTAAATCTGATTATTTTCGTTATATTTACTTATTTTAATTAAATGGGAAAGTGGGGTGTTACAATTGGTATCAGAGTAGGTCGGTCCGTCCGGCCAGGTGTTGTAGTAGAGTCTGTCCTTAGAATAGAAGTGAGTTGTGTGTTCTAACCGTATGTTGATTATTGAACAGTAAGGCATGAAGGAATGATGCTGCTCTTGCTGCTGCTATGCAAGCTATGGTACAAGCGGTAGAGAACGCCAATCAAGCTGGGGGTGCGCAGTTCCGCGACTTAGAACAGTTTCAGAGCAATAAGCCGCCTACATATGAGGGAGGTATTTTGGATCCAGAGGCTGTACAGAAATGGCTGAAGGCTGTTGAGAAGATCTTCAGGACCATGGGATGCAGTGATGCTCAGAAGGTACGATTTGGCACTCATATGCTGGAGGGAGAGGCTGAAGCCTGGTGGGACAATAGTCGTCAGAGGTTGGAAGCTGGGGGTACTGAGATTACTTGGACGGTGTTTCAGACTGAGTTTATGGAAAAGTACTTTCCGGAAGATATTCGTAGTGCAAACGAGATTGAATTCCTGGAGCTGAATCAGGGTAGCATGACTGTTGCTGAATATGCTGCTCGGTTTGAAGAGTTGGTGCAGTATTGTGCTCATTACAATACGTATGAAGCGATGAATTCGAAGTGCTTGAAGTTTGAGAATAGGTTGCGTCCCGAGATCAAACAGGGCATTGCTTGTCAGAAGATAAGGAATTATCCGGAATTGGTTAGCAGAAGCAGGATTTATGATAATGACAACAGGGCCCGTATTGCTCACTATAAGGCGTTGAGTGACCGGAAAGGTAAGCAGAGGTTTGGGGGTACTCCTTACAGTGCTCCAGCTGATAAAGGAAAACAGAAAGTTGTTGTGGGGAAGAAACCAAATAAGGGAGGAGTGGTTCCTGATGCTCTCAAGTGCTTCAGATGTGGTGGCGTGGGTCACCGTGCTAATGATTGTCCGAATGAAGTGAAGAAGTGTTTCAAGTGTGGGCGACCATTTCATGTTATAGCAGATTGTAGGGCCACTATACCTACCTGTTATAACTATGGAGAAAAGGGTCATATCAGCACTCACTGTGAGAAGCCAAAGAAGTCTCAGGCCAGTGGGAAGGTGTTTGCTTTTGTGGGAACCCAATCCACCAATGAAGAGCGCTCCATCAAAGGTACTTGTTTTATTAATGATATTCCTTTGATTGCTATCATTGACACGGGTGCAACCCACTCGTTCATTTCTGTTGATTGTGTGAAGAGATTAGGAATTATACCGTTTACTCTAGATCAGAGGATGACGATTGAAACTCCGTCTATTGGTTCTGTAGTTACTTCCTTAGTATGTTTCAATTGTCCGTTGACTATGTTTGGTAGAGATTTCAGAGTGGACTTGATTTGTTTGCCACTCGGTAGTCTCGATGTAATTTTGGGGATGAACTGGTTGGAGTTCAACTGGATTTACATTGATTGCTTTAGGAAGACGTTACTGTTTCTTAATCCTGAAGAGGAAGCTTTAGCGGATTCTTTGTCTAGCAGAGAGTTGAGGACGTTGTTGGAGGATGAAGCTAAGATGTTTGCAGTGTTTGCCTCGTTATCGGTGGAAAGCAAGACTTCAGTTAATGAGTTACCGGTGGTGAGTGAATTTCCTGAAGTGTTTCCAGATGATATTACCGAGTTGCCTCCAACGAGAGAAGTTGAATTTACTATTGATCTTGTACCGGGTACCAGACCTATATTTATGGCACCGTACAGGATGTCTGCATCAGAATTGGCAGAGTTGAAATCCCAGATTGGAGAATTTCTTGATAAGAAGTTTATTAGACCGAATGTGTCGCAGTGGGGAGATCCAGTGTTGTTGGTGAAAAAGAAGGATGATAGTATGCGTCTGTGCATTGATTACCGTCAGTTGAATAAAGTGATCATTAAGAATAAGTATCCACTTCCGAGGATTGATGACTTAATGGATCGCTAGTGGGAGCTCGTGTTTTTCGCAAAATTGATTTGAGGTCGGGTTACCATCAGATTAGGGTGAAGGAAGATGATATCCAGAAGACTGCGTTCAGGACTCGCTATGGACATTACGAATATGCAGTGATGCATATCGGAGTGTCTAATGCGTCGGGTGTGTTTATGGAGTATATGAATCGTATCTTTCATTCTTATCTGGATCAGTTTATCGTGGTATTCATTGATGATATACTGATTTATTCTAAGACTGACGAGGATCACGCAGAACATTTGATGATTGCATTGCAGGTGTTGAAGGATAATAAATTGTTTGCAAAGTTCTCGAAGTGTGAATTCTGGTTGAAGACTGTGAGTTCTTGGGTCATGTTATTTCTGGTGATGGCATAGCGGTGGATCCATCTAAAGTAAGCGCAGTACTTCAGTGGGAGCCACCGAAGACATCGACGGAGATCAGAAGTTTCTTGGGTTTGGCAGGTTATTATCGAAGGTTCATGAAGGGTTTCCTAATTTGGTATTACCGTTGACGCAGTTAACTAGAAAGAATCAAGCTTTTGTTTGGGATGCGGCTTGTGAGGAAAGTTTTGAGGAGTTGAAGAAGAAATTGACTACGGCACCAGTATTGATTCTACCAAGTCCAAGTGAACCTTTTGTGGTGTATTGTGATGTGTCTAAGATGGGATTAGGCGGAGTGTTGATGCAAGATGGCGAGGTGGTGGCATATGCTTCACGGCAATTAAGGGTACATGAGAGGAATTATCCTACTCATGATCTTGAACTAGTTGTAGTAGTTTTTGTATTAAAAATTTGGAGAATTATTTGTATGGATCGAGATTCGAAGTATTCAGTGATCACAAAAGTCTGAAGTATTTGTTCGATCAGAAGGAATTGAATATGAGGCAGAGGAGATGGTTGGAGTTCTTGAAAGACTATGATTTTAACTTGAGTTATCATCCGGGGAAAGCTAATGTTGTAGCAGATGCGCTAAGTCGGAAGACCATTCATATGTCGGCATTAATGGTAAAAGAAATGAAGTTGATTGAGCAGTTTAGAGACTTGAGTTTGGTTTGTGAAACTACACCGGAGAGTGTTAGGCTGGGTATGCTTAAGGTGAATAATGACTTCTTGGATGTGATTAAGGAAAATCAGAGACTTGATGTGAAGCTAGTGAACTTGATGCCTACAGAAGGAGGTGATCCTGATAATGATTTTAAAGTGGATAATGTTGGTGTATTGAGATTCCGGGGCAGAATTTGTGTACCGGATAATGTGGAATTAAAAAAGGCAATTTTAGAGGAAAGTCACCGGAGTAGCTTGAGTATCCATCCGGGAGCTACAAAAATGTATCATGACTTGAAGAAGTTATTTTGGTGGTCCGGTATGAAGAGGGACATAGCTCTATTTATGCTTGTTTTATATGTCAGAAGTCAAAGGTGAAACACCAGAAACCGTCGGGGTTAATGCAACCGTTGGAAATTCCGGAATGGAAGTGGAACAGTATTACTATGGATTTTGTTACTAGATTGCCAAATACGGCGAGAGGCTTTGAGGCTATTTGGGTAGTGGTGGATCGACTTACGAAATCTGCTCATTTTATACCAATTAATATCAGTTTCCCGTTGTCAAAGCTGGCGGAGATTTATATCAGAATAATTGTGAAGTTGCATGGTGTTCCGGGGAGTATAGGTTTACTTCGGAGTTTTGGAAGAGTCTGCAGGAAGCTTTGGGTTCTAAATTGAAGTTGAGCTCGGCTTATCATCCACAGACCGATGGTCAGCCAGAGAGGACTATTCAATCGTTGGAAGATTTACTGAGAGCCTGTGTGTTGGAGAAAGGTGGTGTGTGGGATACTCATTTGCCATTGATCGAGTTCACGTATAACAATAGTTACCATTCTAGCATTGGAATGGCACCTTTCGAAGCTTTGTATGGTAGGAGGTGTAGGACGCCTCTGTGTTGGTATGAGACCGGTGAGAATGTGGTGCTTGGACCTGAGATTGTGCAACAAACTACTGAGACAATTTAGATGATCCGCGAGAAGATGAAAACGTCTCAGAGCAGGCAGAAGAGTTATCATGACAATCAGAGGAAAGACTTGGAATTCAGTGAAGGTGACCACGTATTCCTGAGAGTCAACCCAATGACCAGTGTTGGGCGTGCATTGAAATCAAAGAAGTTGGATCCTAAGTTTATTGGACCGTATCAGATCTTGCAAAGAGTGAGCGCAGTTGCATATAGGGTGGCGTTGCCGCCTGAACTTTCGAATTTGCATGACGTGTTTCATGTGCCGCAACTTCGGAAGTATGTATCTAATCCATCTCATGTTATCCAGAGGGATGAGGTGCAGATTAGAGATAATCTTACTGTGGAGGTGATGCAGATAAGGATCGAGGATCGCAAGATAAAACAACTCAGAGGAAAGGAGATTCCTTTGGTGAGAGTAGCTTGGGGAGGAGCTGCTGGAGGAAGTGTGACATGGGAGTTGGAGAGCAGGATGCGAGAGTCGTATCCAGAATTGTTTCCCTCAGGTACATTTTCGAGGACGAAAATAATTTAAGTGGGGGAGAGTTGTAACACCCCAATTTAAATTATTTTATCGTCGTGTTATTTTCTGTTGTTTGGCCTTGTTAAGGGCGTGTGTGGTTGAGCGCGTAGGTGTGTGGTCCTTAGTGGGACGGGTAGATTAGAGGTGTCGGGAATAATTTTGGGGTATGAGTAGTAATAGTATTATTATTATTATTATTATTATTATTATTATTATTATTATTATTATTATTACTATTACTATTATTATTATTATTATTATTATTATTAAAATTATTACTAGTATTATTATAATTATTATGTGAGTAGCATTACTAGTAATATTATTGTTTTTATTAAATTAAAAGTCTGATTTAATTAAATGGATAATGGGCTTGTAGAGAAAAAAAAAGACAGTTTGGTCATTAAGCAGAGATTAGTGAGGGTTAGTGAGTAGGGTTAATCATAATCAGAATTTCAAGAAGAGAAGGGATAGGGAGAGGAAGAACAAGGAAGAACTAGGGCTTTGAAGAATCAATTTTCGCAGGAATTTTCTGAGTAATTTCGAGGTAAGGAGGGAGAATATATTTCAATATTGGTGGTAATAACATGAGAGGGTAGTGGGGAGTCCTTAACCTCGTAGGAATTCGTATGAATCTATGTTGTTTTATGAATCTGTTGTGCATATGTGAATCTGTGATGAAAACTGTGTGAATCGATTGTTGCGATTCTGAATTGGGTGATATTTTGATGTTGTTGCTGCTGTATGAATGTATATGTTACAGAACTGGTTTTTGTGCAGGTTGAGAGAACGAAATCAGACCTAAGACCTGTAATTTTGATTAGTAATGATAGGTGAAAGAAGTAAGATGAAGAATAGGGCCTAAAATTGATGTAGAAACAAGTTTAGGACTGAATTGGAGTGGAAAAGTGAGGATCCCATAGCAGAACATGGACTGGTGTGGAGAAATCCAGTTTGCGTAACAGATCTGGCCGTACGCGTATCAAGTGGGTCAATACGCGTATGGTTGTGGTCAATACGCGTATGGGAGGGCCAAAAGGAGGCTTGGCACGACCCTCTGCCCGTACGCGTAATAGCACGCGTATGGAAGCTTGGGAAATACGCGTAATGAGTGAGGCAGTACACGTATTGGTATAGGGGAAATGGAGCATTACGCGTATGGTTTGGGTGAGCGAGCTGGCAATACGCGTATGGTACAGGGCAATACGCGTATGGCCAGCGAGAGTGCAGAATTTTGCCGTTTCGCGATTTCTTTCCCTTTTTCACGTCCGAAGTGGTTTCTTTTGGTTTGAGAGGTTGGGGATAGATTTCAGAACTTGAGAACTGTAGAATTGGTGATGAGAATAATTAATTTAGTAATTTTAGTGAATTAATTAGGTAATAAGCTAATTGAACGTCGTGGGTGGATTTTCTTGTTGTGATGTGTGTGATGGTGAGCAGGTATCTCACGTGTATCAGGAGGATCGTGAAGATGTATGATTGTTGTCATACATGTATGTTGTATGCATATTTGCTGTCATGCATTCATGGTGTCGGTGGTGATTGATCATTGCTCAGAAGGAGTGTATGTGATTCATCCGAACTCCAATGTGGAGTGTGGTGGAGATAAATCATTGTCAAGTAGGGGTGTATGTGATTTATCTGGGTTCGATTGAATGAACCATGGTGATATTGGTACCACATGCATTGTGTCGATGTTTTGAGTCACATTGCATTATTATGTGTTTGGTGAAATTTGAATGAAATTGACAAGTATGTTGTGATGGTGTGTTTTCTGTTATATGATTGTGTGAGTACTACCTTTAGCATGTATTATACACTGTTATTTATTGAATGTAGTTCTCACCCCTTTTTGTTGTTGTTGCGTCTGTGCTTCTTCGGAAGTACAGATAATCCAGGTACTTGAGTGCGCATGGTGTGCGTGTTGCTTGATCGAGTCTTAGGAGTCGTTCTGATACGTAATACGGGATTTTGGGAGTTTTTCGTCATTTGTTATTCTTTATTGTTTTGTACGTATCATTCTTTATTTGAAACCTTGGTGGACCACTATTTATGTGGAATTTTGGCGTTGTTGGCATATTGCCGTATTTTGAATAAAACAATTATTTCCGCTGCTTATGAATGAAAAGGAGTTTTGTTGTTGGTTTTAATGATGTAGCATCCTACTTTTGGGTTGTAACTCTGATTATTTTCGTTATATTTACTTATTTTAATTAAATGAGAAAGTGGGGTGTTACAAAGCACAGTCTGGATATGGGTCTGCATGGGTCATTTTTGCCAACTTTTGGCTAAGAAGGGGGAGAATGGCTATTTGCTTACTACTGAGAGGTGTATGTGCATTTGTGCTGCTGATCTGCAAAAATGTCTCAATGTCTCAAAGGATGTTCTAAAGTTCTGGGTTCTAACATCTTGGGAAGTTGTATTTTGTGATCAGAGTTAGGAAGCAAGTTGTATTTTGTGATCTGAGTTACATTCTCTATGTATTCGGTATCACAAGGGAATGAAGAGGGTAACTCGAAATTATCTTCTTCGTCTTCCTTGACACTTGCTTCAGGTTTTCCCACTGCATGCAGCATCAAACTGAAGAATGTTTTAGCCAAAATTTGTCAAAAGGGAGAGATTGAAAGCTCCAATGGTTTGACTAAATTTTGGTAAAACATGATGTTGGAAAAGATGTTCCAACATGAAGATTTATGCCCCATACCAAAGATGTCGAATGAAATGTCACAACATGAAGATTCGACATCATGACTGTCACAGCAGGTTTTGTTTTTAAATTTGTTTCAAGAATCAAGGCGCGGTTGCCAGTGGTTCAAGGAAAGAAGATTTGAAGCCCAAGACAGCAGAAGGCTATAAAAGAAGACCAAGACCTAGGGCAGAAGAGAGGGGAGAACGACATAGACTTAGGAATCCTATTTTGTAAAGTAGGGTTTAGGTTTTGAGAGTCGTAGGTTTCTCTTGTAAGTCTCCCTCTGTATCGATTTGATCATTGTGGAAGACATAGGTACTTGTACAGATTCAGAAACACGTAGGTAATGAATCGTGTATTGTTCTTGGATGAAGCTTTTAAGCAAATCCAAGTTAACTTGTTAGTCAAGAATGCTTGACTGAACTTTGTATTGAAAGGGGTGTGAGATGGGTTATTGTGACTATAAATGTTAGATTTTTTTTGTTAGATAACTGTTAGATAATCACAGGTTGTGATTTAGGGAGTGAGATGGGTTTCTCTTATCTAGGATGGAGTTCTTAGATAAAGTTTTCATTGGGTAGTGATAGGTATACTAGAGGTTGTTTACATAAAACTATACTACTGATAGTGGATTCTTCTTTCTGGCTTGGTATGCCCCCAGATTTAGGTGATTTGCACCGAACTGGGTTATCATATTCTGTGTTGTTTATCATTCTGCATTTACAGTTCAGTTTTGATTAACATGTTGTAACAGATGTCGAAAGATCTGTCTTGTTACTGTTACTGATATTTTGAATATCAGTTTGTTGTTTTGTTCTTGTTTTAAAGTTGTGCCGAGAACAATGTTTTGACATGTGTTAGGACATCTGCTATCTGCTATGCCAGAATTTCAGTACGAAACCATACGAACTTGACACCCACAAAACTTCCCAGCTCGCAATTTTACAGAGGCGAACGACATTAGGTTAGGTTAAAAACGAAGCTTTTATAAGAATAAGAACGAAATAGCCGAAAAATAACGAGGCTTTGGTGAAAGCGAACAAAGCTTTAATGGGAAGATGAGCGAAGAAGATGAAAAAACGAAGATTGATTTGGGGAAGATGAACGAAGAAGACGAAGATGAACAGAGGTATTAGGTTAGGTCAAATGAAAATGCATCAGGTTTCAACTTGTTTTAACTTGTGTCATTTTCCACGCTGTCATTCATTTAAAAAAATAAATTTTTAATTCACTTGTACTACCACGTAACTATCTGTTAACGTCAAACACCAATTTTATATGGATGAAAACTTTTGAAAGAACTATTTTTTAAATAAAAAAAATTAGAAGAACTAAAAATGAAAATAACTAGAGGACCAAAAATACATTTGACCTAAAAAATATCTCCTCTCAACCTTACTACATTCATACAAAGCTCCCAGTTCTATTTTTTTTCTGCACTTTTAAAATTTTCATAACTTTTAATCCGTCGAATTCACCGATGATCTAATTGTAAAATACAATTTTTAATAATTTATTTGTGTTTGGATTGGCCAATCTAAAAATATAAAATATTTATTCAATTCTTCAGATTTCTTACACCTTTACATTGTTCAAATTAGGTGTAAAATGTAGATTTAAAGTTTTTTTTTTTTGGTTACATCTCTGCATTGTTCAATCAAAAACTCAATATTTATTCAATCTAAAACTAAATGTAAATACAATGATAATTAAGGATTGAAGTTGAGAAATGCAATGCAAAAATCATATATTAACTACTTTTTTAAAGATGTAACTTGTACCCTAAATTAACATGACCCTTTTAAAAATAAAAATAAAAACTTATGTCCAGATCCTAGAAGGGTACAACTTGAAGAAATAAGTTGATATTAAAAATAGGTCTTTGTAAGTACTTTTTTCTTGAAAAATACTTTATTCAAACTTCAGTATTATCTCTCTTTACTCTTCCTCATCTTTTTAATTTTCTAAGGCCTTGCTGAGCCATTATTTGGATTGTTCCTTCATATGTGCACAGTGCACACTATGTGCTCGAGCAAACACTAGCACAAAAAAATCCTAAGCGAATTCAAAAAGCCCAATGTGCCATTACAAAGAGTTAACTTATTCTTAAATGGAAGTTAAAAAGTAACTTATAAATTGTCTGCCTTTTTCACAAGGACTTCCGGATATATTTACTGAAATTGAGTCTAAAACAACAATTAATACTGCAGCTTAGCGTTGTTCTGACACTCAGATCATGATAGACTTCATGATGAATAACAATAGTAACATGCATTTTGGAGATCCAATGTGAAAAAGTCATGCATATAAATGACAGAATATTAAGGAAACATAATCCAGAATCAGATAGAAGAAACAACAATGCAAGCCAACATACAGAAACAAACAGATGGGTGCAGAACTACTCTAAACCATGTACCCAAATTCCCACTACCCTTCACCTCCATTTCCCAATTTGGAATTTCCATTCTCTCCACATTAGGCTCATATCAAGAATTCCTAATTACAATGCAATCTTCACTAAGAATAGAAGAGTACTACTGAACACACTTACACATCATACTTAGTAATTCCTTTTATTCATATGCATGATCAGGCTCTTCTTCCTCCTCATCATCAAAATCTCCTTCTTCATCAGCAGTGGCATCCTGGTATTGCTGGTATTCAGACACAAGGTCGTTCATGTTGCTCTCTGCTTCAGTGAACTCCATTTCATCCATGCCTTCACCAGTGTACCAATGCAAGAAAGCCTTCCTCCTAAACATAGCAGTAAATTGTTCGCTCACCCTTCTGAACATTTCCTGAATGGAAGTTGAATTGCCAATGAAGGTAGAAGCCATGGAAAGACCTCTAGGAGCAATGTCACAAACACTTGACTTAACATTGTTGGGGATCCACTCAACAAAGTAGGACGAGTTTTTGTTCTGGACATTTATCATTTGTTCATCAACCTCTTTGGTGCTCATTTTACCCCTGAACATGGCAGATGCGGTGAGGTAGCGGCCGTGCCTGGGATCAGCAGCACACATCATGTTTTTGGAATCCCACATTTGCTGGGTGAGCTCTGGAACAGTCAATGCACGGTACTGTTGAGAGCCACGAGAGGTGAGAGGTGCAAAACCAACCATGAAGAAATGCAGACGAGGGAATGGGATGAGATTCACAGCCAGTTTTCGGAGATCAGAGTTGAGTTGACCAGGGAAACGAAGACAGCAAGTCACTCCACTCATAGTTGCTGAGATCAAGTGGTTCAAATCACCAACTGCAACAAATCAAACAATCACACATTTTCAGTAATCACAAACATCAACAACAGAACCAAGTTACCAAACTATTGAAAAATCAGTTGCAATCAAATTTGCTTAAAACATAAATAAAAAGTCAAATTCATTCCCAAAAGACATTTCACAGTCAAACCAGTTAATCAAATCCCATAAATGAATCTTGTGAAAGCAATTTGACTGAAAAGTGCACAATGTAAATAAAAGAAAAATCCATTATTATTCAAGAATCACAATAGCTGAACCAGAAAAAAAAAAGGTGATAAACATATGTACTCAAGTTAATTGATAAATAAATGAATCATCAACACCAAAGTGCCTCAGTCATGTGATGCAATCGAATTCATATCAAGTGATGAACAACTGCAAGTGTTCATTATGAAAAGCTTCAACAATCAGATCAGTCTATTCAAGTCCCTTAACATACTGAATCAGTCTATTCAAGTCCTCAACAATTATCACACACTCAATTCAATCATTCAAATCATAATAGAAAACTAATTTAACTAAATAAATGCAAATTAAGGGACATTTAACTCATTTGACTGAAACAAATGCACAGAGAAAACCATGGTTGCTAGTCAAGAGTTATCATAATTCTACTGATCCAACTCCATCAAACAAAACAAATCAAAGAATCATTAACATGTAAATCTCCTTAGTCATCTACAATATCATCATCATATCTCCTATCTAGTAACAAGCAATGTAAAACAAGTTTAGATCGCCTCAAAAGAGAACAATACTCACAGCTAGGAGTGGTCAATTTGAGAGTCCTGAAGCAGATATCATAAAGAGCTTCATTATCAAGAACCATACACTCATCCGCATTCTCCACCAACTGATGAACTGAGAGAGTAGCATTATAAGGCTCAACAACAGTATCAGACACCTTAGGAGATGGAAACACCGAGAACGTAAGCATCATCCGATCAGGATACTCCTCTCTTATCTTCGATATCAACAGTGTTCCCATTCCAGATCCCGTTCCTCCACCTAACGAATGACACACCTGAAACCCTACCAAAAACCAAAATCAAAATTAGTAACCGAAATTACACAAAAATCATCGATCCGGTTCAATCCAGTTCAGATCATTGATCATTGATCATTGATCATTAATCATTAATCAGTACGGTTCAGTTAAACTACCTTGAAGACAGTCACAATTCTCAGCTTCCTTTCTAACAACATCGAGAACCGAGTCAATAAGCTCAGCGCCTTCAGTATAGTGTCCTTTCGCCCAATTGTTGCCGGCGCCGGACTGACCGAAAACAAAGTTATCAGGACGGAAGATCTGGCCGTAGGGACCAGTACGAACACTGTCCATAGTACCAGGCTCCAAGTCCATGAGGATGGCGCGTGGAACAAACCTTCCACACGATGCTTCGTTATAGTAGACATTCACGCGCTCGAGTTGCAGATCTGAGTTTCCGACGTATCTTCCGGTCGGATCTATGCCGTGCTCGTCGCAAACAACCTCCCAGAACTTTGAACCGATCTGGTTACCGCATTGTCCTCCTTGAACGTGAAGAATTTCCCTCATTTTGTTTGATTTTCCTGTGATTCAAACAGCGAAAAGGTTAATATCAGAAATATTCAACAGTGCAGAGAGAGTAATTGATGAAACCAGATCTAGATGTAGAGAGAGAAAAAGATTAACCTGTGGCGGTGACGAAGATGAGTGAGAGTGAAGAGTGAGAATTTGGGAGCAGGGAAATGCTTGAGCAGGAATTTTATAGCGAGAGAGAGTGAGTTTGGACTAACGTATTGATTCAAGTTTGTTCCCTCGCTTTGAGTTGAGAAGCAATGTGGACCGCTCGATGGAAACCTGCCGACGGTGGAGATTGAAATATTTGATTATTTAAATTTTGAAGTGTTGTTTGGTATTGGTGCAGAGTAATTGTGCTAGGACAGATATACCCTTTGTGGAATGACGAAATAGTCCTTCTTGGGTAATTAATTTTGGAGGGGGCACATGGAGGGGAGGTACGAATAAGAAGAATAATTTGGACGTGGTAACTGCTTGGGTTGTAAAGTCTATGTCCGCGTCAACCAAATCCGTCAGTGAGAGAGACCCATGCTTTGTTTCTTTCCCATTTTTTCTTCTTTATTTGTAAAATTTGAAAGAGATATTATCCCTCTTTGTTAATTATAGTATTCATCTCAAAATAATTTTAAAAAAAATAATAATACTAGTATATGTTTGAGGTTGGCCGCCGGCTTTTATAATTTTTAATATGACAATAATGTATGATATTTTTCAAAAGTTTATATACATTAATGTTTTCTGTAAATAAAATATTATATTTAAAGTATAAGAAAATCAGGGTCGGTCCAATATACCTAAGGCAAAAATTTAAATTAAATATTTTAATATATTAAAAATATTTTTATTTTAGATTAATGAATTTTAGTTTTAGGTTTTTAAAATTTAATCAATTGTATTTAATATTTTATTGTGAATTGATAATAAAATCAACACATCTAAATACTCTGCTAATTATTTTAAAAAATCATTATTGGAAAAATATTACCAAAGTTCTTAAAAAAACTTAAATTTAAAGTATTCTTTTATATAAAAAAATTTAAAAATTTATTATTTATAAGTATGATTTTTAACATGACCGTTTTTAATAGTGTATAAGACATATTACCGGATAGAATTCAAAAAATTTTACGGTTAAGTCATAGTTAAAAAGAGCATAAAAAGTATTGATTATTTTTAAACAATAACAAATAAGAGCTCTTATTTATTGTTCACAATTAAACTTTGATTACTCTAAAAGTTTAAGATGATCTTAATTTTTAAATTAATCAATTATACAACATATATCTTAAATAGTTGTTATTATCATAAATTTTTAATAGATGCTATTATATAATTTGTATAGAAAATAATTTTCAAAATAGTTTTTTTAAAAAGAAGTCAATTAATTAGAACTATATAAATATTTTTTAAAAAGTGAGGCCCTAGGCGGTAGTCTTGATGGCCTGCCCCTAGGGTCGGCCATGAAGAAAACATAAATTATATTTCTTAGTTGAGCGGCTCTTTGATTATATTTGATAGTAATGAACGCTTTAAGTCGCTAATGCATAGGCATGCACATTTTTAGATTAGGTCTCATCGTGATTGGCCTTTACCGCCTTTAGGTCTATGGTTGGTCAAGAATAATTGTCCAAAAATTGTATCCTTGCATAGGGATGTAGAGACTTTTCATAATACTAGGCTATTGTCACATTCAACCGTGGTCCATGTGACAAACTCTTATCTTGCAGAAATGGAAAGGTTTAGAGAGTGGAAGTAAGTAACTTTAGTATTGTTCTTTTTTATTTGTTGCATTAGGTAAAAACAAAATATGTATATTATGTATTTTGTGCAGAGGTAACATGTGGAATAAGATGTTCTAGCATGTGTTCCAATATTTGGTATCAGTTTGCAAACCAAGACTGGTGAGGGAATATGTGTGCGATGATGTTTGATTCCTGGAAGATTTGTTGTTGTATCTTTTGGAAAATGTTATTCAATAAGATTTGCTATAAATATTATATTAATCTATATGTTTGAAGAAGATTTAATTAGACATGGATTAATTTAAAAAAATGGAGTTGGAAGGTTTAATTAGATATGTTTTAAAGATAGATTTGGTTTACTTTTATCCAAGATTTTGCTGAAGATTTAATTAAACAAATATTTCATGAAGAGATTTAACGAGATTTGTTTTAATTATAAGATATGGATTTGCACTTAATAAGAAGATCTTTCATCCAAGATTTAGAAGTGTGGTTCAATTTTTAGCAAGAGATTTAATGTGAATCATTTACTTGAGAAGTTGGAATTGTGATTTATCTCAAGTAAAGATTTTATTTGATTTGTTCAAGATTAAGAATTTTGTCACGAGGACAAATGTCAAACCGAATGTTCCAGCATGTGTGTAACATCTGACTTTTGTTAGCAGACCCTGATTGTTGCTATTCTGAGCAAAATTTATGGATGTTTGCAACGTGAATGGATGTTATCTTTTAGAAATGTGTTTTTTGGATTTGTCCGTTAAAGATTGAATGAGATCAATTCAATTTAATTGGAGATTTAAATTTGAATTTGAATAAAAACAAAAAACAAAAAAAAATTTGGACATTGTTAAGAAACAAATCAAAACAGAATGTCCTATATTTTTGGACGAGATCAAAGTTGCTTATGCCTATTGGAAAAATCCCAGAAAAAGCATTGGTATTTAAGGAGAGTCAAACCTGTCATGAAAGAGTGTGCAAGTCTTGAAGACTTTGTGTGTTAGGGTTTATACTTTCAGTCTTTGTTTTAGTTATTGTTGTGCATCACTCTAGCGCCTAAATTCATCACTTCAAGAAAAGCTGATATTAGCTAGGGCATTGGCTAGGGGTAAAACCCCTCACTAAAAAAACTGAGTTGCTAGGGGTAAAACCCCTCGCAATGCATAAAATTATAATAAAAAAATATAAACTAATGGGATACCCTTCGCAAACAAGGAGGGACAATTTTTTGAATTTTGAAACTTGCACTTGGTAGGGGTCAGCGCCTAAAAAGGCTGGTAATGCTAACAAATTGCGAGGGGTCAGCCCCTCACTAATTCTAGATATACATTTTGCGAGGGGCATCCCCTCACCATAATAAATACTTTAGTCCAATCAACCTGAAAAGCATTTATTCCTACTGCTACGTGACAGAAGAGAGATTGTCACAAGTTATCATTGGCTAGGGGCAGCCCCTCACTAATTATACCCATTAAATGCTGAAAATCTTTCTCATTCAATACAAATTTTTCTTTCCATCTTCCTCTACTGTTGTTCCATCTTCTTCCCCTTCTTCACCATTCTTCTTTCACCTTCCTTCTACCCTCATACGTTTCAATATTTTCTATACAAAGGTATTTTTTTTTCTTTCAAATATTTTGTTATATTATAACTATTTTGTAATTAATTTTTTTTTATTTGCTGTGTTGCTGCATGTATACAAATGGTGATTTAAAGGTCTTAAATTTTAGTTTATAAGGAGCTTCAAGTTGAAAGGAGCATCAATAGGTACACATTTATTTTTTTTCTCAAAATTAGGTGTAGTTGATATTTATATATGTTGATTTTGGTGTTGACTAATAGCATGTTTGGATCTGCGTCCAAAACATTTCCACCGTGAAAAAAGAAGCTACAAATTGTAGCTTTTGCCTTCAGACGTGCGTCTAGTGCATTTCCACCATGGAAACAAACATACCCTAAGTGTGATTTTGGTGTTGATTTTGTTGATATTGATATTTATTTTTTTTATTCTATTTTAGTTTATATTATTAAAAAAAACATATTATATATTAAATATTTTAGAGAAAATAATACTATGTATTTAATATTATTTAAAAAAATAGATTATATATTAAATAATGTTTGAAATAGATTATATATTAAATATATTTATAAATCAGATTTTAAAAACAGATTTATAAAATAAATTATAAAACAGGTTTATAAACTAAATTATAAAATAAATTTATTAAAATATTTGTAAAACAGATTTTAAAAATCGGATAATATATTAAATATTATTTTAAAAACAGGTTTTAGTAATATATTTATAAAAAATATTGTTTAAAAAATAGATTATATATTAAACTTATTATTAAAAATAGTATTTGTTTAAAAAACAGAATATTTTTATATTAGAAAACAGAATATTTTTATATTAAAAAACAAAATATTTTTATATTAATAAATGGTTAAAAAGCTGATTGTATATATTAAATATTTTTATAAAAGAGTATTTATATAATTAATTTTGAAAACATATTATATATTTTTTTTTATAAAAGAATTGATTATATATTAATATACACTTTTTAAATGTTAAATCATAAAAATATACAATTTGAAATATATTTAAGTAATATGAACTTTTTATAATTAGTTTATAATTTGTAATATATACACTTATTATTTAGAAAGTATACATTTTTATTTAGAAATTATATATTTATTTATTATATAATTATATTATTCTAATTATAATAATATAATTATAAATTTTAATAAAAATTTATTATATAATTATATTATTCTAATTATAATAATATAATTAAAATAACATAATTATAAATTTTAAAAATAATACTATAATCATTAGCTAAACCCCTCACAAATTTCAAAACGTAAGACAATTTGCTAGGGGCTTTACCTCTCGCAAAATTCTGACACACATAGCTAGGGGTTTTACCCCTCACTAAATGTATAACGCAGGTACTTTAGATAGGGGTTTATCCCCTAGCAAATGATATGACATGTTTGTGCCATTCTGTGGCACTAGTCTGTGTCTATGCCTGCATCGTAGCAGGCTGAATTTTTTTCATGACATTTTGCGAGGGGCTTATCCCGTAGCCATATTTGCGAGGGGTTTAATCCCTAGCCAATAATTTGTGATGTCCTGATTAGCTAGGGGTCATATCCCCTCGCAAATTGATGTTTTGTGATGGATTTTTTTGGCTTAGTGAGGGGTTAAACCCCTAGCTAAATGCAGTTTTTCTTGTAGTGCATATCTTAAGGCATAGAGTTTGGTTTATTGATTGAGTTGTAATACTTTGTTCCTAGATATCAATTCTATAAGATTGAGAACAAAGTATTTGTGTGGTACGGTTGTTTCATCTTTTCGATCACATTGGAATATGTCTAAACATTTGGGCGATTGTTTGAGTGAAAGTGATGGGGTTCTCATTTTTAGGGGGGGTGTATAATGAAGCTTCGCATGTAGTATTAGGAAAGTGTCCTTGAACTGTGATAATTCAGAGTAAGCCTATTTTCCCTTCTGAATATTGAGAGTGAAATAGTTCTATATGGAGTCCTAAATAGAAAGTCACTAGGATTATGAAGAAGTATTGAACAACATGTGGTTGTTATTCATATAAGACTAACCGTACTAATTCAAAGTAGTGAATTTCCTTTCTTATGTAGAGCACCCTCTATACGTATGTGTGGTTTCACTGAACTGTGTTACTGTTTACCTGAGATTTTTTTACTAAGGGGAAAATAAAATCAATGTTTGCTTATGGTGAAATACTAAGTGTATAAAATATGGCTCGATAGTGATGGCACAACGACCAGATGGTCCCATACGGCATCTTGAGATGTTAGTTTGGGAAACCTCAAGGGGACACCTTGAAGAACAAGATGAAAGATTCTCAGAAGTATACCTAAGAGGCTATTTCGACACCAAGTCGAGAGAATGACTCCCCGAAAGACTTTGGATACTTAGAAGATTGAGGAAACCAGAGATGAAGAGGGCTTTATACACTCAGTATTTTTCTTCATCGAGGGAGTAGTTAATAACCTCTAAACAGTTAGAGAACATGGGATAATGGCTTCAATTGTTTTTCAAAGCCATAACAATGTGGCAGAACGTGGAGTGAAGAGTTGCATGCATTCAAGTCATGTGTCGCTGCTTGTAGAGTTAGAACTGTTGAAGACAGTTATTCCTAGGTAGTATGTATAGCAGACTCATATGTGTAGCAACAGGTTCGTAAGTTTCACATAAAGTTCTCTATGAACTGGAGTACCAAAGCTAGAGAAAGAAACAGTTTGTAAGGAATTATGTGAGTATGTGTTTCTCTTTATTTTTGTACTTTTATGTTTACTTAATTGAAACACATTTACTTTTCTTGTCATTTATTGCATTCTCTTTTAATGTTATTTATTTCAGGTTCTTTTTTACTTCAATTAGAGTGTCATTTTCTTTGAAGTCTGTTCTCAGGGTCTGGAATCAGACAATTTTTGTTACGTCTTATACGTACGTCACAAACATATTTTTCCCACAAAATTGATCCCAAGATTTTTCGAGTTAATCTCAAAGACTTTCAAACTCATGATTGTTTGCTAAAAACACATGCGAACAAATTGGCACGCCCAGTGGGACACACGTGTTTTTTGTGAAAAAATCAATTTTTTGGGAAAAACTGTCGGTTTACTCCTTTGTTTTCATTTTTAATGTCCATTAATGATGCGTTTGAGGAGTGGGAAATTTTTTTAACAACCACGGTCACACTCGTTTGATGAGTGGTAAGATTTTAACACCCATGGCTAACCCAAAGAACACGTCTTGAGGTCGTAATGACCCTCCAGACCCATAACTGATCGCCACAACCGCAAACACGACAAGGACAGTGAATACCATCGGAGTTTTATGCCCTATTCTAGAACTGGTTTTAGCCCCAGTGTCGATACCATAGGTGGTGGTTGTGAAGTTAAGCTTATCTATGTTAAACATTGTTTTGATGAAGACAAATCTCTTAGTGACAAAAAGGCAAAGATGATCTTCAAGATAAAAGCATTGTAATTAAGACTTTGGATTCAAGCAATTGACATTTCATAAAGGTATAATGACAATTCTTATCAAATACTAAAGTCTTTACTTTGCTTTATTTTTGCTAAGTGTTGAAATGTTACTTGATACGCGTGTACCCGTTATAAGGGTAACTTTAAATGATTTATTGTCGAAAGGCCTGGGTAGCTTCAGGGCATGAGGGCGGAGCTCAGGTCGCGTTTACGGCCTGAGTTCGCGGCGTGAACTTCCCATCGCGGGCTGGGTGTTCTGCCTGTCATGGTACTTGGACGACGGCGGGCTCGGTCGAGGGACCGTTGTCGGACATGTGTTTTGCTCGTTCCTGAGCGAAAGCCTGCATTGATTTGTTTGGTATGCAGCGCTTGTACCTGGGCACGCATTTGCGGTCAGTATGTTATGCTTGTCGTGTCAATGAAGCATGCCGACAGTTAAGGCCTTAGCTATAATATTGGTTTATCTTTTCGGCGTTCCATGGTCGAACAAGTTCTTCCCCGTTAAGCTGTTCTAGGTAATAGGCCTCATTCTCTGTTTTCGCTCGAACACGATAGGGCCTTTCTCAGTTAGCAGGGAGTTTGCCTTCTCGAGAATCTTTGTGATTCCTCCTTAGGACGAGACTGCCTACTTGGAATTCTCGTCGTATAACTTTGGCGTTGTGCCTAATTGCGATTTTTTGTTTTAGTAAGGCCTCGTGGAGGACTGCTAATGACCAGGTCTCTTCGACGAGATCGAGCTCCTCCCTTATTACCTTGCTATTTCTCTCCTCGTCCAAGGGGGATTCAGTCCGCCTAGAGGGCACGTGATTCTCAATGGGGATTACTGCCTCTATTCCGTACGCTAGACAGAAAAGGGTTTCCCCCGGTCGAAGAGTGGGGCGTAGTACGGTAGGCCCAGAGTACGCTATGCAGCTCCTCGACCCATTGTTTCTTCATTTCGTCCAGCCTTCGTTTGAGGCCTCGTAGGATCACCCTATTTGCTGCTTCGGCTTGCTCGTTAGTCTGGGGATGCTCGAAAGACACGAAGTGCTGCTTGGTTCCCAGTTGGGCGACGAACTCCTGGAATTTTTTATCTGTGAACTGTGTCCCGTTGTCGATGACGATTGCTTGGGGAATGCCGAAGCGAGCAAGGATGTTCTGCTTGTAGAAGCGGAGTATGTTGTGGGCCGTTATTTTGGCCAGAGCCTCTGCCTCTATCCATTTAGTAAAGTAATCAACGCCCACTACCAGGTACTTGTTCTGATTTGACCCTACGACGAATAGTCCTAGGATATCCAGGCCTCACCATGTGAAGGGCCACGAGGAGGACATTGCTTTGAGCTCGTTGGGCAGTGCCAAGTGCATGTCCCCGTGTCGTTGGCATTTGGCACATTTCTTCACATATTCCCTTACGTCATGTTGCATGGTTGACTAGTAATATCCTGCTCATAGGGCCTTCCTGGCGAGGGATCTCCCTCCGAGGTGCTAGGCGTTGAACCCCTCATGGATCTCACGTAGGACGTGGGTAACCATCTCTTCCTTGAAACATTTGAGGAGAGGGATGGAGAACCCTCGCCTGTAGAGCTTATTCTCGACCAGGACGTAGGAGCAGGCTCTGCGCCTGACTACGCTGGCTTCCTTGGGGTCGAACGGTAGTTCGTCCTTGGCGAGGTAGTTGTAAACTGGAGTCATCCAGCAGTTGCTATCGTCAATGACGTGCACGTTGTGAGTCGTGGAAGTTTTCTCGATGCTGGGTCGAGGAAGTACTTCCTGGATGACAGATTTGTTTCCATCCTTCTTCTTCGTGCTCGCCAGTTTTGGCAAGATATCTGCTCGAACATTATGTTTGCGGGGAACATGTTTTACCTCTACCGATGCGAACTTTGTCATCTTTTCCTTGACCAAGGTCAAGTATTCAGAGAGGTTATCGTTCTTAGCCTGATATTCCCCCCGAACCTGGAGGGCCACGAGTTGAGAATCGGTGCATATGATGTCTTCCTCGGCTCCTAGATCTTCGGCGAGGCGTAGACCAGCGAGGAAGGCTTCATATTCAGCCTGATTGTTGGAAGTCGGGGAAAGATAAGGTAAGCGAGACCTCGACGAGGATTCTTTCCTCATTTTCCAAGATGATACCTGCCCCGCTTCTCCCTACGCCAAACTCGAAGAAGTCCATCCAATCCCTCAACGGGATTCTCACTTTGCTATCCCGTTTTGTGGCGAAATCTGCTCAGCACGCGCTCCCCTTTTTCAAACTCCTCCGCAAGGAGGCAGCTTTCGAGTGGATGGAGGAATACGACCAAGCCCTCCTCCACCTAAAGCGAGCATTATCAGAGCCGCATATCCTCTCCTGGCCAATTAACGGTGAAACCCTGTATCTCTATCTCACCGTCGCAACCGAGGCCGTCAGCGCCGCCCTTATTCGTGAAACGCCCGATGGGCAAAAACCCATATACTTCACGAGCAAAGCGCTGCAGGGACCGGAACTAAGATACCAGCAGATAGAGAAAGTGTCCCTGGCCCTTATCAACGTTGCGAGGAGACTGAGGCACTACTTTTTGGCCCACACAATCGTGGTACGCACGGACCAACCCATGAAGCAACTGTTAGGCCGACTAAACATGGCCGGCAGAATGCTTAAGTGGTCGATGGAACTGTCCGAGTTCAACATCTAGTATAAGAGTAGAAAATCCCTCAAAGCGCTTGCCGACTTTGTCGCAGAGATGATATTGCCCGATTCCCCCACTTGTGGGGCTCGCAAATGGACAATCTTCGTTGACGGAGCATCCAGCTTCGATTCTTCATTCTGTTAGATAGAAGCCGAGGAACTTGCCCGCTCGTACCCCCAACGTTCACTTCTCCGGGTTGAAGCGCATTATGTACTTCCTGGCCTGCTCGAAGACTTTCCTCAAATGGATCGTGTGATCGGATTCCTCATGGGACTTCACGATCATGTCGTCTATATAGACTTCGAGCATATCCCCGATTTCTCCTCGGAAGACCTTGTTCATCATTCTTTGGTAGTTAGCGCCAGCTTTTTCCAAGCCGAAAGGCATTACGTTGTAGTAATAATTGCCCGATTCGGTCATGAAAGCTGTGTACCTTTTGTCGCTTTTTGCCACGGGTATTTGGTTATAGCCCGGATATGTGTCCATGAAAGATAATAATTTAAAAACAACAGAATTATCAACTAATTTGTCTATGTTGGGGAGGGGATATGCATCTTTAGGACATACCCTATTGAAATCGATATAATCAACACACATGCACCATTTTTCATTTGATTTTTTAACGAGTACAACATTGGATAGCCAAGTAGTGTACTTGGCCTCCAAAATAAAATTCGCCTCTAAAAGGACTTTTACAGCTTGTTCGGCAGCCTCCGTTTTCTCCGGAGACTGCTTTCTCCTACGTTGAGCTACTGCCCTAGCGGCGGGGTCGATGGTGAGCTGGTGGCAGGCCACGTTAGGATCTAGGTCGGGCATTTCCTCGACGCTACAAGCGAACAAACCTGCATTTTCCCGGAGACACGCTTTGAGTTGTTTCCTTGCTAGGTCAGGGAGCCTAGTCCCGATCTTCACTCCTCGCTGGGGGTCATCACCGAGCAGGACAAGTTCAAACTCGCCATTCGGAATTGGGCACAACAAATAGAAGGTCTCGCCGCTACTGGTTGAAGTTGAAGGGTTGGTCGAACATGGTTCGATCTCCCTCCCCTTCCTTTTCTGCTCCCTCTGGAAGCCCTCGAAGAAGCGGCTGTCAAGGTCAATAGAGTCGATGCGGGGTAGCGGCTTTGCCTCTTCGGAGTTATTGGGCAGGGCAGGCTTGCTGGAAGTCTTTGGATTGGCGGCCATAGTGTTCAGCCCTTTGGAGGCTGCCTCGAAACATCTCCTCACTGCTTTGATGTCTCCATGCAGTGTGGCGACGAAACCCTTAAAAGTGTAGTACTTCATCTTCAGGTGCATGGTTGAGGGCACGACCACCAATTCGGCCAGAGCTGGCCACCCGAAGATGCACTAGTAGATGGACGGGAAGTCGATGACCAAGAACTGGACTTTGATAGACCTGGCCGTCTCTGCAGACCCTAGGGTGGGAATAGGCCAGACCAGTCTACAGGGGCCTATAGCCTAACCTACTTAAGGATAGATCAGGGCAGGCTTTTTTAATAAAAAGGTGAGGCTTAGGCTTTTTTAAAAGCCTATTTAATTAAATAGGTCAGGCTTAGGCTATTAAAAAAGCCTATGAAGCCTTATAGGTCGGCCTATATTTTCATATATATTAAAAATATGCTAAATAAGTTGTCCTATATATGCATATATATTAGAAAAAAACGATACATATATTGACCTATATATGCATATATATTAGAACAAAGGCTAAATAGGTCGTCCTATATATGTATATATAGGTCAGCCTATAAAGCTTCTTAAGTAATATGGAATAATTGAGAACCATAATGAGAATAAGGCTTGTAAATAGGCTTTCAGGTCAGGCCAGACTTTTAAAAAGGCTAGGCCAGGCCAAAAAAGAGAGCCTACAATATGCCATAGGCCAGGCTCAAGCCTTTTAAGTTTATCGTAGGCCAGACCTAGGCCTTATAAAGCCTAGCCTAGCCTAGCCTATTTCCACCCCTAGCAGACCCGAAAGTCATGATTAGTTCCACGTACCCCCAAGGCTTTGTGACCGACCCGTTAAACCCTTGTAGGTCAGAACCTACGTAGGCCGTCAGGTATATCTCATCCAACTGGAGGGTGGAGAACAGCTGAGAATACATGATGTCGACCGAGCTGCCTTGATTGACCAGGATTCGACGAACGTCAAAGTTAGCCATTTGACCTCTCACGAGCAGAGGGATGCTGGAGTTAGGAGCCCCGCTGAGGAGTTCCTCACGGTAGAAGGTGATGGGGACAAACTCTCCCCGGACTTTGTCGAGCGTGGTACTCCGGTTCGAGCTCGTGTTGAGAAGATGTTCGAACTTCCTTTTAACGGAGCCCACAATAACCTTGTTGAAGCCCCCTCTGGAGATGACCATAGCAAAGAGGAAGGTTTCCTATGGGCTGTGCGCAGCGGGGGAACATTGAGCCCCTCGGGGATGTGAGATGATCATGGCGACCTAAAGGCTTGTCTTTTCCGAGGAAGGCACCTCTTCCTCGACCTTCTTAGACTCCTGGGGCGTCCTGCCGTGGAGCATCCTTCTTCTTGGTGAACTGTTTCAGGTATCCGTCCCTGATTAGTATCTCAATGACATCCTTTAGGTGGATGAAGTTGTCAGTCATATGGCTGTGGCTCTTGTGGAACTGACAATACTTCGAGTTGTCAGTATTCGGCTTGGCCGATATCTATTTAGGGAATCAGACCCTTGCTTGTCGAAACTCCGAGTTGGCATATTCAGAGAGGATCTTCTCCCTGGAGACGGCCAGAGGAGTGTATTCGTGGAAGCGGTCGGAGGGCCCTTTGTTGTCCTGGGACTCCCGGGGGTGGTCTTCACGTCTTCTATCTCCCCGAAAGGATGTCGAGGGGTCATCGTGCTTGGAGGACCTGGCACTCTCTTGGTGCCTTGAGTCCTAGGCGGAACTAGCAGCTTCTTTCTCCTCGTACTGGATCTATGCTTGTGCCTTGAGGAGGAAGGCGTCAAGCGTCGTCGGGGTTTCAATGCCAACTGCTTTGGAAAATTCTGTGCGGGGACGAAGTCTACGCTCGAGCAAGAACTTCTTCATATCATCGGTCGTTAAGACCTGGACTACTTCTTTATTGAACCTTTCGATATAGGCTCGAAGAGGCTCGTCTTTCCCTTGAATTATGGCCTCAAGGGAGGCTTCGATTTTTGGGTGACGATGGGAGGCCGTGAAGTATCTGGAGAACATTTTCCCCAACTGTTTCCATGATGTGATGGATTCATCGGGGAGCTTCTTGTGCCAAGTCATTGCTCCCTTCCTCAGAGTGGTAGGGAACAATCTATATTTGATGGTGCCCCGGTGTAAGCTGCTAATTTCGACGCCTAGATTGTATTCAGAAAGTAAGTTTTGAAAAATTACCAAAATATTTCGACAGAAGATTGTTTCTGAAGAAGGCTAGTCGAAGATCAATATTAATTGGAGAAGCAGATTTGGAGATTTTTCTAAGTAGTAGAAATGTTTCGACGAATTGGTGATGAGGCTGCTTTCGACGAACATTTTGAAATTAGAATTTAGGAGGGAGTTCCGTTTTGAAAAAAGACGCGTGGAATACATCTACTTGACGAATGCATGCAGATTTCCATTTGTCACCATTAGGAGAAATAGTTGTTGGTGACAGTTATTTCGATTGTATATAAATAGGGAGTCATAGTGATTAGATTTCGGTGTGTTCAAAATTTGTACAAGTCACTCAAGAAATACTCAAAGTAACCGTGTGAGAGAAAAGAGTAGTTACTGAGAAAATGTACGTTTGAAAAACACCAGTTTTTATTCCTTGCATTTTAATGAAATCTTAAGTTATTCATTTACAATTCATTTTCATTCCTGCACTTTTAGTCTTGCAATTTACTTACATTTCGCCATTTCTTTCAAGAACCAAAGTTTTTATTTTAGTCGAAAGTACTAGTTGATGTGAACAATGATGAATTCAATAAACAAAAGGTTTTGTAACACAAATTGTCAAGATTGTTAAAGCACATTGTCCTAGGATTTGTTTGATCGGTCCTGTAAGCAAACTAATTTTTTTCATAAATTAGGAGATCAGTGGTTGTTTGCAAATTTTCCAAGCAAAAAAATTGGCACGCCCAGTGGGACCTTATGCTATTAACATTTGAAAACCTTTATTTTACACTTTACTCGTACGAAATTTTCTTCGTTTTTGTTGCATGAGACTAAAAAGTGGTAAGATAGCCATAAATAACGAAGAAAGACCTAGAAGGAGACGAGTACGCAGAATGGCGAATCCAAATCCGCCTAACAACTAGAATCCTACGAATAATGAAGTACCACCCCCTAATTCTTCGACTGGGGGCAATACGGCCTCAATATCAGTATCAGAGGATATGCCATCAACAGCGGGTTCGACACATACGCATTCAATTCCCCATAGTGCGCCTAGTTTTTCAACTATGGGACCCCAAATGCCTCAAATGACTCATCCCCCTTCAGGGAGCATGTACAGACCCTTTATATCTGGTTTTTCGATGCCTCTAAATCGAGAACAACCATATGGAATGTCAACTTCAGTAATGGCAAGTTTACAAAATGCGCCATCAGCATTTACGGATCCAACAATGAACATAACTTCGCCTTTGCAAGGGTTCGGTTCTGGTGTGAACCATATGGGTAGAATTAGCCATCCTTTAGGAGGGGGATACCAAACTTATATGCCGAACATTACCAATAATTCTGCATAAGTGATTAGGCAACAAATAGATGAGAGTAACCATGATATGGTCCAGATGTTAGCCCAACAGATTGGGGTTATATTTAACCCTTTGATCCAAAACACGATGCAAACAAATCAACAATTGGCAGCACAGATGACGCGTATTGCTGATTTCTTTGGTGTCCCCCAACCTCCCCCAAGGGATAAGGTAGTTGAAAACCCAAGGGTAGTTGTCGAAGAAGAACCTACCATAAATCAAAGGCCACCAAACATCCCTCAGGAGGAAGTTTTGAACCAAGGAGGGGCAGTCGAACCACCTGGAGTCAAAATTCCCGTCCAACAAGAACCAAGGGTGTTGCTAGTAAACCGAAACCAAAATGCTGACAATATTATACAACAAATGTGTTGTAATGATATCCTGATAGAGAATAATTTGGCTGCCATGGTCGAAATAATTATGGCACGAAATGATATGAATGTGGGATTACAAAGGCCCAGTTATACCTCCCCTTTGTCAGAATATATTTTGCAGCAAGAATTACCCCATAGATGGAAAGTTCCCAAGTTCACAAAATTTTCGGGGGATACCAGTGAATCGACGGTCGAACTTGTGGCGCGATACTTAATTAAAGCAGGCGAAATAGCGCACAATGAGAATTTGAGAGTAAAATATTTCCCTAGTTCCCTAATGAAGAATGCTTTTACTTGGTTCACTATATTGCCTGCGAATTCGATACATACCTGGACCCAGTTGGAGAGATTATTCCATGAACAATTCTACATGGGATAGACGAAGATAAGTCTGAAAGAATTGGCTAGTGTCAAGAGAAAATTCTCAGAGCCAATTGACGATTATTTGAATAGGTTTAGGTTGCTCAAGGCAAGGTGTTTCACACAAGTGCCTGAACATGAGTTAGTCGAAATGGCCGCCGGTGGCCTTGACTATTCAATCACAAAGAAATTATATACCCAGTACTTGAGAGACATGGCCCAATTGGCTGATAGGGTTAGACAGGTCAAAAGACTAAAAGCCGAAAAAGCAAGGGCTAATAAAAATAATAAAGAAAGGGTAGCATGCGTCAGAGTTGGTGAGGATGATGACGAAGATGGATCATCAAATTATGACGAACAAGAGGTTGATTTAGCAGAACTAAAACAGGGGCCACCATATGCATGTAAACTCTTAACCCCGTCGAATGGGAAAACCCCAGTCGAATCGGAAAAGAACGACAAGTTCCCCCAAAGAAATTATACGTTCGACGTCACAAAGTGTGACGAAATATTTGATTTGTTAGTTAAAGATGGCCAAATGATAGTGCCTCCTGGTACTAAAGTGCCTCCTTTAGAACAGCAGAAAAGAGAGGTTTTTGCAAGTACCATAATTTTTTGGGTCATAAAACGTCTCAATGTTTCCTTTTCAGGGATCTCGTGCAGAATGCAATCAGAGATGGAAGACTCAAATTCGGCGATAAGTCGAAATCCCAGGCAAAGGTAGATTCAAACTCTTTGAAAGTGGTGGAGGTACACTATGCTGAGCCATCCACAGTGAACATGGTCGAGGTTGCTGAAGGCTTCGACGACAATGTGAGCATGATGGAGGCTACTGATGGCTTCAACAACGACGTGAATATGGTGGAGATTGCTGAGGATCTCGTCAATAAAGGTGACATGGTCGAAGTTACATCTGACTTCGTGAACCAGGCTGTGACGGCTAGGGTTAATGAAGACCTTGACGCAAAAATCATTGAGAACTATATTGCTAAGGCCATCGAGGGCGTCAACAACGAAACTACTGACGGTTTCGTCCAAACCAACAACGAAACTACTGACGGTTTCGTCCAAATCAACAACGAAACTACTGATGGTTTCGTCCAAATCAACAATGAGACCACTGATGGTTTCGCCCCAACTAACAAAGGAACTACTGAGGGTTCTTACAAATAGGCTGCTGTTGGTATTGTAACACCCTTTTTTTTCCGAATAAACACGGCATCATACACAAAATATCAGAGTAATAATCACCTCAAAGGGTGCACGTTTCTCAATAAACTCAAAATAACACAATTGCCCTATACACCAAGGGACTTCCATCAAATTTAAATTAAAAGCCTTCACATGGCAGCGGAATTCAAAACTTCCAATTAAAACGGTTTTCAACAACGTCATAGTAATTCAAATAAAACCACATCATCAAATAACACCAAAATGAAGAAACAACATAGTTCGACTCAAAGGACCCCCACCCGATGTTACACTATCAGAGCAAGACCCTCTAAATCGACCAAAGCAAATAAACTTCAAGTCCTCGAAAACGTCCACGGCTAAACCTGATCACCTGCACGTTACCCGCGTGGAGGCAACATTCAAACAGGCAGGGTGAGTAATCACAATTCAATAAAAACCATATAAAGAAAAGACATCAATATGCAACCGTTGTTTTCATCACATACTACAGCTTCTCACCTTAAACATCATATAAAACATCACATCAAACATCACATCACTAATATCACTCATATACAATTATGCAATGTCACCAAGGATGATATGCAACATCATAGAATGCATGTGGTACCAAATCGTCATAATAATGGACACTAGGCCATCAACCCTCCACAAGGGAGCACGTCACAAAATACTCCAATCCGCACAATGGGATTGAAGCCACCACTAGACCAAAGTCCTAAATCGTCAATAGACCGAAGTCTAAATGCTATGAATGCATGATGCACAACGTCATAATCATCATCATCAACAAAAGTTATTAAGTGCATCATCATTCATCAAATATCATGTTATCCACATCGTTATTTAATCATCAAAACATCATGAATCGTCATCTCATAATCGTCAATGTACTCATGGTACTTCACATCATCATTTTGTCATTAAACATCACATACAAACATCTAATAAGCATTAATAACGTCGCATCATCATATAATCATCAAAACATCATTTTCATCACATATAACACGTCAACACATAGCAGAAATTCACCGCAACATCACAACATCAATATAACACAAGGCAGATATTTTTCATGAATTTTAATTCAATAAAAATAATATTTTCGGTTCCAGGTCACGCTAAGCGCTCCCCACCCGCGCTAAGCACACTACTCACTGCCTCGAAGAGGCGAAATTCCTTCAGACCGCGCTAAGCGGGCTCTGCGATTTCTGCAGAAAAACCCTGCAATAACAGCACTTCCCCATCTGCGATTCCACACTCCAAAACCCAGATTTTTCCTCAAATCATCACAGATTATGTTATTATAACCTATAACTATCATGTATACATCAATAACAATAATCATCCCATAGTAAACCATCACAATTCATCATCACTAACCTCAATTCTTAGGTTTTCCCACAAAACCCCAATTACCCACAACAACTAATCTTTACATCACAAATATTGTAAAGCGATACTCCCCATACCTTAGAGTTTTGCTTCTTTCGATCTTTTCTCGAAGTTTCGCCGGAAATCTTCTATGCCCTAGCCTCCCTCTCACTTGTTCTTCAGAGCACCCTTTCCTCTTCCTCAAGAAAAATACGAATAATGAGTTCCTTTCACTATTCTTTCTTAAAATACCCCTAAATGTGCTCTTCCTATCTTACCCCCACTAATTCTCCTCAAATGTCCACTCTGCCCTTAATTCCTCTAATATTATTTAATTTAAATAATAATACATCATATTCCATAACATGTGCTATTATTTAATTAAATAACCCAAAACCTCATAAAATCACCGACATCCACACAAATCACCAAAATTCACGAATATAATATTTAAATAAATTAATTAAATATTCTTACAAAATTTGGGGCGTTACAGGTATTCTCCGAAGGACCATGGAGGATCCAAAAGGCAAAGCTGTCGGATTCGTCAGCCCACAGGTTACCAGGAGTCCACTCCCAAAGGTGCTAACGAAGAAGATCTCCGAGGACTTCAATCGAATGAAGAAGGAACATGTGGTCAATGAAGGCCTCAGTTTAAAGCTGAATAAATTAAGCATGGACATAGAGACACCTGCCAATGTAAACATGGTCGAAGTGGCTCAGAACATGTCAATGCAAGTCAAAGAAGAACATCGACGTGAGGAGTACCATAAACTGGCGTATCCCAAGGAGGAAGAGAATCTGGCAGATTTTATACATAGATGCCAGAGGAAAAGATCTGAGGTAATGCTTTGCCCTCGTTGCAGTGCCGTCTTTGATAAAAAGGCTGCACAAAACTTAGAGGGAGTGGAGAGAGCAAAAAGAAGAGGAAATTGGAGACCTTCTGGAGAAAGATTCGATCCCAAAAGAGGGGATCAAAACAGGGAGAAATTAGGGGGAAGATACCCAAATACATTCAAACCTACAAATAAAGCTCCAGATGACAGGTGGGTGAACCCAATCCTACAAGCCGAAAGACAAGGAAAATGGAAGGATTTCGAAGTGCAGCGAGGGTCTTCCATATCATACAGGAAGGACTTCCAAAAATCGAAAAAGGTGACTTACCCTTCTGAGAATTATAAGGGCAAGAATCCTATGACGAAGTCACAATGGAAGAGGTACCAACGTCGAAAGAAGGCTGAGAAGGAGGCTGCAGGGAAAGACAAGCCAGAAACCAGCAGCAATGTTCAGACTTCGACTCAGATGGAAGAAGTGAAGGTTGAGAAGCCACCTATTGCTCCAATACAAGCACCGTCAAAGGAGGAAGTAACCAAGGATGATGAAATGACAGACGATTTTAACTCAGAGTCAGAGGCATCATTCGACGTAACATGTAACATCGTTTCAGTGTTCCCTAGGGAGTATAATCAAATAATGGAAGTCGAAGAGGAAGAGGAAGCTTTGGAGGTCGAAACGGCCAGACACAGGCCCGTTTGCTACTATATCATGAACAATGGATGCGTTGAAGAACAGAACGCATTTTTGGAAAGGCCAGATGACTCAATGAGGAACCACTTGAAACCCCTATTTATAAAAGGAAAAGTGGGTAAAATAGGGGTGAATAAAATTTTGGTCGATGGAGGAGCGGCTGTCAACTTGATGCCGCATTATATGCTTAAGAAAATTGGAAAAGATGATTCCGACACTAAACCTCATAACATGGTGCTGTCGAATTATAAAGGGAAAGTAGGAACCACTATGGGTGTAATACAGGTATATTTAACTGTCGAAACCATCACGAGGCCGACAATGTTTATGATGATTGTGTCGAAAGCAAATTATAACCTTCTCTTAGGTAGGGAGTGGATACACGACAAATGTGTCGTCCCTTCGTCAATGCATCAACGAATAACAATTTGGAGCGCATACGGGATTGTCAAAAATATAGAGGCTGACCAGAGTTATTTTCTGGTTGAAGTAAACCAGGTGGATAGGCGAAGTTTTGACAGGAATCTAGCTCACATAGCTCCTTGTAGCCCAGCCACCTTCGACATGACGCCAACAGGCAATGCTTTTTGCTCATTATACCTTCATCCCACCCACGGGTTTCAGTGGGATAGAGAGGTAGTTGGAGAAGAAGACTACATTTTTGGAACCATACACATCCAGCCAACTGGCTGGGGCAGTGAATTCAGTGACAATGAGTGAGTCACTAGTTCTCAAAAAGATCACGGCTTATATAGCCGAGAATAAACTCAAAGCGGCCTTAGAGGCCGAAGTAAAGTATATGGCTGTCGAAGCCTACTAAATCAAAGCAGACCAACAAGGTATTGTAAAGGATTCTAATACGGATCCTCCAGATAAAGATCTATGAGAATTGTAAAACCAGAGGCTTGACGCAATTTATGACGATGAGCCATTGGGCTTCGGAAAGGATCCTTTAGCAGCAAACATCAAGATGATGACACAGGATCCACTCGAAGAAATCGACTTGGGATCAGGGGCAGAGAAAAGACCAACCTATATCAGTGCAAAAGTGAGCCCTCAACTCAAGGTTGAAATAGTCCAGTTGCTGAAGGAATTCAAGGATTGTTTTGCATGGGACTACGACGAAATGCCCGGGCTGGATAGGAGTCTGGTCGAATTAAGGTTGCCAATAAAACTTAGGAGGAAACCTGTTAAGCAAACTCCAAGGAGATTCGCCCCAGAAATCCTCTCTAAGATTAAAGAAGAAATCGAAAGACTCCTCAGATGCAAGTTCATCCGTCCAACCAGGTATGTCGAATGGATCGCTAACATATTTCCTGTAATAAAGAAAAATGGCAAATTAAGGGTATGTATTGATTTTCGAGATTTGAATTTTGCTACCCCAAAGGATGAATATCTTATGCCAGTGGCAGAAATGCTCGTCGATTCTGCCGCAGGCCATGAGTACCTCAGTATACTTGATGGGTACTCTGGCTATAACCAAATTTTTATTGCTGAGGAAGATGTTCCAAAAACGGCGTTTCGATGCCCTGGAGCCTTAGGCACCTATGAATGGGTGGTAATGCCTTTTGGCTTAAAGAATGCTGGGGCAACGTACCAACGAGCAATGAATTCGATTTTTCACGATTTCATTGAAGATTTTATGCAGATTTATATTGACGATATTGTTATTAAGTCTGTTTCAGGAAAAAGTCATATATACCACCTTCGACAGTCCTTTGAACGGATGAGGAAGTTTGGTCTGAAGATGAATCCTCTCAAATGTGCGTTTTGTGTGCAGGCGGGGGACTTCCTAGGCTTTGTGGTCCACAAGAAAGGGATCGAAATTAACCAAAACAAGGCCAAGGCAATAATGGAGGCGGAAACGCCATCTACAAAGAAGGAATTGCAGTCTTTACTTGGTAAGATCAACTTTCTCAGAAGGTTCATCTCCAACCTCAGTGGGAAGACGCAAGCCTTTTCCCCTCTACTTCGACTGAAGAAGGAAGACTTCGAATGGGGGAAAAAGCAGCAGGATGCCTTCGACAAGATCAAGGAATACCTTACGCATCCTCCAATTTTAATGTCACCTTGTAGAAGTAGGAGTATGAGGCTGTACATATCCGCGTCGGACAAGACATTAGGGAGCATGTTGGCTCAAAAGGATGATAATGGTGTCGAAAGAGCCATTTACTACCTCAGTAGGGCCTTGAACAATGCGGAAACTAGATATAGTGTAATCGAAAAGTTGTGTTTATGTTTATACTTTTTGTGTATGAAATTAAAGCACTATATAAAACCAGTTGATGTTTATGTTTCTTCTCATTTTGATGTTATAAAATATATGTTATCTAAACCAATCTTGCACAGTCGAATTGGAAAGTGGGCATTAGCATTAACTGAGTACTCTTTGACATATCTACCTTTAAAGGCTGTCAAAGGACAAGTGGTGGCGGATTTCATAGTCGACCACGCCATAAATGAAAAGTCTTTGGACTACATAGAAATAGAACCATGGAAGTTGTACTTCGACGGTTTTAGTCATAAAAATGGAACTGGAATAGGAGTGTTAATTATTTCTCCTAACAAAATTCCAACAAAATTTAAGTACAAAGTCGAAGGCCTATGCTCAAACAATGAGGCAGAATACGAGGCTTTGATAGCAGGACTTGAAATTTTGTTGGAATTGGGGGCAACTCGTGTCGAAATAATGGGAAACTCTGAGTTATTCATAAAGCAAATAACAAAAGAGTACAAATGTGTTAAGGAGAATTTAATCATGTACTTTATGATAGCTAATCGATTCTTAAAAAGATTCGATATAGTTACGATTCGACATATTCCTTGAATAGAAAATCAGGAAGCAAATGATTTAGCGCATATAGCTTTTGGATACAAAGTGTCAAAGGAAAAGTTGCAGAAAGCCATTGAAGTTAGAGAAAGAGTCGTGTCAGCTAGATTATCCCCATTAGATTTGGAGACGATAAAGCTTGGATACGCTGACGAAGAAAATTTTGAAATTTTTAACATAGATGATTCAATGACTGGAGATTGGAGAAAGCCTATAATAGAGTACCTGCAAAATCCAACAGGACCAGTCGAACGAAAAATCAGGTATCGAGCTTTGAGTTATGTGATTTTGGGGAATGAACTATTCGAGAAAAGTCCAGAAAGGATATTACTTAAGTGTTTAGGCGAATATGAGGTATACATAGCTTTGTCGAATGTACACAGCGGGGCATGTGGTGCGCATCAAGCAGGCCATAAGATGAAGTGGTTATTATTCCGACAAGGAATGTATTGGCCAACTATGTTAAAAGATTGCATTGAATTCGCGAAAGGATGCCAAGAGTGCCAGATACACTCAGGGATACCACATGTTCCTGCAAGTGAGTTACATTCTATAATAAAGCCTTGGCCCTTTAGAGGTTGGGCTTTGGATTTTATTGGAGAAATTCGACCGGCCTCTTCAAAAAGCCAGAAGTTTATTTTGGTTGGGATTGATTATTTTACAAAATGGATCGAAGCCATACCCTTAGTGAATGTGGATCAAGAAGCAGTAATCGAATTCATTCGAAAACACATCATTTACAGGTTTGACATCCCATAGACAATAACAACGGATCAAGGATCTATTTTCACTAGTAAAAATATGCAAGCATTCGCGAAGGAAATAGGGTTCAAACTTCTCACATCAACACCTTACTACGCTCAAGCCAACAGTCAGGTCGAAGCAGCCAAAAAGGTGATAATTGGTTTAATAAAGAAGCATGTGGGAAGAAATCCAAAGAATTGGCACAAAACTTTGGGCCAAATTCTATGGGCTTGTCGAACCTTTCCTAAGGAAGCTACAAATGCTACACCCTTTCGACTAACATATGGCCATGATGCGGTCTTACCAGTCGAGATATACTTATAGTCAACAAGAGTTCAAAGACATCATGAAATTCCATCAGATGCATATTGGAATATGATGATAGATGAACTAGTTGATTTAGACGAAGAGAGATTAAACGCGTTAGATTTATTGAAAAGGCAAAAGGAAAGGGTGGAGAAATTCTAAATAAAAGAGTAAAAGGTAAAGCCTTTTCGATTGGAGACCTTGTATGAAAAGTGATTCTTCCCATGGATCGAAAAGATAGACTTATGGGAAAATGGTCCCCTAAGTGGGAAGGACCTTTTCAAATCACCTACGTGTTTTCCATTGGCGCGTATGAAGTCGAAGAATTAGATAAAGATAAGAGAGTACTAAAAATAAATGGGAAGTATTTGAAAAAATATAAACCCATATTGCAGGAAGTCAAAATAGAAATCGAATAATCTTATAAAAGAAATAACTAAATTGGTAAAAATTTGCCAAACAAATGGCTTAAGTGTCATTACAAAAGAAATAGGCCTCAAAGGGCCAAGCAACATTACAAAATCAAATAGGGAAAGATTGCTTCAACTTGTCAAACTTAGATCGTTGAATTTGGAGTCGACGCTCGCAGAGGGCCTTGCTGGTCAAAATCTCCTCAATTTCCTTGCCTAGCTTCTGAGCCCGTTCGACATGATGCACTTCAACTTCAATCTCTTTGGTTATCTCATCTTGATTGACTTGTTGGAGTTCTTCTTTGCATTTCTTAGCCCGAGAAATCTTGTTTTGAAGAGCAGCAATCTGTTTCTCCCATTTGAGGATGTTTTCGTCGCACCCGGCAATCTCTTTTCGATTTTGTTCAGAGGCCTTTTCCAGTTCAGTTACCTTGTTGGTAGAACTTATAGCAGCATCCCATTCAGCAAGTTGCGTTTCTGACTTATTCTCAAGCTTTTTCGAATAGTCTCTAAGACGGTTAAAATCTGCCGCTACAAGGTCAATAAGAGTAGTTAAGTCCATGATAACATCAGTCACTTCAGGGGGAGCCTCCAGGACGTTGATTTGTTTCAAGAGTTTTTTCTGGTCAAAGTGGGCAGATGAATCCTTCTCTAGAAGTTGAAACAAATCAATATTGAGGATTTTCTGCCGAATTTGGGCCATCACTCCGTCCATGGATTTTGCGCCAGAAATGGTCCCTGAAGTAGTCGAACTACTAGTGGTGGTGTCAGCAAAGTTATAACGGGTGCTGAGCATGACCTTTAGACATTCTAGTGGTATTTGCACCTTCAGATTCTTAAGTTCTTCATGAGAAAGGCTGGTCGAAGTGGTGTTGGCTGAACCAACTCTAGGATGATCAGGGGGATTTTGCTTGTCGCTTTCTTTCTCTTCATCAGCAACAATCTGTGGAGTGGTTTCCTTTTCGCCTTCACTTCTTTCTCCCTCTTCGTCATCCATTTCAGACTCCTCATCTTTATCTTTGTCAGCATCCTTTAAGTTGATGGGGGAATTATCTTCAGGATCACTTGCTGGTGTGAGTGCTGCCGTAGGCATTACAGTGTCTCCACCACCGTCAACTAAGTTATCATCCTCAGGACCAGTCTCTTCTTCAATTACGTCCTGAAGCTTTTTAGAAACGGCGGTAGGCTGATTCACTTCGGTGGCTGATTCTTTAGTCGAATCTTTGAGGGAAGATTTTGAGGCGCTTGTGGGCTTGTACGTGGGATCACTGCTGGTTTTTGGAAGGGCTTGAACCATAGGATTCCCATGGGTGTCGACAAGGACCTGTAAGATGAAGAAGTCAGCAAGTTTATCATGAGAAAAAAATGCTTTTGCTGTCGAATCTGAAGAGAGAACCTACCTGGGGAATTTTAGTCTTAAGACTAGAACTCTCACTTTCTGTAGGACCTGTGGTTACTTGCTCGACAGGAGTTTTTTGAGGAGTTATCTCCAATATCCTGGAAGCAGAGGTTTTTTGTTGTTGAGGCTTTGTTGGTCTCTTCTTTTTTCTTGAGGGTTTGACTTGATCCGGGGATTCGTCACCAGATTCAATGGGAGGAGCTTCAGGTTCTTTTTCTTTTCTTTTCTTTGGCGTTGAAGGAGGTCTTCGACTGCCCTGAAAAATAGCAAAAACTTTTCATTAGTATTTCAGAAAATAACAGTAAAGAAAAATTGATTAAAAAACAAGGCAAAAACATACCTTCACCGAAGGTTTCTGGGTAATATTTTTTGGGGCTTCCGCGTCCTCTGCAGTTGAGGCTTCGACGACAGCTGGCTTCTTGGCAGGAATTTTTACGGCTAAAGAAAAAAAGGAAAAAATGTTAAATACAATTCGAAAGATACATATATGTGCAAATGAAAAGAAGTGGTGTCGAGTATCTTCCCATTCCACACCTTCATATATAGGAGTTTCCACGCGAACGTGTTCTATGCCAATATGAAGGTGGCCTTTGAAATTGTCCAACGTATACTTAGTCGAAACCACTCGCTTAGCACGTTTTTGATATTCCCGGCAAAGAAGTTTCATGGAATCCCCACAAGTGAACAAATCTGGAAATGGAGGACTAAAAGCCACACCAAATTCAGCAGACGGTAGAGGAGGAAATTTTGGGGGATAGAGGTTAAAAGCTATCTCATAACGTTGTTCTGGTCGAACGTATGAAGGTAGTTTTAACTCATCTAATTTTCTGGTAAATTTTTCTTTCAAAGTAACAGCTACTTCGCTTATGGTTCGACTAAGTTCGTTGGGCCTGTAGGCAGTTTCAAAGTATTTCTGGAATGCTTGGATTTCTTTGACGTGTCTTGAAGTACCTTTTTTCGTTTTATCCTGCATAAGGGCGAAAGCTCTGGTCAGTTGGATGGTAAAAGAAGGCACGCCGAAGAATTGAGAGTCATAATAAGCCCTCCACCATTCGTCAAACTCTTGAGTGCAGAGAAAGCTAGGTTTAAAGGGCACTGGTTGAATTTCGACCAGGTTTGAATACTTCGCCAGCAACCCAGGATACTCATCTTCGGTGTGGGTCATGTTGTAGTGAATCAAAGAACCTTTCCTTGAGAAGAGGGGTTTTGGTTTTATTTGTATTAACCCAAACTGTCGAGAGACCAGATTGGGTTGGTAGTTAACAAGGGAGACCTTCAGCTTTGAGGGAGCGAGTCTAAAAACTAAAAGTCTAGGGGTGAGAAAAGATTCCCAGACATTAAGGAATTCATCTTCTAGAGCTTTTGACTCTAATGGAAGTTTCCTGGTGAGCCACTCTGGTCCAACTTTTCTATCAGCGAAAGGAGCCATATTGGGAGTGAAGTTATGACGTTTAGCAAACATCATAACATAGCTAGTAAAAGTTTGTTGAAGGCTCAGACCTTCATCATTGGGTGTTAACTGCGCCAGTCTGGTTCCTTCGACTCTTCTGTCCTTCAGAGCAGCTTCGTCCACAGTTTGTTTGTTGGGTAAGGAAGCTTCAAAGGTGGCATTGAGCCATAGTTGTAAGAGCCAAAATGGTCCTAACAACAGTAGACTCCCTTTGTCCTTGATGTTCTTCAGAAAAGTAACCCCTTTGCCAAGATATTCGTATAGATTCCCCAAGATCATCTCACTAAGGCACAGTTGATGTCCAGCATGAAGCTGATTTGCTATGGTAATATAACATTTCACCACTTGAAGGGATCTAGAGCAGAAAACACATCTCGACAGCCAGAGGGCCAGGAATGCTACATGTTCTTGATCAGAAACTTATTGAGTTTCTTTATCATGATAATTGGCAATATAGGTTGTGAAGGTGGCTTTATTTGTGTCGAATCCTATGAAATTATCAGACAGTAGAGTAGGATCATAATCTACTCCTAGTGGGCTAAGGCCAGTTATGGCAGCTACGTCAAAAAGAGTAGGGGTGATCATTCCACAAGGAAGGTGGAAATTGTTATAAGTATTGTCCCAAAAGTAAAGGGAAGCTAGAAGCATGGAGGGGCAATATCCTGGTCATACTTTCGACAATTGGATGAGGTCGAAAATGCCCATAGTTTTCCAAACATCAGCCTTGACCTTCTCTATTTTCTTCAGCCAAGCTAGATAATCAGAGGGGTCTTTCGACAAAGGACAAGACCTAAAGATTCTAAAATTGTTCATGTACTCTAAATTTATGACTTCCTCAGAAGGAGATCCTTGGCCGTCTACCTTGGATTTTTTGTCTATGATTTTCTCCTTGTCAGTTCTAGGCCTAACCCCGTTAGCTATGGGTTTATAACGGTGGTAAGCTGGAAAAAATTCTTTCACTTTTACGGGATCTAAGGATAAATCAGGTAAAGGTCCTAGTATTGCGTGGGATTTACCAGAAATTAAAATAGGAATTAGTACCTGAGATTGGTAAATACGTCGTTTCTCCTCTTTATTTGGAGGCTCTGGTACATACTGTTGGTTCCCCACCACCATTGGCCCAAGGATCTTGTGGACAGGTGGTAAGTTTTTGGATTTTTTGGACTCTTTACTTGTGATTTGGGGAGCAGCGGAAAATGCCATGGTTGATCGCAGAAGAAAATGCAGAGAAATGAAGAAGATGAAGTTGAAGAAAGTTCGTGCTTAAAGAAAAGGAGAGTGAAAAGTGAGAAATAAAATTTTCCAACTTATTTATAGGAGGGAAAGGGACTGAAGCAATTGGAATTCAAAAAATCTTTCCATTTAATAGAGAGATAGTGGAAACAATTGTGGGACATGTGGCACTTACGAGTGGATGCTTCAGACGGTGGCAGTTAATTTTTGACCCATGATCCGCTAGGGACTAGGATAGTGATGATGGAAAATCTCAAAAACGTGGGCTGAAGGGACATTTGAGGAAAAGGTGCAATGATGACTCTGACGTTACAAATGTCTAGTCATATGAACAGTCATATGTCGAATGATTAAAGGCGTCGAATTGTATTGGCAAAAAATGTTTTTCTCGCTTTGTCGAAAATGCATTTTCTGGGGGGCAATTTGTAAGCTGCTAATTTCGACGCCTAGATTGTATTCAGAAAGTAAGTTTTGAAAAATTACCAAAATATTTCGACAGGAGATTGTTTCTGAAGAAGGCCAGTCGAAGATCAATATTAATTGGAGAAGCAGATTTGGAGATTTTTCTAAGTAGTAGAAATGTTTCGACGAATTAGTGATGAGGTTGCTTTCGACGAACATTTTGAAATTCGAATTTAGGAGGGAGTTCCGTTTTGAAAAAGGACGCGTGGAATACATCTACTTGACGAATGCATGCAGATTGCCATTTGTCACTATTAGGAGAAATAACTGTTAGTGGCATTTATTTCGATTATATATAAATAGGGAGTTATAGTGATTAGATTTCGGTGTGTTCAAAATTTGTACAAGTCACTCAAGAAATACTCAAAGTAACCGTGTGAGAAAAAAGAGTAGTTACTGAGAAAATGTACATTTGAAAAACACCAGTTTTTATTCCTTGCATTTTAATGAAATTTTAAGTTATTCATTTACAATTCATTTTCATTCCTGCACTTTTAGTCTTGCAATTTACTTACATTTCGCCATTTTTTTCAAGGACCAAAGTTTTTATTTTAGTCGAAAGTACTAGTTGATGAGAACAATGATGAATTCAATAAACAAAAGGTTTTGTAACACAAATTGTCAAGATTGTTAAAGCACATTGTCCTAGGATTTGTTTGATCAGTCCTGTAAGCAAACTATTTTTTTTCATAAATTAGGAGATCAGCGGTTGTTTGCAAATTTTCCAAGCAAACACCCGGATGCTACGATAGTCGAGCAATGCATCGATATTCTCATCAGGATTCGTAGTACCGTCATACGTGCCCAGAGACGATGGTTTCTCCAGTTTCTTTGGCAGACACATGACCCTGATTTCCTGTGACAACGGGCCGCGAGGCTCGTTGTCGCTGGTGGTGGTGGACAAGGACGGGGAGCGGGTGCTTTTCCCAAGGGTAGGACGACGATCTCGGCGGGGAGATGGGGTTTGCGCCCAGCCCTTGGATCTGGGCGGAGGCGAACGCTAGGGCTCTGCTCGCTGGTCTCTTCTGGTCCTCTTGGTTCCCGGGGAGTACTGGCTCCAGGGGGAGATGCGGTCACGCTTTTTGATTGCCTGAGATCTTTGGCGTTCTTTCCTCGGTGGAGGGGATCTTGGCCGATTAGACTCTTCTAGGGCTCCAATCCTCGCGTTCTGTTAGAGGATTATGATATTGGTCTTGTTGAGGGCTTCAAGGAGGGCCGCCATGGTCGGGTCGGCGCTGGGCGGAATAGGAACAGGTTGGTGGTCCTGAGAAGGCTGGACCTCAGTGCGATCAGCGCGAACAGGGGAGGGAGACGCGGTGGCTCTATCTCTCAGCTAATGGGCGTCGCTCCCAAGAAAGGGGGTTGCTCCGTTAGTATCAGTCTTGCTGACGGGGAGAAAAGTAGAGTTACGAGCATCGTGGACATGGTCTTGGCTGGCCATGATCGGAGTCTTGGAAGAACTATTTTGGTCTTGAATCTACGATGGAAGAAAGACAGGGATAACAGAGTTTCCCACAGACGGCGCCACTGATCTTAACGGCTGATCAGAACCTGAAGTGGACCAGAGATGACGTCTACGATGTTGGATGTGAAAGATGAGGAGGGTGTGTACCTGCAAGGCACTCTGATGCTAAAGTAAAGATCGGGAGAGAGAAAGACAAGTACAAAGTATGTGTTTCGTAGAATGATTTAGAATACCTGACCCTCTCAAATGAGAGGGTTTTTATAATGCCCTCAGCGCTTGGCCATTGGTCCCTATTTTTGGGGCTAGATAATCGTTCCCCAAAGAATATGTAACTGCCAGAAACTAGCCGTTAAGACGGGCAGATGTGCTCAAAACTAGTTGTTGCCACAGGCAGAGACGCAGTTGCGGGCACGAGCGTCATGACTATTTCTGGATGGTGGAACCGTGCGTGACAGGCAGAAACTGCTGAGGAGGGACAGCTGACCTTGTGGGTCATCCGATCAGCCTTGCCCGGTAGAGGGGCAGAAAGGTGAATGCTGCCCTAAATTGGCTGAACTTAGGCAATTGGGTCGTTCTGGGAGTAGAAGTGGATTGGGTCATGCCTAACCATTAGGCTAGTCCGGAACAGATATATAAATATTGATTAAACTAGTTTGACCTACCTCTCCCAAATTACTCTTCCACTCAACTTTACTGTTCCTCCACTTCTGAAATATCTCTCACGTTTTCCATTTGTCTGTCTGCTTCCATAACGGTCAAATGATCTAGTTTGCTCGTTCATTGATCGACTATAAATAAAAACTTTAAGTCATTTTGGACAATTTGTTGTTTTTCGAGAAAATTTCTCTTTGTCTGATAAATTATTACGAGTGACTATTATTTAAAAAATGTATTCTATAAAGGTGCAATAGAATACTTTTCAATCATACATGTGAATATTCTGAATTTTAAATAGTATTACGACACGTTTTAAAGAGTAATAAATAAATTTTTGGTGGCATAAATTATTTTTCAAATTTTTAGAAATTCAAAATTGTCATTTTGTTATTACTCATGTATATTGATGATTAATTTTGTTATTTAAATATTAAAGCCATGTGATATGTGTTTATCTCTATCTTTTAGAACTCACACATACTTTAAAAATTCACACAAAAACCAAAAAATATGCATTTGAGGCCAAAATTTGTTTTCAAACAGCCATTCTCCACGAACCATATATTGATATTGATTACATTCCCGGTCCATTACATACATAGGATAGAATCAAATTCAATCACTATCAGCAGCATCTCATCAGATATATAAGGTGACGGATGCAGTATCTTTTCTTACACAGTTAAATGTATCCCTCCCATTTGCTTAATAAAGGTGTGGTACCTAACAACAATGCTTGCAAATCTCACTACCCACCTTTGTTTCTAATTATGCCTATTACTGTTTTACTAACCAAGCAAATGTTTCAGCTGTTGCTACAAATTTGTGTAAGTCAAAAAAGTTGATTTAGGTATTGTGTTCAATCATAATGTGATTCTTGTTGGTCTGTCCAAAACCAAAATGATTACTGGCTACTAGGTGCAGATTGACAAAAAACGTGAATCATGTCATATACTCATAAACTTAAAATGTTGTTTTTATGGATATACTTTATGGGGATCAAATCAGAAGGTATTGGAGTACTCTCTCCGTCTCAAAATGAAAGTCGTTTAAGGTTGTTGCACATAAATTAAGAAAAGTAATGATTGAATAATTAAATGTAACAATTTTACAAAACTGTCTTTAGTTACTATTAATTGTCATAAAAGTGTAATGTGATATGATATTTTGAAAGTTGTGTAGATAATATTTATTAGGGGTAAAGTTGGTAAAAATGAATTATTATTGTCTTGAAAACATAAAAAGACTTTTATTTAGAGACAAATTTAGTGTGTTAAAAAAACTCTTATTTTGAGACAGAAGGAATATCTTTTAAGGTAGCTAATAAGTAGTAACATAGCATGTGAATATTCTTCTTTCTTTACCCGTAGAAACAATTATGGATTACATAAGTTTAAAATAATTAAAGTTATAAGTTTTTTTTTTATAGCTTGGACGGTTTTTAGGAACTCGGGTTGAAAATGTGTATAATAAAAATTGATTGGTCCGTTGAAGCGACAATTCTGACATATCGGTTTTTAGGGGTCAATCTCTAAATTCAATCCTAATCTTGTTTGGTTATAAAGTAAATTAAACAATTGATAATCAACTCTACGCGAATTTGAGTTCTTATTATTAGGTAAAGCATCGCGGTAGATAATAAACTATAGTTAACAATCAAGTTTCGTAAAATTACAACATTTCGATTATACTCTAAGAAATTAAATCCTATCAAACCAAATCCTATCAATTCTATCGACATTCGAATTAAGCACTTAATACAAATTGAATCATAAGAAAAGAATATCAGTTATGAAATTAAAGAAATAACATAAAAATTCCGAGTCTGGATGAATTGACGAAATAGTGAATCAAAGGAAAAGTTTAGCCTGTCATGAGAGTACAATTTTGTTTTCCTTATAAAATTCGTAAATTGAATTATATAATTCGTGACTGTTTTTGTCCTAAAATAAAAAATAAATACAAAAAAATTTTGGGTTTAAGCATACCGGGCCCAAAAATATAACCCAAAACATGATTCTATAACTTTGTTTTAAGGCTAATACAAAAAACGAAATAAATGATTCATCACCGCTCTGAATTAACTTTTTCCATCAATATTACACTTATATATTTTTCTTAGTTTTTCAACGCGTACTCGTACATGTCAATATGATCCTCGTAACCAAATGATAACCTACACAACGAACAAACATCAAAATGAAGTTTATTAAACTAAAATCTAAAACTTATTTATGTCCCAAGTTTCAAAACATAACAAAACACTACAATAAACTTAGGAAGCTATAAAAATGATGAAGTATAAAGTTGGAAAAAGAAGTAGCAAAATGCACTTGTCAATTTTTTTCACACTTAAACCTCTACACTATGCGTAAAACTCACGACTTAGAACAAGAAAAAACAAAGGAAAATAAAGAATGCAATGTGGCAAAAAAATATTCATCCAAAATTCAAAGAATATGACAATTATGAAAAACTTTTTTGATAAACAAAGCATATATAAGAAAAATTAACCAAATAATATATCATAAGTGATAAGATTCTCACATGATATAAAAGTTCTCACAACTCCGAAGTGTTTAGATTATTTGTTTACACTCAAAGCATGTTATGAAAGCAAACACTACCATAAACTTGACAAAACTCTAACATCCACACTTAAAATACATGCACACAAAAATTAAAATGACTTTATTCAAGTGTAACGTGCCCAAAATAAAAGTGACAAAATTCTTAATGGTACTGGGTTAAAAATCTAAGAAGATAAAAGAGAATTAAAAGGAGAACGAGAGTTGAACTACCCAATAATTTATTGATTATAAACTTCTTTTGTACATTTTTCCTTTTAAAAAAATAGGTAGGAAGAAAAAATTATAATTTTTCTTTTCTTTTCCTTTTTTTATATATATTTTTTTCCTCCCAACTTTTGAAATATAACCCACATACCTTTTTAAATCCACACAGACTCCAAACCAAAACCCATTCATTCCCTTAAATAGGGGAAAATTTTACCCTATATCCCATCATTTATTCTCCTACCCTTACATTATATTTTTTTGACCAAAATATCCTCGTATAAATAAGCAAAATTTTCCTAATTTAATTATTTGATCCAGAATTTAATAAATAAATATATCTCTAAATGCTACTTGATTAATATCTCAGCAATTATGTCAAGTATTATATACTTTCCCTAAAAGAATATTAGGATGCTAATTTATATTTGCACGAGGTTTAAATAGAGAGTGTTGAGTGGAGAGAAATTTGAGAAATAAACATGTTAAATATTTTAATTTAATTATTATTTTATTAATAATAATAATATTTAATTATTAATAATAAAAGATTAATTAATAGAATGAAGATAAAAGTTATGTAGGGTAGTTACTATGTTAATATATTATTGGTAGATGGCAGCATTTTTAAAAAATTTCAGAACATGTCTTATTACGTTTGTTAATTAATAATTATTTAAAATATAAGAATGTGACTTAGTCGAAGTTTTAAATGATAGAGTTAATAATAAACTAGCCATCTATCCGTGCGACGCACAGAGTGTGTGTGTGTATATATATATATATATATATATATATATATATATATATATATATATATATATATATATATATATATATATATATATATATATATATGAGAAAATGGATGGTGCACTGACAGTGTAAATTATTTTTACACTGTCAGCCAATGACAATCATGTACCCCCGCCAAGTCAGCCTGTAAATCTTAAATTATTTAAATGATTTGACACTTTAAAATATTTTGATTGGATGTATGTGTAATTTTTTAGTGGTAAAATTTCACTAAAAAATTCTCACTTTAACATATTTGTTGAGAATATTAATAAAGTAACTTTTAAAGATAGATTTATTTATTAAATTTCAGATCAAATAATTAAATCAGGAAAATTTTACACTTATTTATATAAGGATATTTTGGTATACAAAATATAATGTAAGGGTAGGGGAATAAATGAAGGGGTGTGGGGTAAAATTTTCTAAATAGGGTTATAATATTATTTTTTTACTTCGGTCTTTTAATGAGATATAAACAAAACAAAGTGTTAAATGGACTAAGGGACTTAAAAAAAGGATAATAATTTCAATGGTGACTTATTTGGCTAGTGGCTAAATAAATATCAAAATCAAAATTTTTTTACCATATCAGTGTGCACATGCAAACAAAAAAGTTTCAACCAAGATCTAGTCAAATTTTAGAGTAACTAAAAACATGAGTGAGTTTAAATTGATTTCTCTCATAATTGTGTTTTATAATGTTCGTAAGCAAGGACAATGCATATAGTTCTCATAACTAAGGCTAACCTAAAAAAAAGGCTATCTATTCAAGGCATAACATAAACTGCCACAACATCCTAAACATAGACAGAACAACGATTTAAAGAAATACAACCACATCTTAAAAACTCATTGGAAAAAATTATGTCTCCATACTTCCTAAACATACCTGTTAGTAGGGCTGGACAGAGACTCGAAAACCGACCCAACCCGCATCAACCAATTGCAGATGTCGCTCCCGAGGATTTGCATCCATGGTACAAACGCGAAAGTGGTGCGGAAAACAGAGTCGCCAGCAATGTGTATTTATCCCAAGAGAGGGAAAGGAAACACTGCGTAAACCTGAGGGAAGGGAAAGAGCATGGTCTCACGACCAAGAGAAATGGGTTCAGGGGTTGATTACGCGTGAAGAAGGTATTAGCACGCCCACGCGTCCATCGTACCCGATGGGATCCACGCTTGCTTGTCTCGATCAAAGAGTGTTGTCATCTGGAGCTCCGCTGCTACTAGAAAGGAAAGGAACGGGAACAGAAAGGAACGAAGAAACGAAGAAGAAAAGAAAAAAGAAGTGACTCGATTAGGACATTATCGTTGTCCTAGGCCTACGTATTCCCTCTTGCAATGGGAAAGTCAGAGTCAACGTAGTTCAGACACGAACTATGGGGGAGGTTGCTCGCCAAGACATCGTCGTCTTGTGCCTACGTATCCTCAATCGGACGAGAGAGAGGAAGTCAGAGCAGTTGTAGTTCGACCTACGGGTCAGTGAAGAAGTCTCAATCACACTGGGGCGAGAGAAAAGATTTTAATCAATAAGTCTCGATCACATGGAGGCGAGAGACAACAGAGAGGGAAGTTAGTTGTTAGTGTGCTCGCCGAGATATCGCATCTCGTGCCTACATATCCTCAATCTAACCAGAGAGAGGAAGTCAGAGCGTCCGTAGTTCGCGGAACTACGGGAAAAAGGATCTCGATCACACTGAGGCGAGAGAAAAGGGGGAGACGCACGGAAGGTCTAAGGGAGCTGAATCCTACATGTTATCAAACAAATGGCCCTAAGGTCAGGATTAAGAGGGAGCTAACCTAATGTTATCATGCTTGGATTGAGAGCCTAATGTTTATCCTACTTCGAGCTTAATCAAAAATTAAGTCGGACTAGGAGCCTTAAGGGGATCATGTGAATACAGAGTAATCAACAAGTAAACATCAGACAGCTCAATCACAAAGGAAAATCGAATATGAAACCAAGTTTGAAGAAATTCAAGTACAAAGAGAAAATAAAAAAAATTAATCAAGATATGCAGCAAAATCAAGATCAACAATTAATCAAGAATATCCAAGTCAAAACTTATCAAACTAAGACTAAGAATTAATCAAAATTGAAATCCAAGTTAATAAACAATTAACCAAAACTAGAATTAAAAAATCAAAATTAACTAATATTAAAATCAAAAGTTAATTCAAAACACTAATATTAACATCTAATTAAAGTCCAGAAAAAATCTAATTAGAAAATCTAATTAAAAAACTAATTAAAAATTAAAGGCTAATTAAAAAGATCTAAGGAACAAACTAAACAAAAAGGATGCAAGAGTAGCATATGGGGGGTGAGAAGTGAAATAGGGCGTGTGGGCCTAAGCCCTGGCCCAAGAATTCGCTAAAGGGGGTGTAGTGGGAAACCGGAGGGTGCGTATGATGATCAAAGGGCCCAAGGGCCAGACCAGAAGCTTTACCTAAAACTAAAAGAAAGGCTCACCAAAATCAGTAAACACATCTCCTCAACTCCAAACTCATTGCGCCGCCGTAACCTCCTCTCATCCTCCTCTCCTTCTCAACCTTCGCCGGACAATAAAAACCACGCCGGAAAACAAAGCAATCCGTCTCATCTCCCCCCTCTGTCCACCTTCGTCGCCGTTCTCAAATCTTCTCCATCGCTTTTCTCTCTGTCTTCCTTTTCTAAAATGCGCCGTCGGCGATGCGTCATGCTCCTTCGCCCATCAAGCGCTGTTCTACACTCCACTCAGCCTTCTCCTTCGTTCACCTTCTCTTCCGCGCCATCTTCCACTTGGCGTTCACGGTCAAACACGACACGAACCATACAGCGACTTCGACGGGATATGTTCGTCTCTTCTCAATCGTAGGCCGCAAAATCAACCAAATCAACGCAAATTACAAGATGCAAACAAATACAAGAAGCCGAATAAACACAGATCGATGAACAACAACCTTATGAAATTGAAGTTTGGATCGAGACTGACGTACCTATCGGAGTCGCTCCGATGGCGCTTCGAAGACGGTGACGATGACTTGATGCGAAGCTTCAGGTATGATTCAACGCTAGCTAGCTTCTTCTTCTTGCTTTGATTCAGCTTACTTCTTCTTTCACTTCTTTGAATCTACCGCGTTCAAACTATTGTTATTGAAGGTTGCGAATCGAGCTTCTGAGTTCTGGTGTTATTGTTGTTTGATGTGAATTGTTGTGGTTGTAAATTTTGTATATTGGGGTGTTTATTTGAAGTGTTTTGTTGAGGTTTCTGCAGGTTGTTGGTGATGATGGGTGCGTTGCAGCTTTTGTGAAGGTATGGAATAAACTGAATTCAAGATGAAGGTACTATGAAGAATGAAGTTGATGCAGAGTTTTAGAATTTCATGTTTTTGAATATGGAGAGCTCAAACTTTTAGAACTGATGTAGAAAAAATGTGAGCTCTCTCTAAAGATTTGTTGCAGCTTCTTCCTTATATGGTGAATGAGGTGTGTTTAGTAGTGATTTCGGCAGGGTGACATGGGCTCCAAGAGCTTGAAGGAGAAGAGTGAAGCAGGTCTGCTTTTATAGAGTTGAATGAGGGCAAAATGGGGAGAGAATTTGTGGATTATGAGTTGGAAATTTGTTGTTGCGTTTTGGAAAGTTTTTGTCGTGTTTGTTCAAGAGCTGGTGGTGTGTGTACGGTTAATGGTTGGCAAGGTCGTGTTTTGTTGCTGAAATTGTAACGTTGAAAGTTTGGTAGCAGTGTGTTGTTGTAGTGGTGTTGTATGATCTGTGCAGGTACAGGTTGGCAGTTCACGTTGTGTGGCAATTGTGTGCAGCGTGATTATTTAAACAAAACTTGTGTGGGCCCTGTTGTTTTGGCAAGGAGTGGCATTTTGTTATGTAGTGTGATTCATGAAGATTTGTACTGGCTAGAAGTTTTGTATATTGCTTGAAATTATGGCTCACTTCATGTGAGTAGTATTTGGATTATCATGTGGTAATGAGGCTGTGACGTGGCCATTTTGTGGATGGTTTAGAAAATGAAAATGGTTTACGAATAAAAGAAAAAGATAAGTGGATTAAAAATGAAAGTGGTTTATGGATTTTGGTTTAGAAAAATAATGAGTTTGGACATGGATTAAAGAAAAATGAATTTTTGAATAAAAATGGATATGGATATGGATATTATGGAAATAATAAATGGGTAATTGAATTAAAATGTGGACTAGATATGGATGAAAAAAAAATGGATATTGGATATTAATTGATAAATGGCTTTGGAGATTGAATAAAAATGGTTTATGGATGATAAAAATGGATTTTAAAGAGGTGAAAATGGATATGATAGAAAAAGTATAAATAATGTTTCTAAGAATGGACAACCACATTACACCAATCTCTGAACTTTTCACAACATCTGATTAAAGGCAAACAACTACCACTAAACAACAAGCCAACATAGACAACAACCATCTGAGTCACTTTGAAACCTTGCGTCGATTATTGAATCCACACTGGGGGAAATAAATCCACAGATGAACCACCAATGCACTGATGAGCCATGATGAACCTGATGATTGGACTAAACTCCTCATGAATCGCTGCTTGATAACCCGATGAAGTCCATAACTCAACCTTGGAAACACACTGCCTGATAGGTTAACCACTGGCACAGATAATTCGAAATTGAAATAATTTCTTGATAGTTTGACCATGATTAGGTCAAACATCCATCTGATCCTGAATAAACGACACCTGACTTGAATTTAAACACCTTAACTTGGAACCAATGCTCTTGAGATGCTGAGAAGGATTCAAACCCTAATTCACAGCTTGCCCGATTAAAACCAAGATGAAACTCTAATCTCTTGATGCTTGTTGAGAAATCTTGAAGCGGATGAACATGATGCTTGATGGATCTTCTGAATACGGAAAACGCAAACCAAAGGAAGATGCCTTGATCACATGTCTTAGGAACCCAATGCAAATGAACGATTATGAACTATGACCTAATGATCCAAATGAGTGCGAAACAAAAGCCAGAAGAGGTTAAAAAAGGTAGGTCAAATTTTGGGGTGCTACAGCTGCCCCTATTCAATAAACTTAGACCTGAATGGATGATAGCAACGACTTTCAGACATTCAAGGTATAAGGTGATTGAATACAAAAAGAACCACAAAATTTGCCCACTGTGGGGAGAGAAATGACATGATGATTGCCAGCCGAAGTTGGACTCATATCCAAAGGTTAGTAGAATCAACGGACCGACAAAGATGACTCCGTTGTGGATAAGAAGGTAGACCATCAACTCTGAGGTTGAGGAAAAAATGGCATCAGCTCTGAGATTGAAAAGAAATTTGGAGTAAACACCAACACTGAGGTTGAGGAAAAGATAGACATCAACTCTGAGGTTGAGAAAAAAGATAACTTCAACTCTGAGGTTAGAAGAAGGATACACGTCAACTCTGAGATTGGTAAAAGGGTATACATCGATTTTGAAACTGGAGATAAAACCATTGACTTCAACTCTGAGGTTGGGGGAAGAAAAGCATTTTCATCAACTCTGAGGTCGAGAAAAGGTATACGACAACTTTGAAGTTTGGGAAGAAAGGGCGTCAACTCTAAGGTTGGAGAAAAGGTATATGACAACTTTGAAGTTTGGGAAGAAAGGGTGTCAACTCTGAGGTTGGAGAAAAGGTATACGACAACTTTGAAGTTGGGGAAGAAAGAGCATTAACCCTGAGGTTGGAGAAGAAAGGCGTCAACACTGAGGTTGGGGAAGAAAGAGGTACGACAACTCTGAGGTTGGAGAAAAGATATGCGACAACTCTGAGGTTGGTAAAAAAGGTACGACAACTCTGAGGTTGGAGAAAAGATATGCAACAACTCTATGGTTGGAGAAGAAAGGGGAATATTCATCAACTCTGAGGTTGAGAAAAGGTACATGACAACTTTGAAGTTGGTAAAAGGGAAAGGATATTTCATTAACTCTAAGGTCAAGAAAAGAACCACGACAACTTTGAAGTTGGTAAAGGGGAAAGGATATTTCATTAACTCTGAGGTCAAGAAAAGAACCACGACAACTTTGAAGTTGGTAAAGGAGGGCGTCAACTCTGAGGTTGGGGAAGAAAGAGATATACGACAACTCTGAGGTTGGAGAAAGGCGACAACTCTGAGGTTGGACAAAATAAGCGTCAACTCTGAGGTTGGGATCACTGTTTTGATTGAGGGTTGATCCGTGCTTTCACACAAGGTACCAAATTTGGCTTATGCTCCACATGCATATGTTTGAATTTTCTTTTTATGGCGTAATGCTCCATACGAAATGGAAATGCTACGTGTTTGAGGATGAAATGCAATGATGATTACTATATGCAAGAATGAAAGGACACTCCACTGGGGAATGCGCAAAATAGAACAAGCAGACTTCACTGAGGAAGGGATCACCAATATCTGATCTCCTGTGGGAGATAACCAACTGCACCACCAATAACCACTGATGATGCGACTTCTGTCGGGGAGCTGCGAGCGGAGTTGCAAACTCTGTTGGGGAGATGCCAATGGAGATTGGACTTTGAACTGCTAAGAATGCCAATAACCACTGGACTTTGACTTGCGGAGAATTATCGAATCTGACTGTTGAGGAAGAGCGTACTCTGACTTCTCACCGTCTTCAAACTGCTTGAAAGTATTCCGTCGTCTTACCATGCTGAGAATGAGGAATCCACCTACAATGCTGGGGATAAGGAATCTTCATAAAGAACCCCTTTCGATTTGAGGACGATTCTCTGCTTGGGGAAAAATATCAATTCCAGCACCTTGCTAGGACAAAGATACCTTCTGGCTCCTTGCTGGGGGAGAGACTTCGAAAGCTTAGCGCTTCAAGTTTCTGCTGATCAACTGCATATTGATTGTCAGGAGTGAACAACGGTTCCTTCCTAACTTGCCCCCAGACCACAGGGTTCGATGGAAGAAATCATCTCAAAAGGATTTTATAGAAAACCGGGCGTTCACACTGCCCCAGGGTCTTCAAACTCTTGGAGAGATTTATTGGATCTCGGCGTAACTGCCCCAGACTGTATGATCTTTGAAGGAATTTGCCTCGAGAGGACTTAAAATGACTTGAAATACTCTGCTTCAGTATTTTGAACCTTGAAGAGGTGCTTCTGATTAACCGTCTTCTAGAGAGGACAACTTCTCATGCTCTAGAGATGGCCTGCCTTAATATGAGCTTTGAAGTGATTTTGCCTCTGATCTTAGACTGAATGCCCCAGAATAACTGAACTTCGGAGAGATTTCTCGACGTGACTGCCCCAGATTGGCTACATCTTAACATGACTTACTGGGGACAGCCCATGCTTCACAAAGCCTCTTGGAAATATGCCCCTCGATACGACTGTCCTTCAGAATTTTCAAGCATCCTAACTCAGCAGGATCAAGCTTCTCGACTGATGTTCATTGTGTAAGCTTCCTTGATGCTTAGACACATGTATGCAAGCAGAACAAGTTTATTATGAGAATGATAATTTTAATGCAACAAACATGTTATCCTTGAAGTTTTTATTGCAAATATGTCGTAAAGCCCTGTGAACGAGTCACTAGTTATGACATTTATTTTTGAATGGAAAACAATACGCACATGTAATACCAACAAAAATCTTACTACTCATGGGAGTCAGGAACGATATCTCGTTGAAGTACGCCTTCGGAATAAACCCTGTTTCAATTAGGACCTTTAAGGGTTGTAACGTGGCCTGGTTTGTGGTTTTAGAAAAAAGGATTTATCGCTCAAAATTCGTCTGTACCTACCCATTCTCCTTGATGTTCTCCAGTCCTACGTTCAGTTAATTTGGCACAAGCGCTCATCTCCCAAAAGGATTCCATGACGAGTGACAGTTAAGGGACCCACGAGGTTTTTTTTGAAATGACAGTCACCCCTTTCGTCTTCAGTGTTTTACGATCACACGACTTGTTCTTTATCGAGGATTTTCTCTTGATCATTTCTTTTTTTCATTTTTGCTTTTTTATTTCCCTGATTTTTCCTGGACTGATTCTCTTTTGAATCTTTCAATCTTGAAGTCCAGCGGGATGCCCTAACTTTTACCTAAGTCATTTGTTTTCAAGTTTTGACTTAGCGGACTTTCTCTTTTTTTCTCTCTTTTTTTTTGAACAAATCGTGTGCCACTGGTTGTCTAACTTGTTTGAAAGGGTTGTGATTACCTCATTACTTGGTCAATGAGGGATAACCATTGTGGTTTCACGTCCCTGGATCTCCTGGTGTGTGAGGGAAGAGAGGGAATGGATCCTCAGATGCACATTCCTTTTGAAATTTGGGCGCTCGGTCAAATTACTGACAACTACCCTGCCCCTGGGTTAAATGTGAGGGTTTTTTTTCTACGAAAAGAAACTCCTACTTCAAGGCTCAAAGGGTTTGACAAGGGTCTATCTCCCTTATATCTCCAGTGTTTAGGGATTTGAAGCAATGCCTGTACATCCTCAACAGGGTTTTATCCAAAAGCACACAACCGAAGATTTTGCATTTTTACCTCATCATCCTCCCTCAAGAGTTTAAAACAAGAAAGCTGGTATTGCAGTGCATATAAACATGATATGATTGCATAAAAGTAAAATACTTCATGAACGACACATTCATTGCATTAAAACATCATTCAGAACACAAACAAATTTTTTAGGCATACAATGCTTTAACAAGAAATGAAAAACTACAAATGAAAATGCAGTAAAGAAACTGAATATCGCCATCGCTGAGGAGGCCTGATTCTGTCTGGACATCCTTGCAAACTGAGTGCTCACTTGAGACAGGAGGCTTCAATTGATGTACATATCATCTTCAGTGAATGTAATGATCTCTGAGTCCACCAGGTCTTGCACCTTGTGCTTGAACACGTTGCAATTTTCAATGGAATGACCCGGTGTGTCTGAGTGATACTCGAATCTAGCATCTAGATCATAATCAGGAGGAATGGGGTCAGGGACAAGCTTGGAATCCCTTAGTTCAACCAGAGAACTCTCAAGTAGACGGGCAAAAACATCACTGTAAGGAATAGGGAGTGGATCAAACCTTTTCGCAGGCCTTCGTGATCTTTGTTGTCTCTGTTGCTGAGGAGCATAAGGTCGCTGATGCTGAACAGGCCGTTGAACAACAAGAGGAATATACACAACACTAGCTTCTCCTTTCTTTCCCTTGGAGGACCCATCATAAGGTTTCTTTGCATCTTCAGCAGCAATTCGAATCTTTCCCGTTTTGATGCCGTTTTCGACTCTTTCTCCTGCCAATACAAGACCTGAAAATCCAGCTGACAAACATCCAACCAATTTCTCATAATAATGCCCCTGAAGCGTATCCATGAACATATCAACGAGCTCTCTTTCTAACATCGGAGGTTGAACTCGGGAAGCCAATTTTCGCCACCTCTGGGCGTACTCTCTAAAGCTTTCATTGCTCTTTTGAGACATACTCTGTAGTTGTGTACGATTGGGAGCCATGTCGGTGTTGTATTGATAGTGTTTGATAAAAGCCCCTGCCAGCTCTTTCCAACTACGAACGTCTTTCCTCTCTAGCTGCATATACCATTCCAGGGATGCCCCAGATAGGCTATCCTGAAAGCAATGCATCATCAACTTCTCATTCTTTGCATGAGCAGCTATTTTACTTGCGTACGCCCTCACGTGAGTCCTTGGGCAAGTCATACCGTTGTTCTTTTCAAAAGTAGGAGTCTGAAACTTGTGTGGGATAATAACGCCTGGAACCAGCCCCAGATCATCCAAGTTCATGCCCAGAGTATTTTGATCCACGACCCCCTTCAACTGCTCTTCAATCAGCCGGATCCTTTCATCATTAACAACAGGGATACCAGCATCCATGCTTTGCACAGAGAAAACATCGTCTTGCTGGTCATCATAGTGATGGCCATGAACTGCACGAATAGTGCTTCCTCTTACCAAAGAAGGAATTGGCACTCCACCTTGAGCTCCATTATGAACAACATTTCCATTACCACCTTCACCAGGAGGAATAACATGACCGCCATGTAGTACACCGTTCTCGTTTACTCTTGCCACAAGAGGTTGCACCAGGGTTCTGAGCTCTTGTTGCCCTTGTGCGACTCCTTGCATCATCTCCATGAATTGGTCAATACGTGCCTGCATGGCAGCCATTTCCGCTTGCATCTGCTCCATAATTCTTCTGAATGACTTGAGCAGTTAAGTCTGAAATTCTGAAGACAACCAGATCAGGACAAGAATAACCAAGCCTCGAACACATGTTATGCAAATGATTATGCAATGCAAATTCCATTTTCGAATATTTCCAAGGAATCATTCTATTTTGCCTCAAGTTGTTTTTTTTGTACAAACCACAAGAAAAAGATGGAAATGCTCTGCAGCGAGTCTCAAAGTTAATATCCCTTGGAAATACAAGAACATGTATGCAAAAATGATGATGCAGATGCAACAGACATGGGATCAAGGCTTCCATAAAGCTTTGTACTGTTGTGCTGCTGCATGGATAAGACCCAGAATATCAGAAACCCAGAAATCCAGAATAATGACCCATTCAAACTGCCAGAATATCAGGATGATAACAGTACATTGATGATAAATCCAGAAAACCGGGTAGGTTGAAGGTTTCGGTTACCTGCAGATCTGCAAACACCCATCCCCTCTCACATGTGGGTTCTAAAAAACTGAGGACCCTCAATATCACGGGCTCTCAGGTTGAGAAATGATGATACGTTCACCATTTCTGGTTTGGCATCATCATTGATCGAGGAGGCCTCAACTGATTCCCCTAAAAAATAAGGTCATCCTATAGTAAGTTCCCAGCATTGGGTCCTCGAATCGACAAGTGTAATGGATTTTCCATTTCTGGTCTGCCATTATCACATGTCGGAATGAGAGGCGTTGTTGAGTCCTCGGGAGACGGTCGTCAGATTCGACAGCTCTCTAGATCAACATTCTGAAATGCGCAAGACACGCACGTCAAAATATCTCCCAAGATAGCCTCGTCTGGATGTGAATTTCGTGAACACCAAACGCACCAAGACGGCACGTAGGTCCCACTACTTTCCACTCTAGTCCTAAGTGTATGCTCAAGCCTGTGTATTGGGCTTATCTCTCAAAGAATCCCAACCTGCCAAACAGAAAACCAGCACAGCACAGCACAGTCCAGCGTATGATAATAATGAAATGCAATAAAATGCGGTAAAAACAGTAATATACACTAATATACAACATAATAAAACACAACAATAAACACCCAATGAAGTAAAAACAAACAAGCGCTAGGATTGACTCACAAGAGGGGATGGACCAGCAAGAGGTCAACCTGTCCCCAGCAGAGTCGCAAGCTGTCGCTCCCGAGGATTTGCATCCATGGTACAAACGCGAAAGTGGCGCGGAAAACAGAGTCGCCAGCAATGTGTATTTATCCCAAGAGAGGGAAAGGAAACACTGCGTAAACCTGAGGGAAGGGAAAGAGCATGGTCTCACGACCAAGAGAAATGGGTTCGGGAATTGATTACGCGTGAGGAAGGTATTAGCACCCCCACGCGTCCATCGTACCCGACGGGATCCACGCTTGCTTGTCTCGATCAAAGGGTGTTGTCATCCGGAGCTCCGCTGCTACTGGAAAGGAAAGGAACGGGAACGGAAAGGAACGAAGAAACGAAGAAGAAAAGAAAAAATAAGTGACTCGATTAGGACATTATCGTTGTCCTAGGCCTACGTATTCCCTCGTGCAATGGGAAAGTCAGAGTCAACGTAGTTCGGACACGAACTATGGGGGAGGTTGCTCGCCAAGACATCGCCGTCTTGTGCCTACGTATCCTCAATCGGACGAGAGAGAGGAAGTCAGAGCAGTCGTAGTTCGACCTACGGGTCGGTGAAGAAGTCTCGATCACATTGGGGCGAGAGAAAAGATTTCAATCAATAAGTCTCGATCAGATGGAGGCGAGAGACAACAGAGAGGGAAGTTAGTTGTTAGTGTGCTCGCCGAGATATCGCATCTCGTGCCCATGTATCCTCAATCTAACCAGAGAGAGGAAGTCAGAGCGTCCGTAGTTCGCAGAACTACGGGAAAAGGGATCTCGATCACACTGAGGCGAGAGAAAAGGGGGAGACGCACGGAAGGTCTAAGGGAGCTGAATCCTACATGTTATCAAACAAATGGCCCTAAGGTCAGGATTAAGAGGGAGCTAACCTAATGTTATCATGCTTGGATTGAGAGCCTAATGTTTATCCTACTTCGAGCTTAATCAAAAATTAAGTCGGACTAGGAGCCTTAAGGGGATCATGTGAATACAGAGTAATCAACAAGTAAACATCAGACAGCTCAATCACAAAGGAAAATCGAATATGAAACCAAGTTTGAAGAAATTCAAGTACAAAGAGAAAATAAAAAAAATTAATCAAGATATGCAGCAAAATCAAGATCAACAATTAATCAAGAATATCCAAGTCAAAACTTATCAAACTAAGACTAAGAATTAATCAAAATTGAAATCCAAGTTAATAAACAATTAACCAAAACTAGAATAAAAAAAATCAAAATTAACTAATATTAAAATTAAAAGTTAATTCAAAACACTAATATTAACATCTAATTAAAGTCCAGAAAAAATCTAATTACAAAACTAATTAAAAATTAAAGGCTAATTAAAAAGATCTAATTAACAAACTAAACAAAAAGGATGCAAGAGTAGCATATGGGGGGTGAGAAGTGAAATAGGGCGTGTGGGCCTAAGCCCTGGCCCAAGAATTCGCTAAAGGGGGTGTAGTGGGAGACCGGAGGATGCGTATGATGATCAAAGGGCCCAAGGACCAGACCAGAAGCTTTACCTAAAACTAAAAGAAAGGCTCACCAAAATCAGTAAACACATCTCCTCAACTCCAAACTCATTGCGCCGCCGTAACCTCCTCTCATCCTCCTCTCCTTCTCAACCTTCGTCGGACAATAAAAACCACGCCGGAAAATGAAGTAATCCGTCTCATCTCCTCCCTCTGTCCACCTTCGTCGCCGTTCTCAAATATTCTCCATCGCTTTTCTCTCCGTCTTACTTTTCTAAAATGCGCCGTCGGCGATGCGTCATGCTCTTTCGCCCATCAAGCGTTGCTCTACACTCCACTCAGCCTTCTCCTTCGTTCACCTTCTCTTCCGCGCCATCTTCCACTCGGCGTTCACGGTCAAACACGACACGAACCGTACAGCGACTTCGACGCGATATGTTCGTCTCTTCTCAAGCGTAGGCCGCAGAATCAACCAAATCAACGCAAATTACAAGATGCAAACAAATACAAGAAGCCGAATGAACACAGATTGACGAACAACAACCTTATGAAATTGAAGTTTGGATCGAGACTGACGTACCTATCGGAGTCGCTCCGATGGCGCTTCGAAGATGGTGACTATGACTTGATGCGAAGCTTCAGGTATGATTCAACGCTAGCTAGCTTCTTCTTGCTTCGATTCAGCTTACTTCTTCTTTCACTTCTTTGAATCTACCGCGTTCAAACTATTGTTGTTAAAGGTTGCGAATCGAGCTTCTGAGTTCTGGTGTTATTGTTGTTTGATGTGAATTGTTGTGGTTGTGAATTTTGCATATTGGGGTGTTTATTTGAAGTGTTTTGTTGAGGTTTCTGCAGGTTGTTGGTGATGATGGGTGCGTTGCAGCTTTTGTGAAGGTATGGAATAAACTGAATTCAAGATGAAGGTACTATGAAGAATGAAGTTGATGCAGAGTTTTAGAATTTCATGTTTTTGAATATGGAGAGCTCAAACTTTCAGAACTGATGTAGAAAAAATGTGAGCCCTCTCTGAAGATTTGTTGCAGCTTCTTCCTTATATGGTGAATGAGGTGTGTTTAGTAGTGATTTCGGCAGGGTGACAAGGGCTCCAAGAGCTTGAAGGAGAAGAGTGAAGCAGGTCTGCTTTTATAGAGTTGAATGAGGACAAAATGGGGAGAGAATTTGTGAATTATGAGCTGGAAATTTGTTGTTGCATTTTGGAAAGTTTTTGTCGTGTTTGTTCAAGAGCTGGTGGTGTGCGTACGGTTAATGGTTGGCAAGGTCGTGTTTTGTTGCTGAAATTGTAACGTTGAAAGTTTGGTAGCAGTGTGTTATTGTAGTGGTGTTGTACGATCTGTGCAGGTACAGGTTGGCAGCTCACGTTGTGTGGCAATTGTGTGCAGCGTGATTATTTAAACAAAACTTGTGTGGGCCCTGTTGTTTTGGCAAGGAGTGGCATTTTGTTATGTAGTGTGATTCATGAAGATTTGTACTGGCTAGAAGTTTTGTATATTGCTTGAAATTATGGCTCACTTCATGTGAGTAGTATTTGGATTATCATGTGGTAATGAGGCTGTGACGTGGCCATTTTGTGGATGGTTTAGAAAATGAAAATGGTTTACGAATAAAAGAAAAAGATAAGTGGATTAAAAATGAAAGTGGTTTATGGATTTTGGTTTAGAAAAATAATGAGTTTGGACATGGATTAAAGAAAAATGAATTTTTGAATAAAAATGGATATGGATATTATGGAAATAATAAATGGGTAATTGAATTAAAATGTGTACTAGATATGGATGAAAAAAAAATTGATATTGGATATTAATTGGTAAATGGCTTTGGAGATTGAATAAAAATGGTTTATAGATGATAAAAATGGATTTTAAAGAGGTGAAAATGGATATGATAGAAAAAGTATAAATAATGTTTCTAAGAATGGACAACCACATTACACCAATCTCTGAACTTTTCACAACATCTGATTAAAGGCAAACAGCTACCACTGAACAACAAGCCAACATAGACAACAACCATCTGAGTCACTTTGAAACCTTGCGTCGATTATTGAATCCACACTGGGGGAAATAAATCCACAGATGAACCACCAATGCACTGATGAGCCATGATGAACCTGATGATTGGACTAAACTCCTCATGAATCGCTGCTTGATAACCCGATGAAGTCCATAGCTCAACCTTGGAAACACACAGCCTGATAGGTTAACCACTGGCACAGATAATTCGAAATTGAAATAATCTCTTGATAGTTTGACCATAATTAGGTCAAACATCCATCTGATCCTGAATAAACGACACCTGACTTGAATTTAAGCACCTTAACCTGGAACCAATGCTCTTGAGATGCTGAGAAGGATTCAAACCCTAATTCACAGCTTGCCCAATTAAAACCAAGACGAAACTCTAATCTCTTGATGCTTCTTGAGAAATCTTGAAGCAGATGAACATGATGCTTGATGGATCTTCTGAATACGGAAAACGCAAACCAAAGGAAGATGCCTTGATCACATGTCTTAGGAACCCAATGCAAATGAACGATTATGAACTATGACCTAATGATGCAAATGAGCGCGAAACAAAAGCCAGAAGAGGTTAAAAAAAGGTAGGTCAAATTTTGGGGTGCTACAGCAGAAAAACAAATTGGGTCGGATTTACTCGGTTGACCGGTTTTGTGGGCCTAATGCACGATTTCATATGGGTACAGTTGGGTGGGTCCGGTTCAACAAATTAAAACCGTGGGTAACCATACCTGCCCGGCATCGTTTCTATTCTCAATAGCTTACTACATTCCATTCTATAAAACATAGTTTTCTATTCTCAGAATCTCATTCTCTCTTTTCTCTTTATGTTACGAACCTTAAATACGAACATCCTCTTCCATTTTGCGCCATCATATATTCACTTCCATTTTGTGGCGCGGTAGATTCACTTCCATTTTGCGCTGTTCATGAAGATTCGTTCGTCACACATGGGCAAGTACCATTTTCATTTGCAGTTTTTTGTGTATTCGCTTTGAATCAAATGTTTATTCATTTTCATTTTCGTTTTGAATGATTTGATTTTTCTTCAACAAACTTCATCTATAATCACCTTTTATATGTTCTGAAGAACATAAGATTAAGGTTTAGAACTTTACTGATTTAGGTATCCAAGTAATGAGCAATGAGAAATTGATTACTAATTAATAGTGTATTCATGGTTTGTTAAATGTTCGAGTGATGTAGATAAATAATGATGGTTGGTGACAAAGAAAATGACACCGATGTCTGTCAAACAATAGAATCTTAAAATCTTAATCATGTTCTTTCATATCTTTCATCTAATTAGTGCCTTCATATTCACTTTGAAGGTTGAGAAACACAAGAAAAGGGGGTTTGAATTGGGTTTCACATTTCGTCCCCTTTTGCGGAATTAAAATTAATGACGTTAACATGTAAATAAAAATAAATGAACACAATTATTTTTATCCTGGTTCACTGTTAACGAAGTTACTCCAGTCCACCCCTCAAGGTGATTTCGCCTTATCACAAGGACTTAATCCACTAATCATCAAAATGATTACAACCACAATGGTTACCTTCCATTTCCTTCTTGAGAATCCTGGCTTTCACTAGACTTTCAAGGAATCATCCTCCAAGCCGTTCAACAACGACCTGACCCTCTTAAGAATCATGCTCTTCACTCAACCACTCAAGGAACAACATCCACTAAGCTGTTAGAAACACGCTTAGTCATCTCAAGCATTCTGGTCATCACTCGACCGCTCAAGGAACAATACCTTTTACAAGGCTTTTCTTATGCACTAATATGCTTCTTACAAGCTGATTACACAAATAAAATACAATAACACCTAAGTTTTTCTAGCAAGACATGAGCAACAACTCCTTGATTTCTAATACAAAACTAACTAAAGAATAAATCTTTGAGAGATTATAAAGCACACTAGTTCAGTATTGCTTAAAAGCTTTCTTATTGAGCACTACGACTTCTTATCATGAGCTTTAAGCTTCTTTATGATGTACTCCATTCTTGAGTAGGTAATGCTTCTTCTAGCTTAACTATCAAGATCAACTAAGTTACTATGCTTCACTTATTGATGTTTCACTTGACTAGTTTCACATGCCTTTAGCATGTTGCATCGTTGTACACTCTTCAGCAGTTTATTTCTTATTCATTGAGCATTCTTGATTTAAGCTTCAACTTGTAGCATCTTGTACTCCTTTCTTGAGCTTTAATACTTTTTCCAATTTAACTATCAAGTTCAACTAAGCTACTATGCTTCACTTATTGATGTCTCACTTGAGTAGTTTCATATGGTGTTAGCATGATCATCGTTTGTGCACACTTTGTAGTAACAGATTCAAATTTGCTTGCTACATGTTGATTGTTTGCTGCGTTGAATAATAACACTTCAGTATGAGCAGCATCCAACTAACTTTCTCTCTCTCTCTCTCTCTCTCTCTCTCTCTCTTTCTCATGATCAGCGGCTGCTTCAAGCAACATTTCTTCAAGTTCCAAATCTTCAATTTATAGAGCTGGAGAGAATAGATCCGTTGAGGGGTATTCTTGGAAACATATTCCAACAACAATATCCCAACGTTCACATGAAGGAATGGTCAACATCACTATAAAAAAAACTGTCCTTGCGCCACCTTATCGAGGTAGAGGTTACAAAGTTTTAGTACTATTATATTCAGCTCAAAACCATTTTGATCTTTAGTCTTCTAGCATCTTCCGAGGCTTCACATATTAACTTGATGAAGCGTGTTGTAGAAGAGTCATTCTTTGTGTGATATTCAGAACCAAAGTCTTTAAAATTCCAGATCTTCGTTCAGAAGAACTATTTTGATAATCTTCAGCACTTGGTTTCTTAGAAGCATTATCTTCAGAGTCTTCAGAGCCTTGTCTTCAGAGTCTTCAACACTTCGTTCGATCAGAACCTTGTCTTCAGAAACTCTCCAGGACTTGATCTTCATATACTGTGTCTTAAGAATCTTCAGAACCATGTCTTAAGAATCTTCAGAACTTGTAACATTAGAGAGCGCATCACATTAGAAAGCCTTATAGGCATTTCTCATAAAGTCTCAATTAGAATGTCCAAAACTAGCGTTCATTAGAACCGTTGTATTACAACCATTCATGAATCTTGACTTTATCTTATACACACATATGTTTTCTTCCAGAGTGTTGATATCAAAGTCTGATGAAGTCACACGCCTTCTTATCAGAGTCACAATCATATTGACAACAACCACACACTAGACAGAAACCATATCATACATAATTGTTCTCTTAGATAACTTGTGCAGTTATCATCAAAACTCAAAGGCTAGATGTAGAACCAAATCTTGTTCTTACAATCTCCCCTTTTTTGATGATGACAAACAATGCATTTTGATAGAGCAATTCGTATAGGGTAATCGCCATAAATCCACAGAGTCAGAGATAAGCTTAAGAGGCTCCCCCTGATTCTGTTACTCTCAAAATTCATTTATGCTTGTTCAGAGTCTCCCCCTATTCCCAAGACTCACAAAATGATTTTGAAGTAGAATCATATCAATAGAGAAGGATTAGTTCTCAGTGACGTCTCATCAGAATCTGACTAGAACTGCCTGGTCTCCATCTCAGAACCTAGCTTGCTATCAGAATACTGTAGACGTATCAGAACCTGATTTGTCTTATCAGACTTGATGAAACTGGTAGATACTTTCTTATATGCCACACATCATGTATCAAAACCAAATCTTCAATATCTTAGCACAGATCACCAACATGCGCACATATCCTCATGTCATTTGATGGTTCAGAAACCAAATATTTTCTTTAATGACCATGACTTGATTTGATCTCCGAAGGATTCACATTCTTTTAATGCTGAAATCTAGATACCATTTGATGTTTGGATACCAATTGAATTTTAGATACCAATCGAATCATTCTTTCAGAAAGCTTACAACTTCTGACAAGTTTTGGGTATCAGCGCAAAATTCATGGACATCCCTTATTTCTGATAACTTAGTGGTCAAAACCAGATATTCATATATTATCAGATCAAGTTTGTTTAGCTTTCTTCTTTCTTGTACATGTCTTCTGATGATTATATCTTCTGATCGCTTGTACAATTGCTTCTAATGTAATCTCGTCTTCTGATAAAAGATCATATATTCTTATATGTCTTGTCTTCTGTCTTCTGATAACCTGTTCTAACATAGAGTGAACTTTTCAAAGTTTTTGATTAATTCTCAAACATAGGGTTATACGTAAAACATATTCAATTATATTTGGGATGGGATTCTTTAGATTGGATATCAAAATGATATATCACTTTCTCCCCCTTTGTTAGAAATAAAAAAGGTAACTAAGAATGGACATTGACAAAGAAATATGAAGAAGAAATTTCATTAATAATAAATAAAGATATTACAATGGGAGACGACAGACACAAAACATACTTAGGTGTAATGACAAAACTAAGAACTTAGAGGTTCTAAGATTCAACAGCTTTTCAGGGCCTAAGGTTTGTAAGCTCTCAGTGTGTCAGATGGTCTTCGATAGGAGGTTTGTAAGCTCTTCTTGAATCCTACATGTAATGTCTAAGAAGTGAGGTTTGTAATCCCCCTTCTATTTAGTACATAGAAACCAATCCCTTTAAGGAGAAACACCAATCGTATTCAGAAATATATCTTTAATCAATGATATTTTATTGATTATTGATGGTTTCATAATAGTTCATAGGTAAGCACCAATCAGGAGTAAGTTTTTCAGTCATTCCGGTTTGCTTTATGTGAGTAATGACTCCTTGTAGATCAAAAATATGAGAAATGACTCTATTGAAAGGAATCTGAAACGATAACTCATTTCTGGATGAAAGAATTTCTTCTTTCAGATAGTTGAACATGGATTGAGGCAGATTGATCTTAATCTTGGAGACTAAGAAGAAAATGAAAAGCTTATCCATTGCAGAGAGCCATAATGTTCCCTTTTCTCTAGGCCTAAGATTTGTTCCCATGATTTGGTACCAGACCTTTGCCATAGAGGTGAGAGTAGAGGGACTGTCAGCTGGTCCTTCGTTACCATAGATGATGTGAACATGTTTATCAAAAGGTTAATTCCTCTGTATTTTTCAACAATTTCTCCATCTTCCTTACACTCAATTGCTTGAGAAATGATAGTGGAGTTAATCATGATGGGAAAACCAGAGACAGTAGACAGGATAGAACAAACATAGACTCATAATAACGCGAGCATTGGCCCAAAATTCCTTTACAAGTTCCGGATAGATGCGTCCAGAGAGCATTTCAAAATATTTATCCCAGTTCTGGTAGTAGATATCTGAGAGGATATTAGAAAGGCCATATTCCAATAAAGCTTTGAAGTCAATAGTATATTCCTTCAAAAGATCTAAATCAAAAATCTCTCACTTAATAGTTTTCGATGACATGATGGATGAAAAAAATAGAAGGGAAGAGGGAGATGAAGGCTATGAAGAAAATGTACAGTTCAGAGAACAGGAGGAAGTGGCTAGAGCTTATGAGGAAGGATTATAGATAGAGGAAGGGAAGATTAAGATTTAAGGGAATAATGATGGTCAAAGGAGATAGAGAGACTTGAGACATGCAAAATAATTAATGATTTAGCCATAAAAAATGACTGTTTTCAATGCATGTATGATAAATTGAAATGAAAGAGTAACACACATAATAAAAGATAAGAATAGGAGACCTATGTAGATACTAGGTTCAATGAGAAATAGAGGAGACACAAAAAAAATGAACACAGAAATTCCGACAAGAGGTAAAGTGAATGATTTCATTTCATGTATCCAAGATATTCTCATTACTCGAGGAGTCCCATCAAATACTAGGCGTGATATAAGTGAGACAAAAGTCTTGTTAACGTATCAACCCTTCATATCATAATGACTAATAAATGCATCATGCTCTTTAGTTTCCAAGGGTTAAAAGCATTTACCGACACACATGTGTTCTATTCTTGATTACTTATGAAATAAGAAGACTTCACCAGTCACAGGTTTCTCATTTCAAAAGTACGATTCCTACGCATCATGTTTAAGAAATATATTTTTCTATTCTCGAGAAGCATAAATTCTAAGATGCTTATTTCATTCTGAATAATGAACTATGTTCGCAAGTAGAATGAGAATAGGTTTAACTTCAGCAAATATTCTTTAAAAAGAGATTTCAGTCATAAGAAAAGGGCTGAATCAGAAAATTTTAGAAAATACTATCCTTTGGAATTCTAAAAAATTATAGTTCTAGAATATAAGAATGAATTTCTAAACTGTTTAAGTTAAACAGAAGAGTTAGAAATACATTACTCTTAATCCTTTGTGTAGATTCTTAACTATGATTGTAGATGCTTCTTCAGAATTACCACGCGTTCATCTTCTGTAGTTGATGACTTTGTTGACGAGCACTTTTAGCTTCATGACTTCTTGATCTTCCATTCTGAAGGGTGAAAACATCTCTACAGATGTTTGTTTCATCTTTGATCATTGGAGAGGAACCAAGTTCTTTTTCTAGTCTTCATTTTGGAATCATCCGTCTTCCATCTTCAAGAAGGCTTGTCTCCAAAAAGCTACTAGTTTCTTAGCTTGAGCATATACTTCTGAACAATTATGTGCTAAAGAAACTTGTTGAGTTTTCTCTTGCATCATCAGAGTTCAATCTTTGAACAAATGCTAATTTTGTCTAGATGCAGATAACATCATGATCATCAAACCAAGACATATTTCCTTTGAGGTTTAAATGAAGATCTTGTTCTTGCTGGCTGAGCCTTTTCATCCAAAATCAGTTCATCAGAAAGTAACTTTCCTTTCTCAAGGAAGTAAATGAACTGTGATAACTTCTGATTGAGCATCCTTTGATATCTTCATCTTGTACTTCTTAAGAAGCTCCATTACCTTTATCATTATGAGCAGGTAATTTCTGGATTTGCAATCCTCCAATAAGATATGGTTTCTGGTTTCCAAGCTTATCATCATATCTGACATTGATTTGATTCACCAGTAGAAGTACTTCCACGCCAAGATGATGTAGCCTTCAGAGCATTCTGGCCATAATGCATTTAACATATATTCCAATTGTATTTCATTCTGAATATAGCATGCATTAGCTTCTTAAGAAATCTTTGTCATGATAAAATCATGATACTAATAACTTCTTCTTAAGAGCTTGTTCTATCTTGTACATCTTTATCTGATTGTAAAGAACTAGAATACCAAAGTCTTCTTTTCATCAGATAGCTTCTTAAGCTCATACTTTCACTCTGTCACATGATTCCAGAAAGTAGTGAACATAGAAGGATACATTCATGTATCCAGAGCTTCTGAAAAGAAACTATGGAAGAAATTCTGACAAACTTAAGCTTGTTCAACTGAGATACCTTTCTCAAGCTAACATGACTTAATTTGTCTTAAGCTTCGGCAAATTCTCTTCATAGACACACATTCGTCAAAAACTCAGAAAATCTGATCTTGCATGTGTTATTCTTCCATATTTCTGACAACTTGATAATCTTCCTTTCTGACTACTTCAGAAATCTGCGAGGTTTCTAGAGCAGGTAGTCAGAATCCTGATAGCCATATCCAATGGTTATCTATAGTAGAATTAGTTTCTGTTGAATAAGAAACTGCTTTATCTTCTGGAGAGATCTTCTGCATGCTTGATCAGTTGCCATAAGCTTCTATTCAAGTAGCAAGCTTCTGATCATTTTCTTCAAGAATCCTGACGAAGAAATCATAATTCAGAATCTTAAGTTCTGCAGTCATGATTTAAAATCTTGATGACAAGATTTCTAATATCTTCAACATACTCCATCTTGAAGTTTCCATACTTTAGAATCATGACACAAGCATTCTCTCTTCTTCAAATGAAAGAGTTCCTAATGAGCAATACTGAGAAAGTCAACGGTAGACTAAGTCTGTTTGTTGAAAACATCCCATGCTCAGAAATAATTGACTTTTAGAAAACAAGATTTCTTGCTTTCTGATGATTCTTGTTGATCTCTTCTAGATAATTCTTCTTAAGCCTCGTCTAGGCATCACCTTGATGAGATATATAGTTCTTAACTAACATATTCCAAGAATAGCATTCATCAAATTCTTCTAATTATATGATGAGTCTATTATCCTTTTACCAGCTGATTCTTCATCTTGCTTTCAATCTTCTTGCAAGCGCCATAAGAGAAGATTATGTTGTCAATAACTATCAACTCTAAGAATTAGTGACACGATCCTGAATGAACTTTTCTGGTTTTTCATTTCAGTACTCAATCTTTTCATCATCGCATGAGACTGAAACTGTAGACGGTGGAGGAGATTAACCAGAGCGTTTCTCAAAGCTTGTCCGGATCTTTATCTGACATGGTTAAGTGTTTGATAAACATCAATAACACAACCGGAGCTCTGATACCAATTGAAGGTTGAGAAATACAAGAAAAGGGGGTTTGAATTGGGTTTCACATTTCGTCCCATTTTGTAGAATTAAAATTAGTGGTGTTAACACGTAAATAAAAATAAATGAACACAATTGTTTTTATCCTGGTTCACTGTTAACGAAGTTACTCAAATCCACCCCTCAAGGTGATTTCGCCTTATCACAAGGACTTAATCCACTAATCATCAAAATGATTACAACCACAATGGATACCTTCCATTGCCTTCTTGAGAATCCTGGATTTCACTAGCCTCTTAAGGAATCAACCTCCAAGTCGTTCAACAACGACCTGGCCCTCTCAAGCATCTTGGTCTTCACTCGACCGCTCAAGAAACAAAATCCACTAAGCTATTAGAAACACGCTTAGTCATCTCAAGCATTATGGTCATCACTCGACCGCTCAAGGAACAATACCTTTTACAAGGATTTTCTTGTGCACTAATATGCTTCTTACAAGCTGATTACACAAATGAAGTACAATAACACCTAAGTGTTTCTAGCAAGATATGAGCAACAACTCCTTGCTTTCTAATACAAAACTAACTAAAGAATAAATCTTTGAGAGATTATAAATCACACTAGTTCTGTATTGCTTAAAAGCTTTCTTATTGAGCACTACGGCTTCTTATCATGAGCTTTAAGCTTCTTTCTGATGTACTCCTTTCTTGAGTATGTAATGCTTCTTCCAGCTTAACTATCAAGATCAACTAAGTTACTATGCTTCACTTATTGATGTTTCACTTGACTAGTTTCACATGGCTTTAGCATGTTGCATCGTTGTACATTCTTCAGCAGTTTGCTTCAGCTTCTTCTTTATTGAGCATTCTTCATTTAAGCTTCAGCTTGTAGCATCTTGTACACCTTTCTTGAGCTTTAATGCTTTTTCCAATTTAACCATCAAGTTCAACTAAGCTACTATGCTTCACTTATTGGTGTCTCACTTGAGTAGTTTCATATGGTGTTAGCATGATCATCGTTTGTGCACACTTTGTAGTAACAGCTTCAACTTTGCTTGGTACATGTTGATTGTTTACTGCGTTGAATAATAACACTTCAGTATGAGCAGCATCCAACTAACTTTTTATCTCTCTCTCTCTCTCTCTCTCTCTCATGATCAGCGGCTGCTTCAAGCAACATTTCTTTAAGCTTCCAAATCTTCAATTTATAGAGCTGGAGAGAATAGATCCGTTGAGGGGTATTCTTGGAAATATATTCCAACAGCAATATCACAACGTTCACATGAAGGAATGGTTAACATCACTGTACAAAAAAGTTGTCCTTGCGCCACCCTATCGAGGTAGAGGTCACAGAGTTTTAGTACTATTATATTAAGCTCAAAACCATTCTGATCTTCTGTCTTCTAGCATCTTCAGAGGCTTCAGATATTAACTTGATGAAGCGTGTTGTAGAAGAGTCATTCTTTGTGTGATCTTCAGAACCACAGTCTTCAGAATTCCAGATCTTCGTTCAGCAGAAGTATCTTGAAAATCTTCAGCACTTGGTTTCTTAGAAGCATTATCTTCAGAGTCTTCAGAGCCTTGTCTTCAGAGTCTTCAACACTTCGTTCAATCAGAACCTTGTCTTCAGAAACTCTCCAGAACTTGATCTTTATATATTGTGTCTTCAGAATCTTCAGAACTATGTTCACCTGAACCACGTCTTCAGAATCTTCAGAACTTGTAACATTAGAAAACGCATCACATTAGAAAGCCTTATAGGCCTTTCTCATAAAGTCTCAATTAGAATGTCCATAATTAACGTTCATTAGAACCATTGTATTAGAACCATTCATGAATCTTGACTTTATCTTGTACACACATATGTTTTTTTTAGAGTGTTGATATTAGAGCCTGATGACGTCACACACCCTCTTATTAGAGTCAGAATCATATTGACAACAACCACACACTAAACAGAAACCATATCATACATAATTGTTCTCTTAGATAACTTGTGCAGTTATCATCAAAACTCAAAGACCAGATGTAGAACCAAATCTTGTTCTTACACACTTATTTGCACACATTAAACTGGTAATGTTGTAATCCCAATCAAATATGATCTCTTTAATTTTTTCCGTTTATTATTACATGATGAAACACGTTATGTTGTGATTCAGAATTCATCATCATTACCATGCATCAATTTTTCTTTACTTGGGTTGGGGTTTTTTAGTCCTTTAATTTAGGTGTCAGTGGTCCCTTTACACCTCAATGGTTTTCAATACAGTAAACTCATCAGTGACATGTCTTAACTAGGGCATATGGTTTTGCATATGGTTTTTATTCCTATTAGTAATTCAAAATGTATGTGTGATTATTAACCATTAGTTTGGTGAATATGGTTGAATTGTAGTTTCTCACTCTCTCTATAATGGAAAGTTTATGCATGTTATTTGACTTATTTCTTATAATTCTTTACAGGTGATTAAAAGAGCATTGTAGGCTTTATGATAATTGTGTATAGATTGATCAATCAAATTTTGCTTCAATTTTGCTAACAAAAAAAGATAGGTTAAGTATAACTTATTACATTCTTCGAGGTTAAGTCAATTTATTCTGCCCAACAGATAAAGTTACAAATGTATGTTCTTGCTATAAATTTGTAGTTTCTAATAGGTAATTTGTTCTGCAGGTAAAGTCAATGCTTTCTTAACTCAATTTATTCATCTGTTGTAGTCTTGGCTGGCTACGATCATTCACTGTGTGCTTGGGACTGCAGATCCCACCACACTGAGCCAATACAGGTGTATTTCCTCAACTGGTTTCCCTATCGTCACTTATTAACTCGTTTATTACATGCAATGCATCCAATTTCTTTATGCTGACTTATTAATTAAGAATTGAAAATGATGTGCAGGTTATTGACACATTTACTGACAGTGTGATGTCTGTTTGTTTAACAAAAAAAGAAATTATCGAAGGAAATGTTGATGGAATTGTTCAAATATTTTATATTCATATCGGCAGGTTTGTTACATTATATATAAATGAGTGACTGAAACATAATTATATTGTATTTATGCAACTTAGGTTTGTTTGTTTTCTGCTATCATAAGTCACTTCTTCTATTGCTAGCTTCTAGAACCTGAATATAATGCTTTTCTTGTGGAGAATTCTGTATCAGCATGTCAATTTTTTTAGAATTCTACAACAAGTGCACTGTCTAATCCTAGGAAATCTGTCATACTTTGAAGAAATGGAACACATTCCAACATTTAGATTTTAGTAGGATTTAAATACAATCCCATTTTTAAGAATCACATGTTGATAACCATTTGATTATTTTGTATTTTTATTTAATTTAGACATTGGTTCTCATGAAAGATAATAATTTAGTGATACATGGTTCTAGTTTATTCTCTAGATAATAATTTAGTGATACATGGTTCTAGTTTATTCTCTAGATAGTGTGGTAGATAGCTTGGTTTTATAATAGGGCATTTGGAAATTTCATACTATATAATAATTACATTTTGTTTCACTACTTTTGATCTATTTTCAAAACTGTTGTATCAGGAACTGTTCCAAATTCGTATGCCATTTGGTATATACTTAAATTCATATTTTTATGTTTTGCTAATTTACTATCATTATAAAAATAAAAGCATCTAAACACTTTCCTGACAAACCTTGGCTAAGGTTTCTTTATCAGCCAAGTCCACTTAGAAATTATTAATGAAATAAAAAATTGTTTGTGTTGTTTTTAGGGTTGGAAATGAGCTGAGTCGAGTCGAACTCGCCTCAGCTTGATTCGACTCGTTAAGAATTGGTTCAGCTCAAATCTCAGTTCGAGTTCGACACGAAATTTTTTTAAGTTCAAATTCGACTCGTTATAAGTTCACGAGCAACTCGGTTCGGCTCGTTAGGTTTATTTCGTTAGGTTCAACTCGCTTGCTTCACGGACTTAAAAACTATTTTTAAAATCTATTTTTTATATATTTGACATTTTAAAATCTATTTTTTATATATTTGACATTTTAGAATTAACTGTCTCAAAAATCTACTACTTTAAAAATTAATTAATTTATATGATACTAATTTTATTTGTATAATCATTTTTATAATTATTTTTCTCACTTGAGAATATAAATTATCAATTAAAAATAAGAGAGTGTTTATTTAAACGATCTTAATGAATTACAATGCATGGAGAGTGTATATATAGTTTGAAAATCAACTACTAAATTAATTAAAATTCAAAACTATTAGTGGTGAGAAGTTGAAGTCTTGACATACAAAGTTTATCCCTAGTATGTCAAGACTTCAACTTCTCACCGCCAATAGATGCATGAGAAGAAGAAAAAAAAGGGATTTTTGCACATTTTCTGCCTATACGCGAATTCATACGCGTATGGCCACTTAGCACCATCAGGTCCCATACGCGTAACAGCAGCGAAGGACAAAAAATCAGCTCCCTGCCCATACACGTATGAGTTGGCCTATACGCGTATGAGGGCTCCCAGCGCAGGCATCCAGGGGCAGTCCAAACTCTTACGCCTATGGCTTTAGCTAGGCCATACGCCTTAACTTGGGCCATATGTGTTCAGGTAGTTAAAAAAAGTGGCATATGCGTATCAGAGAGGGAAATACATGTATAATATGACCCAGATCTAAAAAACCCAAATTTCTCCTATTTAGCTGAAAAATACAAATTTCTAAGGGGGACTTGATTTTTGACAGGAAAAGACAATTTAGGAGCTGGAGAACGCGCTGGAAGTGAGGTGTAGCGTAATCTTCAAGGATTCTCACCATTGAATACCTTTTCATCTTGATTCTTTGTAATGTTTCCTTTCATTAGTATGAGTAGTTAAGTACCTTACTGCTAGGGATGGGTACCTGAGATTGATTCTTTTGAAAATCTTGATTTTAACATTGTATTGAATTATCTTTTATTTTCTAATAGATTTATTTATTTTCTGAGTTTAATGCTTTCTCTCTCGAACAAATTGAGGATGATTTACGGCTATCTGTTAGGCAGGACTATCAACAATAACGCTTGATGGAAATATTCTATCTTAGATATCACCTAGGAATAGAGATACCATTTAGAAACCTATATGCTTTGATAAACTAAAGTATATGTTCTTGATAATTGAATGCGTAAGTTCATCTATAATTCACTATGGACATATGAGTTAATTTGAATGTTTAAAGGTTTACTCACTAAGGACTTAGGAGTAGATACACTTGAGAACGGTAATCTGTGAAGATAAAGTAAGTTGATAGAAGGTCTATGATTATTAACGAGTTCTTGATCAAACCCTAATTCCTAGCACACTTTACTCATATTGTTCTCTACTCTATTTTAATTATGTTGTTATTTAATCTTGTTCACTAGAAACCCAATTCAAAACCCCTGATTGCTTTTGTTCAACTAAAAAGAAATGTGAACCCTATATCATCACATAGTCCTTAAGATCGATACTTTGGGATTTTCCATTATTACTATATTGGCAAATTAGTACACTTTCTAATTTAGCGATCAAGTTTTTGGTGCCTTACTGGGGACTACCAAAGATTATAGAGTGCAAGTTTTATTTTAGTTAATATTTTATTTTGAGTTTTTTTAATTTATTTTGAATTATGTTTCTGCTAATATTTGTCTGATATTGTATGCGAGGAGAACCCTCACCTAATTTTCCTTTTGATGCAAAACCAGAAAAAACATTACATGTTCGGCTTAGACAAGCTCGACAAGCAAGACTGGCAGATCAAGAGGCAGTTAACTCTGACTACTTAGATACAGAATCATATAGAGAAGTAGAAGAACCGGTTATGGCTAAAAATCCATAAGAAAGATTTCTTGGGGATTATGGAAGAGGAAATTTCCCTGGCGGTTGTTTAACTATAGTTAACCAATTGGTGAATGTTCCAAATTTTCAGTTGCACCCAACCACTATCCGTCAACTTGAGAAGAGAACGTTTACAGGAAAGATTAATGAAGATGCAAATAAACATCTTCAAAGGATTCTTACTATGAGTACTACTTTGAAGATATATGGGCACACTGAGGAAGCTAAAAAGTTGAGAATGTTTCTGTTTACTCTAGATGAAGATGCCAAAGAATGGTTTTACTCATTACCTTCCAAAAGTATCACCACTTAGGAACAAATGGAAACAACTTTTCTTAATGATTAATTTCCTGCTTCTATTTTTTTCAGGAAAATATATGACATCATGAACTTTAAGCAAAAGAAGGGTGAACCACCTTGTGATGCATACAAGAGATTCAAGAGGTTACTTGTAGCTTGTCCTAATCACAACTTAGATCAGACTGAATAGATGCAAATTTTTGTTAATGGCCTCAGGTTGATGACTAAATAACTTATTAATACAGTTGCTGATGGCTCATCCAACTTTACAACAACCAATGGTATCAAAAAAATAATAGAAGCCATTGCTGCAAATGAACACTTAGAGTTTTATGATAGGTGTACTAGCAAACCAGAAGGAGTGATAGATTTGAAACTTGCTACTCAGAGTATAAAAAGGGAAGACCAAGTTGCTACTGAAGTTGAAAGTAGACTCAAAGCAATGAATATAGGTATTCAACAAGTGGCTAAAGTTCAACCAATTCGATTTGTAAGTTGTGAATTTTGTAGTGGTCCTCATTTTGCGATGTATTGTGTTACAACTGCGCAACAAACTGAAGAAGTGAATTATCTGAAGCAGAACAACCCCTACTCTAATACTTACAATCCAGGTTAGAAGAATCATCCAAACTTCTCCTGCAAAGATTAATACGAGCATGTTAAAAAACAAGGTCATGGTCAGTATCAGAACCAACAACGGTACCAACCCCAATAAAACTACCATAATCAGTTCCAACAACAATATCACCAACAAGCTACCAAGAAGGCAGATTGGGAAATGGCCACTCAAAACTCCCGATTCCAAGAAGAGACGAGAAACAATAAAATGAACATTACAACTTCTATTAAGAACCTCGAAGTTCATATGTTTCAGATAGCACAACAAATAGCTGGTTCTCAAGCACAAGGTTCTCTTCCTAGTGCAACAATGACAAATCCAAGAGAGTGTAATAATGTGAGTGTTGTAATGACAAGAAGTGGTAAGATAGCTGTCGTAACCCGAAATTTGACCTCTCATTTTGCCTTTTGCATAAGCATCTGCATTCGCATAGCTGGCATACGCATTAGCACTTTTTTCTCCGTGTTTTTGTTGCATGAATATTCAGGTTTTCAAAGCCCAATTAATCATATCCTCACAAGGTCACCACATCGTCAACACAAGCAAAATATAAGGGTTTCTATGCCTATTCATCAAAGCAAAAGGGTGAAAATCAGAACCATGGCCATAACTCTTTTTTTAAGCAAATTGGGCAAGTTTTGCCTGTGGTAATCGATTACCACTTTGCTAGGCAAAATGAAGTAATCGATTACCACATGTAATTTGGCATATTTTTGCTGCATTTTCCTGACAGCAACTTTTCCTCCACTTCTTTGGGGTTTACTTGGTTCTAGCATTATGTGGAATGTTCTAGACACTTCAAGACCTCTCAAGACACTTCAAGGCATTTATTCCAAAACATCACTTTGAATCAAGACTACCATGTAACATCATTTCCAAGTATGTGAACCTTTGGATTGTTAGCATGCATTGGGATTGCTCCACTGAGTTAATAAATAACTAACTGAGTTAACTTCTGACTCAGTGAGTTAAGTGTAACTAACTCCAAAGCAAGCCCTAACCAAACTCCAAACCTAGCCTACTCCAAAGCTAGCCTCTATATAAAGAAATCTTCACCATTTCACAAAGGACCTTCAACCATTCTCACAATTCTTCGATTTCTACTCTCTCATTTCTCTCAATTCTCTCTGCATTTTCTGCAATTTCTTCACATTCATCTTCATCTTCTTCACAAAATCATACTAGAGCTGAATTTTACACCATTTAAGAGTAGCAAATTTCACACTGAAATTGCTTTTCTCTTGAGCTTAAACCTCCATCACATTGCATTTCTTCTTGGATCTCTGTAATTACAACAATTTCTACTTCAATTCAAGTGATCGATTCAATCATTTCGGTGCAAATTCAATTTCAGAGCTTTTATCGCATTTTGATCGGTTTCGCTACGATTTGATCTCAAGCTTGGAATTCTATGATTTTCTTGGCTTCTTCACACTATATTTTGCTCACAACAATCACCAAGGCAATTCTCCGCCTTGTAGGTTGGTCATTCTTGCTCGATTTACTGTTTTCGATCACTTTCGTGCATTTACGATGTAGTTCCAATAGTTTTTCGTTATTGATTGATCATGCAATTGTTTGATTTTTGATCTTCATGTTTGATGCTTTCAATTGATGATTAATTGCTCCTACTTGATGTAATTTTAGTGCACAAATGCATGCCATATCATATGGATGATTGTATAAGTGATAAGTTGCTGGAAGTTTCTGTAGCGAGCGATATTTGGACGTAGTTCTTAAGCACTGTCGCTCTGGGGTACTACAGGCCGATTCATTTTTTATCCTATTGAAGCTGACTAAGGAAGGGAAATAGATGTCTCCAATTAACCCTACTTGCATACTGAGTTTGAACAACGGTCTGTTAGGTTATAGATGCGATGTGGATGTGGGGCCTAATCTTCGATTTATTTTGTTTAAGAACATAAAATGTCTGGACTATTTACGAGGTTGTTGATGACACTGAATTTGACCGTATTTTTGACTCCGATTTCGCATGCATTCTTAGTCTTTTAATGTCATTTTATTATGTTATTATTATGTTTTACTTTGTTTTCAGGTTTTTAGTCTAATCGGAGCCCCGAGCGAGAAAAGGAGCGAAAAAGGAGCCGAAATGAGCTAAAATAGAGAAAATCAGCATTTTGCACTTATGGCATCCACTCTGGCGGCCGCCACAGGGTCTTCCATGACGTGGCCATGTCTCAAACTCCTCCCAACTAGTTTTCCCCACGATCTCCAACTGCCCAAGCAATTTTACACTCATGGCGGGCGCTATGGTGTTGTGGCGGGCGCCACAAGAGCAAAATAAGTTCCCGCCCAAATTCAAATGCTAGGGGCATCCTTGTCTTTTCCACATGTTTCCTTGCCTATAAATAGGACTTTAGATTTTCGTTTTTCTTCATCCAAGCTTAGTTGTTCATAAGCATATATCAGTGTAATAGTGGTAATCGCTTCACATCGAGGTGTTACTACATTCGAGAGATCGAGTCTGTAAGAGCCTGTGAGATTGAGTCTTGGAGCACTCTGGAAGGAAGTTAATCCTGCCGCCATTTTACTTTCAGTTCGCATTTTATTCAACCACTCCGATTGGAGCAGGTTTTTATTACTTTACCTTTTGTCAACTTTATTTCTTGCACTGTCTTTTAATTTCATTTATTTTCCGCACTGCTTTACTTTCATTTACTTTCCGCACTCGCACTACTTTCATTTACTTTCCGCACTCGCACTTAAATACTCCTTTTTTTTATGAAAAATCTAAAAATGAACTTTTACTTTACCATGTCTGGCTAATTTTATAAAGGTTAGAATGTGAAGATCATAACTGAACCGATAATCTGTACAATTGTTAGTGGGAACACTTAAGGGCTATTTTAACTTTCAATATAAGTTTTCCTGTTCTTAAATTCCGTTGGGTAAGATCGAAAGCCGTCCAACGCCTATCTAAACTTAATTGTTTTTAAACTATTTCAAAAACAGCGAAAACGCTTTGTTTAGTTTATTAGGAGTTTTTAATTTAAAAGGAAAAGAGATTTTAAAACCATTTTCGGACGCGTTAAGAAGTTTAAAGTCTGGTTCGTAAGAACCTCTTTTTTTTAGAAAATCCAGGTTAAAATACTTTTCAACTTGGTCAAGATACTATATTTCTTAAAAATAGGTTTACTACTCTAACGCAATGCGCGCCTTTTTATCCGTGACAATAAGAGGGTTTGATTAGGGGGTACAACTCGGTTCTGAATACGCGAAAGCGACAGTTCCTGTCAAATTAGTTCTTTTCAAAGTAGAAGATATTGCCCGTAAGTAGTTCTATTAGCAAGTACTTGGATTATCAATTGGTTGTGTGAATTGCATTCGAACCTGTCTTTATCAATTAATTTTAATTACTTTATTTACTACCGTTCACTCTTCAAAACTACTATTTTCAATCACCTTAGATACACACCTTGATAATAGATAGGGATAGATTGACACTTGGTCTCTGTGGATATGATAATCTTTTATATTACTCTGACGCGTTCGTACACTTGCGAAAAAATACGCATCAAGTTTTTGGCGCCGTTGCCGGGGACCAATTTCGTCAAATTTCATACCCTGTTGTTATACCGTTTAGACTAAGGAAGTTACCCGCCGGTCAATGCGAAAAACTCGTAGTACCGGAAGTTTAGTAGACCCTCTAGCTGAACTAGAACGTTACGCTCGCGCACGTTTATATTTCCGTAAACTTAGGAAAGCTATGGCCGAAGATCAAAATCAAAGACCTCTTAAGGATTTTGCCCAACCATCCAACGAGGAACCTAGTTCTAGTATAGTAAATCCAGCCATACCAGCTAACAATTTTGAACTTAAACCATCCCTGCTGCAGTTAGTACAGCAGAGACAATTCGCAGGTCTTGCTACAGAGAACCCAAACCAACATTTGAAAAACTTTCTCCAACTAGCAGACACCTTTAAAACCAATGGAGCCCCTCCTGAGGCGATTCGCTTAAGATTATTTCCTTTTTCCCTCAGAGATAAGGCCCTATCTTGGTTAGATTCCCTTCCACCAAATTCCATAACAAGTTGGGAAGACCTTAGAAAAGTATTCCTTGCCTGATATTTTCCCCCGAGTAAGACCGCTGTTCTTCGAAACCAAATAACTAGATTTACCCAAAACCAAGGAGAATCGTTGTTCGAAGCCTGGGAGAGATATAAAGAGCTGTTAAGAGCATGCCCACATCATGGTTTAGAAAATTGGTTAATCATTCAAACCTTCTATAATGGACTTCATTATAACACTAAGATGACCATCGACGCCGCCGCAGGTGGCGCACTGATGAACAAACCTTACCCTGAAGCTAGTGCCCTTATCGAAGATATGGCCCAAAACCATAAATCATGGGGAGTGGAACGAGCGACAGTGGAAAAGAAGGAAGCCCAAGGAGGAATACATGAGTTAAGATCTATAGACATGATGCAAGCTAAAATGGATGCATTAGCCCTAAGAGTTGAGCATATGTGTACAACCCCGAATACTGCAGCCGCAGTTTCGTCAGATTGTGAGATATGTGGGACGAAAGGACACCAATCCGCAGAATGCAGTCAGTTAAACGAGACCAGCTCTGAACAAGTAAACTACACCCAAGGGAACCCATTTTCAAATACCTATAACCCTGGATGGAGGAATCACCCAAACTTTTCCTATAAGAATAATAACCCTATCCAAAATACTGCCCCTCCGAGACAATCAAGTTATCAAGCCCCAAGATCAAATCAACCCATGCAACCTGTACCACTAAAACAGAGCCTTGAGAAAATCGTGGATAATTTTGTCGCTGCTCAAATCCAACAAAACAAGGAGTTCATGAACCAAAACGTTCATGTTAACGAACTAATTACCCAGTTAGGAACCAAGGTTGACCAAATAATCACTCACAATAAGATGCTTGAAACCCAAATCTCGCAGGTAGCTTTAAACCAAGCCCCTCAGACCACACCTGGAGGACAATTACCTGGACAACCTCAACAAAACCCGAAAGGACAAGCAAATGCCATTACCCTAAGAAGTGGGACCGCTTATGATGAACCTTGTAACCCAAGGTTGAGTGATCCCAAAACTTCTGAGGAAGATGACAACATCCCAGATAAAAAGAAGAAACCAGAGGAATCTGTAAACCAGGAAAGTCAAGAAAAAAGAGAAGAACCCAAAGACAAAATCTATATACCACCCCCGCCATACAAACCACCAATACCATATCCGCAAAGACTTAAACAAACCCAGATCAATAATCAGTATCAGAAATTCATTAAAGTTATAGAAAAACTTCACGTAGAAATCCCGTTCACAGAAGCCATTACCCAAATACCATCCTACGCAAAGTTTCTCAAAGACATCCTTACCAATAAACGTAGACTTGATGATCCGAGACCCTTGGAATGTAATTCTATTGTCGAAAATAAATTAGCAAAAAAGGATAAAGATCCTGGAAACTTTTCCATTCCTTGTATTTTGGGGAGTCATGTCATCGAAAAAGCTTTTCTAGACTTAGGAGCTAGTGTGAGCTTAATGCCCTTTAGGAGAGTTGCAACCTACCAAGATGTCACTTCAATTAGCCGATAGATCTGTTAAATATCCGATAGGCATACTTGAAGACGTCCCTGTTAGGATAGGTCAGCTGTTTATCCCTACTGATTTTGTTGTCATGGACATTAAAGAAGACGATGACATACCAATTCTTCTAGGTAGACCATTCTTATCGACTGCTGGAGCCATAATAGATGTCAAAAAGGGGAAGCTAACCTTTGAGGTAGGGAACGAGAAGATAGAATTTATACTTTCAAAATTTCTTATGGCACCTGTGATAGGAGACGCGTGTTATGCGATAGATATCATTGATGAATGTGTTAGGGAGTTAGAGCAAGAAGAAGTCATTGAAACAATTAAGCTGCCATCAACTCTTATTTTGGAAGATGACAATTATAAGAAACCCTACATCGATGATAACCTTTACGAATGTTTATCCCTTACCCCAAATCCTATGCCCTGCCCTATTAAACCAGCCTTTGAACTTAAGGAACTGCCTAAGAACCTGAGATATGAGTTTCTTGATGAAGAAATGAATCGTCCGGTTATAGTTAGTGCTGCCTTGAGACAAAAAGAAACAGATCAACTCTTGGACATTTTACGAAGATATCCCTCAGCCTTAGGATATAATATCTCTGATCTGAAAGGTATAAGTCCATCCGTATGCATGCATCGGATTTCGCTCGAAGCAGATTCAAAACCTTCCAGAGAACACCAGAGAAGGATAAACCTTATACTGAGTGATGTTGTCAAGAAGGAAGTTCTGAAGTTGCTAGAAGCAGGTATAATATATCAGATCTCGGACAGTAAGTGGGTGAGCCCTGTGCATGTGGTACCCAAGAAGGGAGGCATCACAGTTATGCAAAATGAGAAAGGTGAACAAATAGCAAAGCGGATAGAAGGAGGTTGGCGTATGTGCATAGACTATAGAAAGTTAAATAAAGCAACTAGGAAGGATCATTTCCCTTTACCGTTCATAGACCAGATGTTAGAATGTCTTGCCAGACATTCTTACTTCTGCTATCTAGACGGGTATTCGGGATTCTTCCAAATACCTATACATCCAGAAGATCAAGAAAAAACTACCTTTACATGCCCTTTTGGAACTTTTGCCTACAGACGAATGCCTTTTGGACTCTGTAATGCCCCTGCTACTTTCCAACGTTGCATGATGTCAATCTTTGCAGATTATCTAGATGGAATCATGGAAGTATTTATGGATGATTTCTCGGTTTGCGGTTTTGATTTCCAAAATTGTCTTATCAACCTTGAGAAAATCCTGGAAAGATGTGTGGAGGTGAACCTTGTGCTGAATTGAGAAAAATGCCATTTCATGGTGACTGAAGGAATTGTTTTAGGACATATAATCTCCGAAAGAGGTATAGAGGTAGATAAAGCAAAAATAGAAGTTATAGAGAACCTAAAACCACCCAAGACTATCAGGGAAGTTAGAAGTTTCCTTGGACACGCTGGATTCTACCGCCGTTTCATCAAGGACTTCTCCAAAATAACAAAACCTTTAACTGGCCTGTTAATGAAAGATGCTGAATTCGTCTTTGATGAAAAATGCAATGAAGCATTCAACCTTTTGAAGCAAGCATTGATTTCAGCACCCATTATGAAACCCCCTGATTGGTCTGAACCGTTTGAGATAATGTGTGACGCCAGTGATTATGCTGTAGGAGCCGTTCTAGGTCAGAGAAAAGATAAAAGATTACATGTAATATATTATGCCAGTAGAACCCTAGACGCCGCCCAGCTCAATTACACAACAACCGAGAAAGAACTCCTAGCGATAGTTTTCACTATAGACAAATTTAGATCATATCTAGTAGGAGCCAAAATTATAGTTTACACCGATCATGCTGCCATCCGTTACCTACTAAGTAAAAAAGATGCTAAACCCAGGTTACTTCGATGGATTTTGTTGCTACAAGAGTTCGACTTAGATATCCGAGATAAAAAAGGCACAGAAAATGTAGTAGCCGATCACCTATCTAGGCTAGAATACCTGAATCCTGAGTTAGTACCCATAAATGATGATTTTGCCGATGATAGACTGATAGCCCAGTTGGAAACCATTGAAGATAAAAAACCAGACCCTCATGAGCACTTCCAAAAATCCTTAGCTGTAAGTAACGTGCCCTGGTACGCTGATTTTGTTAATTACCTAGCTGCTGTTATCATACCCCCTGATCTTGATTACCACAAGAAGAAGAAGTTCTTAAGTGATGTTAGAAACTTCTATTGGGACGAGCCACTTCTTTTCAAGAGAGGTAAAGATGGAATTTTCCGCCGTTGCGTTCCAGAAGACGAGGTAGAAAGTATAATTCAGCATTGTCACTCTGCGCCTTATGGTGGACATGCAAGCACCTCTAAGACCTACGCCAAGATTCTTCAAGCTGGCCTATTCTGGCCTACCATGTGGCGTGATGTCCATGCTTACATTGTCAAATGTGATAGATGCCAACGCACAGAAAATATTTCAAGATGCGACGAAATGCCTTTAAGAAACATCCAAGAAGTAGAACTCTTCGACGTATGGGGTATAGATTTCATGGGACCATTCCCACCATCTTTAGGAAACAAGTATATCTTAGTTGCTGTAGACTACGTGTCTAAATGGATTGAAGCGATAGCTGCACCCACAAACGACACTAGAGTAGTGATTAAATTATTTAAAAATTATATTTTCCCCATATTTGGAACACCCCGTTTAGTTATAAGTGATGGAGGATCTCACTTCATATCAAGAATACTTGATAAGCTTTTAAGCAAGTATGGAGTTAAGCATAGAGTAGCAACACCATATCACCCACAGACTAGTGGCCAAGTGGAAGTATCTAATAGGGAGATTAAACAAATTTTAGAAAAAACTGTCTCTGTATCCAAAAAAGATTGGTCGCAAAAGCTTCAAGAGGCTTTATGGGCCTACAGAACCGCTTTCAAAACCCCTATAGGAACAACCCCCTACCAACTAGTCTATGGAAAATCTTGTCATTTACCTTTTGAGTTAGAGCATAAGGCCTATTGGGCCATTAAAACTTTGAATTTGGATTACCTAACTGCTGGTGAGAAACGTATCCTTGACATCCACAAATTGGAAGAACTCAGACAGCAAGCCTACGAGAATGCCATAATATACAAAGAAAGAACAAAAGCTTGGCACGACAAAAGAATCGTAAGAAAAGACTTCAACTTAGGCGACCCTGTTCTCCTGTTCAATTCTAGGCTACGGCTCTTCCCAGGAAAGCTCCGTTCAAGATGGACTGGCCCCTTCAAAGTATCAAAAATTCTGAGGTCTGGAGCTGTTGAAATAAAAAACGAGACATGTAAACCATTCATCGTCAATGGACAAAGACTGAAGCTCTACGAAGGAGGAGACATTCCAACAACCTACTCCAGCTACACTCTAAGTGATCCACCAATCCCGACAAGAGATGTATAAGTTCCAGTCGTCAAGCTAACGACGTTAAACAAGCGCTGCATGGGAGGCAACCCATGATTTTCTCACCTTATTTACTTTTTCTACATTTTGTTTTATTTTATTTCTTGTTATATTTTGTCAGGACTAATGTTTGAAATGTTTGTGTTTTACAGGACCTTCTTCCTAACTCTGTGCAGAATGCAGAATTTTGACGACATGCATGTGACTTTCAGGAATGACGCCCAGAGAGAGCGTTACTTTGTCCACTTCAGGCGTCCTATGGCACCTACGAGGTACCCAGATCAGGCTTGCATGGAGGCTTTAGGCATTGAGCCTAGTGTCAGATTCTTATGCCACCAGCTTCAATGGGACCAGTTCGACGACCTGAACAACACCTATAGGAACCTCACTTTGGAGTTCCTCAACTCATTTTCTTATGACCCCTGGGCCGGACCAGATGGATGTGCTATTTTCAGGTTATTTGGGACTGAGTACTCCTTCACTCATAAGGAGTTTGGTGATTTATTAGGTTTTCAGACGACCCCTGATGCTATTCCTGAGACACCTATGGGATACTTTCTGAGTAGGGAAGTGGAGAAGTTCTGGAGTGATATCTCTGGTGGAGGGAGTCAGGATCCTTCCACCCAGTTCTCACATGTTATCCACAACCCTGCATTGAGGTATTTTCAGATGATCATAGCACACTCTTTCTTTGGATTGCCAGATGCTGAGACCTTGCTTAGTGAGGAGGAGATCTTTCTACTGTTTTGTGCGACCCAGTCACGTCCTGTGGCATGTGGGAACTTTCTGCTGAAAGGTCTTAGCAGTGTCGCCAGGTCATCAGTAGGTATTATTCATGTGGGAGGTAATGTTACCCAGATTGCTGCTGCTTTAGGCCTATCGCGTAAGTTGTTACATCTCAGGGTTTTCAGTGAATACACCACCATGGACGTTGATTTCTGCCTAGACAGAGGGTTGATAAGGAGAGCCTCTGCAAACCCCAACCAGTTCAGATTGTTGATCGACAACGAGGCTGTTCATTACTTTTTGCTGCCTGATCCGATGATGACCAGTGTTCATGACCCAGCTAATTGGAGATATGCTTTGGAGGGTTATGGAGAGACTATTAAGGAGCCTAGATCGCCTCCTATTGCTGAGTACACCCCTACACCTCCATCTCCCAAAATCACTGTATTATCTAATAATTTGTCTTTGCAGCCACCCGATTTATACACCCAGGTTGTTGAGCTCCGCAGAGAGACTGCCAAGCTCAAACAGGAGGTAGCTGATCTTGCTTTGCAGATTGAGGTATCTGATCTCACTCATGCTACTGAGGCAGACTCTTTATACCAGGAGATCGGAGAGCTTCGTCGCGAGATCGCTGAGCTTCGTGGATCCAGCCAGGCAGAGGAGCCAGCTGATTGATCATATTGCCCTGACTTACTACTCTATTATTTAGTATTCAGTATTTCTGCGTTTTCTTTACTTTTTAGCATATCTGGACACATTTCGTATTTTCGCATTTCCTATATTTCCTATGTACTTTGATTTTATATATATATATATATATTATGTGTGTTTTTATTTTTCCTTTTATATATATATATCCAATAATAATTTTATTTTTCTTAATATTTGATTTTTATTTCCACAAAAATTGTGCAAGTCCCGTGTTGAAGAGGAAAACAAATGAGAACGCTATCGGGACCCCCAAGACGCAAAAGGTAAGAGAGGCCCATTCCAAAATTCAAAATTTTGGCCCAGGTCCGAAAATGACCTTATGGCGCCCGCCACGGCGTCCTGGTAAATACGGGGGAAAACTTCATCTTCCACCATTTTTGAACCTCTAAACTCCCAAAACCCATTTTTCTCCTCTTCCAAAACTCCATTAAAACCCATAAAAGCTCCCACCTTTATTTAATGCCCACTATCCATTAACCCTTTCAAACTTCCATTTGAAATTCCACCAATTAAATTCCATAAAAATCTCACCTTTACCAACTTATATTTAAACCCATCTTCACTATCTTCAAATCAATTCAAGGAGCAAGCTATGGAGTTCGAAGGATATATTTTGCGAGAAGGAAAACCCGGGGATAGGCAGAGGAGGGATATTCAAAGGCTTCAAGGTCGAGAAATTCTCTCGACGAGGTACGTGGACGACAACTGTCTCTATACTTTGGGTATTTATCATAGTGTTTATCATTTGCTTGATTTTTTGGGACTGCACTCTATTTTTGAAAACCGAGAACCAACCTTTGAGAAACTGACAGTTGAGTTTCTAAGTTCTTTGATCTACACTGTCCACCCTAGCACTGCTAGCACAGTCGGTACTGTCCAATTTAGAATGTTTGGAATAGAATATAAGTACAGTACCGACGAACTAACAAGTCTGTTAGGGATTCCTCTTTGGGAAGGTGCTATTTGTGAGACCTCTTTGGATGACGGATGGTCGGTCGATGCATTTCCTTTTTGGCAGAGATTGTCAAATAATTTAATAACTTCTTTTGAAGGAATTCTCGCATCGACCATCCACAACCCGGCCATCAGAGTTTTTAGATACCTGTTGGCATGTACTATTTTTGGCCGGGATAATCCAAATAAGGTTAATGCTAAAGAGCTTCTGTTTTTACAAGGAAGTCTCACAAATAGAAGAATCAATCCGGTCCCGTTTATGCTTTCTCACATGTCTGTTACTATTAATATAGCAGGACCGATTGTTTTTGGAGGACTGATTACGTCTATTGCTCGGGCCCTTAACCTGAACGATGAGATAGCCACACTAGAGCCCTTAACTCCTCGCACAATCAACCTAAAATTTCTAAAAGATATGAAATTGTGCCGAGCGAGAAGAAAGGGTGGTTTTGTATTGATGATCCATGGTGTAGCTATCCCATCTGTTGCGTTGCCCTGCAGTAGACGTACCGATGTACGTAATGAAAGGAACTGGACCTATGATTTAAATGCTCCACCTGTTCTAGGTCCACTTCCTCCTAATATTCCTGATACGGAGGGACACGACACTGACGAAGAATTTGAGCGGAGAGATCAGTCTCCCATACCTCATGTGTCCCCCCATCATCCTTCACCACCACACACCGCACCCTCTTCCTCTAACCCTTTTGCAGGTTCAGTCCCTGGATCCTATGTCACTGAGGAGATGTGGCGTGACCTTATGGCTAGAGAAGAAAGGCGAGATGACCTTCTCTCTACCATTCAGCAACAACTGACGGATAATATGAGCTTCATGGAAGAATCATGATGGAGGACAGATCGATCCTTCGAGTCCGTTTCTCGCACCTTGCTTGCGATCGCAGACGAGCAATCCCGTCAGCAAGACTTCAACCGCCGGCATTACCAGCTTATGGAGGCTACTCAAGGTTCCGTTCTAGGTAACCTTCGACAGGTCAGAGATGCCCAGGCGGCCTTATCAGTCCGATTGGACCGGAGAGACCAGCATCGTAGCAGATCCCGTCGTCCCAGGCATTCCCAGCAGGACGACGAGGGCACCAGTGGTCCACATCAGTAGTTTTACAGGTTACTCTCCTTATCTCATTTCGAAACATTAGGGATAATGTTCGATTTAAGTGTGGGAGGGGATTTTATTGCTTTCTATTTCCATTTTTAGTTAGTTGTTTATTTCTTGTTTTTGTCTAGAAAATGCATGAGTCTGACGAGTCACCAGTACAGTGTATCCCTAGTGCACCCTCATTTTTCCCCATTTCTTTAGCCCTACAAAATTTTTTTTGCAAAAAGAAAACATTGTTGTTCTACACGTTTTTTGGGCTTTAAGACAGGTTTGGATTAGGATGTGGTGACTTAGGTGAACTTTTTGAAACATTAGTATCGTTTTAGCACCGTAGACTTCACGAATATAGGAATCATTCCAAAACCCCATGTACCATGGCCTTAATTATCATTTCCAAATTTGTCCTAAGTAGTTTATTTCAGCAGTCAGCTCCGGCCTAAGCATGTTCTACGTAGGGGACTGATGAACATAAGTGAATGATCCAGTAAAATAAATAAAGAAAAAGGCAAACTCCAGATAGATGACCCTCACAAGGTCGTTTAAACCAAAAAGTTGAATTGCTGCCACAAAAAAAAAAAAAAAAAAAAAAAAAAAAAAAAATATATATATATATATATATATATATAATTTTAGCTCACCCATTGTTAGTTGGTTCAGAGGTATCTGGCGCTGAACTCGGTAGGGCGGATTACGATCCGATCCCCCACAACTGCATTTGGGTTAAATAAAAGGGTTTACACAGTCTTATGTGCCAGAAACCCTACGTTTTGGATCAGAATCACTAACAGGTCACTCTACTATGAAACATGTACGGATAACGGGCTTAATGTGATTGCGCCTGAATGAAAAGGACCCAAAAAGAGATGAAGAGGTAGGCCTAGTTATTGTGGGATGATACGGTTGATTAATATAAGAATGAAGTTTATGTCCGCCTCTGCGGATAAGTGTCATTACGATACCCTTGGTTCACTTAGTACCTGTCACTGCATCCTGACTTGAACTTAGAAGCCCTTTTTGCCCGAATCACGTGTCAGCACTAGTTTTCTTACTTTGAGCTTTAAATGTTTTGCTTGAGGACAAGCAAAGGTCTAAGTGTGGGAGAATCTGATGACACTGAATTTCACCGTATTTTTGACTCCGATTTCGCATGCATTCTTAGTCTTTTAATGTCATTTTATTATGTTATTATTATGTTTTTCTTTGTTTTCAGGTTTTTAGTCTAATCGGAGCCCCGAGCGAGAAAATGAGCGAAAAAGGAGCCGAAATGAGCTAAAATAGAGAAAATCAGCATTTTGCACTTATGGCATCCACTCTGGCGGCCGCCACAGGGTCTTCCATGACGTGGCCATGTCTCAAACTCCTCCCAACTGTTTTTCCCCACGATCTCCAACTGCCCAAGCAATTTTACACTCATGGCGGGCGCCATGGTGTTGTGGCGGGCGACACAAGAGCAAAACAAGTTCCTGCCCAAATTCAAATGCTAGGGGCATCCTTGTCTTTTCCACATGTTTCCTTGCCTATAAATAGGACTTTAGATTTTCGTTTTTCTTCATCCAAGCTTAGTTGTTCATAAGCATATATCAGTGTAATAGTGGTAATCGCTTCACATCGAGGTGTTACTACATTCGAGAGATCGAGTCTGTAAGAGCCTGTGAGATTGAGTCTTGGAGCACTCTGGAAGGAAGTTAATCCTGCCGCCATTTTACTTTCAGTTCGCATTTTATTCAACCACTCCGATTGGAGCAGGTTTTTATTACTTTACCTTTTGTCAACTTTATTTCTTGCACTGTCTTTTAATTTCATTTATTTTCCGCATTGCTTTACTTTCATTTACTTTCCGCACTCGAACTACTTTCATTTACTTTCCGCACTCACACTTAAATACTCCTTTTTTTTATGAAAAATCTAAAAATGAACTTTTACTTTACCATGTCTGGCTAATTTTATAAAGGTTAGAATGTGAAGATCATAACTGAACCGATAATCTGTACAATTGTTAGTGGGAACACTTAAGGGCTATTTTAACTTTCAATATAAGTTTTCCTGTTCTTAAATTCCGTTGGGTAAGATCGAAAGCCGTCCAACGCCTATCTAAACTTAATTGTTTTTAAACTATTTCAAAAACAGCGAAAGCGCTTTGTTTAGTTTATTAGGAGTTTTTAATTTAAAAGGAAAAGAGATTTTAAAACCATTTTCGGACGCGTTAAGAAGTTTAAAGTCTGGTTCGTAAGAACCTCTTTTTTTTAGAAAATCCAGGTTAAAATACTTTTCAACTTGGTGAAGATACTATATTTCTTAAAAATAGGTTTACTACTCTAACGCAATGCGCGCCTTTTTATCCGTGACAATAAGAGGGTTTGATTAGAGGGTACAACTCGGTTCTGAATACGCAAAAGCGACAGTTCCTGTTAAATTAGTTCTTTTCAAAGTAGAAGATATTACCCGTAAGTAGTTCTATTAGCAAGTACTTGGATTATCAATTGGTTGTGTGAATTGCATTCGAACCTGTCTTTATCAATTAATTTTAATTACTTTATTTACTACCGTGCACTCTTCAAAACTACTATTTTCAATAACCTTAGATACACACCTTGACAATAGATAGCGATAGATTGACACTTGGTCTCTGTGGATACGATAATCTTTTATATTACTCTGACGCGTTCGTACACTTGCGAAAAAAATACGCATCAGTTGTTGGTAGGATGTTAGGATTTGGTGCTTCTGGGTTGATTTGGTGGAGATACTGGATTTTGGGTTTTTATGATTAGTATGCTCGCTAAGATTTTTCAATCTTATGCCTACGTATTCCCGTTTGACGAAACAGGGAAATCAGAGCGAACGTAGTTCCTCCTATTCTATGGGAGGAAAAAGGTTGTTTTGGTGTCTTGTTCAAATCCCAAGACGTGAAGCTGAAGGGTCTATTTGTATCTTGTTCAAAGCCCAAGATGTGAAGCTAAAGAGTTTATATGAGAGAGAATTTGTCATCTCTAAAGAGGAGTTGTTGATGTTTGTATACTATGGCGAGGCACAACTTTGATGCTAAAAGGTTGATTGACTCAACCGGGGGTTTCTTTATACAAAGCCTAAGAGGAGGCTATTGACCCAACAAGAGGGTGTTTTTTATATGTCTCGTACGAAGCCCGAGATAGAGGCTAAAGGGTTTTGACTCAACAAGAGAGTCTTGAACAGATGATTGACTCAACAAGAGAGTCTAGAGGTTGTTTGACTCAATGAGAGAGTCTTTAATACTCAACAAGAGAGTGTTTCCGGATCTCGTACAAAGCCCGAGATAGAGGCTAAAGAGGTTTGTGATTGACTCAACAAGAGAGTCTTGACCAGGTGATTGACTCAACAAGAGAGTCTTTTATATGTGTCTTGTATGAAGCCCAAGACGGAGGCTAAAGGTGTTTGTGACCCAACAAGAGGATCTTTTATACTCAACAAAAGAGTGTTTTTTATCTCGTACGAAGCCCAAGATGGAGGCTGAAAGGTGTGTTGACCCAACAAGAGGATCTTTTGTACTCAACAAGAGAGTGTTTTGTATCTCGTATGAAGCCCGAGATGGAGACTAAAAGGGGATTTGACTCAACAAGAGAGTCTTTTATACTCAACAAGAGAGTGTTTTTGTATCTCGTACGAAGCCCGAGATGGAGGCTAAAGAGTTTATTTGACTCAACAAGAGAGTCTGAAAAGGTTAGCTTCGCTGGGGAGAATCATTTGTACAAAACCCAAGAGGAGGCTGACTGTGCTGGCGACTGTTTCAGTTGAGTGACAGGTATAGTATGTTGGATAAAAGAGAAAATCAGTTCTTATAAAGAGATTGATTAAAAGGTATATTTGTGCAGAGGATCAGGGTTATTTCCTGTTCTTTAAGGAAATGGGAAATCCAAAGGGTATTAAGACTGTCCAAGTCTACTGGTGTTTTGAGAAATTGATTCTCGAATAAGTGAATGATCTTTGTATGATGCCCAAGAGAAGGCTGGTATGTTAAGGGAAGACTGATATGTTAAGGGATGAAGGTCAGCCCATTAACTGGTCTGACACTTGACTTAGAAAGATAGCTCTAGCAAATTGATGACTAGGTTCTGTTCCTATACCTGTAGAGGTCTCTAGGTCCTTGTACTAAGCCCAAGAGAAGGCATGAGAGCTTTTAAGAAGCCGAAGGGTCCTTGTACAACGCCCAAGAGGAGGCGGGGATGCTTTTAAGAAGCCTGTGGGTCCCCAAACCCCGAGAAATTCAAGACATGCCATTCACCGAGAATAGATCAAGCCAGGAAAGTCCGGGAATTTGGAAGAAACTCAAGAGATGCCATTCACGGAGAAAAGATCATCTCTGGGGAGTTAAAGTTTCTTTGACAATTTCTAAGAGTGACAGTCTGAGAAAGGGTTCACCGAGAATGCTGCCTTTCACGTCTCCATATTGTTTAACCCCAAGAGGAGGGAAGACTGTGTCTGGTAATCCTATGGGGATCTAGTTTTGTTTGTATTTAAGGGTGACCAATAGGGCTTTACCTAGTGCTAGATGTAGTTGCCAGGGAAAACTCTATATAACTATACTAGTATTACACAGTTGATATTTGACAAGTATATAAAAGTTTGTGAAAGAAGACTTACAGTGAGCAGCCCCACAATACAGTTATATATATATGAAAGCGGATAAAGAAAGCGGGTAAACACTTACTTGGTTGTAGAGCTTCCATGCTGTTTTGTTAGTTGTTCAACAAAGAAAGCTTTGATAACAATATTATATTCAAAATCAAAGGATAAAGTGCTTTGAAAAGATTGTTGGGGCTTACAGCTCAAGGAGAGGCCCAAGTTTTAACGATGATCGCACCGCTGTTTTGAAAATTGTACAGAGGGACTTTTACAAGTGACTGAGGCCCAAAAAGGTTTTCTGTACAAAGGGATGGGTCTTATACTCTCTCAAGAGGCCCAAAGGGTTTATTTTTATACAAGTGGTGGGGCCTACTGCTCAAGGAGAGGCCCAAGGTTATTTGTTTGAAAATGGCGATCGTGCCGAGGTTTTTGAAAACACAGTGGGTCTTATACAACATCTGAGGCCCAAATCATTTTGGTTTTCATAAAGGGTTGGGTCTTACACTCTACTAGAGGCCCAAAGATATTTAAAGAAAAGGAATGAGGCTTATAACACGAGGGTAGGACCAGGTAATTTGATTTTTGAACTGGCGATCGCGCCGAGATTTTCTTTTAACACAGAGGGACTTATACAATGCCTGAGGCCCAAAATGGTTTTGGTTAAAAGGGGATTAGTTCTTACACTCTATTAGAGGCCCAAAATGGTTTGTCTTTTTTGTACAAGTGGTGGGGCTTACAGCTCAAGGAGAGGCCCAAATGGAAAACAACGATCGCACCGTTATTTTGAAAACTGTACCGGGACTTATACAATGACTGAGGCCCAAAAAGGTTTTAGGTACAAAGGGATTGGGTCTTACACTCTATTAGAGGTCCATGAGCTTTGAAAAAGTTTGATGAGGGTTAAATTAATCAAAAACCCTAATTTGTTCTCAAAATGTATTTTAATTGAATAAAAAATTCAATTAAAATGACAAAAATTGTTTAACATGTGGAAAACAAATTGTGATCTTGGATTAATGTTTCAAAAATTATGTTTTGATCCACAATATGATTGGAAATTACTAAAATTTGAAAAATCAATGAGGAAAAAATATTTTAAATGTTAAAACAAATAAAACATTAATTCTTTGCAAAAATATCAAATATATGAAATAAATAATATTTTTGGGATTTTTTGGGAAAATAAAATATTTTAATATTTTTGTGAATTATTAAAAAAAGAATCAACTCAAAATCATTAAAACTCAGAGAGAAATTAATTTTTGAATCAATTAAATAAAATCACAAAATTCAAATATTTGAATTTTCAAAAAGGGCACCAAGAACAAGGGCAAGAACACGCGCCACCCTCTGTTTCTGCAGATTTGCATTTTCTATCCAATCTCACTGAATACTTGATTATATCATGCAATCTACATGTCAATATACTCATTTCAACCTCACTATCATGTCTACGGTCTTTAATTTCATTTATTTTAAGCATGGAATAAGAAATCAAAGAGAAACCTCAAGAACCCTAAAATTTGCATGAAGGTTCAAAAATTCCACACATGATTCAAACAAAGCAATTGATTGAGGGAAAACACTCTATGCATGATTATGAACATATGGCCAAATTATTGTGCAGCAAAAAATGCATAGATCATAGGGTTAGAAGAGCTCATGCTTACCTCTTGCAGCTGGTGATCGTGTTTTGTGTTAGAGGTGTTACAGCTTGGTTCCAAGGATATGGACATCTTCCCTAGGTGCTATGGATTGTGCCTGGATGCTTGGAGTGGATGGAAATGATCTGGAACTTGAGATGGTACCCCAAGTGCAAATCTGTCAAGAACTTGAGTAATTGGCTAGTGATTTTGTGATTTTGGTGTTCCAGATGTTATGTGAGTGTTTGGATCACTTCTATATGATGTTTATGAGGTGTGTGTGAGATTGGTTTAATTGGAATTGCTCTCAAATTCAAAACCCGATAGTGACTTGCTTTGGAAGGCAAATTTGGAAGTGAGAAGGTGATTTTGACGAAAGCATCTGTTTGATGGATTTGGTGTACTCAAAATGATCACAAATGAGCTCTATTTATAGTAGAGCAAGTTTGTTTTGCAAGGAATAGTGAATGGCAATAGCTGCATAGGTTTGGCCAATGTTGAGCAATGAGAATCCAAGTCTCCTCTAGCCATTGACTAGAGATTAGGGCACAGGCTGCTGGTCCCCTTGGTCTTGGATAAGTCTTGACTAAATTCAGTTGGGAATGGCTCAGTCCATGCTACCTTGGTGCATCCATTAAATGCTCCAATCCAAAATTGGAGTTTTGTCCCTCTTTTAGGCATTTCTAGGTTTGGCATGCTATTTTTGGTTTCAAAGACTTGGGAGGCTTGAGATCAGGGTTGGTTCCTCTGTGGTCCCCCCTTGAGGTGTTCAGATGGATAAAGTTGCTTGCTCTTTGCAAAATTTGGGCAAATCGAGCAAAACTCCCAAATCTGCCTTGCCATGACAGTTTTCAGCAAGGCATATTGCCATTGTCATATCCCATAGCTCAAGTGGAATTTGATGGAGTTCTTGGCCATTTTGGAAAGCTCTCATATGATACAACAACTGTTTGATCATAGTTGGTTATGATACCTTTTGGATCCAAGTGAAAAATCCCCCTACATTTGGAAAAAAGTGAAGGCAGATTCTGACTTAGTGAAAATTTCACTGTGTTGGAAAAAAGTGACATTTTCACTTTTTGTGATTTTGATCATTCCATAACTTAAAATCCATGAGGAATTGGAATGAGTTATGTTTGAAGCTTTTGTAGAGGGCCATGAGAGCTACAAATCCAGCTTTGAATGGGGAAAAATGGCCTTGTGGTTTAGGAGTTATGATCCTCCAAAGTTGGTACCCTAGCCACTTTGTTCCATAACTTAGAAAATTTCTAAGTTTTTTATGGTTACCCCTTTTACAAGTTATCCATCTTTTCTTGATTTTTCTTGATGAATGATGATTCCCATCACACATTAACATCATTTTAGGATCAAAGAACCATATTTGTGAAAAATCTCAAAAAGTCAAAGTTGACTTTTGTGCACAGTTGACTTTTTGTCAGATGAATTCCAAACTGTGCGATCCTCTATGAAATCAAGTCCTTGACCTAAATCAAACTTGATGGATTGATTTCATAGGTGTTATAGGGTGTATTGAATCATGTCCCAAGGTTTGGGAGCATGCCTGGGTCAAAAGTCAAAGGCACAGTTGACTTTTTCCCGCGAAACCCTAACTGTGGTACTGATGAACTTGAAACTTGGGAATCAAGCTTCTTGGATCAATCCATTATTGCAAATGGGTCAATATAGTGTATCAGAAACCCTCAAATCTTCTCTTGAGGTCTTGGCTCATGATGTGTCCCAAAAGTCAACTTAGGGGTGAATTAGGTCAAGAAACCCTAATTCTTGATTTTTTGATGAATGCTTCCCCAGAGGCTAAATTGACTTGATGATTGGGTTCATGATGTCCCATGGAGAATTTTAGGTTATGATTTGAGGCATTGGCTCATGCCCAGAGGGAAATTTCCATCTGGACGCCCTGGTCGACCAAAACCCTAATTTGGTGACACTGGCGATCTTGGGTCTTGATCCACTTAGAATGCTGCAACCTTGTGCTTGATTCTTGCTGTGGGAGTCCTCTTGATCCATTGGAGATGTTTGAGAGGTTAGGCAAGTTGAAAATCATGTCATTCCTTGCTTGATCCTTTGTCTAAGAGCTCTGAGAGGGCCTGAAACCCTAATTTTGATTGTAGTGGATGCTCACCCTTCTTTGGGGAGACTAATGAGGCATAATGATACACTCATATTGTGATGATGATATGCACAATGATGGGAAATCTTAGTGGTCAAAATTTGGGGTATGACAGATGCCCCTATTTAATCTTCTTGGACTCGAAGGTGTGAATGACGAAGGTATTCGGGCATTCGGGGTGCAAGAGGATTAAATATCAGAATACCCAAAATTTTGATGGTGATTAAGAATGGCAGTTCACGCATCCTTCTTCTTTTGCAAAGCAATGATGCTTAGAAAAGGTAAAAACTTCCCCTCGATCTTGGTTTCCTACCAAGGATCTGGTCTCAGTTTCTGAAATAAACTTCCCCTCGATCCTGGTTTCCTACCAAGGACCTGGTCTAAGTTTCTGATGTAAACTTCCCCTCGATCCTGGTTTCCTACCCAGGACCTGGTCTCAGTTTCTAAAATGAACTTCCCCTCGATCCTGGTTTCCTACCAAGGAATTGGTCTCAGTTTCGGAAATAAACCTCCCCTCGATCCTGGTTTCCTACCAAGGAACTGGTCTCAGTTTTTTTTGTCAATAAACTTCTTGATAAGGGACGCTATGTGTAGCGATTTTCCTCAAACTTCTCGCCGAATTTTCCTGGGGAGATGCCATTTGATGGAAAAAGTTTTGATTGCAGAGGTGCACAAACTTCTCTGTTTGGAGACGCCATTTATCGACTCTATTGGGGAAAACGAGTCTCTTGAGAGTCTGCTTTTGCTTGGGGATATTATATCATACTTTTCTCGGAGATCGTCTCGGAGAAATGCTATATGATGTGATCCAATTTTGAGGTGCCGATGACTTTGTTAACATTGACTTTCTGGAGAGAAGAACCAATGTGCTGCTGAGAGTCTTCGGTTGAGAGGCTTTCTCTGGGATTTTCCTTAATTCAGGAAAGCGAAGACATCATCTTCAATGGCGAAGAGTGACGTTGGCTGAAGGTTCTCTTGTTTTTTCAGAAGTTCAAGTTATCAAAGTGGTCAATGACCAATTCTAATCCATAAATAAACTGGAGGAGAGATTGTTCAGACACGACTTTTCCTGACGAGGAAAGAACTGACAACTCGATTGAGAGGACTTCTATCACTAGGGGATAAGACCGACTAGAGAGACAGTGATGCAATATGAATGCGAATGCAAATAAATAATGCATGATGTATGTATGTATATGCTGACAAAACTGACGCGACACACAGACTAACGGATGAACACGACTGGATACTCGGCCACGGCGGGAGATGAAAAGTATCACTGGTTCACGATAGCAGTTCTGCCTTGCTTAGGAGAAATAGTCCCTGCAGGGAACAACGTTGGTCGGGCTTAGGAGGTAAGAACTCTGTCGGGGGTGTTAGATGAAACATGGTCTCTGACACAATTGATCCTTCGTTCAGGTGCACTGGTTTAGAAGGAGTACTTTGATTCTGCACTTTGAAGTTCGACCATCTCTAGAGAAGCGATTAATGTTCTTTCGATGTTCAACAGTCAAAAGAAATTGCCAACCTTATTTTAAAAGAAGAAAAAGTTTTACAAGTAAATTCATTTTTTGTTTTATTTCAAGAATCGTTGATCATGTTAAAATGTCGTTCTGTAAAGCTAAAACAAATAAGAATTGTAAACAAAAGCACGAGGGCTCAAATTTTATTGATAGGATGGAAATCAGCCAAACGCGTGATTCCATAGAGTATTTACAAAGTTAGAATGGTAATTTACAGGGAAAAGGGCTACGTTGAAACATAACGACCGCTATCCTTCTAACAACTTTGAATTCGGGACATCCTGAGCTTCTGTCAAAGATGACCTTGACTGGAGTCTTTCTGATGGACGACGTAACTGCTGCTGAGGGATTTGCCCCTATTGAACATAGTTACTTGCCATTATCCCTAATTTTGCCTAGATTGTACTTTGGGATTTCCAATCCATCGGGATGATTTTTGATTATGTCTCTAATTTTTGCCTGGACCGCCCTTTCGGGTTTTCAATCCACCGAGACGTTTTTTTTCTTTTTTTTTTTTTTAGTTTAGGCGAAGTATTTCTTGACTACATCAACATTTGTGGGGTAGGCAAATTCCTCTCCGTCCATGGTTGCAAGTCTCAAGGTGCCGCCTGAGAAAGCATTCTGGACCACATAGGGGCCGTCATAATTCGGAGTCCACTTGCCCCGGGAATCAGTGAGAAATGATTGTATCTTTTTGAGCACAAGGTCTCATTTCCTGAAGACGCGAGGTCGGACCTTTTTGTCGAACGCCTTCTTCATTCTTTGTTGATACAACTGACTGTGGCATAGTATCATCATTCGTTTTTCTTCGATCAGATTCAGCTCGTCGTGTCGACTTTGACACCATTCAACCTCTGTAAGCTTAGCTTCCAACAATACCCGGATTGATGGGATCTCTACTTCTATGGGAAGCACTGCTTCCATGCCATATACTAGAGAGAAAGGGGTTGCCCCTGTTGAAGTGCAGACAGATGTTCTATAATCGTGAAGAGCAAAGGGTAGCATCTCGTGCCAATCTTTGTAGGTTACGACCATCTTTTGAACAATCCTCTTGATGTTCTTGTTAGCCGCTTCTACCGCTCCGTTCATCTTGGGTCGGTAGGGAGATGAGTTATGGTGTTCAATCTTGAACTCAGCGCACAACTCTTTCATCATCTTATTGTTCAAGTTGGATCCATTATCCGTAATGATTTGGCTCGGCACACCATAACGTCAGATGAGATTTTGTTTGATAAATCGGATCACCACTTGTCGGGTTACATTGGCGTACGATGCTGCTTCGACCCATTTAATGAAGTAATCAATGGCTACCAGGATTAACCGATGTCTGTTTGAAGCTTTGGGTTCGATTATGCCAATCATGTCGATTCCCCATATGGAAAAAGGCCATGGGGAAGAGAGAACTTTGAGATGTGTAGGCGGTACATGAATTTTGTCTGAGTATACCTGACACTTGTGACATTTCCTCATGTACTTGTAGCATTCGGATTCCATGGTCAACCAGTAGTACCCTGCTCTTAGAATTTTTCTCGCCATCGTGTGTCCATTGGCATGAGTGCCAAAGGACCCTTCGTGAATTTCTTTTATCAGCATGTCTGCTTCTGGTCTGTCTACACATCGGAGCAAGACCATGTCAAAGTTTCTCTTATAAAGTGTATCACCGCTCAGGAAGAAGTTTCCTGCCAATATTCTGAGGGTTTTTCTGTCCTTCCTTAGTGCCCTAGGAGGGTACTCTTGTTTCTGAAGGAAACATTTTATATCGTGATACCAAGGTTTGTCGTCTATGACTGCTTCAATCGTGAAGATGTAAGCGAGCCGTTCAAGGCGCATTATGTCGATCTTAGGCAAGTCGTTCCGTTGACCTACGCTAATCATGGAAGAGAGGGTGGCTAATGCATCAGCCATGTGGTTCTCATCGCGAGGGATGTGATGAAACGGTTTTGTTGAAGAAGGGTAACAACCTTCTCACATAATCTTTGTAAGGAATTAGTCCTGATTGGTATGTCTTCCAATCTCCTTTGATCTGATTGATAACCAGGGCTGAGTCGCCATATACGTCCAAGTTTTTGATCCTTAAATCGATTGCTTCCTCGAGACCCATGATACAAGCTTCGTATTTAGCCTCGTTGTTTGTGCACTTGAACGTAAGTTTGGAGGTGAAAGGAATGTGGGTACATTGAGGGGTAACAATGATTGCCCCAATTCCATTTCCATAATGATTGACAACTCCGTCAAAGATTAGTCCCCATTGGGAACCTGGTTCCGGCCCTTCACTGGGTAGCGTTTCATCGCAATCTTTCATTTTTAGATACATGACATCTTCATCTGGGAAGTCAAATCCAACTGATTCCTGATCGTCAATCGTTTGATGAGCCAATGATCGGCTAAAACACTCCCCTTAACGAGTTTCTGAGCGTGGTACTCTATGTCATATTCTGATAACAACATCTGCCAACGGGCAATCCTTCCCATGAGAGCAGGTTTTTCAAATACATACTTGATTGGATCCATTTCGGAGACCAACCAAGTAGTGTGACGAATCATGTACTGGCGCAGACGTTTGGCTACCCAAGCCAACACGCAGCAAGTTTTCTCAAGCATAGTGTACCGAGTCTCGCAGTCGGTGAATTTCTTGCTCAAATAGTAAATGGCAGACTCTTTCCTTTTGGTTTCGCCTTGTTGGCAAAGTACACAACCCATTGAGTCCTCTAGGACTTTGAGGTAGATGATCAGTGGTCTTCCTTCCACTGAAGGTGATAGAATCGGTGGGTTCAACAGGTATTCCTTAATACTGTCGAAGGCGGTTTGACAGTCTTCTGTCCAAACGCAATCCTGGTTCTTTTTCAGTAATTTGAAAATCGGCGCGCATGTCACGGTCATGAGGAATATGAATCTGGAAATGTAGTTCAAATGTCCCAGGAATCCTCTGACTTGTTTTTCAATTTTCGGAGAAGGCATTTCTTGAATGGCCTTGACCTTGTCAGGATCAACCTTAATTCTTTTCTGGATGACGATGAACCCTAAGAGTTTCCCTGAACGGACACCGAAGGTGCACTTGTTGGGATTCAAGCAGACTTTATACTTTCTCAGCCACTCGAATAGTTTTGACAAGTGCGTCACATGCTCTTCCTCTGTTTTAGATTTGGCAATCATATCATCAACATATACCTCAATTTCCTTGTGTATCATGTCATGAAATAGAGTAGTCATGGCCCTTTGATAGGTTGCCCCGGCGTTCTTCAAACCAAACGGCATTACCTTGTAACAAAAGGTACCCCATGGGGTGATGAAGGAAGTTTTCTCCATGTCTTTCTGCGCCATTTTGATTTGATTATAGCCCGAGAATCCATCCATGAAGGAGAAGACTTTGAACTTTGCTGTACTGTCTACCAGCATGTCAATGTGTGGTAAAGGAAAGTCATTCTTTGGACTAGCCTTGTTCAGGTCTCTGTAATCCACACACATTCTGACTTTTCCGTCCTTTTTTGGAACGGGTACGATGTTGGCTAACCATTGAGGATATTCTGATGTGGCGAGGAAACCTGCGTCAATTTGTTTCTGTACCTCCTCTTTGATTTTGATGGCCATGTCCGGGTGAGTCCGTCTCAACCTCTGTTTTACTGGCGGACATTCCGACCTTAACGGTAAATGATGCTCCACGATGCTGGTATCCAACCTGGCATGTCCTGATCAGACCAAGCAAACACATCGGGAAATTCTCTGAGAAGCTTTGTCAAACTCTCTTTGGCAGTTGGACTGAACAGTGCCCCAATCCTGATTTCTTTTCTCTCTTTTTCCGAACCCAAGTTTACCATTTCCAACGGCTCTTTGTGAGGTTAAATGGACCTTTCCTCTTGTCTGAGTAGTCGGGAGATCTCTTCTGGAATTTTGTCGTCAACTTCTTCTTCAGCCCCAAATACCGAGAATTCAAAGTTGGGAGAAGGCATCAGATCGTATGTTTCAACTGGGTTTAAAACAAGCAATCTGCATGACGGTATGATTCGTGTTTAGAAGAGATAGGGAGAAACGCAAGAGTGTGTGCAGTGTTTTTTTTGAAAAACTGCTTGTTTATTATTATTATTTGTTTTTTAGGATTACCATTTTCTGAAAAAGCGAAAAGAGAAAACGGCAATAAATGCGAAAATTACAGAACGACATTATTTTATTCATGAACAAGTCAATTCTTGAAACTACAACCCTATAAAACAAAACTTTGTCGCTTTGGGCGAAGCGAAGAGGGATATTTACAGAAAGTGAGCCCTATCAAAACATCCGTTTCACTTGGGCAGGGTGAAAGGTTAAAGTAAAGATGACAATTACTTAGACTTATGAACGATCTCTGGCACATCGACAACAACCCATTGGCGGCGAACTCCTCGATGAATCACAAAGTCTGGTACATTCCTTGATTTGTCTTCAGAAACAACGCTGATTTCTGGCGGAGCAGGATCGTTGGAATCTGTCTCCCCGGCAGAGTTGTCGTAGGAGGATTCCTCAGTTGTATTTTGCATAGTATTTGTTCTCTCAGGCAAATCTCCCCATCCAGTAGGCTGGATGTCTTCGATCCTGATACGAGAGCTCTCAGGAGCGGTGTACTTGACCATAAAGTTGTATTTTCCACTTGGTTATCCCAAGGTGTCCCACACTTCTTTGGAACTGGAGGAGTCATCCCTCTCGATGACGTTGACCTCGGGAAAAACATGTTAATGAATTCTAGTTCGGCAAGCCTTGCCAATTCATCGTCGTACTAAATATTTTCTGAATGACCTGAGTGTTGTTCCCATGACATGGTGGGGACGCAGGTATTTTGTTCAATGATGCTCAGCTGATTTTCATTGTTCGGCTGATTTTCTTGCCCCAAGTCTCCTGGGTACAGATGCCAGATAGGCAGGCCATCCATTGGGCCATAATAGTCGTGGTCAAAGTTGTCTTTCATTAGAGTGTCTTCCTCTAATGAATTTGGCGGAGCACGACATCCTTCCGGATCACAACCTCCGTATATCATTTCGACGTCTGACCTCGGTATAAATCTCGGACTCTGTGTAGGATAGCAAAATGGCGTAGGTACCTCTTCCTGAGATATATAACCGTCTTTGTTAAGATAGGACTTCCACTCCTCATCTGTGTCGGAGGGATCCTCCTCGTTGATAGTATGGACTGCTTGAGGCACTGGGTGAAGGAAACCTCCACTGTGGAAGAAGTCCTGAATGGGATGAACACTTTCATCGTTAGCAGCGGTCTGGGTACAAGTTGAAGAGAAACCAAGACCCTTCTTTGCTTTGTTATCAGCAGGAATGACAAGTTTTCCCCATCCTTTCGTATTGTTACTTTTGATCACTTCGAGAGCACCTCTGTATAAGGAAATCGAGGTTCCTTTCTCTGATTGATTCTCATTGCTCACCGAAAGTGATTGGAACTGAGTTCCAACAACCTCCTCGGGTTCTACACAAGTAGATAATGACAGGTTACTCACGATCAAGGCTTGATCTCCACAAACCGTGACGAGTTGATCGTTCTTGACGGACTTCAGTTTCTGGTGCAACGTCGAAGTGACTGCCCCAGCCTGGTGTATCCAAGGTCTTCCCAACAAACAGCTGTACGCTGCCTGGACGTCCATGACCTGGAAAGTGATTAGGAAAGTGTGAGGACCGATAGTTATGGGAAGGTCGACTTCGCCGATAACTGCTTTCTGAGATTCGTCAAAGGCTTTGACGATGACCTCACTGCCCCTCATCGGGGATCCTTTGAATGATAGTCGTATTAAGGTGGACTTCGGCATAACGTTGATGGCCGATCCTGTGTCTACCAGTACGCTGGCTAAAGCATCATCCTGGAAGTTGACTGTGATATTGAGCGCCATGTTGTGACTTTTGCCTCCCTCTGGCAAATCCTCATCACTGAATCCTAAGTTGTTGTAGGAAGTGATGTTAGAGATGATGCTATCGAACTATCGTATTAACAGATCCTGTTCCACAAAGGCCTGCTCTAAGACTTTCTGTAGAGCCTCTCTGTGGGCTTTGGAACTGAGTAAAAGTGATAGAACTGAGATCTTTGAAGGAGTTTGTAACAGTTGATCAACAATGTTGTATTTACTCCTTTGGATGAGCTTCAACATCTCATCATTGTCCTTTGAAAGGTTGAGATTACTGGATTGACCGACTGGTGGATCAGGAGCTTCTGTTGGAAGTTCCTTTTCTTTTTTAGGTTCTCTAACTCCTCGATTGAAGATTCGACCGCTCCGTGTTACTCGACTGATGTCTGCAATATTCACGATGGAGGATAATGGAATTTCCTTTCCATTCTCGATTATTGTCGCACCGTATTTGTAAGGGATCACCTTAGCTGATTCATACGGTAATGGTCCTGGTAAATAAATAACTACAGGAGCCTTATGATTTTTTTGACTGTCATAAGTAACTTCAATCAGCTCCTGGCTAGGAACTTTTGATTCGTCCAGTAGAGGGATGATGGTACAAACATCCTTATTTTGTTGATGATCAGAGATTATGACGACGTCTTTGATTTGATCAGCGAAGTAGTCCGGCGTCCATTTGATTGGCTCGGAACCCGGACATGGGCGAATCTCTCTACGATCCAACTGACCTTGAATAGCTGCCCGCATAAGGTAATATCCGTGGTTATTTTTTGAGCAGACCCTACAGCGTTCGTAATTATGTGGCGGCACCTGGCCACGCCTGCTTTGGATGCAGTGTAACCTCACCAGGTCATCCCCATAGATCAGACATCCTGATTTTGACGCCGAGTGGGGTTTCCATTAAGCACACTGATTTATTGCGTGTCTTCATCCATATAGATTGGAAGCCACCAATGGTTTAACAAGTGTTGCAAAGTTCTTTGAACGAGAGCGCACCCTTGGTTACTCTCACAACATCCTTTACAGCTTAGATAATCGTGAGAAGTGAGAAAACCGAGTTGAACTTGCCTAGCGTGTGACTCCACCAAGTTGGTATTCATCAAACGAATATCGAAGATTTGGATCATGTTGATCTGATAAGGATTCTTATCATGGTAGTCCTGGATCCACCCAAGATCCATCTGACGCTGGAGGGTCTCTTGTACGAAAGAGCATCCCTGTTTGTTTACCGAGCAAGTCAGACAGGAATTGTAATCGTGCCACGACTGATTATGATACTGGCTTTGCCTTGAGTGCATTACCACCAAGTTGATATTCATTGCACAGATGTCGTGGTTCTGAATGATTTTGGAATTCGTATAGGTCATGTTGACTCCACGAACTCGATGCTCTTGGATCCACCCGAGATCCAATTATTCCTGTAGAGCTGATTGCACCACAAAACATCCTTGATTATTTTTAGAGCAGATATGATACTGGTGATAATTATGAGGTGGCACATGGCCATATCCACTCTGACTACAATGCATCTTGACCAAGTTGGCCCTTAATAAGAGTACATCATGAATTTGATAGCTGTCGCTAGACTCTCCCTCTATCAAATTTACCGCAACTTTCTCATGTTGAGGCAGCGGGTTCGTGAGAACATTCGGATTCGTATCTTTGAAAGATAAGACCCCGCTCCTAACAAGATTTTGTACGTCGGATTTGAAACTGAGACAGTTTTCTATGTTATGCCCTGGTCCTCCTTGATGGTAAGGACAAGTCTGATCCGACTTGAACCAAAAAGGCGGATTTTCCGGTATTGTAAGAGGAGACATGGTTTGGACATGCCCCTTGACCATTAGTAATGGAAACAGTTATGCGTACAACATGGGTATAGGATCAAACCCTAGAGGTCGCGTTGTATGGTTGTTGTTGTTGTTGTACTGAGGACGAGCCTGCTGAAGAGGATACTGTGTCCTTTGCTGATATTGCCGTTGATTAGGTTGGCTCTGCGCAACCTGAGGTTGATACGTAGAAACAGGCACAGGGTTGATAGTATGAGTTACAGCTGCTACTGGTTGGTAACGTCGTCTTTGCTTTTCGAGAGAGATATTCCCAATGTCCTGCTCTTTTTTCTTAGGGAGAGCATTACCGTATCGTTTTGTACTACTTGATGATCCAGCGTCTTTTACCAAACGTCTTTTTCGGACGGCTTCCTCAAGACGAACTCCTATGCCCACCATCTCGGTGAAGTCACTGGGCGCACTGACGACCATTCTATCGTAGTAAAATGAGCTCAAGGTTTTTAAGAAGATCTTTGTCATCTACTTTTCCTCCAGAGGTGGAGAAATCTGAGCGGCAATTTCACGCCATCTCTGGCGTATTCTTTAAAGGTTTCTTTGTCCTTTTGTGACATTGATCTGAGTTGATCTCTGTCCAGTGCCATGTCCAGATTATATTTGTACTGTTGAACAAAGGCAGCGCCAAGATCTCTGAACGTGCCGATCGTGGCGCGGTTTAAACCCATGTACCATTTTAATGCGGCACCGGTTAAACTATCCTGAAAGTAGTGAATGAGCAGATCCTGATTCTTTGTCTGAGCTGACACTCGCCGAGCGTACATCACTAAATGGCTCTGAGGGCAAGAGTTACCCTTGTACTTTTCAAAGTCGGACACCTGGAATTTGTGCGGCACTTTCACATTGGGGACTAACAAAGGTCTGTGGCGTCCTTTCCAAATAGATCCTGACCGCGAAGGGCTTGCAGTTCTTTATGCATTTCCAGGAACTGTTCCTGGAACTCATTCATTCTATCGAACATGATGTCATTTCCACCAGAAGGTATCTGTGGAACCTGTCCTTCAGGAGTTACTGTCATGCCCCTGACATCTTCGTTTTCCCGAAGTTTATAACCTTCAGGCCCAGCGGTTCCTGCTGCGATTCCCTGATCCTCAGCGATCGGCAGATCATATCCTTCTGGGATATAGTTGGGTGGCATGCCCCAGGGAGGATCTTTCGGCATTTTGTACCTAGGATCATACTTTTCCACTATGGGCGTTGATGTGATCTCTGAGATCATAGTCCTTTGTTGTTGCATCTGAGCTTCTGCTAGAGCTTGCATGTCGTTATGAAGCTTTCTCAGATCCTCTTTCAGAGTGTCAATCTCTTCTCTCAACTCTCTGTTCTCTTCCTCGAGATCATCCATATTTTTCTGAAGATTGGCCCGAGTATTTTACGAATGAGACAGTTTGACTCTAGAACCGAGACACAAACGTGAGATTCGTAGGTAAGAAGAATGTGTTTATGCGAGAATGATGAATGATATGCAATGATTATATTAATTGTATGTTTTTGTTTAATTAAAGTAAACTTCGACAATTGGATTGCAAATATCAAACAGTGGGGAAACCCCGTTTTATTGAATTCAAAGGATTGTGGAAACAGAAATACAGTAGATTACAAAGTACTGAAAAAGGAAATCTAAACTAATGGATCCTGAGTCCTCTCTGAGGAGAGCTCAGGTGCTGGTTCTGGTACTTTCCTTTTCTTTGACCGGGGCTCTTGGACCGTTGTCGGGTTATCATTCCTTTGCCAAGTGAAAGGAGCGAGCAAATTTCTTTGGTCATCCTGATTTTCTACAGTATGTTGCTCTAAAATCTCAATCAGAGCATCTTTATCTTTCAATAGTTGTTGTATTTTCTTGCACTCTACATTGAGAATACGGTACTTGTTCCTCCAAGACCTCTTCTCCTGCTGAACTTTCTTGAGAGTAACCTGAAGTTTTTCTGTCTCAGACATAAAATAAAGGGCAGAGTCCCTTAATGGAAGAACTTCCTGACGAGGGTAAGGCATCCTCAGCTTGAGAGCTCTAGTTTGTACCCAGTGGAGATACGGCTCCACCGAGACACAGTCTGGTTTTCCTAGTGACTCTCGTCCTTTCCTATGAACGTGTTTCCAGGCGTGCACTATTTCTGTCTTTAGTGCCCTGTCATTTTCTCCTTCCTTGAAGAAAATACCTTCCAGATGAGCATTCCGTGGGACGTGCCTCATCGGGTATCCAAATTGACGACGAACGAGAATTGGATAATAGTTGATTCCTCCCTTAGTTCCTATAAGGGGTACATTTGGGAAATTTCCACAACGGTCAATGATCCTGATCTCGTCATAGATTCGATTGTACCAATCGACGTCGGAGTTGGTAAGAGACATGATTCTCTGCGACCAACGTAAAGTATTCTTTTGATCCCAAAATGCAGCAGACTTGGGCAAATGGGAAGTGAACCATTTGTAAAGCAAGGGTACACAGCACGTGATCATTCCTCCGCTGTATAAATTCCTTAAGTGTACCGAATGATACGCATCTGCGAGCAGGGTCGGTACGGGGTTTCTAATCAGGAAAATCTTAATGGCGTTGATATCTACGAAGTTATCAGTGTTGGGAAACAAAAATAACCCGTAGGTGAGTAAAACAAAGATGCTCTCGAAAGCGGCCACGTTCCCTATACTAGCAAAGTATAGAGCTTTTTTTGTCAAGAATTGGGCTAGCAAACCTTGGATGCCACCCTTGGTGGTCATGTGAGTCCTGACTTCTGACTCGTCCAAATAAATTGCTCGCGCAATGGTTTGATCCTTTGGAATTTCTTCCAGTCCAGAAAAGGGAGCTTGATCAGTGATATGCAGGTCAGTCAGGTGAGAGTACTCCTCCAGCATTGGTGCTAGCTGATAATACAGGAATGTGAAACAGTGATAAACCAGATCGTAGAAATGGATTAGTGTGGACATGATTCCTTTGATTACATGGACCCTTAATAGAGACAGTAGTCCTCCATACTTGGCTCTGAAAGTCTCGTGGTTGGTGATCATTCTCGCCAAACCTCTTAAATCCTCTAACTTTGGAACCTTGAAGGTGTACTTATGAGTTTTCCTTCTACCGAAATCCATTAGCGCAATCTCTTTCTCTGACATTTGCAATCATTGTCTTAGTTTAATTTGAAAAAGAGAGACTAGAAGAGAAGATTTTTTATGCTTTAATGTTTTTTAATGAATGTATGAATGCAGCACACAAAAACATAGAAAAAACATGGGGTCAAAGGGTAGGTGTCATGAAGTCAAGGCTCTACCCCCCCCCCCCCCCTAAGGTTTATACTGATGATTTTTTTTACCTGTCCGCAAAATCATTGACCCCTCTTGGGATGACAACAGCAAGCGGATCGCCAGCGAGCTGATGTATCCTAGAGTGATCTCAGATGAGGGTAGTATCGCGTGACAACTATTTCCGATAGCTTTCGCACTACAAAATGGCTTAAGTCTGCTAAAAACCTCAGCTTCTCGGATAACCTAGTCGACCACACTACTTTCAACAACCGGAGTCGTATAGGCAATGTATGTGCAAAGGGAGTCTCCACTGAGTTTGATGGTCGATCGGGGGCTCTTAACTGGAATTCACTCCCAGTAAGATTACCAGCATTGCCATCACCTATCTTAGGTGTATACTCAATCTTTCCACATGCGGCATCACACGCATTCCCATTAGCAGAAAAATAAACACAGATATCAATTAGGAAAAGCAGTATATATATTTGTCTTAATCATCCTAGATCTCTAGTCTTATGATCCTATACAGACAATGACTCTCCAGCAGAGTTGCCATTTTTGTGATACTTGTTGAATTTAAAGGTTTCCACCGAAGATTATAAGAAAGAGAAGATGGCCCCACGGTGGGCGCCATTTTTTCTGTAGCGAGCGATTTTTGGACGTGGTTCTTAAGCACTGTCGCTCTGGGGTACTACAGGTCAATTCATTTTTTATCCTATTGAAGCTAACTAAGGAAGGGAAATAAATGTCTCAAATTAACCTTGCTTGCATACTGAGTTTGAACAGCGGTCTGTTAGGTTACAGATGCGATGTGGATGTGGGGCCCAATCTTTGATTTATTTTGTTTAAGAACACAAAATGTCTGGACTATTTACGAGGTTGTTGGTAGGATGTTAGGATTTGGTGCTTCTGGGTTGATTTAGTGGAGATACTGGATTTTGGGTTTTTATGATTAGTATGCTCGCTAAGATTTTTCAATCTTATGCCTACGTATTCCCGTTTGACGAAACAGGGAAATCAGAGTGATCGTAGTTCCTCTTATTCTATGGGAGGAAAAAGGTTGTTTTGGTGTCTTGTTCAAAGCCCAAGACGTGAAGCTAAAGGGTCTATTTGTATCTTGTTCAAAGCCCAAGATGTGAAGCTAAAGAGTTTGTATGAGAGAGAATTTGTCATCTCTTAAGAGGAGTTGTTGATGTTTGTATACTATGGCGAGGCACAACTTTGATGCTAAAAGGTTGATTGACTCAACCGGGGGTTTCTTTATACAAAGCCTAAGAGGAGGCTATTGACCCAACAAGAGGGTGTTTTTGATATGTCTCGTACGAAGCCTGAGATAGAGGCTAAAGGGTTTTGACTCAACAAGAGAGTCTTGAACAGATGATTGACTCAACAAGAGAGTCTGGAGGTTGTTTGACTCAATGAGAGAGTCTTTTATACTCAACAAGAGAGTGTTTTCGGATCTCGTACAAAGCCCGAGATAGAGGCTAAAGAGGTTTGTGATTGACTCAACAAGAGAGTCTTGACCATGTGATTGAATCAACAAGAGAGTCTTTTATATGTGTCTTGTATGAAGCCCAAGACGGAGGCTTAAGGTGTTTGTGACCAAACAAGAGGATATTTTATACTCAACAAGAGAGTGTTTTTTATCTCGTACGAAGCCCGAGATGGAGGCTGAAAGGTGTGTTGACCCAACAAGAGGATCTTTTATACTCAACAAGAGAGTGTTTTGTATCTCGTACGAAGCCCGAGATGGAGGCTAAAAGGGGATTTGACTCAACAAGAGAGTCTTTTATACTCAACAAGAGAATGTTTTTGTATCTTGATCGAAGCCCGAGATGGAGGCTAAAGAGTTTATTAGACTCAACAAGAGAGTCTGAAAAGGTTAGCTCCGCCGGGGAGAATCATTTGTACAAAGCCCAAGAGGAGGCTGACTGTGCTGGCGACTGTTTCAGTTGAGTGACAGATCTAGTATGTTGGATAAAAGAGAAAATTAGTTCTTATAAAGAGACTGATTAAAAGGTATGTTTGTGCAGAGGATCAGGGTTATTTCCTGTTCTTTAAGGAAATGGGAAATCCAAAGGGTATTGAGACTGTCCAAGTCTACTGGTGTTTTGAGAAATTGATTCTCGAATAAGTGAATGATCTTTGTATGATGCCTAAGAGAAGGCTGGTATGTTAAGGGATGAAGGTCAACCCATTAACTGGTCTGACACTTGACTCAGAAAGACAGCTCTAGCAAATTGATGACTAGGTTCTGTTCCTATACCTGTAGAGGTCTCTGGGTCCTTGTACTAAGCCCAAGAGAAGCCATGAGAGCTTTTAAGAAGCCGAAGGGTCCTTGTACAACGCCCAAGAGGAGGCGGGGATGCTTTTAAGAAGCCTGTGGGTCCCCAAACCCCGAGAAATTCAAGACATGCCATTCACCGAGAATAGATCAAGCCAGGAAAGTTCGAGAATTTGGAAGAAACTCCAGAGATGCCATTCACGGAGAAAATATCATCTCTGGGGAGTTAGAGTTTCTTTGACAATTTCTAAGAGTGACAGTCTGAGAAAGGGTTCACTGAGAATGCTGCCTTTCATGTCTCCATATTGTTTAACCCCAAGAGGAGGAAAGACTGTGTCTGGTAATCCTATGGGGATCTAGTTTTGTTTGTATTTAAGAGCGACCAACATGGCTTTACCTAGTGCTAGACGTAGTTGCCGGGGAAAACTCTATATAACTATACTAGTATAACACAGTTGATATTTGACAAGTATATAAAAGTTTGTGAAAGAAGACTTACAGTGAGCAGCCCCATAATACAGTTATATATATATATGAAAGCGGATAAAGAAAGCGGGTAAACACTTACTCGGTTGTAGAGCTTCCATGCTGTTTTGTTAGTTGTTCAACAAATAAAGCTTTGATAACAATATTATATTCAAAATCAAAAGAGAAAGTGCTTTGAAAAGATTGTTGGGGATTACAGCTCAAGGAGAGGCCCAAGTTTTAACGATGATCGCACCGCTGTTTTGAAAACTGTATAGAGGGACTTATACAAGTGACTGAGGCCCAAAAAGGTTTTCTGTACAAAGGGATGGGTCTTATACTCTCTCAAGAGGCCCAAAGGGTTTGTTTTTATACAAGTGGTGGGGCTTACAGCTCAAGGAGAGGCCCAAGGTTATTTGTTTGAAAATGGTGATTGTGTAGAGGTTTTTGAAAACACAGTGGGTCTTATACAACATCTGAGGCCCAAATCATTTTGGTTTTCATAAAGGGTTGGGTCTTACACTCTACTAGAGGCCCAAAGATATTTAAAGAAAAGGAATGGGGCTTATAACACGAGGGTAGGCCCAGGTAATTTGATTTTTGAACTGGCGATCGCGCCGAGATTTTCTTTTAACGCAGAGGGACTTATACAATGTCTGAGGCCCAAAATGGTTTTGGTTAAAAGGGGTTTGGGTCTTACACTCTATTAGAGGCCCAAAATGGTTTGTCTTTTTTGTACAAGTGGTGGGGCTTACAGCTCAAGGAAAGGCCCAGATGAAAAACAACGATCGCACCGTTATTTTGAAAACTGTATCGGGACTTATACAATGACTGAGGCCCAAAAAGGCTTTAGGTACAAAGGGATTGGGTCTTACACTCTATTAGAGGCCCATGAGTTTTGAAAAAGTTTGACGAGGGTTAAATTAATCAAAAACCCTAATTTGTTCTCAAAATGTATTTTAATTGAATAAAAAATTCAATTAAAATGACCAAAATTGTTTAACATGTGGAAAACAAATTGTGATCTTGGATTAATGTTTCAAAAATTATGTTTTGATCCACAAAATGATTGGAAATTACTAAAATTTGAAAAATCAAGGAGGAAAAAATATTTTAAATGTTAAAATAAATAAAACATTAATTCTTTGGAAAAATATCAAATATATGAAATAAATAATATTTTTGGGATTTTTTGGGAAAATAAAATATTTTAATATTTTTGTGAATTATTAAAAAAAGAATCAACTCAAAATCATTAAAACTCATAGAGAAATTAATTTTTGAATCAATTAAATAAAATCACAAAATTCAAATATTTGAATTTTCAAAAAGAGCGTCAAGAACAAGGGCAAGAACACGCGCCACCCTCTGTTTCTGCAGATTTGCATTTTCTATCCAATCTCACTGAATACTTGATTATATCATGCAATCTACTCGTTTCAACCTCACGATCATGTCTATGGTCTTTAATTTCATTTATTTTAAGCATGGAATAAGAAATCAAAGAGAAACCTCAAGAACCCTAAAATTTGCATGAAGGTTCAAAAATTTCACACACGATTCAAACAAAGCAATTGATTGAGGGAAAACACTCTATGCATGATTATGAACATATGGGCAAATTATTGTGCAGCAAAAAATGCATGGATCATAGGGTTAGAAAACCTCATGCTTACCTCTTGCAGCTGGTGATCGTGTTTTGTGTTAGAGGTGTTACAGCTTGGTTCTAAGGATATGGACAGCTTCCCTAGGTGCTATGGAGTGTGTCTGGATGCTTGGAGTGGATGGAAATGATCTGGAACTTGAGATGGTACCCCAACTGCAAATTTGTCAAGAACTTGAGCAATTGGCTAGTGATTTTGTGATTTTTGTGTTCCAGATGTTATGTGAGTGTTTGGATCACTTCTATATGATGTTTATGAGGTGTGTGTGTGATTGGTTTGATTGGAATTGCTATCAAACTCAAAACTCGATAGTGACTTGCTTTGGAAGGCAAATTTGGAAGTGAGAAGGTGATTTTGAGGAAAGCATCTGTTTGATGGCTTTGATGTACTCAAACTGATCACAAATGAGCTCTATTTATAGTAGAGCAAGTTTGTTTTGCAAGGAATAGTGAATGGCAACTGCTGCATAGGTTTGGCCAATGTTGAGCAATGAGAATCCAAGTCTCCTCTAGCCATTGACTAGAGGTTAGGGCACAGGCTGCTGGTCCCCTTGGTCTTGGATAAGTCTTGACTGAATTCAGTTGGGAATGGTTCAGTTCATGCCACTTTGGTGCATCCATTAAATGCTCTAATCCAAAATTAGAGTCTTGTCCCTCTTTTAGGCATTTCTAGGTTTGGCATGCTATTTTTGGTTCCAAAGACTTGGGAGGCTTGGGATCAGAGTTGGTTCCTCCTTGGTCCCCCCTTGAGGTGTTCAGATGGATAGAGTTGCTTGCTCTTTGAAAAATTTGGGCAAATCGAGCAAAACTCCCAAATCTCCCTTGCCATGACAGTTTTCAGCAAGGCATATTGCCATTGTCATATCTCATGGCTCAAGTGGAATTTGATGGAGTTCTTGGCCATTTTGGAAAGCCCTCATATGATACAACAACTGTTTGATCATAGTTGGTTTTGATACCTTTTGGATCCAAGTGAAAAATCCCCCTACATTTGGAAAAAAGTGAAGGCAGATTCTGACTTAGTGAAAATTTCACTAAGTGTTGGAAAAAAGTGACATTTTCACTTTTTGTGATTTTGATCATTCCATAACTTAAAATCCATGAGGAATTGGAATGAGTTCTGTTTGAAGCTTTTGTAGAGGGCCATGAGAGCTACAAATCCAGCTTTGAATGGGGAAAAATGGCCTTGTGGTTTAGGAGTTATGATCCTCCAAAGTTGGTACCCTAGCCACTTTGTTCCATAACTTAGAAAATTTCTAAGTTTTTTATGGTTACCCCTTTTACAAGTTATCCAACTTTTCTTGATTTTTCTTGATGAATGATGATTCCCATCACACATTAACATCAGTTTAGGGTCAAAGAACCATATTTGTGAAAAATCTCAAAAAGTCAAAGTTGACTTTTGTGCACAGTTGACTTTTTGTCAGATGAATTCCAAACTGTGGGATCCTCTATGAAATCAAGTCCTTGACCTAAATCAAACTTGATGGATTGATTTCATAGGTGTTATAGGGTGTATTGAATCATGTCCCAAGGTTTGGGAGCATGCCTGGGTCAAAAGTCAAAGGCACAGTTGACTTTTTCCCGCGAAACCCTAACTGTGGTACTGATGAACTTGAAACTTAGGAATCAAGCTTCTTGGATCAATCCATTGTTGCAAATGGGTCAATATAGTGTATCAGAAACCCTCAAATCTTCTCTTGAGGTCTTGGCTCATGATGTGTCCCAAAAGTCAACTTAGGGGTGAATTAGGTCAAGAAACCCTAATTCCTGATTTTTGGATGAATGCTTCCCTAAAGGCTAAATTGACTTGATGATTGGGTTCATGATGTCCCATGGAGCATTTTAGGTTATTCTCTGAGGCATTGGCTCATGCCCAGAGGAAAATTTCCATCTGGAGGCCCTGGTCGACCAAAACCCTAATTTGGTGACACTGTCGATCTTGGGTCGTGATCAACTTAGAATGCTGCAACCTTGTGCTTAATTCTTGTTGTGGGAGTCCTCTTGATCCATTGGAGATGTTTGAGAGGTTAGGCAAGTTGAAGATCATGTCATTCCTTGATTGATCCTTTATCTAAGAGCTCTGAGAGGGCCTGAAACCCTAATTTTGATTGTAGTGGATGCTCACCCATCTTTGGGGAGACTAATGAGGCATAATGATACACCCATATTATGATGATGATTTGCACAATGATGGGAAATCTTAGTGGTCAAAATTTGGGGTATGACAGTGCTTCTGAAAAGTTGATTTTTTGCCACTGTCACAGTGGTAATCGATTACTCACATATGGGTAATCGATTACCCTGCCTTTTTTCACATTTTTCTGAAGTTTTCAAGCAGGTAATCGATTAACCATATGCACGTAATTGATTACCACTGTGACAGAAGGCCATTTTTTTGCTTTTCAAGCTTTTTTGATATTCTTTCCTCATCTAACTTCCATGGCTTGATATGCTTGATATTTGTGGATGTTTTATGAGCTGTTTAACTTTTGTTTGAAGCATGTTGTAGCGAGCGATTTTGGACGCGGTTCTTAAGCGCTGGTCGCTCTCTGCGGTTGAGCGTTAACTACAGGTCGATTCATTTTTTATCCTATTGTGAGCTGAATAAGGAAGGGAAATAGATGTCTCCAATTAACCCTGCTTGCATACTGAGTTTAAACAGCGGTCTGTTAGGTTACGAATGCTATCAATGTGGGGGGCCTTTGTACTGGTTATTTGTATTTTCGCCAATACGGTTTTCTTTCCTTCTAGGACTTTCTAGCGGGGAACAAGGATTAGGATGTTAGGACTGATGCTTTTTGATGGGTATGTGAGAGTATGGGATTTTGGTTTTTTGTTGATTGTGCTCGCTAAGATATTTTCTTTCGATCTTATGCATATGTATTCCCGTTTACCAAAACAGGGAAATCAGAGCGTTCGTAGTTCCTCCTATTCTATGGGAGGAAATGGGTGTTTTGGTGTCTTGTTCAAAGCCCAAGACGTGAAGCGAAAGGTGATTGGTATCTTGTTCAAAGCCCAAGATGTGAAGCTGAAGGTGATTTGTATCTTGTTCAAAGCCTAAGATGTGAAGCTGAAAAGTCTATTTGTGTCTTATTCAAAGCCCAAGACGTGAAGCTGAAAGACCTCGGCTTTAGAGAGAATTTGTCATCTCTAAAGAAGGGTTTTTTCTGTCCCAACTGTTGGGTGACTGGTTATAAAGGAGAATTACTTTAACCGGGATACGCGGATCCTAGCAATGCCATAATTTCCTTTAAAGAGGATTTTAACCTGAAGGAGAAGACTTTAACTCAGTGTAGAGCAATGCTATCTTTCCTTAGGAATTTCTCATGCTAAAAGAGGGACAGTGGCATGGATGTAGATGATCCAGAGGCTTGCCGCTTACAGCGATTAGATGAAGGGAAAGGAGTTGTTGATGTTTGTGTACTGTGAACGAGGCATAGCTTTGATGCTAAAAGGTTGATTAGATCAACCAGTGGTTTTCTTATACAAAGCCTAAGAGGAGGCTATTGGCCCAACAAGAGGGAGTTTTTATGTGTCTCGTACGGAGCCCGAGATAGAGGCTAAAAGGGTTGACTCAACAGGAGAATCTTTTATACTCAACCAGAGAGTGATTTTGTATCTCGTACGAAGCCCGAGATGGAGGCTAAAAGTTTAATTGGGTCAACAAGAGAGCCTTTGTATCTCGTACGAAGCCCGAGATGGAGGCGAAAAGGGTGATTGACTCAACGAGGGAGTCTCTTATGTGTCTCGTACAAATCCCGAGAGAGAGGCTAAACGTTGTTTGACTCCACTGGGGAGAATTTTGGTATCTCGTACGAAGCTCGAGATGGAGGCTAAACGTTTGCTTCGCTGGGAAGAATCATTGAACAAAGCCCAAGAGGAGGCTATTGTAACTGTTTTAGTTGAGTGACAGATCCAATATACTGATTTTAAAAGAGAAAATCAATTCTTATATGAGTAACACTGTACTCAGGGATTTGATTTGGATCAGGGATATTTCGTGTTCTTTAAGGAAACGGGAAATCCGAAGGGTATTGAGACTGTCCGAGTCTACGGGTTTCCTTCCTATTTAACGAAGGGGTCACTTGAGAATGTCTTTGAGACTCAAGGAAGTTAGACTGTCCGTGTCTAGAGTTTTATCTTTTGTACTATGCTTTGAGAAACAGTAGTAGACTCCATGAAAGGACTGTTCTATGAGGATGACTAGGTTCTGTTCCTATACCTCTAGGAGGTCGTCGGTGTAGCGAGCGATTTTGGACGCGGTTCTTAAGCGCTGGTTGCTCTCTGCGGTTTGAGCTTTGACTACAGGTCGATTCATTTTTTATCCTATTGTGAGCTGAATAAGGAAGGGAAATAGATGTCTCCAATTAACCCTGCTTGCATACTGAGTTTAAACAGCGGTCTGTTAGGTTACGGATGCTATCAATGTGGGGGGCCTTTGTACTGGTTATTTGTATTTTCGCCAATACTGTTTTCTTTCTTTTTTACCTGGGAAGAAGGTTTCTGGCGGGGAACAAGGATTAGGATGTTAGGACTGATGCTTTTGAAATACTGCTTTTGATTGATGGAGATATGGGATTTGGGTTTTTTGTTGATTGCGCTCGCTAAGATCTTTTCTTTCGATCTTATGCCTACGTATTCCCGTTTACCGAAACAGGGAAATCAGAGCGTTCATAGTTCCTCCTATTCTATGGGAGGAAATTGGTTTTTGGTGTCTTGTTCAAAGCCCAAGACGTGAAGCGAAAGGTGGTTTGTATCTTGTTCAAAGCCCAAGATGTGAAGCTGAAAGGTCTATTTGTGTCTTGTTCAAAGCCCAAGACGTGAAGCTGAAAGACCTCGGCTTTAGAGAGAATTTGTCATCTCTAAAGAGGGGAGAAGGAGAATTACTTTAACTGGGATACGCGGATCCGAGCAATGCCATAATTTCCGAAGAAAGGGTTTTAACCAGAAGGAGAAGACTTTAACTCAGTGTAGAGCAATGCCATCTTTCCTTAGGAATTTCTCATGCTAAAAGAGGGACAGTGGCGTGGATATAGATGATCCAGAGGCTTGCCACTTACAGCGATTAGATGAAGGGGAATGAGTTGTTGATGTTTGTATACTGTGAACGAGGCACAACTTTGATGCTAAAAGGTTAATTGGATCAACCAATGGTTTTCTTATACAAAGCCTAAGAGGAGGCTAATTTCCGCTAGGAAAATCATTATACAAAGCCTAAGAGGAGGCAATTTTGTGTCCCGTACAAAGCCCGAGAGAGAGGCTACAAGATTTTGACCCGACGATGGAGTCTTTTGGTATCTCGTATAAAGCCCGAGATGAAGGCTATTTGACTCAACAAGGGAGTTTTTTGTATCTCGTATGAATCCCGAGATAGAGGCGATTGTTTGTTTGGCTCAATAAGAACCTTCTTTTATCTCGTACAAAGCCCGAGATGGAGGCGAAAGGGGGATTGACTCAACGAGGGAGTCTCTTATGTGTCTCGTACAAAGCCCGAGAGAGAGGCTAAACGTTGTTTGACTCCGCTGGAGAGAATCATTTGTGCAAAGCCCAAGAGAAGGCTAAGGTTATTGTGTCAGTTAAGTGACATGTCCAGTATACTGATTTTGAAAGAGAAAATCAGTTCTTATATGAGCATCACTGTACTCATGGGTTAGATCTGAGGATCGAGGTTGTTTCCTTTTCTTTGGGGAAACTGGAAATTCAAAGGGTATTGAGACTGTCTGAGTCTGCGGGTTTCCTTCCTATTTAACGAAGGGGTCACTTGAGAATGTCTTTTGAGACTCAAGGAAGTTAGACTGTCCGTGTCTAGAGTTTTATCTTTCGTACTATGCTTTGAGAAACAGTAGTAGACTCTATGAAAGGACTGTTCTATGAGGATGACTAGGTTCTGTTCCTATACCTCTAGGAGGTCATCGGGACAATTTGTACGAAGGCCAAGAGGAGGCTGGAAACTTTTAAGAAGCCGACGGGTCCTTGTACGAAGCCCAAGAGGAGGCTATCATTCCCGGAGGAAGAGATCATTATACGAAGCCTAAGAGGAGGCTGTGAATACTTTTAAGAAGCCGTAGTGTCCTTGAATAATGCCCAAGAGGAGGCCGATGCTTTTAAGAAGCCCGTGGGTCTATCATCTCCTTTCCATTAGGAGAGATAACTCTTTTAAAGATAAAAACCACTGGTAAATGTGCGAGGTTTACTATCCAATGACTTTTAACTTTTAAAGAGGGTTCCTTAGTTAAGGTCCAAGATTATGACCGTAGTGGGTACCCAAACCCCGAGACATTCAAGGCAAGCTATCCACAAGGAATAGATCAAGTCAGGAAAGTTCGAGAATTTGGAAGAAACTCAAAGATGCCATTCACGGAGAATACATTCATCTTGGGGAGTAGAGCTTCTTGACGATTCCTAAGGAGGACAGCCGAAGAGAAGACTGTATCTGGTGCTCCTATTGGGGATCTAGGCGTCTATTTCTACAAATAAATGAAACGACGTCACCTAGTTCTAGACGTAGTAGCCGGGGAAACTCGAAATATCTATACTATTATTACACAGTAGATATGAGTTTATGAAAGGAGACTTACAGTGAGCAGCCCCACAATACAGTTTATAATATGAAAGCAGTAAACGAAAGCGATAACCACTTACTCGGTTGGAGTGCTTCCATGCTGTTTGGTTAGTTGTTCAACAAAGAAAGATTGAAAACAACAGTATATTCAAAATCAAAGGAGAAAGTGCTTTGAAAAAGAAAGATTTGGGGCTTACAGCTCAAGGAGAGGCCCAGGGTTTTATCAGTGAGCGCACTGTTTGACTTTGTACAGCAGGACTTATACAAGTGACTGGGGCCCAAAAAGGTTTTCTGTACAAAAGGATGGGTCTTACACTCTCTCAAGAGGCCCAAAAAGGTTTAAAGAAAAAAGAGTGGGGCTTATAACACGAGGGTAGGCCCAAATGATTTTTCGTTTAAAAATGGCGATCTCGCCGAGGTTTTCTTTTAACGCAGAGGGACTTATACAATAAGTGAGGCCCAAAATGTTTTGGTTAAAAGGGGGATTGGGTCTTACACTCTAATAGAGGCCCAAAGTGTTTTTAATGGGTCTTATAGCTCAAGGAGAGGCCCAGATGATTTTTATTTTTAAACGGGCGACGATCGTGCCGTTTACTTGTACAGAGGGACTTATACAATGAGTGAGGCCCAAAAAGTTTTTGTACAAGGGGGATGGGTCTTACACTCTCTCAAGAGGCCCAAAGAGTTTTGAAAATGATTTATGAGGGTTGAATTAATCCAAAACCCTAATTTGTTTTCAAAATGTATTTAATTGAATAAAAATTCAATTAAAAGGATAAAAAATTGTTTAACATATGGAAAACAAATTGTGATCTTGGATTAATGCTTCAAAAATTAAGTATTGACCTACAAAATAATTAGAAAGCATTAAAAGTTGCAAAATCAATGTAGAAAAAATATTTAAAATGCCAAAAATAATCAAAATATTAATTCTTTACAAAAATATCAATTATATGAAATAAATAATATTTTTGGGATTTTTTGTGAAAATAAAATATTTTAACATTTTTGTGAATTATTAAAAAAAGAATCAACTCAAAATCATTAAAACTCAGAGAGAAATTAATTTTTGAATCAATTAAACAAAATCACAAAATTCAAATATTTGAATATATGAAAAATGGCGCCAAGAACAGCTGAAGAACACGCGCGTGTTCTTGGTTTCTCAGATTTGCATTTCTATCCAATCTCCATGAATACGTAATCATATCATGTAATCCACATATCATTATGCTCGTCTCAACCTCACGATCATGTCTATGTACTTTAATTTCATTTAAATTAAACATACAACAAGAAATCACGAAGAGACCTCAAGAACCCTAATTTCTGCATGAAGGCTAGGATTTTTGATACACGATTCAAACAATGCAATTAATTGAGGGAAAACATTCCATGCATGATTATGAACATATGGCCAAATTATTGTGCGAGAAAATATGCATAGATTGAGAGATGACCAAGTATGTGCTTACCTCTAGGCCGTGACAGCGAGTTCAAAGTGATTTTTGATTTGGAGGTGTTACAGATGAGTTGTGATGATCTGAACAGCTTCCCTACACCCTATGGATTGTGTTTGGATGGTTGGACTTGATTGAAATTGGCTGGATCATTTTGTGGTACCTCAGCTGCACTTTGGTTAAAACCTTGAGCAACCAGCTGGTGATTTTGTTAAATTGATGTTTCAGAAGTAATCTAAGTGTTTGATCAGCTCATATGTGATGTATGTGAGGTGTGTGAGTGATTGGTTTGATTGGAATTGCTCTCAAACTCAAAACCCAATAGTGACTTGCCTTAGAAGGCAAAATTGGAGTGAAAGAAGAGATTTTGAGGAAAGCATCTGTTAGATGGCTTTGGTGTACTCAAACTGACCACAATTGAGCTCTATTTATAGTAGAGCAAGTTTGTTTTGCAAGGAATAGTGCATGGCAGCTGGTAAGTAGGTTTGGCCAATGTTGGCAAATGAAAATCCAAGTCTCCTCTAGCCATTGACTAGAGGTTAGGGCACAGAGCTTTGGTTCCCTTGGTCTTGGATAAGTCTTGACTGATTTCAGATGAGAATGGCTTAGTCCATGCCACCTTGATGGTTCCATTGAATGCCTCATTCCAAATTTGAAGTCTTGTCCCTATTTTGGCCATTCTAGGTTCAACATGCTATTTCTTGTTCCATGGACTTTGGAGGCTTGGCTCAGTGATTGTCCCCTTTAGATTCAATCCTCTGAGGTGTCCAAGTGGATAGGAGCAATTGAATTTGGCTGATTTTGGCAAATCGACCAAAGTTGCAAATTCTGCCTTGCCTTGACAGATTTCAGCAAGGGAACTTGGCAATGTTGTATCTCATGGTGTAGGTTGAATTTGGCAATGTTCTTGGCCATTTTGGAAAGCTCTTACATGATACAACAACTGTTTGAACAAGTTTGGTTTTGATCTCTTTTGATTCCAAGTGAAAAATCCCCCTACATTTGGCAAAAAGTGAGGCAGAATCTGACTTAGTGAAAATTTCACTAAGTGTTGGAAAAAGTGACATTTTCACTTTTCAGCCACTTTGATCACTCCATAACTCAAAATCCTTAATGAATTGGAATGACTTGTAGTTGAAGTTTTTGTAGGTGATAATGAGGGCTACAAATCTATCTTTGGATGAGAAAAAATGGCCTTGTGGTTTAGGAGTTATGGCCCTCCAAAGTTGGTACCTTTGCCACTTTATTTTAAACTTAGAAAAATTTCTAAGTTTTATGGTTACCCTTTTTACAAGTTATCTCACTTTTCTTGATTTTTCTTGTTGGATGATGATTCAAATCATACATTAACATCATTTTAGGGTTAAAAATCCATTTTGGTGAAAAATCTCAAAAAGTCAAAGTTGACTTTTGTGCACAGTTGACTTTTTATCAGATGAATTCCAAACTGTGCAATTCTTCAAGAAATCATGTCCTTGACCTAAATCAAACTTGATGGACATGTTCCATGGGTGTCATAGGGTATATTCAATCATGTATTAGGGTTTGGGAGCATGTCCAGGTCAAAAGTCAAAGTTACAGTTGACTTTTCCCTTAAAACCCTAATTGTGGTGCAGATGAAATTGAGACTTGTTACTCAAACTTCTTGGATTAATCCATTGTCCCAAATGGATCAATATGGTATATTAGAGACCCTCAAATCATCTCTTGAGGTCTTGGCTCATGGTTTGTCCCAAAAGTCAACTTAGGGGTGAATTAGGTCAAGAATCCCTAATTCCTGATTTTTGATGAATGCATCCCCTGAGGCAAAATTGACTTGATGCATGGGTTCATGAGGTTCCATGAAGTATATTAGGTTATGTTTTGGATCATTGCCTTGTGCCCAGATGAAAATTTCCATCTGGAGGCCCTGGTCGACCAAAACCCTAATTTGGTGACACTGTCGATCTTGAGACTTGATCCACCTAGAAGGGAGCAGCCTTGTGCTTAATCCTTGAAGTGGGTGTCCTTTTTGATCCATTTTGGATATTTAAGAGATTAGACAAGTTGAAGATCATGTCATTTCTTGATTGATCCTTTGTCTAAGCACTCAGAGAGGGCTTGAAACCCTAATTTTGATTGTAGTGGATGCTCACCCATCTTTGGGGAGACTAATGAAGCATAAAGGTACATCCATATTGTGATGATGATTTTCACAATGATGGGAAATCTAAGTGGTCAAAATTTGGGGTATTACAGATGCCCCTATTTAATCTTCTTGGACCCGAAGGTGTGAATGACGAAGGGATTCGGGCATTCGGGGTGCAAGAGGATTAAATATCGGAATACCCGAAATTTTGATGGTGGTTATGAATGGTAGCTTACGCATTCATCTTCTTTAGCTAAGCAATGAAGCTTAGAAAAGGTAAACTTCCCCTCGATCCTGGTCTTCAGCCAAGGAACTGGTCTCAGTTTTCTTTTGAAATAAACCTCCCCTCGTTCTTGGTTTCCTACCAAGGAACTGGTCTTAGTTTCTGATTTAAACTTCCCCTCGATCCAGGTTTCTTACCAAGGAACTGGTCTTAGTTTATGATTTGAACTTCCCCTCGATCCTGGTTTCTTACCAAGGAACTGGTCTCGGTTTCTTTTGGTCAATAAACTTTACTGACAAGGGACGCTATTCGTAGCGGCTTTCCTTCAAACTTCTCGCCGAATTTTCCTGGGGAGATGCCATTTGAGTGGAAAAAGTTTTGATGTTAGACTTGCTGGGGAACCTATTCGTCTGAATTGTAGAGGTACACAAACTTCTCTGTTTTGGAGACGCCATTTGTCAATTCTACTAGGGAAGGCGAGTCTCTTGAGAGACTGTTTTCGTTTGGGAGCTTACATCATACTTTTCTCGGGATCTTCCCGGAGAAATGCCATATGATGGGGTCCAATTTTGAGGTGCCAATGACCTTCTCATCAGTGGTTTTTCGGAGCAAAACTGGCGTGCTGCCGAATCTCTGATCACGAGGCTTTCTCTGTGGATTTTCCTTAATCCGGGAAAGCAAGGATATCATCTTTAATGGCGAAGAGTGACATCTGTTGAAGGTTCTCTGATCTTTCAGAGGTTCAAGTTATCAAAGTGGCCAAGTGCCGACTCTGATCTAAAAATACACTGATGGCGAGATTGTGCAGACGCAACACTTCCTGACGAGGAAAGAACTGACAAACTCGATTGAGAAAACTGTTTATCACTAGGGGACAAGACCGGCTAGAGTGATAACGATGCAATATGAAATGTAAATGCAAATCAAAAATGCATGAAGTACGTATGTATATGCTGACAAAACTGACGTGACATACAAACTAATGGATGAACACAATTGGATACTCGACCATCGCGGGGCGAAGAAGTACCGTTGGTTCAAAATAGCAATTCCACCTTGCTTATGAGAGATAGTCCCGTTGGGAGCTATGTTGATCGGGCTTAGGAGATGAGAACTCGGCCGAGGCGTGTCAGACGAAACAAGGTCTCTGACACAGTTGATCCCTTTATTCAGGAGTACTGGCTTAGAAGGAGTACTTTGATTCTGCACTTTGAAGTTCGCTTACTTCGGGAGAAGCGATCGATGTTCTTCTGATGTTCAACAGTCAAAAGAAATGCCATCTTTAATTTAAAAGCAGAAAAAGTTTAACAAGTAAATTTATTTTTGTTTTATTTCAAGAATCGTTGATTAAGTTTAAACAACGTCGTTCTGTAAAGCTAAAACAAGTAAAGAATTACAAACAAAAGCACAAGGGCTCAAATTTTATTGATAAGATGGAGATCAGCCAAACGCGTGATTCCAAAGAGTATATACAAAGTTAGAAAATGGTAATTTACAGGGAAAAGGGCTACGTTGAAACATAAAGACCACTATCCTTCTACCAACTTTGAATTCGGGACATCCTGAGCTTCTGTCGAAGATGGCCTTGACTGGAGTTTTCCTGACGGATGATGATGCAACTGCTGCTGAGGGACTTGCCTCTGTTGAACATAGTTACTTGCCATTATCCCTAACTTTTGCCTGGATTGTACTATGAGATTTCCAATCCATCAGGATGATTCTTTTCATGTCTCTAACTTTTACCTGGACCACCCTTTCGGGTTTTCAATCCACCGAGACGTTTTTTTTTTAGTTTTAGGTGAAGTATTTCTTGACTACATCAACATTCGTGGGGTAGGCAAATTCCTCTCCGTCCATGGATGCAAGTCTCAAGGCGCCGCCTAAGAAAGCTTTCGTGACCACATAGGGGCCATCATAATTTGGGGTCCATTTGCCCCGAGAATCAGTGAGAAATGATTGTATCTTCTTGAGCACAAGGTCTCCTTTCCTGAAGACACGAGGTCGGACCTTTTTGTCAAACGCCCTCTTCATTCTTTGCTGATACAACTGACCGTGGCATAGTGCCGTGACTCATTTTTCCTCGATCAGATTCAATTCGTCGTGTCGACTTTGACACCATTCAGCTTCGGTGAGCTTAGCTTCCATCAATACCCGAATTGATGGGATCTCTACTTCTATGGGGAGAACTGCCTCCATGCCATATACTAGAGAGAAAGGGGTTGCCCCTGTTGAAGTGCGGACAAATGTTCGATAACCGTGAAGAGCAAAGGGTAGCATTTCGTGCCAATCTTTATAAGTTACAACCATCTTTTGAACGATCTTCTTGATGTTCTTGTTAGCCGCTTCTACCGCCCCGTTCATCTTGGGTCGGTAGGGAGATGAGTTATGGTGTTCGATCCTGAACTCTGCACACAACTCTTTCATCATCTTATTGTTCAAGTTAGATCCATTATCAGTAATGATCTCGATTGGAACACCATAACGGCAGATGATATTGTTTTTGATAAATCGGACCACCACTTGTCGGGTTACATTGGCGAATGACGCTGCTTCGACCCACTTGGTGAAATAGTCAATGGCTACCAGGATGAACCGATGTCCGTTTGAAGCCTTGGGCTCAATCATACCAATCATATCGATTCCCCATATGGAAAATGGGCACGGGGAAGAAAGAACTTTGAGATGTGATGGCGGTACATGAATTTTGTCGGAGTATATCTGACACTTGTGACACCTCCTCATGTATTTGTAGCAGTCGGATTCCATGGTCAACCAATAATACCCGGCCCTGAGAATTTTTCTCGCCATTGTGTGTCCGTTGGCATGAGTGCCAAAGGATCCTTCATGAATTTCTTTCATGAGCATGTCTGCTTCTGGTCTGTCGACGCATCGGAGCAAGACCATGTCAAAATTTCTCTTATAAAGAGTGTCACCGCTCAGGAAGAAGTTTCCAGCCAATCTTCTAAGGGTTTTCTTGTCTTTTCTGAGTGCCCCAGATGGGTACTCTTGTTTCTGAAGGAAGCATTTGATATCGTGATACCAAGGTCTGTCGTCTATGACTGCTTCAATCGCGAAGATGTAAGCGGGCCGTTCAAGGCGCATGATGTCGATCTTAGGTATGTCATTCCATCGACCTACACTAATCATGGAAGAGAGAGTGGCTAATGCATCAGCCATGTGATTCTCATCACGAGGGATGTGATGAAAGTCGACTCTGTTGAAGAAGGGTAACAACCTCCTTGCATAGTCTTTGTAAGGAATCAATCCTGATTGGTATGTGTTCCAATCTCCTTTTATCTGGTTAATAACCAGGGCTGAATCGCCGTATACGTCCAAGTTTTTGATCCATAAATCAATCGCTTCTTCGAGACCCATGATACATGCTTCGTATTCGGCCTCGTTGTTCGTACATTTGAACGTAAGTCTGGCAGTGAAAGGAATGTGGGAACCCTGAGGGGTAACAATGATTGCCCCAATTCCATTTCCATAATGATTGACTGCTCCATCAAAGATAAGTCCCCACTGGGAACCTGGTTCTGGCCCTTCACTGGGTAGCGGTTCATCACAATCTTTCATCTTTAGATACATGACATCTTCGTCTGGGAAGTCAAACCCGATTGATTCTTGATCGTCAATCAGTTGATGAGCCAAATGATCGTCTAAAATACTTCCTTTAACGGCTTTCTGAGCATGGTACTCTATGTCATATTCTGATAGTAACATCTGCCAACGGGCAATCCTTCCCGTGAGAGCAGGTATTTCGAAAACGTACTTGATTGGATCCATTTCGGAGACCAACCAAGTAGTATGACGAATCATGTACTGGCGAAGACGTTTGGCTGCCCAAGCCAAAGCGCAACAAGTTTTCTCAAGCATTGTGTACCGAGTCTCGCAGTCGGTGAATTTCTTGCTTAGATAGTAAATGGCAGACTCTTTCCTTTTAGTTTCGTCTTGTTGGCCAAGTACACATCCCATTGAGTCCTCTAGGACTGTGAGGTAAATGATCAGTGGTCTTCCTTCCACTGGAGGTGATAGAATCGGAGGATTCAACAGATATTCCTTAATACTATCGAAGGCGGTTTGGCAATCTTCTGACCAAACGCAATCCTGGTTCTTTTTGAGTAATTTGAAAATCGGCGCACACGTCGCGGTCATAAGGAATATGAATCTGGAGATGTAGTTCAAACATCCCAGGAATCCTCTGACTTGTTTTTCAGTTTTCGGAGAAGGCATTTCTTGAATGGCCTTGACCTTGTCAGGATCAACTTCAATTCCTTTCTGGCTGACGATGAACCCTAGTAATTTCCCCGAACGGACACCGAAGGTGCACTTGTTGGGATTCAAGCGGGGCTTGAATTTTCTTAGACGTTCGAACAATTTTGACAGATGTTCAACGTGCTCATCCTCTGTTCTTGTTTTGCAATCAAATCATCGACATATACCTCGATTTCTTTGTGTATCATGTCATGAAACAGAGTAGTCATGGCCCTTTGATAGGTTGCCCCGACATTCTTCAAACCGAACGGCATTACCTTGTAACAAAAGGTACCCCATGGGGTAATGAACGAAGTTTTATCCATGTCTTTCGGCGCCATTTTGATCTGGTTATAGCCCGAGAATCCATCCATGAAGGAAAATACTTTGAACTTTGCTGTGCTGTCAACCAACATGTCAATGTGTGGTAAAGGAAAGTCGTCCTTTGGACTTGCCTTGTCCAGATCTCTGTAATCGACACACATTGTAACCTTTCCGTCCTTTTTGGGAATGGGTACGATGTTGGCTAACCATTGAGGATATTCAGATGTAGCGAGGAAACCCGCGTCGATCTGTTTCTGTACCTCCTCCTTGATTTTGATGGCCATGTCCGGGTGAGTGCGTCTCAACCTTTGCTTTACTGGCGGACATTCTGATCTCAACGGTAAGTGATGTTCCACGATGCTGGTATCCAACCCTGGCATATCCTGATAGGACCAAGCGAATACATTGGGAAATTCTTTGAGAAGCTTTATCAAACCCTCTCTGGCAGTTGGACTGAACAGTGCTCCGATCCTGATTTCTTTTCTCTCTTTTTCTGAACCCAAGTTTACCATTTCCAACGGCTCTTTGTGAGGTTCAATGGACCTTTCCTCTTGTCTGAGTAGTCGGGAGATCTCTTCTGGAATTTGGTCGTCATTTTCTTCTTCAGCCTCGAATAACGGGAACTCAAAGTTGGGAGAAGACATCAGATCGTATGTTTCAACGTGGTATAAAACAAGCAATCTGCATGACGTGATGATTCGTGTTTAGAAGAGATAGAGAAAATGTAAGTGTGTGCAGTGTTTTGATTTTACTGCTTGTTTTTATTATCGAATGTTTTTTAGGATTACCATTTTCTGAAAAAGCAAAAAGAGAAAACAACAATTAATGCGGAAATTACAGAACGACGTTATTTTATTAATGAACAAGTCGAATCTTGAAACTACAGCCCTATAAAACAAAACTCTGTCGCTTTGGGCAAAGCGAAGAGGGAAATTTACAGAAAACGAGCCCTATCAAAATATCCGTTTCACCTGGGCAGGGTGAAAGGTTAAAGATGGAAATTACTTTGACTGACGAACGACCTTCGGAACCTCGACGGTAACCCATTGGCGGCGAACTCCTCGGTGAATCACAAAGTCTGGCACCTTCCTTGATTTGTCTTCAGAAATGACGCTGATTTCTGGTGGAGCAGGATCATTGGAATCTGTCTCCCAAGCAGAATTGTCGTAGGAGGATTCCTCTGTTGTATTTTGCATAGCATTTGTGCTCTCAGCTGTATCTCCCCATCCAGTTGGCTGGATATCTTCGAGCCTGATACGAGAGCTTTCGGGAGCGGTGTACTTGACCATATAGTCGTATTTTCCACTCGGTTGTCCCAAGGTGTCCCACATTTTTTTGGAACTGGAGGAATCATCCCTCTCGATGACGTTGACCTCGGGAAAAGCATAGTTGATGAATTCAAGTCCTGCGAACATTGCGAATTCATCTTCATGTTGAGTAGTTTCTGAATGACCTGAGTGTTGATCCCATGACATGGTGGGGACACAGGTATTCTGTTCAATGACGCTCAGCTGACTTTCATTGTTCGGCTGACTTTCTTGCCCCAAGTTTCCTGGGTAAGGCTGCCACTTTGGCAGGCCATCCATCGGGCCATAGTAATTGTGATCAAAGTTGTCTTTCATCGGAGTGTCTTCCTCTAATGAATTTGGCGGAGCACGACATCCTTCCGGATCACAATCTCCGTAGATCATTTCAACATCTGATCTTGGTATAAATCTCGGACTTTTTGTAGGAAAGCAAAAAGGCATAGGCACCTCTTCCTGAGACATATAGCCGTCATTGTTAAGGTAGGACTTCCATTCTTCATCTGTGTCAGAGGGATCTTCCTCATTGATAGCATGAACTGTCTGAGACACTGGGTGAAGGAAACCTCCACTGTGGAAGAAGTTTTGAAGGGGATGAAGACTTTCATCGTTGGCGGATGTCTGGGTACAGGTCACAGAAAAACCAAGACCCTTCTTTGTTTTATTGTCAATAGGAATGACAAGCCGTCCCCATCCTGTCGTATCGGTACTCTCGACCGCTTTGATAGCATCTTTGTATGAAGAAATTGAAGTTCCTTCTTTGAACTGATTGTCCTTGCTCACCGATAGTGCTTGGAACTGAGTTCCAATAACCTCCTCGGGTTCCACACAAGTAGATGATGATAGGTTACTCACAAGCAAGGCTTGTTCCCCACAAACCGTGACAAGTTGATCGTTCTTGACGAACTTTAGCTTTTGGTGGAGGGTTGAAGTAACCGCTCCAGCCTGATGTATCCAAGGTCTTCCTAATAAACAACTGTATGTTGCCCGGATGTCCATGACCTGGAAAGTGATTTGGAAAGTGTGAGGACCAATAGTTATGGGAATATCAACTTCGCCGATAACTGTTTTTCTGGATCCGTCGAATGCTTTGATGACGACCTCGCTGGTTCTCATCGGAGGGTCCTTGAATGATAATTGCATCAAAGTGTACTTCGGCATAACATTCAGGGCTGACCCTGTGTCTACCAGTACGTTGGCTAAAGCATCGCCCTGGCAGTTAACTGTGATATTGAGCGCCATGTTATGACGGCGACCCTCTTCAGGTAATTCCTCATCACTAAATCCCAAATTATTGCAGGAAGTGATGTTAGAGACAATGCTATCGAATTGTCTGATTGTTACATCCTGTTCCACAAAGGCTTGCTCCAAGACTTTCTGTAGAGCCTCTCTGTGTGCTTCTGAACTGAGTAACAGTGATAATACTGAGATCTTTGAAGGAGTCTGTAACATTTGATCAACAATGTTATATTCACTCCTTTGGATGAGCTTTAGCATCTCATCTTTGTCTTTTGAAAAGTCGGGATTACTAGATTGACCGACTGGTGGATCAGGAATTTCTGCCTGAAGTTCCTTTTCTTTGTTGGATTCTCCAACCCCTCGGTTGAAGATTCGACCGCTCCGTGTTACACGACTGATGTCTGCAATATTCACGACGAAGGGTAATGGAATTTCCTTTCCATTCTTGATTATTGTTGCACCGTATTTGTAAGGGATTGCCTTAGCTGATTCATACGGTAGTGGCCCCGGTAGATAGATGACTATGGGAACCTTCTGATTTTTCTGACCATCATAAGTAACCTTGATCCGTTCCCGGTTGGGAACTCTAGATTTGTCAAGTAGAGGGATGATGGCAAAAACATCCCTGGTCCTGTGATGACCAGAGATCGTGACAACATCCTCAACTTGCTCGGCAAGGTAGTTCGGCGACCAAATGATGGGTCCTGAACCTGGATATGGACGAATTTCTCCATGATCGACCTGACCCTGAAGAGCTGCTCTCACAAGGTAACACCCTTGGTTACTTTCCGAACAGACGCTACAACTGTCATAGTTGTGTGGTGGCACCTGGCCACGCCCACTTTGAATACAATGTAACCTTACTAGGTTATCTTCCATTGATCGGACATCCTGACTTTGACGACGAGTAGGATTCTTGTGATTGATACTAATCTGCTGAGTATCTTCGTCCATATAGATTGGCATCCACCAGTGATTTAACAAGTGCTGAAGTGCCTCCTGGACAAGGGTACAACCTCGATCGTTTTCGCAACCTGCTTTACAGTTTTGATAATCATGTGATATTAAGAATCTGAGTCGGACCTGCTCGGCATGTAACTCTACCAGGTTGGTATTCATCACGCGAATGTCAAAGATCTGAACCATGTTGATTTGATAGGAGTTCCTATCATGGTAGTCTTGGATCCATCCAAGATCCATCTGACGCTGGAGGGCCTCTTGTATGAAAGAGCATCCCTGTTTGTTTACCGAGCAAATCAGACAGGAACCGTAATCGTGCCGCGACAGATTATGATACTGGCTTTGCCTTGAGTGCATCGCCACCAAGTTGACATTCATCGCACGGATGTCGTGGTTTTGAATGACGTTGGAATTCGTGTAAACCATGTTAACTCCACGAACTCGGTGCTCTTGGATCCATCCAAGATCCATTTGCTCCTGTAGAGCTGCTTGCACCACAGAACATCCTTGGTTGTCTTTAGAGCAGATATCACACTGGTGATAATTATGAGGTGGCACATGGCCATATCCACTCTGTCTACAATGCATCTTGACCAGATTGGTTTTCAACAAGAGTACATCATTAATTTGATAGACATTATTAGTCTCTTTCTCAATCAGATTGACTGTAGCTTTCTCATGTTGAGGCAGCGGGTTCGTAAGAACATTAGGATTCGTATCTTTGAAAGATAAGAGCTCGCTCCTAACAAGCTTTTGCATGTCGGATTTGAAATTGAGACAAGTCTCAATGTTATGCCCTGAACCTCCTTAATGATAAGGGCATGTTTGATCCGCTTTAAACCAAAAAGGCAGATTTTCCGGAACTGAAAGGGGAGACTTAGTCTGAATATGCCCCTTAGCCAGCAGTAACGGAAACAGCTCTGCGTACGTTACGGGTATAGGATTAAATCCTGGTGGCCGTGTTGTACGGTTGTTGTTATATGGAGGACGAGCCTGCTGAAGAGGCTGTTGTGTCCTTTGTTGGTTAGGTTGGCTCTGCGCAACCTGAGGTTGATACATAGGAACAGGCGCGGGGCCGATAGCAGAAGTAACAGCTGCTACTGGCTGATAACGTCGTCTTTGTTTTCCGAGAGAGATATTCCCAATATCTTGCTCTTTTTTCTTAGGGAGAGCACTGTCGTATTTTTTAGTACCGCTCGTTGATCCAGTGTCTTTTACCAAACATCCTTCTCGGACGGCTTCCTCAAGACGTACACCCATGCCGACCATTTCGGTGAAATCACTGGGTACACTGGCAATCATTCGGTCATAGTAAAATGAGCTTAAGGTCTTTAAGAAGATTTTTGTCATCTCTTTTTCCTCAAGAGGTGGACAAATTTGAGCGGCAATTTCACGCCACCTTTGAGCATACTCCTTAAAGGTTTCCTTGTCCTTTTGTGACATTGATCTGAGTTGATCTCTGTCGGGTGCCATGTCCAAATTGTACTTGTATTGTTGGACGAAGGCAATACCAAGATCTCTGAATGTACTGATCGTAGTACGGTTTAAACCCATGTACCATTTGAGTGCGGCACCGGTTAAACTATCCTGGAAGTAGTGAATCTGCAAGTCCTGATTCTCCGTCTGAGCTGACATCCGCCGAGCGTACATCACCAGATGGCTCTGAGGGCAAGAGTTACCCTTGTATTTTTCAAAGTCGGGCACTTGGAACTTGTGCGGGACTTTCACATTTGGGACCAAGCAGAGGTCTGCGGCGTCCTTCCCAAATAGATCCTGACCGCGAATGGCTTGCAGCTCTTTCTGTATTTCCAAGAACTGCTCCTGGAATTCATCCATTCTGTCAAACATAGTTTCCTTCTTACCAGAAGGTGTTGGTGGAATCTGTCCTTCCGGGACAGTGTGCACCACAGGGGGTGGTACCGTGACTATGGCAGTAAGTCTTGGCGCCTCCTGAAGTTTGTAACCTTCAGGAGTCTTGAGTATGCCCCTGGCATCTTCGCTTTCCCGAAGTTTGTAACCTTCAGGCCCAGTGGCTTCTGTTGCGATTCCCTGATCTTCAGTGATCGGCGGAACATATCCTTCCGGGATATAGTTAACAGGCATGCCCCAAGGACGATCTTTCGGCATCTGATACCTAGGATCATACTTTTCTATGATGGGCGTTGAGGTGATCTCTGAGATCACAGTTCTTTGTAGCTGAGCTTCTGCCATGGCTTGCATGTCGTTACGAAGCTTTCTCATATCCTCTCTCAGAGCGTCGATCTCTTCTTTCAACTCTCTGTTTTCTTCCTCAAGATCATTCATCTTTTTCTGACGATTGGCCCGAGTATTGTACGAATCAGACAGTTTGACTCTAGAATCGAGACACAAATGTGAGATTCGTAGGTAAGGAGAATACGTGATGTGAGAATGATGAATGCAATGATTATATTAATTGTTGTTTTTTTATTTAATCAAAATAAACTTCGACAATTAGATTGCAAATATCAAACAGTGGGGAAACCCCTTTTTATTGAATTCCAAAGGATTACAGAAATGGAAATACAGTAGATTACAAAGTGCAGAAACAGAAACCTAAACTAATGGGTCCCGAGTCCTCTTCTTTGACCGAGGCGCTTGGGCCGTTGTTGGGTTGTCATTCCTTTGCCAGGTGAAAGGAGCGAGCAAATTCCTTTGGTCATCTTGATTCTCTACAGCATGCTGCTCTAAAATTTCAATCAGAGCATCTTTCTCTTTTAGTAGTTGTTGTATTTGGATACACTCTACGTCGAGGGTGCGGTACTTGTTCTTCCAAGATCTTCTTTCCTTTTGAACTTTGTTGAGAATAACCTGAAGCTTTTCAGTTTCCGTCATGAAGTACATGATAGTTTCCCTCGGTGGGAGAATTCCGTAACGAGGATAAGGCATCTTTAGCTTGAGAGCTCTAGTTTGTACCCAATGGAGATAAGGCTCCACCGAGACACAGTCCGGTTTTCCCAGAGACTCTCGTCCTTTCTTATGAACATGTTTCCAAGCTTGCACTATTTCCATCTTTAGTGCTCTGTCACTTTCTCCTTCTTTGAAGAAAAGACCTTCCAGATGAACACCCAGTGGGATGTGTCTCATCGGGTATCCAAATTGACGAAGAACCAATATCGGATGATAGTTGATTCCTCCTTTAGTTCCTATGAGGGGTACGCTGGGGAAGTTTCCACAACGGTCAATGATTCTAATTCCCTCATAAATCCTATTACACCAATCTATATCAGAGTTGGTAAGAGACATGATCTTCTGCGACCAACGTAAGACACTCTTGCAATCCCAAAAAGCAGCAGACTTGGGCAAGTGAGAGATAAACCATTTGTAAAGCAAAGGTACACATCATGTGATCTCCCCTCCGCTGTACAAATTTCCCAAGTGTACAGAATGATACGCATCTGCAAGCAAAGTCGGCACAGGGTTTCCAATGAGAAAACCCTTAATAGCGTTGATATCGACGAAGTTATTGATGTTGGGAAACAAAAATAACCCGTAGGTGAGCAAGACAAAGATGCTTTCAAAAGCAGTCCTGTTCCCTATACTAGCAAAGTATAGAGCCTTTTTTGTCAAGAACTGGGCTGGCAAACCTTGGATGCCACCCTTAGTGGTCATGTGAGTCCTGACCTCAGACTCGTCCAAATGAATTGCTATTGCAATAGTCTGATTCTTTGGAATTTCTTCCAGTCCAGAAAATGGAGCTCGATCAGTGATATGTAAATCAGTCAGATGAGAATACTCCTCCAGCGTTGGTGATAGCTGGTAATCCGGGAATGTGAAACAGTGATAAACCGGATCGTAGAATTGAATGAGCGCGTCCATGATCCCCTTAATCACATGGACTCTTAACAGTGGTAGCAAACCACCGTGCTTGGCTCTGAAAGCCTCTGGGTTAACGATCATCCTTGCTAACCTTCTCAAATCCCCTAGTTTTGGAACCTTGAAGGTATACTGGTGAGTTCTCCTTCTACCAAAATCCATTAGCGTAATCCTCTTCTCTGATATTTGCAATCACAGTCTTAGTTTAATTTGAAAAACAGAGAGACTAGAAGAGAAAGTTTTTTTTGAGTGTTTTAATGTTTTATTAAATGAATGCATGAATGCAGCACACAAAAACATAGAAAAAACATGGGGTCAAAGGGTCGTTGTCATGAAGTCAAGGCTCTACCCATCCCCAAAGGTTTATACTAGGGTGATTTTTGTACCTGTACTCATTATCATCAGCTCCTCCCAGGAAAGCAAAACAACAAGCGGATCGCCAGCGAGTTGTAGAGCAATCTTAGAGTAAGTTCCATTCACCGAGAATAGATCACCAGCCTCAAATGAGGGTAGTATCGCGTAACAACTATTTCCGATAGTTTCCGCACTACAAAAGGGTTTGGCTCCTCAGCTTCTCAGACTTAACAACCGGCCCATTGGCTAGAAGAGTGAATGGGTTGCGTTGGTCAGCCTCCATTGAGGTTGATGGTCGACCCCGTCGCCATCACTTATCTTAAGTGTATACTCATTCTCACCACATGCGGCATCACACGCATTCCCAGTAGCAGAAAAATAAACACGTATAGCAATTAGGAAAAGCAGTATATATATTTGTCCTAATCATCCTAGACTTATAAAGCTATGATTCCTAAGTTCCTGACAGAAATGGGTTCCCCGACGGAAGTCCCAATCTGTGGTATTCACACAAGTGAAGAGAAAAAAGATTTGTCCAAGGTTTCCACCTTAAACGTTTAAGAAAGAAGATTTGGCCCCACGGTGGGCGCCACTTTTCTGTAGCGAGCGATTTTGGACGCGGTTCTTAAGCGCAGGTCGCTCTCTGCGGTTTGAGCTTTGACTACAGGTCGATTCATTTTTTATCCTATTGTGAGCTGAATAAGGAAGGGAAATAGATGTCTCCAATTAACCCTGCTTGCATACTGAGTTTAAACAGCAGTCTGTTAGGTTACGGATGCTATCAATGTGGGGGGCCTTTGTACTGGTTATTTGTATTTTCGCCAATACTGTTTTCTTTCTTTTTCACCTGGGCAGAAGGTTTCTGGCGGGGAACAAGGATTAGGATGTTAGGACTGATGCTTTTGAAATACTGCTTTTGATTGATGGAGATATGGGATTTGGGTTTTTTGTTGATTGCGCTCGCTAAGATCTTTTCTTTCGATCTTATGCCTACGTATTCCCGTTTACCGAAATAGGGAAATCAGAGCGTTCGTAGTTCCTCCTATTCTATGGGAGGAAATTGGTTTTTGGTGTCTTGTTCAAAGCCCAAGACGTGAAGCGAAAGGTGGTTTGTATCTTGTTCAAAGCCCAAGATGTGAAGCTGAAAGGTCTATTTGTGTCTTGTTCAAAGCCCAAGACGTGAAGCTGAAAGACCTCGGCTTTAGAGAGAATTTGTCATCTCTAAAGAGGGGAGAAGGAGAATTACTTTAACTGGGATACGCGGATCTGAGCAATGCCATAATTTCTGAAGAAAGGGTTTTAACCTGAAGGAGAAGACTTTAACTCAGTGTAGAGCAATGCCATCTTTCCTTAGGAATTTCTCATGCTAAAAGAGGGACAGTGGCGTGGATATAAATGATCCAGAGGCTTGCCACTTACAGCGATTAGATGAAGGGGAAGGAGTTGTTGATGTTTGTATACTGTGAACGAGGCACAGCTTTGATGCTAAAAGGTTAATTGGATCAACCAGTGGTTTTCTTATACAAAGCCTAAGAGGAGGCTAATTTCCGCTAGGAAAATCATTATACAAAGCCTAAGAGGTGGCAATTTTGTGTCCCGTACAAAGCCCGAGAGAGAGGCTAAAAGATTTTGACCCGACGATGGAGTCTTTTGGTATCTCGTATAAAGCCCGAGATGGAGGCTATTTGACTCAACAAGGGAGTTTTTTGTATCTCGTATGAATCTCGAGATGGAGGCGATTGTTTGTTTGGCTCAATAAGAACCTTTTTGTATCTCGTACAAAGCCCGAGATGGAGGCGAAAGGGGGATTGACTCAACGAGGGAGTCTCTTATGTGTCTCGTACAAAGCCCGAGAGAGAGGCTAAACGTTGTTTGACTCCGCTGGGGAGAATCATTTGTACAAAGCCCAAGAGAAGGCTAAGGTTATTGTGTCAGTTAAGTGACAGGTCCAGTATACTGATTTTGAAAGAGAAAATCAGTTCTTATATGAGCATCACTGTACTCATGGGTTAGATCTGAGGATCGGGGTTGTTTCCTTTTCTTTGGGGAAACTGGAAATTGAAAGGGTATTGAGACTGTCCGAGTCTGCGGGTTTCCTTCCTATTTAACGAAGGGGTCACTTGAGAATGTCTTTTGAGACTTAAGGAAGTTAGACTGTCCGTGTCTAGAGTTTTATCTTTTGTACTATGATTTGAGAAACAGTAGTAGACTCTATGAAAGGACTGTTCTATGAGGATGACTAGGTTCTGTTCCTATACCTCTAGGAGGTCGTCGGGACAATTTGTACGAAGCCCAAGAGGAGGCTGGAAACTTTTAAGAAGCCGACGGGTCCTTGTACGAAGCCCAAGAGGAGGCTATCATTCCCGGAGGAAGAGATCATTATACGAAGCCTAAGAGGAGGCTGTGAATACTTCTAAGAAGCCGTAGTGTCCTTGAATAATGCCCAAGAGGAGGCCGATGCTTTTAAGAAGCCCGTGGGTCTATCATCTCCTTTCCATTAGGAGAGATAACTCTTTTAAAGATAAAAACCACTGGTAAACGTGCGAGGTTTACTATCCAACGACTTTTAGCTTTTAAAGAGGGTTCCTTAGGTAAGGTCCAAGATTATGACCGTAGTGGGTACCCAAACCCCGAGACATTCAAGGCAAGCTATCCACAAGGAATAGATCAAGTCAGGAAAGTTCGAGAATTTGGAAGAAACTCAAAGATGCCATTCACGGAGAATACATTCATCTTGGGGAGTAGAGCTTCTTGACGATTCCTAAGGAGGACAGCCGAAGAGAAGACTGTATCTGGCGCTCCTATTGGGGATCTAGGCGTCTATTTCTACAAATAAATGAAACGGCGTCACCTAGTTCTAGACATAGTAGCCGGGGAAACTCGAAATATCTATACTATTATTACACAGTAGATATGAGTTTATGAAAGGAGACTTACAGTGAGCAGCCCCACAATACAGTTTATAATATGAAAGCAGTAAACGAAGCGATAACCACTTACTCGGTTGGAGTGCTTCCATGCTGTTTGGTTAGTTGTTCAACTAAGAAAGATTGAAAACAATAGTATATTCAAAATCAAAGGAGAAAGTGCTTTGAAAAAGAAAGATTTGGGGCTTACAGCTCAAGGAGAGGCCCAGGGTTTTATCAGTGAGCGCACTGTTTGACTTTGTACAGCGGGACTTATACAAGTGACTGGGGCCCAAAAAGGTTTTCTGTACAAAGGGATGGGTCTTACACTCTCTCAAGAGGCCCAAAAAGGTTTAAAGAAAAAAGAGTGGGACTTATAACACGAGGGTAGGCCCAAATGATTTTTCGTTTAAAAATGGCGATTGCGCCGAGGTTTTCTTTTAACGCAAAGGGACTTATACAATAAGTGAGGCCCAAAATGTTTTGGTTAAAAGGGGGATTGGGTCTTACACTCTAATAGAGGCCCAAAGTGTTTTTAATGGGTCTTATAGCTCAAGGAGAGGCCCAAATGATTTTTATTTTTAAACGGGCGACGATCGTGCCGTTTACTTGTACAGAGGGACTTATACAATGAGTGAGGCCCAAAAAGTTTTTGTACAAGGGGGGATGGGTCTTACACTCTCTCAAGAGGCCCAAAGAGTTTTGAAAATGATTTATGAGGGTTGAATTAATCCAAAACCCTAATTTGTTTTCAAAATGTATTTAATTGAATAAAAATTCAATTAAAATGATAAAAAATTGTTTAACATATGGAAAACAAATTGTGATCTTGGATTAATGCTTCAAAAATTAAGTATTGACCTACAAAATAATTAGAAAACATTAAAAGTTGCAAAATCAATGTAGAAAAAATATTTAAAATGCCAAAAATAATCAAAATATAAATTCTTTACAAAAATATCAATTATATGAAATAAATAATATTTTTGGGATTTTTTGTGAAAATAAAATATTTTAACATTTTTGTGAATTATTAAAAAAAGAATCAACTCAAAATCATTAAAACTCAGCGAGAAATTAATTTTTGAATCAATTAAACAAAATCACAAAATTCAAATATTTGAATATATGAAAAATGGCGCCAAGAACAGCTGAAGAACACGCGCGTGTTCTTGGTTTCTCAGATTTGCATTTTCTATCCAATCTCCATGAATACGTAATCATATCATGTAATCCACATATCATTATGCTCGTCTCAACCTCACGATCATGTCTATGTACTTTAATTTCATTTAAATTAAACATACAACAAGAAATCACGAAGAGACCTCAAGAACCCTAATTTCTGCATGAAGGCTAGGATTTTTGATACACGATTCAAACAATGCAATTAATTGAGGGAAAACATTCCATGCATGATTATGAACATATGGCCAAATTATTGTGCGAGGAAATATGCATAGATTGAGAGATGACCAAGTATGTGCTTACCTCTAGGCCGTGACAGCGAGTTCAAAGTGATTTTTGATTTGGAGGTGTTACAGATAAGTTATGATGATCTGAACAGCTTCCCTACACCCTATGGATTGTGTTTGGATGGTTGGACTTGATTGAAATTGGCTGGATCATTTTGTGGTACCTCAGGTGCACTTTGGTTAAAACCTTGAGCAACCAGCTGGTGATTTTGTGAAATTGATGTTTCAGAAGTAATCTAAGTGTTTGATCAGCTCATATGTGATGTATGTGAGGTGTGTGAGTGATTGGTTTGATTGGAATTGCTCTTAAACTCAAAACCCAATAATGACTTGCCTTAGAAGGCAAAATTGGAGTGAAAGAAGAGATTTTGAGGAAAGCATCTGTTAGATGGCTTTGGTGTACTCAAACTGACCACAATTGAGCTCTATTTATAGTAGAGCAAGTTTGTTTTGCAAGGAATAGTGCATGGCAGCTGGTAAGTAGGTTTGGCCAATGTTGGCAAATGAAAATCCAAGTCTCCTCTAGCCATTGACTAGAGGTTAGGGCACAGAGCTTTGGTTCCCTTGGTCTTGGATAAGTCTTGACTGATTTCAGATGAGAATGGCTCAGTCCATGCCACCTTGATGGTTCCATTGAATGCCTCATTCCAAATTTAAAGTCTTGTCCCTATTTTGGCCATTCTAGGTTCAACATGCTATTTCTTGTTCCATGGACTTTGGAGGCTTGGCTCAGTGATTGTCCCCTTTAGATTCAATCCTCTGAGGTGTCCAAGTGGATAGGAGCAATTGAATTTGGCTGATTTTGGCAAATCGACCAAAGTTGCAAATTCTGCCTTGCCTTGACAGATTTCAGCAAGGGAACTTGGCAATGTTGTATCTCATGGTGTAGGTTGAATTTGGCAATGTTCTTGGCCATTTTGGAAAGCTCTTACATGATACAACAACTGTTTGAACAAGTTTGGTTTTGATCTCTTTTGATTCCAAGTGAAAAATCCCCCTACATTTGGCAAAAAGTGAGGCAGAATCTGACTTAGTGAAAATTTCACTAAGTGTTGGAAAAAGTGACATTTTCACTTTTCAGCCACTTTGATCACTCCATAACTCAAAATCCTTAATGAATTGGAATGACTTGTAGTTGAAGTTTTTGTAGGTGATAATGAGGGCTACAAATCCATCTTTGGATGAGAAAAAATGGCCTTGTGGTTTAGGAGTTATGGTCCTCCAAAGTTGGTACCTTTGCCACTTTATTTTAAACTTAGAAAAATTTCTAAGTTTTATGGTTACCCCTTTTACAAGTTATCTCACTTTTCTTGATTTTTCTTGTTGGATGATGATTCAAATCATACATTAACATCATTTTAGGGTTAAAAATCCATTTTGGTGAAAAATCTCAAAAAGTCAAAGTTGACTTTTGTGCACAGTTGACTTTTTATCAGATGAATTCCAAACTGTGCAATTCTTCAGGAAATCATGTCCTTGACCAAAATCAAACTTGATGGACATGTTCCATGGGTGTCATAGGGTATATTCAATCATGTATTAGGGTTTGGGAGCATGTCCAGGTCAAAAGTCAAAGTTACAGTTGACTTTTCCCTTAAAACCCTAATTGTGGTGCAGATGAAATTGAGACTTGTTGCTCAAACTTCTTGGATTAATCCATTGTCCCAAATGGATCAATATGGTATATTAGAGACCCTCAAATCATCTCTTAAGGTCTTGGCTCATGGTTTGTCCCAAAAGTCAACTTAGGGGTGAATTAGGTCAAGAAACCCTAATTCCTGATTTTTGATGAATGCATCCCCTGAGGCAAAATTGATTTGATGCATGGGTTCATGAGGTTCCATGAAGTATATTAGGTTATGTTTTGGATCATTGCCTTGTGCCCAGATGAAAATTTCCATCTGGAGGCCCTGGTCGACCAAAACCCTAATTTGGTGACACTGTCGATCTTGAGACTTGATCCACCTAGAAGGGAGCAGCCTTGTGCTTAATCCTTGAAGTGGGAGTCCTTTTTGATCCATTGTGGATATTTAAGAGATTAGACAAGTTGAAGATCATGTCATTTCTTGATTGATCCTTTGTCTAAGCACTCAGAGAGGGCTTGAAACCCTAATTTTGATTGTAGTGGATGCTCACCCATCTTTGGGGAGACTAATGAAGCATAAAGGTACATCCATATTGTGATGATGATTTTCACAATGATGGGAAATATAAGTGGTCAAAATTTGGGGTATTACAGTCGGGACAATTTGTACGAAGCCCAAGAGGAGGCTGGAGACTTTTAAGAAGCCGATGGGTCCTTGTACTAAGCCCAAGAGGAGGCTATCATTCCCGGAGGAAGTTATCATTATACGAAGCCTAAGAGGAGGCTGTGAATACTTCTAAGAAGCCGTAGGGTCCTTGTACGAAGCCCAAGTGGAGGCGGGGTTGCTTTTAGGAAGCCTGTGGGTCCTTGTATAATGCCCAAGAGGAGGCCGATGCTTTTAAGAAGCCCGTGGGTCCCCAAACCCCAAGAAATTCAAGGCAAGCTATTCACAAGGAATAGGTCAAGTCAGGAAAGTTCGAGAATTTGGAAGAAACTCAAAGATGCCATTCACGGAGAAGACATTCTTCTTGGGGAGTAGAGTTTCTTGACAATTCCTAATGAGGACAGCCGAAGAGAAGACTGTATCTGGTGATCCTATTGGGGATCTAGTTGCCTATTTCTACAATTAAACGAAACGGCGTCACCTAGTTCTAGACGTAGTTGCCGGGGAAACTCTAAATATCTATACTATTATTACACAGTTGATATGAGTTTATGAAAGAAGACTTACAGCGAAACAGCCCCACAATACAGTTATATGTATATGAGTTTATGAAAGGAGACTTACAGTGAAACAGCCCCACAATACAGTTATATACATATGAAAGCGGGTAAACACTTACTCGGTTGTAGAGCTTCCATGCTGTTTGGTTAGTTGTTCAACAAAGAAAGATCGAAAACAACAGTATATTCAAAATCAAAGGAGAAAGTGCTTTGAAAAAGAAAGATTTGGGGCTTACAGCTCAAGGAGAGGCCCAGGGTTTTATCAGTGAGCGCACTGTTGAATTTGTACAGAGGGACTTATACAAGTGACTGAGGCCCAAGAAAGGTTTTCTGTACAAAGGGATGGGTCTTACACTCTATTAGAGGCCCAAGAGAGTTTTAAGAAAAGAAATGGGTCTTACTACTCGAGGGTAGGCCCAATGGTTAATTTTGAAAAGGGCGACGGTCGCGCCGAGGTTTTGTAAACACCGTGGGACTTATACAAGTGACTGAGGCCCAAAATTTTGGTATTTACAAAGGGATTGGGTCTTACACTCTATTAGAGGCCCAAAGAGTTTAAAGAAAAAAAATGGGGCTTACAACACGAGGGGAGGCCCATAGTCTTTATTTTCAAGATGAATATTCACTTTTAAAATGCTTAAAAACAATTAAAAATGAATTTATTCACAAAAATACCAACTATATTAAATAAATAATATAAATTTGATTTTTTTTGTAGAATAAAATATTTTACTATTTTTGTGATTTTTCAGAAAAAGAACCAATAAAAAATAATCAAAATTGAGGGAGTTATTAATTTTCCAAATCATTAAAAAACAATAAGAAAAATGAGAAAATATAAAAAAAGAGGGGTTGGGTCTTACACTCTATTAGAGGCCCAAAGTGTATTTTTGTACAAAAGATGGGGCTTACAACTCAAGGAGAGGCCCAAAATATTTTCAGTTTGAAAATGACGATCGCACCGAGATTTTTAACGTATCGGGACTTATACAATAACTGAGGCCCAAAATTGTTTCGTTAAAAAAAAAAGGGTTGGGTCTTACACTCTAATAGAGGCCCAAGTGTTTAAAAATGAAAATAAATGGGACTTACAGCTCAAAGAGAAGCCCAGTTGATTTTCGTTTGAAAATGACGATCGCGCCGAAATTTTCTTTTAACGCAGAGGGACTTATACAATAAGTGAGACCCAAAATTGTTTTGGTTAAAAGGGGATTGGGTCTTACACTCTAATAGAGGCCCAAAGAGTTTGAAAAAGATTTGTTAGGGTGAAAATCAAAGAAAACCCCAATTTCATTTTTTTAGGCATTTTTCCAAGAAAAATTAAGTAAAAAATGATAAAAATATCAAATAAAATCATTAAATAATGATTAAAGTTTATGAAAAAAAATATTTTATCAACATAAATATTTAAAATCATTTTGGTTTTAAAAATCAAGAAAAAAAAAGAAATCATTTTAAAAGCATTTAAAACAATATAAAACACTATTTTTAAATATATTAAAAATAATACTTTTTTTTGTGATTTTTTGTGGATTAAAATATTATGAGGTATGAATTTGAAAATGATGATTTTTTGCTATGTAAAAAAAATTGGTTGAGTTTTGAAAATAAAAAGTAAGAAAAAGAGGAAAGATATCAAAATATCATCTCCGACATTTCTTTTTGGGGTAAAAACGAGTACCGAAACTTTAATTTTCAACACGTTTTTATCAAATTTCAAACACTCATAACTCTCTCAATTTTTATCGGAATTAAGATCCGGAAGAGCCTATCCTGACCGATTTTTCGCAAGGAATCCGATGGTATTACTCACGCACACGGAAAATCGACACACAAAACGCAGAAAAAACTGCTATCGTTTTGAAAACATCGTTCCGCGTCGAATTTCCAACACGCGTAACTCTCTCAATTTTTAACCGAATCAAGATCCGCAAGAGCCTATTCTGACCGATTTTTCGCAAGGAATCCAATGGTATTACTCACGCACACGGAAAATCGACACACAAAACGCAGAAATTAAAAAACAAAAACTGCTATCGATTAAAAACATCGTTTCGCGTCGAATTTCCAACACGCGTAACTCTCTCTATTTTTAACCGAATCAAGATCCGCAAGAGCCTATCCTGACCGATTTTTCACAAGGAATCCAATGGTATCGTACACGCACGCCTAAACTCAACGTACAAAACACAGCGATAAAAAACCAGAGCTGCTACGTTGTGAAAATGTCGTTTCGCGTAAAATTTCCAACGCGCGTAACTCTCTCGATTTTTAACCGAATCAAGATCCGCAAGAGCTTATCTTGACCGATTTTTCGCAAGGAATCCAATGGTATTACTCACGCATACAAAAAATTAACACACAAAACGCAGAAATAAAAAAACCAAAACTGCACGTGTTTTCGACGTCCTTTCGCGTAAAATTTCCAACGCGCGTAACTCTCTCAATTTTCATCGGAATTGAAATTCGTAAAAACCTATCTTGACCGATTTTTCGCAAGGAATCCAATGGTATTATTCACGCACTCAGAAACTCACTGTACAAAGCGAAAAAAATAGAACCGCTATCGTTAATTCGACGTCGTTTCGCGTAAAATTTCCAACGCGCGTAACTCTCTCAATTTTCATCGGAATTGAAATCCGTAAAAACCTATCTTGATTGATTTTTCGCAAGGAATCCAATGGTGTTACTCATGCAAAGTAAAACTTAATGTATAAAACACACCAATGAAAAAAAACATAACTGAACATGATTTTGAAACAACCAAAATTCCACATAAAAACATGTCAAAATGCAAACAGTGGGAGGATCACAACATACACATTAAGGAATACATTTTTGCCTCAAGAATTGTTCAATATGATGCATGTATGTGGACAACAAAGGAAAGCATGATTCAAAGAATTCAAGTTGTGGATTTTACCTCTTTTTTGGAGATTTTGGGCAACCTACCAAGTGCTTTGTTCCAGAAATGATTTGATGCTTTGGACAACCTCAAATGACCTCTTAGAAGCTTTTAGGGTGGTTGGAATCGGCTGGAAACCTCTGGAGCAAGTTTTTACACTTTCTCGCGAAATGGTCAAAAACGGCCAAAATGCCAACTCTCTCAAATGGTGTTCCAGATGTGTGGCACCATTTGGAACAGTTCAAGGATGATATTTAGAGTGTGTTTGAGGTTTTATCTGGCTTGGAAAGTGACTGAATCAAGACATGGCTTGAAAAATGCAAAAAAGTGCCATTTTAAGGTTTTGAGAGGTGACTTTGTGATGTTGTGATTACATGTCACTTTTGATGGTTTGCACAGCTTACATATGATATATATGAGGTGTGTGTGTGATTAGTTTGAGTGGAATTGCTCTCTAGCTCAAAAACTCAGAATTTCCTTACTAAAGAAGGCATTTTGGAGTGAAAGAGAGAATTTGAGGAAAGCATCTGTTTGATGGCTTTGGTGTACTCAAACTGAACACAAATGAGCTCTATTTATAGTGGAGCAAGTTTGTTTTGGGATTCACAGTGAATGGTGGCTGCAGCAGAGGTTTGGCCAATGTTGGCCAATGGAAATGCAAGTCTCCTCTAGCCATTGACTAGAGGTTAGGGCTCAGAGCTTTGGTTCCCTAGTTGTTGGATAAGTCTTGACTGATTTCAGATGAGAATGGCTCAGTCCATGCCACCTCTAAGCATCCATTAAATGCTCCAAACCAAAATTGAAGTTTTGTCCCTCTTTTAGGGATTTCTAGGCTTTGGCATGCTTTTCTTTGTTCCTTGGACTTGAGAGGTTCATGGATCAGATCATCCGACTTGGATTTGATCCTTAGATGTATCCAAACTGATGACAAGGCTTGAAAATTCGTGTGGCACACAAAATGTGCAAATCTGCCCCTGAAAAATTCAGCTTCAGCAAGCCCTTTTGTAAGATCCATAACTCCCTGCTCGAGTATGCTACATGGACATTCTAGGACTTTTCGGAAAGCTTAGATGACGTACTTCAACTTTGATGTTTGGCCCTAGACCTGGTTCAACTTGGATCATGGAGAAAAACAGCCTTGAAGTTGGGACGTTGTGCTGAAATTACAAGGCAGATTTTGGCTAAGTGCTGAAAAATGTCAATTTTAAGTTTTTAGCCATTTTGATCCAAGCATAACTCAAAATCCTTAATGAATTGGACTTAGGTCTAGTTGAAGTTTTTGTAGAGGGTAATGAGGACTACAAATCAAGCTTTGGATGGGGAAAAATGGCTTTGTGGTTTAGGAGTTATGATCCTCCAAAGTTGGTACCCTTGCCACTTTTTTTCATAACTTAGAAAAATTTCTAAGTTTTTATAGGTACCCCCTTTTACAAGTTATCCCACTTTCTTTGATTTTTCTTGATGAATGATGATTCCAATCACATATTAACATCATTTTAGGGTTAAAAAACCATTTTTATGAAAAATCTCAAAAAGTCAAAGTTTGACTTTTTGCACAGTTGACTTTTTATCAGATGAATTCTAAACTGTGCGATCCTTTAGGAAATCATGTCCTTGACCTAAATCAAAATTGATGGACATGTTCCATGGGTGTTATAGGGTGTATTTAATCATGTCCCACGACTTGGGAGCATGTCCTAGTCAAAAGTCAAAGCTACAGTTGACTTTTCTCGCGAAACCCTAACTGTGGTTCAGATGAAATTGAAACTTATTGCTCAAGCTTCTTGGGTCAATCCATTTTTGCAAATGGATCAACGTGGTATGTTGGAGACCCTCAAATCATGTCTTGAGGTCTTGGCTCATGATTTGTCCCAAAAGTCAACTTAGGGGTGAATTAGGTCAAGAAACCCTAATTCCTGATTTTTGATGTATGCATCCCCTGAGGCTAAATTGTCTTGATGATGGGGTTTATGATGTTCCATGGAGCATTTTAGGTTATGCTTTGAAGCATTGGCTCATGCTCAGAGGAAAATTTCCATCTGGAGGCCCTAGTCGATCAAACCCTAATTTGGTGACACTGGCGATCCTGAGGCTTGATCCACCTAGAAGGGAGCAAACTTGTGCTTAATCCTTGAAGTGGGAGTCCTCTTGATCCATTGTGGATATTTGAGAGGCTAGACAAGTTGAAGATCATGTCATTACTTGATTGATCCTTTGTCTAAGCACTCAGAGAGGGCTTGAAACCCTAATTTTGATTGTAGTGGATGCTCACCCATCTTTGGGGAGACTGACAAGGTAGGATGGTTCCCCCATATTGTGATGATGATTTGCACAATGATGGGAAATCTTAGTGGTCAAAATTTGGGGTATGACACATGTATGCAGAGGTTCGATGCATGATTTGTCGATTCTTGAAATTGTTAGCATTTTTTACATTGTATGAGCATGATGATTCTTGCACACTTTTTGTTCACGTGATAACATGATTTGTGATGCATCCTAATTGACATTTTGTACTGCCTTGCAAGTTCATTCTTGATTGCATTAAGTTTGTTCTTTATTGAGCAAATTTAATCTTGTACAATCAATAATCCGCACGTTTGCTTTGACGATCTTTCGACTCTTGCAAAAGATTATTGGCTCGCTCATTTCCCTTTATCGATTGATCAAAACCTTATTTCGATTAATCAATCTTCCCCCACTTCTCTCTTTAGGATCTTTTAGAGCATTATTCTCTTAATCCCCTGCTGAGTCGGAGGTCTGCACGACGCACTGGAGCACTGTACAAGTTGGCGCTGTTACTCTGTTGGTTTCAATTTTCGCACTATACTCTGAGTGCTAGAGAAAGGATGAGAGTGGAGAATTCCTACACTCATTCTGATTATTTTGGGTAGGGGACGAATGACCCTGTGCCTAGAATAATCGTCTCTATCTTCAGACTGTAGTGTATTTCAATCCCCAGCCGAATCGTTCTTTGATCACTCTTGCACCTTTCAATCTCTCTCTTAATCAATCACCTTTTCCTTGGTTAAATATCATTGTCTCTTGGGTTAACACCCGTCTCTTGCCTCAACATCCTTTTCTTTTGGTCAATCATTGCTTGTTGATTCACAACTACAAAATCTGCAAACAATAACCCCACATGTATAACGGATTCATATAAACCATTGTAATAGGTTAAAATTTTCGTGCCCAGTGAGTAGCTGGTTTATAAACAAAAAATTTAATGACGGTTGCCTCAAAACACCGTAGTAATAAATGATGTGTAGCAAGCTTCGATTCCTAGCAACTACATTTTTTCCATTTTTTAGAGTACATTAAGCGTGTGTCACTTAAGTCCATTATTTAAAAAATAAATTGTAAATGATTTTATAATGGTTAAGTCAACCAACCGTTGTAAAATATGTAAATTGCATCACAGTTTTTCTTTCTAACCGTGATGAAAAGTGATATTTTTTAGTATATAAGCCAAAGTATCTATCGTTCAGTACATAATAGATGTTTCTCTCAAAAGAAAACCCGAATATATTTCACTCTTCTCTATCATAACATAACCCTAACATCCTTCAACCTTCAGATACGTCTTCAAATTCTTCTTCACCAATCGCTAACTTGAGGTTCGTTCATTTAATTTATGCTTCGATTTCGTTTACATTTCTTGGTAAAAATGGGTTCTCATTTTTTCATTTGGTGAATGTTCTTTTTTTTCAGATTCATCTTCACCACCTTAACAAAGCGCATACTTTGGCTATGATACATATGGTTTATGTAGGTATGAAGAAAAATACAAGAAGTATGAAGCTATTATGTAAAATTGATTCACCTTGTACTTTTTCTTCATAGCTTCATAAACTAGATGAAAGCCATAATTTCCATTAAATCCTTTTGATTTGTTTTTCGTCTTCTTTTCCCCCCATTCACTGTTTGTCTTCTTCTCACCTAGTTTCTTCAAGTTTCCATCAAATCCTTCCATTAAAATGTCGCAGCACTCCGGTTGTAGCCATGTAAGTAGGTCCTCAAGTTGTTCGAGGTACGTATGCAAGTGTGGTCTCGATGCTCCATTGATGACTGCATGGACCGATTAAAACCCTGGCCGCTGTTTCTATGGCTGTGGGATGTATAAGATTCAAGGATACAAAAAATACTCTCACTTTACTTGGTTGGATGAGGAGATGGATCCTAGGGAAAAACAAATAATTTCTTCACTGGTAAAGAACTTGAATGAGGAGAAGGAGATGGTTAACACCTTCAAAGCCAAGGAGGGCGAATTGAAGTTGAAGGTGAAGATCCTGAAGAAACAGTTGAAGATTACCTGGATTTTTTTATTTGTAGTGTTCATTACATTTGTTGTAACAACAATGACGAAATAAGTTATAGTCGATTAGGTTTGTATGTTGACTGATTGTGTATTGAATATGATACAATTAATATTATTATGATAACTTTATCACAAATGTGAGTTGTATTTTCTGCTTTGATATGGTGAACAATAATACAAGTTAAAATATGGGATTAATTATAAAAGAACTATAATTCTGCAGAAAATGTTACAACGGTAATATAGCATAACTGTTATAATATCTCGCGCGCTATGTTTATCACAACGGTCGTCTGGAAACCCGTTGTGATAGGGTGCATGCTTTCCAGTATATTATAATGGTTACCGGGCCATGATTGTAAGTATCATATATACAACCACACTCTACATAATAACGATTGCGCCCGCGTGATTATATATCTTTCTCAACCGTTGTTAAATGGGGTTTCCGTAGTAGTGATTCCCTAGAAGAGTCTCGATCTATTTCTTCGGTTAAACACAGCCTTCATGTTAAACATCGAATCCCTAGCGGAGTTTGTAACATTCTATTGGTTCTTTCTCCCTTTTCATTGGTTAGCCACTTCCTGTCAGTTAAAACACCAATTTACACCCTTTCATAGTTAACCACAGTCTGTCTGTTAACATATTGAGTTCCTTTTGAGTTAATCACCTTCTCTTGGTTAATCACTCATTCTTCTTGGTTAATCATAGTCTTTTTGTTAAAACCAACACCCCTGTGAATTAGTAGCCTTCTTTTGGTTCAAATACTCGCACCTTTGGGTCACAACCTTTGATTGGTTTCACGCTCGTCCTTTGGGTCACAACCTTTGCTTGGTTCCACACCCGTCCTTTGGGTTACAACCTTCACTTCGTTCCACACCCGTCCTTTGGGTCACAACCTTCATTTGGTTCCACACCCGTCCTTTGGATCACAACCTTCGTTTGGTTCCACACCCGTCCTTTGGGTCACAACCTTCGCTTGGTTCTACACCCGTTTTTTCGGTTAACCACTGTTTATCAGTTCATATACCGAAATCTCCTTAGAGTCAAACACCTTTGTCATACCCCAAATTTTGACCACTAAGATTTCCCATAATTGTGTAAATCATCTTCACAATATGGATGTATCATCATGCCTCATCAGTCTCCTCAAAGAGGGTTGAGCATTCACTACAAACAAGGATTAGGGTTTCAAGCCCTCTCTGAGCCTTAGACAGAGGATCAATCAAGGGATGACATGATCTTCAACTTGTCTAACCTCTCAAACATCCATAAAGGATCAAGAGGACTCCCACATCAAGGATCAAACACAAAGTTGCTACCTTCCAAGTGGATCAAGCCTCAAGATTGCCAGTGTCACCAAATTAGGGTTTTGGTCGACCAGGGCCTCCAGATGGAAATTTTCCTCTGGGAATGAGCCAATGCTTCAAAGCATAACCTAAGATACCCCATGGGACCTCATGAACCCAATCATCAAGTCAATTTAGCCTCAGGGGATGCATTCACAAAAAATCAGGAATTAGGGTTTCTTGACCTAATTCACCCCTAAGTTGACTTTTGGGACAAAACATGAGCCAAGACCTAAAGACATGATTTGAGGGTCTCCAATACACCATATTGATCCATTTGCAACAATGGATTGATCCAAAAAGCTTGATTCATAAGTTTCAATTTCATCTGAACCACAATTAGGGTTTTGAAGAAAAAGTCAGCTGTATCTTTGACTTTTGACCAAGACATGCTCCCAAACCTTGGGACATGATTCAATACACCCTATATCACCTATGGAATCCATCTATTAACTTTGATTTAAGTCAAGGACTTGATTTCATAGAGGATCGCACAGTTTGAACTTCATCTGCTGAAAAAGTCAACTGTACAAAAAGTCAAAGTTTGACTTTTTGATTTTTTTGGTCAACCAAGGTTCCTTAACCCTAAAATGATGTTAATGTGTGATTGAAATCATCATTCATCAAGAAAAACCAAAGAAAGTGGGATAACTTGTAAAAGGGGTAACCATAAAAAACTTAGAATTTTTCTAAGTTATGAAACAAAATGGCTTGGGTACCAACTTCCAAGGATCATAACTTGAGATCCAAGCAACCATTTTGGATGGTCTAAAGATGGATTTGTAACTCTCATGTAATACTTTAAAAGTGTCAACTACATCTCATTCCAATTCCTCATGGATTTTTAGTTATGGAGTGATCAAAATGGCTGAAAACATGAAAATCACATTTTTCCAACACTTAGTGAAATTTTCACCAAGTCAAAATCTTCCTTACTTTTTCCAAAATGTAGGGACATTTTGCACCTTGATCCAAGTCAAACCAGGTCTTGGGTTGGACATTAAAGTTGAAGTATGCAATGGGGGATTTCTAACAAGTACCAGATCATCTCCAAATTCCATTTGAGCAAGGAGATACAACCCTTAAAACATGGCCTCATGAACTGATTTTTCCAAGAAAAATTTGGCAAATTTTGTGCATTTTGCTCGATTTGATCAAATCTGACAAATCCAAGCCTTGTCATCATTTTGGACACATCTGAGGATCAAATCTAAGGGGGGTGATTTGATCTCCAAGCCTCCAAAGTCCATGAATCTACAAATAGCATGCCAAACCTAAAAAGGCTAAAGATGCTTCAAGACTCCAATTTTGTTTTCAAGCATTCAATGGATGCACCAAGGTGGCATGAACTGAGCCTATTCTAAATGAATTTAGTCAAGGCTTATCTCTGAACCAAAGCTATAAAGCCTGTGCTATAACCTCTAGTCAATGGCTAGAGGAGACTAAAGATTCTAAAGTGATCCAATTGGCCAACAGCCTGTTGTAGTTGCCACTCACTATTGCTTGCAAAACAAACTGGCTCTACTATAATTAGAGCTCATTTGTGCTCAGTTTGAGTACACCAAAGCACTACAACACTGGCTTTCCTCAAAATCCCTTTCTCTAGGCCAAAATGCCTTCTTTTGCAAGGTAACTATGATTTTTTGAGTTAGAGAGCAATTCCTTCATAGCTCATGATCCAAACACATCCAATATGTCATATCTAAGCTGTCCAAACTCTCACATGTGACCTATAACACCAAAATCACAAAGTCTCCTCTCAAAACCTCAAAATTGGACTTTTTTGCATTTTTCAAGCCATGTCTTGATTCAGTCACTTTCAAAACCAGATAAAACCTCAAACACACTCCAAATATCATCCTTGAATTGTCCCAAATTTTTCCCCACATCTGGAACACCATTTGAGAGAGTTGCCATATTGGTCCCTTTTGCCCTTTTTGCAAGAAAGAGCTCAAACTTGTTCCTGAGGATTCTAGCTGGTTCCTGTAATACCCCAAAATTTGCTCTTCCCTTTTGGCATCATAGCATGGCATTATCATTTATCATATCATATCCATCTCATTAGCATTGCATTGCATTTAACATAGAAAAATGAAGCATGGCATCCTTCTTACCATCAGGGCATGTGATCAGGTGGAAGGTGGACAATCAAGGGATCATTCAAAGCACAAAAAGGTCAATCAAGTTGGCTCTAGGCAAGCCAAGAGGTCTCTCATGTCTCATACTATCTCAATTGATCTTCCAAAATCTCAAGAAAGTGAAATCCAATGGGAGATTGAAGCAATACATCTTTCATCATGCAAGAGGTTCAAAAATTGAAGGAAAACCCTCAAAAGAGATAGCTCATTGATCCAAAATCATTCTCAAGTGGCATTTCTCATCATCCTTTAAGGGGACACACAGCATACTCTGAGGAATTTGAAATTGAAGACTGCACTTTTACCTCCTAACCAAAGGGGGCCAAAATTAGGGTTTCCATTTAAATCAGGGAATCTTTGATTTTTTGGGCAAGACTTGATGTCATGGTTTTCTATATGTCCCTAGGTATATGGATGTGGAAGATTGCATCTCAATTAGTTTTGGAGGTGGTTCAATTGGAAGAAAGATCAAGAATCAGAGAAATTGGGGCAAAGTCAAATAATCAGAGGAAAAAGTCAACTCTTGACTTTTTGAGGCCAAATTCATGAAATTCATGTTACATATGTCCAATGTACAAAATTTGATCAAGAAATTCCAAAGGAATCATGAAAAAATCAAGATGTAAAAAGTTGCCATTTTTGGATGAAGTAGGGTTACTAAAAATAGCAAGTTTTGGCCATTTTGCATCAGAGTTTGAACCAAGGCCATTTAAATTTGGAGCACCAAATGAAAATTCCACTCTGCCTCAATGAAAGGCCTTGCTTTAAGCTTCAAATCCATGTGTGGAACATCTCCATTGGATAAAAATTGAGTGAGATATGATTGATCAAAGTTTGAGCAAAGTAGGTTCAAAACTAGGTCATGACCAAGATTTTCAAGGCACGCGCGCAGTCATTTTCACAAACACATGGTGGGCCAAATGTATTGATCAATTACTCGTGATTAGAGGCTTCAAATGGAAAATCTTTCAACATCAAAGTTGTTCCTCTATGTGAGATCTTCAAAGTTGGTGTTTATCAATTTTTCATCTGATCAAAGGTTAAGGAGTTATGATGGCTCAAAGTATGGTCAATGTAACTGAAATTTGACCAGGTCACAACCAGGTCATGCCACACATGCGCGCGTTCTGCAGCATTTTTAAGCCAGTATTGAGTTCCTATGTTTGAAGCTCATTTTCAATATGTTGCAAGTCTCATTTCACTTCAATTTTCAAACCAATATTGTGCTCCAATGCATCCTCTTTCCAAAGACCCCAAAATCTCATCAAATGGTTCAATGGTTAGAGAGAAAAACTTCCATAAACAGCCCTATGTTGGCACTGACACATTGATACATGCTGCATTGTTTTTGGTTCAGTCATTCAACAAACACTTCACATTACCAGCTGTTTCTTTTCCTCATTAAACCAAACAAGTCATGCACGTGCTTTCACCATGTTACTTCTTACATGAGAAGGGAAATTTGTAAAGCTTCCACCACAAGCCACTGCTGCATAACACAACCTCGCTCTCATCCTTACTACAACTGTCATGAGCTTGACCTCACCATAACTCAGCCTCAATAACTCGCCCCTAACTAACTTGACTCAGTTAGTTAGGGTGCACTCACTTTAACTCATCCAACTCAGTTAACTCCACTCATTAAACCATGGTTAGTTCATACTATAAATAGAAAACTCACACTCAAATTTCATTCCCAGCCACATTCTCTCAAAAACACTTCAAATTCTTTCCACATTCTCTGATTTTTCTCCCTCTCTGTACACGAATTTCATCATCATCTCCTACATTTCATCTCCATCTTCATCTTGATTCTACTTTGGAGATTAAGAACAAGAGTGCATAGGTTCAGTTAAAGAAGTTCAGGATCAAGAGAGTTGAAATTCTGGTTGATTCTTTGCACGAATTCAAGCTCTCAAGCCTTTATTTGGCCAAGTGAAGCTCAAGGAAGAAGCATCTCCTTCTGGTATTCTTGTGCATTCCAAGTTTCATCATCATTCAGGTTTGAACTCTTGAAATTACCTTGCACGATCTCTGTCTATTTTTACTTGTTTTTTTGTGTTTTAAGCTTGATAGAAGCTCTGCTTACTCCGGCTAGTTGATAGGCCTTGTAGAGGCTTAGATCCAAAAGTTAGGGCTTGGTTTGATCCTCTCTGTTCTTTGTGTGCATGCTTGTTGTGTGAAAAATAACTGCGTATTATTGATCTCCATTATCTCAGCTTCATTTTGGTATGCGTATTGTGTGTTTTGGTGAACATGTGAGTTGCAGACGGTGGTGGTGTGACCGGAGAAGGTGACCGGAGGTCATCTCCGGCCGGTGACTTCAATAGCTAGGGTTTTTTCACGTTTTAATCGTGTCCATTCATTTTGCGCGATCGTGTGGCTTGTATGGTGACAGCACATTAAAAGGCATGTGCTGGTCACATGCGTATTTTCTGAATCCACTTAAACATTGTGTGGCATGGTACATGGTAGTGAGTGTGTGTCCTCATCCACGTGTGTTGGATCTGCGTACCTTGACTTTGGCTTGACCTTGACTTGATCTAATGGCTATTGATGAGTCAATTTTGTTGACTGGAGTGCATGGTTACTATGGTGTTTTGCGCGTAATTGGACCTATGACAGATTGTTATTTACACCCCACGCTTCTAAAGCCCAATTAAATTGAACTATGGATTTGCTATGGTTGCACCCCCATTCATATTGCATTTCATATTTTATTTTCATTTTTGCTACACGTTTCATAATTGATTTTTAAAAATATCAAATGATATTGGAAAATTCTACAAAAATTCATGTGTATTCTTAAAACATTTAGGAAATTTTTCATGATTTTATTTTCTGATTTTATGACCATTTTGCCCCTGTTCCATTATTTCTTTTGAATTTCCATTTGCATGCATACTTAATGTGACATATAATTTTGTGCATTTTTTTTTCTTGATCATAAAAAATGATTTTGATGCCTTTCTTTTTGCATTGTGGTCACAATATGTTGAGGTATGTTTGAGATTTATGAGATGATTTTTAAGTCTTTTTTGGATGACTTTTGATGTGTTGCTTTGAGCATGAATGCATGAAACTTCCATGAGACTTTGACCTAATTGTTGAGTGACTTTGGTTCTGATTCATTGCTTGTGGACTTGATATGTTAATGGCATGGGTTTAAGGTGTTTGATTGGTGAAAGTCATAATTTTTGAAGCATGTTTGCTATTTGTTTGAAGCATGAAGTTTAACTTGTTCATTTTGTGAATGCATGCCTCATGTTTGGTTTGCTTGATCATGAAGGCACTTGTGCCATGAGTTGTGGTTTTGTTTGAGGATGTATAATATGTTAATTGACTTCTGATTGTGACATTTGGGTTTCATCTTTGCATGTTTGATGTTTATCTTGCACCTTAAGTCACTTGTTTCACAAGTATGAACCACATTCACATCACTTCACCTTTTCTTCTTTGCTTCTTGTTGGATTGAGATTTTGTTTGCATGATTTGGTATGCTCATTTAGGATAACATTAGGTTGTGTAAATATGAGTTACATTCTGACTTGGAAGCATGTATAGCATTTAATCTCATTTCACTTTGTTTGTCAACTTGTTTGAATTTGATTTGTTCATTATACCTTCTTACTTTACTTGTAAGTGATTGTGCTAACCATGTAGGGGCTTTGGTAAGTTTCAATTGAATGTGGATAAGGAATCCACATTCAACTTCTATCCTTTCTCTTTTACAATTTCATTTTGTGTTTTGTTAAGCACTTATGTGCTTTCTTTCAATAATTCATTACTTTCCCTTTTGAATTACAATTCATCTTCTACTTTGGAAGTGAATTGTTTAATTCATTCTTTCTTTAGATTTTAGGTTGAAACCTCACAAACCTTTAGGATCACTCCCTTTAATCTTCAATTAGGATTGAGTCTTAGTCCATATAGATTTTTACCTTTATCCTCCCTTGAGTCTCTTTTCTCATCTCAAAGAAAATTCAAAACATATAATAAAGGTAGGCATTTATTGCATTTAGGCCTTTCATATAAAGAAAAGATTATAAGGGGTCTTCTCTTGTAATCTTAGAATGTGTAGCATATAGCCCATCTTGGGTCAATGTGTTAAACATTTGATCTTGTATGAGGGACTTAAATGCAATACTTGTTGAAGGTGCAAATAATAAAAAACACTTCTTCATTTCTTAATCAACAAAACACTTAATAAACACAAGTATGCTAGTGTGTTTGAACCTTGACAATTGGAACTAAGTGTGGGGGTCTTCTTCACTCTTAATGTGCTTTCTTACCCATTCCATCTTGGAATGTGAGAAAGTACACATTCCAATAACTAAGATTCAGATACACTATCATATGCAAACAAACAAATAAAAAAACTCTTAAAAGACAAAAACAAACAATAACGTCTTTCCTTCGGGAATTCTTTTCTCACCTCATTCACTCTCAACGCACGAACGCGCTTCTACTCGTTCTCTTGCAAGATGGTAACGCACTCGGACCAGCGAGCCTGCAACACCTGAGCTAGAACGTTATCCGTTCCTTAAAAAACACAAACAATTCATCCCTAGTGAGGGGAACTACGTCGCTCTGATTCTCATGTTCCCGATGAGATACGTAGGCAGTGGGGTAGGGCCCATGCGAGCACTTCTTTTATTTTCCCTACATTTGTTTCTCTTTCTCCCTTCTTTCTTTCAGTTCCTTTTCCAGTATCCTTTTTTCTATCACCCTTTGATCGAGACAAGCAAGCGTGGATCCCATCGGGTACGATGGACGCGAGGGGGTGCTAATACCTTCCTCTCGCGTAACCGACTCCCGAACCCATTTCTCTTGGTCGCGAGACCATGCTCTTTCCTTTCCTTCAGGTTTATGCGGTGTTTCCTTTCCCTCTCTTGGGATAAATACACATTGCTGGCGACTCTGTTCGGTGCCACTTTCGCGTTTGTACTAGGATGAAAATCCCGGGAGCGACAGCTGGCGACTCTGCTGGGGACTGGTTGACCTATTGCTGGTCCATCCCTAAGCGAGTCAATCCTAGCGCTTGTTTGCTTTTCTTTCATTGGGTGTTTTCTGTTGTGCTTTATTTTGCTGTTTATTTACTTTACAGTATTTACTGCATTTTAGCATTACATATCATATATTATATTGTGCTACACTGTTTTGTCTGTTTGGCGGGATGGGATTTCTGAGAGATAAGCCCATTACACAGGCTTGAGTATACACTTAGAATTAGAGTGGAGAGTAGTGGGACCTACGTGCCGTTTGGAGTGCGTTGGGTGTTCACGAAATTCACAGCTAGACGAGGCTATCTTGGGACACGTCGTGGCATGCGCATCTTGCGTATTCCAGGATGTAGATCTAGAGAGCTGTCGACTCTAGTGACCGATCATGAGGACCTTAGTGGAAATATCCCTCTTTAGTGGTGACAATGGCAGACCACATTCTGTGGCAAACCCATTCGCACCCGAGGGCCCACTTTGGAACTTGCATAGGATGACTTTTATTTTCTAAGGGGAGTCAGTGGACGACCTCTTTGATTGGCATAACATTGTATCCTACGGGCTGAATGTGCTATTGCTTCTCAAACCTCTGAAGCTGACAAGCCTTATTTTCTAAGAACCACATGTGAGCATGGGCGGGATGTTTACAGGTTTGCAGGAAACCCAGCCTCCTACCTACCTTACTTGTGATTCTATGATGGTTTCAGACATTGTATCCTATGACAGTGATTTAAGTGTTCATCTCAGATATCGCCAGACTCAGTACAGAGACACAGTGCACACAGTTCAATACAGACACCGACACTTGATTACCTGATCACATGCCCTTTTGCATTGCATTATCATATCATAACAGTTATGTTTGTCATTTTCAGGTGCATAATACATTTCTGATTCCAATCCATGGGTTCAACAGAGATCGTCGCCGAGAGAAAGAACAATGTGTCTTACAAGTTTCCAGATCCTGTCTTGGATTCATTGCTCAAAGTTATAGATATGGCTGGTCCGGGTATTCTTGATAGGTTTCAGAAGAGTTACGGGAATTTGGTTGGGATGGTCCGTACAATCACCAAGTATGAACATGATGCTTTGCACACTCTGCTGCAGTTCTACGAGCCTTCGTTGAGATGTTTTCTTTTTCCAGATTACATTTTGATGCCAACACTGGAAGAATTCTCATTTATTTTGGGAATTCCGATCACGTCGGCAATACCATTCTTCTCTGGTAGTTCTCCCAGCGTAAAAGAAATTGCTGCTGCGTTACAAATGGATCAGGCAGTGATAAAGAGTGGTGTGAGCAGTAAAAATGGAGTTAGCGGATTTCATTTAGAATTTCTGGCTGGACAGGCCCAAGAGGCTGCAAGTGCTAAAAATTGGACGGTTTACAATTCCATTCTGGCTCTCTGCATATATGGCCTAGTTTTCTTTCCCAATCAGCAAGACTTTGTGGATATGCAAGCAACGAGAGTTTTTGTCCTTAAAAATCCAGTCCCTACTTTGTTAGGAGATTTTTATCATTCCGTGCACTATAAGAATGAGAAAAGGAGGGGAGGATCTGTTAGTTGTTGTACTCCACTGCTGAGTCATTGGTTTTTCAAGCATTTGCCTCAGACAGGTGCCTTTGTGGAAACCAAAGATGTGGCGAAATGGTCTAAACGATTGATGAGTTTAACTGCTGATAACATTGTATGGTTTGATCACCGGTTGTTGAGAATAGAGCTTGTCACAAGATGCGGAAATTTTCCAAATGTGCCTTTGATTGGCAGAAAAGGAGGGATCAATTATAATCCAGTTTTGGCCATCCGACAGTTTGGGTATGCTTCCAGGGATCCTCCTACAGAGCAAGATGTGGAAGAATCTTTATTCTTTACAGGAACTAAAGATGCGAAGGTGGTAGAAGTAGTGAATGCTTGGAAAGATAAGCACAAAATTGGAAAAGCAGTTTTTGGAAAAGGAGATTGTAGATCTTATCCTGAATATGACAGGTGGATTGAGACGAAAGTAAAGGAATTGCTTTTACCCTTTTCAAGGGGACCTCTTTTATGTTCCGCACAGCCAGAACAACCCACTATGGTGGCTATTGAAGAATGTGAGAAGTGGAAGAAAATGGTCAGAGAGCTGCAGATAGAAAATTCTGGAATGAGCAGATGTCTTCAGAAAGCTCTAGCTGACAACAAAGAGTTGGAAAAGAGAGCCTTGAAAGCGGAAAAAACCTTGGCTGACAAAGAGGAAGATTTTGATGACCGAGCTCGGTACTTTCGGAAACTTACTTTGGGAGCAGATGACACTAGTCAGGCTCACAAGATTACAAAACAGGCTTTAGCCCGAAGCAAGGATTCATTAGCTCAACTTCGTCAAGCTTGGGATGAAGTCAGAATTGAAAATGCCGAGTTAAAGGATCAGTCGAAGACTAAAGACGAGGAGCTTAAAAAGGCGCATGAGCAGAGGAGAAAGTATCGGGAAAGCCTCGGTAAGAGTCAAGAACAGCTAGAAGAAGCTAGAGGTGAGCTGAGGAATACCAAGAAAGAGCTTGAGGAAGTCATGATAGAAAGGGAGATACTCAAGACGCAAGCCGGCATAAAGAGACACAAAGGAGTGTGTGATGACGAGGCTCTGATGCTGCATATGGGTTCTTTAACTGAAGTTCTTGAGAAAAGGGATGTCTTGATCAAAGAAATGATTGAAAAGCCGAATCACCAGCGTACCCGTATACTTTTTGAGGAGATCAAATACTCAAGTGATAAGCTGAAGGGTGTGGAATTGTCAGACTGATGTTCTTTTCCTTATATTTTGTTGTTAATGGTTACCATCAGGCTTGTTGATGGATCCATTTTTCCTTGTATTGCATTTGCGGTTGAACCTTTCTTAAATATACTTGATTACTTCGTTGAATGAGTATGAGCAGTTTTATTCAGAATTATTCCTTATCAGATAGCTGCACACAAGCACATGACCACTACACGTCTCTTTATATCACGATTTCTGGTCTTCAGATTTCCGTGGTTTGGATTGGAATCAGGGTGTAAAGCACCTAGGAAATGACAAACATAGCATTGCATGGCATTGCATATCATTTTGCATTTTTGTTACTTGCTTTTCAGGTACTCGTTGCGGGGTCTCTAACCTTTATTTGGTTTCAGGCAGTATAGCGGAGAGTCATATTCACCGATATTCGACGCGAAGGAATCAAGTAAGAATCATGGATCAAGTGCAAAGTGATTTGGCGGAAATGAGGGCGCGTATGGACCAGTTCATGACCCTCATGACTGGCATGGCGCAAAATCAGGAGAGACTGAGGCTTCTGGTAGAGCGTCCCGACAATGGGCCCGAAGGTGATCATCATGACAATTCACAGGGACATGGCATTCCTCCTCCCGGTGGCAACCCTCCTCCTGGTGGTAACAATCGGGGTAATGGGAATGGTAGGCATGCTGGTGTTACTCTTGAAGATACTCTGGAAGACCAATTTACTCTGCTAGACGCTGATGTGGGTAATCAAGGTGATCGAAGGTATGAGGAGTTAGCAGAAAAGATCAGGGCCATAGAATGCAAGAACTCTATGGGTATTGATGTTACTAGCTTGGGGCTGGTCTCAGGAGTCAGAATTCCCCCTAAATTCAAACCTCCTACTTTTGATAAGTATCACGGCAATGCGTGTCCCCAAACGCATCTTCAAGCTTACTTTGGGAAGATTTCAGCCCATACGGATGACGAGAAGCTATGGATGCACTATTTTCAGGACAGTCTGGCTGGGGCGTCCTTGACCTGGTATATGAAGTTGAATAGAGCTGCTGTGAAGAATTGGAAAGATCTGGCAGAAGCGTTCTTGAAGCAATACCAGTACAATATTGACATGGCGCCCAACCGCACCCAATTACAGGGATTGTCACAAAATGCCAAGGAGAGTTTCAAAGAATATGCACAGAGGTGGAGGGAAATGGCTGCCCAGGTCCAACCTCCCTTGTCAGACAGAGAAATGGCAGATATGTTCATGGGCACATTGCAAGGGGCCTATCTGGATAGATTAGCTGCTTGTCCGTCAACTGGATTTGCTGATATTGTGATTGCGGGAGAAAGAATAGAAAGTCTGTTAAAGCTTGGAAAGATCCAGGATGTGAGTGGGGCTGGCTCTTCGGGGACGAAGAAACCGTTTGCTAGTAACCAGAAAAGAAGAGAAGGTGATACGAATGCTGTGTTTAGAGGACGAGGCAGAGGGCGTTCTCGAGCTTATTATCAGGTAGATGCTGTAACAATCCCCACACCGTCTGTTCAGAAACAACAACCCCAACAACAAGTTCCACAGCAACAACCTTTTTTCCAGCAAAGGTCTAGACAGAGGGATCGTAAGATGGATCCTCTCCCTATGACTTATGCCGCGCTGTTGCCCCGGCTACTCGAGTTAAAGTTGGTAGAACTCCGTACTATGAAAGCTCCGGTTGCTGGAAACCTGCCACCTAACTTCGATGCTAATGCTCGTTGTGAGTTCCACTCAGGTGCTCAGGGGCACTCCATTGAAAAATGCTGGGCTTTCCATCATAAAGTACAAGATTTGATTGATGCTAAAGCCATCAATTTCTCTCCCGCTCCTAATATTACTCAGCATCCCATGCCTGATCATAGTGCAGCAAATGTGTACGCTATTGAAGGTGGGAGGAGATTGAATTTGGTGTTAGACGTTCATCAAGTGAAAACTTCTTTATTGGTTGTAAAAGATCGTTTATTGAAGGGACAGGTGTTCCCGGGCTGTAGTCAGGATTGCTCTGAGTGTATGAATCAGGAGAACGGCTGTGATAAGTTGAAGATGGGTTTACAGAATCTGATCGATGAAGGATGTCTACAGTTCGACAGAGTCGTGAAAGACACTGATGAGATATCAACCGTGACCATCTATTACACTCCCGCTGAGATTCAAATGCCGGTCAATGCAGTTCCCGTGGCGAGTGTTGCGCCAGAAAGGCCCAGTCCTGTCACTATCACGGTGCCAGGACCAATTCCGTTCACGTCTACGAAGGCTATCCCATGGCACTATGGGGCAGATGTATATTACGAAGGTAAAAAACAGGAAGTTGAGTCGTCAGTCAGCCCAAATGTTGATAACGTAGGGGGCGTAGGGGGCTTTACAAGGAGTGGAAGGTTGTTCGCTCCCCAAACCTTGAGAAGTGATAAAGAGGCAGAAGCTGCAGCAAAGGCTAAGGGTAAACAGGTGGTTGAAAGTGCGCCTACACCTGAAGCAGAGACAAAGATTACTTTTGATAAGGAAATGGAAGAATTTATGAAGATAATCAAGAAAAGCGATTATAAGATTGTGGACCAACTGAATCAGACCCCTTCAAAGATTTCAATCTTGTTACTATTGATGTGCTCTGATGCGCACCGGCAGGCGTTGTTGAAAGTGTTGAAGAGTGCGTACGTGCCGCAAGAAATTACTGTTAATCAGCTCGAGGGCATAATCTCCAATGTTAATGTCAGCCATGGCTTGGGCTTTACAAGTAGAGATTTGACTGTTGAAGGAAGAAACCATAATAAGGCTTTGCATATCACGATGGAGTGTAAGGGCGCAGTGTTATCTCATGTACTGGTAGACACTGGTTCGTCACTCAATGTCTTGCCCAAGAAGGCATTAATGAAGCTGGAAGTTGATGGTTTGATCTTAAGGCCTAGTGAATTGGTGGTCAGAGCATTCGATGGGACCAGACGATCTGTGTTTGGTGAGGTGGAATTGCCCGTACAAATTGGACCACAGGTATTCAAATCCACGTTCCATGTAATGGACATACAACCTGCATATAGCTGCCTATTGGGACGCCCTTGGATTCACGGAGCCGGGGCTGTTACTTCTACTCTACATCAAAAGCTGAAGTATGAGTTTGAAGGGCAGGTTGTGACAGTGTGTGGGGAGGAAGACATCTTTGTGAGTCACTTGTCCACATTCAAGTACATTGAAATGGATGGGGAAATTCATGAGATGCTGTGCCAATCATTTGAAGCAGTCAATATTGACGATGCACCTGAGTCTTCTTCTGTACCAGTCGGGGCTGGTACCTCCATTTCATCTTACAAACAAGCTGTCGAAGTCGTCAGGGCAGGCAACGCCCAAGGTTGGGGCAGGTTGATAGAGACCCCAATGAAGGAAGACAAATTTGGTATTGGTTATCATCCCTCTACAACTTCAGATGCGGGGAGCAGGGGACCCATTACTTTCAATAGTGGAGGAATTATCTACATGGACCAGTCTTGTGCAGCCACGGAGGATAGTGTTGACAGTGATTGTGACCTGGACAACTGGGTACGCCCTCATGTTCCGGGACAACAAGTGCAGAACTGGTTCGTTGAAGAAGTCATCCGGGTTACTCTTCAGACAGAGTAATTTTTCTTTGTTTTTTCTAACCATAATGCATGACAAAATCTTGCGCTCTGCCCAAGGCGTATAGATTCATTTGTAGGGCCACCATGGTTGCATTTGCAATGTTTAATCATTAATAAAGGACGTTTTGCAATCAAATTTTGTTCTCTGTCTTTCAGTTTTTATTTTTGCACAAAAAATATAAAATGGCAATGTTTCATTTTCTTTTGTTTTGCTTAAAAATAAATTCTAAAATAAGGCATGAACCCGTTCATGCAGACTTGATCCTCCGGATACCACTGATAACGATTTTGATATGGCCATGTATGACTTTGACAATCCGATTTATCAAGCCGAAGAAGGGGATGGGAAAGATTGTGAACTTTCTGAAGAACTGGCCAGATTGTTGAAACAAGAGGAAAGGGTCATCCAGCCTCATCAGGAGACTGTAGAAATCATCAATATTGGTACCAAGGACGCCAAGAAAGAGATCAGGATTGGTGCCAGCTTGCAAGCAGATGTGAAGCAAACTTTGACGGAAATGTTGCGCGAGTATGTTGACATCTTCGCCTGGTCGTATCAAGACATGCCGGGGTTGGATACGGATATTGTCGTGCACAGGCTACCATTGAGAGAAGAATGTCCGCCAGTCAAGCAGAAACTTCGTCGGACTCACCCCGACATGGCCTTAAAGATTAAGGAGGAAGTCCAGAAGCAGTGGGACGCTGGTTTTCTTGCTGTGACAAAGTATCCTCCATGGGTAGCCAACATCGTGCCAGTACCGAAGAAAGATGGAAAAGTGAGAATGTGTGTGGATTATCGAGATCTTAATAAAGCTAGCCCGAAAGATGATTTTCCACTACCTCATATTGATGTGCTGGTCGATAATACAGCTCAATTTTCAGTGTTCTCATTTATGGACGGGTTCTCCGGGTACAACCAGATCAAGATGGCACCTGAAGATATGGAGAAGACCACGTTCATTACTCCGTGGGGTACATATTGTTATAAAGTAATGCCTTTTGGGTTGAAAAACGCAGGGGCAACGTACCAGCGGGCGATGGTGACATTGTTTCATGACTTGATTCATAAGGAGATCGAATGTTATGTAGATGATATGATTGCCAAGTCGAGGACAGAAGAGGAACATCTGGTTAATCTGAAAAAGCTGTTTGAAAGGTTGAGAAAGTTCCGTCTGAGATTAAATCCAAACAAGTGCACGTTTGGGGTACGTTCTGGAAAGTTGCTAGGTTTCATTGTGAGCAAAAGAGGAATCGAGGTTGATCCTGCCAAGGTGAAAGCAATACAAGAAATGCCTGAACCGAGAACAGAAAAAGAGGTTCGTGGTTTCTTGGGTAGATTGAACTACATTGCAAGGTTCATATCTCACCTAACAGCCACGTGTGAACCAATATTTAAATTGTTAAGGAAAGATCAAACGGTCAGGTGGAATGACGATTGCCAATTGGCATTCGATAAGATAAAAGAATACTTGCAGGAACCTCCGATTCTAATGCCTCCAGTTGAAGGGAGACCACTGATAATGTATCTGACAGTGCTTGAAGGTTCCATGGGTTGTGTTCTCGGTCAACATGACGAGACAGGTAGGAAGGAGCATGCTATTTACTACCTGAGCAAAAAGTTCAATGATTGTGAGTCCCGATACTCAATGCTTGAAAAGACATGCTGTGCGCTTGCATGGGCCGCTAAGCGATTGAGGCAATATATGGTTAGGCACACGACCTTGTTGATTTCAAAAATGGATCCTATCAAGTATATTTTTGAGAAACCAGCATTGACAGGCAGAGTTGCACGGTGGCAAATGGTCTTGACAGAGTATGACATTCATTACACTTCACAAAAGGCCATCAAAGGAAGTATCTTGTCCGACTATCTTGCGCAACAGCCGATTGATGATTACCAACCCATGAAGTTTGACTTCCCTGATGAAGACATCATGTTTCTCAAAGCTAAAGACTGCGAGGAACCACTTCCGGAGGAGGGGCCAGACCCTGAATCCAAATGGAGTCTGATGTTTGATGGGGCTGTCAATATGAATGGGTGCGGAGTTGGAGCAGTTCTTATCACGCCGGAAGGTGTTCATATGCCTTTCACTGCCCGAATAACTTTCGGATGCACCAACAATGAAGCAGAGTACGAAGCTTGTATAATGGGGATCGAGGAGGCGATTAATCTACGGATTAAAACCCTTGATATATTCGGTGATTCAGCTTTGGTAATCAATCAAGTGAAAGGGAGTTGGTACACGCACCAAGCAAATCTAGTGCCGTATAGAGATTATACGAGGAGATTGCTGACATTTTTCACAACAGTGAAACTGTACCACATTCCTCGAGATGAGAATAGGTTCGCTGATGCCTTGGCCACTTTGTCTTCCATGATCAAAGTGCAAGGATGGAACCATGTACCTAAGATTGAGGTATCCCGCCTTGACAGACCAGCATTTGTGTTTGCGGTCGATGCAGCGTCTGATGACAAGCCATGGTTCTATGACATTAAGTGTTTCTTAAAGAGTCAAGAGTACCCACCCGGGGCATCGTCCAAAGATAGGAAGACGTTGAGAAGGTTAGCTGGTAGTTTCTTCTTGAACAAAGATGGCGTGCTGTATAAAAGAAATTTTGACACGGTCCTGCTTAGATGTGTGGATAGACATGAAGCAGACTTGTTGATGATTGAAGTGCACGAAGGCTCTTTCGGTACTCATGCCGGAGGGCAGGCAATGGCTAAAAGTTGTTAAGGTCGGGATATTATTGGTTGACTATGGAGTCAGATTGTTGCAAATATGCCCGCAAATGCCATAAATGCCAGATCTATGCAGACAAGGTGCATGTGCCTCCAAATCCGTTGAGTATCATGTCGTCGCCTTGGCCGTTTGCCATGTGGGGCATTGATATGATCGGAAAGATTGAGCCTACAGCTTCCAATGGTCATCGTTTCATCTTGGTGGCAATTGATTACTTCACCAAATGGGTTGAAGCCGCATCCTATGCCAATGTTACAAAACAAGTGGTCGCTCGTTTCTTAAAACGGGATATCATTTGCCGATATGGAGTTCCCGAAAGAATCATTACTGATAATGGTTCTAATTTGAACAATAAGATGATGGCTGAGTTATGCCGGGACTTCAAAATCGAACACCACAATTCTTCTCCGTACCGCCCAAAGATGAATGGCGCGGTCGAAGCGGCCAACAAAAATATCAAGAAGATTGTACAGAAGATGGTTGTCACGTACAAAGATTGGCATGAGATGTTACCATTTGCTTTGCATGGGTATCGAACGTCGGTACGCACGTCCACTGGGGCAACCCCATTCTCACTTGTATATGGTATGGAGGCAGTGCTACCGGTTGAAGTAGAGATTCCGTCCCTCAGAGTCATGATGGATGTTAAGCTAGATGAAGCTGAATGGGTACGAGCCAGATTTGATCAGTTGAGCCTTATTGAGGAAAAGCGATTGGCGGCTGTATGTCATGGGCAATTATATCAGCGCAGAATGAAACAGGCATTTGATCAAAAGGTGCGTCCTCGGGTTTATAAAGTCGGAGATGTGGTACTCAAAAGGATCCTTCCTCCCAATACAGATCACAGGGGCAAATGGACTCCTAATTATGAAGGTCCATTCGTGGTTAAAAAGGTTTTTTCGGGCGGAGCTTTATTGCTTACAACCATGGATGGCGAAGACTTTTCATCCCCTGTCAACTCGGACGTAGTCAAAAAATACTTCGCATGAATAGACCCGCTGGATAATAAAAATAAAAAAAATCCAGGCAAAAAAAGGGCATCCCGGCGAACCAAAAACAGAATAAGGTTCGGGCAAAAATTAGGGATATAATTGAAAAAAATTGTACACCCGGTAAGTTGAAAACCCGAAAGGGCAACTTAGGCAAAAAAGGGTATCCTGGTGGATCGAAAACCTGAAAGGGCGGTCCACACAAAAGAGGGATTTAAGCGAATGACTACGGTTTGAGTTATCTGTACCCTATCACCGTTTGAACAACTGACGTTCTGAAGGATAGGAATCGGTCTGATCATTCCTCAGAAGGCAAGGTCGGGGAGTTTTGAAGACATACTGGTCATAACAGAATGGAAACTCAGTGGAATTCCGTTTTCACATTGCCATTAGGATAGTTTCTTTTCTCAATTTTTAGCGATCACCTCTTTCCAGGGATTGCTTCCGGATGTAATTGCCTATTCTGGGCTCTCAGTCAATAAATTGAATTTCAGTAAAAAGCTTTCTATTTTTGTTTTATTGCTTTGTTTGCAAAAACGTCCTAATTTTTGATAAAACATTGCATTTGAAAACATGGCAGCCTTGCAATAACATGCGCAGAAAAAACATTTGAAATTACTTCGAATGTTGAATACTCCCGGATGGTGGATTCTAGCCACGCAATATTCGGAGCATGTGGGCATATTCTTTTGTTGCAGGTAGCAGGTGCAGATGATTTTAAGCACAAGACCAGCAATAAATCACCCCACGCAAAAGACTGGGGCAATTATGGGTAAGGAGATCGGCGTTCATCGTTCGGTCGACGATTGTTCATAACGGGTCGATATCAGTGAATTAAGTTCAACTGGGTACCGTTGCATCTTATTAAGTCGATTCTCTCATACAGTATTTCCAACAGCTACAAGCTTTTCTATGTCGATAACGGTCACAGGTTCCCCAAAAGAGTGGTCTCGTCGACACCGAAACTGATGGTCATTATCCCCAGCGAAGTCACAAGAGTTTGAAGAGGCTAGATCTTCTGTAAAATCCTCTTATGACATCCTCTGCGGGGACGAATTGTTGTGTTGTCCAAGCATGGGGCATGATTGTTTCCCCAGCATGAAGTGTTGATCATCCCCAGTAGAGTTTGAGGACAGTTGGTCTTCTGTAAAATCCTCTCGAAAGGCATTCCCCAACATGAGACGCTTTAAAGCAGTTTTCTCCAGCAGAGTTTGTTATAAACTCGTCATCCCCAACGGAATTGTCCAAAGGGAAAGCTCGCCTAACATGGGGCATTGTGGTACTCATCCTAAGCTTGACAGTCATATTCTTCAGCAGACTACTGTGGATTTGCTTTGGGTTTCCCCAACAGATCTCTGAGGACTCTTTCTAGCAAGTTGCAGTAGAATGTTCTAACCAGGATTTGCATATCCCTGGCAGAGTAGCCCTGATACCCAGCAAGATCGTATCTCTGGTCATGGTATCCCCACAAAGGTCAGCATCGAATCTTGTCAGCAATACTCCCCAGCTGAGTTGTCGTTCTCCCCGCAGAGGTTTATCAGATCGACAGAATCTATTCCTCAACAAGGATGGTACAGCCTTTCCCTAGCCGGGTCAGAAGGTTGATAATCCCTATAAAGGATCTTGGGTTGAATAAATCCCCAAGCAGAGTTTTAATGGCTCATTTCCCCAGCAGGACGTCATTAAGAATTCTCATCCCCAGCGGAGTTGCTGTGACCAGAATCCAGCCCCAAACAGATGGAATAATTCCTGGCAGAGTCGTCATTCCCTCATATCTTAAAGTCCAATTTATTTTGGCAAGCTTGACCATTCGAAGCAGACGGATTGTTCATCCATTCGCCAGCAGAGATATTATCCTTTTAAGAGTCTCCGAGATTAAATCATTGATTGTGGTTCCTCAGCAGAGTCGGCAGAGATGTCTGGCGCGGAGGCAGAGAGTAATTCGATTTTAAAATTCCAAAAGTCCAACAGTGGATTGGCGAAAAGTCCATCTAAGGGTGGCAAATTTTAAAAGTCCAACAGTGGATTGGCAAAAGTCCGTCTTCGGGTGGCAAAAGTCCAACAGTGGATTGGCAAAAGTCCGTCTTCGGGTGGCAAAAGTCCAACAGTGGATTGGCAAAAGTCCGTCTTCGGGTGGCAAAAGTCCAACAGTGGATTGGCAAAAGTCCGTCTTCGGGTGGCAAAAGTCCAACAGTGGATTGGCAAAAGTCCGTCTTCGGGTGGCAAAAGTCCAACAGTGGATTGGCAAAAGTCCGTCTTCGGGTGGCAAAAGTCCAACAGTGGATTGGCAAAAGTCCGTCTTCGGGTGGCAAAAGTCCAACAGTGGATTGGCAAAAGTCCGTCTTCGGGTGGCAAAAGTCCAACAGTGGATTGGCAAAAGTCCGTCTTCGGGTGGCAAAAGTCCAACAGTGGATTGGCAAAAGTCCGTCTTCGGGTGGCAAAAGTCCAACAGTGGATTGGCAAAAGTCCGTCTTCGGGTGGCAAAAGTCCAACAGCGGATTGGCAAAAGTCCGTCTTCGGGTGGCAAAAGTCCAACAGTGGATTGGCGAAAAGTCCATCTAAGGGTGGCATATTTCAAAGTCCACCAGTAGCGTGGCAGGCCAGTAGTCGTCTGGAATTGCATAAAAGACATTATTAAAGTCCACCAGTAGTGTGGCAAGCCAGTAGTCGTCTGGCGTCGTTCAAAAGACGTTTTCAAAGTCCACCAGTAGCGTGGCAGGCCAGTAGTCGTCTGGAGTTGCATAAAAGACATTATTAAAGTCCACCAGCAGTGTGGCAAGCCAGTAGTCGTCTGGCGTCGTTCAAAAGACGTTATCAAAGTCCACCAGCAGTGTGGCAGGCCAGTAGTCGTCTGGAGTTGCATAAAAGACATTATTAAAGTCCACCAGTAGTGTGGCAAGCCAGTAGTCGTCTGGCGTCGTTCAAAAGACGTTTTCAAAGTCCACCAGTAGCGTGGCAGGCCAGTAGTCGTCTGGAGTTGCATAAAAGACATTATTAAAGTCCACCAGTAGCGTGGCAAGCCAGTAGTCGTCTGGCATCGTTCAAAAGACAGATCTCTCCGACGTTTCATCGAGGACTCAATCCAGCAGTCTCGTTGGGTTTATATCCCTGTTATTCTTCATCATCCAGAGCAAATTTTTGGTTATATTTGGTATTCAATCACTATATACCTTGAAAGTCCGAAAGCAATTGCTTTCAGGCATTCAGGTCTACAGCGCTTGAATAGGGGCAGCTGTAATACCCCAAAATTTGCTCTTCCCTTTTGGCATCATAGCATGGCATTATCATTTATCATATCATATCCATCTCATTAGCATTGCATTGCATTTAACATAGAAAAATGAAGCATGGCATCCTTCTTACCATCAGGGCATGTGATCAGGTGGAAGGTGGACAATCAAGGGATCATTCAAAGCACAAAAAGGTCAATCAAGTTGGCTCTAGGCAAGCCAAGAGGTCTCTCATGTCTCATACTATCTCAATTGATCTTCCAAAATCTCAAGAAAGTGAAATCCAATGGGAGATTGAAGCAATACATCTTTCATCATGCAAGAGGTTCAAAAATTGAAGGAAAACCCTCAAAAGAGATAGCTCATTGATCCAAAATCATTCTCAAGTGGCATTTCTCATCATCCTTTAAGGGGACACACAGCATACTCTGAGGAATTTGAAATTGAAGACTGCACTTTTACCTCCTAACCAAAGGGGGCCAAAATTAGGGTTTCCATTTAAATCAGGGAATCTTTGATTTTTTGGGCAAGACTTGATGTCATGGTTTTCTATATGTCCCTAGGTATATGGATGTGGAAGATTGCATCTCAATTAGTTTTGGAGGTGGTTCAATTGGAAGAAAGATCAAGAATCAGAGAAATTGGGGCAAAGTCAAATAATCAGAGGAAAAAGTCAACTCTTGACTTTTTGAGGCCAAATTCATGAAATTCATGTTACATATGTCCAATGTACAAAATTTGATCAAGAAATTCCAAAGGAATCATGAAAAAATCAAGATGTAAAAAGTTGCCATTTTTGGATGAAGTAGGGTTACTAAAAATAGCAAGTTTTGGCCATTTTGCATCAGAGTTTGAACCAAGGCCATTTAAATTTGGAGCACCAAATGAAAATTCCACTCTGCCTCAATGAAAGGCCTTGCTTTAAGCTTCAAATCCATGTGTGGAACATCTCCATTGGATAAAAATTGAGTGAGATATGATTGATCAAAGTTTGAGCAAAGTAGGTTCAAAACTAGGTCATGACCAAGATTTTCAAGGCACGCGCGCAGTCATTTTCACAAACACATGGTGGGCCAAATGTATTGATCAATTACTCGTGATTAGAGGCTTCAAATGGAAAATCTTTCAACATCAAAGTTGTTCCTCTATGTGAGATCTTCAAAGTTGGTGTTTATCAATTTTTCATCTGATCAAAGGTTAAGGAGTTATGATGGCTCAAAGTATGGTCAATGTAACTGAAATTTGACCAGGTCACAACCAGGTCATGCCACACATGCGCGCGTTCTGCAGCATTTTTAAGCCAGTATTGAGTTCCTATGTTTGAAGCTCATTTTCAATATGTTGCAAGTCTCATTTCACTTCAATTTTCAAACCAATATTGTGCTCCAATGCATCCTCTTTCCAAAGACCCCAAAATCTCATCAAATGGTTCAATGGTTAGAGAGAAAAACTTCCATAAACAGCCCTATGTTGGCACTGACACATTGATACATGCTGCATTGTTTTTGGTTCAGTCATTCAACAAACACTTCACATTACCAGCTGTTTCTTTTCCTCATTAAACCAAACAAGTCATGCACGTGCTTTCACCATGTTACTTCTTACATGAGAAGGGAAATTTGTAAAGCTTCCACCACAAGCCACTGCTGCATAACACAACCTCGCTCTCATCCTTACTACAACTGTCATGAGCTTGACCTCACCATAACTCAGCCTCAATAACTCGCCCCTAACTAACTTGACTCAGTTAGTTAGGGTGCACTCACTTTAACTCATCCAACTCAGTTAACTCCACTCATTAAACCATGGTTAGTTCATACTATAAATAGAAAACTCACACTCAAATTTCATTCCCAGCCACATTCTCTCAAAAACACTTCAAATTCTTTCCACATTCTCTGATTTTTCTCCCTCTCTGTACACGAATTTCATCATCATCTCCTACATTTCATCTCCATCTTCATCTTGATTCTACTTTGGAGATTAAGAACAAGAGTGCATAGGTTCAGTTAAAGAAGTTCAGGATCAAGAGAGTTGAAATTCTGGTTGATTCTTTGCACGAATTCAAGCTCTCAAGCCTTTATTTGGCCAAGTGAAGCTCAAGGAAGAAGCATCTCCTTCTGGTATTCTTGTGCATTCCAAGTTTCATCATCATTCAGGTTTGAACTCTTGAAATTACCTTGCACGATCTCTGTCTATTTTTACTTGTTTTTTTGTGTTTTAAGCTTGATAGAAGCTCTGCTTACTCCGGCTAGTTGATAGGCCTTGTAGAGGCTTAGATCCAAAAGTTAGGGCTTGGTTTGATCCTCTCTGTTCTTTGTGTGCATGCTTGTTGTGTGAAAAATAACTGCGTATTATTGATCTCCATTATCTCAGCTTCATTTTGGTATGCGTATTGTGTGTTTTGGTGAACATGTGAGTTGCAGACGGTGGTGGTGTGACCGGAGAAGGTGACCGGAGGTCATCTCCGGCCGGTGACTTCAATAGCTAGGGTTTTTTCACGTTTTAATCGTGTCCATTCATTTTGCGCGATCGTGTGGCTTGTATGGTGACAGCACATTAAAAGGCATGTGCTGGTCACATGCGTATTTTCTGAATCCACTTAAACATTGTGTGGCATGGTACATGGTAGTGAGTGTGTGTCCTCATCCACGTGTGTTGGATCTGCGTACCTTGACTTTGGCTTGACCTTGACTTGATCTAATGGCTATTGATGAGTCAATTTTGTTGACTGGAGTGCATGGTTACTATGGTGTTTTGCGCGTAATTGGACCTATGACAGATTGTTATTTACACCCCACGCTTCTAAAGCCCAATTAAATTGAACTATGGATTTGCTATGGTTGCACCCCCATTCATATTGCATTTCATATTTTCATTTTCATTTTTGCTACACGTTTCATAATTGATTTTTAAAAATATCAAATGATATTGGAAAATTCTACAAAAATTCATGTGTATTCTTAAAACATTTAGGAAATTTTTCATGATTTTATTTTCTGATTTTATGACCATTTTGCCCCTGTTCCATTATTTCTTTTGAATTTCCATTTGCATGCATACTTAATGTGACATATAATTTTGTGCATTTTTTTTTCTTGATCATAAAAAATGATTTTGATGCCTTTCTTTTTGCATTGTGGTCACAATATGTTGAGGTATGTTTGAGATTTATGAGATGATTTTTAAGTCTTTTTTGGATGACTTTTGATGTGTTGCTTTGAGCATGAATGCATGAAACTTCCATGAGACTTTGACCTAATTGTTGAGTGACTTTGGTTCTGATTCATTGCTTGTGGACTTGATATGTTAATGGCATGGGTTTAAGGTGTTTGATTGGTGAAAGTCATAATTTTTGAAGCATGTTTGCTATTTGTTTGAAGCATGAAGTTTAACTTGTTCATTTTGTGAATGCATGCCTCATGTTTGGTTTGCTTGATCATGAAGGCACTTGTGCCATGAGTTGTGGTTTTGTTTGAGGATGTATAATATGTTAATTGACTTCTGATTGTGACATTTGGGTTTCATCTTTGCATGTTTGATGTTTATCTTGCACCTTAAGTCACTTGTTTCACAAGTATGAACCACATTCACATCACTTCACCTTTTCTTCTTTGCTTCTTGTTGGATTGAGATTTTGTTTGCATGATTTGGTATGCTCATTTAGGATAACATTAGGTTGTGTAAATATGAGTTACATTCTGACTTGGAAGCATGTATAGCATTTAATCTCATTTCACTTTGTTTGTCAACTTGTTTGAATTTGATTTGTTCATTATACCTTCTTACTTTACTTGTAAGTGATTGTGCTAACCATGTAGGGGCTTTGGTAAGTTTCAATTGAATGTGGATAAGGAATCCACATTCAACTTCTATCCTTTCTCTTTTACAATTTCATTTTGTGTTTTGTTAAGCACTTATGTGCTTTCTTTCAATAATTCATTACTTTCCCTTTTGAATTACAATTCATCTTCTACTTTGGAAGTGAATTGTTTAATTCATTCTTTCTTTAGATTTTAGGTTGAAACCTCACAAACCTTTAGGATCACTCCCTTTAATCTTCAATTAGGATTGAGTCTTAGTCCATATAGATTTTTACCTTTATCCTCCCTTGAGTCTCTTTTCTCATCTCAAAGAAAATTCAAAACATATAATAAAGGTAGGCATTTATTGCATTTAGGCCTTTCATATAAAGAAAAGATTATAAGGGGTCTTCTCTTGTAATCTTAGAATGTGTAGCATATAGCCCATCTTGGGTCAATGTGTTAAACATTTGATCTTGTATGAGGGACTTAAATGCAATACTTGTTGAAGGTGCAAATAATAAAAAACACTTCTTCATTTCTTAATCAACAAAACACTTAATAAACACAAGTATGCTAGTGTGTTTGAACCTTGACAATTGGAACTAAGTGTGGGGGTCTTCTTCACTCTTAATGTGCTTTCTTACCCATTCCATCTTGGAATGTGAGAAAGTACACATTCCAATAACTAAGATTCAGATACACTATCATATGCAAACAAACAAATAAAAAAACTCTTAAAAGACAAAAACAAACAATAACGTCTTTCCTTCGGGAATTCTTTTCTCACCTCATTCACTCTCAACGCACGAACGCGCTTCTACTCGTTCTCTTGCAAGATGGTAACGCACTCGGACCAGCGAGCCTGCAACACCTGAGCTAGAACGTTATCCGTTCCTTAAAAAACACAAACAATTCATCCCTAGTGAGGGGAACTACGTCGCTCTGATTCTCATGTTCCCGATGAGATACGTAGGCAGTGGGGTAGGGCCCATGCGAGCACTTCTTTTATTTTCCCTACATTTGTTTCTCTTTCTCCCTTCTTTCTTTCAGTTCCTTTTCCAGTATCCTTTTTTCTATCACCCTTTGATCGAGACAAGCAAGCGTGGATCCCATCGGGTACGATGGACGCGAGGGGGTGCTAATACCTTCCTCTCGCGTAACCGACTCCCGAACCCATTTCTCTTGGTCGCGAGACCATGCTCTTTCCTTTCCTTCAGGTTTATGCGGTGTTTCCTTTCCCTCTCTTGGGATAAATACACATTGCTGGCGACTCTGTTCGGTGCCACTTTCGCGTTTGTACTAGGATGAAAATCCCGGGAGCGACAGTTCCAACCATTCTAAAAGCTTCTAAGGGATCAATTAAGAGTGTCCAAAGCATCAAATTACTTCTGGCATAAGAAGCTTGGCAGATTCCACAACAAGCTCCTAAAGAGGTAAGCATCACAACTTGAACTCTTTGAAATATGCATTGCTTTGAAGTCCACTGATCATGCACATCTCATGCATGTTATATCTGTTGTGTTTGAACCGATTCATCATGTAATTCATTCCTGTAACAAGAGGTAGCATACAAAATACAATTATAGGCCTATTTCAAGAACACTATCGGGTTTTGAAATAGGAGCCTCATCTGAAAAAACCACCACCACCATTGGATTCCTTGTGAAATTCTAGGCAGGATAGACCTAAATTTTGTCCCAATCCATGGAGAAATGAGAAAGTTACAAGCTTCTCGTTTTTTTGCCAAAACCTTGTCTTGGCCAGGCCAAAAACAAGTCATGCCTCATGTATTCAAGGGGTGGTTTTGATACACGGATGTATCACCACCCCAGTGGTAGAAGGCGCACATTGCACACAAGAGGTCTGGGGTTCGAATCCCCCTCGCCCCAGATCCTCTTTTTTTTACCACTTTTTCCATTTTTTTAATATTTGTTATATTATTTTAAATAATTTGGAAAATTAATAACTCTCTCAATTTTAATGATTTTTTATTGGCTTTTTTTTGCAAAAAATCACAAAAATGTTAAAATATTTTATTCCACAAAAAAAATCAGATTTATATTAATTATTTAATATAGTTGGTATTTTTGTAAATAAATTCATTTTTAATTGTTTTAAACACTTTTAAAAGTGGATTTTTATCTTGAAAATCAAAACCAAATGAGTTTTAACTCATCTTGTGATTAAAACATCATTTTTCAAATCTTAACCAAAAATCACAAGTTGTTTATTCAAGCTTATTTGGTATTTTATCATTATTTATTGATTTTCTTTAAGAATTTGCTTTTAAAAATGATAAAATTAGGGTTTCTTTGATTTTCACCCTCACAAATCTTTTTCAAACACTCATGGGCCTCTAATAGAGTGTAAGACCCAATCCCCTTTAACCAAAACCATTTTGGGCCTCAGATATTGTATAAGTCACGACACGATAAAAAATCTCGGCGCGATCGCCAGTTTAAAATCACTTGGGCCTCTCCTTGAGTTGTAAGCCCCATCACTTGTACAAAAACACTTTTGGGCCTCTAATAGAGTGTAAGACCCATTCCTTGTAAATAAGATACCTTGTTGGGCCTCAGACATTGTATAAGACCCACTGTGTTTTCAAAAACCTCGGCGCGATCGCAGTTTTCAAACAAACCATCTGGGCCAACCCTCGTGTTGTAAGTCCCATATTTCTTTTTCAAAATAATCTTTGGGCCTCTCCTTGAGTTGTAAGACCCATACCTTTGTACAAAAAACCTCTTTGGGCCTCAGTCGTTGTATAAGTCCCGATACGATATTCAAAACAACTGTGCGATCACTGTTAAACCTTGGGCCTCTCTTTGAGTATAAGCCCCAACAATCTTTTCAAAAATGACTTCTCTTTTGATTTAGATTCAAGTATACAGTTAGTATCAAAACTTTCTTTAATTTCTTTGAACAACTAACAAAACAGCATGGAAGCTTGCTCACCTGTAAGTTTTTATCCGCTTTCATTTACTCGATTTAATATATATACCTGTATTGTGGGAAGCTGCACATGGTTAGTCTTCTTTCATCCTTTTAAATACATGTCAAATATATATAACTGTATTATGGGAAGCTGTGCATGGTTAGTCTTCTTTCATACTCCTTTAAATACTTGTCATATATTCACTGTATATATACTAGTATAGTTATTTAGGGTTTTCCCCGGCAACTAGGTCTAGAACTAGATAAAGCCATGTTGGTCACTCTTAAATACAAAAAAAAAAAAGATCCCCATAGGATTTCCAGATACAGTCTTCCCTTCTCTTGGGGTTAATCAATATGGAACAAAGAGAAAGGCAGTATTCTCGGTGAACCTTTTCTCAGACTGTCACCCTTAGAAATTGTCAAAGAAATTCTACTCCCCGAAGTTGATCTATTCTCCATGAATAACATCTCTTTAGTTTCTTCCAAACACTCGAACTTTCCTGGAATGATCTCTTCTCTGTGAATTGTGTTTCTTGAACTTCTCTTGGTTTGGGGACCCACAGGCTTCCTAAAAGCATCCCCGCCTCCTCTTGGGCTTTGTACAAGGACCCATCGGCTTCTTAAAAGTTCTCATGCCTTCTCTTGGGCTTCGTACAAGGACCCTCACGGCCTCTTAGAGGTATAGGACAGAACTTAGGCATCCTTTGCTAGAGTTGTCTTTCTAAAAAGAGTCACAAAAGCCCTCAGACCAATTTCAGGGTTGATACTCATCCCTTAAACGAGTCGGCCTCCTCTTGGGCATTGTACAAAGATAGACCACACTAATAGACTTGGACAGTCTAAATCCTCTTGAGTCTCTAAGACATTCTCAAGTTCCCTACAAATATAGGAGAAACCCCAGATTCTGGATTAATCTCCAGCAGAGTTAAAACTTGTGGGTTCCAAAACCCCGTCTCTCTCATCCCCCAGCCAGGGTTAGTTTATCATCATATAACACTATCCCAAATCAGAACCTCAATGCATCTGTTACCTCAGCTCTTCTATGATCCTCAGCAAGAGTTGATTCCCCACTTGGACCTGCCTCGGGATCTCAATAATTCCCAGCAGAAGATAGCCTTCTCTTAGGCTTTGTATAATAACCCTTTCCTCTAGAAAGCCAGCCTCCTCTTGGGCTTTGTACAATGATTCTCCCCAACGGAGCTAACCTTTTTAGACTCTCTTATTGTGTCAATCATCTTTTCAGACTCTCTTGTTGAGTCAACTACTTTTCAGACTCTCTTGTTGAGTCAGCCACTTTTCAGACTCTCTTGTTGAGTCAATCACTCGTTTCAGTACTCTCTTGTTGAGTTAACCTTTTAGCCTCAATCTCGGGCTTGAGTCCCCAGCGGAGTTAGCCTCCTCTTAGGCTTCATATAATGATATCCCCAAAGAGTCCGTCTCTTTTAGCCTCCATCTTGGGCTTTGTACAAGACACCAATATATCCACTCTCTTGTTGAGTCGGTCTCATACAGCCTCCTCTTAGGCTTTGTATAAGGACTTCTCTAGTGGAGTCAATCAAGCTCTTAGCTTCAACCTTTGGCTTTGATCAAGGTACATAAAATCAACAATCCCTCTTTAGAGATGACAAATTCTCTTTCAGTTAACCTTTTAGCTTCAATCTTGGGCTTTGAACAAGACACCAATACTCCGTTTAGCCTCTGTATTGGGCTTTGAACGAGATTGAAATTCTGGTATAACAGATCCCAGATGTCCTACATGATGTCGAGACATCTGGTCTGACATAAACAGTAAGGCAATTATAGGCATTTAAAGAAGTTGCTGAAAAGTAAAGTGCACATAGAATTTGTTCACCCAGTTCGGTCTAACAACCTACAACTGGGGGCATACCAAGCCAGGAAAGAAGTCCACTATTAACAGTATCAAATTACAGACTCAACAAACCAGTTGACAATCCACTAACTTAATCGCTACCCAATGACCCTTCTATCTAAGTCCTCCCTAGATAAGAGACTCTATCTCACTCCCAATCATCGCAATGATGTCTAGCATTCAACATCTCAGTCACTGCATCAACAACTTGATTTCCAAAAACTCTCCAAACATATAGAAGACACACTCCTATAACAATATCTAGACATGACCCTCATGACTAAGAATAATACTTAGAGTTGTTTAACAGCTTCCTCTAAGAACAATGACCATCTCATAATCCGAGTGGTTCACACATACCAACTCTCCTAAAGAGTGGTTCACAAACTCAGCCCTTAGAATTTACATGATGGCTGGCTTAACTTAAACTAGGTTACAATGCTTCTATTTATAACCTTTTTCCCAACTGGATTTGGGCTTTAAATCTCAGCATATTAACTACTACAAATTTGCAGAAGATTTTGCTACTAAATAGATCTTCAATTAAATCTTCATATCTTTTAGCCTTAAAAATAGCAACAAGATCTGCTCCAAATCTGATTGCAACTGAATATATCTTTACCAAGATATTCGCCTAGAATCTCTCACTCTCTTCAGCAGAATATCTCTCCAATAACAGAAACACGCAGCCCTAATAAAACAACTCAGACTGATGTTTTATCAACTGATGTCTTAACATCGGGTTTGACATCAGCACAGAATCTGCAACCATTTACAACTTGACACAACCAGAATGTTAGAAACTCATGTTGAAACATCAACCATGACATCCACATTGTTTTACCAAAATTCCAGCCAACTACAAGAACTAACAAACTCCCCCTTTGGCTAATTTTGGCTAAAACACTTTCAGCTTGCAGCGGAAAAATACTTACTAACATTCACAGCACAACCTGCAGCAATACCAACCAGCTGCAACAACTAGTAACTCAGCTCAAAACAAATTCCCCCTCAAAGCAAGAACCATCATACCAGCTGTTCAAACACGATTACATCCCCTTAAGCCTAACTCCCCCCCTTTTTAGCCATAATTGGACACCCTCTGAATCTGACAACTAACATACTCAGAACAAAATCCTGACTCAATAGCTGAACAAACATTGGGGTAAATGTATACTGCTGATTCAATCCATTGACATCTTGTCTGACACCATGAAACCAGGTCTAAACTGTCAAGTACACCATGAACTTCGCCAGTAACACAATGTCACGACATCTTGTCTGACATTACAATCTGGATAAATAACTTCTTCAACAAAAGATCAATTCTCCCTATCTAAGATAACAAGTGCTCCTTTGCAAGAAGAACACCTTAAATGAATGGAAAACATAAGACTCATCTTCATGTCTTCAAGAGCGCACTCTCTGTTCAACACACCTGCTGAACGCATTCACAAAATGCTTAATCCTCAAACAATCCAAGTACCACACTAGTACAGACAGAAGTTCTCCCCTTATATTTCATAACTGATGCTCCTTGACCAGTACATCATAGCATTTGGAAAATCCAGACACATTCTTTATCCATCCAGTCAGGAATGCTTCACACAATCATCCACAAGTTCTGAAGCACACTCACAATGCCTTCCACTGAACTCTAAGTAAACTCCTCTTACTTAGAATTAATAACACACATCAAGATAAGTGTGACATCTCCCATGAATCAAGACCCTCACAAAGTTTTTCCAAAACTGCATAAAATTGTCTTCAGACTTCTCCTCAGAAGCATGTGCGCACATGATACAAACAATTAGCTTCACATGGCTATAACCATTCATGTCCACACCAACATGCCATCCAACAACCTAATGTCATAACATGTTATCTGACATTATCTCCTCATAAGAGGCAACCAATATCCACAAGCTTAATCAGCATGCAAGCTTCACAATATATGCACCTTTGCTGCAAAATCCATAGACAAATACTCCCCCTGTCATGGTTAACTAATGCTCTAGATGGAAATGAACATTTGAGCACACTTGCTGAGCACAATCACATACTGTACTTTCACTTTTGGAGAACACAACCAAGTATCCTGACTTGTTTGACACTGCTCACAGACTCTACAAATTCCCTGCTTTACTGAGATCTAATCTCTTCAAGAGATACTTGTAGCAGAAGAAGGAACAACTCTAAAAAAAATGTTCTGATCAGATCACATCACAATCCCTCTACCATTACATCCACCAGTAGTTGTTGATACTAGTGAAGTCTTCAAAATTAGTAGTCATGCTTTGCCATAACAAACTACTAAAAACAAGACCAAAATCTCCACATTCTAATTCACATAGTCAGAAACATCTCTTCTGACAAAAATGCTTGAGCATCCAACTCCACACGTACACTCTCAATCAACTTCCAAATATAACCATCAGCAATCATGATGTTACAACATCACCATTCAACAACATCTTTTGGGGACATCAGCTTCTCATTACCATTCAGAGGACTCATTTTGTATAGAAGTCCTTCAAGAAGCTCCCAATAAAACACAGTCAGAGCACCTTATTCAGGTTAACATACACACCCGAATACCATGAGCTCGCACACCCTCTCTGAAGCAAAGAGTTCAGACTACAAATTATTATACTCACATGATTCCCTCTTGGTTTGTTATCTTCACATGCTCCAAAACTCCACATCTTGCCAGGCTGATCAACTACTCTCTAGCATGACTTGACAATAGGGCTATGTCCCCTTCACATGCTTTTCTTTTGCCTCTAGCGAAACACATCCCATAATCTATTTTTGACATTTGGATCAATTGATGAATATCCACATTCAGACTTTCAAGCAATCAATACCTGATCTACTTCAGTCTTCTCTACATTCTCCTTCCAAAGCAGACCTTCTACTTCATTATTCTCCTGTATGATTAGGTAGATTCTCTTTAGATACAATGTAGGTAATCATCCCAGATAATGTCTTATCACAAGTTAGAACATCTTCCACACACCAAAACATCAACACCATGATTCTTGATATGCTCCACCAACTGGACTTACTCTAGCATAGTAATCCAAAGAACCAGAGGAATAAACTCTCATCCACCTTCAAGAAAAATAATCTCCTTAAGTCTTCAACTCATCACCCTTCAGCCCAAGAGTAACTTGTTCCAAGACAATCCTCTATAATAACTAGCTGCCACACTCTGATTATCTTGATTCTTCGAATTCACTTCTGAGATCAACCAAATGCCACAGTTTTATCACCTCAAGCATGAATCCTCATATGAAAACAGCCAAATGCCACATTTTGACCTTTTTCACATTTGTCAGAACTCTCACAAAGATATCTTGATCCACCAAGGAAACTTGATCTTCAAGTCACATGTTCCACTTGCTCAAAAGCAAACACACTTAGACTCCCTAAGCCATGGTCATGTAACATCTTCTCCTTCCTGCAGCTCCCGCAAACTACCATGAGAACGATCTTTTTGAAGCATCCTATTGTTCATTCCTATAGATCACCCTATCATTAGCTGATGTGCCACATCACCAGCTGAGACTCTTGATGTTAAGCTAGATGTCAGAACATTATGTCATCCAACTGTTGAATTCAGCTCTACCTTCTGCCACTCAGAAGAACCTCCTCCCTTTGTAGAAACAGATTTCCATGCTCTCATAGACTTGATTCAACAATCAAGTTTGAGTAGACAACCTCCATCCTGCTTAGAAACTCCAAAGACTTCAAACCTACCACATATGAATCTTCAGAAAATAAGTAGTCCAAGACTACCCCATAGCAATACTAAAGAAAGTCACTTCCCTTAGTAGAGTCGTCAGTAGAAAGCCAGAGATAACTGCCACTTATGCTCGACCTTCACAACCAGAGCAAACACCATGCTCCAAACCACTTAGATCAGAAATAAACTGATCCAAGCTGTAACCATCAAGATTATGATGTCTTCATAGTCTTCCATCTTCATCTTCAACAGCACCACCATCTGGACAAGTCATTCACAATACTTTATAGGAACAAATGCTAAGCAATAATCCCAGGTCAACACCTAGGCGACTTGTGAGCGAATGTAGAACCCCTCACATGATTCTCCAAACCTCTGATGAAAAGATGTTACAACAATAGACAGAACATCCTTAATCTTGTCTTTCAAGGATAATCAATTAAATACTTGTGAATTTCACAAATAGCAAATGATCCCTGTGGTTTAACCCTTCTTCAGATTCCAGCATCTTCTGAATCTTCTTCATGATAGACCATTATGACAACCATTCATACCACAAAAGCCTTCCAGGTTAGGTCAATGTCTTGATCTTTTACTCCACCCTGAGCAAAGAACTGAAATGATGTTTCAACATCAGTTCTGACATTAGTCTAAATCACATTAAACATCTCCTATGGATTTGGAGACTACAACCATATTAATCCACACATATCTCTTGTAGGGAACACACGAGAACATATCAAATTCCAAGATCAGACCAACAAAACTGTAGTAACTTGCATAACACACTCTTCCAGAAGCTTCTTCTTATAAGCACAAGGTTCCGACCTCTTGTCTAACTTAAGAGTGATAACTGCCATCCTTCTGCATAAACATACCATAGGCAATCTGCTACTTCCAATCCTTCAAGCCACAAAACTGAAAGAGCTCATGCAAACACCAATTGACCACAGGCTGATTTACACTGCTACTGCACACAAACTCTTGGATGCATTTTCCCTATAAAATTATCCTCAAACATTTTAGCTTAAACATGGATCATCTCCTTCTCTTCTGCTATCAAGATTACTACCTTTTCTTCAACCAGCTCCAGCTGAGATGCTATGACATTATGAACAGCATCTCAAAAATTGTTCAACTTCATAGCTTCAGTGATCCTTCAAAACAGCTACAATCTAATAGGTCTTTGACTTAGCATTTACCATAAACTGCTGATGTGTAGTGCGATTCTTGATGAAACTTCCTCCAGTTCATGATTTTGAAAATCAGAAACATGTATCTTCACAAGAGAATTCATCTTCAGATATACCAGAACTACATTTGACATCATAACTAGGAAGATCCTCTTAATTAGGTCACCATAACTAAGCTTAAGAGATAACTTATCAAGATCTTCACTCCCGCATGAAAGATTTGACAGTGATACTCTTTTGCTTTGGCTCCACCCTCTTCTTTCACCATCAAGAAAATTGATAAAGAAGGAATCAATGTTCTAGACAGATTGGTCTTCAATGCCTAATTTGAAATATATTCTTCTTCTAAAAAACTGAAACTTCCATGTCATACAATATTTAATAAGATCCATTCACCTTTTGATCACTTCTTTCCCAAAACAATGATATGAGATAATCCTCAACTATCTTTGGCATCTCTAACCAAACGGTTGAAGCTGTCTTGCATAAACTACAACATCATAGAATATCCTGCTGAGGAGACCAAACCCTAATGTCTTTCCAAGAGAATACCTTCCTAGAATCTCACCACCAGAGATACAAGAACCAACCAGGGTTACATTAGATACCATGCAGCGGAACACACAACAACTCCTCAACAACCTTCAGGCACTACTCAATAATCCTTGCACACCATCACCATAAACCAAGTGCCAACAAATCAAACTCACAACAACAGTTCTCCTGATAACAATAGACAGGTCCAATACATACCCTGTCATGAATAGTCCATCCTTCACTTCAAGGGATCATACAAACAACTATATGTACTGACCAAGTCCATAACTCAGCAAAACTATCTTCCTTGCTCATGAACCAGAAAGTAGCTTCCCTAGATCTCATCCAGAAACAGACAGGATGCCTGCTCTGATACCAATTGAAATTCTGGTATAACAGATCCCAGATGTCCTACATGATGTCGAGACATCTGGTCTGACATAAACAGCAAGGCAATTATAGGCATTTAAAGAAGTTGCTGAAAAGTAAAGTGCACACAGAATTTGTTCACCCAGTTCGGTCTAACAACCTAAAACTGGGGGCATACCAAGCCAGGAAGGAAGTCCACTATTAGCAGTATCAAATTACAGACTAAACAAACCAGTTGACAATCCACTAACTTAATCGCTACCCAATGACCCTTCTATCTAAGTCCTCCCTAGATAAGAGACTCCATCTCACTCCCAATCATCGCAATGATGTCTAGCAGTCAACATCTCAGTCACTGCATCAACAGCTTGATTTCCAAAAACTCTCCAAACACATAGAAGACACACTCCTATAACAATATCTAGACATGACCCTCATGACTAAGAACAATACTTAGAGTTGCTTAACAGCTTCCTCTAAGAACAATGACCATCTCACAATCCGAGTGGTTCACACATACCAACTCTCCTAGAGAGTGGTTCACAAACTCAGCCCTTAGAATTTACATGATGGCTGGCTTAACTTAAACTAGGTTACAATGCTTCTATTTATAACCTTTTTCCCAACTGGATTTGGGCTTTAAATCTCAGCATATTAACTACTACAAATCTGCAGAAGATTCTGCTACTAAATAGATCTTCAATTAAATCTTCAATCAAATCTTCAATTAAATCTTCAATTAAATCTTCAATTAAATCTTCATATCTTTTAGCCTTAAAAATAGCAACAAGATCTACTACAAATCTGATTGCAACTGAATATATCTTTACCAAGATATTCGCCTACAATCTCTCACTCTCTTCAGCAGAATATCTCTCCAATAACAGAAACACGCAGCCCTAATAAAATAACTCAGACTGATGTTTTATCAACTGATGTCTTAACATCGGGTTTGACATCAGCACAAAATCTGCAACCATTTACAACTTGACACAACCAGAATGTTAGAAACTCATGTTGAAACATCAACCCTGACATCCAGATTGTTTTACCAAAATTTCAGCCAACTACAAGAACTAACAGAGACACCAAAACATCTTTTTCCTCCCTTAGAATAGGAGGAACTACGATTGCTCTAATTTCCCTGTTTCGTTTAAACGGGAATACGTAGGCATAAGATTGTGAAATCTTAGCGAGCATACTAATAAAAAACTCTAGGTCCAATACCTACATACATCAATCAAAACTTAGGTCCAGCACCTTCCCAAAAACATCAACAAAAAAACTCACTCACTCTCTCTCTCTCTCATACTTTCCCAAGAAATTTCCTAACCCATTAACAGATAAACACCATCAAGTACAAAGCAAAACCTAAAGCTAATATCCTGTGGATAACCATATATAGGATGGGTAACTGACAACTACCCATTGTATAACCTGACCCCGGACCCCCCAATCTCTTTAAGTGTTTGTTCAGTTAAACATTCGCGTGCAAGGTTAGTTTTAGATACCTTCCCTTTCCCTTCCAGCTTTATGGGATAAATAAGAAATCAGAAAGTAGCACCCCTTCCTACCATTGCGGTGAGGAAAACCCAGCGATAAGGTGGTCGCGTCACCGACAAAAATCGCTCGCTACAGTAAAATGACGACTCCACTGGGGAGTGCTATTAGGATCTGTCTTACCTTAGTCATCATTCGTCACCATTTTCCACAGTAAAATGGCGACTTCACTGGGGACGCATTTTATTGTTTAGGACTAGGATTATTATAGCTCCTAAGAGGTCTAGGATGTTAGCTTTAGGAATGAATATATATATATATATATATATAGATATTTCTTTTCCTACTTGATATCCGTGTTTATTTTTCTGCTAATGGGACTACGGGTGATGCCACATCTGGAAAGATTGAGTATACACCTAAGATAGGTGATGGCACGAGACGGGTAATCTTACAGGGAGTGACTCCCGAATAAGAGGTCCCGGTAGACCATCGAATCAGTGGAGATACCCTTTGCGGATTCAATGCCTATACGACTTCGGTTGTTGAAAGCAGATTGTTCGATTGGGCTGCCCGTGAAATTGAGGATTTTAGTAGACTAAGACCATGTTACTATTTTGTAGTGCGGAAGCTATTGGAAATAGTTGTCACGCGATACTACCCTCATTTGAAATCACTCTAAGATACATCAGCTCGCTCGGGTGATTCCAGCCTGCTGTTGTTATCCCAAGAGGGGTCAATGATTTTCCAGACAGGTACAAAAAAATCACCAGTATAACCTTTGGGGATGGGTAGAGCCTTGACTTCATGACACCGAACCTTTGACCCCATGTTTTTTCTATGTTTTTGTGTGCTGCATTCATGCATTCATTTCATCTAAAAAACTCTTAAACAAAGAAAATTTTCTCTTATAGTCTCTCTTTTTCAAATTAAACTAAGACAATGATTGCAAATATCAGAGAGAAAGATTGTGTTATGGATTTCGGTAGAAGAAGGACTCACAAGTATACCTTCAAGGTTCCAAAACTAGAGGATTTAATAGGATTGGCGAGGATGATCACCAACCCTGATGCTTTCAGAGCTAAGTATGGAGGACTGCTGTCTCTGATAAGGGTCCATGTAATTGAAAGAATCCTGTCTACACTCATCCAGTTCTACGATCTGATCTATCATTGTTTCACATTCCCGGATTATCAGCTAGCACTAACACTGGAGGAGTACTCTCACCTGACTGATTTACCTATCACTAACCAAGCTCCCTTTTCTGGACTGGAAGAAATTCCAAAGGATCAAACCATTGCAAGATCAATTTATTTGGACGAGTCAGAAGTCAGGACTCACATGATCACTAAGGGTGGAATCCAAGGTTTTCCAGCCCGGTTTTTGATAAAGAAAGCCCTGTACTTTGCTAGTATAGGGAATGTGCCTGCTTTCGAAAGCATCTTTGTCTTACTCACCTACGGGTTATTTCTGTTTCCCAACATTGATAGTTTCGTTGATATCAATGCCATTAAGATTTTTCTGATTGGAAACCCCGTACCAACCTTGCTCGCAGATGCTTATCATTCTGTACACTTAAGGAATTTGTACAGCGGAGGAATGATCACATGCTGTGTACCCTTGCTATACAAGTGGTTCACTTCTCATTTACACAAGTCTGCTGCTTTTTGGGATCAAAAGAGTACTTTACGTTGGTCGCAGAGAATCATGTCTCTTACCAACTCTGACATCCATTGGTACAATCAAATCTATGATGGGATCAGGATCATTGACCGTTGTGGAAACTTCCCTAATGTACCCCTCATAGGAATTAAAGGAGGAATCAATTATCATCCAGTTTTAGTTCGTCGTCAATTCGGATACCCGATGAGGCATGTCCCGTGTAATGCTCATCTGGAAGGTCTTTTCTTCAAGGAAGGAGAAAACGACAGGGCACTAAAGACAGAAATAGTGCATGCCTGGAAACATGTTCATAGGAAAGGAAGAGAGTCTCTAGGGAAACCAGACTGTATCTCTGTGGAGCCTTATCTCCCCTGGGTACAAACTAGAGCTCTCAAGCTGAGGATACCCTACCCTCATCACGAAGTTCTTCCATTAAGGGAATCTGTCCTTTATTTTATGTCTGATACGGAAAAACTTCAAGTTACTCTTGCCAAAGTTCAACAGGAGAAGAGGTCTTGGAGGAACAAATATCGTATTCTCAACGTGGAGTGTAATAAAATACAGCAACTGTTAAAAGATAAAGATGCTCTGATTGAGATTTTAGAGCAACATGCTGTAGAAAATCAAGAAGACCAAAGGAATTTGCTCGCTCCTTTCACTTGGCAAAGGAATGAAAACCCGACAACGGCTCAAGAGCCCCGGTCAAAGAAAAGGAAAATACCAGAACTAGCACCTGAGCCCTCCTCAGAGAGGACTCAGGATCCATAAGTTTAGACATTTCCTTTTACAACACTTTGTAAATTACTGTATTTCCATTGCCGCAATCTTTGAATTCAATAAAACGGGGTTTCCCCACTGTATGATATTTACAACACTTTGTAAATTACTGTATTTCCATGGCATATCATTCATTCTTACATAACGCATTCTTGTTACCAACGAATCTCACGCTTGTGTCTCAATTCTAGAGTTAAACTGTCTCATTCGTACAATACCCGGGCCAATCGACAAAAGAAGATGAATAATCTCGAGGAAGAGAACAGAGAGTTGAGTGAAGAACTCGACGCTCTGAAAGAAGATATGAGAAAACTTCACAATGACATGCAATCTCTGGAAGCAGCTCAGATGCAACAACAAAGGACTGTGATCTCAGAGATCACATCGATGCCCATAGTGGAAAAGTATGATCCTCGGTATAACATGCCAAAAGATCGTCCCTGGGGCATGTCACTCAACTATATCCCGGAAGAATATATTCCGCCAATCATGGAAGATCCGAAAACTGCAGCAGGAGCCGCTGGTCTTGAAGGTTACAAACTTTAGGAAAGCGAAGATGCAAGGGGCATGACAGTAACTCCTGAAGGTTACAAACTTCGGGAAAGGGAAGCACTGAGAGTCACTGCCGTAATGACTATACCACCACCCGTGGTACACACTGTCCCGGAAGGACAGATTCCACAGATACCTTCTAGTGGAAATGAGAGTATGAACGATAATATGAAGGAATTCCAGGAACAGTTCCTGGAGATGCAGAAAGAACTGCAGGCTATTCGCGGTCAGGATCTATTTGGAAAGGATGCCGCAGACCTTTGTTTGGTCCCTAATGTGAAAGTTCCGCTTAAATTCAAGGTGCCCGAATTTGAAAATTACAAGGGTAACTCTTGCCCTCAGAGTCACTTGGTGATGTATGCTCGGAGGATGTTAACACAGACTGAGAACCAACAACTACTGATCCATTACTTCCAGGATAGTTTAACCGGTGCTGCACTCAAATGGTACATGGGTTTAAACCGCACTAAGATCGTCACCTTTAGAGATCTTGGCGCTGCATTTGTTCAACAATATAAGTATAATCTGGACATGGCACCGGACAGAGATCAACTCAGAGCCATGTCGCAGAAGGATAAGGAAACCTTTAAGGAATATGCTCAGAGATGGCGTCAAATTTCCGCTCAGATTTGTCCACCTCTTGAGGAAAAAGAGATGACAAAGATCTTCTTGAAAACCTTAAGTTCGTTTTACTACGACAGAATGGTCGCCAGTGCGCCCAGTGACTTCACCGAGATGGTAGGCATGGGAGTTCATCTTGAGGAAGCTATCCGGGAAGGACTTTTAATTAAAGATGCTGGACCATCAAGCAGTGCCAAAAGATACGGTAGTGATTTCCCTAAGAAAAAAGAGCAAGATATTGGAAATATCTCTCTCGGAAAGAAAAGGCGACGGTACCAACCAGTAGCAGCTATAACTCCTGCTATCAACCCTGCGCCTATTCCTACGTATCAACCTCAGGTTGCTCAGAGCTAACCAAATCAACAACAATATCATCAAAGGACACAACGGCCTCTTCGGCAGGCTCGTCCTCAGTACAACAACAACCGTACAACCGACCACCAGGGTTCGACCCTATACCAATGTTGTACGCCGAACTGTTTCCATTACTTCAAGTCAAAGGGCACGTCCAAACCAGGTCTCCTCTTACAGTACCAGAAAATCTACCTTTTTGGTTCAAAGCGGATCATACTTCTCCTTACCATCAAGGAGGACCAGGGCATAACATAGAAAACTGCCTCAGTTTCAAATCCGATGTGCAAAAGCTTGTCAGGAGTGGGGTCTTATCCTTCAAGGATACAAATCCAAAAGTTTAGACGAACCCGTTGCCACAACACAAGAAAGTTGCAGTCAATTTGATAGAGGGAGAGTCTAACCACAGCTATCAAATTCATGATGTATTCTTATTAAGGGCTAATCTGGTCAAGATGCATCGCAGACAGAGCGGATATGGTCATATACCACCTCATAACTATCACCGGTGTGATATCTGCTCTAAAGACAATCAAGGATGTTCTATGGTGCAATCAGCTCTACAGGAACAGTTGGATCCAGGATCACCGAATTCGTGGGTTCAACATGACTTATATGAATTCCAACATCATTCAAAACCATGACATCCGTGCGATGAATGTCAACTTGGTAGCAATGCACTCAAGGAAAAGCCAACATCATAATCTGCCACAGCACGATTATGATTCCTATCTGATTCGCTCGGCAAACAATCAGGGATGCTCTTTTGTACAAGAGGCCCTCCAGCGTCAGATGGATTTTGGATGGATACAAGACTACCGTGATAGAAATCCCTATCAGGTCAACATGATTCAAATCTTCGATATTCGTTTGATGAATACCAGCTTAGTGGAATTACACGCTAAGCAAGTCCAGCTTGGTTTTCTGACTTTGCATGAGTATCAGAACTGTAAAGTATGTCGTGAGAGTAACCAAGGTTGTGCACTCGTTCAAAGGATGCTTCAACACTTGTTAAACTGGTGGCTTCCGATCTATCTAGATGAAGACACACAACAAGTCAGTAGGAGCGATGGGAACCCTACTAGGCATCACAATCAGGATGTTCGACTAATGGAAATAGACCTAGTGAGGTTACATTACATTCAAAGCGGACGTGGCCGGGTGCCACTACATAACTACGAGCGCTGTAGAGTCTGCTCGGAGAATAATCAAGGATGCTACCTCGTGCGAGCAGCCCTTTAAAGTCAGTTGGACCATAAGGAAATTCAACCATGGTCAAGCTCTGATTCAATGTCAAACTATCATCTTGATCAAAGCAGGGATGTTGTCTTGATCCCTAAGCGAGAAGTAGCCAAAGATGTGTGTGCCATAATCCCTTTACTTCGTGAATCAAGAATTCCTCTTGATAGTGGAAAGGTTCTCAATCTCGAACCAATTGAGGCCGGTTATGATGGTCAGAGAAATCAAAAGGCTCCTGTAGTTATCTATCTACCGGGACCAGTATCGTACAAGTCCGATAAGGCGGTCCCTTACAAGTACGGTGCAACAACAGTCGAGAATGGAAAAGAAGTTCCATTACCCTCTGTCGTGAATATTGCAGACATCGGTCGAGTAACACAAAGCGGTCGAATCTTCAACAGAGGAGTTGGAGAACCTAATAGAGAAAAGGAACCTCAAACAGAAGTTCCTAATCAACCAGTCAGTCAGTCCAGTGATCCCGACCTTTTATAGAACAACGATGAGATGCTGAAGCTCATCCAAAAGAGTGAGTACAACATTGTTGATTAGCTGTTACAAACTCCTTCAAAAATCTCTGTGTTATCTCTAGTACTCAGTTCCGAAGCTCACAAGGAGGCTCTACAGAAAGTCTTAGAGCAAGCCTTTGTGGAACAGGATGTAACAATAAGACAATCCGATAGCATCATCTCCAACATCACTTCCTACAACAACTTGGGGTTTAGTGACGAGGAACTGCTAGAAGAAGGAAAAAGTCATAACATGGCACTCAATATTACAGTCATAACACTGGATCGGCTCTGAATGTTATGCCAAAGTCTACATTAATGTGATTATCATTCAAAGGATCTCCGATGAGGGGCAGTGAGGTCATCGTCAAAGCATTTGACGGATCTCGAAAGGCAGTTATTGGAGAAATCGATCTTCCCATAACTATCGGTCCTCACACCATCCTAGTCACTTTCCAGGTCATGGACGTCCGGGCAGCATACATCTGTTTATTAGGAAGACCTTGGATACACCAGGCTGGGGCAGTCACTTCCACACTGCACTAGAAACTGAAGTTCGTCAAGAACGACCAACTATTCAAAGTCTGCGGAGAGCAGGCCATGATCGTGAGTAACTTATCATCGTCTACTTGTGTAGAACTAGAGGAGGTTGTTGGAACTCAGTTCCAAGCACTGTCGGTGAGCAATGAGAATCAATCAGAAAAGGAACATCAATTTCCTCGTATAAAGATGCTCTCGAATTAATCAAAAGTAACAATGCAAAAAGATGGGGACAACTTGTCATTCCTACTGATAACAAAACAGAGAAGGGTCTTGGTTTTTCCTTAACCTATACCCAGAATGCTACTAACAAAGAAAGTTTTCATCCCATTCAGGACTTCTTCCACAGTGGAGGTTTCCTTCACCCAGTGCCTCGAGAAGTGCATAACATCAACGAGGGTGACTCCTCCGATACAGATGAAGAATAGAAGTCCTATCTTAATGTCATACCCCAAATTTTGACCACTAAGATTTCCCATAATTTGGAAAATCATCATCACAATATGGATGAACCATCATACCTCATAAGTCTCCCTAAAGATGGATGAGCATCCACTATAATCAAAATTAGGGTTTCAAGCCCTCTCAGAGCTTTTAGACAAAGGATCAATCAAGGAATGACATGATCTTTAACTTGTCTAAACCTCTCAAATATCCACAATGGATCAAGAGGACTCCCACAGCAAGAATCAAGCACAAGGCTGCAGCATTCTAAGTGGATCAAGCCTCAAGATGGCTAGTGTCACCAAATTAGGGTTTTGGTCGACTAGGGCCTCCAGATGGAAATTTTCCTCTGGGCATGAGCCCATGCTTCAAAGCATAACCTAAGATGCTCCAAGGGACATCATGAACCCAATCATCAAGTCAATTTAGCCTTAGGGGATGCATTCATAAGAAAATCAGGAATTAGGGTTTCTTGACCTAATTCACCCCTAAGTTGACTTTTGGGACAAGACATGAGCCAAGACCTCAAGAAATGATTTGAGGGTCTCAAATACACCACATTGATCCATTTTCCACAATGGATTGATCCAAGAAGCTTGAGAAACAAGTTTCAAGTTCATCAGAACCACAATTAGGGTTTCGCGGGAAAAGTCAACTGTGCCTTTGACTTTTGACCCAGGCATACTCCCAAAGCTTGGGACATGATTCAATACACCCGATAACACCTATGAAATCACTCCATCAAGTTTGATTTAGGTCAAGGACTTGATTTCATAGAGGATCGCACAGTTTAGAATTCATCTGACAAAAAGTCAACTGTGCACAAAAGTCAACTTTGACTTTTTGAGATTTTTCACAATTATGGTTCTTTAACCCTAAAATGATGTTAACGTGTGATTGGAATCATCATTCATCAAGAAAAATCAAGAAAAGTGGGATAACTTGTAAAAGGGGTAACCATAAAAAACTTAGAAATTTTCTAAGTTATGGAACAAAGTGGCTAGGGTACCAACTTTGGAGGATCATAACTCCTAAACCACAAGGCCATTTTTCCCCATCCAAAGCTGGATTTGTAGCTCTCATGGCCCTCTACAAAAGCTTCAAATAGAACTCATTCCAATTCCTCGTGGATTTTAAGTTATGGAATGATCAAAATCACAAAAAGTGAAAATGTCACTTTTTTCCAACACTTAGTGAAATTTTCACTAAGTCAGAATCTGCCTTCACTTTTTTTTCAAAGTAGGGGGATTTTTCACTTGGATCCAAAAGGTATCAAAACCAACTATGATCAAACAGTTGTTGTATCATATGAGGGCTTTCCAAAATGGCCAAGAACTCCATCAAATTCCACTTGAGCCATGAGATATGACAATGGCAATATGCCTTGCTGAAAACTGTCAAAGCAAGGCAGATTTGTGCATTTTGCTCGATTTGCCATATTTGTGCAAATGAAAAACGCACTTATCCATCTGAACACCTCAGGGGGAGACCAAAGAGGGACAAACACTGATTCATAAGCCTCCCAAGTCCTTGGAACTAAAAATAGCAATGCCAAACTTAGAAATCCCTAAAGAGGAGACAAAACTCCAATTTTGTTTTGGAGCATTCAATGGATGCACTAAGGTGGAATGGACTGAGCCATTTCCAACTGAATTCAGTCAAGACATATCCAAGACCAAGGGAACCAGCAGCCTGTGCCCAAACCTCTAGTCAATGGCTAGAGGAGACTTGGATTCTCATTGATCAACATTGGCCAAACCTCTGCAGCAGTTGCCATTCACTATTGATTGCAAAACAAACTTGCTCCACTATAAATAGAGCTCATTTATGATCAATTTGAGTACACCAAAGCCATCAAACAGATGCTTTCCTCAAAATCACCTTCTCACTTCCAAAATTGCCTTCCAAAGCAAGTCACTATCGGGTTTTGAGTTTGAGAGCAATTCCAACCAAACCAATCACACACACACCTCATAAACATCATATAGAAGTGATCCAAACACTTAAACAACATCTGGAACACTAATTTCTCAAAATCACCAGCCAACTGCTCAAGGTTTTAACCAAGTTGCAGTTGAGATACCATCTTCAGTTCCAACTTGTTTCAAACCATTCCAAGCACTCAGACACACTCCATAGCACCTAGGGAAGTTGTCCTTATCCTTGGAACCAAGCTGTAACACCTCTAACACAAAACACGATCACCAGCTGCAAGAGGTAAGCATGAGCTCTTCTAACTCTATGATCCAAGCATTTTTTGCTGCACAATAATTTGGCCATATGTTCATAATCATGCATAGAGTGTTTTCCCTCAATCAATTGTTTTGTTTGAATCGTGTATGGAATTTCTGAGCCTTCATGCAAATTTTAGGGTTCTTAAGGTTTCTCTTTGATTTCTTATTCCATGCTTAAAATAAATGAAATTAAAGACCATAAACATGATCGTGAGGTGAAAACGAGTATATTGATATGTAGATTGCATGATATCATCAAGTATTCAGTGAGATTGGATAGAAATCGCAAATCAGCAGAAACAGAGGGTGGCACGTGTTCTTGCCCTGTTCTTGGCGCCATTTTTGAATATTTGAATATTTGAATTTTGTGATTTTATTTAATTGATTCAAAAATTAATTTCTCTCTGAGTTTTAATGATTTTGAGTTGATTCTTTTTTTAATAATTCACAAAAATGTTAAAATATTTTATTTTACCATAAAATCCCAAAAATATTATTTATTTAATATATTTGATATTTTTGCAAAGAATTAATGTTTTATTTGTTTTTAACATTTGAAATATTTTTTCTCCTTTGATTTTCCAAACTTAATTGATTTCCAATCATTTTATGGATATAAACATGTTTTTTCAAACATTAATCCAATACCACAATTTGTTTTTCACACATGTTTAACAATTTTGATCATTTTAATTGAATTTTTATTCAATTAAAATAGATATTGAAAACAAATTAGGGTTTTTGATCAATTCAACCATCACAAATCTTTTTTTCAAACCTTTGGGCCTCTAATAGAGTGTAAGACCCAACCCCTTTGAAAACCAAAACCTTTTTGGGCCTCAGTCATTGTATAAGACCCACTATGTTTTCAAAAATCTTGGCGCGATCGCCATTTTAAAACGGAAAAACCTCTGGGCCTCTCCTTGAGTTGTAAGCCCCATCTTTTCTTTTAAACACATTTTTGGGCCTCTAATAGAGTGTAAGACCCAACCCCCTTTTAACCAAAATCTTTTTGGGCCTCAGATAATGTCTAAGTCCCTCTGCGTTAAAAAAGAAACCTCGGCGCGATCGCCAGTTCAAAAATCAAACCATCTGGGCCTACCCTCGTGTTATAAGCCCCATTCCTTTTCTTTAAACACCTTTGGGCCTCTTGAGAGAGTGTAAGACCCTTCCCTTTGTACAGAAAACCTTTTTGGGCCTCAGTCTCTTGTATAAGTTCTTGTACAAATTCAAAACAACAGTGCAATCACTGATAAAACCTTGGGCCTCTCTTTAAGCTATAAGCCCCAACAATCTTTTCAAAGCACTTTCTCCTTTGATTTTGAATATAATATTGCTATCAAAGCTTTCTTTGTTGAACAACTAACAAAACAGCATGGAAGCTTTACAACCGAGTAAGTGTTTACCCACTTTCTTTATCCGCTTTCATATATATATATATATATATATATATAACTATTTTGTGGGGCTGCTCATTGTAAGTCTTCTTTCACAAACTTTAAATATACTTATCAAATATCAATTGTGTAATACTAGTATAGTTATTTAGAGTTTTCCCCGGCAACTACGTCTAGCACTAGGTAAAGCCTGTTGGCCACTCTTAAATACAAACAAAACTAGATCCCCCATAGGATTACTAGATACAGTCTTCCCTCCTCTTGAGGTTAAACAATATGGAGACGTGAAAGGCAACATTCTCAGTGAACCCTTTCTCAGACTGTCACCCTTAGACATTGTCAAAGAAACTCTAACTCCCTAGAGATGATCTTTTCTCCGTGAATGGCATCTCTTAAGTTTCTTCCAAATTCTCATACTTTCCTGGCTTGATCTATTCTCGGTGAATGGCATGTCTTGAACTTCTTGGGGTTTGGGGACCCACAGGCTTCCTAAAAGCATCCCCGCCTCCTCTTGGGAGTTGTACAAGGACCCTTCGGCTTCTTAAAAGCTTTCATGCCTTCTCTTGGGCTTAGTACAAGGACCCAGAGACCTCTACAGGTACAGGAATAGAACCTAGTCATCAATTTGCTAGAGATGTCTTTCTGAGTCAAGTGTCAGACCTGTTAATGGGTTGACCTTCATCCCTTAACATACCAACCTTCTCTTGGGCATCATACAAAGATCATTCACTATCTGAGAATCGATTTCTCAAAACACCAGTAGACTTGGACAGTCTCAATACCCTTTGGATTTCCCATTTCCTTAAAGAACGGGAAATAACCCTGATCCTTTCATCCATCCCAAATCACAACATTAATCCATATAAGAACTGATTTTCTCTTTTATCCAACTCACTGGACCTGTCACTCAACTGAAACAGTCACCAGCACAGACAACCTCCTCTTGGGCTTTGTACAATGATTCTCCCCACACTCTCTTGTTGAGTATAAAAGACTCTCTTGTTGAGTCAAACTTTTAGCCTCCATATCGAGCTTCGTACGAGATAGAAAATCACTCTTTTGTTGAGTATAAAAAACTCTCTTGTTGAGTCAAACCTTTAGCCTCCATCTCGGGCTTCGTACAAGATACAAATCACTCTTTTGTTGAGTATAAAAGACTCTCTTATTGAGTCAAACCTTTAGCCTCCGCCTTGGGCTTTGTACAAGACATATAAAACACTCTCTTGTTGAGTATAAAAGACTCTCTTGTTGAGTCAATCACCTGTCAAACAGACTCTCTTGTTGGGTCGCTTCCCTTTTAGTCTCCGTCTTGGGCTTCATACAAGACACCTACAAAACACTCTCTTGTTGAGTATAAAAGATTCCCTTGTTGAGTCAACCCTTTTAGCCTCTATCTCGGGCTTCGTACGAGACAACAAATAAAAGACACCCTCTTGTTGGGTCAATAGCCTCCTCTTAGGCTTTGTATAAGGAAAACCCTGATTGAGTCAATCAACCTTTTAGCATCAAAGTTGTGCCTTGCTCACAGCATACAAACATCAATAACTCCTCTTTAGAGATGACAAATTCTCTCTCAAGCCAAAAGCCTTCAGCTTCATATCTTGGGCTTTGAACAAGATACAAATCACCTTTAGCTTTATATCTTGGGCTTTGAACAAGACACCAAAACAACCTTTTTCCTCCCATAGAATAGGAGGAACTACGATCGCTCTGATTTTCCTGAACGGGAATACGTAGGCATAAGATTGAAAAATCTTAGCGAGCATACTAATCAAAAACCCAAAATCACATACCTTCATACATCAATCGAAAAGCACCAAGTCTTAACATCTTACCAAAAACCTCACAGATAATCCAGACACTTGTATTCTTAAGAAAATAACCCTAAGGAGGACCCCCCTATTTTGATAGCGTCTATAAACCAACAATTTTGACTATTTAAACTCAGTATGCAAGCAGGGTTAATTGGAGACATCTATTTCCCTTCCTTAATTAGCTCAACAGGATAAAAAATGAATCGAACTGTAGTTCCAAAGCGATAGTGATTTGAAACCACAAAAATCGCGCTACACTTAACGAGGATAGTTATATGCCTTAGGAAGAGGTGCCTACGCCATTTTCCTATCCCGCACAGAGTCCGAGATTTATACCAAGGTTAGATGTCAAAATGATATACAGAGATTGTGATCCGGAAGGATGCCGTGCTCCGCCAAACTCATTAGAGGAGGACACTCTGATGAAATACAACTTTGACCATGACTATTATGGCCCAATGGATGGCCTGCCTATCTGGCAGTCGTACCCAGGAGACTCAGGACAAGAGAGTCAGCCCAACGATGCATATTAACTGAGCATTATTGAAAAGAATACCTGCGTCCCCACCATGTCATGGGATCATTATTCAGGGCATTCAGAAAATATCCAGCACGACAATGAATTTGCAAATCTTGCAGGACTAGAATTCATTAACTATGCTTTTCCCGAGGTCAACGTCATCGAAGGAGATGATTCCTCTAGTTCCAAAGAAGTGTGGGACACCCTGGGACAACCAAGTGGCAAGTTCGACTACTTGGTCAAGTACACCGCTCCTGAGAGCTCTCGTGTCAGGCTCGAAGACATCCAGCCAACTGGATGGGGAGATTCACCTGAGAGTACAAATACTATGCAAGATACAATAGAAGAGTTCGTCTACGACAACTCTGCTTGGGAAACAAATTCCAACGATCCTGTTTCGCCAGAAATCAGCATCATTTCTGAAGACAAGTCAAGAAAGAAGGTGCCAGACTTTGTGATTCACCGAGGAGTTCGCCGCCAATGAGTTATTGTCGATGTCCCGAAGGTCGTTCATAAGTCTAAGTAATTGCCGTCTTTATCTTAACCTTTCACCCTACCCAGGTGAAACGAATGTTTTGATAGGGCTCACTTTCTATAAATATCCCTCTTCGCTTTGCCCAAAGCGACAGAGTTTTTTTTATAGGGCTGTAGTTTCAAGAATCGACAGAATCATAAATAAAATAACGTCGTTCTGTAATTTCCTCATTTATTGTTGTTTTCTCTTTTCGCTTTTCCAGAAAATGGTAATCCTAAAAAATAACTCAATAATTAAAACAAGCAGTTTTCCAAAAAAAAATACACTGCACATACTCTTACATTCTTTCTATCTCTTCTAAAAACAATCATCACATCATGCAGATTGCTTGTTTTAAACCCCATTGAAACATATGATCCAATGTCTTCCCCCAACTTTGAATTCCCGGCATTTGGGGCTGAAGAAGAAGTTGACGATGAAATTCCAGAAGAGATCTCTCGACTACTCAGACAAGAGGAAAGTTCCATTGAACCTCACAAAGAACCGTTGGAAATGGTCAACTTGGATTCCGAAGAAGAGATAAAATATGTCAGGATTGGGGCACTACTCAGTTCAACTGTCAAAGAAAGTTTGATAAAGCTTCTCAGAGAATTTCCCAATGTATTCGCTTGGTCCTATCATGACATGCCAGGGTTGGATACCAGCATCATGGAACATCATTTACCGTTAAGATCGGAATATCCGCCAGTAAAACAAAGGTTGAGAAGAACTCACCCAGACATGGCCATCAAAATCAAAGAGGAAGTACAGAAACAGATTGACGCGGGTTTCCTCACCACATCAGAATATCCTCAATGGTTAGCCAACATCGTACCCGTTCTGAAAAAGGATGGAAAGGTCAGAATGTGTGTGGATTACAGAGATCTAAACAAGGTCAGTCCAAAGGACGACTTTCATTTACCACACATTGACATGCTTGTAGAGAGTACAACAAAGTTCAAAGTATTCTCCTTCATGGATGGATTCTCGGGCTATAATCAGATAAAAATGGCGCCGAAAGATATGGAGAAAACTTCGTTCATCATCCCATGGGGTACTTTTTGTTACAAGGTATTGCCGTTAGATTTGAAGAACGCTCGGGCAACCTATCAAAGGGCCATGACTACTCTCTTTCATGACATGATACACAAAGAAATCGAAGTATATGTCGATGATATGATTGCCAAATATAAAACAGAAGAGGAGCATGTGACCCACCTGTCAAAACTATTCGAGCAGTTGAGAAAGTACAAACTCTGCTTGAATCCCAATAAGTGCACATTCGGTGTCCGTTCTGGGAAACTTTTAGGGTTCATCGTCAGCCAGAAAGGAATTGAGGTTGATCCTGACAAGGTCAAGGCCATTCAAGAAATGCCTTCTCCAAATACTGAAAAACAAGTCAGGGGGTTCCTGGGACGTCTGAACTACATTTCCAGATTTATATTCCTTATGACCGCGACATGTGCATCGATCTTCAAATTACTCAAAAAGAGTCAGGACTGCGTTTGGACAGAAGACTGCCAAACCGCCTTCGACAGTATTAAGGAATACCTGTTGAATCCGCCGATTCTATCACCTCCAGTGGAAGGAAGACCACTGATCATCTACCTAACAGTCTTGGAAGACTCCATGGGTTGTGTACTTGGTCAACAAGACGAAACCAAAAGGAAAGAGTCTATCATCTACTATCTGAGCAAGAAATTCACCGACTGCGAGACTCGATACACTATGCTTGAGAAAACTTGTTGTGCTCTGGCTTGGGCAGCCAAATGTCTTCACCAGTATATGATTCGTCACACTACTTGGTTAATCTCAGAAATAGATCTAATCAAGTATGTCTTTGAAAAACCTGCTCTCACGGGACTAATCTTTGACGGAGCTGTCAACAATTAGGAAAACGGAATTGGGGCAATCATCATAACACCCCAGGGTACCCACATTCCTTTCACCGCCCGACTAACATTCAAGTGTACGAACAACGAGGCCGAATACGAAGCTTGTATCATGGGTCTCGAAGAAACGATCGACTTAAGGATTAAGAACTTGGAGGCATATGGCGACTCAGCCCTGGTTATCAATTAGATCAAAGGAGATTGGAAAACCTACCAATCAGGACTGATTCCTAACAAAGATTATGCGAGAAGGTTGTTACACTTCTTCAACAGAATCGAGTTTCATCACATCCCTCGTGAAGAGAATCACATGGCTGATGCATTAGCCACTCTCTCTTCCTTGATATAATACGCCTGGAACGGCCCGCTTACATCTTTGCAATTGAAGCAGTCATAGACGACAAACCTTGGTATCACGATATCAAATGCTTCCTTCAGAAACAAGAGTACCCACCCGGGGCATCCAGAAAAGACAGAAAGACCCTCAGAAGGCTAGTAGATAGTTTCTTCATGAGCGGTGATACACTCTATAAGAGAAATTTTGACATGGTCATGCTCCGATGCGTAGACAGACCAGAAGCAAACATGCTGATAAAAGAAATTCATGAAGGATCCTTTGGCACTCATGCCAACGGACACACAATGGCGAGAAAAATTATGAGAGCAGGGTACTATTGGTTAACAATGGAATTCGACTGCTACAAGTACATGAGGAAATGTCACAAGTGTCAGATATACTCAGACAAAATCCATGTACCGCCAACACATCTCAAAGTTCTCTCATCCCCATGGCCTTTTTCTATATGGGGAATCGACATGATTGGCATGATTGAACCCAGCGATTCGAATGGACATCGGTTCATCCTAGTGGCCATTGACTACTTCACCAAGTGGGTCGAAGCAACGTCATACGCCAATGTAACCCGACAAGTCGTGGTCCGCTTTATCAAAAACAATCTCATATGCGTTATGGTGTTCCAAGCCAGGTCATTACGGATAATTGATCCAAATTGAACAATAAGATGATGAAAGAGTTGTGCGCAGAGTTCAAGATCGAACACCATAACTCATCTCCCTACCGACCCAAGATGAACGGAGCGGTAGAAGCGGCTAACAAGAACATCAAGAAGATCGTTCAAAAGATGGTTGTAACCTACAAAGACTGGCACGAGATGTTACCCTTTACTCTTCACGGTTATCGTACACCTGTCCGCACTTTAACATGGGCAACCCTTTTCTCTCTAGTATATGGCATGGAGGCAGTTCTTCCCATAGAAGTAGAGATCCCATCAATCCGGGTATTGATGGAAGCTAAGCTAACAGAAGCTGAATGGTGTCAAAGTTGGCACGATGAACTAAATCTGATCGAAGAAAAATGAATAATCGCTCTATGCCAAGGTCAGTTGTATCAGCAAAGAATGAAGAAGGCGTTCGACAAAAAGGTCCGACCTCGCGTCTTCAGAAAATGAGGCCTTGTGCTAAAAAAGATACAATCATTTCTCACTGATTCTCGGGGCAAGTGGACTCCGAATTATGACGGCCCCTATGTGGTCATGAAAGCCTTCTCAGGCGGCGCCTTGAGACTCGCAACCATGGATGGAGAAGAATTTGCCTATCCCACGAATGTTGATGTAGTCAATAAATACTTCGCCTAAATAAAAAAAACGTCTCGGTGGATTGAAAACCCGAAAGGGCTGTCCAGGCAAAAATTAGAGACATAATCAAAAATCATCCCGATGGATTGGAAATCTCAAAGTACAATCCAGGCAAAAGTAAGGGATAATGGCAAGTAACTACGTCCAATAGGGGCGAATCCCCCAATAGCAGTCACTCCATCCATCAGAAAACTCCAATCAAGGTCATCTTCGACAGAAGCTCGGGATGCCCGGAATTCAAAGTTGGTAGAAGGATAGTGGTCGTTATGTTTCAATGTAGCCCTGTTCCCTTAAAGTACCATTTTCTAAACTTTGTAAATACTCTGTGGAATCACACGTTTGGCTGATTTCTATCCTATCAATAAAATTTAAGCCCTTGTGCTTTTGTTTGCAATTCTTATTTGTTTTAGCTTTACAGAACGACATTTTTAACATGATCAACGATTCTTAAAATAAAACAAAAATGAATTTACTTGTCAAACTTTTTCTGCTTTTTAAATAAAGATGGCAATTCTTTTGACTGTTGAACATCGAAAGAACATCGATTGCTTCTCCAAAGGTGTTTGAACCTCAAAGTGCAGAATCAAAGTACTCCTTCTAAACCAGTATGCTTGAATAAAATCCTCGGCAGAGTTCTTACCTCCTAAGCCCGACCAACGTTTTTCCCCGCGGGAACTACTTTCTCCTAAGCAAGGCAGAATTGCTATTTTGAACCAAAGATAGTTCTTCGTCCCCTGCAGTGGCCGAGTATCCAGTCGTGTTCATCCACTAGTCTGTATGTCGCGTCAGTTTTGTCAGCATAAACATACATATGTCATGTATTATTGATTCATATACATATTCATATTGCATCACTATCACTCTAGTCGGTCTTGTCCCCTAGTGATAGAAGTCCTCTTGTCAATCGAGTCATCAGTCCTTTCCTCGTCAGGAAGCAAATCATCTAAGCGATCTCTCCTCCAGTTTATTTCTGGATTGGAGACGGACCTTGACCACTTTGATAACTTGAACCTCTGAAATACCAGAAGGCCTTCGACAAACGTCACTCTTCACCATTGAAGATGATATCTTTGCTTTCCCAGATTAAAGAAAATCCCCAGAGAAAGCCTCACAACCAAAGGCTCTCAGCAACACATTAATTTTTCTCTCCAATAGAGTCAATGTTAATGAAATCATCAACACCTCAAAATTGGGGTACACTGTATGGCATTTCTCCTAGAAGATCTCGAAGAAAAGTATGATGTAATATCCCCAAGCCGAAAGCAGTCCCTCAAGAGACTCGTTTTCCCCAGTAGAGTCGACAAATGGCGTCTCCAAATAGAGAAGTTTGTGCACTTCTACAACTCAGACGAATGGGTTTCCCAGCAAGTCTGACGTCAAAATTTTTCCCATCAAATGGCATCTCCCTAGTGTAGCGAGCGATTTTGGACGCGGTTCTTAAGCGCTGGTCGCTCTCTGCGGTTTGAGCTTAAACTACAGGTCGATTCATTTTTTATCCTATTGTGAGCTGAATAAGGAAGGGAAATAGATGTCTCCAATTAACCTTGCTTGCATACTGAGTTTAAACAGTGGTCTGTTAGGTTACGAATGCTATCTATGTGGGGGGGCCTTTGTACTGGTTATTTGTATTTTCGCCAATACTGTTTTCTTTCTTCTTTTATCTAGACAGAGGGTTTCTGGCGGGGAACAAGGATTAGGATGTTAGGACTGATGCTTTTGAATGTGAGAGTATGGGATTTGGGTTTTTTGTTTAGTGTGCTCGCTAAGATTTTTCTTTCAATCTTATGCCTACGTATTCCCGTTTACCGAAACAGGGAAATCAGAGTGTTCGTAGTTCCTCCTATTCTATGGAAGGAAATGGTTGTTTTTGGTGTCTTGTTTAAAGCCCAAGACGTGAAGCGAAAGGGTAGTTTGTATCTTGTTCAAAGTCCAAGATGTGAAGCTAAAAGTGATTTGTATCTTGTTCAAAGCCCAAGATGTGAAGCTAAAGGTTTCGTCTTTAGAGAGAATTTGTCATCTCTAAAGAGGGGGTTGTATGTCACAACTGTTTATAAAGGAGAATTACTTTAACCGGGATACGCGGATCCTAGCAATGCCATAATTTCCTTTAAAGGGGATTTTAACCTGAAGGAGAAGACTTTAACTCAGTGTAGAGCAATGCTATCTTTCCTTAGGAATTTCTCCTGCTAAAAGAGGGACAGTGGCATGGATGTAGATGATCCAGAGGCTTGCCGCTTACAGGGATTAGATGAAAGGGAAAGAGTTGTTGATGTTTGTGTACTGTGAACGAGGCACAACTTTGATGCTAAAAGGTTGATTGGATCAACCAGTGGTTTTCTTATATAAAGCCTAAGAGGAGGCTAATATGTGTCTCGTACAAAGCCCGAGAGAGAGGTGAAAAGGTTTTGGCTCAACGAGGGAATCTTTTCGTATCTCGTATAAAGCCCGAGATGGAGGCTATAGTTTGTTTGGCTTGATAAGAACCCTTTTGTATCTCGTACAAAGCCCGAGATGGAGGCTACAAGGTTTGCTTTGCAGGGAAGAATCATTGAACAAAGCCCAAGAGGAGGCTATTGTAACTGTTTCAGTTGAGTGACAGATCCAATATACTGATTTTAAAAGAGAAAATCAGTTCTTATGTGAGCAACACTGTACTCATGGATTTGATTCGAGGATCCGGGATATTCCTGTTCTTTGAGGAAGCAGGAAATCCAAAGGGTATTGAGACTGTCCGAGTCTGCGGGTTTCCTTCCTATTCTTGACGAGTGCTTGAGAATGTCTTTCAGACTCAAGGAGATCAGACTGTCCGTGTCTAGAGTTGTATCTTTTGTACCATGTTTTGAGAAACAGTAGTAGACTCTATGAAAGGACTGTTCTATGAAGATGACTAAGTTCTGTTCCTATACCTCTAGGAGGTCGTCGGGACAATTTATACGAAGCCCAAGAGGAGGCTAGAAACTTTTAAGAAGCCGGTCGGTCCTTGTACGAAGCCCAAGAGGAGGCTATCATTCCCAGAGGAAGAGATCATTATACGAAGCCTAAGAGGAGGCTGTGAATACTTCTAAGAAGCCGTAGGGTCCTTGTACTAAGCCCAAGAGGAGGCGGGGTTGCTTTTAGGAAGCCTGTGGGTCCTTGTACGATGCCCAAGAGGAGGCCGATGCTTTTAAGAAGCCTGTGGGTCCCCAAACCCCGAGAAATTCAAGGAAAGCTATTCAAAAGGAATAGATCAAGTCAGGAAAGTTCGAGAATTTGGAAGAAACTCAAAGATGCCATTCACGAAGAAGACATTCATTTCTGGGAGTAGAGTTTCTTGACAGTTCCTAATGAGGAGAGCCGAAGAGAATACTGTATCTGGTGATCCTATTGGGGATCTAGTTCAGTCTATTTCTAAGAGTGACAGTCTGAGAAAGGGTTCAAAAAGAATCTGCCTTTCACATCTCCATATTGTTTAACCCCAAGAGGAGGGAAGACTGTGTCTGGTAATCCTATGTGGATCTAGTTTTGACTGTAAGTTTAGAGTGATTAACAGGGCTTTACCTAGTGCTAGACGTAGTTGTCGGGGAAACTCAAAATATCTATACTATTATTACACAGTTGATATGAGTTTATGAAAGAAGACTTATAGTGAAAAAGCCCCACAATACAGTTATATGTATATGAAAGCGGTAAATGAAAGCAATAACCACTTACTCGGTTGTAGAGCTTCCATGCTGTTTGGTTAGTTGTTCAACAAAGAAAAATTGAAAACAACAGTATATTCAAAATCAAAGGAGAAAGTGCTTTGAAAAAGAAAGATTTGGGTCTTACAGCTCAAGGAGAGGCCAAAAAAGTTTTATCAGTGAGCGCACTGTTTGAATTTGTACAGAGGGACTTATACAAGTGGGTTGGGTCTTACACTCTCTCAAGAGGCCCAAAAAGTTTTGGATAAAAAGAGTGGGGCTTATAACACGAGGGTAGGCCCAGATGATTTTTCGTTTAAAAATGGCGATCGCGCCGAGGTTTTCTTTTAACGCAGAGGGACTTATACAATAAGTGAGGCCCAAAATGTTTTGGTTAAAAGGGGTTGGGTATTACACTCTAATAGAGGCCCAAAAGTTTTGAATGGGTCTTATAGCTCAAGGAGAGGCCCATGGTTATTTTTCAAAAGGCGATGATCGTGCCGTTTATTTGAAAATGTACAGAGGGACTTATACAACGAATGAGGCCCAAAATATTTTCTGTACAATTGGGTTGGGTCTTACACTCTCTCAAGAGGCCCAAAAAGTTTTGAAAATGATTTATGAGGGTTGAATTAATCCAAAAACCCTAATTTGTTTTCCAAAAATGTATTTAATTGAATAAAAATTCAATTAAAATGATCAAAATTGTTTAACATAGGAAAAACAAATTGTGATCTTGGATTAATGCTTCAAAAATTAAGTATTGACCTACAAAATAATTAGAAAGCATTAAAAGTTGCAAAATCAATGTAGAAAAAATATTTAAAATGTCAAAAACAATTAAAATATTAATTCTTTGTAAAAATAACAATTATATGAAATAAATAATATTTTTGGGATTTTTTGGGAAAATAAAATATTTCAACATTTTTGTGAATTATTAAAAAAAGAATCAACTCAAAATCACTAGAGAAATTAATTTTTGAATCAATTAAACAAAATCACAAAATTCAAATATTTGAATTTATGAAAAAGGCGCCAAGAACACAAGCAAGAACACGCGCGTTTTTCTGGGTTTGGCTGATTTGCGTTTTCCATCCAATCTCACTGAATACGTAATCATATCATGCAATCCACATATCATTATGCTCGTCTCAACCTCACGATCATGTTTATGTCAATTAATTTCATTTAAATTAAACATACAACAAGAAATCACGAAAAATCCTCAAGAACCCTAATTTTTGCATGAAGGCTAGGATTTTTGATACACGATTCAAACAATGCAATTAATTGAGGGAAAACATTCCATGCATGATTATGAACATTTGGCAAAAGTATTGTGCGAGGAAATATGCATAGATTGAGAGATGACCAAGTTTAGGCTTACCTCTAGGCCGAGACAGCAAGTGCAATGTGATTTTTGATTTGGAGGTGTTACAGATGAGTGGTGATGATCTGAACAGTTCCCTACACCCTATGGAGTGTGTTTGAATGCTTGGACCTGATTGAAAATGGCTGGAACAATTTGTGGTACCTCAGCTGCAACTTGATTGAAAATTTGAGCAACCAGCTGGTGATTTTGTGAAATTGGTGTTTCAGAAGTGATCTAAGTGTTTGATCAGCTCATATGTGATGTATGTGAGGTGTGTGAGTGATTGGTTTGATTGGAAAAGCTCTCAAACTCAAAACCCGATAGCTACCTTGCTAAGAAAGGCATTTTTGCCAAGAGAAAGAGATTTTGAGGAAAGCATCTATTAGATGGCTTTGGTGTACTCAAACTGATCACAATTGAGCTCTATTTATAGTAGAGCAAGTTTGTTTTGGGATCCACAGTGAATGGCAGCTGCTAAGTAGGTTTGGCCAATGTTGTCCAATGGAATTTCAAGTCTCCTCTAGCCATTGACTAGAGGTTAGGGCACAGAGCTTTGGTTCCCTTGGTCTTGGATAAGTCTTGACTGATTTCAGATGAGAATGGCTCAGTCCATGCCACCTTGATGCTTTCATTGAATGCTTCAATCCAAATTTGGAGTCTTGTCCCTATTTTGGCCATTCTAGGTTCAACATGCTATTTCTTGTTCCATGGACTTTGGAGACTTGGCTCAGTGATTGTCCCCTTTAGATTCAATCCTCTGAGGTGTCCAAGTAGATAGGAGCAATTAGATTTGGCTGATTTTGGAAAATCGAGCAAAGTTGCAAATTCTGCCTTGCCTTGACATATTTCAGCAAGGCAACTTTCCAATGTCATATCTCATGACTCAAATGGAATTTGGCAATGTTCTTGGTCATTTTGGAAAGCCCTTACATCATATAACAACTGTTTGAACATATTTGGTTTTGATCTCTTTTGAATCCAAGTGAAAAATCCCCCTACATTTGGAAAAAAGTGAAGACAGATTTGAACTTAGTGAAAATTTCACTAAGTGTTGGAAAAAGTGACATTTTTATTTTTCAACCATTTTGATCACTCCATAACTCAAAATCCTTAATGAATTGGAGTTAGGTCTAGTTGAAGTTTTTGTAGAGGGTAATGAGGGCAACAAATCCATCTTTGGATGAGAGAAAATGGCCTTGTGGTTTAGGAGTTATGGTCCTCCAAAGTTGGTACCTTTGTCACTTTATTTTTAACTTAGAAAATTTTCTAAGTTTTTATGGTTACCCCTTTTACAAGTTATCCAACTTTTCTTGATTTTTCTTGATGAATGATGATTCAAATCATACATTAACATCATTTTAGGGTTAAAAATCCATTTATGTGAAAAATATCAAAAAGTCAAAGTTGACTTTTGTGCACGGTTGACTTTTTATCAGATGAATTTCAAATTGTGCAATTCTTCAGGGAATCATGTCCTTGACCTAAATCAAACTTGATGGACATGTTCCATGGGTGTCATAGGGTATATTGAGGCATGTCTTAGGACTTGAGAGCATGTCCTGGTCAAAAGTCAAAGTTACAGTTGACTTTTCCCTTAAAACCCTAATTGTGGTGCAGATGAAATTGAGACTTGTTGCTCAAGCTTCTTGGATTAATCCATTGTTCCAAATGGATCAATATAGTTCATTAGAGACCCTCAAACCCTCTCTTGAGGTCTTGGTTCATGATTTGTCCCAAAAGTCAACTTAGGGGTGAATTAGGTCAAGAAACCCTAATTCCTGATTTTTGATGAATGCATCCCCTGAGGCAAAATTGACTTGATGTTTGGGCCCATGAGGTTCCATGGAGTATATTAGGTTATGTGTTGGAACATTGGCTCATGCCCAGATGAAAAATTTCCATTTGGAGGCCCTGGTCGACCAAAACCCTAATTTGGTGACACTGGCGATCTTGAGACTTGATCCACCTAGAAGGGAGCAACTTTGTGCTTAATCCTTGGAGTGGGAGTCCTTTTGATCCTTTGTAGTTACTTGAGAGGTTAGACAAGTTGAAGATCATGTCATTCCTTGATTGATCCTTTGTCTAAGGCTCTGAGAGGGCTTAAAACCCTAGTTTTGATTGTAGTGAATGCTCAACAACCCTTGAGGCATTTGATGAGGCATGATGGTTCATCCATATTGTGATGATGATTTGCACAATGATGGGAAATCTTAGTGGTCAAAATTTGGGGTATGACACCCAGGAAAAATCGGCGAGAAGTTTGAGGAAAACCGCTACGAATAGCGTCCCTTGTCAAGAAAGTTTATTGACAAAAGAAACTGAGACAAGTTCCTTGGTAGGAAACCAGGATCGAGGGGAAGTTTATTTCAGAAACTAAGACCAGTTCCTTGGTAGGAAACCAGGATCGAGGGGAAGTTTATTTCAGAAACTGAGACCAGTTCCCTGGTTGGAAACCAGGATCGAGGGGAAATTTATTTCAGAAACTGAGACCAGTTCCTTGGTAGGAAACCAGGATCGAGAGGAAGTTTATATCAGAAACTTAGACCAGTTCCTTGGCTGGAAACCAGGATCGAGGGGAAGTTTACCTTTTCTAAGTATCATTTCTTAGAAAAAGAAGATGGATGGGCAAACTGCCATTCATAACCACCGTCAAAATTTCGCGCATTCCGATATTTAATCATCTTGCACCCCGAATGCCCGAATACCTTCGCCATTCACCCCTTAGGGTCCAAGAAGATTAAATAGGGGCATCTGTCATACCCCAAATTTTGACCACTAAGATTTCCCATAATTGTGTAAATCATCTTCACAATATGGATGTATCATCATGCCTCATCAGTCTCCACAAAGAGGGTTGAGCATTCACTACAAACAAGGATTAGGGTTTCAAGCCCTCTATGAGCGTTAGACAGAGGATCAATCAAGGAATGACATGATCTTTAACTTGTCTAACCTCTCAAACATTCATAAAGGATCAAGAGGACTCCCACATCAAGGATCAAGCACAAAGTTGCTACCTTCCAAGTGGATTAAGCCTCAAGATCGCCAGTGTCACCAAATTAGGGTTTTGGTCGACCAGGGCCTCCAGATGGAAATTTTCCTCTAGGCATAAGCCAATGCTTCAAAGCATAACCTAATATACCCCATGGGACCTCATGAACCCAATCATCAAGTCAATTTAGCCTCAGGGGATGCATTCACAAAAAATCAGGAATTAGGGTTTCTTGACCTAATTCACCCCTAAGTTGACTTTTGGGACAAAACATGAGCCAAGACCTCAAGACATGATTTGAGGGTCTCAAATACACCATATTGATCCATTTTCAACAATGGATTGATCCAATAAGCTTGATTCACAAGTTTCAATTTCATCTGAACCACAATTAGGGTTTTGAAGAAAAAGTCAACTGTATCTTTGACTTTTGACCAAGACATGCTCCCAAACCTTGGGACATGATTCAATACACCCTATATCACCTATGAAATCCATCTATTAATTTTGATTTAAGTCAAGGACTTGATTTCATAGAGGATCGCACAGTTTGAACTTCATCTGCTGAAAAAGTCAACTGTACAAAAAGTCTAAGTTTGACTTTTTAATTTTTTTGGTCAACCAAGGTTCCTTAACCCTAAAATGATGTTAATGTGTGATTGGAATAATCATTCATCAAGAAATACCAAATAAAGTGGGATAACTTGTAAAAGGGGTAACCATAAAAAAACTTAGAATTTTTCTAAGTTATGAAACAAAATGGCTAGGGTACCAACTTCCAGGGATCATAACTTGAGATCCAAGCAACCATTTTGGATGGTCTAAAGATGGATTTGTAGCTCTCATGGTATACTTTAAAAGTGTCAACTACATCTCATTCCAATTCCTCATGGATTTTTAGTTATGGAGTGATCAAAATGGCTGAAAACATGAAAATCACATCTTTCCAACACTTAGTGAAATTTTCACTAAGTCAAAATCTGCCTTACTTTTTCCAAAATGTAGGGACATTTTTCACCTTGATCTAAGTCATACCAGGTCTTGGGTTGGACATCAAAGTTGAAGTATGCAATGAGGGCTTTCTAACAAGTACCAGATCATCTCCAAATTCCATTTGAGCAAGGAGATACAACCCTTAAAACATGGCCTCATGAACTGATTTTTCCAAGACAAATTTGGCAGATTTTGTGCATTTTGCTCGATTTGATCAAATCTGACAAATCCAAGCCTTGTCATCATTTTGGACACATCTGAGGATCAAATCCAAGGGGGGTGATCTGATCTCCAAGCCTCTAAAGTCCATGAATCTACAAATAGCATGCCAAACCTAAAAAGGCTAAAGATGCTTCAAGACTCAAATTTTGTTTTCAAGCATTCAATGGATGCACCAAGGTGGCATGAACTGAGCCCATTCCAACTGAATTCAGTGAAGGCTTATCTCTAAACCAAAGCTACAAAGCCTGTGCTCTAACCTCTAGTCAATGGCTAGAGGAGACTAAAGATTCCAAAGTGATCCAATTGGCCAACAGCCTGCTGTAGTTACCACACACTATTGCTTGCAAAACAAACTTGCTCTACTATAAATAGAGCTCATTTGTGCTCAGTTTGAGTACACCAAAGCACTACAACACTTGCTTTCCTTAAAATCCCTTTCTCTAGGCCAAAATGCCTTATTTTGCAAGGTAACTCTGAGTTTTTGAGTTAGAGAGCAATTCCATCACAGCTAATGATCCAAACACATCCAATATGTCATATCTAAGCTGTCCAAACTCTCACATGTGACCTGTAACACCAAAATCACAAAGCCCCCTCTCAAAACCTCAAAATTGGACTTTTTTGCATTTTTCAAGCCATGTCTTGATTCAGTCACTTTCAAAACTAGATACAACCTCAAACACACTCCAAATATCATCCTTGAACTGTCCCAAATGGTTCCCCATATCTGGAACACCATTTGAGAGAGTTGCCATATTGGTCCCTTTTGCCCTTTTTGCAAGAAAGAGCTCAAACTTGTTCCTGAGGATTCCAGCTGGTTCCAACCATTCTAAAAGCTTCTAAGGGATCAATTGAGAGTGCTCAAAGCATCAAATTACTTCTGGCACAAGAAGCTAGGCAGATTGCACAATAAGCTCCTAAAGAGGTAAGCATCACAACTTGAACTCTTTGAAATATGCATTGCTTTGAAGTCCACTGATCATGCACATCTCATACATGTTATATCAGTTGTGTTTGAACCAATTCATCATGTAATTCATGCCTGTAACATGAGGTAGCATAGAAAATGCAATTATAGGCCTATTTCAAGAACACTATCGGGTTTTGAAATAGGAGCCTCATCTGAAAAAACCACCACCACCATTGGATTCCTTGTGAAATTCTAGGCAAGATAGACCTAAATTTTGTCCCAATTCATGGAGAAATGAGAAAGTTACAAGCTTCACGTTTTTGGCCAAAATGTTGCCTTGCCTTGCCTTGGCCAGGCGAAAAACAAGTCATGCCTCATGTATTCATGGGGTGGTTTTGATACACGGATGTATCACCACCCTAGTGGTAGAAGGTGCACGTTGCACGCAAGAGGTTTGGGGTTCGAATCCCCCTCGCCCCAGATCCTCTTTTTTTTACCACTTTTTCCATTTTTTTAAAATATTTGTTATATTATTTTAAATAATTTGGAAAATTAATAACTCTCTCAATTTTAATGATTTTTTATTGGTTCTTTTTGCAAAAAATCACAAAATTGTTAAAATATTTTATTCCACGAAAAAAATCAGATTTATATTAATTATTTAATATAGTTGGTATTTTTGTAAATAAATTCATTTTTAATTGTTTTAAACACTTTTAAAAGTGGATTTTTATCTTGAAAATCAAAACCAAATGAGTTTTAATTCATCTCGTGATTAAAACATCATTTTTCAAATCTTAACCAAAAATCACAAGTTGTTTATTCAAGCTTATTTGGTATTTTATCATTATTTATATATTTTCTTTAAGAATTTGCTTTTAAAAATGATAAAATTAGGGTTTCTTTGATTTTCACCCTCACAAATCTTTTTCAAACACTCATGGGCCTCTAATAGAGTGTAAGACCTAATCCCCTTTAACTAAAACCATTTTGGGCCTCAGATATTGTATAAGTTTCGACACGATAAAAAAAATCTCGGCGCGATCGCTAGTTTAAAATCACTTGGGCCTCTCCTTGAGTTGTAAGTCCCATCACTTGTACAAAAACAATTTTGGGCCTCTAATAGAGTGTAAGACATATTCCTTGTAAATAAGATACCTTGTTGGGCCTCAGACATTGTATAAGACCCATTGTGTTTTCAAAAACCTCGGCGCGATCGCCGTTTTCAAACAAACCATCTGCGCCAACCCTTGTGTTGTAAGTCCAATCTTTCTTTTTCAAAATAATATTTGGGCCTCTCCTTGAGTTGTAAGACCCATACCTTTGTACAAAAAACCTCTTTGGGCCTCAGCCGTTGTATAAGTCCCGATACGATATTCAAAACAACGGTGCAATCACTGTTAAACCTTGGGCCTCTCTTTGAGTATAAGCCCCAACAATCTTTTCAAAAACGACTTCTATTTTGATTTAGATTCAAGTATACTGTTGTTATCAAAACTTTCTTTAATTTCTTTGAACAACTAACAAAACAGCATGGAAGTTTGCTCACCTGTAAGTTTTTATCCGCTTTCATTTACTCGCTTTAATATATATACCTGTATTGTGGGATGCTGCGTATGGTTAGTCTTCTTTCATTCTTTTAAATACATGTAAAATATATATAACTGTATTGTGGGAAGCTGCGCATGGTTAGTCTTCTTTCATACTCCTTTAAATACTTATCATATATCAACTGTATATATACTAGTATAGTTATTTAAAGTTTTCCCCGATAACTAGGTCTAGAACTAGGTAAAGCCATGTTGGTCACTCGTAAATACAAACAAAACTAGATCCCCATAGGATTTCCAGATACAGTCTTCCCTTCTCTTGGGGTTAATCAATATGGAACAAAGAGAAAGGCAGTATTCTCAGTGAACCTTTTCTCAGACTGTCACCCTTAGATATTGTCAAAGAAATTCTAATCCCCGGAGTTGATCTATTCTTTGTGAATAGTATATCTTTAGTTACTTCCAAACACTCAAACTTTCGTGGAATGATCTCTTCTCTGTGAATTGCATTTCTTGAACTTCTCTTGGTTTGGGGACCCACAGGCTTCTTAAAAGCATCCCCGCCTCCTCTTAGGCTTTGTACAAGGACCCGTCGGCTTCTTAAAAGTTCTCATGCCTTCTCTTGGGCTTCGTACAAGGACCCTCACGGCCTCTTAGAGGTATAGGACAGAACTTAGTCATCCTTTGCTAGAGCTGTCTTTCTAAAAAGAGTCATAAAAGCCCTCAGACCAATTTCAGGGTTGATACTCATCCCTTAAACAAGTCGGCCTCCTCTTGGGCATTGTACAAAGATAGACGACACTAATAGATTTGGACAGTCTAAATCATCTTGAGTCTCTAAGACATTCTCAAGTTCCCAACAAACATAAGAGAAACCCTGGATTCTGGATTAATCTCCAGCAGAGTTAAAACTTGTGGGTTCCAAAACCCCGTCTCTCTCATCCCCCAGCCAGGGTCAGTTTATCATCATATAACACTATCCCAAATCAGAACCTCAAGGCATCTGATAACTCAGCTCTTCTGTGATCCTCAGCAAGAGTTGATCCCCCACTTGGACCTGCCTCGGGATCTCAATAATTCCCAGCAGAAGATAGCCTCCTCTTAGGCTTTGTATAATGACCCTTTCCTCAGGAAAGCCAGCCTCCTCTTGGGCTTTGTACAATGATTCTCCCCAGCGGAGCTAACCTTTTCAGACTCTCTTGTTGAGTCAATCACCTTTTCAGACTCTCTTGTTGAGTCAACTACTTTTCAGACTCTCTTGTTGAGTCAGCCACTTTTCAGTCTCTCTTGTTGAGTCAATCACTCTCATAGACTCTCTTGTTGAGTCAATCACTCGTTTTAGTACTCTCTTGTTGAGTCAACCTTTTAGCCTCAATCTCGGGCTTCGTACGAGACATACAAAAGCACCCTCTTGTTGAGTCCGTCATCTTTTTGCACTCTCTTATTGAGTCAACCCTTTTTAGCCTCAATCTCGGGCTTCGTACGAGATAGATAAGAGCACTCTCTTGCTGAGTCAAACCCTTTTCGCCTCAATCTTGGGCTTTATACAAGACAGATAAATACCTCCCAGCGGAGTTAGGCTCCTCTTAGTCTTCATATAATGATATCCCCAAAGAGTCAGTCTCATTTAGCCTCCGTCTTGGGCTTTGTACAAGACACTAATATATCCACTCTCTTGTTGAGTCGGTCTTATACAGCCTCCTCTTAGGCTTTGTATAAGGACTTCCCTAGTGGAGTCAATCAACCTCTTAGCTTCAACCTTGGGCTTTGATCAAGGTACATAAAATCAACAATCCCTCTTTAGAGATAACAAATTCTCTTTCAGTCAACCTTTTAGCTTCAATCTTAGGCTTTGAACAAGACACCAATACTCTGTTTAGCCTCTGTCTTGGGCTTTGAACGAGACACCAAAACATTTTTTTCCTCCCTTAGAATAGGAGGAACTACAATTACTCTGATTTTTTTGTTTCGTTTAAACAGGAATACGTAGGCATAAGATTGCGAAATCTTAGCGAGCATACTAATCAAAAACTCTAGGTCCAATACCTACATACATCAATCAAAACTTAGGTCCAGCACCTTCCTAAAAACATCAACAAAAAAACTCACTCTCTCTCTCATACTTTCCCAAGAAATTTCCCAAACCCATTAACCGATAAACACCATCAAGTACAAAGCAAAACCTAAAGCTAATATCCTGTGGATAACCACATATAGGATGGGTAACTGACAACTACCCATTGTATAACCTGACCCCGGACCCCCCAATCTCTTTAAGTGTTTTTTTAGTTAAACATTCGCATGCAAGGTTAGTTTTAAATACCTTCCCTTTCCCTTCCAGCTTCATGGGATAAATAAGAAATCAGAAAGTAGCACCCCTTTCTACCATTGCGGTGAGGAAAACCCAGTGATAAGGTGGTCGCGTCACCGACAAAAATCGCTCACTACAACCTTCTCTTGGTTCAGTACTCTCCCTTTTGGTTCATTAGAGCCTGTCTGTTGACACCAACCTCTTTTCCCCCACAGAGTCATACTCTCTTTTCCTTCGGTTAACCACTGCTTGTCAGTTAACATACCGAATCCTCATTGATCTTACTTTGTCTCGATTCAATATCCCTTGCTCTTATTCTCTTGGTTTCAACACCATTCCCTCTGTTTACTCCCCAGTAAAGTTGCCATTATTCCTTTATTCCTCTATCTTCTTGGTTTTAACACCATTTCTTTGTCCTATCCTCAGTAGAGTTGCTACTATTCCTTTTCCTTTCTTTCTTGGTTTTGACACCATTTCTTTTGTGTTCCTCAGTGGAGTCTTTCTATCTCTTTGATCTTGGTATCGACACCATTTTCCTTTCTGTCTTTGTCTTTGTTCTCCAAACTATGTAGGCTCTGAATTCCTTATTGCACTATGAGGATACGAAGGCACGAGATTGCAAAAGCTTGGCTGGCCACCTTCCTTCCCCTTTCTTTTCCCTAGTTCGATGAACTACCGGAGCTCTGATTTCCTCATTGCACCATGAGGGTAGGTAGGCACGAGAGCCCTAATCCTCCGCGAGCACTTTCTTCGTTTTTTTTCCTTTTCTTTTAGTTAGAAGCCTTTAGATAGATAACCCATCCAAGCTTAGAAGCAAACGAAATGGTTCCCGTCGAGTACGACGGACGCGTAAGGTGCTAATACCTTCCTTTCACATAACCGACCCCCTTACTCGTTCTCTTCCCTTTGGGTTTTATCGATATTTTCCCTGTCCTTTGGGACTAAATAAAGTTCGGTGGCGACTCTGTTGTATCTTTGAGTGTGTGATTCACTCAGGTATAAATCCCGCCTAACTTCAACAGCTGAGATTGCTAAAGAAAAACCAGTTGAAGAAAACCATCTCTTAGAGATAGATATGGAAATAAAATATCACCAGAAAATCCTTGAAGAAGTAGACACAACTAAAGTGGTTGAGAAAGTAAAACAAAAAGAGCCACAACCTGTCATCAAACAACCATACCCTACAAAACACAAGAAGAAGGATTAGCATGAAATGAATTTTGAGAAGTTCTTAGAGATGTTCAAGAAGCTTGAAATCAATATCTCTTTTTATGAGGCACTGAAGCAAATGTCCATATATGCCATGTTCATGAAAAATATCATCTCTAAGAAACGCACGACTGACACTGAACCTGTACTTTCGACTGAAACATGCAATGCTATTTTGCAAGGTATGAAGATTCCTATGAAAAAGAAAGATAAGGGCTCTTTTTCTATTCCATGCACAATCAGAGATAGGAAATTCAAGAAGGCAGTTATTGATTTTGGAGCAAGTGTGAGTCTTATGTCTTTGTCTATCTATAGAAAGTTAGGCATTGATAATGTTCAAGATACCAGAATGACACTTCAATTTGCAGATCACTCAATGAAGAGACCTTATGGAATTGTAGAAGACGTTCTAGTAAAAATAAACAAGTTTGTGTTTCCTGTTGATTTTGTGATTCTTGAGATGCCTGAAGATGAAGAGATTCCACTTATCTTGGGAAGAACATTTCTAGAGATCTGAATATGCTTGATAGACATAGAGGAGGGACGATGACCCTCAAGGTTTATGATGAAGAATTAAAAATTGATGACTGGAATACTATGCGGTACAAATATGACATAGGGACCAGTAATACAGTTGTGGTGTTAGACACAATGATTGCTCAGTCTATTCAGAACCAAATACCAAAGTTATGTTTGGAGAGAGTCCTTAGCCTATCTGCTCAGGAAATAGAAGAGAATGAGGATGAAAAAGAAAAGGAAGTGCTAGCTATGATGGAAGCACAACCTAAATGGCCAAGATCTAAACCACATCAATAGAAGGATTTAAAAGCACCGCAAGAAGTAGAAAGTACACAAGAACCAGAAAAAGGTATAGAGTTGAAGCAGTTACCTGAGAATCTGAAATATGTTTTCCTGGACACTGAAAAGAATTATCCATAAATCATAAGTTCTGGGTTACAAGAAAAAGAAGAAGAGAAACTGGTACATGTACTCATGAAATACAAAAGTTTTATGGGATGAACCATTGGGGACTTGAAAGGGATTAGCCCAATAGTTTGCATGCAAAAAATACTGATGGAAGATTATCACAAACCAGTGGTTCAACTCCAAAGAAGATTGAATCCAACAATGAAATAAGTAGTGAGAAAGGAAGTGGTGAAACTGTTGGATGCATGCCTAATTTATATTATATCTGACAGTTCATGGGTGAATCCAGTGCATGTGGTGCCAAAGAATGGAGGAACAACAGTGATAATGAATGAGAAAGATAAATTAATTCCCACTCGAAAGGTAACTGCCTGGAGAATGTGTATTGATTATAGAAGACTCAACACTGCAATAAAGAAAGATCATTTTCATCTCCCTTTCATCAATAAGATGTTGGAGAGGCGTGCCGGTCATGAGTACTATTGTTTTCTGGATGGATACTCAGGATATAATCACATTGTTGTAGCCCCTGAGGATAAAGAGAAAACATCGTTCACATCCCCTTATGGTATATTTTCCTACAAAAGGATGCGATTCGGGTTGTGTAACTCCCCTGCTACTTTTCAGAGATGTATGACATCCATATTTGCCGATATGCTTGAAAATCATATGGAAGTGTTTAAGGATGATTTTTCCTTTTTTGTTTCTTCTTTTGATAACTGTTTAACTAACTTGTCTCTTATCTTAGAAAGGTGCCAACAAACAAAGCAAATTCTAAATTGGTAGAAGAGCCATTTTATGGTACAAGAAGGTATAATGCTAGGTCACAAAACTTCACACAAAGGAATAGAAGTCAATAAAGCAAAAGTGGAGTTGATTGAAAATATTACACCTCCTATGAATGAGAAAGGAATAAGAAGTTTCTTGGGACATACAGGTTTCTATCAGAGGTTCATATAAGACTTTTCAAAAAATTTTAAACCGTTGACCAATTTTCTTGTGAAAGACAAGTCGTTCACTTTTGACAAAGGGTGTATGGTTGCATTTGAGATACTAAAGAGTAAGTTGCTTTCTACACCTATTGTGATTGCCCTAGATTGGTCTCTCCCTTTTAAGATCATGTGTGAAGCAATTGACATAACAGTAGGGGCCGTGTTAGGATAAAGAAGAGAAAAGCTCTCGCATGTTATATATTATGCTAGTCATATTTTGAATCCTGCTCAAATGAATTATGCAACTACTGAAAAGAAGTTGTTAGCTGTTGTTTATGCTTTTGAAAAATTTAGGTCTTACTTATTGGGTTCTAAAATAATTATGTATACTAACAATGATTCTTTAAAGTATTTATTTGCTAAACATGAATCGAAGCCAAGGCTCTTGAGATGTATATTGTTGCTCTAAGAATTTGATCTTGAGATTCGAGATTGTTGTGAATTATGATGCCTTGGAACAAACTATAAACAATTTCTTTATGATCAAGAAACACACAAGGGTTAGGGTTAAGGAAAAACAAGAAGAACAACAAGGATTAGTTATAACTGCTATTCTTTACTTTCTCTTTAAATCAGAGTACAACAAGTACTCAAGAATAACAAATAACCCCCTCACCCTAATTAGGATTTGTCACACCATGCTTAAGATGAGAGACTAGTATGCTATTTATAATAAAACCTAACATACTAAACTAATAGGATTTTTAAAAATTACCCATTACAAGCTAATTTAGGGTACAAGCTAACTTAAATAATTGGATCCTTAACACAAGGCCCAAATCGACAACTACATACTAGAACACAATTCGACTACAACATGTAGGTCTTCGACAATAGCATGTGAACAAACTTCGACAACATGCTAACTAGAGTTCGATGCCGATCCAATATCTCACAAATCTCCACCTTGGATCTAACTCTACCATCAAGAAACAAACTAGTTTTCTTCATGCAACTTTATCAACTGCATACAATGAACGAACTTGCAACTGGGCAACGTCTTGGTGATCATATCAACATCATTATGATCAGTCGAAACCTTCAGCACTTGGACTTCTCCACGCTTAATTACCCCTCTGACGAAATGCAGCCTCACATCAATGTGCTTGGTTCGCTCATAATAGGCTGCATTCTTCGACATGTGTATTGCACTTTGACTATCACATTTAATAGTGACAACTCGGCCTTGAAATTTTAGCTCCTTTGTAAAACCTTCAAGCCACAATGCTTCCTTCACAGTTTCAGTTAAGGCAATATATTACGCTTCAGTGGTTGATAAGGCAATAACCTTCTGAAGAGTTGCTTTCCAACTTATTGATGTGCCAAACATAGTGAACACATATCCAGAAATAGATTTTCTAGAATCCATACAACCTGCATAATCAGAGTGGACATATCCTTCGATTGCTGCTTTACTATCTTCACCCAAGGCTCCACCATAAATTAGGACTCTGTTTAGAATCCACTTCAATGCTTGTCAGTGAGCCTTTCTAGAATTCGCCATGTACCTGCTTACAAGACTTACTGCATATGCTATGTCGGGTCTAGTACAGACCATAACATACATCAAAGAACTCACTATAATAGCATATGGAATACTATTCATATAAGTTCTTTTGACATCAGTACTGGGACACTGATCTATACTCAACTTGAATTGAGGGTTTTTCGGAGTCACAACAAGCTTTGAATTCGACATACCAAAATTTCCAAGAATATTATGTAGGTATGCCTCTTGAGACAAGCATAATTTCGACTACTTTCTATCTCTTCGGATATCAATCCCAAGAATCCTAGACGCAGCTCCCAGATCCTTCATTTCGAACTCCATATTCAGTTTAGCCTTCACCCTCATTACATCTTCGACATTGTTGCTTGCTATTAGAATATCATCCACATAGAGCAACAAAATAACAAATGAATTGCCCGCTCAAAATCTGAAGTAAACACAATGGTCAAAATGACTTTTGATGAAACTTATGCGTGCCATAAACTTGTCGAATCTCCTATTCCACTGTCGAGGAGATTGTTTCAGTCCATATAAAGATCTCTTCAGTTTGCACACATAATCTTTCTTCCCCCTTTCAACATACCCTTCTGGTTGCCTCATTAGGATTGTTTCATCCAAATCACCATACAAGAACGCAGTCTTCACATCCATCTGTTCTAGTTCAAGGTCGAATTGAGCCACCATGGCAAGCAACATTCGAATGGACACATGCTTCACAATAGGAGAAAACACATAATTGAAGTCAACACCTTCTTTCTGAGTGAACCCCCTAGCAACCAATCTTGCCTTGTATCTTTTCGACGCCACTCCTTCGATTCCTTCCTTAACTTTGAAAATCCATTTACAGCTGACTAACATGGCTCCAGTAGGTTTCTTGATCAATACCCATGTGTTGTTATCATGAAGAGATTTCATCTCATCATCCATAGCTTTCAGCCATTCAGTCTTATTTCGACTCCTCATAACTTCCTTATAATCTCTAGGTTCTTCGTCAAGAACCTCACTTGTAGAGATTAAGGCATAAGCTATAAGATCTACATACCTAAGTATCTGAGGTGGCTTGATGACTCTCCTTAACCTATTTCTTGCTAGCAGGTAGTCATTATCAGTATCTTCGGCAACAGCTTCTGCTTCTTCTTCGACTTCATTTAGAGTACGCAATTCAACATCAACATGTTCCACCACAACAAGAATCTTTCCCTATTCCAGCTCTTCGTCAGCATCATTAGTTTTCTTGAAGGCCATCTTAGCTTCATTGAAAACTACATCACGACTGATGATACACCTCTTGTGACCTGGCTCTACGCACCATAGCCTATACACTTTGACTCCTTTAGGGTATCCCATGAACATGCATTTCATAGCTCTAGGTTCGACCTTGTCTTGCCTAATGTGAGCATAAGCCACGCAGCCAAATACTCTCAGTCTGTTGAGACTAGGTGGATGTCCCGACCAAACTTCTTCAGGCGTCTTCATATATAATGCAGTCGAAGGACATCTGTTTATTAGATATGTTACTGTTGAAACAGCCTCAGCCCAAAACACCTTCTTTAATCCAGCACTAGTCAACATGCATTTGACTCTTTCCAAAATAGTTCGATTAAATCTTTCTGCCAAACCATTTTGTTGTAGAGTACCTGCAGTAGTTTTGTGCCTTGCAATACTTGAGGCAACACAAAAACTGTCGAACGCCTCATTGCAAAATTCAAGGTCATTGTTGGTTCTCAACCTCTTGACCATTCTCCCAGTCTGATTTTTGACCAGAGTCTTCCAACCTTTGAAATTCTCAAAAGTTTCATCCTTAGTCTTCTAGATGAATACCCATAACTTTCTGGAATAATCATCAACTATGGATAGAAAATACCTTGCTCCTGAATGTGATGGACACCTTGTAGGCCCCCAAAGATCAACATGGATGTAATCAAGGGGTCCATGAGTTCTTTGTTTGCCTTTGTTGAACTTCACTCTGCAAGATTTTCCAAGTACACAGGGTTCACAAAATTTTAGCTTTTCGACTTTGTCTCTTCCAAGCAAATTTTGTTTCTCCAATTCGACCAGACCCCTTTCACTGACATGGCCTAATCTCATGTGTCAAATTTCTGTCTTCAACAAAGGTTTCGTGGATGCAACATTTGTCGAACCACTTACAACTTCAGCCTCAAGGGTATACAAGCCTTGTTTCTTCATGCATCTCAAGACTTCCTTCGACCCCTTCACGACTCTTAGGATACTTTTCTCTCCTTGAAAAACATATCCATTCTTGTCGAATTCACCAAGAGAAATCAAATTTCTCTTCAAATCAAGTACATACCTGACTTCAGTCAATAAACTTATTGACTAATCATGGAGCTTGAATCTCACAGATCCAATACTTGTAATTTTGCAAGCTTTTTTATTTCCCAGCAGCACTAATCCACCATCTTAATCATATAGCTCCTCAAACAATTCTCTGTTTGGAGTCATGTGCCAAGTGCAACTTGAATCCATAATCCACTCCTTTATTGAGTCGCCGCTTGAAACCATAAAAACATCAGATGATTCAAAGTCATCTTGAATAATAATTGCGTTGCCATTATCCTTACCTCCATGATCTTTCAAGCATTCAGGGCCCACTTTTCTTGTGTCACCCTCCTTCTTATAGTGATAGCATCGAATACCAGATGACTCACAACTATAAGACTTCTGCTGACTTTTACTTTTCTTCTTGTTGAACTTACCATCATTTCGCAAGAATTTTCCCTTAACTGCCAAATTTTCACCAACCGTCGAAGGTTTATGCTCATTTAGTTTGTTCAAGTCCTTAGAGTACAAGGCTGATTAAACTTCTTCAAAGCTCAGGGACTCCCTTCCATACAGGAGAGTTTCTTTGAAGTGGGCATGTGTTCTGGGCAAAGCGCACAACAGTAATAGTGTTTGATCTTCATCATCGATATTCACATCAATATTTTCAAGATCAAGAATCAGCTTTTTGAACATATCCAATTGCTCAGCCAACACTTTGTCTTCACTCATCTTGAATGAATACAAAGCTTGCTTCGCGAGAGTCGATTCACCAGAGATTTGGTCATGTACAAACTTTCAACTTTCAACCATAACCCCGATTTTGTAGTCTTCTTTGATACCTGTCGAAAAACCGTATCACCAAGGCTCAACAATATTGGGCTGTGGGATTTCTCTATCATGGTCGTCTTTTCTTTTTCCGTTAACGTAGCGTCCATAGTTGCATCTCCCTTAAACGCTTCCAAACATCCCTACTGAACCAGTAGGGCTTTCATCTTCAAGCGCCACAAACCGAAGTCGTTCACTCTGGTGAACTTTTCAATCTCATACTTTGTTGAAGGCATCTTCTCCACGCTCACCGCACCAATTTGTTGTGAATTAGGATGCCTTGGAACAAAGTATAAATGATTTCTTTATGATCAAGAAACACACAAGGGTTAGGGTTAAGGAAAAACAAGGAGAACAACAAAGATTGGTTATAACTGCTATTCTTTACTTTCTCTTTAAATCAGATTAAAGTACTTAAGAATAACAAATAACCCTCTCACCCTAATTAGGATTTGTCACACCACACTTAAGATGAGAGACTAGTATGCTATTTATACTAAAACCTAACATACTAAACTAATGGGATTTTTAACAATTACCCATTACAAGCTAATTCAGGGTATAAGCTAACTTAAACAATTGGATCCTTACCACAAGGCCCAAATCGACAACTACATACTAGAACACAATTCGACTACAGCACGTAGGTCTTCGACAATAGCATGTGAGCAAACTTCGACGACATGCTAACTAGAGTTCGATTCAATATCTCACAGAGATAAAAAGGGATGTGAGAACATTGTTGTTGATCACTTGTTCCAAATGTCCCCGATTGAAGAAACAGAAGAGAAACACCCCATACAAGATGTATTTACTGATGAACGGATCTTGGCAATTACTGGTGTTCCATGGTTTGCAGACTATGAGAACTATTTGGTAGGTGGTGTGATACATGATAATTTGAATTATAATAGAAATACATTTTTTTTACATGATTGCAGGTTGTATCTGTGGGATGATCAATTCCTTTACAAAAAGGGGATAAATGGATTAATATGAAGGTGTGTCCCAAGAGGAGAGTAGATGGACTTTGTTAAATCTTGTCATAACTCAAAATATGGAGGGCGTTTTAGTGGATATATGACATCAACCAAAGTTCTCTAGTCAATATTATATTGGCCCATTTTGTTCAAAGATGATCATTTCATAGTGCAAGAATGTGACAGATGCGAAAGGACAAGTAACATTCAAAAAGGAACCAGATGACCCAATATATTATTTTGGAGGTAGAATTGTTTGATGTTTGGGGTATAGACTTTATGGGATTGTTTCCATCATTGTTTAGTAAGAACTACATTTTGGTGGTGGTGGATTATGTGTGTAAGTGGGTAGAAGCTATGGCATTACCCACAAATGTGTCGTACCTCGAAAAATACGATCCTTCGCCACTGAACTTTATTTATTCCAATGAAGGAATAGGAAAATATTGATAAAACCTTTAAAAAAGAAAATGTCTGTCGCAACCATATTCAGGTTTGGGAGTTGATTACGCAAGGGGAAGCCCCTCACGTCCGTTGTACTCAACGAGAACCTCTTAGTTATATTTGCGATTTGAATGTTAGCTTATGTTATTTGTTTTCTTCAAGTGATAAAAAGAGAAAAAAAAAAGAAAGAAGAAACGGAAATGTAAACCGCAAAAGTTTTTTTTATTAAAGGGTGCCTGACAAGATTCCGGGTGTTACTCCTACGTATCTCCAGGTGCAATAGAAAATTCAAGGCTACGTAATTCTAGGTAGAAAATGCTTGTTCGTTGGTCGATTTTAGGGAAATATATTTAGTCACATTCCACAAAAAACATTGGTTTACCCAAAACAGGAGAGGAACGGACATTTGCATCACATTGAATGGATTTCCACATATCAACATTAACGGGAAAAACACCACTTATCTCCACTCAAATGGTTGTGGACGAAGCAATATTTTGTGTCGTCTTGATGCACAATATCTTATGTTTATCAAAAGGGTTTCGATTGCACAGGGCGAGTAAAAAAAGTTTGATGTGTTTGAAGTATTTTGATGATGGCAAGAACTTGGATGAGCGAGATAAAAATCTCGAATCCTAGCCTAAGGAGCTTGTGATAAGTACCACGTTCCTTTTCCATCTTATTTGCAAAAGTGTTTAATATGGTTAGATGTTTTAAGGTGTTGATTGAGAAAATATTTGTGGAAGTCGCATTAAAAGCTTTATAGATGGTGAGAGCTTTGGATGAGCGAGATAAGCATCTCGAATTCTAACTTATGGAGCTTGTGGTAAGCACCACGTTTCTTTTCCATCTTTATTGAAATATTTTTTAATAAGAGTTAAGTGCTTTTGAATTTGATTGGGAAGATAGCTTGACGTTGGATCAAGCATTTGATTATCGTTTATGAAAGCGTTTGAGAGAGTTTAAAAATGGGTTTGAAGTAAGGAAAGTGGAAATGATTTGGTTTGAGAAAATTACTCTATGTTTGATAAGGAGTTTATTTTTATTCTTTTGAAAGTGTTGATTTTATTTTTGAGTTAGGAAGACAATAAAGTATTTACACATCTATCATACCCCAAATTTTGACCACTAAGATTTCTCATCATTGTGCAAACCATCATCACAATATGAGTATATCATTACACTTATTAGTCTCCCCAAAGATGGGTGAGCATCCACTACAATCAAAATTAGGGTTTCAAGCCCTCTCAGAGCTCTTAGACAAAGGATCAATCAAGGATTGACATGATCTTCAACTTGTCTAACCTCTCAAATATCCACAATGGATCAAGAGGACTCCCACTTTAAGGATTAAGCACAAGGCTGCTCCCTTCTAGGTGGATCAAGCCTCAAGATCGCCAGCATCACCAAATTAGGGTTTTGGTCGACCAGGGCCTCCAGGTGGAAATTTTCCTCTGGGCATGAGCCAATGCTTCAAAGCATAACCTAAAATTCTCAATGGAACCTCATGGATCCAATCGTCAAGTCAATTTGGCTTTAGGGATGCATTCATAAAAAAATCAGGAATTAGGGTTTCTTGACCTAATTCACCCCTAAGTGACTTTTGGGACAAATCATGAGCTAAGACCTCAAGGGAAGATTTAAGGGTCTCCAATATACCACATTGATCCATTTGCAATAATGGATTGATCCAGGAAGCTTGATCAACAAGTTTCAATTTCATCTGAACCACAATTAGGGTTTCGCGGGAAAAGTAAACTGTAGCTTTGACTTTTGACCAGGACATGCTCCCAAACCCTAAGACATGATCCAATACACCCTATAAAACCTATGAAGTCAATCAATCAAGTTTGATTTAGGTCAAGGACTTGATTTCATAGAAGATCACACACTTTGGAATTCATCTGACAAAAAGTCAACTGTGCACAAAAGTCAACTTTGACTTTTTGAGATTTTTCACAATTATGGTTCTTTGACCCTAAAATGATGTTAATGTGTGATTGGAATCATCATTCATCAAGAAAAATCAAGAAAAGTGGGATAACTTGTAAAAGGGGTAACCATAAAAACATAGAAATTTTTCTAAGTTATTGAATAAAGTGGCAAGGGTACCAACTTTGGAGGATCATAACTCCTAAACCACAAGGCCATTTTTTCCCATCCAAAGCTAGATTTGTAGCTCTCATTACCCACTACAAAAGCTTCAACTACACCTCATTCTAATTCATCATGGATTTTGAGTAATAGAATGATCAAAATCACAAAAAGTGAAAATGTCACTTTTTTCCAACACTTAGTGAAATTTTCACTAAGTCAGAAACTGCCTTCACTTTTTTTCAAATGTAGGGGCATTTTTCACTTGGATCCAAAAAGTATCAAAACCAACTATGATCAAAGAGTTGTTGTATCATATGAGGGCTTTCCAAAATGGCCAAGAACTCCATCAAATTCCACTTGAGCCATGATATGACCATGCCAATATGCCTTGCTGAAAACTGTCATGGCAAGGCAGATTTTGGAGTTTTGCTCGATTTGCCCAAATTTTTCAAAGGGCAAGCAACTCTATCCATCTGAACACCTCAAAGGGGGACCAAGGAGGAACCAACTCTGATCCCAAACCTCCCAAGTATTTGGAACTAAAAATAGCATGCTAAACCTAGAAATCCCTAAAGAGGGGACAAGACTCCAATTTTGTTTTGGAGCATTCAATGGATGCACCAAGGTTGCATGGACTGAGCCATTTCCAACTGAATTCAGTCAAGACTTATCCAAAACGAAGGGAACCAGCAGCCTGTGCCCTAACCTATGCAGTAGTTGCCATTCACTATTCCTTGCAAACAAACTTGCTCTACTATAAATAGAGCTCATTTGTGATCAGTTTGAGTACACCAAAGCCATTAAATAGATGTTTTCCTCAAAATCTCTTCTTTCACTCCAAATTTTCCTTCCAAAGCAAGTAACTATCGGGTTTTGAGTTTGAGAGCAATTCCAATCAAACCAATCACACACACACCTCATAAACATCATATAGAAGTGATCCAAACACTCACACAATATCTGGAACACCAAAATCACAAAATCACCAACCAATTGCTCAAGCCTTTGACAGATTTGCAGTTGGAGTACCATCTCAAGTTCCAGATCATTTCAATCCACTCCAAGCATCCAGACACACTCCATGGCACCTAGGGAAGCTATCCAGATCATTGGAACCTAGCTGTAACACCTCTAACACAAAACATGATCACCAGCTGCAAGAGGTAAGCATGAGCTCTTCTAACTCTATGATCCATGCATTTTTTGCAGCACAATAATTTGGCCATATGTTCATAATCATGCATAGAGTGTTTTCCCTAAATCAATTGCATTATTTGAATCGTGTGTGGAATTTCTGAACCTTCATGCAGAATTTAGGGTTCTTGAGGTTTATCTTTGATTTCTTATTCCATGCTTAAAATAAATGAAATTAAAGACCATAGACATGATCGTGAGGTTGAAACGAGTAAATTGATATGTAGATTGCAAGATATAATCAAGTATTCAGTGAGATTGGATAGAAAACGCAAATCTGCAGAAACAGAGGAAGGGCGCGTGTTCTTGCCATGTTCTTGGCGCCCTTTTTCAAATATTTGAATATTTGAATTTTGTGATTTTATTTAATTGATTCAAAAATTAATTTCTCTCTGAGTTTTAATGATTTTGAGTTGATTCTTTTTCTAATAATTCACAAAAATGTTAAAATATTTTATTTTACCAAAAATCCCAAAAAATATTATTTATTTCATATAATTGATATTTTTTCAAAGAATTAATGTTTCAATTATTTTTTACATTTAAAATATTTTTTCCTTCTTGATTTTGCAAATTTTAATGATTTCTAATCATTTTGTAGGTCAAAAATTGATTTTTGAAACATTAATCCAAGATCACAATTTGTTTTCCACATGTTAAACAATTTTGATCATTTTAATTGAATTTTTTATTCAATTAAAATACATTTGGAAAACAAATTAGGGTTTTGATTAATTCAACCCTCATCAAACCTTTAAAAAAAACTCTTGGGCCTCTAATAGAGTGTAAGACCCAACCCCTCTTTGAAACCAAAATGATTTGGGCCTCAGTCATTGTATAAGACCCACGGTGTTTTCAAAGATCTTGGCGCGATCACCTTTTCAAAAATAATCAACTGGGCCTACCCTCGTGTTATAAGCCCCATTCCTTTTTTTTAAACACTTTTTGGGCCTCTAATAGAGTTTAAGACCCAATCCTTTGTAAATACAAACCTTTTTGGGCCTCACTTATTGTATAAGTCCCGGTGTATTTCAAAAGTTCGGCGCGATCATCGCCCGTTTAAAATAAATCATCTGGGCCTCTCCTCGAGCTATAAGACCCATTCAAAACCTTTGGGCCTCTAATAGAGTGTAAGACCCAATCCCCCTTTTGTACCTAAAACTTTTTGGGCCTCAGTCATTGTATAAGTCTCGTACAGTTTTCAAAATAATGGTGCGATCATTGTTTTTCACCTTGGGCCTCTCCTTGAGCTGTAAGCCCCACTACTTGTACAAAATAACACTTTTGGGCCTCTAATAGAGTGTAAGACCCAATCCCCTTTTAACCAAAACCTTTTTGGGCCTCAGATATTGTATAAGTCCCTCCGCGTTAAAAGAAAATCTCGGCACGATCGCCATTTCAAAACAAATCCTTGGGCCTCTCCTTGATCTGTAAGCCCCACCATTTGTATAGAAATAAAATTTTGGGCCTCTTGAGAGAGTGTAAGACCCATCCCTTTGTACAGAAAACCTTTTTGGGCCTCAGTCACTTGTATAAGTCCCTCTGTACAACTTCAAACAACAGTGCAATCACTGATAAAACCTTGGGCCTTTCCTTGAGCTATAAGCCCCAAAAATCTTTTCAAAGAACTTTCTCATTTAATTTTGAATATAATATTGTTATCAAAGCTTTCTTTGTTGAACAACTAACCAAACAGCATGGAAGCTCTACAACCGAGTAAGTGTTTACCCGCTTTCATATATATATATATATAACTATTTTGTGGGGCTGCTCGCTGTAAGTCTTCTTTCACATACTTTATATACCCTGTAATACTAGTATATCTATTTAAAGTCTTCCCAGGCAACTACGTCTAGCACTAGGTGAAGCCTCGTTGATCACTCTTAGAAATAGACAAGACTAGATCCCCTATAGGAGCACCAGATACAGTATTCTCTTCTGCTGTCCTCTGTAGAAATTGTCAAAGAAACTCTAACTCCCCATAGATGATATTTTCTCCGTGAATGACATCTCTTGAGTTTCTTCCAAATTCTCGAACTTTCCTGGCTTGATCTATTCTCTGTGAATAGCCTGTCTTGAACTTCTCGGGGTTTGGGGACCCACAGGCTTCTTAAAAGCATCCCCGCCTCCTCTTGGGCGTTGTATAAGGACCCGTCGGCTTATTAGAAGTTTTCACAGCCTCCTCTTAGGCTTTGTATAATGATTCTTCCTCAGCGAAGATAGCCTCCTCTTGGGCTTCGTACAAATTTTCCCTTCGGCTTCTTAAAAGTTTTTCTGCCTTCTCTTGGGCTTTGTACAAATTGTCCCGACGGCCTCTTAAAGGTATAGGAACAGAAACTAGTCATCTTAATATAACAGTCTTTCAAAAGAGTCTAGACCTTCATCCCTTAACCTTCCAGCTTTCATTCAGGCATCATACAACATGCCTTCGCTATCTGAGAATCTACTTCTCAAACACTAGTAGACTGAATGGTCTCAATACCCTTTGGATTTCTCATTTCCTTAAAAAACAGGAAATAACCCTGATCTTTTGATCAGTACCAATGTACAACCCCACCTGGAATCAGTCTCTTTATAAGAACTAATTTTCTCTTTTATATAACATACTAGACCTATCACTCAACTGAAATAATGTAGCCTCCTCTTGGGCTTTGTACAAATTATTCTCCTCAGCGGAGCTAACCTTTTCAGACTCTCTTGTTGAGTCAAACCTCTTTAGCCTCTATCTCGGGCTTCGTACGAGATACAAAAACACTCTCTTGTTGAGTATAAAAGATCCTCTTGTTGGGTCAACACACCTTTTGGCCTCCTCTTGGGCTTTGTACAATGATTCTCCCCGCTCTCTTGTTGAGTATAAAAGACTCTCTTGTTGAGTCAAACCCCTCTTTTAGCCTCCGTCTTAGGCTTCATATAAGACATATAAAAATCACTCTCTTGTTGAGTATAAAAGACTCTCTTGTTGAGTCAATCTCCTTTTAGCCTCCATCTCGGGCTTCGTACGAGATATAAATCACTCTCTTGTTGAGTATAAAAGGCTCTCTTGTTGAGTCAAACCACTTTCAGTCTCCATCTCGGGCTTCGTACGAGATAGAAAACACTCTCTTGTTGAGTATAAAAAAGACTCTCTCATTAAGTCAAACAACCCCCAGACTCTCTTGTTGAGTCAGTCATCTGTTCAAGACTCTCTTATTGAGTCAAAACCCTTTAGCCACTATCTCGGGCTTCGTACAAGACACATAAAAACACCCTCTTGTTGGGTCAATAGCCTCCTCTTAGGCTTTGTATAAAGAAAACTCTGGTTGAGTCAATCAACCTTTTAGCATCAAAACTGTGACTCGCCACAGTATACAAACATCAACAACTCCTCTTTAGAGATGACAAATTCTCTCTCAAAGAACCCTTTAGCTTCACATCTTGGGCTTTGAACAAGATACATATACTCCCTTTAGCTTCACGTCTTGGGCTTTGAACAAGACACCAAAACAACCTTTTTCCTCCCATAGAATATGAGGAACTACGATCGCTCTGATTTCCCTGATTCGTTAAAGGGGAATACGTAGGCATAAGATTAAAAAAAATCTTAGCGAGCATACTCATCAAAAAAACCCAAAATCCCATACCTCAACACATCAATCGGAAAACACCAGTCCTAAACATCCTACCAAATAGCATAATCCCGTCACGCTGTGTTTTTAGCAAAATAAGAAGAGAGAGGCCCACGATCTAAACCGCATCTGTAAACCAACAGTCTTGGCTGTTTAAACTCAGTATGCAAGCAGGGTTAATTGGAGACATCTATTTCCCTTCCTTCATCAGCTTCAATAGGATAAAAAATGAATCGACCTGTAGTACCCCAGAGCGGCAGTGCTTAAGAACCACGTCCAAAAATCGCTCGCTACAACATCATGGGAATGGGGGTACATTTTGTCAAATTGAGATATGATAAACCAATTAAAAGAAAACCCATCAAACAAGTACATGTAAATAAAAGGTGCTCATTGTAAGAAGGCCCACGAGTAAGCCACGGGACTCGAAAACCAATTGAAATTGAGAGCAACCAAATTTAGCTCTGAGCTAACTTAGAGTGGATTCATGTAGAAACCGCATCCACATTGCATAATGAATCCGCGTCCATAAAACACAAGGTAATCAAAATGTACCCATAATGAAAAACAATATTTAACATCAACTCAAGGTAATCAAAAATACAAAAAGCTAAAACACAACACACACGCTATCCATAATGAATCCGCATTGCAAATATAGCTAAAAATAAAAATAAGAAAACAATATTTAACATACTATAAATATATATAAAACTCATGTAAAACCAACCCAAAAGTGTATATATATATATATATAAGTAAAACTCGGAACCCAAAATTTATATTTACAATTCAATGTTCAAAAGTGAAATATATGTATAAAAACAAAAAAAAACAAATCAACAACATATATGCATAAAACTAAAGTAAAGCATAATATATGTATATATAACTGAAAATCAGAAAGGTATATAAAAAAATGAAAAAATCGTGAACTTAAATACTACATAAATAAAACTGAAATAGGAAGTGCATATATATAAATATAAAAAACGAAGAGCAAAATGAATATATATACAGAAAACGTATGGCAACAGAAATATGTACATATATATGAACATAATCTCAAAAAACACAAGACAAGAACAACAATAGAAGAAAGGAAATGGAAATGTGAGATCTCTTACACTGGCGATGAAGGAAACAGAATATATGATGTTGTTTCCGTCGACAGAATATTGCATATGGAGAGGAGAAGGGTGTAAGTGAATTATGTTGTGTTGCTGAAACATAAGGAGTTCGATCTATGACGTGTTTGTAAGTGTGGTTTGTTGTGGTGATGTGAATGTGCAGATATGTGGTTTTCGTGGAGTTCTGGTGAGAGATATAAGTTCAAATGGTGGAAAAGTTGTTGAGCATGGGGTTTGTTGATGGTAGTGGTGAGTTTTGTGTGTAGATCTTTTTTGGATGTTGAAGGAACTAGCGTTGTTGTTCTTGTTATTTGTAAGTGAGAAGCTTAAGGGTGGTTATAATGAAGCCATGCGTAGGAAGAAGATGAATAATGCAGAATAGTCGGTATTAGAAGGTGAGTGAGGTCTTGCTTGGAGAGGAAAAGTGGGGTTGGACGTTTCATGGTTGTTGGAGATGAAGATGAGGTTGTGGAGCTAAGTGGTTAAAGAATTTTTACATGGTGGTTTGTATGGAGGTTGGAGAAATTTGTTGTGTTAAGAGGGTTGAAGTTCTGTTGGAAAAGGGTGGCAGAAAGAGTATGTTGTCGGAAGGTGAGTTATACTCGGTGGTGGTGGCGTTGTACTCCGACGGGATTGAAGGGTGAAATCAAGGCAATTTTGTATTACATGAGTGGGACGAAGGATGAATCAAGGATGGAAGGTGACTATTTGAGGTTGAAGAAAGAGATATATGAGTTTGTTAAGGTGGAAGAAGGTGAATAGAAAATCGAGTTAGAGATAGGATGGTTGATAAATCTAAAATTGATGGATTGAAATCTAGCTACAAGATATATGAATAAGATAATTCTCTCTACAATATTCTTCTTGTTGTTAAGTCTGATATAGCTGCTGGTGGATATATGAGTACTGTTCCACTCAGGTCTGGACCTATGAGAAGTCATCATGACATTCTAATTTCTTCTGATAAAGATTCCCAGGAAACAAATTTGAGTAGTCCAAATGGTGTTAACTATGTATCATACATCTTATCCAACTATTTAGCAAAGTCTCAAGTGTATGAGGAGAATGGTGATCATTTCCATGAAGATCTTAAGGCTGGTGTAACTATAGCTAATGATGGTGGTTTTACCAACCATGATCATCATTGGGAGATGTGAAGACATTGAGGGAATGTGTGATGAGTAAGAATGAAATCATTCTTCTGGTTTGTGCTACTAATAGGAATGAGTATAGAGTGGTTTCATCATGACATTCTAATTTCTTCTGATGAAGATTCCCAGGAAACAAATTTGAGTAGTCCAAATGGTGTTAACGATGTATCATACATCTTATCCAACTTTTTACCAAAGTCTCAAGTGTATGAGGATAATGGTGATCATTCCATAAAGATCTTATGGCTGGTGTAACTATAGCTAATGATGGTGGTTTTACCAACCATGATCATACATTGGGAGATGTGAAGACATTGAGGGAATGTGTGATGAGTAAGAATGAAATTATTCTTCTGGTTTGTGCTACTAATAGGAATGAGTATAGAGTGATTTCAAATTATATTGAGGATAAGTCTCCACATAATGATGAAGATTTTGATATCATTGGTGTTGATAAAGAACATTCTATAGTTGGAGGTGATAAGGAGCAAGATGTTACCATGGCATCTGCTGAAAAAGATGGAAGACTTTGTGATGTTGAAACTTTTGATCATCATGAAGCTATCAGATTAATATCAAGACCTTCTTGTATTCTGAAACTCAAACATGGTCAAATAGATGTGAATAGTATCTTCCTCAATATATATTGGAATGTTACTATTGATATAAACAATATGGAGGGTGTTATTATGAGAGACTATAATGATCTGATGATAGACACCATGTTGGGTAGGATGTTAGAGCATTGTGCTCAACAAATGCTAATTGAATTGGAGGTGAGCGTGGTAGAAGATGTTATCTACCTTTCTGATTTTCAAGTGACGCAAATGAAAGACTACACATGTTGATTCCCAAGGTTTGAATGTTGGAAGAAGTTGCTATAAACTCTTGTGGAGTAACCAATTACTCAAAGATGTCATTAATGTTGATAAGGAAGATGTCTTCCAGGATGTATCAGACATCTGGAGTGACATTGTGTTAACTGAATTCCCAACTCAAAGGAAGGATGGGCGAGCTTTTCTTGATAACTGTGAAGAAACTAGAATGCTAAAATTAGAGACAGATGTTGAAGCAAAAGCCTTGATAATTGTGTTCAACATAAATAAAAGGCTAGATGGAAAAGAATATCTCACATTGTTGAAAGGGATGTGTCTGTATCACAGAAGGATATGCCTTGAAAGGAAGTTGTTAAAACAAGTTTTGACATTTGAACAAGTGATGCAACTATTGGCGTAAGTCTGTGTGATAAGTAGAGTACATATGATGGAAGTTTCCTTGTTATCAACAACATAATATCTTGGGTAAGCAAGGGGAAAAACATTGTAAGCAATTGATCTGGATGAAGCAAATGTTGAAGGAGTATAATGTGGGACAAGATGTCATGACATTGGTCTGGGACATTTTCACTAAATCTTTGAATGCAAACCAATATGAAGAACAAAGGGGTGCCCTTGGTATTTAAATTTCTAGGGAGGTGTGCAAGGAAGTTTCATTATATATATATATATATATATATATATATATATATATATGTGTGTGTGTGTGTGTGTGTGTGTGTGTGTGTTGTACATGAAACAATTTAGAATTCAAAGTCTATTTATCTCTTTCAATATAAGTCAAAAGTCTGAAAATTCAAAGAAGAGACCCTCTAACAAGGGAATCTCTATCGTGAAAGCTATTGAAAGGTTCCATCAGACTAGAGAAAGGAAGAACAAGGGAATTGTGATCAGTGCATTTCATGCACTTTCTTTCACTATTCTAGAGTGTCTTGTGTTATTTTTACTATTTTAGTTTGTTTCCTAAACTTAGTTTATGTTTACCTTTATTTTAATTTCGTATTTAATTTTCAGCTTAAACAGTTATTTGATGCCTTCTCATTGAACATATAATAACTTGAGCTACGAGTATCCGATTGACGCATTCTAATATACGTTGGAAAGCTCAGAGGAAAACCTACCAGTTTTATGATGAAGTTAGAAGCAGATTGGGAGTGAAGAAGACTCGGATAATTTGTTTTAGTACGAGACTTTAGAAAATAATTAGTTTTGGCTCAGTTTTGGGCCGGTTTTTATGTTTTTCGATCCGGTTTGAATTAGAACCTGAATCCCTTGTTTTGTTCAACCTAATCATCCGCTGATACATTTTACATTATTAACTATTCATGAAATTCCTTGCTTTGTAAGAATTTCATGGAGAATTAATCCCTAAGGCGAATTCTGCTGATTACGGGTTCCACTACTTTGAGGTTATTTTAATTCCAATTCAATTTCGATTTCTAGTCATTTCTGCCTATGAATTCATTTGATTAATTCAATTGGTTTTGTTTGCTTAATTCAATTGTTGTTCATAGGATAAAATTGATTAAATTCGATTGTATGCATGTTCCTATTTTAATCGCGTGTTAACTTAGCTTATTCATTAGCTTCGCCTAATCTTTAAACTGTCATGCTTAATGTGGTAAATAGAAACATAATTCACATGATATTGATAGCGCTTTTCTAATTGATTTTATAACCGAATACGATCGAAGCCGCTTAGGGGATTGGAGTTATAATACACAGTGATAAGTCGGAACCCAAGTCGATAGGATTAGCCATTTTAGCTTATTCGTAATCAAATCCTTTTTACTGTTATATTATTTGAAAACTAAACCTTAAAACCCCCATCATTTTGAGTTGGTAAAAATTAATCCAAGGGTCCTTGCGATACGACTCTCGAGTGTCGCTTCCCTAAACTACAATTTTTTATATACTCGTTTTTTACTAGTGCCCAACAGCGGATCAAATTGGAGTTATATGTGTTCGTTCTTGCATTTTGGCCGCTCCGTTCATGTTGTTTTAGCCAAATCACGAGAATCAGTCAGACCCGGTCCGAAAACCCGGTTTTCAGTAAAATTATCCTGGAATCGAAATTTTACCGTGCCAATTTAAAGAAAAAATCAGGAGTCAAAGTCCCGTACTCTTAGAAAGAGTTACGGGACACCACCATCAAAACCCCAAATTCATTTTTTTATTTATTTTTTATGATTTTTTTTTCCGTTTTCAGAGTTTCAAAAAATTCCAAAAAAATTCTCAAAATTCTTATTTGACTTAATTAGATTAAATTTTGTGTATTTTTTGTATCTTATTTTGAACATTTTTTATGCTTTTCAATTTTTTATGCATAATAAGGATATTATTAGTATTTTCCTATTTGTTGTTGCCTTGTTGAATTAATCCTTGCTACTAGGTCTGGTTATTCTGAGTTGTTTGATTTTGATCCTAAAGTTGAAAGAACCTTACACGCAAACTGTAGAGTCAATCAAGCTAGCACTAGTTCACCACACCATTAGCGATAATGATTATAATTATGTGTTTTCTCATTCTTTGTTTGATTCTGATTTTGAGTTTAACATGGTTGATCAAAGGACTCTAAGAGAACTGGATGCACCTGACGTGAGTTATAATGCTTTATGTATTAAATATCCTGTTGTTGTTGTACCTTTTGAATTGAAATCTGGTATAATACACTTTTTCCTAAGGTTTAGTGGTCTTAAAGGTGAGGATCGCATATGCTTCTGAAGGAATTCTAGGTTGTGTGCTCTACACCTTTGAGACCTGAAGGAATCACAGAGGATCACATCAAGCTGCGATATTTCTATCACAAGCTGAAATGATCTGAAAAGAGTGTTCCTAGAAAGATTTTTTCCCTGCCTTAAGAGCTGCTTCAATCAGAAAAGATATATGTGGTATTAGGCAACTTGGCATGGAATCATTGGCCGAATACTAGGGGAGATTCAAACAGTTAGTGTCTAGTTGTACTCAGCACCAGATTACCGAGCTGTTACTATCCAATACTCCGATGAGGGATTTCTACCAATAGATAAAAACATTTTAGATGCCGCTAGTGGTGGAGAACTTGTTGATAAGACTCCAGCAGCTGCCAAAGATTTAGTTGATAACATGCCACTCAACTTCAAACAGTTCACAACTAGAAACAATTATGTCCAAACAAAAGGTGTGAATAAGATTCAGGTTTCTTCTTCCAACAAAGCTCTATAAACCAGACTTGATGAGCTTAATTCTTTAGTGAAAAGTTGTTTGGTATTTGTACTTCTTCCGAACACCCGACTGATACATGTTATATACTGCAAGATGAGTCGGTCAATGATTTACCTAAAGCATACACAACAAACCTTTATAATCAAGACAACAATAAGAACAGGTACAACACTCCTGACCTATCCACTAAAAGGTACCATCCCAACTGGAGAAACCATCCAAAGCTTCGGTATGGGAATCCATACATACAACAATCTAGTCAACAGTAGTGGATGTTAGCACTTTCACCACCACTACAGAACCCTCCACAAGTAACCACCTATGCACCTTTCGGACCTTCACTAGAGGACCTTGTCAAGAAAATGGCTGTAAATAATCTCCAGTTTCAGAAATTAATAGATTCTAGTATTCATACTTTACAGACACAAATTGGACAGCTTGCCACTTTAATGAATGCCATGTAGCAAGGTCAAAGATCAAACCAACTACCTGCCCAAATAGTAGCGAATCCAAAAGAGCCCTAATGTGAGTGCAATTTTTTTGAGATCCGGAAAGAGTTTTGAACCAACTCCACCACTAGAAAAAAATAACAAAGTTATTGAGCCCATACTTCATCCCGTACCTAATTTTAATTCTGATGTTGTGGTTGAAACTGAAAACAAAAAGAGAAGAAGTATGTACAACCAATACCTTTCCCACAGAGAGTAGTTAAGGCTAAAAAGATGGATGAGGAAGATACGGATAAATAGATATTGGACATATTTAGAAAGGTGGCAGTAAACATTCCACTTCTAGATGTGATTGAGAAAATTATAAAATATGCCAAGTTTTTGAAGGACTTATGCACTCACAAGAGGAGATTGAAGGGAAATGAGAGAGTCAATATGGGAAGAAATGTTTCAGCTTACATCTAACCTAAAGTGTCAGAAAAAGTTACAAATGATCGGAATGTCTCAGCTTTCACTCAGGCCATGCCCTAAAAATGCCAGAATTCAGGAACTTTTGCTATTCCCCGTACCATTAGGGATAGTAAATTCAAAAATTGCATGCTGGATTTAGGAGCTTCTATTAATGTTACGCCTACTTCTATTTCTAACAATATTGATCTTGGTCCTTTGCAAAATACATGTTTAACCATTCAGTTGGTAAACAAGAGCAATACCTGCCCTGCTGGAGTAGTAGAAGATGTACTTGTTCAAGTTAATTACTTGATTTTTCTTGCATATTTTTAAATTTTAGACATTGAAGGAGAAACTAAGTCAAGCAGCTCGCCCATCATTTTAGGCAGGCCATTCATGATAATAGCAAAACAAAAATTGATGTTGATGATGGAACAATGTCCTTGGATTTTGGTGATATCGTTGTTAAATTTAACATCTTTGATGCTATGAAATACCCCATGGAAGAACATTATGTTTTTCACATTGAGTTGCTTACTGATTTAGTTGATGACACTTATTCTGAGTTGTTAACTGATTTTCCACCATTATCATACGTTGATGACACTTACTCTTGCGATTTATGTACCGACACTAACCTTAGCTATGTTTGTGCTGAGATTGATGATGCCTTGTAGATTGATGATTTCCATATATATGAATTTATATATGAAGTTGTTTATGCAGATGACGCTCTCGACATCCCAACTGCCCCAAACACAACATCCATTGAACAACCTCCTTCCTTAGAGCTTAAGCCACTTCCTGACAATATCAAATATGCTTATTTAGAGAGAAATGAAAAGCTATTGATAATAATTTCTTCTAACCTTAATTTTAATCAAGAAGAAAAGGTTTTGCAAGTTTTGAAGAAGCATAAGAAGGCGATTTGAGGGACCTTAGCTGACATACCCGATATTAGCCCTTCCATTTGTATGCATCAGATTCTGCTTGAAGAGGGATCTAAGGTAGTGAGGCAACCCGAAAGGCAACTTAACCTTTTAATTCTCGATGTTGTGAAGAAGGAGGTAAGAAATTTGTTGCAAGGAGGTATCATATATCCTATCTCTGACAGTAATTGGGTAAGTCCAGTGCAGGTTGTACCTAAGAAATTTGGACTCACAGTGGTAAAAAATGAAAAGAATGAACTTGTTCCCACTAGAGTTCAGAACCTTTGGAGAGTTTGTATTGACTATAGGCGGTTAAACTATGTAACTAGAAAGGATTAATTTCCTTTACCGTTCATTGATCATATGCTTGAACGGTTGGTTAGAAAATCACATTATTATTTTCTTTATGGTTTCTTAGGTTATTTTCAGATCCATATTGCACTAGAGGATCAAGAAAATACAACTTTCATGTGCCCATTCAGTACATTTTCTTATAGGAGGATGCCCTTTGGTCGTGCAATGCTCTTAGCACGTTCCAATGATGCATGATTAGTATTTTTGCTGAATTCATTGAAAATTGCATCAAAATGTTTATGGATGATTTCACTATTTATGGTTATTCATTTGGTGCATGTTTGAACAGTTTAAATATGGTTTTAGATAAATGCATCGAAACTGACCTTGTTTTGAATTATGAAAAATGTCATTTTATGGTTGAACAGGGAATTCCTTTTGGGTCACATAATTTCTGAAAAAGGAATTTCAATAGATCTTGCTAAGATTGATGTGATTTTTACACTGTCTTACCCATCTTGCATTCACGAGATTCGTTCTTTTCTTGGTCATGCAGGTTTTTACAGGCGCTTCATAAAGGATTTCAACAAGATAGCTCTTCTGTTGTCAAACTTGTTAAAAAATGACGTTACTTTCAACTTTGATGACAAATGCAAAAAGGCTTTATATTTCTTGAAGAAGGCATTGACTTCTACTCCCATCATCCAACCGCCTAACTGGACCCTCCATTTTGAAATCATGTGTGATACATATAACTATGCAGTGGGGCCGGTCCTTGCACAAAGGGTGGACAAGGCTGCCCATTTTATTTATTATGCTTCTAGGACTTTAGATTCTGCACAGGCTAATTACACCACTACTCAAAAATAACTTCTAGTTATTTTTTTTGCTCTTGATAAATTTAGATCATATTTGCAAGGTTTCAAGGTAGTTGTTTTTACTGACCATGCAACTTTAAAGTACTTGTTGAAGAAACCAGAAGCAAAGTCGAGATTAATTCGGTGGATGTTGTTGCTCCAATAGTTTAATATGGAGATTAAAGATAAAAGTGGAGCTAAGAATTTAGTGGTTAATCACTTAAGCAGAATAGAGCGGGATGAAGACCTCTCTTCCATTCATGGTGATTTTCCTGATGATCAGGTTCTACAGCTGCGCAAGGTAACTTCTTGGTATGGTGATTTAGTTAATTATCTTGTTGCTTGAGTTTTTCCTACAGGTGCATCTAGGACACAAATTCACAAACTCAAAAGTGATGTAAAATACTATGTGTGGGATGATCCATATCTGTGGAAATTTGGTAGTGATCAGGTTATTAGGAGGTGTGTCGCCAACTATGAAAATGAATCTATTTATCATCTTTCTCATGCTTTTCAAGTATAGGGACACTTTGGTCCTCAAAGGACTACAAGAAAAGTCCTAGACGTAGGTTTCTATTGGCCCACTATTTTTAAAGATACTTATGAGACTTACCACACTTGTCAAAAGTGTCACATAGCAGGTACAACTATAGCGAGCGATTTTTGTCGGTGACGCGACCACCTTATCGCTGGGGTTTGGGTTTTCCTCCTCGAGGAGAAAGGGGTGCTACTTTCTGATTTCTTATTTATCCCATGAAGCTGGAAGGGAGAGGGAAGGTATCTAAAACTAACCTTGCACGCGAAAGTTTAACTGAACAAACGCTTAAAGAGATTGGGGGGTCCGGGGTCAGGATATACAATGGGGAGTTGTCAATTACCCATCCTATATATGGTTATCCACATGATATTAGCTTTAGGTTTTGCTTTGTACTTGGTGGTGTTTATATGTTAATGGGTTTGGAAAACTTATTGGGAAATGTGACAGGGAGAGTGAGTTTTTGTTGATGTTTTTGGTAAGGTGTTGGACCTAAGTTTTGATTGGTGTATGAAGGTACTGGACCTAGAGTTTTTGATTAGTATGCTCGCTAAGATTTCGCAATCTTATGCCTACGTATTCCCGTTTAAACGAAATAGTGAAATCAGAGCAATCGTAGTTCCTCCTATTCTAAGGGAGGAAAAAGATGTTTTGGTGTCTCGGTCAAAGCCCAAGACAGAGGCTAAACGGAGTATTTGTGTCTTGTTCAAAGCCTAAATTGAAGCTAAAAGGTCGACTGAAAGAGAATTTGTTATCTCTAAAGAGGGATTGTTGATTTTATGTGTGACGCCCCCAATCTATACCCCCAAATAAACATGCATTTAAAGCAATAAAAGAAAATTTGAAATTCGATCAGAGTATATTTAAAAACATGGCATAGACGGGGAAATCACATCAATGTAACCAAACATAACACATAACATGCAACACCTGCCCATAATGATATGCAACTGTGGGGTAGCAATCATACAGAGGAAACTTTGTTCCTTACACCCACTTTTCAGAAAATAGAATTAAAGCGGAAAGATCTATAATCTGAACAACATATGTACATATATACATATAAACATGTCTGTCATACATCAAGTATCATATGTACAATCCAAAATATATCATCAGATATACAAAACAATCACAAACGGCCACCCTATGCTACCCGGAGTCACATATCAGAGCCGACCGACCAAAATAAAGAAGACGCAACGCTTCACAAAAGAATACCTCCAGCAGCTCTAATCTGCAACGCCTCATAGAGCGTTATAAAACAGCAGAAGGGTGAGAAAGACAACCATAATATAAATGCATATAATTATATATTACCACAAGCATGCACAAGTAAACACATTTCTCACCACAATTGCACCACAATTTCACAAAGATCACATATAACATAATCCAATACAATTCTCAAAACACATTTTATACCACTACACCTCGAACATACAAACATACACATAATCACCAAACATGATCACACGATGTCCACCCCATCAATCACATTCACAATTACATGCACAAATAATTCATGATGAATGCAAATGCACATAGATCGACACAACGACTCTATGCACATGCCATGCGGTACCGACTTCCTTTGTCACGTCATTAGTCCACTCAGGAACTATTGGAATCATCGCTCGTTACTGAGACTTAGTCAAGTAACTCCCCGTCGGGCCTACGATGTTCACCCGTCGCTTTAAGTCCTCAGGCAACGCCTCGTATTTTTTAGGCACACGACGTTAAAGATTGCTTTAAGTCTCCAAAGGAGCCCACAATTGTCTATACATATCGCTTTAAGTTCTCAGGCAACGCCTCATATTTTAGAGGCACACGATGGTATAGTGGATTCCCTCAAGAATCAAATCGTCACTCAGGACGTTTCAACAATGCACATTATGATGCTTGGCATACAACGACTCATGACTTTCACATTGCATGCTCACACACATCAACCATCATGCATATATCATCAAATATCACACTTAACATTTTCTTGCCCTTCGGCCACAACTCATCATCACAACAGTACATAAGTCATACTACATTCAAAACAACAACATGTAGCACAATACACGTCAAATACGCACCATTAAAACAACAAAAGTCGAGAATCGACACTATTCACATTTCCCGACATAATTTAATCGGCTAACAAATTCCAAAACATCATAATCACAAAGTACAGCTCGATACCTTTCCAACGACACCAAGAATACAAAAATCGGATAATCGGATCAAAAGTTACGGACGAACCCGAAAACACATTTTCGAAAAATCACATTTTTACCAATCCCCTGGCCATACGTGTACTGCCCAAGGCCATACGCGTATTGCCCAAAATCCTCGCCTTGCCATACGCGTATTGCCCAAGGCCATACGCGTATGGGCAGAACCATTTTCTTCCCAAAATCCCATTTTGAACCCCATACGCGTAAGGCCAAAACCATACGCGTATCACCACACTCATACGCGTAAGGACCCAATCATAGGCCAATGTTACGCGTACTGCCGAGTCCCATACGCGTATTGACATGCCCAATACGCGTATGACCTGCAGAAGCCCAGAAAAATTCTGCAGAAATGAGTTCTGCGTTTTCCACCCAAAAACACCCCAAATTCATCATCTAGACCCAGAAAAATACCAGTTTGATTCACAACAACACATACCTATCAAGTATCAACAACAAGGAAACACAAAAACATCATTTCCAACTCGATCAAATCAATTTCTAACACTTTCTACCAAAAATGGGTTTTGAAGTATTTTTCATACAATTCAACAAAACAACAAACAAACACATACATAATCATACACATGTATAAGATAATTGAATTTCGCACCCTTACCCGATTAATCGATTCCTAGAACTTGATTTTCTTTGATTTCCTCTTTTTCTCTCTTTTTTTTTCTCCTTTCCTCTTCTTTTCTTCCTTCCCCTTTTTCCTTCTCTTTCTAATTTTCTTTCTTTTCTATTTCTAATTCTATTTTTCTTTTCTTTACTAACTTAACAAAATACACCCAAATGCCCAAAATACCCCTACACTCAATTTTCTCGCAAACGATCCCAAAATGCGATAAAATATATTCACTATGAAAAATAACATATTTTCACATAAAAGTCGAAAATAAAATAAAATAATAATAAAATAATCAAAAGACTCAATAAAATAAAAACTGGCAAAAACTGGGGCGTTACAACTCTCCCCCACTTGGAAATTTTCGTCCTCGAAAATATACCGAGACGAACCACTCTGGATACGACTTTCGCATCCGACCAACAAACCTCAGGCTTACAAAAAGGAACACCACGAATAACACAACTGACAAACCACTTGCTAACCTTAATCACAACTAGGACACGACCACGACGACAACAACGACAAGATGCAAAGCCCATACAATGCACTTAACGACCAACTCACAACTCAAGGAATACACAATACACAACTCACAGGTTCACTCTTGAACCGAAACACAACAAGATCGTTACCATCACCGTAGGTAACAATCCTCTAATTCCCCACAAAGGAATTAGCTACTCGCACTCGAACCAACACAATGGAAACGAGGCAACAACACAAACAAGAACACAAGTTCCATGACACAACATCGATTCAACAACCTCCATATAACCATAACACCAACATCCTTGTCACACAACCATATCACAACACTGCTACGATTCACCAATCGAATATAAAACCAAAACATCCCTCAACTTAGCAACACATGGATACTATTAAAACTTTTCTCCTAACACATCCACTCTGAAACATCCAACGGTCTCAACATTCCTATAGATTTCCAATGTTCAACCCAAGAACTCTTACAAGTCGCACACACAATATACAAACTGTGCTACATCACGCTTCTGCTGCACACTCTGATGACTCGTAACCATCAAAACTACCAATCTCATGTCCAAAGTCTAACTCTTACCCATACTCACCAAACCATTGTTCACTTTTAATATTCTAGCCTCACCTTCTTTCGTGTTATCACTCACACCAGATACAAGCCTCTGAACTGTTCAAACAATTCAAATCCTCGGACCATCAAAAAGACATACATAGAACTTTCAACTTAATTCCTCAGACACAACAATGACTCTTCTCAAATGGTAATCCAAGCCAAATTCCTAACTCATCACAAATCCTAACCATCTCGTTGCCTCTATACCTCCAGACCAACCAGTACTCAATATTCTTGTAATTACCAAACACTTCGAATCTAGAATCATAAAGATAACACTCCCAATATTCTAACACCATGACAACTACAAACAATTCCAATTTCCACAACAATACTGATCCTTTCACGAATCCTCAAATGTCGACAAACATAACCCACGACTTACTCTCTTATCTTAACACACCGACTACTCATCCAAGATACATCCCCAAACCATTGACTCCCCCCTTTGCAAGTCAACTTACGTAACCAAACGCTAATCTTGGAAAAGCCTTCCATACCCTTCAATAATAACCAACGAAGTCCAAAAATTTTCCAATCACTTCAACCACTTCGGATCCTCTAATAACAACACTGCATCTACTTCCGATGACAACAACATAACCCGACACACAAGTCAATAGAAGCCTCAACTCAAGCAATTCACTACTCTTATCAAACATCCCAACAGTTGTAATTCTAATCAAACTCAACCAAACCATTCCAGTTACCTAATCCCGAAAGTAAACACTTATTCTCAATCGTCGTCTTATACCACTGTCCGTAATCTCTACACAATTCCTCCTAGTGATAATCCAAATTCCAACCTATTACAACAACCAACCAAAAAGGACTCTCAACGACTTTCCAAGTTAACCACCTACCAGAACCTCTAATCCATCTCATCTTCTGACTTAAGAATCTTCATTGCCACAACAAAACAATCTATAGTCAACTCTTTCCATTTCAAGTAATCTGTTCCGCACCACTATCAAGCCGGAAAGACACGTCCATGCATCCAACATAATTCCCGTTTGCTATCAACAAGAGATTAAGGGTGATCAGTTCCTCAATTTGTCAATAGACAGCCGACAACCATGATGAAGCATAAACCGTCTCCTCCAAACCATAATAGCATTCCTTACATCCTAGACACAAAACCACCTAAGGCACAAATCCTTAGTCGACGCACACCTTACTTCTACATCCCTCCTTGAACCAGAAACCACACTTATAATCCTGTAATTCACACCCCACGGAGCCAACGCTTTACACCTGAAACAACACGGAGAAGTACCAGCTTCTCCCCCACTTATCTCATTCCAATCTCTCCAACTGTAGACACACTAAATCCATTACAAACCTTTACCATAAATGGTCAAAGAACAATTTAAACAAACCAAAAGAGTAATTACTGACCCCATTGCTGGAGTATCAATAACCATCTTACTACCCCAAGAAGACAACAAGTTCAAACACTCCACGTACTCACACGAAATGAACGAATGAGTCGTCCCAATATCAACCATAGCAATTAAAGGTATACTATTAATAAACAAGTACCTTGAATCAAACGATCCACACTAGTAGTCTCCTCTCCTGACAATACAATAGCCTTCCCACCAGTCTGAGCTCTCTTCGGTTCCGTACACCCCGTGCTAATATGACCTGTTTCACCACAGTTGAAACATCGCACATTAATCCTCCTACAATCCACTGCGACATGTCCTGAACCTCCACAATTGGAACATTTCAGTTTATTCCTTCTACAATTCATCCGTAGATGTCCTACTTCCCCACACTTGTAACACTTCGGAGGACCAGACATTCCTCCCACACTTGCCTTTTTCTCACAGTTACCCCTCGTCACATAAGGCCCACTAGAGACTGTTGTTTCCCTTTCCTATCATTCACACTCATATCGCGAGTGGCATGCGCCTTACAATCCTCTTCGTACCTCCTACAATTGTCCACCAATTCAGAAAACCTTCTAATCCTCTGATAACCGATTGCCCGTTTAATCTCCGGACGCAATCCGTTCTCATATTTCACACACTTAGAAAATTCAGCAGTCGCCTCCGGATAATGAGGATAAAACTGCACCAGTTCCACAAACTTAGTCGTATACTCCACAACGGTCATGTTACCTTGTTTTAATCCCAAAAACTCAATCTCTTTCTTTTCCTTCACTCCCTCAGGATAATACCTCCTCCGAAACTTTCGACCAAATAAATTCCAAGTAACCTCTTCATCATCCACTTCCAACACTTGGCGCAAACTAACCCACCAATCAGATGCTTCTTCCTCCAGCATGCAAGTACCCAGTCTCACCTTATTCTCTTCAGCACAATCCATCACACGGAAGATTCTTTCAACCTCTTCAAACCAAAATTGTACACCATCCGGATCATATCTTCCCTTGAAGATAGGCAGCTTATTCCTTCCGAACTCATCACTACCCATAACATCCGCTACACCCTGCACAGCTCGGGCCATATTCTGTTCATCCAAATACAGAAACTATGGTTAACCAATAAACTACCAGCACACAACTGTTGCACAACCGCAACTCGTCTAAATCGACAGACACAACTGACACAACTGACACAGACTGGCTCTGATACCACTTAATGTGACGCCCCCAATCTATACCCCCAAATAAACATGCATTTAAAGCAATAAAAGAAAATTCGAAATTCGATCAGAGTATATTTAAAAACATGGCATAGACGGGGAAATCACATCAATGTAACCAAACATAACACATAACATGCAACACCTGCCCATAATGATATGCAACTGTGGGGTAGCAATCATACAGAGGAAACTTTGTTCCTTACACCCACTTTTTAGAAAATAGAATTAAAGCGGAAAGATCTATAATCTGAACAACATATATACATATATACATATAAACATGTCTGTCATACATCAAGTATCATATGTACAATCCAAAATATATCATCAGATATACAAAACAATCACAAACGGCCACCCTATGCTACCCGGAGTCACATATCAGAGCCGACCGACCAAAATAAAGAAGACGCAACGCTTCACAAAAGAATACCTCCAGCAGCTCTAATCTGCAACGCCTCATAGAGCGTTATAAAACAGCAGAAGGGTGAGAAAGACAACCATAATATAAATGCATATAATTATGTATTACCACAAGCATGCACAAGTAAACACATTTCTCACCATAATTGCACCACAATTTCACAAAGATCACATATAACATAATCCAGTACAATTCTCAAAACACATTTTATACCACTACACCTCGAACATACAAACATACACATAATCACCAAACATGATCACACGATGTCCACCCCATCAATCACATTCACAATTACATGCACAAATAATTCATGATGAATGCAAATGCACATAGATCGACACAACGACTCTATGCACATGCCATGCGGTACCGACTTCCTTTGTCACGTCATTAGTCCACTCAGGAACTATTGGAATCATCGCTCGTTACTGAGACTTAGTCAAGTAACTCCCCGTCGGGCCTACGATGTTCACCCGTCGCTTTAAGTCCTCAAGCAACGCCTCGTATTTTTGAGGCATACGACGTTAAGGATTGCTTTAAGTCTCCAAAGGAGCCCACAATCGTCTATACATATCGCTTTAAGTCCTCAGGCAATGCCTCGTATTTTAGAGGCACACGATGGTATAGTCGATTCCCTCAAGAATCAAATCGTCACTCAGGACGTTTCAACAATGCACATTATGATGCTTGGCATACAACGACTCATGACTTTCACATTGCATGCTCACACACATCAAGAATCATGCATATATCATCAAATATCACACTTAACATTTTCTTGCCCTTCGGCCACAACTCATCATCACAACAGTACATAAGTCATACTACATTCAAAACAACAACATGTAGCACAATACACGTCAAATACGCACCATTAAAACAACAAAAGTCGAGAATCGACACTATTCACATTTCCCGACATAATTTAATCGGCTAACAAATTCCAAAACATCATAATCACAAAGTACAGCTCGATACCTTTCCAACGACACCAAGAATACAAAAATCGGATAATCGGATCAAAAGTTACGGACGAACCCGAAAACACATTTTCGAAAAATCACATTTTTACCAATCCCCTGGCCATACGTGTACTGCCCAAGGCCATACGCGTATTGCCCAAAATCCTCGCCTTGTCATACGCGTATTGCCCAAGACCATACGCGTATCACCACACTCATACGCGTAAGGACCCAATCATAGGCCAATGTTACGCGTACTGCCGAGTCCCATACGCGTATTGACATGCCCAATACGCGTATGACCTGCAGAAGCCCAGAAAAATTCTGCAGAAATGAGTTCTGCGTTTTCCACCCAAAAACACCCCAAATTCATCATCTAGACCCAGAAAAATACCAGTTTGATTCACAACAACACATACCTATCAAGTATCAACAACAAGGAAACACAAAAACATCATTTCCAACTCGATCAAATCAATTTCTAACACTTTCTACCAAAAATGGGTTTTGAAGTATTTTTCATACAATTCAACAAAACAACAAACAAACACATACATAATCATACACATGTATAAGATAATTGAATTTCGCACCCTTACCCGATTAATCGATTCCTAGAACTTGATTTTCTTTGATTTCCTCTTTTTCTCTCTTTTTTTTTCTCCTTTCCTCTTCTTTTCTTCCTTCCCCTTTTTCCTTCTCTTTCTAATTTTCTTTCTTTTCTATTTCTAATTCTATTTTTCTTTTCTTTACTAACTTAACAAAATACACCCAAATGCCCAAAATACCCCTACACTCAATTTTCTCGCAAACGATCCCAAAATGCGATAAAATATATTCACTATGAAAAATAACATATTTTCACATAAAAGTCGAAAATAAAATAAAATAATAATAAAATAATCAAAAGACTCAATAAAATAAAAACTGGCAAAAACTGGGGCGTTACATTATGTACCTTGATCAAAGCCCAAGATTAAAGCTAAGAGGTTGATTGACTCCACTAGGGAAGTCCTTATACAAAGCCTAAGAGGAGGTTGTATGAGATCAACTCAACAAGAGAGTGGATATATTGGTGTCTTGTACAAAGCCTAAGACGAAGGCTAAAAGAGACTGACTCTTTGGGGATATCGTTGTATGAAGCCTAAGAGGAGGCTAACTCCACTGGGGAGGTACTTATTTGTCTTGTATGAAGCCCAAGATTGAGGCGAAAAAGGGTTTGACTCAACAAGAGAGTGCTCTTATCTGTCTCGTACGAAGCCCGAGATTGAGGCTAAAAAAGGTGATTGACTCAACAAGAGAGTCTATGAGAGTGATTGACTCAACAAGAGAGTCTGAAAAGGTGATCGACTCAAAGAGAGAGTTTGAAAAGTAATTGACTCAACAAGAGAGTCTGAAAGGGTGATTGACTCAACAAGAGAGTCTGAAAAGGTGATCAACTCAACAAGAGAGTCTGAAAAGTAATTGACTCAACAAGAGAGTCTGAAAAGTGGTTGACTCAACAAGAGAGTCTGAAAAGGTTAGCTCAGCTAGGGGAAAATCATTGTACAAAGCCCAAGAGAAGGCTGACTTTCCTGAGGAAAGGATCATTATACAAAGCCTAAAGGAGGCTATCTTCTGCCGGGAATTGTTGAGATCCCGAGGCAGGTCCAAGTGGGGAATAAACTCTTGCAGGGGAATACAGAAGAGTTGATGGATCAGATACCTTGAGGTTTTGATTTGAGATAGGGTTATATGATAATAAACTGACCCTGGCTGGGGGATTTTAGGAGAGAGACGGGGTTTTAGAACCCACAAGTTTTAACTCTGCTGGAGATTAATCCAGAATCCGGGGTTTCTTCCTATATTTGTAGGGAACTTGAGATGTCTTTGAGACTCAAGAGGGGATTTAGACTGTCCAAGTCTATTAGTGTGGTCTGTCTTTGTACAATACCAAAGAGGAGGCCGACTCTTTTAAGGGATGAGTATCAACCCTAAAATTGGTCTGAGGGCTTTTTGGTGACTCTTTTTAGAAAGACAGCTCTAGCAAAGGATGACTAAGTTCTGTCCTATACCTCTAAGAGGTCGTGAGGGTCCTTGTATGAAGCCCAAGAGAAGGCATGAGAACTTTTAAGAAGCCGACGGGTCCTTGTACAAAGCCCAAGAGGAGGCGGGGATACTTTTAGGAAGACTGTGGGTCCCAAACCAAGAAAAGTTCAAGAAATTCTATTCAAACAGAATAGATCATTTAGCGAAAGTTCTGTGATTTGAAGAAACTCAGGAGATGTTATTCACAGAGAATAGATCAACTCTGGGGAGTAGAATTTCTTTGACAATTTCTAGGGGTGACAGTCTGAGAAAAGGTTCACCGAGAATACTGCCTTTCTCTTTATTCCATATTGATTAACCCCAAGAGAAGGGAAGACTATATCTGGAAATCCTATGGGGATCTAGTTTTGACTATATTTAAGAGTGACCAACATGGCTTTACCTAGTTCTAGACCTAGTTGCCGGGGAAAACTCTAAATAACTATACTAGTATATATACAGTTGATATATGACAAGTATTTAAAGGAGTATGAAAGAAGATTAACCATGTGCAGCTTCCCACAATACAGTTATATATATTTGACATGTATTTAAAAGAATGAAAGAAGACTAACCATGCAGAGCTTTCCACAATACAGTTATATATATTAAAGCGAGTAAAAGAAAGCAGATAAAAACTTACAGGTGAGAAAGCTTCCATGTTGTTTTGTTAGTTATTCAAAGAAATTAAAGAAGGCTTTGATAACAACTGTATACTTGAATCTAAATCAAAAGGGAATTTGTTTTGAAAAGATTGTTGGGGCTTATACTCAAAGAGAGGCCCAAGGTTTAACAGTGATCGCACCGTTGTTTTGGAAATTACAGAGGGACTTATACAATGTGTGAGGCCCACAGAGGTTTATTTACAAAGGTATGGGTCTTACAACTCAAGGAGAGGCCCAAAGATCATTTTTAAAAAAGAAAGATGGGACTTACAACACGAGGGTTGGCCCAGATGGTTTGTTTGAAAACGGCGATCGCGTCGAGGTTTTTGAAAACACAGTGGGTCTTATACAATGTCTGAGGCCCAGCAAGGTATCTTATTTACAAGGAATGGGTCTTACACTCTATTAGAGGCCCAAAAGTGTTTTTGTACAAGTGATGGGGCTTACAACTCAAGGAGAGGCCCAAGGGTTATTTTACACTGGCGATCGCGCCAAGATTTTTATCGTGTCGGGACTTATACAATATCTGAGGCCCAAAATGGTTTTGGTTAAAGGGGATTGGGTCTTACACTCTATTAGAGGCCCATGAGTGTTTGAAAAAGATTTGTGAGGGTGAAAATCAAAGAAACCCTAATTTTATCATTTTTAAAAGTAAATTCTTAAAGAAAATCAATAAATAATGATAAAATACCAAATAAGCTTAAATAAACAACTTGTGATTTTTGGTTGAGACTTGAAAAATGATGTTTTAATCAAAAGATGAATTAAAACTCATTTGGTTTTGATTTTCAAGATAAAAATCCACTTTTAAAAGTGTTTAAAACAATTAAAAATGAATGTATTTACAAAAATATCAACTATATTAAATAATTTATATAAATCTGATTTTTTTGTGGAATAAAATATTTTAACATTTTTGTGATTTTTTGCAAAAAGTACCAATAAAAAATCATTAAAATTGAGAGAGTTATTAATTTTCCAAATTATTTAAAATAATATAACAAATATTAAAAAAAAATGGAAAAAAAATAGTAAAAAGAGGATCTGGGGCGAGGGGGATTCGAACCCCAGACCTCTTGTGTGCAGTGTGCGCCTTCTACCACTAGGGTGGTGATACATCTGTGTATCAAAACCACCCCATGAATACATGAGGCATGCCTTGTTTTTGGCTTGGCCAAGGCAAGGTTTTGGCCAAAAATGTGAAGCTTGTAACTTTCTCATTTCTCCATGGATTGGGATAAAATTTAGGTCTATCTTGCCTAGAATTTCACAAGGAATCCAATGGTGGTGGTGGTTTTTTTAGATGAGGCTCCTATTTCAAAACCCGATAGTGTTCTTGAAATAGGCCTATAATTGCATTTTCTATGCTACCTCTTGTTACAGGCATGAATTACATGATGAATTGGTTCAAACACAACATATTTAACATGTATGAGATGTGCATGATCAGTGGACTTCAAAGCAATGCATATTTCAAGGAGTTCAAGTTGTGATGCTTACCTTTTTAGGAGCTTGTTGTACAATCTGCCAAGCTTCTTGTGCCAGAAGTAATTTGATGTTTTGGACACTCTCAATTGATCCCTTAGAAGCTTTTAGAATGGTTGGAACCAGCTGGAACCCTCAGGAACAAGTTTGAGCTCTTTCTTGCAAAAAGGGCAAAAGTGACCAATATGGCAACTCTCTCAAATGGTATTCCAGATGTGAGGAACCATTTGGGACATTTCAAGGATGCTATTTGGAGTGTGTTTGAGGTTGTATCTGGTTTTGAAAGTGACTGAATCAAGACATGGCTTGAAAAATGCAAAAAAAGTCCAATTTTGAGGTTTTGAGAGGGGACTTTGTGATTTTGGTGTTATAGGTCACATGTGAGAGTTTGGACAACTTAGATATGACATATTGGATGTGTTTGGATCATGAGCTATGATGGAAATACTCTCTAACTCAAAAACTCAGAGTTACCTTGCAAAAGAAGGCATTTTGGCCTAGAGAAAGGGATTTTGAGGAAAGCAAGTGTTGTAGTGCTTTGGTGTACTCAAACTGAGCACAAATGAGCTCTAATTATAGTAGATCAAGTTTGTTTTGCAAGCAATAGTGTGTGGCAACTATAGCAGGCTGTTGGCCAATTGGATCACTTTGGAATCTTTAGTCTCCTCTAGCCATTAACTAGAGGTTAGAGCACAGGCTTTGTAGCTTTGGTTCAGAGATAAACTTGGACTGAATTCAGTTGGAATAGGCTCAGTTCATGCCACCTTGGTGCATCCATTGAATGCTTGAAAACAAAATTGGAGTCTTGAAGCATCTTTAGCCTTTTTAGGTTTGGCATGCTATTTGTAGATTCATGGACTTTGGAGGCTTGGAGATCAGATCACCACCTTGGATTTGATCCTCAGATGTGTCCAAAATGATGACAAGGCTTGGATTTGTTAGATTTGATCAAATCGAGCAAAATGCACAAAATCTGCCAAATTTGTCTTGGAAGAATCAGTTCATGAGGCCATGTTTCAAGGGTTGTATCTCCTTGTTTAAATAGAATTTGGAGATGATCTGGTACTTGTTAGAAAGCCCTCATGGCACACTTTAACTTTGATGTCCAACCCAAGACCTGGTTTGACTTGGATCAAGGTGAAAAATGTCTCTACATTTTGGAAAAAGTAAGGCAGATTTTGACTTAGTGAACATTTCACTAAGTGTTGGAAAAATGTGATTTTCATGTTTTCAGCCATTTTGATCACTCCATAACTAAAAATCCATGAAGAATTGGAATGAGATGTAGTTGACACTTTTAAAGTATGCCATGAGAGCTACAAATACATCTTTGGACCATCCAAAATGGTTGCTTGGATCTCAAATTATGATCCTTGGAAGTTGGTACCCTAGCCATTTTGTTTCATAACTTAGAAAAATTCTAAGTTTTTATGGTTACCCATTTTACAAGTTAACTCACTTTCTTTGATTTTTCGTGATTAATGATGATTCCAATCACACATTAACATAATTTTAGGGTTAAGGAACCTTGGTTGACAAAAAAAATCAAAAAGTCAAACTTTGACTTTTTTGTACAGTTGACTTTTTCAGCATATGAAGTTTAAACTGTGCGATCCTCTATGAAATAAAGTCCTTGACCTAAATCAAACTTAATAGATGGATTCCATAGGTGTTGTAGGGTGTATGGAATCATGTCCCAAGGTTTGGGAGCATGTCCTGGTCAAAAGTCAAAGATACAATTGACTTTTCCTTCAAAACCCTAATTGTGGTTCAGATGAAATTGAAACTTGTGAATCAAGCTGCTTGGATTAATCCATTGTTCCAAATGGATCAACATGGTGTATTGGAGACCCTCAAATAATGTCTTGAGGTCTTGGCTCATGCTTTGTCCCAAAAGTCAACTTAGGGGTCAATTAGGTCAAGAAACCCTAATTCTTGATTTTTGATAAATGCATCCCCTGAGGTTAAATTGACTTGATGATTGGGTCCATGAGGTCCCATGGAGTGTCTAGGGTTATGCTTTGAAACATTGGCTCATGCCCTAAGGAAAATTTCCATCTGGAGGCCCTAGTCGACCGCAACCCTAATTTGGTGGCACTGGCGATCTTGAGGCTTAATCCACTTGGAAGGTAGCAACTTTGTGCTTGGTTCTTGATGTGGGAGTCCTCTTGATCCTTTATAGGTGTTTAAGAAGTTAGACAAGTTGAAGATCATGTCATTCCTTGATTGATCCTTTGTCTAAGTGCTCTGAGAGGGCTTGAAACCCTAATTCTTGTTTGTGGTGAATGTTCACCCATCTTTGGGGAGACTGATGAGGCATGATGGTTCATCCATATTGTGGTGATGATTTACACAATGATGGGAAATCTTAGTGGTCAAAATTTGGGGGTATGACAAAAACCATCACTCGTAAGAGTGAAATGCCTTAGCAACCTATGATTTTCTGTGAGGTGTCTGATGTATGGGGAATCGACTTTATGAGTCATTTTCCTGTATCTTTTGGTTTTATTTACATTTTTACTGGCTGTTGATTATGTTTCAAAGTAGGTTAAAGCAATCTCCACTAGGGATAATGATTCTAAAGTTGTTGCAGATTTTGTCAAGTCCAATATTTTTTTGTAGGTTTGGAATACCTCACGCTATCATTAGTGACCAAGGCACTCATTTCTGTAACCGCACAATGGAAGCTTTGCTCTGAAAGTATGGAGTTGTGCACAAGGTCTCTACTGCATACCACCTCCAAACTAATAGGCAAGGTGAGATCTCAAACAGGGAAATTAAACAAATTTTAGAAAAGATGGTGTAGCCAAATAGGAAGGACTAGAGCCACAGTCTAGAAGATGTAGTTTAGGCTCAAAGAACAACTTTCAAGACACCAATAAAGATGTCTCTTTATCTACTTTTTTTTTTGGTAAGGCATGTCACCTCCCTTTAGAAATTGAGCATCATGATTATTGGGTGGTCAAAAGTTGTAATTTGGAAATGCAGAAAGTATGTATGCAAAGAAAACTCCAATTACAACAACTTGAAGAGCTTAGGCTAGAGGCCTATGAATGCTCTAGAATTTATAAAAACTAAGCACTTACGTGATAAGATGATTTCTAGGAAGGAATTCTTTGTTGGCCAAAAAGTCTTACTGTTTAACTCTCGCCTAAAAATTATGGCTGGGAAACTTCGATCCAAGTGGATTGGCCCTTTTATTGTTACTAATGTTTTCCCTCATGGTGCAGTAGAAATAAAAAGTGTAGGTACTAATAAGGTTTTCAAAGTTAACGGGCAGCGCTTGAAGCTATTCCATGAAAATTTGGTGCCTAAATATTCGACCATAGAATAGATTTCCTTGGAAAAGCCCACCTATACTTTGATCAGGGAGCCCCTCTTCCTCTCTCTCACTCTTATTATTTATGTTCTTTTATTAAAGACAATGTGTGTCTTAAGTGTGGGGGAGGGAACCATTTACTTTTTTTTCTTTCATTCAATTTTGCTTATTTTTACTTGTTTTTGTTTGTTTTCTTAAATTAAAAATAAAAAAATAAAAAAATTGCATGCTTTTTCATTGGTTTTTGGGTTGCAAGTATTGTGTGAGTAATTTCTCTGTTCAACTGATTAAAGACTTGTGGTGTGATGTGATTGATTTGTTGTGCATTCTTAGTATGATAAGTATGACTAAATGCTGAGTTATGTATCATTTGTGGTATATCATTAACCTTTGTGAGATTTGAGCCTTTTAATGGATAACATACAAAAATCCATCTCTTTCTTCTTGTGTGATTTCACTCATGTCTGTTAGTCACTCTAGAACTTGAATTGACTCTTGTTGAAGTTTTTTGTTTACTTGTGCACACTGATATGATAAAGGCAACTTGTTTTTATTTTTTTTAGCTCCAATTAGCTAAAAAGCTAACCCTGAATAATATCATCCCTTGTTTGAAAACCCCTTGAGTCTATTTATCCCATTCTTTGTTTTAAACTCATTACAAGCCTAAAATGAAAATCAATGTTATCACCCAATTCAAGGGGTTGAAAGAGTCATGTTTAGAGTTATGTGGGGTTCAATAAATATAGTTGTGATGTTTCAAAGGTTGGAAGAAAAGAAAAAATAGAAGAAAAAAAAGAAAAGAATGATGTTAATACATATTCCTTCTGGAAAAAAAAAAGAGAATAATAAAGAGAAAAGAGAATAGAAATAACGGAAAATTTGTTGTTTGAAAGTGAATGAAGTCTTTTATAGTTCAAATCTCATAGTTTCTTTAAATTTTCTTTTGACCCTTTGAATTTTAGCCCAGTACCCCCTTAGGATTTATCTCACCCTTACCTTGGCCAAGTTACAACCTGAATAAAGTCCTTTTGATCTTTGTGTGCATGTATTTCAAATTGTGGATATTAGAGTATTTTCAAGCTTATGTTAGTGCTATTATGATGTGCTTTGAGTATAAGCAGTTAACCTAAACACTTGAGAGTTGAGAGAATTTTATACTGTGAGGATCTTGCTGCTTATGATATACTCTTTGGTAAACTGTTTTCGTATTTGCTTTGGCTGTCACGAGAAGTTATTAACTAACACCATTTTTCTTGAAGCTTATAATTACGATTACACCCTTGTGATCTTGAAAGTCTCTGAATTTGCATGCTCTGTTTTGCTCTTATTTCTCTATTTTGAATTTTAACTTTAGAATTTTGCTCGGGGTGCAAACGCTCAAGTGTGGGGGAATTTGATTAATGCATTTTCATGCACTTTCTTTCACTATTATAGAGTGTATTGTATTATTTTTACTATTTTAGTTTGTTTCCTAAACTTAGTTTATGTTTACCTTTATTTTAATTTTGTATTTAATTTTCAGCTTAAACAGTTATTTGATACCTTCTCATTAAACATATCATAACATGAGTTATGAGTATCGGATTGACGTGTTCTAATATGCGTTGGAAATCTAAGAGGAAAAGCTACAAGTTTTATGTTGAAGTCATAAGTATGTTCAGAGTGCATAAGACTCGAATAATTCGTTTTAGTACCAAACTTTAGAAAATAATTAGTTTTGGACCAATTTTGGGCTGTTTTTTTTATGTTTTCCGTCCCAGTTTGAATTAGAACCAGAATTCCATATTTTTTTTAACCTAAGTCAGCTGCTACTACTGTTTAAATTATTGACTATTCACTTAATTTCTTGCTTTGTACGACTTTCATGGAGAACTAATCCCTAAGGTGAATTCTACTGATTACGGGTTCCACCGCTTTGAGGTTATTTTAATCTCAAATCAATTTCGATTTCCGTTCAATTCTACGTATGAATTCTTTTTATTAATTCAATTGCTTTCATTTTCTTAATATGATTGCTGCTCATAGGACAAAATTGATTAAATTTGATTGTATGCATATTCCTAATGTAATTGCGTGTTAACTTAGCTTATTCGTTGGCTTTGCCTAATCTTTAAACCATCGTGCTTGATGCGGTAAACAAGAACATAATTTACATGATATTGATATCCTTGTCTAATTGATTTCATAACTGAATAGGGTCAAAGCCACTTAGGGGATTAGAGTTACAATATCCAGTGATAAGTCGGAACTCAAATCAGTAGGATTAGCCATTTTATCTTATTCATAATCAAATCCTTTTTACTATTATATTATTCGAAACCTAAACCTTAAAACCCCCCATCATTTTTCAATTGGTAAAAATAAATCCTAGAGTCCTTGTGATACAACTCTCGAGCGTCGCTTCCCTAAACTACAATTTTTATTTACTCGTTTTTGACCTGTTTGCGACAGCGGATCAAATTGGTTCCATTTATTCTAAAAATAGTGGGAATGCTCTTGGTGGATCTTCTTTTGGAGCATCTACAGATAGGTAGAAGTCTATTACTAAGATGAAGGTTGCGATGAAAAGACCTGTTCTGAAACATGATTCTGACTCAGAGGCTGATGAAGACTGAGTTACTTATATGAACTGTAGAGGATGGATAAATGAATAAGTATGAAGGATGTTGTTTTAGGATTTTATGTTCACTTAATTTTGGCCCTTGTATTTGGGTATATTTTGTTTCCGTTTTGGATATGTAAAGGCTCTATAGCCTCTTTAGACTTTGTTCAATAAACATATCTAATGCTTGTGCATGTCCTGATGTTGATTTGGTTGTTCTACTCATGGTATGGTTATGTATGTCCTAACATGTTAACCTATGCATGACTGACCTCTAGGTGTTATGTTTTTATGTACTAACCCATTGCCAAAATTTTTAAAAAAGGGTAGTAGAAGAGGGGTTGCTGAGGTCACATGTATTTGTTTAGTGTTGGAGCATTGAGCAAGCCATCTGGCCTTTTTGGAATCATTTTTTGTGTTTGTAGTATTTTGCATATCCTGATATTAACCACCAATTGTTTGTGTTATGTATGACTATGTATATGAATGATTGCATGATGATAATTGTTAGTTGGTAGGATTGTATGCTACTAACTATGAGTTGACGGAGTACCATGCATGACTATGTTTTGAATGATTGCATGTCTGTCTGATTGTCTTTAGAACATTGTTTTGTGAAATTGTGATGAATGCATCTGTGATGAATGCTACTGATGGTGAAATTGTATGCTCTAATAATCTTTTGTTGTACATCACTTATTCTGATTGAATGGGTGATATCTATCTTGAAGAGTTATTTTTCCAAAATTTTCCAAAGGGGGAGATTGTTGTTCCTTTTTGGATTGGTTGTGTTTTGCAAAACAACAACATGGAGAAGTGTTCTAGTTTGCCAAGCTACTTCAAGATGTTTTTCTGGTGCTGAATGGGCACATGTTGGAAGCGATGTCACATCATATGGGTACGAAATTTGCGCCTTGCTCAACATGCTAGATTGTTGCATTTTTGGACAAATTTTCTATTAGAGATTCAGTTGGATTTTATGGTTTTTATTTAACAATATGATTATATGATATGTTGGACATCTGTGAAGATCAAATCAGATTTAAAAGTGATTTAAATTTGAAGTTGAAGCAAACTAAATCATATCTTTCTGTTGGAGATATTTATGGAACAAATCATATCCAACAGATAATGCAAAAATTCTGGACGAATTAAATCAAAGATCCAATGAGAAAAGCCCAAAATACTTTTGCTATGTAAGAAACTCAAAACCTACATTAGAAAGTAAACAATACATTGAAGATATTAATGTTCTAAGGTTTATTTGAGTCTTTGTTATTGTTATATGTACACCACACTTTGTTTCAGTAACTTGGCATAGTTGTAAGTTTGTCTAGTTGAGTTGTATTGATCTTTGTGTTTCTTAAACACCCATCACTAGGGGTTTAGTGATTGAGAGAAAGTGATAGGGGTTCTCATATTTAGAGGGAGACCTAAATAGAAAGTAATTGGGCAATGTTAGGAAGATGCATTGAACAACATATGGCTTGTTGTTGCTTGTAAGACTATATGTACTAAACTACTAATAGTGAATTTCCTTTCTTGGGTTGGAAGCCAACCCTCTAGACGTAGGTGTTCTTGCATCAAACCAAGTTACCAATTATTGTGTTCTTTAAATCTTTTCTACTCCATCATCTTATACAAGTTAAATTGTGTTAATTGTGTGGATTCTGGTATAAGAAGTCAAACCAGTTGTGTAGGACATCACGTTCGACATCTGTCCCCTGAGGAACATAATTTCAATTAGCATTAGAGCAGGAACCCTAGCCTATTGGGTGAGCTACATGGAAGATAAATTTTGCTCAAATGGAGACAATTAAAGATGGAGGATCAATCAACAAACCACCTGTCTTGGATGGCACCAATTATGTTTATTAGAAGGCTATGATGGTTACCTTTCTCAAATCCATGGGCAACAAAGCATGGAAATCTTTGATAAAAGTGTAGAAAAATCTAGTGGTCACTTCTAAAGATGGAACTACTAGCTTGAAACTTGAAGCTAAATAGACTGATGCCGAAGATAATGAAGCTTTTGGAAACTCTAAGGCTTTGAATGCTATCTTCAATGGTGTGGACAAGACATGTTCAGGTTAATCAACACATGTCCAAAAGCTAAAGAAGCATTCGAGATTCTCAAAACTGCACATGAAGGCACCTCCAAAGTTTGTATTTCAAGGTTGCAGCTCCTTACTACTAAGTTTGAAAATCTTAGGATGAATGAAGATTAATCTATCTGTGGATTCCACATCAAGTTCCATGATATTGTCAACATTTCTTTTGCATTAGGTGAAAAGATTTCAGAAGAGAAGTTGGCCAGAAAATTCTTAGATCATTACCTAAGAGGTTTGATATGAAAGTGACTGCCATTGAAGAAGCTCTAGACTTGAGTAGTATTAAGGTTGATGAACTCATTGGTTCTTTACAAACCCTTGAGATGTCTATTAATTAAAGATTTAGAAAAGAAGAACAAAGGTATAACTTTTGTTTCCAATACTGAAGGAGATCAAGGCGATAAAAAAGAGAACATTTTAGATGCTATAGCTCTTCTTGGGAAAAAGTTCAACAAATAGAAAATGGAGGACTAATATCCAAGACAAGGGGCCCGACATCAGTTCCCAGAACATAGGAAAAATGATCCAATGCTTTGAGTGTGAAGGGTATTGCCACATTAAAACTGAATGTCCTACCTTCTTGAAGAAATAAAAGCAGTGATTATCAATCACCTAATCTGACTATGGCAATGAAAGTGATGGGGAAAATGTTAAAAAAGTGATGACATATATTGGTAAGTATGATGTTGAGGGTTATTCTAGTGATGAGGACTTAACTGATTAAGAGATAGCTGCTTCGTTTAGACTATTGATCACCAAGTGGGAAAAAGCCTAAATGGAAATAGAAAGACAAGAAAATGATAAGTGATCTTCAACAAAAGAAAACTATGTTAATTGTGTGGATTATGGTATAAGAAGCCGAAACAGTTGTCCAGGACATCATGTTCGATATCTGTCCCATGAGGAACAAAATTTCAATTTGTGATTAAAATTAAACCATATTTGTTGCATATTGTTTAGCAATGTTTATGTGATTTGTTTGACAGCTTTTGTAGATCAAATCCGATTTAAATGGAGATTTAAATTTGAATTTGAAATATAACAAATCATATATTTTGTTGGAGATTTTTGTGGAGAAAATAAAATCCAACAGATTCAGATATTATTCTGGATGAAATTAAATCATAAATATAAAGATGAAAAGCCCATAATGCATTGCTATTTAAGGAGACTCAAATCTCATGTTTGAAAACAAGTTGTGTGTGTTAGGATTAAGCTCTTTGTGCTAGGGTTTTTGAGTCTTTTATTACTTATATTCCACTCTAATGCTATCACTCGTATCATAAGGATTAGTGTTGGATTTTATTACGTGTACACCACACTATTGCTTCAGCCACTTGGCATAGTTGTTGGGTTGTCTTATTTGAGTTATAAATTCAACATTCAATATTGATGTATTGAAGTTGATCACCTGGGATTAGTGATTGAGAGAAAGTGATAGGGATTATCATATTTAGAGGGAGTCCTAAATAAAGAGTAACTAGGAATATGAAAAGAGATTGAACATAATGGGGTTGGTGTTACTATAAGACTAAACGTACTAATACAAAGTAGTGAATTCTTTTCTTGGGTAAAGTGCATTCCAAACGTAGGTGTGGTTTCACCGAATTGGGTTACCAATCTCTTTTGTTATTTTATTGCCGTTTGCGTAGTGTTATTATTGATGTAATATTGTTGTCATACTGGTTTAACAAGTTGGAACAATTATTCCAAACATCGTGTCCAACATTTCTCCCCTCAAGAAATAATTTAAATTGGTATAAGAGCAATCACCCTATTCTATTTGGGTGAGTTATATGAAAGATATTTTCTATTCAAATGGATAACACTAAGGATGAAGGTTCTGTCAATAGGCCGCCTGTCTTGAATGGTATAAATTATGACTATTGGAAAAGCCAAAATTGCTGCTTTTCTCAAATACATAGGCATTAAAACTTGGAAGGTTGCGGTTCAAGGTTGAAAACATCCTTTGATCACTTCTCAAGATGGTTCAACAATCTTAAAGATTGAAGTCGATTGGTCCAAAGATGAAGATGACGAAGCTCTTGGAAATGACAAAGCCTTGAATGTTATATTCAATGATGTTGATAAGAACATGTTCAGACTAATTAACACTTGTACTAAAGCTAAAGAAGCTTGGGAGATTCTCAAGACTGTTCATGAATGCACATCCACAGTTAGGAGATGTTAAGGCTACAACTCCTTACAACTAAGTTTGAAAATTTGAGAATGATGAAAGATGAATCCATGTTTAATTTCAACATTAGACTACATGATATAGCTAACAATTCTTTTGCTTTAGGAGAAAAGATTTTAAAAGAAAAGCTGGTTAGAAAGATTATCATATCTTTGCCTCAGAAGTTTGACATGAAGGTAACAACTATTAAAGAAGCCTAATACTTAAGTAACTTGAAGGTTCATGAACTCAATTGCTCCCTTCAAACCTTTAAAGCTTCTATAAATGGAAGATCAGAAAAGAAGAACAAAAGTGTAACTCTTTTATCGAATACTCAAGAGAAGGAAGACCAGGGTGATAAGGTACTGAAGAAAGTTTTTTAGATGCTATTGCTTTTGTTGGAAGAAGGTTAAACAAAAATTTTAGAAGGCTAGACAGAAGACAGGGGACAAATGTTCAAGACAAGATGTGTGACATATGTCCTTAGAGCAAGAACAAATATGAATACACTTCTAACAAAGGCAAAGAACCAACATGCTTTGAATGTGAAGGATTTGGTCACATCAAAGTTGATGCCCTAACTTCTTATAGAAAAAAAGAGATTTTCAATTACCTGTTCTGATTCTGATGATGATATTGAAAGAGAAACAACTAACTCAGTGAGGACTTTCATTGGGAAATATGTGTCTGAAAATGAACCAATTGATGAAGTCATGACTAAAGAAGAATTATCTGCAACATGTAGGCTTCTGCACACCAAGTGGGAGGAAGCTTGCTTAATAATGGAGAATAAGAAGAAAGACATGTAGTTGCATGTCCCTAATTCACTCAGGGGGAACATCTATATCTGGTTATTTTGTTGCTTGTATTATCGCTTTTATATTTGATTTAATTCTTATTTGTTGAGTGATGAATTCTATATTATTGTGAATTTGAATGTGAATAATTAACACTCATCGACTTTACTCTTTCGTTTTATACTAATAAACCTCAACTTTTGTGTATATTTTGTATAGTTTATGTTATAGTGTATACCGTGCGTTATCATGTAAATATCATTAAGTTTGATTGTTTTTATCTCATTTTGTAAGTATTCAAGCAATATTATTTAGTCATTATCTTATAGAGCATTGGATAAGCTTTTCACGGTTCCGACCATGCGTAAATCAGAGTTACGGTTCTCAAGTTATGGTCAAAACAATAGCTGATTTTTCTATCATGGTCGCTAGGCAAACTGAAAGTGAGGTTGGTAGGCGGGCTAAGGGCGACCCAAATGCATGAAAAAGTATTGTAGAGGCATAAACAAGTCTGCTATGGTCGCTAGGAAAGTTGGAGCTCGCTAGGCGACGACGTGATTTCATTTTTTCCTATAAAGTCATTTTTATAGCATTTTTCATGTTATGGTGTTTGGGATTTTTACACCTAACTCCATCAAAATATTCCTTTGGATAGAGAGGCTTAGAAACAACATTATAGTGTATATCTTGATAATCCAGAGTTGGATTTTCTTCAATCGGCGTTGACAAGTTGAGAGATTCTTGTTCATCTACTTTCTTCTCTTTGTACCCTCTATTGTTGGGGTTTTGTTTGTAAGTTTACCTTGATTATATGAATATTTATTGATCACGAATGTTGTATACAATGTCTTTTACAAATCTTTATTGATGTTATCTTTGATTTCAATATTTATCTTAATGGGTTTGGATTGCTATAGACATATACGGTTAAAACTCGATCTAAGATGAACATCTGTTAGATTTTAAACTCTAGAAATAGATTTAGATCTAATATTCACCGTGGTTATCAATGTCTAATGCCCCATGTTGTTTAGTTGCGTGAGACATCACCAATGAGACAATACAGTAGATCTCTCATCTACGCTTCAAACATGAACGCTGATGTGAGCGATACATGATGATATTGATGAGTGATTTAGGTTGTGTACAACTGATCGGTAAATTTAAGTATTTGATAGGGTATATGAAACTCAATTCCTGGCGAGTTCTCTCCTCTCTAAAGAATGTATTATTTAGTTGTTCATATATTTTTCTTTCCGCTTTTTACTCTTTTAAAACCATTCAAACCCAGCTTCGAAACGTAGAGATTGTTGAACAACATTGTTTCCCTCGCACTGATCCATGTGGAGACGATAAAACCCGAAGGGAATTCTCCAAATATTTTGCTTCTTGCCGCTATACTGCAGTTCGAACAAAATGGCGTTGTTGTCGGGGATTTGTGTTGATATTGAAAGCATTGCGATAGTTTATATATTTCTAAGTTTTATACATAATTGTCTATATTGTATATATGCTTGTATAGATACTTGTTTTGCTTTTGTTTTCCATCCTTGTATATAGTTGTTTTCCATACTTATTTATATTTGTTTGCCATACTTGTTTATACTTATGTTCCATACTTATTTTCCACACAAACTTGTACATATGTGCTTTCCATTATGTTTGTTCAAGTGTTGTATATATTTTATTTCCGTAACGTTTGTTCAAGTGTTTGGTTAGGACACTTTCTTTAGGTTTGCGATTTGACGAAAAGCATCGGCATGTCCGTGAGGAAGTTACTAGCCAAGCACAATAAAGGCGTCGAGCTAACGACGTGAAACAAGCGCTTGTTGTGAGGCAACCCAACAATTTTTGAGTTTATATAGCTTTATGTTTAGTTAGTTTAATTTGATTTTGTTAGGTTGTTAGAAAATTTTGTGTTTTTTTTCTCAAGCTTTGTTTTTTATTAGCTTGGGGAGACATGTTGTGATTGTTCAAGTTTGAATGTTCAACAAGGAAATGTCATGGTAATGTAAAAAGTTTAAAGAAAGTTGCATTGTCAAGGTATGTGTTTAGTGTTTTATACAACATAGCATGAACATGAACTTTAGGCTTTGTACAAATAACATGTCATTCATTCTCTTGCAATTCTTGTTCATTTGTGAATCACTTTAGTTCATAGCCCAAATGTGAGGAAACCTTACTAAATGCACACGAGACCAACATTTCTTGTTTAACTCGTTTGACTTATGTTAAATCTTGTATTTGTGTTGATTGTATGAAAGCATGAAAAGGATCAAGGTATTTTGTTTGAATTTGAGCACAACCACTTGACCAAATAGTCAATCTACCTTGTAAGTGGGTGATAATTTGCTTATCCCCTTTGAGCCTTTGTTAGAATCCATGTTAGTGTTAAGCTCATTTTTGTATGGATTCTGAATTTTTTTCTTGAACCCTCAATCATTAATTGGGGTTTGAATTTTTACCCTTTACTTAATACGTTTGGGAGCATTCACATCACATTGCTTGTTGTATTCAAGTTGGGGAGAAAATGTTGGTTGCTATACGGTTGAGAAAGAAAAAAGTGAAAAAGAAAAGAAAAACAAAACGAAGAGAAAAAAACATTGAAAAAGAAGGAAAAAAAAGCAAATAAATTGTGATAATAAGTTATGTGAAATGGTGTAACAATTGGTAAAATAGAAAAAGGTGAAAGAAATTTGTGAATGCTTAAGATTGTGAGAAATGACCACTCTCAGTTGATTAGGAAAGTTTTTGTTTCATTGACCTTTAGAAATTGACCATTCCTTGTTAGCCAAGCCACATTACAACCCTTGAAAGCCCTTGTGATTCTTGCTTGTATACTTTCAATATGAGTTTTTATGTAGACGAATACATAATTTGAATTGATGTTTGCAAGATTCTTGGGTGTGAGTTCAACCCCCCATGTTTGTTGTTCATCCCTTGATGAAGTTGTGCATTAGGTGTGATTCATTCTTGAACATATGTATTGCTTTAGAATTTTTGACATGTGTTTTGTGCTTAGACTTTGCTTCATATTCACGGTGTCGTTGTAGTATAGTGGTAAGCATTGCTTTGTGTGTACTTTTTATATTTGTACCATACATTTGTTTCCATTTGTAAAAACTTGTTGAGCATGATTTCTCGACAATTGCTTTTGTTTCTTTAGGTTGATTGATTCTTGTTTGAGGACAAAAAAGTCTAAGTTGGAGAGAGTTTGATGAGTTCTAAATTTTTGTAAATTTGAGTGTGAATAATTAGCACTCATCGGCTTTATTCATTCATTTTATACCAATAAACCTCAACTTTGTGTACACTTTGTATAGTTTATGTTATAGTGTATACCGTGCGTTATCATGTAAATATCATTGAGTTTGATTGTTTTTATCTCATTTTTGTAGGTATTCAAGAATTGTTATTTACTCATTGTCTTATAGAGCATTGGATAAGCTTTCCAACGCTTCCGACCGTGCGTAAATCAGAGTTATGGTCGAAACAAGAGATGATTTTTCTATCATGGTCGCTAGGCGAGCTGAAGGCGACCCAAATGCGTGGAAAAAGCACTATAGAGGTAGAAATAAGTCTGCTATGGTCGCTAGGTGAGTTGAAGCTCGCTAGGCGACGACGTGATTTCATTTTTTCCTATAAAGTCATTTTTACAGCATTTTTATGTTATGGCTTTGGGGATTTTTACACCCAACTCCATCAAAACATTCCTTGGGATATAGAGGCTTAATTATATTGTATATCTTGATGATCCATAGTTGGATTTGCTTCAATCGGCGTTGACAAACTGAGAGATTCTTGTTCATCTACTTTCTTTTCTTTGTACCCTCTACTGTTGGGGTTTTGTTTGTAAGTTTACCTTGATTATATGTATATTTATTGATTATGGCTGTTGGGGTTTTGTTTGTAAGTTTACCTTGATTATGGTCGAAACAAGAGATGATTTTTCTATCATGGTCGCTAGGCGAGCTGAAGGTGACCCAAATGCGTGGAAAAAGCACTATAGAGGCAGAAATAAGTCTGCTATGGTCGCTAGGTGAGTTGAAGCTCGCTAGGCGACGACGTGATTTCATTTTTTCCTATAAAGTCATTTTTACAGCATTTTTTATGTTATGGTTTTGGGGATTTTTACACCCAACTCCATCAAAACATTCCTTTGGATAGAGAGGCTTAATTATATTGTATATCTTGATGATCCATAGTTGGATTTGCTTCAATCGGCGTTGAAAAACCGAGAGATTCTTGTTCATCTACTTTCTTTTCTTTGTACCCTCTACTGTTGGGGTTCTGTTTGTAATTTTACCTTGATTATATGTATATTTATTGATCATGGCTGTTGTATACAATGTCTTTTACAAATCTTTATCGATGTTATCTTTGATTTCATTATTTATCTCAATGAGTTTGTATTTCTATAGACATATACGGTTCAAACTTGATCTAAGATGAACATCTCTTAGATTCTAAACTCTAGAAATAGATTTAGATCTAATATTCATCATGGGTATCGATGTTTAATGCTCTATGTTGTTTAGTTGCGTGAGACATCACTGATGAGACAATACGGTAGAACTCTCATTGACGCTTTAGACATGAACGCTGATGTGTATGATACGTGATGATATTGATGAGTGATTTAGGTTGTGTACAACTGATCGATAGATTTAAGTATTTGATTAGGTAGATGAAACTCAATTCCTGACGAGTTCTCTCCCCTCTAAAGAATGTATTTTTTACTTGTTCATATGTTTTTATTTCCGCTTTTTACTCTTTTAAAACCATTCAAACCAAGCTTAGAAATGTAGAGATTGTTGAACGTCATTGTTTCTCTCGCATCGATCCCTATGGAGACGATAAAACCCAGAGGGAGTTCTTCCGAATATTTTGCTTATTGCCGTTATACTGCAGTTCGAACATTGAGTCTCCTTCAAGATTACACTTCTCGAAATCAAGTTTGAAATTATTCGTTTTTAGCATGCATAAAACTTTGGTTAGATTTGATCTTGATCATGATGTTCTTTGATCAATTGCATGTGTAAGTGGAATGAAAACATTTTGTGTATTTGGTTTAAGTTTGATTCTAAGTAAAATCTCAAAGTGCCTTTAAAATTTTTAAAAACTTAGATTAGATCAGAATTGGTGATATTGGAAGACTCAAGAAATGTAATTCGAGTAAAGATTACGTGGAATAGTTTGGCAAGTGTCTTGTATACTAGTCAAGATCAAAATAGGAGATTTATTTTCTCAACTATATATTGGATTGGTGATTGTATGAACTCTTTGAAATATTTGTCAAATAACTAAGAACTATGCAGGTTTCAATGGGAAATCGTTGAAGAGTGCATGTAGGCAAAGCAAGGACGAACTCCGAAGCACTATAAATCTCAGTGTCATCTCTCTCTCTCTCTCTCTCTCTCTCTCTCTCTCTCTCACACACACACACACACACACACACACACACTTTTTCTTGCATTTAATTTTGTAGCAATTGCATGCTTAGGTTTTTCAATTCCATTGTATTATATCGTTTGTTCATTGATAGCGATTTATTATGTAAGCATTAGGCTTTGCTGGAATTAGATAATTGATTAAGCTAGTTTTGTGATTAATAATGTGAAAACAAATCGAACTTGGAACTCCATCAATTGAATCATTGTGTAAACACTTCTCATGCATTACACAATTTAATCAATCCATAACTAGTGTTTCATCATACTAATTTTTTATATTTGTGAAATGATCCGTGTTGACTTTATCAATATTCAAATTCTATAATTCTCATTTTCGTATCAAACCTTTTCCTCACAACTCATTTTTGAAAACTCTCTGATTTTGGAAAACGGCGGTTGAATTTTAATTTGGGTCTGTCGCGGCTGGAAAAATTACAAATTCTCCACCATCCTTTATTCTTTCCTATGGAACAGGGGAAATAATGAGAAAACCCTAAAAGGAAAGGATAAGACGATAATCGCAACCGAATATAAGTTCGGGAGTCGGTTAAGTGAGGGGAAGGTGTTAGGTACCCCTCGCCTCCGTTGTACTCAACAAGAACCTCTTATAGTGAGGGGAAGGTGTTAGAAGCACATATGTCAAGATAATTGGTCATTTCTTCTAGTGTAGGAGTGTACCCTATCATCTTGAAAGGACCGTTTGTAGGCTTAAGAGACCATATGATTTTGCTGAATGCCTTAATAGTATGAGCTATCTGAAAGTCTTTGAATTGGAAGCATCTCAATGTAGGATCATAGAATTGTGCCAAAGATGTTATGGCATCCTTTTTCATTGGGATACTCAAAAGGTCCAAGACCTTTCCATACTTGTAGGTGATGGAATTCCTCCGGTTGCTAATCAGCCCCATGATGTAGGTCTTCAGATTCTCAGTATTTGGTTCTCTTACCTTGATTTGGAAAGTTTTTCTTCTATTGGATTCCATTCCTTCCTTAGAATACTTAGCAATAATTTATTAGGATTACCTATAGTAAATGGATGCAAAAATATTTTAATGACATGATGATATGATTGTCTTAAGGTTAAGGATAAGTAAGGTGACATGAAAAACAAGACTAGTTAAGGAATTTTTCCTATAACTCGTTGGTTCTAAGTTTATACTACCATATCCCATGTAGGATCTAAATTTTCGGGATAAGAGTCCTAGAGTTATGAACTATACCCAGAGTTACACCATGATGAGGGACTAGCCCTACCAAAGTGACCCTTCAGGATAAGTTTCATCTAGGCGGGACCCTAGTGTCGACCCTTGCAGAGTGATAACATAAGGTCACCATGGGTGAAATGGGTTCTAGATTAAGGTCCCCAAAGTCATGGACGATATCTAAATCATCAACACAGTGATGGCTTAACCCTACCATGAAGACAATTTTGGGGGGTCCATTATGAGTGAAGCCCTTGTGCCCCTGAGAGATGTGACATCTCACCGGTTAGCATAACGTGTCTACGTCCTAGCTTACAGCTTTCCACTGAGCTTGGGTCCTATCTTCACACAAATAATAAAGGCCCAAACATGATATGTATATATAAAAATGAAATAAAACATAAATAATAAAAGTATGAAAAGAAAATAAAAGCAAACAACAAATATAAACAAGCCCCAGAAACAAACAAGCAGTAAAACTAGAGGATAAGATTGACTCTCTTTAGGGAAAAAGTCCCCAACAAAGTCGCCAGCTGTCGCGGATGGAAAAATTACAGAGTTACCACCATCCTTTATTCGTTCTTAAGGAACAAGGGAAATAATGAGAAAACCCTAAAAGGGAATGATAAGATGGTCATCGCAACTGAGTATGGGTTCGCAAGTCGGTTAAGTGAGGGGAAGGTGTTAGACACCCCTCACCTCAATTATACTCAACAGGAACCTCATATAGTTCTAAGGGGGGTTGTTTATTAATGTTTGCCTAATTGTTTATTCTTGCTTAATGCTTTAGTTTATTTATTTAAGAAAATTATTTTATTATTTTTAAGAAAGATTTAATCATAAAGGGGAAAAAAGAGATTTTATTATTATTGTACTCGTCAAGGTATCAAAACTCTTGCCTACGTATCCTCATATAGAATGAAGAATCAGAGTACCATAGTTTGTCTAAAAAATGTTGTGTGCTGGTTCATTTTATTTGTGAAAAGATCTCAACGCACTGGGGCGGAGAAAAGTTTGTTTGGGCAAAGGGTCTCAATGCACAAGGGCATAGAAAATATCATTTAGTGTGTTTGAATTGATTTTAAGTTTTTTGATTGAATTATTGATTGATAAGACGTGACGCCAGCCAACCAATTTAGTTAGCCAAAATATAGTTTTAATTTAGTTTAGAAAATAAAGTCATGGTCATATATACACTGTTATTATCTTTGTTGTTTTTGAATATTGAATTACAAAGAAGTAAATTTGTTTTTACGATTTATTAAATTACTAATTTAGACTGAATTAGATTAATTAACCTAATTACATTAATCTTAAATTAATTTAATTAAACCTAAGTTAATTTACTTAACCCTAAATTAATTTAATTAGTCCTAAGTTATCTCAATTAATCCTAAGTTGATTTAATTAATCCTAAGTTATCTTAGAGTTAAGATAATAGTCTAGGTAATTATTTAAACTAAAATATCCAAGACAAATAGAAAATAAAAAAGAAAGAAATTAACAATAAAATCAAACAAATAAGGTTGGGGTTGCAGAAGCTTTTGGGCTAGTAAAAAGGAGGGGTATGGGATAACAAAATTGCTAAGCCTAATAAGGAAAGGTCCACAGCGCTGGCCTTAGGTTCATGGGAGAGGCTCAAAGGTTTACTCTCTCTAGGCCATTTGATCTTGATCTAAGAGATTAGATGAGATATCATGAGGGGCATTCATTTAGCATATTGGTCAAGGTCGTTTGAAAGGATGAATAAGATTGGAAGTCAATAAAGGGGACACGATAGGGATACACACACTGGATGAGTCAAAGTCATCCAATCACGTGGCCATCAGGGGGCCACGTGTTGCCAACCAAGCGTTCAGTAGGAGGGATATTAAAGGAAGTTTCATTCAGAAACTCTCATTTTACATTTCTCTTTCTCTCTTTGAGCCCTCATCTCTCCCTCTCTTTTCTCGTCTCTCTAAACCCTTACCGCCCACCACCGACCGGAAATCGCATCTGTCGGTGGCTCCACCTCAGAACTCATAAAACAACCACCAATCTCAGATTTCTGGTTGAACATCAATCGAAAACTTCAAACGTTCATCAACGAAACCTAGAAACCCTCAAGAACCCTAACCCTAGGCCCCCAACATATGAACTCTAACCCTAACAACTATGAACCCTAACCCTGGAGAAGAAGAATCTTCATCTTCTTCCTTCGGTCAACCACTCACCTAACCTAGATTTTTATCTACCTCACCCAAATCCATTCAAACTTGAGTCCTAACCACAAATCCAAACACCCTGTTCACGAATCAAACCCCCAAAATACGAAAATCAAACAACAAAAACTCAAAACCTAAAAACCTAGATCCCCTTTTGGATAGCCCTAAACCGAACCCTAACACACATCAAAACAAACACAAATCATGGATAGAAATCAACAGAGATTAATATATATATATTCTATCACATATAAGCAACAAAAAAGGTAAAGATCAAGGTCTACCAGCCTACAAAGACGATGATCTCTCTAGTAAAGGTAAAGTTCTTAACTTTTATAATTCTTTCGTCTTTCTCTTCTTTATTTTCTTTTTCTTTTCGCTTTTTGATTCTCCTATCCTCTGACTCCCTTTGTATGTCTTTTTTGTATGTGTGAGGTGGCTGACAGTTAAGCTTAGATGACTTAGGGTTTCAATGTGAAAACCCTAAGTATCAAATTTTTGTTTAGCTTTTGGTGAAGGTTTGGGAATTGCTGCTGCTACGGATTCAAAGGTTATCTTAATAGTTTTTTTTCCGCCCCCTCTTGTAAATCTTTTTAGTTTATATAGTGTTAGGGCAAATTTAAATTAGGAATGTTTTTTAGGTCAGATTGATCGAAAAAGTAACAGCATAGGTTTTGTAATGTATATGGTTGAATTGTTGTATAATTTGAATATTCAGATGTATCTCAAAATGAATGAGGATTTGATTTGGATTTTTTCATTAATTATGCGCTTAAGTTCACTCAGATCCACAATTAGTGTAATTTAAGGTTTCTGCAATTTGGACTCTTGGGCTTTGTTGACTTATTGGTTTGACCTGGACCAGGGTTTGACTAGGTTCATCCTCTTAGAAAAGTAATTGAAAAGTAAAATCTAAAAAAGGACACTAATAATAGTAAAAATAATCTTAATAATAACACTAATCTAATAAAATCAATAATAATAATAATAATAATAATAATAATAATAATAATAATAATAATAATAATAATAATAATAATATCAATTATTAATTTGCTAATTAATCTCAATAATAAAAAGAGGTCACTTATTAATATTTTAACCTAGCAATCTATTCTAATTAACTAGTAATAAAATTAATAACCTAAATAATAATATCTAAATACTAATAATATTTAATAATAATAATAATCCTATAATAATAATTAGTAATCTAAATAATAAAAATAATATAACCAAATAAATTCTAATAATACTAATAAACTATTTTTGAGTAGTAATAATGTTATTTAAATATTATACAATATTCTAATGATTTGATACTAATAATATGTTCTAATTAACTAATTAATTACAAATAATAAAATTAATGGCCTATATAATAGTAAAATCTATTAACAATTTTTCTAGTAATAATGCTAAGATTAAATTCGTAAATGGCCAAAAATAGCAAAACCCATTATAGAAATGAAAACAAACTTTTAAAAGAGGATGAAAGGTCAAAATGGTTCTCCTTTGACCTTTCAGGTTATTGGAGTTGCCCAGATGACATGTATGATGGACCACTACGCCAAAAGTGTCCTTTGGTAGCACTACATAGGCAGCGCTTTATTACAAAAGCGCTGCTATAAGTTAAAAATTTAGAAAACACGAAAACTGTTCACTTAGAAAAATAAAATCGCGTCTAAATATAAGACCTTAGACAGCGCTTTTGAGGAAATCGCTTTCTAAGGTCTTATAAATTAAAAAAAAAAATTAAAGGAAAATATTAGATAGCGCTTGCCTTAAAAGCGCTGTCTAAGGTCCTATAAATTAAAAAAAAAATATAAGACCTGAGACAGCGCTCTTGGGGAAAGCGCTTTCTAAGGTCTTATAAATTAAAAAAAAAATTAAAGTAAAATATTAGACAGCGCTTTACTCAAAAGCGCTGTCTAAGGTCTTATAAATTAAAAATAAATAAAACCAAAAGCGCTGTCTAAGGCCCACCTTAGACAGCTCTTTCATTCAAAGCGTTGTCTAAGGTCTTTTTAATTAAAATAAAAATTGAAACGGTATCAGTATTAATACTGATACCGTTTCAATTTTCATTTCATTCTTTCCCTCTTTCCCTCTCTTTCTGCGAACAAGACGAACCAGCTGAAACCACCGCCGTCGTCCGTCCTTTCACCGTCGTCGTCCGTCCTTTCTCGCCGTCGTCCGTCCGGCCGTCGTCCTTCCTACATTTTCGGTAAGAGTTTTTCTTTTTATGTTAGAAGCAAGTGAGTTTTATATTTCCGGTAAGTGTTATTGTAGTTTAGGGTGTTTCTGTTAGGTTAGTGTGAGAATGAGGTTAGTGTGTTTCTGTTATTGTTTTTAGTGTTACAATGGACTAAGTAAGTGTGTTTCTGTTAGTTTAATATTGCTCTTTTGATTTTATACCTTCACTTTGTGATTTCCACCATAAATGAATGGAATGAGAATGGAATAATGTGCATGTTTGACAATAACTTGTTGCTATAGTTTGAGTTATTACGAAAGAAACTGCATATAATGTAAATGTTCAAAATCAGTTTTTCAAGGGAAAATATAATCCAGTATTTCAACTTTCAGGGATTATTTCTGTTATTTTATTTTATTTTACTCACTTTTTTTGTATGTTTTGGAGTAGAAAGTAGCTGAAAGGTTTTGATTAACATGATATATGAACATTATAAGTTTAACGAGAGTATTTTTGTTCTAGTTCACCGTATTTGAAAATGTTGAAATCGAGGTGAAATGTGAAAATCAACCATACTTGGTGCGAAAGAAATATGATTACTGATTGACTTGCAAACTTTAGCATTTTTATGAATCATTTGGATCTTTTTAGTTTTAGAATCTCCTCCTCGAAAACTTTTAAAGATCTTTTTTATGACAATTTCAAAGTTTTCATGTCTAAGAATATTAGTTTAAGTTAGTTTAAGTTAGTTTAGATTAGTGTTATTGTAGTTTAGGTTAGTTTATTAGGTAAAGAAATATATTGTAAATCCTTAAGTTAGTGTTAGTGTTAGTGTTAATATTGCTCATTCAATGTTATATATTATGTCATATTATATTTGATATCCTTGATTTCCTTGATTTCTTTATCCTTGATTTCTTTATTATATTTGTTATATATTATGTCATATTATATTTGTTATATAATATATTTGATATCCTTGATTCCTTTAGCATCGCAGGTTTAGACAGCGCTTAAAAGCGCTGTCTAAGGCCAAAAAAAGCGTTGTCTAAGGTCTTGTTTGGCGTAGTCGACTCTGATAGATCAATACTTTATACCCTAACTCAAGTGAATTGGGTATGACTCAAGATGTTCAGACATGTCCTAATACAGATGGATAAATATAAGTGGTCAAAATTTGGGGTACGACAGGGTCTATTCACCCCCTTTAGATGGTTTTCCTACTTCCATATTCACACCCAACAAGCGATGGATATGTTTCATAAGGAAAAAGATAAACTTATATCAATAATCACAGGTATGAAAGAAGAAGTAGTTTTACTAAATTCCAAACTTGAAATTATGGCAAAATATGTGCGTATGTTGAACAATGGTTCAAATAAGCTAGGTGTGATACTGGAAGTTGGAAAGATGTCCAGAAATCTGAAGGGAATAGGTTTTGAATCCAGCATGAACAAGAAAAGCAAAATCCACTATAATAAGTTTGTCCTTCCTTAGGAGAAAACTGAGTTTCCGATGTTGGACCACATGTCACAGCATCGTGTTCAATATGTGTTCCCTCATCACAGAAGTCACAAGAACTTGTCTTGAAGATGTCGTCACTATGGTAGATATGGGCATATAAGGCCTTATTGTTACAAGCTTAATGGTTATCCTCAGTCCTATAGTCAACTAAGACTGAATAGAAAAGATGGAAAGAAATTCTAAGCGAAGATGGAGTGGAAACCCAAAGTAACTGTAAATAGTTTCATGGCTCATACATCTCTTAGATTTTCCTCAAGAGAAGTTTAATATTTTGATAGTGGGTGTTCTAGGCACATAACTGGAGAAAAGACATATCTTGAGGAGTTGAAATCTTACTCCAATAGTTATGTCACTTTTGGTGATGGAGCAAAGGGAGGAATCAAGGGCATAGGAAAAATGTTTAGTCCTGGTCTTCCTTGACTTAATTATGTGTTGCTGGTAGAAGGTTAACTGCTAACTTGATCAGTGTAATCCAATTGTGTGATCAAGGATTGAATGTAAACTTTAACAAATCTGAATGTATTGTCACCAACAAAGATCAAGAAGTACTCATGAAGGGGTTAAGTTCCAAAGACAATTGTTATATGTGGATGTCTCATCCCTTAACCTGCATGTTTTCCAAAGTTGATGGGACCAAGCTATGACACCAAAGACTTAATCACCTCAATTTCAAAGAGACGAAGAAGGTTATATCTATTGAAGCAAACAGAATTTTACCAAATATAAAGATTGAAGAAGGATAAATCTATAGAGATTGCTAAATAGGTATGTAGATAAAGATATCCCACAAGAAGCTTCAGTATCTGGCCACCTCAAAAGTCCTTGAGTCACTTCATATGGACCTCATAGGGCCTATGCAAGTGGAAAGATTTGGTGGAAAGAGATTTGTTTTTTTATATGTGGACGATTTATCAAGATATACATGGGTTTACTTCATTAGAGAAAAATATGATACTTTTGATGTGTTCAAAGAACTATGCCTTCATATCCAAAAAGAGAAGGGAAGTGAAACTGTAAAGATAAGAAGTGACCATGGAAAAGAGTTTGAAAACTCTAAGTTCTCTGAATTTTTCTCTTCTGAAGCGTTCAGTAATGAATTCTTAGCACCTATCACACCTAAAAAAAGTGGATTGGTAGAACACAAGAATATAACCTTAAAAGAAGATGTTAGAGTCATTTTGCATGCCAAGAATTTTCCTAATCATTTTTGGGCTGAAGCCATGGAAACTACTTGCTACATTCACAATCGAGTAACTATCCGATCTGGAACTAAAGCTATAATCTATTAGCTTTGGAAAGGAAGAAAACCAAATGTTAAATACTTCCATGTCGTTGGTAGTAAGTGTTACATCTTGGAAGATTATGAACAAAGGAGAAAGATGGATCCAAAGAGTGAAGTGGGGATATTCCTTCGATACTCTAACAATAGCAGGGCCTACAAAGCCTACAACACTCATACCGCAGCAATGATGGAATCCATAAATGTTGTTGTTGTTGATAATCTTGAAGAGAAAGGTATTGTTGAGGATGAAAATGATATTTCCTCTTAACATACAGATGTCCCGGAAGATGTCCCTGATAAGGGGTCTGACATTGAGACTAAAAATACAAATTCTAAAGAAACCACTGTCAATAAAGAGCCATCCATCAAAATTCAAAAGGATCATCCTATTGATAATGTCATAGGAAATGTGAATGAATGTGTCATCACCAGATCCAAAAATATGATTGCTAACTCTTACTTCATCTCTAAGATTAAACCTTAGAATGTTAAAGAATCACTAAATGATGAATTCTGGCTAAATGTTATGAAAGAGGAACTATGTCAATTCAGAAGGAATGAGGTATGAGAGTTTGTTCCTAGACCTAAAATATGAATGTCATTGGTACCAAGTGGATTTTCAAGAACAAATATGGTGAAAGTGGTAATGTGACAAAAAAAACAAGGCTAGGTTAGTGGCTCAAGGGTACACTCAAATAGAATGAGTGGATTTTGATGAGACATTTGCTATAATTGCTAGGCTTGAGTCCATTAGGTTTATGTTAGGAATTTCATGCATGATGAAATTCAGATTGTATCAAATGGATGTTAAAAGTGATTTTTTGAATGGTTATCTTAATGAAGAAGTCTATGTAGAGCAACCAAAGAGGTTCATTGATCCCTTCTTTTCAGACCGTGTGTACAAGTTAAAGAAAGATATTTATGGTCTAAATCAAGATCCAAGAGCATGATATGAAAGATTAACAAAGTTTCTAGTCAGCAATGGATACAAAAGAGGAAGAATAGATAAAAATCTATTTGTAAAGATAGATGGAGGAAAACTCATGGTAGCACAAATTTATGTTGATGACATTGTATTTGGTGGGATGTCAGACTCGGTGGTGGAACATTTTGTCAAACAAATGAAGTTTGAATTTGATACGAGGATTGTAGGAGAACTCATTCATTTTCACGGTCTTCAAGTTAAGCAAATGGAAGACAACATTTTTGTATCTCAAAGCAAGTATGATAAGAGTATAATGAAGAAGTTTTACCTTGACAATGCTAGCCACAAAAGAACTCCCGTTGCTACTCATGTGAAAGTGACCAAAGATGAAAATGGAGTTGATGTCGATTAAAGCTTATACAGAAGCATGATTGGAAGTCTGCTCTACCTCACAAATAGCAGACTTGGCATCACATTTTCTGTAGGTGTGTGTGTTCTAGATATCAAGAAAAACCCAAGACTAGTCATCTTTCTCAAGTGAAGGGAATCTTGAGGTATATCAATGGGAAATGTGACTATGGTATTCGCTACTCATATGACACTAACCCAACACTAATATGGTATCGTGATGCTGATTTGACTAGAAGTGTAAATGATAAAAAGAGCACATTTGATGGATGCTTCTCCCTTGATAAAAACTTAATATCTTGGTTCAACAAGATGTGACTCATTATCTACTACTGAAGCTGAATATATTGCTGCAAAAAGCAGTTACACTGAATTGCTCTGGATGAAACAAATGTTGAAGGAGTACAATGTGGGAAAAAATGTCATGACATTGTTCGGTGACAACTTGAGTGCTATCAATATTTCAAAGAATCATATTCAATAAATTAAAACCAAACACATTGACATTCATCATCATTTCATTAGAGAGCTTGTTGAAGATAAAGTTGTAGCTCTTGAGCATGTAGCAACTAAAAATTAGTTGGCTGACATTTTCACCAAGGCATTAGATGCAGTCCAATTTGAAAAGTTAAGGGGTGCCTTTGGTGTTTGCATTTTTGAGATTCAATAGTAGTCAAAGCTAGGGAGGCGTGCAGGGGAGTTTCTATTTCTTTTGGTTTGTGCTACACATGAAACAAAGCAGACTTTACTTGTTTCAAAACCTCCTTGTATTTGGACCTTCGATACAAGTAAGAACAACTTTCACTTTCCTTTATCTTGCACTCAGAAAACTACTTTTTCCCTTTTCCTTCAAGTTCTTAACTATTTTAATTAGTCAAAATTCCGAAAATCCAAAGATGCGTTCGTCTAACAAAGGAATTGGTATCAATAAGGATATTGATAGATTTTTTGAGGATAAGAAGTAAAGAAAAGGGGGGTTGGTCCCACTTCTTATGAAAATGTTGTAGAGACACATGCTGGATCATCAGGCGGATCATCTGTGAATGGGAAGAAATACGTGACCAAGATGAAGTCTTTGAAGAAGAGACCTATTCAAGCACGTGAATCAGACTCAGAGGTTGATGAAGACTGGGTTACCTTCATGAATTCTGGTGGTTGGTCTAGAGATCAAGTTTGAAGAGTGATTTTCCAGGTGTTTTTACTTAGTTTTTGCGGCCCTTGTATTTGGGCATGTTTTGTTTCCTTATTATGATTTTGTAATGGCTTTGTTGCCATAAACTATGTCTAATGCTCTAGCATCATGTTCAACATCCATCCTAATAATTGTTGATGTGTGTCTACTGATGACGTGAAAATACATCGTTTATTTGACTTGATTAATGCATGTTTTTTAGTTGTTTTGATTTGCATTTGCACTATTATGTTGGTATTTTGTTTGTTTTCAGGTATTTAGCCATTTAAGAGTCACATACGAAGAAACGAAGCAATTCGGATGAAAAACGGAAGAAATTGAGCAATTTGCACACAAGACGTTCGCTATAGAGAAAGCCAAAAACGAGAAAAGGGAAGGAAAAGTACAAGAAAGACAAGGGAAAGCCCACATGACAATCGATTGCAGTCATAGTGAAACCAAAGATGTTATTTTTCCCTTGTAGCACTGTCCGACGATTCTGGCCATAACTTTTGATTCGTAAGTCTGAATGACGCCCCGTTCGAAGCGTTGGAAAGCTAACACTCATATCTACATCATTGGAAATGGAACTATGGAGCTCACCCCTTGTACACATGGCGGGAGCCATGTAGAGATGGTGGGCACCATCTTCCCAAAACGTGGATCAGTCAAGGACGGTTAGAGAAAGTGCCCATGACCACCACTTACACACATGGCGGACGCCAAGGGTAGATGGCGAGTGCCATCTCCCTAAAAAGAACTTCAGTCAAAGGTAGTTGGAGAATCACTCCCATGATCACCATTTTTCTCTCACACAAATATTGAAGGAGTTACATGCATTCCAAGGCTTGTACCACTATAAATAGGACTTAGTTCATTAGTTTTAATAATCCAATCTTAGTTGTAGCATTAGGCATAAATTAACTTTGTTAAAGCGATAATTCTTCACATCAGGGAGTTATCGCACCATTGTTGTAATCGAGTTTGGATCGATTTATTTTATAGCTTTTAATCTTGCCGCCATTTACTTTCCGTCAAAGTTTATTTCTTGTATCAAATTCAAGTCTCCAGTTTAGAGCATGTTCTTAATATATTCCGCATGGCTTTACTTTATTTTATTTCCTCGCACTGCTTTACTTTGTTTATTTTCTGTCTCGCCTTAAATTCGTTTACTTATTTGCACCGCTTTTACATTCTTTATTTTATCGCATTGCTTCTTTAAATTTCTTTGTCTTAAAAAATTTGTTTTCAAACCGAACTTAAGCGTGACACTTTCGTTCTCACTTTTGAAAATCAATCGCATCCTTTACACGTTTTTTATTTCCTAAATGACTTACCTCGCAAATATATTTCATTCCATGTTTACCATAGTCATGTCTAGCTAAATCCTTAGTGCTGGGATGTGAGGACTGTCATTTCGACGGTACTCCATATGTTGTGTTTGTAGAAATACTTTAGGGGCTGTTTTGATTTTAATACAACTTTTATGAATTTAACTTGATCGGCCATTACGTAAATGGGACCGTGTTTCTGTTTACGTAATGGCCGTGACTATGTCGGGCAAGATCGAAAGTCGTCTGATACTTAAGATAAAAGTTGGTTATTTGTTAATTGATAAAAACAGCGAAAGCACTTTTTTAATTAACTAGGGAAATTTAATATTATTAGAAAGTGATTTTAAAACTATTTACAAAAGCGCGCCATTTGTAGATTTAGGATCTGGTTGGCCGAGCATATGCCGGAAACCCTTTGATGTTAAAAGTTTCCAATCAAAAGCACTTTTTAACTGAGTCTTAGAGGTGATTATATAAAAAAGGACTTTATCACTTTAATGCAAAATGCGACCAGGCAGCGTGAGTGGCTGGTATAGATTAGAGGGTAGGTCTGGTCCGATCGCGCTAACGCGGCGGTTCCTTTTTAATTAACTCTTTTTCCAAGGAAGAAAATATTGCCCCGTAAGTGTCTCTACTTAAACAATAAGAGTATCGTTTGATTGATGCGAATTACATACCAGTACCATTTATCTAAATTCATTTTTATTCATTTTTCTCTGTTTCCTGTGCACTTTATACACCGTTTCTATTAGCCTTAGATAAACAATGTAACAATAGTAATCGATAGATTGACATTGGTCTGTGTGGGTTCGACAATCTTTTATATAACTTCGATAGGTTCGTGCACTTGCGGATTTCACCCATCAAGTTGTTGGTGCCGTTGCCGAGGATCAATTTCGTCAAATATCGCAGCCCTGTTGTTACACCGTCTAGACTAAGGCACCATTTTCTCTATTACTATGTATCGCCAAAATTTTCCCTATAATTACCACTCTCAGTACTTTGAGGAACCGCAGTATTCCCATAAATCCGACCTCGAAATAATAATGTAGAATTTCATTGAGACGGAGACTCTCTGTATGCTAGAATTTACGTGGATGAGGTTTATGGAGACACAAACTCTCCAAAATAAGGAGTTTAGAAAACAAAGGCTTCAGATTAATGAAAACCTTAGGCTGCTAAACACTATGGTTGAGTCCCTCGCGACTCATAGCATGGCATTAGAGACTCAAATTTCCTTGCCCGCACAAACAACCCTAGGACCCTTCCCTGAGAGACATGTGGATGTTGTAACAACCAGTAGTGAAAAACAAATCGAATATCCTTAAGGGAGGTTGTCGAAGAGGTAGAGAAGGAAGCACCTATTGTTGTTCCTCCTCCCTATAACCCACCGATTCTTTTCCCCCAAATACTTATGGAAGCTAAGGTAGACTCCCAATCCAAAACGTATGTGGAGGTATTGGAAGATATCCACACCAATGCACCTATGTCTGAGGTCATGCATAAAAAGAGACAATTAAAGGACCCCAGAACTAGGGGAATCTTCAATATCAAGAGGGAAATGTTAGGTTTTAAGGTAGTGGATGAAAGAACTAAACTCAAACCTGAGAAGCTAATACTTAGGATAGATCCAGAACCACCACAAGTTCAAAAGAATGAACCACCCCACATAAGGAAGAAAAGAAAAGGCGAGGGATATGTGAGATGGCTTGATAAGTGGCCATGGAAACCAAAGATTATTAAAAGTTTGATCGAGGAATCATTCTCGAAAGAACCACCATGAGTAATTACACCCATGGGTCGTCAAGTTAACGACGTAAAAAGAAGCGTTGTGTGGGAGGCAACCCACGAACTTTTAATTTAATGATTTCCTTTATTGTTTGAATTTGCAGAAAATAAAGAGATGGATTGCTTGTCATATCTTAGCTACTTCTAGGCGAAAAACCTCTAGATAACAATCCTAGAGATGAGCTGGTGCCCATGGACATTCGTACAAATGTCGCTGTTGGTGGTGACACCGATGAGGAGTATGATAGGAGAGAGCATATCTCTCCCGTTCGTAACTCACCTCCTCCTCATTCTTCTCATGGTCAGCTTCCACATGCACACACCGCACTATATTTTTCTAACACCTTTTGCAGGTACTTCCTCTGGAAACGGGCAACATGATGAGCTTCTTTAAGAAACAACAGTTTCAAAAAATGAAGGTATCTTAAAATTCTCGCAACCGAAGTAAAAGTGGCCAGCGAATACATGAACAACAAGAGCCGGATCAGAGAGAATTTGGCCGTGGTGGCACGTAGCAGCATTCATACAGGTTCTTCCATTCCTTTTCCACCTTATTTCAAAACATTGGGGACAATGTTTAGTTTAAGTGTGGGAGGGATTTTACTCGCTTTCTAGTTAGATTTATCGTTTTCTTTATTTCTCTTTGTCTGTTATCGAGTCATTGCATGCACTGTCGAGTCATTCATGTGTGTTTCCTATCGTTTATCCCACTTTCCCTCTTTCTTGAGCCATACCAAAAAAATTGAATAAATTTTGGAAAAAGTGAATAAATTTTGAAATTTTTGGAACAAACAGAGGATAGGTTACAAAGACTTGGGAAAATTCCTAAAAGATCCGTATCGTCTTAACATCGTAGGTCTCTTGAATATAAGAATCAATTTGCATAATTATTTTATTCGAAAGCTTTGAATTCTCATTTTTTGAAGTAGTCTTTAGTAGTTTATTTTAGCAGTCAGCACCATCTTTGGTTACCGCTAAGCGAATGAACCAATGCAAATAAGTGAATGATCCTGTAAAAAGAAAGAAAAAAGAAGAAAAATAAGAAATGAAAAGCAAACGATTTGAAAAGAGAATCCGCCTTCTAAGTTAGGTAACCCTCACCAGGTTATTTAGCCCAAACGGCGGAGGAACCTTTGAAATTATGCTTGTGCGTCTGCATTGAAAAAGATAGCAAAAAGTGTTGAAATTAGGCATAAAAATCGGGATCATAATCACCAACAGGGTTGTTCACTATGCGAGTACAAGATAATGGGCTTAATGTGATTGCGCCTGAATGAAAAAGATGAAAGGTGAGATGAGTAAGTTTGGCTTGAGCATAATAATATGATGTGGATCGGTAAGTATAGAAAAGAGACCTATGATCGCAAAAATGCGAAGTGTGTTTGTTGTACCCCAAATTTTACCCTTAGATTTTTTTTGATCGTTCGCATGTCATTTTAGGTCAATCATCTTGAATACCCAATTTATCATCTGAAATGAAACTTTTTAGAAATTACAGCTTAATCGGTTAAACTAAAAGTCAATTATGCATAAAATCAGTGGATGGAAAATTTTAAAATCGAGTCTGCAGACGTCAGTGATGTTAATCTACGTTTTATGCAGTTTAATTTGGTGTGTTCGTTTTTAATTTATCAATTACTTTTCGGTCGCATTTTTGGACAGTTTAAGCCATTTTTAACGGACAAAATTTATTTCAGAATTTGAAGAAACGCTGTATTTTTATGAATAGTATATTTTTTACTGATCATTTTAGTGTATTTATTTTATTTTTTGAGCACTTTAATACCGGTTCAATTATTCGTTTTTTTATTGTCTTTATTTCTACTTTTAATTAATATATCTTTAATTAATCAGTTTTTATTTAGTTTTTTTTTCTTATTTTAAATAATTAATATTTTTTCTATTATATTTAATTTTTATTTTTATTTTTATTTTTATTTAAACTTAGTAAATATTTATTTAAAAGAATTCTGACCCGTTTTCATTTGATAGGACGCATAGCAGATTTTGTTTAGATTTATAGTAATAGTATCTATAGGTAACACTTATTTTTTATACTCATCATAATTCCCACTTTCTCATACACAAAAAATATGCGCAGACACGCCACCCCCACATGGGCCTCCCTCCTTTATTTGTTTTTTTACGAATTATTTTAATACAGACAGTACAAAATACTCCCTCCTCTTCATGTTAAAAAGAGACGTAAGCCATTAACCATCACACTAACTTCCTCCCACAAACAACAACACAGTGCGATACGTCATTAGAACTTCTTTCCACCGCTTTCAACGTCGACAACAGCACGGGAAGCTTTGCAAACCAAGCTCGGAACCAGTGAACAGAGGAGGCCAAAACAGACATATACACAGTCAAGGAAAGAAATTCAGTGGATCATTCTTCAAACGATTTTAAAACCATTGGCTTCATCTTTCCAACCTAAGAAACACAGACCTTTATCATTTATAAGACCTCTCCATCGTCATTTCATTTTTTCACATGTAAACTCCTTTTCACTGAACTAACAATAACCGAACGTTCCATATTTCCACCATATACAACACTGCCTACCACTAATCACCTCATACTACTCATTCGCCTCACCATCCTCACTCTCTTGAAACACTCCATTCCTTCACTAACCGTGCTTCACAACAACAACGTCTTGTCTCCGACAACAACGGTTCCGACAACTCTTGCAGCCACAATATCAAGAGCAGTTTAATATCTTCATGCTCGAATCAATCGGTATATTCATCTTTCCTTAAGTACTACTTTTGTTTGATTGTTGTTGCTGATGTTTTTGCGGTTTCGATAACGTTTCGATGTCGGTTTAGTGATTGTAATGTTTGGTGTTTATTTTCTGTTATGTTTGTTATGTTGTTATACTTTGTAAATATTGCTGGAAAAAAAACAATGTTGTGCTGCTGTTTTAATGCCCTGCTACAGCTGCGGTATGAGGCTTGGATGTGAGCAATGCCATTTCGGTTTCGGTTTCGATCAGGTAGAGTTTGTGAAAACGTTATGATAGAAATTGTCGTAATGAATTTCGGTCTTGTTCTTGATAATTTAAGGTTTATGATGTGATAATCTTCATGTTGCGCTTGTTCATGATGTCCTGCGGTTACTCAGCTTTTAGTTTTTATTCAAAAATAACATGCTACTGATTTGCTCTAATATTATACTGGATAGGCTGCAGACTATTTAGCAACATGTTGATAATGTTGATTTTGTTTTAGTATCATGGCCACATTGTTTTCTAAAACGTTGAAAGGTTTAGGGAAATAACAACAATGGTTGCAGGAAAGGTGCACACACATAAGTATATATATATTATATGATGTTTTGTTTTGCTACTAACTTATATATATCATCTTAATTTCTAATGTACATATATATACTTATATTATATAGTTTAGTTTTTAATATATATATATATAAAGTTTCTTACTGTAGGTTATATGTTTATAATAAGTTTTAATAGCGTTTTTAGTATATATATATATATTTCACATAACTTATTTTTTTTTTGGTTTTTTTTTAATATATGATAAAGTTTCATGTTACGTAGCTGCTGTAGGTTACATATAATTTTTTGTTTGGTTTTATAGTATGTATATATTATATTCTTTTTTGATTTTTTTTTAAATATACACATAAAGTTTCACTGTAGAATTATATATATATATATATATATATATATATATATATATATATATATATATATATATATATATATATATATATATATATATATATATATATATATATATATATATATATATAATTTATATTTTAAAAATCTAAAAAAAAAGGGAACTTAGTTATCTTTTAGTTAATTATTTTATTTTTAAACCAAAATTATTCTTTTATTAAATATAAAAATATGAAGATGTGGCATAGTTATTAATTATTTTAAATGTTTTTATTTAATATTGATTAATTAAATTATTAATTAATCTTATTAAATATTTATATTTAAATTAATTAATAATTCTCTTAGCACCCGTTTCTATGTCATGACTTGTCTGTTTTCATGTTTTGGGTTTGTTCTATCTAATTAATTCTTAATGTCGCTCTTCCGTGTACTGTATCAGTGATTTATAAGTTTACCTCATTCCAAAGAAAAAGACCATATAGTTGACTACCATGTCATTCCAGACAAAACCTTGTCCATCATTCTCTTATCTCACGCCGTGTTCTATTTAGGTGTCTTGCTGTCAGACCCTACTTTCCCGTCGAGAATTTCTTTCCCTGCTTTACCTAGCCTTAGGTTTGGAGTCGCCACACTCCACGTAGATGTCTTGCAGGCAGACCCTACTTTCCCGTGAGCATTTCATCCCCTTTTAACCCATCCTTTCCCAAGAGATAGCCATTAATCTCTTATAACTCTTAACCTTTCTTTTAACCTTCACAAGAGATAACCATTAATCTCTTCTCCTTCAAGACGGTCTAACCCTTCACAATCCTTTCACAAGAGATAACCATTAATCTCTTCTCTTAAACAATCGATCCTCACAAGCTTTGCTTTCAAGCTTTTCACCCTATTTTCCCCTTGGAATCTTGACCACAGTCAAGAGTTCCTTACCCCCATTGAGGGGAACTACGGACGCTCTGATTTCTCAAGTTTATCTTGAGAATACGTAGGCATAGGATTGCGAGATCCTAGCGAGCTACCTTTTTCCTTTACATCCAATGTCTTCTTGGATTCCACTTTTTTACCTTTACATCCGATGCCTTCTCGGATTCTATATTTTCTTTTTACACCCTTTTACCCTGTAGTGAGAGGAACTATGAATGCTCTAATTCCATTTTCGTCAGGATACGTAGGCACAAGATGCGACGTCTTGACGAGCATACTCAGTGAATATACCCCTAGGTCTTTCCCTTAGCACATTTCCTTAGCAAGCAAACACAACATAACACAAATATACAAGAGGTTCCTGTAGAGTACTACAGATATCTAGGATGCTAACACCTTTCCTATGTATAACCAACCCCCGAACCTTATATCTCTTAGTTGTGTCTCTACATAGCGTACTTAGGGTTTTTTTTCGATCTTTACCCTTTCCTTTGGATAAATCAAAGCTCGGTGGTGAATTTCAAAGTTTTGTGATTCAAGTTAATTCAATAGCTTGATATCCGATCTCACCGCAACAGTGTTGTTACGATATCCTTAGTTTTTGAGTTAGTACCTATCAGTGTGACCTTTTCCAAAGTAAAGTCCATAAGCTTAGTCATTATAAGAATCACTGTTCTTTCTATTTACATAAGTCTTGCTTGAGGACAAGCAAAGGTTCAAGTGTGGGAGAATTTGATGACGTGAAAATACATCGTTTATTTGACTTGATTAATGCATGTTTTCTAGTTGTTTTGATTTGCATTTGCACTATTATGTTGATATTTTGTTTGTTTTCAGGTATTTAGCCATTTAAGAGTTACATGCGAAGAAACGAAGCAACTCAGATGAAAAACATAAGAAATGGAGCAATTTGCACACAAGGCGTTTGCTATAGAGAAAGCCAAAAACGAGAAAAGGGAAGGAAAAGTACAAGAAAGACAAGGGAAAGCCCACATGACAATCGATTGCAGTCCTAGTGAAACCAAAGATGTTGTTTTTCCCTTGTAGCACTGTCCGAAGATTCTGGCCATAACGTTTGATCCATAAGTCTGAATAACGCCCTGTTCGAAGCGTTGGAAAGCTAACACTCAGATCTACATCATGGGAAATGGACCCATGGCGCTTACCCCTTGTACACATGGAGGGCTCCATGTAGAGATGACGGGCGTCATCCTTCCAAAACGTGGATCAGTCAAGGACGGTTAGAGAAAGTGCCCATGACCACCACTTACACACATGGCAGACGCCAAGGGTAGATGGCGAGCGCAATCTTCCTAAAAAGTGCTTCAGTCAAAGGCAGTTGGAGAATCACTCTCATGATCACCATTTTTCTCTCACACGAATAATGAAGGAGTTACGTGCATTCCAAGGCTTGTACCACTATAAATAGGACTTAGTTCATTAGTTTTAATCATCCAATCTTAGTTGCAGCATTAGACATAAATTCACTTTGTTAAAGCGATAATTCTTCACATCGGGGAGTTATCGCACCATTGTTGTAATCGAGTTTGGATCAATTTATTTTATAGCTTTTAATCTTGCCGCCATTCACTTTCCGTCAAAGTTTATTTCTTGTATTGGATTCAAGTCTCCGGTTTGGAGCAGGTTCTTAATATATTCTGCATCGCTTTACTTTATTTTATTTCCTCGCACTGCTTTACTTTGTTTATTTCCTGTCTCGCCTTAAATTCGTTTACTTATTTGCACCGCTTTTACATTCTTTATTTTATCGCATTGCTTGTTTAAATTTCTTTGTCTTAATAGATTTGTTTTCAAACTGAACTTAAGCGTGACACTTTCGTTCTCACTTTTGAAAATCAATCGCACCCTTTACACGTTTTTTATTTCCTAAATGACTTACCCCGCAAATCAATTTCATGCCATGTTTACCATAGTCATGTCTAGCTAAATCCTTAGTGTTGGGATGTAAGGACCGTTGTTTCGACGATATTCCATATGTTGTGTTTGTAGAAATACTTTAGGGGTTGTTTTGATTTTAATACAACTTTTTTGAATTTAACTTGATCGACCATTACGTGAATGGGACCGATTTCAGTTTACGTAATGATCGTGACTATGTCGAGTAAGATCGAAAGTCGTTCGATACTTAAGATAAAAGTTGGTTAGTTGTTAATTGATAAAAACAGCGAAAGCGCTTTGTTAATTAACTAGGGAAATTTAATATTATTAGAAAGTGATTTTAAAACTATTTACAAAAGCGCGCTGTTTATAGATTTAGGATCCGGTTGGCCAAGCGTATGCCAAAAACCCTTTGATGTTAAAAGTTTCCAATCAAAAGCACTTTTTAACTGAGTCTTAGAGGTGATTATATAAAAAAGGACTTCATCACTTTAACGCGGTACGCGACCAGTGCAGCGTGAGCGGCTGGTATATATTAGAGGGTAGGTCCGGTTCCGATCACGCTAACGCGACGGTTCCTTTTTAATTAACTCTTTTTTCAAGGAAGAAAATATTGCCCCGTAAGTGTCTCTACTTAAACAATAGGAGTATCATTTGATCGATGCGAATTACATACCAGTACCATTTATCTAAATTCATTTTTATTCATTTTTCTCTGTTGCCTGTGCACTTTATACACCGTTTCTATTAGCCTTAGATAAACAACGTAACAATAGTAATCGATAGATTGACATTGGTCTCTGTGGGTTCGACAATCTTTTATATTACTTCGATAGGTTCGTGCACTTGCGGATTTCACCCATCATCTACTCCTTATATGATGTGTATATGTGTTGAAATACAAACCTCTTTGTTGACTGACGAGTTTTTTGAGGAACACCTTTGCCAAATAATGGCAAAAGAGGGAGTAATGATGTGTGTGTGTGTGTGTAGTATTGTAACTATTGAATTGACTATGGACTTTATGGTGTATGAGGTTCTATTGCTGCCCTGATATATCTTGTTGTGCTTAATACTAACTGATATTCTGAATTCTGTGTGCACACATGCTGAAGCATCTGGCCCTTAACCTTGTGTGACTGTGTGTGCTGATATGTGTGTGTTAGTAGTAGCTTCTGATCTTTGACCACTGACTACTAACTGTGTTTGCATGCAGGACTAACCTATCATGAATGATTGAATGTTAACTATTTATGGGATCATCATTGTGTGTCAACTGACTGATATGTAGCGACTGCTATGCTATTGATATGTGTTATTGCTTCTCTAACTTCTGTTGTTACTGATGTATGCTCTGTTGGATGTTCTTCTACTGGTGGTAGTGATGTTTGTTTTGAGTACGGGATTCCTTTAATAATTAGTTGTGTTTCTACTTGAAGAGTTGTTTTTCTAAGCTTTACCAAAAGGGGAGATTGTTGTTCCTTTTGGATTTGTTGCATTATGCAAAATAACAGGGAGTATGCTCAAGTTGTTCTGGTATAGAAAGAACACATGTGGAACACGGTGTTCCAACATGTGTGCTATAACATCTAGTATTTGACAATAAACAAATATTATTGCAGTTTTTGGTTCATATTTATTTAATTCAAGATTCACTCTACAAAGAAGATTTATAATTCATGAAGAGAGTTAGTTTGGAGGTTCTGGTACAACATGTGGAACACGATGTTCCAGCATGTGTGCAGTGCAAAATCTGGCCCTTGTCAGCAGGCCACGATGGATGTTGTTAGGGGCGAAATTTCTAATTGAGATTCAATCAGATTTGCATATTGTTTGGCAATGTATATGTGATTTGTTTGAGAGCTGTTGAAGATAAAATAGAATTTAAATGGAGATTTTAATTTGAATTTGAAGTATGAAAAATCATATATTTTCTTAGAGATTTTTATGGAGTAAATCAAATCCAACAGATTCAGTTATTATTCTGGACAAAATTATATCATAAACCCAAAGGAGAAAAGCCCAAAATGCATTTTTATTTAAGGAGACTCAAATCTCATGTTTGACAACAAGTTGTGTGCGTTAGAATTAAGTTCTTGGTACTAGGGTTTTTGTGTCTTTTGTTACTTGTATTCCATGATAATGTTATCACTCATATCATAAGAATTAGTGTTGGATTTTTTCATGCGTACACCATACTATTTCTTCAGTCACTTGACATAGTTGTTGGTTTGTCTTATTTGAGTTGTAAATTCAACATTTAATATTGTTTTATTGAAGTTCATCACTTGGGATTAGTGATTGAGAGAAAGTGAGAATAGTTCTCATATTTAGAGGGAGTCCTAAATAGAAAGTTACTAGGATTAAGAAGAGGCATTGACCATCATGGGGTTGATGTTCTTATAAGATTAATTTTACTAATTCAAAGTAGTGAATTTCTTTTCTTGGGTAAAGTTCCCTCCAGGCGTAGGTTTGGTTTCACCAGACTAGGTTACCAATCTCTTGTGTTATTTTATTACCTTCTGCATTGTGTTATTGTTGCTGTTATATTGTTGTCATACTGGTTTAACAAGTTAAACTAATTATCCTAACATCGTGTCCAACATCTGTCCCCTCAGGAACATGATTTCAATATTTCTATACTTCTCCCTAATTCCAAGGTTTCATCTACATATCAGAACCATTGTTCAACATGCGAACAAATTTTGTCATGTTTTCAAGCTTGGAATTTAACATAGTTACTTCTTTTTCCAGACCTGCAATGGTTGAGATAAGTTTCTCTTTTTCCTGAATGAGAGTACTTATAGTTTTATTTTGTTTCTCTCCAACCCTGTAAGCTTCCTCTCACTTGGCATACAAAAGTCTGTAAGTTGCAGCTAGTTCTTCTTATGAGATATCTTCATCACTGGACTCACTACCAGATTCATATTTTCTAGTGAAATCCATCACCTTATTAGCTATTTCTCCTTCACTTTCATCATTAGAAACTGACCAAGTGATTTTGATTCCTTTTTTTGTTTCTTTAGAAAAGTATGACATTTTGCTTTAATGTGACCAAACCGTTCATATTCATAACATTGTCCTCCTTTGACTCTGTTAGGTTTGTCTTTATTTCTGCTCTTGTTATCGGGACTAATTCCTGATACCTTGTCTTGGACATTTGTCCTCCATTTTCTATCCAGACTTCTCAAAACTTTATTAAAATTTCTCCAAACAAGAGCTATAACATCTGATAAACTTTATTCACTTTGATATTCATCCTCTTCAGTGTTGTAAACAAAAGCTATAATTTTGTTCATTTTTCATACCTGTCATTTATATCCATCTCAAAGGTTTGTAAATAACCATTGAGTTCGTCAACTTTGATGTTGTTGAAGTCTTGGGCTTCTTTAATAGTCGTGGCCTTCATATTAAACTTCTTAGGTAGAGATTTGAAGATTTTTCTAGCCAACTTTTCTTCAGACATCTTCTCTCCTAAGAAAAAAGAAATGTTGGCAATGTCGCACAATCTGATGTTGAAGTTAAAGATGGATTCATTTTTGTTCATTCTCAGACTCTCAAACATTATAATGAGGAGTTGCAGCCTTGACATACGAACCTTGGATGTGCCTTCATGTGCAATTTTGAGAATCTCTTATGCTTCTTTAGCTTAAATACATGTGTTAATCAATTTAAACATGTTCTTGTCCAAACCGTTGAAAATAGCATTCAAGGTCTTAGAGTTTTTAAGAGTTTCATCGTCTTCAACATTAGTCCAATCAGCTTCAGGCTTTAAGGTTGTTGTTCCATCTTGAGCGGTAATCACATGGTGTTTCCAACCTTTTATAATAGCCTCCCATGTTTTATTGTCCATGGATTTGAGAAAAGCAACCATCTTGGCTTTCCAATAATCATAGATGGTGTCATCCAAGACAGGTCGTCTATTAAATGATCCTTCATCCTTGGTGTTGTCCATTTGAACATAAAATATCTTCCCTGGAGCTCACCTAAGTAGAACAAGATGTCTTCTCTGATGCCAATTGAAATTATGTTCTTAAAGGGACAAATGTTGGACCATATGTTTAAGCCAATGTATTCAACATCTTACACCGGGTTTGACAAATAACAAAAAATAGATAATAAATCATAAAGCAAATAAAAAACACAAGAGAATTGTTAACCCAGTTCAGTGCAATAACACCTACATATGGGGGCTTCCAACCCCAAAAAAAGGAAATTCACTCTCAATAGAGTTAGTACAAAGTGTCTTAGATGAACAACGCTTGTTCAATGCCCCTATTCTTAATTCTACCACTGTATTTCTATTTTAGACTCCCGCTAAATATCAGACTCCTCTTACTTTCTCTCAGTCACTAACTCTAGTGACAATACAATAAATAATTTTTTTTTGTTATAATTACAACTCAACTATCAAAACAAACTCTATGCTTTTAGATATTAATGTAGGCGCTATAGTGGTGCACAAACAATAACACAAATAAAAGACTCAAAATAGAAATCCCAACACAAAGATCTTCAATACTTTCACACACCTTCAAACTTTAGGTATGAATCTCCTTAAATAGCAATGCAACTTCCGGGTTTTTCTCTAATGGGTATTTGATTTAAGATCACATTCAGATTTGTAGAAGATTTTGCATTGAGTTGTTTTTCAAAAACCTCCAACAAAAAGATTTTATTTGTTTTAATTCAAATTTAAATATCAAAATAATTATATTCAATCTTATTCAATATGTTAAACAATCTAATTAATACATTATTAAAAGATAGCAATAATTCTGATTGAAACACATCGCCAGAATTTTCGCTCAAAATAACAACAATCATGACCTTATGACAAAGACCAAATGTTGCCCACATTTAAGAATACTGTGTCCCACATGTGTCATTTATTCACCAAAATATCTTGTATACAACAAGTGATAAGTGTCAACAAAATAATTTTATGTCATATTATTAATCTCTAAACTTGAAAAAAAATACGCGTATAACAATTTAATAATATTATAACATTTAATAACTTTATATATATATATATATATATATATATATATATATATATATATATATAATCAATTATTTGATATTTTTAAGGTGTATCGAATTATAAAATTTATTAGCTAAGTGATAAGTGACTTTCATAGCATTTTCAATTCCCCGTATTATTTAAAAAAATAATCAAAATCTACCATATAAGAACATAAGATGTTCTATAAAAGACTAATCTGCCCCTTTGGCTCCTAAGCATGCCACGTGGATAGGCTTATTGAACAGCTAAGAAAATTAACTGTTCTGAAAAAGACTCATTTGCCCTGCTGCTCTAGGGATGGCAATGGACAGGGAATGGGTAGGGTACTATAGTACCCGTCCCCATACCCACAATTGAAAAAAATCCCCGTACCCGAGCCCATACCCGCTTGGGTATCAAAATTGGCACCCGTCCCCGTACCCTATGGGTATATAAGTGCCCGTACCCGTACCCGTTACCCGCATTTCTAATAAAAATAAATATATCAAGTATAAAATATCATAATATTTTAAGTTTTTAAAAATATTAAAAAGTTTTTAAAAAATTTTATTGTTGAATTATGAAATAAATGATCACGTATATTAAATATGTAGTAATTTAAAATTGATGTTTTTTTTAAAATTTTATAAATATTTATTTTTATATAATAATATAAATTAAAATATATAAATATATATTGTGTGGGTATGGGGCGGGTTGGGTACTAAGGTGCCCATCCCCGCACCCATCCCCGCTTATTTAAGTAGGTAATTACCCGAGTCCGTACCCGTACCCATTTTTGCGGGTTTTTACCCTACCCGTTGTGGGTAATTTTCTGGGTACCCACTGGGGATGGGCCAAATTGCCATCCCTATGCTGCTCCCAAATCAGCCACGTCTCCTGTTTTTCAAAAACTCAAATGCACCTCTTCATTTCCTCTGCTTTGGAACTTGGGTTTGTTTTTGCAACCACATTTCATCGTTCTCTCTGCCAACAACAGAAACCCTAACTCTCTCCCTTCTTCTTCGTCTTCCTTCACTCTCTCTTCTTCTTCCTTCTTCCTCTTCTTCGTTCTCCCTCTTCTTCTTCCTCCATCCTTTTCTTTACAAACAATAATGATACCTTCTTTCTTCTTCCTATTGTTTGAGTGTTCAAGCGCATCAGAAGCAATTTGTTAGGTTAAATGTTTGTCATCGAGTTCTACACCCCATGGTATATTTCGATTCTGCTATTTGTTGAAGTTAATGTTGGATTCATCATTTTTTGTTTTGATATGTTTTATTTGATGGAGAAACTGTTTTCACTACAACAACTGTGTTTAGATCTTGCAGGGAAATGAGATTACTGAGTTGAAAATCCCACCTGAGGTAAGCAATAGTTATTATCCTTTATGGTTTTTATTAAGGAAACTATTTTTGATTTGTTAGTTTTGTTTTGTGATTACATAGAAGAAATGATGTATGTGAGAAGAAACACATGGATCTGGTTCATCGACTTATCACTAGGTGAAGATTTATGTTTTATGTTGATTTAATGGTATATGGTTGTATTGATATTGAAAAAAAGGAATGATTTTTATGTTTGTTCGATGTATGTGCATCATGCTTTTTTATCAACTTTTACTGTGTTGAAATAGCTATTTTGAACTCATATTGTATTTGTTTAATTTCATTTTAAATGTTGAGAATATTCTTATAAAATTGAATTAGTGTAGGTCACTGACCTTAGTGTCATAATATTTCAGAATCGAAAAACAAATCAACAGAAAATGAATAGTAATTAATATTATATTTTGAGTCTATAATCTATACAATTTATTCAAAAGTAGCTTTTGTTAATTTATGATGTATAAGATTTTAACTTTTACAGTGGGCATTCTAAGAATTTCAAATCAGATGAAATGGAAACACAAATACCAAGGAAGAATTGCATAGTTACACGAGTAAACTCCGGAATTGGTTATGCAACAGCTGAGAGACTTGCGTAACAATTTGATATTTCAGTTATTATTATTTTTTTGACTTTTTTCCAGTATTGCAAATTATATGGTAATTTCTGGTTAATGATATTTGCCAGTGGTGTAAATGTCTATCGTTTAGGCTGTAATCAGGAGAGACAAGAGGCTACTCTAAAAATGTACATTTTGAGGTATACCCTTTTCTATTTTCTCTTATTGTGTATTGAGCATAAGCTTTATGGTATTTCTCACAATTGAGTTGATTTAGAAATAGTAAATGTTATTTTGATTGTTCATGATTACTAATTTTTTCATTAGAACTGTACTTACGGTCCAAACTTCCATTATTCTTTTTTAAGAGTTTACTGGAATATTCTGGGTGTGATATTAGAAGGGTAATAGACAATTACTGGTTTTGCAGGATTTTAAGAATTTATAGTGTTTGTATGGCAATATGGATTTCTCCCTGCACCTGTTGTGTCTCAACAAGCAGCCGAAGTACTTATAGCAGCGGGAGCAACAGAGATATGATCACTCCATCTTGCTTAGTAGTTTAATTCTGTGGACAAAAGATAGCATTGAAATCATTCTCTGACAATTTTATTTCTCTACACCATTTATCATCCTTACCTAGATGGATTTTTGTTAATGGAAAGAGTCGGGGTTCATGTATCTTTACGCAACAGGGCCACAATGGAAGTAATTAGGACGCCATGGTTGTGTGGGAAGTAAGTGTGTTCATCTAATAGAAGTTAACACAAGCGAATTTCTTGTGATTTGATATCGATCAATTTACAAAGATTTTGAATATGACAAATGAAGTTTATTTTCTCTTATTATTTTGTAGTTGTTTGTGTCTCTCTGTATAGTAAATTATTATATGTTGCAAAGGAAGATACTCAATGTTGGAGTGAGCTGAAATTTTGTGTTTAATTTTTATCCAACGCATCCCCATCTGAGAAATTCTTGCATGGTTTAAGAGGCATATATGCTTAACTTTTATCTTTTTCTTTGATACAGGTTGGAAAATATAATCTGAAAATTTTACGATCAATTCGTCTATTTGGATATTTATACATCAGAACTGTACTTACGGTCCAAACCTCCATTAGTTTACTTTGCATACATAACAGGTTAATACTAACAGGATTTCGCTTTTTTGATACAGAGATGGGCGACACTACCGGGTGAACCTCCAAGTATTGGTGATACCGATGTAGATTATTGGCTTCCTTGCTTTTTTGTTCTTCAAGGTGAATGTTTATTCTTATATTTGTTGTGTACGGGTAGTCAATAAACTTCTATTTTATATGTTGAATTGTAATTTTCTTCACACTTCAATGCCTTAATTTGGTGATCTTTCAATGTCAAAATAAGAAATACTTTTAGTTATTGTACTTGATCTAAATTGGATGTAAGTTTCACTAAAATGTGCCTTCAAAAAGTTTTAGTCAAAAGAACTTTGGTGGATTGACATTTCTTTATACATGTCTGCTAAGTGCAATTCATGTTTTTAAAATTTACTTTCTGTTACTTATATACTATTTTTTAACATGTTTACATGATATTAACTTAAATGAGAGCATTGCAAAATATTCTATACAACTAATTTATAAACTTAAATGATAAACAACCTATTTTTGTAACAACTTGATATCATTCATAGAATCAACTTACAAATAATTTAATTTGGTTGAGGTTGATAAATATTTATTGGTTAAATAGGTTTTTACGACCTTATGGCTTTACTATATTGTCTTTACTGATACATATCTAAGAGTATATATTCAATAATATATTTATTTGACTGTCAATTCTGGTCTATTGCTAAATTTTGATTGTAATTTTGGCGAGGCACATATACCATATTTTCTCTTCCTTATCATACATTTGACTAGGCACTACATTTATTTTGGATAAATATTAACAATTGTGTTGTTTCTTAGTTTTGTTGTTTAATATTGGTAATTGTGAGAATTTTTCAGGTAAGATGACTATAAGTCTTAATTTGGTAGAGTTATGTTGAATTTGGATCACATTATAGTTTAATCTATCTATCTTTTTAGGTTGGGGTCTTCTAAAGAATCTATCTTTTTAGGTTTGGATCTTCTAAAGAAATTAGCTTATTGTCCATGTCCATGATGTAGAGACTTTATTTTTGGGCTGATCTCAAACATAGAAATAGTTAAATGCTGGCTTTAATAGGTTCTCCATATGAATAATTTTTTAATTTAATAATTTAATAATTTTATCTTATTGGAATTTTCATGATATGGAGATTTTATTATTTTTAAATTTTGTCTTTATTTTAATATCTTCTATTTATTATAATTTGGAACAAAATGCGCGCTCAAAAACATATTCGGTCAAACAATTTGGCGAGTGCTTCTCTCTTTAAGAGAGATTAAAGAGAGTGCAAGCATTTTGTGTATGAGAAAAAAATATGTGTGTGAAATTAATTTTAGAATAATAAAGATAAATTATGTATTCTTACCATTTGTAGTCTCAAGAAACTAGAGGATAGACGTGTCACCTACATGTACTAACCATTTGTGGTCTCAATAAATTAGAGGATAGAAGTGTCACCTATATGTTCTGACCATTTGTGGTCTCAATAAATTAAGAGATAGATGTATCACCTATCAATTTTGAATATTTTAATTTATTTAATTGAAATCTTCCAATTACTATTCTATATACTGTTTTTGAATTGATGATAAAAATAATACATAATGGAAAAATAAAAAATAATATTTATATTCTTATAAATATTTTATTCATTTATATATATATATATATATATATATATATATATATATATATATATATATATATATATATATATATATATATATATATATATATATATATATATCAAAATTATAGACACCAATTTATTATCTTCTTTAAAAAAAATACTTTTAGGATCAAATACATAAATTTAATAGGATCAAAAATATTTTGTATAATTATATATGATATCATTACATAAAAAAATATATAGAAAATATTTGTCACTAATAATATAAAAAAAAAATACATGTTTTTTTATAATATTTCATAATTTATGTGAAGAACTTGACAGCTTTAGTTAGATATTTCTCAAAATATAAAACATCATTTCTTTAAAACTTAATATTTATAATTGAGAGAAGATTGTGAAAAATGAATAAATACATTAATTAACATTAATTAATAATAGCTTTAGCAATTTTAAATAGAAAAAATCTTACATTAATTAACATAAATATAATTGAAAAAATATGAACATATATGGTATTCAATTTTTTCAAATATATGGTACAATTTTATTTATGGTACAATATTATTTTATAAAGTTTGTACTATATTTATTATAATAAATATTATATTTTTTGTGCCATTAAAGAAAATAAAAATAAATATATATTTAAAAAATGTATCAAACACAGGAAAAAATGTTATTTTTTAATTGATTATGATACTAATAAATAAATAAATACGACAAATATTTATATTTCTATTCTTTTATAAAGGATAATAAATAGTTAGATCAAGAATAAATGATATTAAATAAAATGTATGATAATATAATTCACAAATAGTGAAATCTGAAATAAATAATATAAAATGAAATGTATGAACATATGATTCTTAAATATATAAGTAAAAATATATTGAAACTATATGCTAATATAAACCATTCATAATTATTTTATGATCACCAAAACTAAATTATTATAAAATTATATTTTTAACTTTTTTACTAATTGTGTGAGTTGTATAATAATAAATCCTTTATATTTCTATCATTAGTAAATAAACAAAAAGAGTTTAATATTAAAATCTTATTTTTTACAAATATGTTTAAAATCTTTTTATTTTAAATTCTTTTTTACAAATATTAAAATACTTTAAAATTCTAAATAAACAAAAAGATTTTAATATTAAAATCCTTTATATTTCCTATTAAACTCTTTTTTACAAATACTTCTTTTTTACTAATATTAAAATCTTTTTTACATATTAAAATTAAAATTGTCTGAGTATTTCTTTTTTAAAAGAATATATATTATTTAGAATTAGAAATATTATATTATATTAAAATATAATCAATGGTATTAAATTTTATATTTATTGTAAGATGTTATTATTATTATTATTGTGTATCATTTGTACTCTATGTTCACTAATATAATATTCATTATAAATTGTTGTGCAATTAAAGCATGAAATTTTTGTAATTTTTGTGCAATTTTTGTACTCTATGTATCATTTGTAATTTACATAATTAAATTGTATTAAAATTGTAAAATATATCAACAATTCATAATTACCACTTGATAAATGAGAAATATTTTACTGGGATTATTTATTAGAAAATACTATAATGGTACTCTCTATCTATAAAATTATTATTTTATTTATAAGAAAAAACTAAAATTAATGATTTCTTTAATATATCATTAAATAAATTTTATTTTTAATTATCTTATTCATGATATTAATTACTCTCATTAAATACATTTTATTTTGTATTAAAATATCTATGAAAAAGATTAACAAACTCAACAATTCATTCTAAAAATGATTCAAATATTTATACTTGAAATTTCAAAGTGAATTTCAAATATGAGTGTTAGTTTATATACTGAAAAAAAGTTTATTATTGACATTTCATACAAATATATAACAAAAACAATTTTATTTGCATCTACGGGAAAAATATATTGTTGATATAAATATTTTAAAATACAGGAGTTAAAACAAAATTAATTTTTATATAGGTAAAAAAATGTATTGTTGATACAAATATTTTAATAAACGGTGTTATTTTTATAAACGGGAAAAAATATATTGTTGACACTTTGGCATTGCAATGTAAACACTTTATTATTATTTTCGGGAATGTCAATATACTCTTCCATTTTAACTCATCCATACATACAACTACTAATATTCTTTATATTTTTACACTTCTGTCTATCACAAAATAAATTGTAAGAAATAATATACAAATAATTAATTGCATTCATTCATTTTTTATATAATATTCGATTATAAATTATTGTTAATTTACATTTAAGATATACTAAATGGAAATACAAAATAATCATTTTTTTAAGAAAAATATATTCATAATCTGTATTAAATTTAAAATTTATGTTACTATTATTTGGTGTTATTTATACCATATAGTCATTATTACAATATTGATAAATTTTAGTACTCTTTAAAAAAAAATCATTATTTCTTTTAATAATAACGGATACATTTGTATTAGAAAAATACAAAAATAAATAAATTATGAGACAAATTTGTCTCATTGATAAATATTAAAAAATATTAAGGCTCTGTTTGGTAAAAATAGCGGTTGGCTGATAAGTTAGCTGATAGCTTATAGCTGGTGACTGATAGCTTATAGCTTATAGCTGATGGCTGATGACTTATAGCTGATAAGCTAATTGAAGTGTTTGATAAAATTAGCGGTTTAATTAGGTGATAAAATAAAATGACATAAAAGATATTTAATAATTATTATTTTATTTTAAATTATAATAAATTATAAAGGATAGTAGTGGATTTTAGTTAAAATAATAAGGGTAAAAATGGAAGAAAAAATGATAAGCTATAAGCTATAAGCTAAAACGCTATTTAAAATAGCGTCCGAAAAATAAGCTATAAGCTAATAAAATAAGCTATAAGCTCGTGATGAAAAGACCGTTACCAAACAGGTCTTTTATTGTCATATGAGCTTATAAGCTATAAGACATAAGCTATAAGCTCAAAAAGTTTCTTCCCAAACAGAGCCTAAGAATATTTAAAATATATATATAAAACAAAGTTATTACAGGTAAATAAATGAAACGTCTACTGTGTCTAATATACGAGATCAAATTCGTTGTCAAAATATACGGGATCAAATTCGTTGTTGATCAAATTCGTGTCAAAATATACGAGATCGAATTCATTGTTGATTAATTTATTTATATATACGGGAAAAATATCATTGTTATAAATGGAAATAATTTTAATTTTTACAAATAGTGAATAATATGATGTATCAATCATTTTTTCAAATATGTGAAAATATTAATGGAAAAAAATTTATTATTGGTTCTAATATTTTTTGTAAATAATGTCATAACAAAAATTATATTTATATAAAAAATTATATATTATTGATTCAAATATTTTTTTTCTATGAATTGAATTATAGGCATTACTTTATTTAATCTTTTAAAATAATAACTTTTTTGGTTAAACAATTTAATTTTTTAAATATCATTTTTATTATATTTTAGAATAAATGCGCGTACCATGGTATATGTTATTGATGTAAATAAGGGAAATATATATATCTACGGGGAAAAAGTGTACTACTTATCCAAAAATGAGAAAAATATTTTTTTTTATAAATAAATTTAAATATCTAAATACGGATAAAAATAAATGTATTTTATAAATTAATTTAAAATATTTTTAAATTAATAAGTGAATGTTAATAGTATTTTTTTATGAGAACAAGTTTATTATTTATGAAAATACTGGAAAAATATTTTGCCATTGACAAATCAATACCCATGTAAACTCACGGGGAAAATATACGATTGATCCAAATATTTGTATATATGAAAAAACTATATCTATGCTTCAAATATAAATAAAATATGTTCTTTTTCTAAAATTATTTTTTTTGGTAAAATAATTTTGTCTTCTTTTTTATTTTTATTTTTTTTTAAACAAATACACATCACCAACCGATATCCACGGGTATTTATTCTATTTTTTTAAATATAAATATTTTTTTTCATATTTATTGATTTTTATTAATTCTATTTTTTAAAAATTTTAAAGGTAAACAAATGCGCATCACCGACGGGTACCCGTGCAAAGGCACGGGTATCCAGCTAGTTAACATCTTAAAAATTTATATTAATGTGCACGTGTATTGTTGTCCTAGCACCGTTTTTCTCTCCAACATTCTCGGTGGACCTCACTCTATGTGGCATTTCCCACCACTAGTGACCTCTTCCCAGAAACAAGACAACATCCATTACTCAAACAACAACAAATAGGCATGATATCAATTACCCTTCCTCAGAAAAACCAAAAATCCTTTGTAGAAGCAGTTAAAAATGTATGCGATATCCCTACCAGTCAACTTTTAATCCCCTTGTTCCTCATAAAGGAAAAGACAGATGTGTTAAGGTCATAATATTCAAAAGAATGTATGGGAAACTAGTGGTGTAAACAAACATGCCTTGGTTGAGCCTAATGTTGAGCCTCTAACGTCATAGGATAAAAATAACGTGAGCCATGGTGATGGAAACCAACATACTTCAGTGGAGACTAACAGTGAGCCAGTTCTGGAGGAGAGGATTGAAGAAAGTAATCCCACCATAGTCAGACAAACTCCACAATACTCAGCAGGTTGAGATGGTGTCCCTGTTGAATATATAGATATCAAAAGCTTGTTTATGCCACACAAAACGATGGTATATCAGTACATGTTACTACACTACCTAGAATTAGATCATACCATGTTCCTATCATGTTTGAGGCCTGTTTCACACCTTATAAATTTATGTATCATCTCAAATTCCTAAACATCTGGGCCCTCTTCGAACACTATCATGATTTCATCAAAAACATTTGGGACACTCAGATTGTTGGTTGCCCTATGTTTAATCCTAATAGAAAACTCCAAATTCTCAAGAATAATCGTAGGGTTTGGAATAAGATTGTCTTTGGAGACATCTACAACATGGTCAAGAGTTCGAATGATAATTTCCAGGCCTAATGCATGCTTTGGTCCCTTAACTTAATTTAAGTTTTCAGTTTGGTCCCTTATTTAATAAACGTTAGTATTAGATCCTTTAATAGTGATTCCGTTAACACATATGGTCCATTCTGTTAAAAAGTGTGTTTTCCGTTAGTTTTTTATTAGGTGGCATTCCAGCTGGATTTTTTTAGGTGAGTTGGAATAAACCTTTCACATTCTAATTAAAAAAACTCCAAAAGTTTCAACGTTTGATTTTTAGTCTTTTTTCACTTCATTTGAGTTCCATTCACTCCATTGTCAGCTCAACATTGTAAACCTGAAACCCTAAAGACATTTTTACCTGAAACCTCAACATTCGCTCGTCTGGTAATGGAATGTATATTCTTCATTTTTTTTTTGTTAATCCACGTTCACATTCAGCTTTGTTTCATTCGTTCGTTTTCTTCTCCATTTCCATTTTAGGGTTTGTGAAGTATTTGATACGATACGGCGCGAAAGAGGAACAAGTTCAAGCATCTGTTTTGAGGTAACACTACTGCAAAATTTATGTGTATATTCTTCGTTTCTTTTAGTTATTCCTTAGGGTTTTTCATTTGCTTAGTTAGGGTTCTTGTTCTGGTTTGTCTAGGTCATGGAGAACCGTTTTACATGCGTTGTTCATCATAGGGGTCAGTTTTCTGAGTTTACGAAAGTAGGTTATAATGGCTTAGAGGAAACGTGGGATGTGGACCCTGATTTTTGGAGTTACTTCGAAGTGTTAGGTGGTTTAAAGGAGTTAGGTTATCCTAGTATAGAGAGCCTATGGTATTATGATGAAATGGAGTGTAATAGCATAACTGAGTTAAAAGATGACAATGGAACTAGGAGGATGCATACTATTGCTGTGTTGACTGGAGAAGTACATTTGTATGTCATACATCCTATCCTCCAACCTGAGGTAATCGAGGAACCAATTCTGTCACTTGAGTTTAGTGCTGAAATAGGAGAGAAGACTGATTTAAGTGAAAAGATTGATGAGGGCCCCACTTGTGTTGAGAATGTAGGTGACAACTCTGAAAAAAATCCAACTGATTTTGGGAGTGTTATGGATGAGGTTATAGCTGATGTGGAAGGAGACAAGGGGACCACAATTGTTGGAAATGTTGTGGAAGTGGAAGTTGGGGACAAGGGGACCACTGACATTGAAATTAATGAGGGGACAAATGTAGTTGCACAAGGTGAGGAGCCCACTGAAATTGAACAAGCTGAGGGTACCACAGTAAGTGAACAAAGTGAGGAGCCCAATGTAGTTGAACAAAGTGAGGGACTGAACTGCAACAATGATGTAGAAGAAGGACTGAATTGCCAAAAAGAAGGAGAAGAGGGACTGAACTGCAGTGATGACAGTGCATTGGAGATAAATTTTGAGGACTCGGATGATGATGTGGTTATGACTGAGGAGATACCAGAAAGTGAACATGTAGTGTCTGAAGATGAGGTGGTTGAGGGAAAAGGGAAGGGTAAAGGGAAGGGTAAAGGGAAGGGAAAAGGCAAGGGTAAAGGGAAAGGTAAACCCAAGGGTAAAGGAAAGGGAAAACCAAAGAGTAAAGGAAAGGGACCAACAAAAGGTACTTAGTCAATTAATGTCTTTACTTTGCTGTTCACATACATATCTTACATTGAGTTTAGGTGACTAATGCATACTTTTATTTAGGGAATGTTGCCTGCTCTAGATGAACTGCTGCCACAAGTGGACCAAAGATTTTGTGTCAGGTATACTTCTGCCATATACTTATATCTTTTTGTTAATGCATGTTCATAAGGTAACTAATACATACATATGTCTTTCTGTTGGTTTGTGTGTGAAGGCATCTATACAGCAATTTTAGGAAGAGATTCTCAGGTGTTAAACTCAAGGAATTAATGTGGAATGCTGCAACAGCCACCTACACAAATGCTTTTGAAAAGGCAATGTTGGAAATGAAGGCTGTTAATGTAGAGGCATTCAAGCACCTAATAAAGTTACCTGCTAGGTTTTGGACCAAGGTATTCTTTAAAACAACCCCTTTGTGTGATACCCTAGTAAACAACATGTCAGAAGCATTCAATTCAGTTTTTGTGACAGCAAGGTCCAAACCAATCATAACAATGATTGAAGAGATCAGAGTGTATCTAATGCAAAGATGGGAGTCAAACAGACAAAAAATTTCCAAGTTTGAAGGTGACATCCTACCCAACATCAAGAAGAAGATTACAAAGGAGTCTGAAAAAACAAAAAGCTGGATTGTGAGGTATGAACATTCTACACAACATCTAAATGATTGTTTTACATTCTACCCAACTCAGGTTTTAAATGTTTGTTATCCATTTAACAGGCGTGCAGGGGAGTATGACTATGAGGTGAGACACATCTCATACAATGGAGAAAAATACACTGTCAATTTGTCAACCAAAGTGTGTTCTTACAGAAAATGGATGCTCACAGCTTTACCTTCCTGTCATGCTATATCCTGCATGAAATCTCAACATTTAGAGATTGAAAACTATGTCCCTGATTGCTACAGAAAACAAGTGTATGAAGACTGCTATGCATCTGTCATATATCCAGTCAATGGGGAATTACTCTGGGAGAAAAAAGGTTATGCTGAGTTGCAACCGCCACCCATCAAAAGACAACCAGGAAGCCCAAAGAAGAAGAGGACTAGAGATGCTTCAGAGAGCATAAGGGATGAAACTCAGCTAAAGAGAGCAAACTTTGGCATCAGGTGTAGTAGATGCCACATGATGGGTCACAATAAGTCAACCTGCAAACACCCAGGTCCAAGTCAGACAACTCAGCCTGAACCAAGTCAGCCTGGTCCAAGTGAGCCTGCAGCATCTCAGCCTGAAGTAACTTTTCCTGCAACAAGTCAGCCTGCAGTGAGTGTCCCTGAAGCAAGTCAAACAGCATCAACAACAACTTGATCCACATATGAACACTTTATTTAGTCATTTGTAACTCAGTGTCATATGAACACTTTATGTAGTCTTTTGTGAGCACCTTTTTTAGGCATTGTTGTTTTGGTGGCTCTTTTGTATTAGTGCTCTTTTTGAATCAGTGCTCTTTTGTAATCAGTGCTAAGAACAAATGCTTTTTGTAGCAGTGTCAAGAACACATGCTTTATTGATTCACTAATATATTATCAACATGTTATTGATTCAGTAATATTGTATCAAAATATTCTAAACAATATTGATTCATCATATTCTAACCAATACAGTTATAATTACAGACCATTACAAACCATTTCACAATAAATGTTGCAGAACCATATATAACACAATTGCTTAAACATTTGATAACATTCATAACACAATTGTTACCATTACATAACACAATTACATAACACAATTGCTTAAACATTTGATAACATCCTTACATCCATAACTATGATAAACACATTATTACATTTATTTCAAATACCTTGTTACAAAAACTATGTTAAACCCTAAACTAATAATGCAAAACAAAATGACATTTTTCAACATTCCTCTTGTGCTCAAAACCTCATTCTTCAACTTCAATATCTTCTTCCTTTGCCTTTCAATCTTCACATCCCTTCCATCAACAACTTCATCTCCTACCCACTTGAAAAAATTGCATCCCTTCTCCACTTGATTTTTGTAATTTCTACAACCCCAAAACTTTCTCCCAACATTAACACTATTCAAATCCGTAACAGTACGCATGACACACTCTTCTTCACACCAACACTCCATCTTTTTCCTTCTTATCACAACAGATCCAAATGACCCATAACTTTGGGAGTTTGCTTTCGATTTGTTGCAGGAGTTTATTGACATTTTCAACTATGAAAGAAAGAGGATGAAGAAAGAATAAGGAGGAAGAAGATGATGAACAGTAAAGGTGACAATAATGAAGGAACAATGAAGAATGAAGAACCCTAACAATTCATCATCTTTATCGTTTAAAAATGGCTAATTGCTGACTCACAAATGCACTAAAATCCTTGCTGGCATGCCACCTAAGCAAACTTAATGTTTTTACAACAAAACTAACAGAATGGATCAGATTGTTTAACGGAACAATTCTTGAGGGACTTAATCGTAACGTTTATTAAATAAGGGACCAAACTGAAAATGGAAATTAAGTTATGGGACTTCAGGACTAAATAAGCCTAATTTCCAAAATATCCAAAACCAAATTAGCACACATGGCCAGTTATTCAAAGCATGATTATGCACTCCATCTCTATATACACCTGACATGTTTCTCTTCTCAAAGGCATTGAAAGGGCCTCTAGAAATTTCATTTGGAGTGGAAATGTTAACAATAGGAATATGGTGATGGTTGATTGGAAAAAACTTTGAACACCTTATGATAATGGAGGCCTCGGATTAAGATTTGTCATATCTCTAAATGAAACCACCAGTTTCAAACTTGGATGGGACATCTTGTTAGTGAATAGCCATTGGCTAATATTCTAAAAGCTAGAACCATGAGATCCTTTGGCAACATCAAGTATCATATCTTCTCATATGGCATAGAATCAAATATGAGATTCATCTTCTGAACAATCATTGCAGTTGGATTTTCGGCAATGATAATTGCATTAAATTCTGGTTGGATAATTGGTGTGGGCAACCACTTCATCTGAAAACTAGTTTAGAGTTTCTTGCTTCTCAAGGCATCAACCTGTAATACCCCAAATTTTGACCACTTAGATTTCCCATCATTGTGAAAATCATCATCACAATATGGATGAACCATCATGCTTCATCAGTCTCCCCAAAGATGGGTGAGCATCCAATACAATCAAAATTAGGGTTTCAAGCCCTCTCTGAGTGCTTAGACAAAGGATCAATCAAGAAATGACATGACCTTCAACTTGTCTAATCTCTCAAACATCCTCAAAGGATCAAAAGGACTCCCACTTCAAGGATTAAGCACAAGGCTGCTCCCTTCTAGGCGGATCAAGCCTCAAGATCGCCAGTGTCACCAAATTAGGGTTTTGGTCGACCAGGGCCTCCAGATGGAAATTTTCATCTGGGCACAAGGCAATGATCCAAAACATGACCTAATATATTTCATGGAACCTCATGAACCCATGCATCAAGTCAATTTTGCCTCAGGGGATGCATTCATAAAAAATCAGGAATTAGGGTTTCTTGACCTAATTCACCCCTAAGTTGACTTTTGGGACAAACCATGAGCCAAGACCTCAAGACATGATTTTAGGGTCTCTAATATACCATATTGATCCATTTGGAACAATGGATTGATCCAAGAAGCTTGAGCAACAAGTCTCAATTTCATCTGCACCACAATTAGGGTTTTAAGAGAAAAGTCAAATGTAACTTTGACTTTTGACCAAGACATGCTCCCAAACCCTAATACATGATTGAATATACCCTATGACACCCATGGAACATGTCCATCAAGTTTGATTTAGGTCAAGGACATGATTTCCTGAAGAATTGCACAGTTTGGAATTCATCTGATAAAAAGTCAACTGTGCTCAAAAGTCAACTTTGACTTTTTGAGATTTTTCACCAAAATGGATTTTTAACCCTAAAATGATGTTAATGTATGATTTGAATCATCATTCATCAAGAAAAATCAAGAAAAGTGAGATAACTTGTAAAAGGGGTAACCATAAAACTTAGAAATTTTTCTAAGTTAAAAATAAAGTGGCAAAGGTACCAACTTTGGAGGACCATAACTCCTAAACCACAAGGCCATTTTTTCTAATCCAAAGATGGATTTGTAGCCCTCATTATCACCTACAAAAACTTCAACTACAAGTCATTCCAATTCATTAAGGATTTTGAGTTATGGAGTGATCAAAGTGGCTGAAAAGTGAAAATGTCACTTTTTCCAACACTTAGTGAAATTTTCACTAAGTCAGATTCTGCCTCACTTTTTGCCAAATGTAGGGGGATTTTTCATTTGGAATCAAAAGAGATCAAAACTAAACTTGTTCAAACAGTTGTTGTATCATGTAAGAGCTTTCCAAAATGGCCAAGAACATTGCCAAATTCAACCTACACCATGAGATACAACATTGCCAAGTTGCCTTACTGAAATCTGTCAAGGCAAGGCAGAATTTGCAACTTTGGTCGATTTGCCAAAATCAGCCAAATTCAATTGCTCCTATCCACTTGGACACCTCAGAGGATTGAATCTAAAGGGGACAATCACTGAGCCAAGCCTCCAAAGTTCATGGAACAAGAAATAGCATGTTGAACCTAGAATGGCCAAAATAGGGACAAGACTTCAAATTTGGAATGAGGCATTCAATGAAACCATCAAGGTGGCATGGACTGAGCCATTCTCATCTGAAATCAGTCAAGACTTATCCAAGACCAAGGGAACCAAAGCTCTGTGCCCTAACCTCTAGTCAATGGCTAGAGGAGACTTGGATTTTCATTTGCCAACATTGGCCAAACCTACTTACCAGCTGCCATGCACTATTCCTTGCAAAACAAACTTGCTCTACTATAAATAGAGCTCAATTGTGGTCAATTTGAGTACACCAAAGCCATCTAACAGATGCTTTCCTCAAAATCTCTTCTTTCACTCCAATTTTGCCTTCTAAGGCAAGTCACTATCAGGTTTTGAGTTTGAGAGCAATTCCAATCAAACCAATCACTCACACACCTCACATACATCACATATGAGCTGATCAAACACTTAGATTGCTTCTGAAACATCAATTTCACAAAATCACCAGCTGGTTGCTCAAGGTTTTAACCAAAGTACAGCTGAGGTACCACAAAATGATCCAGCCAATTTCAATCAAATCCAACCATCCAAACACAATCCATAGGGTGTAGGGAAGCTGTTCAGATCATCACCACTCATCTGTAACACCTCCAAATCAAAAATCACTTTGAACTTGCTGTCACGACTTGGAGGTAAGCACATACTTGGTCATCTCTCAATCTATGCATATTTCCTCGCACAATAATTTGGCCATATGTTCATAATCATGCATGGAATGTTTTCCCTCAATTAATTGCATTGTTTGAATCGTGTATCAAAAATCCTAGCCTTCATGCAGAAATTAGGGTTCTTGAGGTCTCTTCGTGATTTCTTGTTGTATGTTTAATTTAAATGAAATTAAAGTACATAGACATGATCGTGAGGTTGAGACGAGCATAATGATATGTGGATTGCATGATATGATTACGTATTCATGGAGATTGGATAGAAAATGCAAATCTGAGAAACCAAGAACACGCGCGTGTTCTTCAGCTTGTTCTTGGCGCCATTTTTAGAAATTCAAATATTTGAATTTTGTGATTTTGTTTAATTGATTCAAAAATTAATTTCTCTCTGAGTTTTAATGATTTTGAGTTGATTCTTTTTTTAATAATTCACAAAAATGTTAAAATATTTTATTTTCACAAAAAATCCCAAAAATATTATTTATTTCATATAATTGATATTTTTGCAAAGAATTAATATTTTAATTGTTTTTGGCATTTTAAATATTTTTTCTACATTAATTTTGCTACTTTTAATGCTTTCTAATTATTTTGTAGGTCAATACTTAATTTTTGAAGCATTAATCCAAGATCACAATTTGTTTTCCATGTGTTAAACAATTTTAGATCATTTTAATTGAATTTTTATTCAATTAAATACATTTTGAAAACAAATTAGGGTTTTGGATTAATTCAACCCTCATAAATCATTTTCAAAACACTTTGGGCCTCTTGAGAGAGTGTAAGACCCATCCCCCCTTGTACAAAAACTTTTTGGGCCTCACTCATTGTATAAGTCCCTCTGTACAAGTAAACGGCGCGATCATCGCCCGTTTAAAAATAAAAATCATCTGGGCCTCTCCTTGAGCTATAAGACCCATTCAAAACACTTTGGGCCTCTATTAGAGTGTAAGACCCAATCCCCCTTTTAACCAAAACATTTTGGGCCTCACTTATTGTATAAGTCCCTCTGCGTTAAAAGAAAACCTCGGCGCGATCGCCATTTTTAAACGAAAAATCAATTGGGCCTACCCTCGTGTTATAAGCCCTCTCTTTTCTTTAAACCTTTTTTGGGCCTCTTGAGAGAGTGTAAGACCCATCCCTTTGTACAGAAAACCTTTTTGGGCCCCAATCACTTGTATAAGTCCCGCTGTACAAAGTCAAACAGTGCACTCACTGATAAAACCCTGGGCCTCTGCTTGAGCTGTAAGCCCCAAATCTTTCTTTTTCAAAGCACTTTCTCCTTTGATTTTGAATATACTGTTGTTTTCAATCTTTCTTTGTTGAACAACTAACCAAACAGCATGGAAGCACTACAACCGAGTAAGTGGTTATCGCTTTCATTTACTGCTTTCATATTATAAACTGTATTGTGGGGCTGCTCACTGTAAGTCTCCTTTCATAAACTCATATCTACTGTGTAATAATAGTATATATATTTCGAGTTTCCCCGGCAACTACGTCTAGAACTAAGTGACGCCGTTTCATTTATTCGTAGAAATAGACGCCTAGATCCCCAATAGGAGCACCAGATACAGTCTTCTCTTCGGCTGTCCTCCTTAGGAATCGTCAAGAAGCTCTACTCCCCAAGATGAATGTATTCTCCGTGAATGGCATCTTTGAGTTTCTTCCAAATTCTCAAACTTTCCTGACTTGATCTATTCCTTGCGGATAGCTTGCCTTGAATGTCTCGGGGTTTGGGTACCCACTACGGTCATAATCTTGGACCTTAACTAAGGAACCCTCTTTAAAAGCTAAAAGTCGCTGGATAGTAAACCTCGCACGTTTACCAGTGGTTTTTATCTTTAAAAGAGTTATCTCTCCTAATGGAAAGGAGATGATAGACCCACGGGCTTCTTAAAAGCATCGGCCTCCTCTTGGGCATTATTCAAGGACACTACGGCTTCTTAGAAGTATTCACAGCCTCCTCTTAGGCTTCGTATAATGATCTCTTCCTTCGGGAATGATAGCCTCCTCTTGGGCTTCGTACAAGGACCCGTCGGCTTCTTAAAAGTTTCCAGCCTCCTCTTGGGCTTCGTACAAATTGTCCCGACGACCTCCTAGAGGTATAGGAACAGAACTTAGTCATCTTCATAGAACAGTCATTTCATAGAGTCTACTACTACTTCTCAAAGCATAGTAAAGGAAAAAACTCTAGACTTGGACAGTCTAATCTCCTTGAGTCTCAAAGACATTCTCAAGTGACCCCTTCGTTAAATAGGAAGGAAACCCGCAGACTCGACAGTCTCAATACCCTTTGGATTTCCCATTTCCTCAAAGAGAAGGAAATATCCCTGATCCTCAGATCAAATCCCTGAGTACAGTGTTGCTCATATAAGAACTGATTTTCTCTTTTAAAATCAGTATATTGGATCTGTCACTCAACTGAAACAAACCTTTAGCTTCCATCTCGGGCTTCGTACGAGATACAAAAACACTCTCTTGTTGAGTATCAAAGACTCTCTTGTTGAGTCAAACTTTTAGCCTCTATCTCGGGCTTCGTACGAGACACAAAGACTCCCTCGTAGAGTCAAACAAACAATAGCCTCTATCTCGGGCTTCGTACGAGACACAAAGACTCCCTCGTAGAGTCAAACAAACAATAGCCTCTATCTCGGGCTTCGTACGAGACACAAAGACTCTATCGTCAGGTCAAAAACTTTTAGTCTCTCTCTCGGGCTTTGTACGAGACACAAAATAGCCTCCTCTTAGGATTTGTATAATGATTTTCCTAGCGGAAATTAGCCTCCTCTTAGGCTTTGTATAATGATTTTCCTAGCGGAAATTAGCCTCCTCTTAGGCTTTTGTATAAGAAAACCCCTGGTTGATCCAATCAACCTTTTAGCATCAAAGATGTGCCTCGTTCACAGTACACAAACATCAACAACTCCTTTCCTTTCATCTAATCGCTGTAAGCGGCGAGCCTCTGGATCATCTATATCCACGCCACTGTCCCTCTTTTAGCATGAGAAATTCCTAAGGAAAGATGGCATTGCTCTACACTGAGTTAAAGTCTTCTCCTTCAGGTTAAAACCCTTTCTTCGGAAATTATGGCATTGCTCGGATCCGCGTATCCCAGTTAAAGTAATTCTCCTTCTCCCCTCTTTAGAGATGACAAATTCTCTCTAAAGTCGAGGTCTTTCAGCTTCACGTCTTGGGCTTTGAACAAGACACAAATAGACCTTTCAGCTTCACATCTTGGGCTTTGAACAAGATACAAATCACCTTTCGCTTCACGTCTTGGGCTTTGAACAAGACACCAAAACACCAAAAACACCCATTTCCTCCCATAGAATAGGAGGAACTACGAACGCTCTAATTTCCCTGTTTCGGTAAACGGGAATACGTAGGCATAAGATCGAAAGAAAAGATCTTAGTGAGCACAATCATCAAAAAAACCAAATCCCATATCTCCGTCAATTAAAAGTAGTAATTCAAAAGCATCAGTCCTAACATCCTAATCCTTGTTCCCCGCCAGAAACCTTCTGCCCAGGTAAAAAGAAAGAAAACAGTATTGGCGAAAATACAAATAACCAGTACAAAGGCCCCCCCACATTGATAGCATTCGTAACCTAACAGACCGTTGTTTAAACTCAGTATGCAAGCAGGGTTAATTAGAGACATTTATTTCCCTTCCTTATTCAGCTCACAATAGGATAAAAAATGAATCGACCTGTAGTTTAAGCTCAAACCGCAGAGAGCGACCAGCGCTTAAGAACCGCGTCCAAAATCGCTCGCTACAGAAAAGTGGCACCCACCGTGGGGCTCTTCAAAGTTAGATCTAGGCACGATCTTCCTTTTCTTTACTTATGTGAAAACCACAGATTGGGGCTTCCGCCGGGGAACCCATTTTCTGTCAGGAACTTAGGATTCATAGCTTTAAAGGTCTAGGATGGTTTGGACAAATATATATACTGCTTTTCCTAAATGCTATACGTGTTTATTTTTCTGCTAATGGGAATGCGGGTGATGCCGTATGTGGAAAGATTGAGTATACACCTAGAAAAGCCAACCCTTTCGTAGTGCAGAAGCTATCGGAAATAGCTGTTACGCGATACTACCCTCATTTAAGGCTGGTGATCTATTCTTGGTGAATGGCACTTACTCTAAGATTGCACACAACTCGCTGGCGATCCGCTTGTTGTCTACCTTCCTGGGAGGAGCTGATGATAATGAGTACAGGTACAAAAATCACCCTAGTAAACCTTTGGGGATGGGTAGAGCCTTGACTTCATGACAACGACCCTCTGACCCCATGTTTTTTCTATGTTTTTGTGTGCTGCATTCATGCATCCATTTAATAAAACATTAAAACATTCAAAAAACTTTCTCTTCTAGTCTCTCTGTTTTTCAAATTAAACTAAGACTGTGATTGCAAATATCAGAGAAAAAGATTACGCTAATGGATTTCGGTAGAAGGAGAACTCGCCAGTATACCTTCAAGGTTCCAAAACTAGGGGATTTGAGAAGGTTGGCAAGGATGATCGTTAACCCAGAGGCTTTTAGAGCCAAGCACGGTGGTTTGCTACCACTGTTAAGAGTCCATGTGATTGAGGGAATCATGGATGCGTTCATCCAATTCTACGATCCGGTTTATCACTGTTTCACATTCCCGGATTACCAGCTATCACCAACGCTAGAGGAGTATTCTCATCTGACTGATTTACATATCACTGATCGAGCTCCGTTTTCTGGACTGGAAGAAATTCCAAAGAATCAGACTATTGCAATAGCAATTCATTTGGACGAGTCTGAGGTCAGGACTCACATGACCACTAAGGGTGGCATTCAAGGTTTGCCAGCCCAGTTCTTGACAAAAAAAAGCTCTATACTTCGCTAGTATAGGGAACGGGACTGCTTTTGAAAGCATCTTTGTCTTGCTCACCTACGGGTTATTTTTGTTTCCCAACATCAATAACTTCGTCGATATCAACGCTATTAAGGTTTTTCTCATTGGAAACCCTGTGCCGACTTTGCTCGTAAATGCGTATCATTCTGTACACTTGGGAAATTTGTACAGCGGAGGGGAGATCACATGCTGTGTACCTTTGCTCTACAAATGGTTTATCTCTCACTTGCCCAAGTCTGCTGCTTTTTGGGATTGCAAGAGTGTCTTACGTTGGTCACAGAAGATCATGTCTCTCACCAATTCCGATATAGATTGGTGTAATAGGATTTATGAGGGAATCAGAATCATTGACCGTTGTGGAAACTTCCCCAGCGTACCCCTCATAGGAACTAAAGTAGGAATCAACTATCATCCGATGTTGGTTCTTCGTCAATTTGGATACCCGATGAGACACATCCCACTGGGTGTTCATCTGGAAGGTCTTTTCTTCAAAGAAGGAGAAAATGACAGAGCACTAAAGATGGAAATAGTGCAAGCTTGGAAACAGGTTCATAAGAAAGGACGAGAGTCTCTGGGAAAACCGGACTGTGTCTCGGTGGAGCCTTATCTCCATTGGGTACAAACCAGAGCTCTCAAGCTAAAAATGCCTTATCCTCGTTACGGAATTCTTCCACCGAGGGAAACTGTCATGTACTTCATGACGGAAACTGAAAAGCTTCAGGTTACTCTCAACAAAGTTCAAAAGGAAAGAAGATCTTGGAAGAACAAATACCGCACCCTTGACGTAGAGTGTATCCAAATACAGCAACTACTAAAAGAGAAAGATGCTCTGATTGAAATTTTAGAGCAGCATGCTGTAGAGAATCAAGATGACCAAAGGAATTTGCTCACTCCTTTCACTTGGCAAAGGAATGATAACCCGACAACGGCCCAAGCGCCCCGGTCAAAGAAAAGGAAGATACCAGAATCAGCACCCGGTTTCTCCTCAGAGAGGACTCTGGACCCATTAGTTTAGGGTTCTATTTCTGCACTTTGTAATCTACTGTATTTCCATTTCTGTAATCCTTTGAATTTCAATAAAAAGGGGTTTCCCCACTGTTTGATATTTGCAATCTAATTGTCGAAGTTTATTTTGATTAAACCAAAAAACAACAATTAATATAATCACTGCATTCATCATTCTCACATCGTGTATTCTTTTTCCCTACGAATCTCACATTTGTGTCTCGATTCTAGAGTCAAACTGTCTCATTCGTATAATACTCGGGCCAATTGTCAGAAAAAGATGGATGATCTTGAGGAAGAAAACAGAGAGTTGAAAGAAGAGATCGACGCTCTGAGAGAGGATATGAGAAAGCTTCGTAACGACATGCAAGCCATGGCAGAAGCTCAGCTACAAAGAACTGTGATCTCAGGGATCACCTCAACGCCCATCATAGAAAAGTATGATCCTAGGTATCAGATGCCGAAAGATCGTCCTTGGGGCATGCCTGTTAACTATATCCCGGAAGGATATGTTCTGCCGATCACTGAAGATCGGGGAATCGCAACAGAAGCTGCTGGGCCTGAAGGTTACAAACTTCGGGAAAGCGAAGATACCAGGGGCATACTGAAGACTCCTGAAGGTTACAAACTTCGGGAGGCGCCAAGACTTACTGCCGTAGTCACGGTACCACCCCCTGTGGTGCACACTGTCCCGGAAGGACAGATTCCACAGACACCTTCTGGTAAGAAGGAAACTATGTTCGACATAATGGATGAATTCCAGGAGCAGTTCTTGGAAATGCAGAAAGAGCTGCAAGCCATTCGCGGTCAGGATCTATTTGGAAAGGACGCCGCAGGCCTCTGCTTGGTCCCAAATGTGAAAGTCCCGCACAAGTTCCAAGTGCCCGACTTTGAAAAATACAAGGGTAACTCTTGCCCTCAAAGCCATCTGGTGATGTACACTCGGCGGATGTCAGCTCAGACGGAGAATCAGGACCTACTGATTCACTACTTTCAGGATAGTTTAACCGGTGCCGCATTAAAATGGTACATGGGTTTAAACCGTGCCACGATCAGCACATTCAGAGATCTTGGTACTGCCTTCGTCCAACAATACAAGTACAATTTGGACATGTCACCCGACAGAGATCAACTCAGATCAATGTCGCAAAAGGAAAAGGAAACCTTTAAGGAGTATGCTCAAAGGTGGCGTGAAATCGCCGCTCAAATTTGTCCACCTCTTGAGGAAAAAGAGATGACAAAAATCTTCTTAAAGACCTTAAGCTCATTTTACTATGACCGAATGATTGCCAGTGCACCCAGTGATTTCACCGAAATGGTCGGCATGGGTGTACGTCTTGAGGAAGCCGTCCGAGAAGGACGTTTGGTAAAAGACACTGGATCAACGAGCGGTACTAAAAAATATGGTAGTGCTCTCCCTAAGAAAAAAGAGCAAGATATTGGGAATATCTCTCTCGGAAAGCAAAGGCGACGTTATCAGCCAGTAGCAGCTGTTACTCCTGCTATCGGCCCCGCGCCTGTTCCTATGTATCAACCTCAGGTTGCGCAGAGCCAACCTGACCAACAAAGGACACAACAGCCTCTTCAGCAGGCTCGTCCTCCATATAACAACAACCGTACAATACGGCCACCAGGATTTGATCCTATACCCGTAACGTACGCAGAGCTGTTTCCGTTACTGCTGGCTAAGGGGCACATCCAGACTAAGTCTCCTCTTACAGTACCGGAAAATCCGCCTTTTTGGTTTAAAGCAGATCAAACATGCCCTTATCATCAAGGAGGTTCAGGGCATAACATTGAGACTTGTCTCAATTTCAAATCCGACGTGCAAAAGCTTGTTAGGAACGGGCTCTTATCTTTCCAAGATACGAATCCTAATGTTCTTACGAACCCGCTGCCTCAACACGAGAAAGCTGCAGTTAATGTGATTGAGAAAGAGACTAACAATGTCTATCAAATTCACGATGTACTCTTATTGGGGACCAATCTGGTCAAGATGCATTGTAGACAGAGTGGATATGGCCATGTGCCACCTCATAATTATCACCAGTGTGATATCTGCTCTAAAGACAACCAGGGGTGTTCTGTAGTGCAAGCAGCTCTACAGGAACAAATGGATCTTGGATGGATCCAAGAGCACCGAGTTCGTGGAGTTAACATGGTTTACACGAATTCTAACGTCATTCAGAACCACGACATCAGTGCGATGAATGTCAACTTGGTGGCGATGCACTCAAGGTAAAGCCAGTATCATAATCTGTCGCGGCATGATTACAGTTCCTGTCTGATTTGCTCGGTAAACAAACAGGGATGCTCTTTCATACAAGAGACCCTCCAGCGTCAGATGGATCTTGGATGGATCCAAGACTACCATGATAGGAACTCCTATCAAATCAACATGGTTCAGATCTTCGACATCCGCGTAATGGATACCAACCTGGTAGAGTTACATGCTGAGCAGGTCCGACTCAGATTCTTAATATCACATGATTATCAAAGCTGTAAAGCGGGTTGCGAAAACGATCGAGGTTGTACCCTTGTCCAGGAGGCACTTCAGCACTTGTTAAATCACTGGTGGATGCCAATCTATATGGATGAAGATACTCAGCAGATTAGTATCAATAACAGGAATCCTACTCGTCGTCAAAGTCAGGATGTCCGATCAATGGGAGGTAACCTAGTGAGGTTACATTGTATTCAAAGTGGGCGTGGCCAGGTGCCACCACACAACTATGACAGTTGTAGCGTCTGTTCAGAAAATAACCAAGGGTGTTACCTTGTGAGAGCAGCTCTTCAGGGACAGGTCGATCATGGAGAAATTCGTCCATATCCAGGTTCAGGGCCCATCATTTGGTCGCCGAACTACCTTGCCGAGCAAGTTGAGGATGTTGTCACGATCTCTGGTCATCACAGGACCAGGGATGTTTTTGCTATCATCCCTCTACTTGACAAATCTAGAGTTCCCAACCGGGAACGGATCAAGGTTACTTATGATGGTCAGAAAAATCAGAAGGTTCCCATAGTCATCTATCTACCGGGGCCACTACCGTATGAATCAGCTAAGGCAATCCCTTACAAATACGGTGCAACAATAATCGAGAATGGAAAGGAAATTCCATTACCCTCCGTCGTGAATATTGCAGACATCAGTCGTGTAACACGGAGCGGTCGAATCTTCAACCGAGGGGTTGGAGAATCCAACAAAGAAAAGGAACTTCAGGCGAAAATTCCTGATCCACCAGTCAGTCAATCTGGTAATCCCGGCTTTTCAAAAGACAAAGATGAGATGCTAAGGCTCATCCAAAGAAGTGAATATAACATTGTTGATCAACTGTTACAGACTCCTTCAAAGATCTTAGTATTATCACTGTTACTCAGTTCAGAAGCACACAGAGAGGCTCTACAGAAAGTCTTGGAACAAGCCTTTGTGGAACAGGATGTAACAATCAGACAATTCAATAGCATTGTCTCTAACATCACTTCCTGCAATAATTTGAGATTTAGTGATGAAGAATTACCTGAAGAGGGTCGCCGTCATAACATGGCGCTCAACATTACAGTTAACTGCCAGGGCGTTGCTTTAGCCAATGTACTAGTAGACACAGGGTCAGCCCTGAATGTTATGCCGAAGTCCACTTTGACGCAATTATCATTTAAGGGCCCTCCGATGAGAGTCAGCGAGGTCGTCGTCAAAGCATTCGACGGATCCAGAAAAATAGTTATCGGCGAAGTTGATCTTCCCATAACTATTGGTCCTCACACTTTCCAAATCACTTTCCAGGTCATGGACATCTGGGCAACATACAGTTGTTTATTAGGAAGACCTTGGATACATCAGGCTGGAGCGGTTACTTCAACCCTCCACCAAAAGCTAAAGTTCGTCAAGAACGATCAACTTGTCACGGTTTGTGGGGAACAAGCCTTGCTTGTGAGTAACCTATCATCATCTGCTTGTGTAGAACCCGAGGAGGTTATTGGAACTCAGTTCCAAGCACTATCGGTGAGCAAGAATGATCAATCCGTAGAAGGAACTTCAATTTCTTCATACAAAGATGCTATCAAAGCGGTCGAGAGTACCGATACAAAAGGATGGGGACAACTTGTCATTCCCACTGACAATAAAATAAAGAAGGGTCATGGTTTTTCTGCGACCTGTACTCAGACAGCCGCCAACGATGAAAGTCTTCATCCCCTTCAAAACTTCTTCCACAGTGGAGGTTTTCTTCACCCAGTGTCTCAGACAGTTCATGCTATCAATGAGGAAGATCCCTCTGACACAGATGAAGAATAGAAGTCCTACCTTAACAAGGACGGCTATATGTCTCAGGAAGAGGTGCCTATGCCTTTTTGCTTTCCTACAGAAAGTCCGAGATTTATACCAAGATCAGATGTCGAAATGATCTACGGAGATTGTGATCTGGAAGGATGCCGTGCTCCGCCAAATTCATTAGAGGAAGACACTCTGATGAAAGAAAACTTTGATCACAATTACTATGGCCCGATGGATGGTCTGCCAATGTGGCAACCTTACCCAGGAAACTTGGGGCAAGAAAGTCAGCCGAGTAATGAAACTCAGCTGAGCGTCATTGAACAGAATACTTGTGTCCCCGCCATGTCATGGGATCAACACTCAGGTCATTCGGAAACTACTCAACATGAAGATGAATTCGCAACGTTCGCAGGACTAGAATTCATCAACTATGCTTTTCCCGAGGTCAACGTCATCGAGAGGGATGACTCCTCCAGTTCCAAAAAAGTGTGGGACACCTTGGGACAACCAAGTGGAAAATATGATTATATGGTCAAGTACACTACGCCCGAAAGCTCTCGTATCAGGCTCGAAGATATCCAGTCAACTGGATGGGGAGATACATCCGAGAGCTCCAATGCTATGCAAAATGCAACAGAGGAATCCTCCTACGACAATTCTGCTTGGGAGACAGATTCCAATGATCCTGCTCCACCAGAAATCAGCGTCATTTCTGAAGACAAATCAAGGAAGGTGCCAGACTTTGTGATTCACCGAGGAGTTCGCCGCCAATGGGTTGCTGTCGAGGTTCCGAAGGTTGTTCGTCAGTCAAAGTAATTGCCATCTTTAACCTTTCACCTTGCCCAGGTGAAACGGATGTTTTGATAGGGCTCGCTTTTTGTAAATTTCCCTCTTCGCTTTGCCCAGAGCGAGTGAGTTTTGTTTTATAGGGCTGTAGTTTCAAGATTCGACTTGTTCATTAATAAAATAATGTCGTTCTGTAATTTCCGCATTAATTGTTATTTTCTCTTTTTGATTTTTCAGAAAATGGTAATCCTAAAAAAAAACAATTCAAAAATAAAAACAAGCAGTAAAATAAATACACTGCACACACTTGCATTTTCTCTATCTCTTCTAAACACGAATCATCACGTCATGCAGATTGCTTGTTTTATACCCCGTTGAAACATACGATCTGATGCCTTCTTCCAACTTTGAGTTCCCGGTATTCGAGGCTGAAGAAGAAAATGACGACGAAATTCCAGAAGAGATCTCCCGACTACTCAGACATGGGGAAAGGTCCATTAAACCTCACAAAGAGCCGTTGGAAACGGTAAACTTGGGTTTAGAAAAAGAGAGAAAAGAAATCAGGATCGGAGCACTGCTCAGTCCAACTGTCAAAGAAAGTTTGATAAAGCTTCTCAAAGAATTCCCCGATGTATTCGCTTGGTCCTATCAGGATATGCCAGGGTTGGATACCAGCATCGTGGAACATCACTTACCGCTAAGATCGGAATTTCCGCCAGTAAAGCAATGGTTGAGACGGACTCACCCGGACATGGCCATCAAAATTAAAGAGGAGGTACAGAAACAGATCGACGCGGGTTTCCTCGCTACATCTGAATATCCTCAATGGTTAGCCAACATCGTACCCGTTCCCAAAAAGGATGGAAAGGTCAGAATGTGTGTTGATTACAGAGATCTAAACAAGGCAAGTCCAAAGGACGACTTTCCTTTACCACACATTGACATGCTGGTTGACAGCACAGCAAAGTTCAAAGTATTCTCCTTCATAGATGGATTCTCGGGCTATAACCAGATCAAAATGGCGCCGAAAGACATGGAGAAAACTTTGTTCATTACCCCATGGGGTACCTTTTGTTACAAGGTAATGTCGTTCGGTTTGAAGAATGCCGGGGCAACCTATCAAAGGGCCATGACTACTCTGTTTCATGACATGATACACAAAGAAATCGAGGTATATGTCGATGATTTGATTGCAAAATCAAGAACAGAGGATGAGCACATTGAACATCTGTCAAAATTGTTCGAACGTCTAAGAAAATTCAAGCTCCGCTTGAATCCCAACAAGTGCACCTTCGGTGTCCGTTCAGGGAAATTACTAGGGTTCATCGTCAGCCAGAAAGGAATTGAAGTTGATCCTGACAAGGTCAAGGCCATTCAAGAAATGCCTTCTCCGAAAACTGAAAAACAAGTCAGAGGATTCCTGGGACGTTTGAACTACATCTCCAGATTCATATTCCTTATGACCGCGACATGTGCGCCGATTTTCAAATTACTCAAAAAGAACCAGGATTGCGTTTGGTCAGAAGATTGCCAAACCGCCTTCGACAGTATCAAGGAATATCTGTTGAATCCTCCGATCCTATCACCTCTAGTGGAAGGAAGACCACTGATCATTTACCTCACAGTCCTAGAGGACTCAATGGGATGTGTACTTGGCCAACAAAACGAAACTAAAAGGAAAGAGTCTGCCATTTACTATCTAAGCAAGAAATTCACCGATTGTGAAACTCGGTACACAATGCTTGAGAAAACTTGTTGCGCTTTGGCTTGGGCAGCCAAACGTCTTCGCCAGTACATGATTCGTCATACTACTTGGTTGGTCTCCGAAATGGATCCAATCAAGTACGTTTTCGAAAAGCCTGCTCTCACGGGAAGGATTGCCCGTTGGCAGATGTTACTATCAGAATATGACATAGAGTACCATGCTCAGAAAGCCGTTAAAGGAAGTATTTTAGCCGATCATTTGGCTCATCAACCGATTGACGATCAAGAATCAATTGGGTTTAACTTCCCAGACGAAGATGTCATGTATCTAAAGATGAAAGATTGCGATGAACCGCTACCCAGTGAAGGGCCAGAACCAGGTTCCCAGTGGGGACTTATCTTTGACGGAGCAGTCAATCATTATGGAAACGTAATTGGGGCAATCATTGTTACCCCTCAGGGTACCCACATTCCTTTCACTGCCAGACTTACGTTCAAATGTACGAACAATGAGGCCGAATACGAAGCATGTATCATGGGTCTCGAAGAAGCGATTGATTTAAGGATCAAAAACTTGGACGTATACGGCGATTCAGCCCTGGTTATTAACCAGATAAAAGGAGATTGGAACACATACCAATCAGGATTGATTCCTTACAAAGACTATGCAAGAAGGTTGTTACCTTTCTTCAACAGAGATGAGTTTCATCACATCCCTCGTGATGAGAATCACATGGCTGATGCATTAGCCACTCTCTCTTCCATGATTAGTGTAGGTCGATGGAATGACATACCTAAGATCGACATCATGCGCCTTGAACGGCCCGCTTACATCTTCGCGATTGAAGCAGTCATAGACGACAGACCTTGGTATCACAATATCAAATGCTTCCTTCAGAAACAAGAGTACCCATCTGGGGCACTCAGAAAAGACAGGAAAACCCTCAGAAGATTGGCTGGAAACTTCTTCCTGAGCGGTGACACTCTTTATAAGAGAAATTTTGACATGGTCTTGCTCCAATGTGTCGACAGACCAGAAGCAGACATGCTCATGAAAGAAATTCATGAAGGATCCTTTGGCACTCATGCCAACGGACACACAATGGCGAGAAAAATTCTCAGGGCCGGGTATTATTGGTTGACCATGGAATCTGACTGCTACAAGTACATGAGGAGGTGTCACAAGTGTCAGATATACTCCGACAAAATTCATGTACCGCCATCACATCTCAAAGTTCTTTCTTCCCCGTGGCCTTTTTCCATATGGGGAATCGACATGATTGGTATGATTGAGCCCAAGGCTTTAAACGGACATCGGTTCATCCTGGTAGCCATTGATTATTTCACCAAGTGGGTCGAAGCAGCGTCATTCGCCAATGTAACCCGACAAGTGGTGGTCCGATTTATCAAAAATAATATCATCTGCCGTTATGGTGTTCCAAGCGAGATCATTACTGATAATGGATCTAACTTGAACAATAAGATGATGAAGGAGTTGTGCGCAGAGTTCAAGATTGAACACCATAACTCATCTCCCTACCGACCCAAGATGAACGGAGCGGTAGAGGCGGCTAACAAGAACATCAAGAAGATCGTTCAAAAGATGGTTGTAACCTATAAAGATTGGCACGAAATGCTACCCTTTGCTCTTCACGGTTATCGAACATCTATCCGCACTTCAACAGGGGCAATCCCTTTCTCTCTAGTATATGGCATGGAAGCAGTGCTCCCCATAGAAGTAGAGATCCCATCAATCCGGGTATTGATGGAAGCTCAGCTCACCGAAGCTGAATAGTGTCAAAGTCGACACGACGAACTGAATCTGATAGAAGAAAAAAGAATCACGACACTATGCCACTGTCAGTTATATCAACAGAGAATGAAAAGGGCATTCGACAAAAAGGTCCGACCTCGTATTTTCAGAAAAGGAGACCTCGTGCTCAAGAAGATACAATCATTTCTCACTGACTCTCGGGGCAAATGGACCCCAAATTATGATGGCCCCTATGTGGTCACGAAAGCTTTCTCAGGCGGCGCCTTGAGACGTGCAACCATGGACAGAGAGGAATTTGCCTACCCCACGAATGTTGATGTAGTCAAGAAATACTTCGCCTAAAACTAAAAAAAAAAATAAAACGTCTCGGTGGATTGAAAACCCGAAAGGGCGGTCCAGGAAAAAGTTAGAGACATGAAAAAAAAATCATCCCGATGGATTGGAAATCTCATAGTACAATCCAGGCAAAAATTAGGGCTAATGGCAAGTAACTATGTTCAACAGAGGCAAGTCCCTCAGCAGCAGTTACATCATCATCTATCGGAGGAAATCTCCAGTCAAAGGTCATCTTCGACGGAAGCTCAGGATGTCCTGAACTCAAAGTTGGTAGAAGGATAGTGGTCGTTATGTTTCAACGTAGCCCTTTTCCCTGTAAATTACCATTTTCTAACTTTGTATATATTCTTTGGAATCACGCGTTTGGCTGATCTCCATCTTATCAATAAAATTTGAGCCCTTGTGCTTTTGTTTGTAATTCTTTACTTGTTTTAGCTTTACAGAACGACGTTGTTTAAACTTAATCAGCGATTCTTGAAATAAAACAAAAACAAATTTACTTGTTAAACTTTTTCTGCTTTTAAATTAAAGATGGCATTTCTTTTGACTGTTGAACATCAGAAGAACATCGATCGCTTCTCCCAAAGTAAGCGAACTTCAAAGTGCAGAATCAAAGTACTCCTTCTAAGCCAGTACTCCTGAATTAAGGATCAACTGTGTCAGAGACCTTGTTTCGTCTGACATCCTCGGCCGAGTTCTCATCTCCTAAGCCCGATCAACATAGCTCCCAACGGGACTATCTCTCCTAAGCAAGGTGGAATTGCTATTTTGAATCAACGGTACTTCTTCGCCCCGTGATGGCCGAGTATCCAATTGTGTTCATCTCTTAGTCTGTATGTTGCGTCTGTTTTGTCAGCACATACATACATACATCATGCATTTTTTATTTGCATTCACATTTCATATTGCATCACTATCACTCTAGTCGGTCCTGTCCCCTAGTGGTAGAAGTTTTCTCAATCGAGTTTGTCAGTTCTTTCCTCGTCAGGAAGTGTTGCGTCTGGACAATCTCGTTTCCAGTGAATCTCTAAGATCAGAGTCGGCAATTGGCCACTTTGATAACTTGAACCTCTGAATGACCAGAGAAACCTTCAACAGATGTCACTCTTCGCCATTGAAGATGATATCCTTGCTTTCCCGGATTAAGGAAAATCCACAGAGAAAGCCTCGTGATCAGAGATTCGGCAGCACGCCAGTTTTGCTCCGAAAAACCACTGATGAGAAGGTCATTGGCACCTCAAAATTGGATCCCATCATATGGCATTTCTCCGGGAAGATCCCGAGAAAAGTATGATGTAACCCCAAACGAAAATAGTCTCTCAAGAGACTCGCTTTCCCCAGTAGAATCGACAAATGGCGTCTCCAAGACAGAGAAGTTTGTGTACCTCTACAACTCAGACGAATGGGTTCCCCAGCAAGTCTGACATCAAAACTTTTTCCACTCAAATGGCATCTCCCCAGGAAAATTCGGCGAGAAGTTTGAAGGAAAGCCGCTACGAATAACGTCCCTTGTCAGTAAAATTTATTGACAAAAGAAAACTAAGACCAGTTCCTTGGTAGGAAACCAAGAACGAGGGGAAGTTTAAATCAGAAACTTAGACCAGTTCCTTGGTAGGAAACCAGGATCGAGGGGAAGTTTAAATCAGAAACTAAGACCAGTTCCTTGGTAGGAAACCAGGAACGAGGGGAAGTTTGTTTCCACAACTGAGACCAGTTCCTTGGTAGGAAACCATGATCGAGGGGAAGTTTATTTCAAAAGAGACTGAGACCAGTTCTTGGTAGGAGACCAGGATCGAGGGGAAGTTTACCTTTTCTAAGCATCATTGCTTAGCTAAAGAAGATGAATGCGTAAGCTACCATTCATAACCACCATCAAAATTTTGGGTATTCCGATATTTAATCCTCTTGCACCCCGAATGCCCGAATCCCTTCGTCATTCACACCTTCGGGTCCAAGAAGATTAAATAGGGGCATCTGTAATACCCCAAATTTTGACCACTTATATTTCCCATCATTGTGAAAATCATCATCACAATATGGATGAACCCTCATGCTTCATCAGTCTCCCCAAAGATGGGTGAGCATCCAATACAATCAAAATTAGGGTTTCAAGCCCTCTCTGAGTGCTTAGACAAAGGATCAATCAAGAAATGACATGACCTTCAACTTGTCTAATCTCTCAAACATCCTCAAAGGATCAAAAGGACTCCCACTTCAAGGATTAAGCACAAGGCTGCTCCCTTCTAGGTGGATCAAGCCTCAAGATCGCCAGTGTCACCAAATTAGGGTTTTGGTCGACCAGGGCCTCCAGATGGAAATTTTCATCTGGGCACAAGGCAATGATCCAAAACATGACCTAATATATTTCATGGAACCTCATGAACCCATGCATCAAGTCAATTTTGCCTCAGGGGAAACATTCATCAAAAATCAGGAATTAGGGTTTCTTGACCTAATTCACCCCTAAGTTGACTTTTGGGACAAACCATGAGCCAAGACCTCAAGACATGATTTGAGGGTCTCTAATATACCATATTGATCCATTTGGAACAATGGATTGATCCAAGAAGCTTGAGTAACAAGTCTCAATTTCATCTGCACCACAATTAGGGTTTTAAGAGAAAAGTCAACTGTAACTTTGACTTTTGACCAAGACATGCTCCCAAACCCTAATACATGATTGAATATACCCTATGACACCCATGGAACATGTCCATTAAGTTTGATTTAGGTCAAGGACATGATTTCCTGAAGAATTGCACAGTTTGGAATTCATCTGATAAAAAGTCAACTGTGCATAAAAGTCAACTTTGACTTTTTGAGATTTTTCACCAAAATGGATTTTTAACCCTAAAATGATGTTAATGTATGATTTGAATCATCATTTATCAAGAAAAATCAAGAAAAGTGAGATAACTTGTAAAAGGGGTAACCATAAAACTTAGAAATTTTTCTAAGTTAAAAATAAAGTGGCAAAGGTACCAACTTTGGAGGACCATAACTCCTAAACCACAAGGCCATTTTTTCTCATCCAAAGATGGATTTGTAGCACTAATTATCACCTAAAAAAACTTCAACTACAAGTCATTCCAATTCATTAAGGATTTTGAGTTATGGAGTGATCAAAGTGGCTGAAAAGTGAAAATGTCACTTTTTCCAACACTTAGTGAAATTTTCACTAAGTCAGATTCTGCCTCACTTTTTGCCAAATGTAGGGGGATTTTTCACTTGGAATCAAAATAGATCAAAACCAAACTTGTTCAAACAGTTGTTGTATCATGTAAGAGCTTTCCAAAATGGCCAAGAACATTGCCAAATTCAACCTACACCATGAGATACAACATTGCCAAGTTGCCTTGCTGAAATCTGTCAAGGCAAGGCAGAATTTGCAACTTTGGTCGATTTTACAAAATCAGCCAAATTCAATTGCTCCTATCCACTTGGACAGCTCAGAGGATTGAATCTAAAGGGGACAATAACTGAGCCAAGCCTCCAAAGTCCATTGAACAAGAAATAGCATGTTGAACCTAGAATGGCCAAAATAGGGACAAGACTTCAAATTTGGAATGAGGCATTCAATGAAACCATCAAGGTGGCATGGACTGAGCCATTCTCATCTGAAATTAGTCAAGACTTATCCAAGACCAAGGGAACCAAAGCTCTGTGCCCTAACCTCTAGTCAATGGCTAGAGGAGACTTGGATTTTCATTTGCCAACATTGGCCAAACCTACTTACCAGCTGCCATGCACTACTCCTTGCAAAACAAACTTGATCTACTATAAATAGAGCTCAATTGTGGTCAGTTTGAGTACACCAAAGCCATCTAACAGATGCTTTCCTCAAAATCTCTTCTTTCACTCCAATTTTGCCTTCTAAGGCAAGTCACTATCGGGTTTTGAGTTTGAGAGCAATTCCAATCAAACCAATCACTCACACACCTCACATACATCACATATGAGCTGATCAAACACTTAGATTGCTTCTGAAACATCAATTTCACAAAATCACCAGCTGGTTGTTCAAGGTTTTAACCAAAGTGCAGCTGAGGTACCACAAAATGATCCAGCCAATTTCAATCAAATCCAACCATCCAAACACAATCCATAGGGTGTAGGGAAGCTGTTCAGATCATCACCACTCATCTGTAACACCTCCAAATCAAAAATCACTTTGAACTTGCTGTCACGACTTGGAGGTAAGCACATACTTGGTCATCTCTCAATCTATGCATATTTCCTCGCACAATAATTTGGCCATATGTTCATAATCATGCATGGAATGTTTTCCCTCAATTAATTGCATTATTTGAATCGTGTATCAAAAATCCTAGCCTTCATGCAGAAATTAGGGTTCTTGAGGTCTCTTCGTGATTTCTTGTTGTATGTTTAATTTAAATGAAATTAAAGTACATAGACATGATCGTGAGGTTGAGACGAGCATAATGATATGTGGATTGCATGATATGATTACGTATTCATGGAGATTGGATAGAAAATGCAAATCTGAGAAACCAAGAACACGCGCGTGTTCTTCAGCTTGTTCTTGGCGCCATTTTTAGAAATTCAAATATTTGAATTTTGTGATTTTGTTTAATTGATTCAAAAATTAATTTCTCTCTGAGTTTTAATGATTTTGAGTTGATTCTTTTTTTAATAATTCACAAAAATGTTAAAATATTTTATTTTCACAAAAAATCCCAAAAATATTATTTATTTCATATAATTGATATTTTTGCAAAGAATTAATATTTTAATTATTTTTGGCATTTTAAATATTTTTTCTACATTAATTTTGCAACTTTTAATGCTTTCTAATTATTTTGTAGGTCAATACTTAATTTTTGAAGCATTAATCCAAGATCACAATTTGTTTATCATGTGTTAAACAATTTTTGATCATTTTAATTGAATTTTTATTCAATTAAATACATTTTGAAAACAAATTAGGGTTTTGGATTAATTCAACCCTCATAAATCATTTTCAAAACACTTTGGGCCTCTTGAGAGAGTGTAAGACCCATCCCCCATTGTACAAAAACTTTTTGGGCGTCACTCATTGTATAAGTCCCTCTGTACAAGTAAACGGCACGATCATCGCCCGTTTAAAAATAAAAATCATCTGGGCCTCTCCTTGAGCTATAAGACCCATTCAAAACACTTTGGGCCTCTATTAGAGTGTAAGACCCAATCCCCCTTTTAACCAAAACATTTTGGGCCTCACTTATTGTATAAGTCCCTCTGCGTTAAAAGAAAACCTCGGCGCGATCGCCATTTTTAAACGAAAAATCAATTGGGCCTACCCTCGTGTTATAAGCCCCTCTCTTTTCTTTAAACCTTTTTTGGGCCTCTTGAGAGAGTGTAAGGCCCATCCCTTTGTACAGAAAACCTTTTTGGGCCCCAGTCACTTGTATAAGTCCCGTTGTACAAAGTCAAACAATGCACTCACTGATAAAACTCTGGGCCTCTCCTTGAATTGTAAGCCCCAAATCTTTCTTTTTCAAAGCACTTTCTCCTTTGATTTTGAATATACTGTTGTTTTCAATCTTTCTTTGTTGAACAACTAACCAAACAGCATGGAAGCACTACAACCGAGTAAGTGGTTATCGCTTTCATTTACTGCTTTCATATTATAAACTGTATTGTGGGGCTGCTCACTGTAAGTCTCCTTTCATAAACTCATATCTACTGTGTAATAATAGTATAGATATTTCGAGTTTCCCCGGAAACTACGTCTAGAACTAGGTGACGCCGTTTCATTTATTCGTAGAAATAGACGCCTAGATCCCCAATAGGAGCACCAGATACAGTCTTCTCTTCGGCTGTCCTCCTTAGGAATCGTTAAGAAGCTCTACTCCCCAAGATGAATGTATTCTCCGTGAATGGCATCTTTGAGTTTCTTCCAAATTCTCGAACTTTCCTGACTTGATCTATTCCTTGCGGATAGCTTGCCTTGAATGTCTCGGGGTTTGGGTACCCACTACGGTCATAATCTTGGACCTTAACTAAGGAACCCTCTTTAAAAGCTAAAAGTCGCTGGATAGTAAACCTCGCACGTTTACCAGTGGTTTTTATCTTTAAAAGAGTTATCTCTCCTAATGGAAAGGAGATGATAGACCCACGGGCTTCTTAAAAGCATCGGCCTCCTCTTGGGCATTATTCAAGGACACTACGGCTTCTTAGAAGTATTCACAACCTCCTCTTAGGCTTCGTATAATGATCTCTTCCTTCGGGAATGATAGCCTCCTCTTGGGCTTCGTACAAGGACCCGTCGGCTTCTTAAAAGTTTCCAGCCTCCTCTTGGGCTTCGTACAAATTATCCCGACGACCTCCTAGAGGTATAGGAACAGAACTTAGTCATCTTCATAGAACAGTCCTTTCATAGAGTCTACTACTGTTTCTTAAAGCATAGTAAAGGAAAAAACTCTAGACTTAGACAGTCTAATCTCCTTGAGTCTCAAAGACATTCTCAAGTGACCTCTTCGTTAAATAGGAAGGAAACCCGCAGACTCGGACAGTCTCAATACCCTTTGGATTTCCCGTTTCCTCAAAGAGAAGGAAATATCCCTGATCCTCAGATCAAATCCCTGAGTACAGTGTTGCTCATATAAGAACTGATTTTCTCTTTTAAAATCAGTATATTGGATCTGTCACTCAACTGAAACAAACCTTTAGTCTCCATCTCGGGCTTCGTACGAGATACAAAAACACTCTCTTGTTGAGTATCAAAGACTCTCTTGTTGAGTCAAACTTTTAGCCTCTATCTCGGGCTTCGTACGAGACACAAAGACTCCCTCGTAGAGTCAAACAAACAATAGCCTCTATCTCGGGCTTCGTACGAGACACAAAGACTCCCTCGTAGAGTCAAACAAACAATAGCCTCTATCTCGGGCTTCGTACGAGACACAAAGACTCTATCGTCAGGTCAAAAACTTTTAGCCTCTCTCTCGGGCTTTGTACGAGACACAAAATAGCCTCCTCTTAGGCTTTGTATAATGATTTTCCTAGCGGAAATTAGCCTCCTCTTAGGCTTTGTATAATGATTTTCCTAGCGGTAATTAGCCTCCTCTTAGGCTTTTGTATAAGAAAACCCCTGGTTGATCCAATCAACCTTTTAGCATCAAAGCTGTGCCTCGTTCCCAGTACACAAACATCAACAACTCCTTTCCTTTCATCTAATCGCTGTAAGTGGCAAGCCTCTGGATCATCTATATCCACGCCACTGTCCCTCTTTTAGCATGAGAAATTCCTAAGGAAATATGGCATTGCTCTACACTGAGTTAAAGTCTTCTCCTTCAGGTTAAAACCCTTTCTTCGGAAATTATGGCATTGCTCGGATCCGCGTATCCCAGTTAAAGTAATTCTCCTTCTCCCCTCTTTAGAGATGACAAATTCTCTCTAAAGTCGAGGTCTTTCAGCTTCACGTCTTGGGCTTTGAACAAGACACAAATAGACCTTTCAGCTTCACATCTTGGGCTTTGAACAAGATACAAATCACCTTTCGCTTCACGTCTTGGGCTTTGAACAAGACACCAAAACACCAAAAACACCCATTTCCTCCCATAGAATAGGAGGAACTACGAACGCTCTGATTTCCCTGTTTCGGTAAACGGGAATACGTAGGCATAAGATCGAAAGAAAAGATCTTAGCGAGCACAATCAACAAAAAAACCGAATCCCATATCTCCGTCAATTAAAAGCAGTAATTCAAAAGCATCAGTCCTAACATCCTAATCCTTGTTCCCCGCCAGAAACCTTCTGCCCAGGTAAAAAGAAAGAAAACAGTATTGGCGAAAATATAAATAACCAGTACAAAGGCCCCCCCACATTGATAGCATTCGTAACCTAACAGACCGCTGTTTAAACTCAGTATGCAAGTAGGGTTAATTGGAGACATCTATTTCCCTTCCTTATTCAGCTCACAATAGGATAAAAAATGAATCGACCTGTAGTTTAAGCTCAAACCGCAGAGAGCGACCAGCGCTTAAGAACCGCGTCCAAAATCGCTCACTACACAACCCTTATGGAAAAGTCTCTAAGTTTATTGTGGATGGTCGGTCATTGGAACTTGCCTATAAATTGGATAAGTATTTTTCTTTTCTTCCAAATAGACTCTTTGAGGCTTGCTTGAATAACATTGCAGATGATGATAATTTGATTTAACCAAATGTTACTTCAGACATCCTGAGCCAGAAAGATGCCTACATATTCAATGCAGTCCCTTCTGCTCGGCTCCTTTGGGAAAAATTCATTTGGAACAAGGACATTCCCCCTTCCAAAGCAATGCTTGTCTGGAAAATGATGCTTATAAATATCTCCACAGATGGTCAACTTATGGCTAGGGGCTGCAATTTGGGTTACGTTTGTTCTCTCTGCAGTTCTTGCACTGAAACCTTGGAGTATCTTTTATTTTTATGTGGTTTTGCAAGGATATTAATGAACTGGTTCTACAGAACCACAAACATGAGTCACTATCCTTCCATATTCTATGATATATTGATGATTTGTGGAAGATCCCCTCAATGCTCCCTTTTCATAAACTCAACCATTGCCTACATTATCAATGGAATATGGAGTTATAGGAATGTTGCCAGATTAAAAAACAATTCTGCTTCTTTCATTAGCACTGTTGTCGACATCGCACAAGTTTTTTGTACAGGAAATTATAGTTGCATGTCCCTAATACATTTAAAGGGAGTATCCTAATACGATGGTTTATTTACTTGTCTTATCACTTTCATTTATAGCATGCATAAACCATTAGTTATATTTACACGTCCTCTATGAATCAAGTTTTAGAAACGATTCATTTTTAGCATGCATAAACCATTAGTTATATTTGAATTTGATCATGATACTTTTAGTCAATTTCATGAGTCAGTGGAGTAAGAACCATACTTCTTATTGGTTCAATTTCGGTGGAAAGAAAAATCTCAGTATTTTGAAAACCATGAAAAATTAAGATTTTGTGTACCTAACTCGAATCAAATTGAACAGAGGAAAATCAAAAACATTTTTGTGAGACATTGGATCAAACTCTAGTATGATCGAAGGTAGCTTCTTGGTTCTACAGTTCGACATATGTTTAGCATGCAGTCGAAGGCCATTCACATGTTGTTGTCGAAGTAGTGTATGTTGTAGTCGAAGTAGGGTCACGCATGCAGTTGTCGAAAATGCTAGATTTGTTAGCATGTCGAATTGGGCTTGTTTGTTATGTCCTATTATTTAAGTTAGCTTGTACCCTAAGTTAGCTTATAATGGGTAATTGTTAAAAAGCCCATTAGTTTGGCATGTTAGGTTTTATTATAAATAGCATACTAGTCTCTCATCTTAAGTGTGACAAATCCTAATTAGGGTGAGAGGGTTATTTGTTATTCTTGAGTACTTGTAATCTGATTCAAAGAGAAAATAAAGAATAACAGTTATAGTCAATCCTTTTTGTTCTTCTTCTTTTGTCGCCTTTTCTACCCCTTGTTTGTTTCTTGATCATAAAGAAATAGTTTATAATTTGTTTCCAAGGCATCAGATTTCACAACAAATTGGTGCGATGAGCGTGGAGGAAGATGTCTTCAACAATGTATGAGATTGAAAAGTTCATCGGAGTGAATGATTTTGGTCTGTGGCGCTTGAAGATGAAAGCCCTACTGGTTCAGCAGAGTTGTTTGGAAGCGTTGAATTGAGCTGCAGCCATGGACGTTGCGTTAACGAAAAAAGAAAGAACGAGTATGATAGAGACAGCCCACAACGTCATCTTATTGAGCCTTGGTGATAAGGTTCTACGACAGGTTTCAAAGGAGACGACGACGTCGGGGTTATGGGTGAAACTTGAAAGTCTGTACATGACCAAATCGTTGGTCAGTCGCCTCTACTTGAAGCAAGCTCTGTATTCATTCAAGATGAGTGAGGACAAAGTTTTGACTGAGCAGTTAGATATGTTCAACAAACTGATTCTTGATCTTAAAGATATCGATGTCAAGATTGATGATGAAGATCACGCAATGTTGTTGATGTGAGCTTTGCCCATATCACATGCTCACTTCAAAGAAACTCTCTTGTATGGAAGAGAGTCTCTGACCTTTGAAGAAGTTTAGTCAGCACAATATTAGAAGGATTTGAACGAACGAACGGAGCACAAGCCATCTTCGACTGGTGAAGGCCTGTCGGTCAAGGCGAAATTCACAAAGAGATATGGCAAATTCGACAAGAAGGAGGGTAAAATTGCTCAAAGTCTTATTGTGGTGATGCATCTGGCATTCGATGTTATCACTGTAAGAAGGAGGGCCATACAAGAAAAGTGTGCCCTGAGCGCCTGAATAATCATGGAGGTAAGGACAATGGAAATGCAACCATTGTGCAAGATAATTATGAATCATCTGATGTCTTTGTGGTTTCGAGCAGCAACTCTTGCAAAGAGTGGATTATGAATTCAGGATGTACTTGGCATATGACTCCAAACAAGAATGTGTTTGAATAATTATGTGATCAAGGTGGTGGATCAGTGTTGTTGGGAAACAATAAAGCTTGCAAGATTGCAGGTATTGGATTTGTAAGATTTAAACTCCATGATGAGTCAATAAGGCTATTGACTGAAGTCAGGTATGTACCTGATTTGAAGAGAAATTTAATTTCTCTTGGTGAATTCGACAAGAAGGGACATGTTTTTCAAGGAGAGAAAAGTATCCCAAGAGTCATGAAGGGGTCGAAGGAAGTCTTGAGAGGCGTGAAGAAACAAGGCTTGTATACCCTTGAGGCTAAAGTTGTAAGTGGTTTGACAAATGTTGCATCCACGGATCCTTTATTGAAGACAGAAATTTGGCACATGAGATTGGGCCATGTCAGTGAAAGGGGTCTGGTCGAATTGGGGAAACAAAATCTGCTTGGGGGAGACAAAGTCGAAAAGCTGAAATTTTGTGAAACCTATGTACTTGGAAAATCTTACAGAGTGAAGTTCAATAAAGGAAAACAAAGAACACATGGATCCCTTGATTACATCCATGTTGATCTTTGGGGCCTGCGAGGTGTCCATCATATTCAGGCGCAAGGTAGTTTCTATCCATAGTTGATGATTATTCCAGAAAGATATGGGTATTCATCCAGAAGACTAAGGATGAAACTTTTGAGAATAAATCAGACTGGAAAAAAGGTCAAGAGGTTGAGAACCGACAATGGCCTTGAATTTTGCAATGAGGCGCTCGACAGCTTTTGTGTTGCCTCAGGTATTGCAAGGCACAAAACTACTGCAGGTACCCCAGAACAAAATGGTTTGGCGGAAAAGTTTAATCAAACTATTTTGGAAAGAGTTAGATGCATGTTGACTAGTGATGGGTTAAAGAAGGTGTTTTGAGCTGAGGCTATTTTGACAACAACATATCTGATAAACAGATGTGCTTCAGTTGCGTTAGATATGAAGACACCTGAAGAATTTTGGTCGGGATATCCACCAGATCTCGACAAATTGAGAGTATTTGGTTGTGTGGCCTATGCTCACATTAGGCAAGACAAGGTCGAACCTAGAGCTCTGAAATGCATGTTCATGGGATACCCTGAAGGAGTCAAAGCTTATAGGCTATGGTGCCTAGAGCCAGGTCACAAGAGGTGTGTCGTACCCCAAAATTTTGACCATGTTTCTTTTATAATTACTTATATATATATATATATATATATATATATATATATATATATATATAAAAGTAATGATAATAAGTAGTTTGTATTTCTAAAGAAAATTAAATACTATTGCTATACACTTATGGAAAAAAAGAAAAGGAGACAAGAATGAAAAATGTAGTATAGGAGTGCAAATTAGAAATTAGACTTTTATTAGTATGTTACTCTTTAGATTTAATTTTATTTCAATTAAACATGGTAGTTTGTTTACTAGAGGAGTAGGCCTAAGGATTGTAAGGGAGAGTGCATGAGTACAAATCCTATCTACTCCACTTTTAGTTGTCTCCCTTTTTATTCCTATACTACTAACTTTTATATTTAACTTTTAAATCATAAAAATAGGATTTTTTTATTATTTTAATATTAATTTTTGTATTTTGTATAATGAATATTTTAAAAAATTGATTTTTTCATCAAAATCATATTTTTATTAAAAAATCTCAAAAAAATCATATAAGTTAAAATCAAATCAAATCTTTGTCCATTTTCGTTATTAGGCTATTTCTTTTATTTTAAAAAATATTTTTGTTTATTTAAATCCACCAAGCCATGATTCTATCCAGATTCATTGTCTTGAGATTTAACAAATAGGGAAAAATCAGGTTAACTCAAATCAAATTACTATAAAAATAGACAATCACATTTAATTTTTTAACCTAAGTTTTCCCTATAAATAGAACCTCCTACTCTCCTATTTTATCCATCCACAATTCACTAAATTCAATCTAAAAAAGTTGTTGTTCTTCACACCGAAGAACAACAATACCAAAACCCTAAAATCTGCAGAATCATCAATCTTTTCAAAAAGGTGCGGACAAAGAAGGAAAAATTACAAGAAAGGCGGGATCCAAAAAACGAAAAGAGCAAGGAGAAACAAAAAGGATCATTTTGTTCATCAGGGGATCATTTTGTTTGATATGGTTTAACTCTTAAAGTTCATGGGTTTGATTTGTGGATTGCTTAATATTGAATTTTTATTTGTTTATGAATCATTGAATCATCATTATTTTAATTACAAAAAAACTAAGGTACATAACAAATTAAAATAATTTTTCTAATTAAATATCAAAGTAACCCTTTTTTAATCAAAATTAACCCTGTTTTAATTAAAATTTCAGTTAACTTTTCTAATCTAATTTAAATTAACTTTTTTATAATAAATATTAAATTGATTTTTTTCAAACTAATACCCTTTTCCTAAATATGCACGTTCTGTGGCTTTATTATATTATAAAATTATTTTAATTGGTTTTAGGGCTATAAGTCATTAATAGAACATTGTTTATATTTGCATCTTGTGTTTGCAACGTGGGTATGCTTGTGTCATAGGATAATAAGTCAAAATAATTGGTAGTATTTTAACTAATTTCTTTTTTATAAAAATTTGATTCTCTTAATTATTTAACTTAGCTATTTTTAAATTTAATTTCTCATCTAATCACCTTAATTAAGGGTGAGCAAGGGACGGGTCGGGAAGAGTTATGACTAACCCTAAATTTGTCCTAAATTTTGATCAGACTATTTTAATGACCTTAACCCGTACCTAAACCTGAAAAAGACCCGATAAAATATACGTTAGTTTAGACCGGATTAATGTAAGACGATATCGGGTTAACCCGAAATATATGGAAAAAAATTTAGTGACTTAAGAAATTTATTATAGTATTTTACAAATTCATTTAAATAAGAAATATGAATAAAACCATTAGCATGAATGAAAAACAATGAAGACATCTAAAGTCAATTTTTTAAAATAAAAAACGTATATATATATATATATATATATATATATATATATATATATCACCCTTTAATTTTCACTAAAACATAATAATAAGATGTAAAATAAAAAACATGATCTAAGAGAACTAGAGAAGTGTGAAAGTTGGGAAGTTGAAAGATGTGTACCTAGTAATTACTGACTGTATATATTAAATTATGAGGTGGGAAGTGGAAAAGTGTATTGGAAATTTGGAATAATCTAAATATACCAATAAATTAAATAAATAAATAGTACCACATGTGCATTCATAATATTAGGACGGGTTGGATAATCCGAGGGTCAACCCGAACCCGTCTCAACCGATACCAGGTTTATTTTTGGACAACCCTTGTTTTTTTGTCATTTTTTGCATGAGACGGAAAAAAAACTGACACCAAACTATTGGGTTGGGACGGGTTTTCAGGTTGGGTTGGGTTCTGCACACCCCTATTAATTAGCGTATACAACTTGACGATTTACTTTTACTATTTAGGAAAAATTAGATTTAAGATATGTAATCTATTTTATATCCATAGTTAAGATTTAAGAGGTTTATTTAAACACGTAGTGGAATTTACAAATAATAGAATTGAAAATCTTAGATATGGAAATACTAAAAAACAATAAACAATAAAAAAAGATAAATTAAATACTCAGTATATTTTATTTGATTCAAGAGAGTTATTTATAAATCTTTTTTGGTAAATTTATATTTAATAATTAAGTATTATAGCACAAAAAAATATAGTATTAAAAATTCATAAATAGAAAAATTAAGTGAGAAGAAAAGAGGGGAGCAGGCCTCCACGTGCTCCCATCCTTTTTTAATAAAAAAAGTAAAAACTTAAAATAATATATATATATTAGTAATTAATCTTCTTTCCTATTATTAATGGTTGAGTTAATTATACCTCCAAAAAAAATTAAAAAATTAAACTATCTTTATTTGATTTAAGTTAAGATTGATGGTAATTAGAGTTAATTCAAATTGATAATTGGTTGTATCAGGATATTTTCCCTTTTAATTAATGGTAACAAATATACAATAAAAATACAAATAAAAAATATATAACTAGGGTTAATTAACATCATAAATGAGTAAAATAAATTTATTAGATAATTACAATAAACACGGAATTAAAATACCAAAATATAATTGAGGGATTTAAATTAATGTTAAGGATTAATTAGACATATTGAAATTAGGGACTAATTCTTAAAATTGGGTTAATATAACTAAAAACAAAATTGGGATTAATCACGTGATATTAATTAATGTAGAAATATAGGATTAATCTATGGGATAATTTAGGAAAAATAAGGGATAAAATTCAAAGGAAAATTTTAGGGTTTATGAAAAAAATTAAGGATAAGAGATATGTGATTAAATCTTTTTAATATTTAATATAACTAATAATTTTTTTCAATCAATACTAGGGGTAAATTTTAAAATAATTAAGTTAGGGACTAATTATTTTAAAATAAACAACTAAGGGATATAATTTGGGGATAATTAATTAGGGACATGGGATAAAATAAAGAAGGGATAAAACATGGGTTTTAAATATTATTACAATTAATTTATTTTCTAAATTAATTAAAGGGATATTCTTTATGGTAAAATTAATGGGATAAATCAAGGGATGTTTAAAGGGGATAAAGTTTTGGGATAAAACTCTTAGGTACAAAGAGTATAAAAATTAGGATTTGGGATAAGAGATTAAGTTTTTGAAATTAGACTCTTAAGCTCCAAGAGTATAAATATAGGGCAAGGGATTAAGTTTTTGGGATTAGACTCTTAAGCTCTAAGAGTATAAATATAGGGCAAGGGATTAGGATTTTGGAATTAGACTCTTAAGTTCCAAGAGTATAAATATAGGGCAAGGGATTAGGATATGGGATATAACTCTGGTGATCCAAGAGTATAAATAAAGGATTAGGAATAGGAATAGGGATAGGGGATATGGGAGGTGAACTACGGATACTCTGGTCCTTCAAAATTGAGGGTACATAGGAATAGGGTAGTAAACCCTAGCGAGTACAATAATAATGAAAAACTTAGGGTCCCCCTCTTACATCTAAGTCTTCTCTGTACATAATAAGGATTTTGTAAATAAACATAAATAGTCAAACATTCAAGTAACAAACAAAAGTACCCTAGAACTTAAGGAGGATCTCATTGAGTACAATGGAGGTGAGTGGTTCCTAACACTTTTCACTCACGTAACCGACTCCCGAACTTAGCGTCTCTCCCTTAGGATTTAGGTTTTCTCATTATTTCCCTGTCCTTAAGACGAATAAAGTATGATGGCGACTCTGTAATTTTGTCGGCCGCGATAGCTAGCGACTCTGCTGGGGAGTTCTTATACTTCCCTAAAAAGAGAGTTCGTCCTAACCTTGGGTTTTGGGGTTCTTGTTTGTTTGTCTTGTTGGTTTACTGTTTTTTCTATATATATATTTTTATGATTATTATATACTTTATAATTATATTATATTTATTGTATATATGTTTATTCATGTTTATTATATATTGTCATCATGCATTGGTTGGGATATTATTATGTGTGAAGCTAAAACCCAAGCTTGGAGTACAACCCTAGATTAGGACGTAGAATGAAAATGTTTTGGGGGGATGTGATATCCCAACAATTCATTGATGCTACACTCAGAAGAGATCCTCCAAAGGTGTCTTCATGGTAGGGCTAACCTCTAACATAGATGATGATTTGGATGTGGTCCATGACTCTGGGAACTTTTAGTCTACCCTTACCAACTCATGGGGACCTTACGTATTCAACCCTCAAGGGCTGTTACTAGGGTCCTACCTAGATGAGACTTATCCCGAAGGATTACCGTAGGAAGGCTTGCTTCTTCTCATGGTAAAACAAGGGTATAGTCTCCAAATTCTAGGGTTGTTATGCTGTCCAAAACTGTATATCCTACATGTGAGGGGATTGGGTAGACGAAACTTAGATCAAGCCGAATTATAGGGAGCCTACCTTAGCTAGGTCATACTTGCATATCACCTTACCCTAATAAAAAAAATGTATATATAAAATTTTCATTCATCATCCTCATGAAAATCCTTTTTGGATTGTGTGTCACGGTAATCTTAAATATTCTTTAAAAAATAAGTTATGCGTAATGGAATTCGGAAAGAAAAAGATTGTCGCCATCAAAGTAAGGAAGTCCGACATAGAGGGACTAAAAGCCTATGTCATGAGGTTACCTCAAGAAAGAAGAAAGCCCCTAATCCGTAAGTATGATGATATATTAGATTTTGTTACCACTCCTGTACAAGAAGAGGGTCTAACTGCCTTGACTCAATTTTACGACACGGAATTAAGGTGTTTTCAATTCCAAGACTTTCAGATAGCCCCTACACTGGAAGAATTTCGTTGGATATTGGGTTTCCCTAAGAATAACAAAGGTCCGTTCAAGGCAATAGGATATCGCCCTTCCTTCAAAGAAATGGCTAGGTGTCTTCATATCCATGAGGATGACTTGCAAGCTAACTTGAGAATTCAAGAAGGCTTTCATGGGTTTTCTAAAGGTTTCTTTGAGAAGAGAGCCGCTCATTTTGTTGCTTGCAAAAATTGGGGAGCAATGGATACTATTATGGTACTCCTTATCTTTGGGTTGGTTTTATTTCCAAGTGAGAAGAACTTTGTGGACATCTTTGTCGTTAATCTATTCTTGGCTACAACTATTGGGGAAGAAGATCCTACATCGGCCCTCCTTGCTGACATATACTTTACCCTTCAACATAACATGACCCCTCCCCTTCTTTCATACCTTTGTTGAATGGTAAAGTATATGTCAACAAGGAGGGCCGATGTAGGATCTTCTTCCCCAATAGTCGTAGCCAAAAATAGATTAACGGCAGCGATGTCCACAAAGTTCTTTTCACTTGGGAATAAAACCAACCAAAAGATAAGGAGTACCATAATAGTATACATTGCTCCCCAATTTTTGAAGGCAGCAAAATGAGCGACTCTCTTCTCCAAGAAACCTTTAGAAAACCCATGAAAGCCTTCTTGAATTCTCAAGTTAGCTTGCAAGTCATCCTTATGGATATGAAGACACCTAGTCATTTCTTTGAAGTAAGGGCGATATCCTATTGCCTTGAACGGACCTTTGTTATTCTTAGGGAAACCCAGTATCCTACGAAATTCTTCCAGTGTAGGGGCTATCTGAAAGTCTTGGAATTGAAAATACCTTAATTTCGTGTTGTAAAATTGAGTCAAGGCAGACAGACCCTCTTCTTGTACAAGAGTGGTAACAAGATCCAATATATCCCCATACTTACGGATTAGGGGCTTTCTTCTTTCTTGAGGTAACCTCATGGCATAGGCTTTTAGTCCCTCTATGTCGGACTTCCTTACTTTGATGGCGACAGTCTTTTTCTTTCCGAATTCCATTACCCTTAACTTGATTTTTTTTGAAAGAATATTTAAGATTCCTGTGACACACAATGCAAAAAGGATTTTCATGAGGATGATGAATGAAAATTTTATATATACATTTTTTTTATTAGGGTAAGGTGATATACAAGCATGACCAAGCTAAGGTAGGCTCCCTATAATTCGGCTTGATCTAAGTTTCGTCTACCCAATCCCCTCACATGTAGGATATACAGTTTTGGACATCATAACAGCCTTAGAATTTACAGACTATACCCTTGTTTTACCATGAGAAGGAGCAAGCCTTCCTACGGTAATCCTTTGGGATAAGTCTCATCTAAGCAGGACCCTAGTAACAGCCCTTGAGGGTTGAATACGTAAGGTCCCCATGAGTTGGTAAGGGTAGGCTAAAAGTTCCCAGAGTCATGGACCACATCCAAATCATCATCTATGTTAGGGGCTAGACCTACCATGAAGACACCTTTGGAGGATCTCTTCTGAGTGTAGCATCAATGAATTCTTGGGATGTCACATCCCCCTAAAACATTTATGTTCAACGTCCTAATCAAGGGTTGTACTCCAAGCTTGGGTTTTAGCTTCACACATAATAATATCCCAACCAATGCATGATGACAATATATAATAAACATGAATAAACATATATAATAAATATAATATAATTATGAAGTATATAATAATCATAAAAATATATATATAGGAAAACAGTAAACCAACAAGACAAACAAACAAGAACCCCAAAACCCAAGGTTAGGATGGACTATCTTTTTAAGGAAGTATAAGAACTTCCCAGCAGAGTCGCCAGCTGTCGCGGCCGGCAAAATTATAGAGTAGCCATCATACTTTATTCGTCCTAAGGACAGGGAAATAATGAGAAAACCTAAATCATAAGGGAGAGACGCTAAGTTCGGGAGTCGGTTACGTGAGTGGAAAGTGTTAGGCATCACTCACCTCCATTGTACTCAATGAGATCCTCCTTAAGTTCTAGGGTACGTTTGCTTGTTACTTGAATGTTTGACTATTTATGTTTATTTACAAAATCCTTATTATGTACAAAGAAGACTTAGATGTAAGAGGGGGACCCTAAATTTTTCATTATTATTGTACTCGCTAGGGTTTACAACCCTATGCCTATGTACCCTCAATTTTGAAGGATCAGAGTATCTGTAGTTCACCTCTCATATCCCCTACCCCTATTCCTATTCCTAATCCTTTATTTATACTCTTGGATCACCAGAGTTATATCCCATATCCTAATCCCTTGCCCTATATTTATACTCTTGGAACTTAAGAGTCTAATCCCAAAATCCTAATCCCTTACCCTATATTTATACTCTTAGAGCTTAAGAGTCTAATCCCAAAAACTTAATCCCTTATCCCAAATCCTAATTTTTATACTCTTTGGACCTAAGAGTTTTATCCCAAAACTTTATCCCCTTTAAACATCCCTTGATTTATCCCATTAGTTTTATCATAAAGAATTTCCCTTTAATTTATTTAGAAAATAAATTAATTGTAATAATATACAAAACCGACTCTAGCTGGTGTGGTAATGTTGAGCATACCCACGTTGCAAACACAAGATGCAAATATAAACAATGTTCTATTAATGACTTATAACCCTAAAATCAATTAAAATAATTTTATAATATAATAAAACCACAGAACGTGCATATTAAGGAAAAGGGTATTAGTTTAAAAAAAATCAATTTAATATTTATTATAAAAAGGTTAATTTAAATTAGATTATAAAAGTTAAATGGAATTTTAATTAAAAAAAGGTTAATTTTGATTAAAAAAGGGTTACTTTGATATTTAATTAGAAAAATTATTTTAATTTGTTATTTACCTTAGTTTTTTGTAATTAGAAGAATGATGATTCAATGATTCATAAACAAATAAAAACTTAATATTAAGCAATCCACAAATCAAACCCATGAGCTTTAAGAGTTAAACCATATCAAAGAAACATTATTCTAGTAAGAAGTAACCAACCTACGGGAGCGAGATTTCCCCCGGTGAACAAAATGATCCCTTTTGTTTCTCCTTGCTCTTTTCGTTTTTTGGATCCTGCCTTTCTCGTAATTCTTCCTTCTTTGTCCGCACCTTTTTGAAAAGATTGATGATTCTAGAGATTTTAGGGTATTGGTGTTGTTGTTCTTCGGTGTGAAGAACGACAACTTTTTTAGATTCAATTTAGTGAATTGTGGATGGAAAAAATAGGAGAGTAGGAGATTCTATTTATAGAGAAAAATAAGGTTAAAAAATTAAATGTGATTGTCTATTTTTATAGTAATTTGATTTTACCCGATTTTTTCCTATTTCTTAAATTCCAAGACAATGAATCTGGACAGAATCATGGTGTGGTGGATTTAAATAAATAAAAATATTTTTTAAAATAAAAGAAATAGCTTAATAAAGAAAATAGACAAAGATTTGATTTGATTTTAACGTATATGATTTTTTTGAGATTTTTTCATAAAAACATGATTTTGATGAAAAAATCAATTTTTTAAAATATTCATTAAATAAAATACGAAAATTAATATTAAAATAAAAAAAAAATCCTATTTTTATGATTTTTTATGATTTAAAAGTTAAATAAAAAAGTTAGTAGTATAGGAATAAAAAGGGAAACAACTAAAAGTGGAGTAGGTAGGATTCAAACTCATGCACTCTGTTGGAATTAACCCAAAACCTACGGGAATTCCGAACCTATCTTGATGAACAAGAAGGGTTCTTAGCGCAGCAATACCAAAGAAAAGAAGAAAATAGAGAAAGAAAAGAAATTAGAGTTCTAAGAGAATTTGGAGAAGAAGGTTGTTACCCACAAACTGTGGGATTTTTCTCTTTCTATTCACTTGCAACTGCAAACCGTGAATTACAATGTGTTGTGATTCTTACAAAAATAAGGGTTACTCCCTATTTATAGATTTAGGTTTACTTGTTCTCCAATCCAAAGCCCAAAACTATAAAAGCCCAAAATTTCTATTTTGGAACTATATCAAATCAAATCTAAATCAAATCTAAATTAAATCTGTGTGAGACAATTGTTTCGACACACCATTGCTTCGACACTTCGACACAAGGAATTATAACTCAACACACCACCTAATTCATTGTGTCTAAGCTGTCTACATTCATCATGGCTCTTAGTTTTCTGAAAACACTGACCTGCATTCCCTTCGTCATGATATCTGCAATCTGATTCTCAGTTCTGCAGTGTTCCAAGTTCATCTTCCCTTCTGCTACCTGCTCTCGAAGATAATGGAACCTCATTTCGATGTGTTTGCTTCGACCGTGTGCTATTGGATTCTTCGTCAAGTTGATAGTTGACATGCTGTCGATCTTCATGGTAATTGCTCCATGACTCTTCCCTGTAATTTCTTTGATCAAGTTCACCATCTAGGTTGCTTGACATGCACAAAGAGTAGCAGCTATATATTCTACTTCGCATGATGACAATGCCACTACTGGCTCCTTTCTCAAACTCCAAGCAACTGGTGCACCACCTAACATAAACACATATCCAGCTGTGGATTTTCTATCCTCAACATTACCACACCATCTAGAGTCGGTGTAACCCACTAACTTGCATTCTTTCCCTTCATCAGCTGCAGGAAACAAAATGTCGTAGTCGATAGTCTATTTCAGATACCTCAGTATCCTCTTTGTTGCTACTAGGTGTGATGCCTTTGGCTTCTGCATGAATCTACTTGCCATACCCACACTGTATGCTAAGTCAGGCCTTGTGTGACAAAGGTATCTAAGTGACCCAATAAGTCTTCTGTATTGGGTTGGGTCGACATCATCTTCATTTGAATCCTTCGACAGTTGCAGTCTGGTCTCAGCTGGAGTCGAACTTGGGTGGCAATCTTGCATCTCAAATCTCTTGAGTATTTCGCCTGTATATCTTCTTTGGTGCATCATCAAACCTTTGCTAGTCTTGTAGAATTCGATGCCAAGGAAATATGAGAGATTTCCCAAGTCTGACATTTCAAACTCCTCACTTAGGTTATGTTTGAAATCTTTGATCTCCTTCTTGCAGCTCCCTGTTATCAACAGGTCATCGATATAGAGGCATAGTACAAGCAATTCATTATTGCTTCTCCTTACATACACTTCATGCTCAGTCGTACACTTCACAGATTCCTTCTCCCTTAAGAAGCTGTCGATTTTCTTATTCCAAGCTCTTGGAGCTTGCTTAAGTCCATACAGGGCTTTATGCAGCCTGTACACCTTTCTTTCTTTGCCTCGTTTCACATACCCAGCTGGTTGTGCGACATAAACTTCTTCATCTAAGGGGCCATTAAGGAATGCACACTTCATGTCCATCTGACATGTGTGCCAATTGTTCATATTTGCTAGACCAATAACCAACCTGATTGTTTCGATCCTAGCAACAGGTGCGAACACTTCATCGAAGTCAATTCCTTCCTTCTATAGAAATCCTTTCGCCACAAGTCTCGCCTTGTGTTGAGTTACTTCTCCTCTAGGATTCACCTTAACCTTGTAAACCCACTTCACATCAATTGCCTTCTTGCCTTGAGGCAATTCGACAAGTGACCATGTGTTGTTGACTTCGATGGACTCTAACTCCTCATTCATTGCTTTCACCCACTTCGAATCTTTCAATGCCTCAGCTGCATTGACTGGTTCGACATCTGCGTAGAAAACATAATGTACCAGCTTACCCTCTTCATTAACCACATCATCTGATGTAATTACACATTCTTGCAACCTTGCAGGCATGTGTCTTGTTTGTCGAGGTCTGCTTGGACCTTCTTCATCTATTACTGGTTCTTGTCGAACTTCTCTTTTGACTTCAGTGGCTAGTTCTTCACAAGATATTCTCACTGAATCCTTCTTGACATTCTCAGTCCAATCCCATTCTTTAAGCTCATCTATGATCATGTCCCTACTGATCACTACCTGCTTATTCACTAGGTCGAACAGCTTGTATCCTCCAGTCGAATGATATTCTATCAAGATCATTTGATTCGACTTGTCATTAAGCTTCCTTCTTAACTGATCTGGCACATGTCTATGTGCTATAGATCCAAACACCTTTAAGTGACTGAGGCTAGGCTTGACACCAGGCCAACATTCTTCTGGTGTGATTCCTTCAAGCTTCTTCGTCGGACATCTGTTCAAAATATATGTTGTTGTAGAAACTGCTTCTCCCCATAATTCTTTGGGTAGATGATTTCCATTCAACATACTTCTCACCATATTCATGATGGTTCTGGTCTTCCTTCGTCAATACTGACAAGTCTTTCAACTCTTCTATGGCTACTACCACGTGGTCAAACTTTGGAGCCAATGACCTCAAGATCTTTGCAACAACTAATCTTGATGTCAACACCACTCCACATACCTTGATTTGATTCACCAGCTTTGTAACTCTGGTGAAGAAATCTGCTATACTTTCATTGTCTTCCATCTGAAGCAACTCATAGGTTCTCTTGTGAGTTTGTAACCTCACCTCTTTCACCTTCTATGCGCCTCCAAATGACTTTTCAAGAATCCCCCACGCTTTCTTCGCTGACTCTACATCACTAACCTTTTCAAAGTTATCTGGATCAACACACTGATGGATTATAAAGAGGGCTTTATAATCTTTCTTCTTCAACTCTTTGTGTGCAGCCTTTTCTTGATCCATCGCGTTCTCCGCAAGCGGTGTTACACCTTCCTTCACAAGATCCCAAAGATCTTGATAACAAAAAACCACCTTGATCTGCTTGCACCAATTCTCATAATTATCTTTCTTGAGAATTAGGAGGCTCACCGGAAAGTGCCCGTTTGAATGATTCATTGCCATCATGATTTTCCTTTCTTGAATCGCAACCGGAGCTCTAGATACCAGATGTTGGAATTAACCTAAAACCTATAGGAATTCCGAACCTATCTTGATGAACAAGAAGGGTTCTTAGCGCAGCAATACCAAAGAAAAGAAGAAAATAGAGAAAGAATAGAAATTAGAGTTCTAAGAGAATTTGGAGAAGAAGGTTGTTACCCACAAACTATGGGATTTTTCTCTTTCTATTCACTTGCAACTGCAAATTGTGAATTACAATGTGTTGTGATTCTTACAAAAATAAGGGTTACTCCCTATTTATAGATTTAGGTTTACTTGTTCTCCAAGCCAGAGCCCAAAACTATAAAAGCCCAAAATATCTATTTTGGAACTACATCAAATCAAATCTAAATCAAATCTAAATTAAATCTGTGTGAAACAACTGTTTCGACACACCTTTGCTTCGACACTTCGACACAAGGAATTACAACTCAACACACTCTCCCTTACAATCCTTAGGCCTAATCCTCTACCAAACAAACTACCATGTTTATTCGAAATTAAATTAAATCTAAAGAGTAACATACTAATAAAAGTCTAATTTCTAATTTGCACTCCTATACTACATTTTTCATTCCTCTCTCCTTTTCTTTTTTCCATAAGTGCATAGAAATAATATTTAATTTTCTTTAGAAATACAAACTACTTATTATCATTATTTTTTATATATATAAGTAATTAAAAAATAAATATGGTCAAAATTTGGGGTACGACAAGGTGTATCACCAGTCGAGATGTAGTTTTCAATGAAGCTGAGATGGTCTTCAAGAAAACTAATGATGCTGACCAAGAGTTGGAACAGGGAGAGATTCATGTTGAGGTGGGACATGTTGATGCTGAATTGCGTATCCCAAATGAAGTCGAAGAAGAAGCAGAAGATACTGAGAAAGTTGAGGAAACTGTCGATAACTACCTATTATCAAGAGATAGGTCAAGAAGAGTCATCAAGCCACCTCATAGACTTGGGTATGCAGATCTTATAGCTTTTTCCTTAATCTCTACAAGTATGGTTCTAGACAAAGAACCTAAAGACTATACGGAAGTTATGAGGAGTCGAAATAAGACTGAATGGCTAAAGGTCATGGATGATGAGATGAAATCTCTTCATGATAACAACACCTGGGAACTGATCAAGAAACCTGCTGGAGCCAGGTTAGTCAGTTGTAAGTGGATTTTCAAAGTTAATGAAGGACTCGAAGGAATGGCGTCGAAGAGATACAAGGCAAGATTGGTCGCTAGGGGTTTCACTCAGAAAGAAGGTGTCGACTTTAATGATGTGTTATCTCCTGGTGTGAAGCACATGTTCATTCGAATGTTGCTTACCACGGTGGCACAATTCGACCTTGAACTAGAACAGATAGATATGAAGACTGCGTTCTTGTATGGTGACCTAGATGAAACAATCCTAATAAGGCAACCTGAAGGGTATGTCAAAAGGGGAGAGGAAGATTATGTGTGCAAGCTAAAGAGATATTTATATTGACTAAAACAATCTCCTTGACAGTGGAATATGAGATTTTACAAGTTCATGACACGCATAAGTTTCATTAGAAGTCAGTTCGACCACTGTGTTTACTTCATATTTCGACCTGGTAATTCATTTGTTATTTTTTTTGCTTTATGTGGATGATATTCTAATCGCAATCAACAATGTCGAAGATGTAATGAGGGTGAAGGATGAACTCAATAAGGAGTTCGACATAAAGGATCTAGGAGCTGCATCCAGGATTTTTGGGATTGACATTCGAAGAGATAGAAAGCATTCGAAATTATGCTTATCTCAAGAGGCATACCTACGGAAGATTCTCGAAAAGTTTGGTATGTCGAATTCAAAGCCTGTTGTGACTCCGACAAACCCTCAATTCAAGCTAAGTATAGATCAGTGTCCTAGTACTGATTTCGAAAGAGCTTATATGAATAGCATTCCATAAGCTAATATAGTGGGTTCTTTGATGTATGTTATGGTCTGTACTAGACCCGACATAGCATATACAGTAAGTCTTGTAAGCCGGTACATGGAGAATCCTGGAAAGGCTCATTGGCAAGCATTGAAGTGAATTCTAAGGTACATAAATGGGTCTCTGAACAGAGTCATAATTTATGGTGAAACCTTGGGTGAAGATAGTAAATCAGCAATCGAAGGATATGTCGACTCTGATTATGCAGGTTGTATGGATTCAAGAAAATCTATTTCTAGATATGTGTTCACTATGTTCGGCCCAACAATCAGTTAGAAAGCGACACTTCAAAAGGTTGTTGCCTTATCAACCACTGAAGCAGAATATATTACCCTAACTAAAGCTGTGAAGGAAGCATTGTGGCTTGAAGGTTTTGCAAAGAAGCTGAAACTTCAAGGTCGAGTTATCACTGTTAAATGTATTAGTCAAAGTGCAATGCACCTGTCAAAGAATTTGGCCTAACATGAGCGAACTAAGCACATCGATGTGAGATTGCATTTCATTAGAGGAGTAATAGAGTGTAGAGAATTCCAAGTGCTGAAGGTTTTGACATATCATAATGTTGCTGATATGATCACTAAGATATTGCCCAGTTGCAAGTTATTCCACTACATGCAGTTGATAAAGCTGCATGAAGAAAGCTAATTTGTTCTTTGATGTTATAAAGTTTATTCCAAGGTGGAGATTTGTGAGATATTGGATCGAACTCTAGTATGATCGAAGGTAGCTTCTTGGTTGACAGTTCGACAGATGTTTAGCATGCAGTCGAAGGTCGTTCACATGTTGTTGTCGAAGTAGTGCATGTTGTAGTCGAAGTAGGGTCAAGCATGCAGTTGTCGAAAATGATAGATTTGTTAGCATGTCGAATTGGGCTTGTTTGTTATGTCCAATTATTTAAGTTAGCTTGTACACTAAGGTAGCTTGTAATGGGTAATTGTTAAAAGGCCCATTAGTTTAGTATGTTAGGTTTTATTATAAATAGCATACTAGTCTCTTATCTTAAGTGTGGCAAATCCTAAATAGGGTGAGAGGGTTATTTGTTATTCTTGAGTACTTGTAATCTGATTCAAAGAGAAAGTAAAGAATAGCAGTTATAACCAATCCTTGTTGTTCTTCTTCTTTTACCGTCTTTTTTACCCCTTGTTTGTTTCTTGATCATAAAGAAATAGTTTATACTTTGTTTCCAAGGCATTGAATTTCACAACAATTTCAAACTCTCTAACTCGAATCATACCTTTAACTTGATTCGAATCAGGCAACTTTGTGACTCGAATCACATGTTGATCATGATTTGAATCAGACTGATCTGAGTTACCTCTGCTTCATTTGATTTGAATAAGATTTTGCACCTAATTCGAATCAGAAAATTTTTCTACACTTCTCTTTTGACTCTGTTTAAATTGATTTGAATCAGTGTTTACACTTGATTCGAATCACGAGCTTTCTGATTCGAATCAGACAATACACTTGATTCAAATTAGATGAGAAATGGATCAAAACCACTTTTCTTCTTATTCCACTTCACTTGCTCATTTGACTCAAATCATGAAATTTTCTTGATTCCAATCTAACTAACTTTTTCCATCCATTCTTGTGTTTTGTCTTAAGCACGTATAAAATCTTTTTGTCATCATTTAAAAAAAACTTCACAATTTACACAACTTTTACATTGTGATTTTGTGAAGAAAAGAAAATCAACACATACTATTTTTGAAAGTTAAAAAACTCTTTCATCTTCAATCTCAAGTTTGATTTCAGATCTTAATCACAAGGGATTTGTAATTGATTGTGGGAGACACTGTCTTGAAACTAATTGTTATTTGGTTGAGATTTTCAAGTATCTTGCAAGTTTGAGGTTGTTATCATTGGTGCTGACAAATTCCAGTTAAAAGAAGAAGGTTCTTCTCTCTAGATTTCCTTGGTAGTGATTGTATGGAAGGCTATGGATAAGGTGGAGTTATTCTCAAATCTTCAGACAGTTCATCACTCAAGGAATCGGTAGGATCACTGGGTGACTGCTACACATGAAGGCTTGGAGCAGATTGGTGCTACTAGAAGATTCAAGACGCATGAATCGGTTGAATTTTTTAATAAGGGCTTATTCATCCTCATCTAGACCGTTTTTCTACTTCCATATTCACACCCAACTTGAACAACACCATCCTGAGTGCAACCTCCACCGTGGATGATTTCATCCTAGCAACTACGATGAAGCCTTTTGCCATGAAATGGAAGGTCAGGCTATGGTGGTATTTTCAGAGATAGTTTTGGAGATCTAATTCTTCAATTCTCTTGGAATATTTTTTGCCCCTCATCTTTTAATGATGAGTGCAGAGCGATTATTAGAGCAATATAGGTTGCCTCTAATAAGTCTTAGTTAAACATTTGGATCGAAACAAGCTCTCTTCTAGTAGTTCAAGATTTATCTAACGTCTACACGATTCATTGGCAATTAAGAAATCTTTGGAATATATCCATGAACACTATTTCAAATATGAATTTTGTTTTATCTCATATTTATAGAGAGAAAAATATATGTGCGGATTTTTTTTTTTTGCTAATATAGCTCTCACAACTACTTCCTTAACTTACTTTGAAGACATTCTTTTGGGCATTAGACAAGATTTTGTAAAAAAAAAAGGCCTGAGATGCCTTTTTGTAGTTTCACTTATTTTTTAGTTGATTTTGGCATAGTCCTCCCACATTTTGTGTAACTATCTTTCTTTTCTTATTTAAAAATATTACATAACTTTGAATCAAACAATGAATTTCATAAAACAAGTATTTGATTAAAAAAAATACTTAACAAATTAACACAACTCAAGTAAGATAACTCATAATTTGATTCTTCATCTTGCTATGATCCTTGCAATGTAGCTCTAAAATTATGTTTCGTTTGAAAATAGTTCAAAATTTATTGGGAAAATTTGATTCTTAATTTACGAAATTCCCATGAACATGTTTGAAAAAGTGAAGAACGCATAGATTTACTTAATAACTAAGTTTATTAATATTAATAAAAAATACATAGATTTTATTCATTCATGAAATAAAGTACATAAAGATACATAAGAAAATAAACCAAAGCAACAAAACATAAATTAAACGATAAAGTGACCATGAAAATATGATATCACACTATGCACCTAATGCATTTTTATTAGGTAGACAATAAATCTTAAAGTTTGAGATTCAAGTCGAGTTCCTCCAATGTTGATTGTTTTGATGATGAAGACACATCAGGCTCCGCTAGAAGGTTGCTTTCTCCAATAAAATTACGAGTTTCTATTAGAAGATCACGGGAATGAAATTGAGCATTGGAACTTCCTTCTGCACCCTCATAAGATGAAGGGGTTTGATTAGCTTGAACAGAAAGTCTCAATTCCACAGTGTTTGACCTTTGAGGAATTGGTAGTGGAAGAGTTTGATTTCTGGCCAAAAAATTAGTCATCCCAAATTGTTGTGATATGAGGGGTGACTTTGGCATTGACATAACAAATGGAGTTGGTGAGGAGGGTGTATTTGGCATATACATCCCTCCATAGCCACCATATGGAGAACCAAGCCAAGAAGACATGGTATTGTTCATATGAGTGTCAATTGGTTGCTGGAAATTTCCACAAAAATAAGGATACCCTTGATAACGACTACGACTTGAATAAGGATAAGGGTATGGAAAACTAGGTCTATACCTTAAGATTGAATCAATATCTTCCTCCCTCCTTTTTCGTTCAATTTTTTTGGCGACACGTTCACGCTTATGAGCGTTTTGGTGACCTCCAAGCGCTTGAGAATTTAAGAACTTCTTGTTACAAAAAAGACAAGGAAATTCCTTCACTTCTTTCTCAGGTAAAACTTTAGCAATAACATTATGAGATGAACTTGAATGTGCATCGTTCTGTAACAAAATGGAAGTTGGCTTGCTGTTATTACCAAGTCTTAGAGTCAATAAATATTTAGATTCAATAGATGGTGTTATTACCTTGAGTTCTTCATGCAGCTTTGCCTCCGTCTCTTCTACCCTTTTTTCCTTCTCGGAATCAACTTCAGAGGATGGTGTTATATTTTTTGTTTCCTCCCTCAATTTTGACTTTGATTCTTTAATCATTTTGCATTTTAAGTTTTTGTCTTTAGCATTTTCAATGAAAATTCTTTCAGACATTTTTTTCAAAAGCACAAAATAAAAGATTTAGAACATTTTCTTTAGAGAGAAAACAAACTCGTGTGACTTGATAATTTCTAGTGAGAAGTATTTATCATGGATAAACTACCTTTCAATGGTTATGCAAGGAAAAAAAACATATAAGGATAAACGTATTCTCCGGTCAACAAGAAAAAGAGCTTTTAAAGAAAATACACTATTAATTAAGACCGGGTTTGAGGAGTAACACGACTTGAATTTTTTTTTAAAAATTGGTATATATATTATTTTAAATCCAAGACTCAATAAGAAATACCATTATAAATTTATACATTAGACCTAAATGTTTTAGATTTAAATTTAAAACACAATAAAAAATATTCAACCTAACATATTATCTTTTGAATTATATTATATACTAAATATATATTTAATGAATATTATATTAATGAAAATTATTGCCAAAATTAATTTAATTTTTTTACATTTATTGATTATATTGGTCAACTCACCCGTAGTTTCCAAATCAAAATTTATAAAAAATTATTTATTATTATTATTATTATTATTATTATTATTATTATTATTATAAAAGTAAATGAAACAGTGAAAAATAACACAAACTTGATCGTTTCGCATACGATAGTTTTACACAAATAAAATCATATTTGTTGATGCTACTTTTGCATTTTTAAGTATTTTATTTTTTTGGGTTGTGATATGTCTTTTTTTATTTTTCATATGTTTTAGAACGAGTTTGTTAGTCAAGTTTTTAGGCTCTGTTTGGTAAAAATAGCGGTTGGCTGATAAGTTAGCTGATAGCTTATAGCTTATGACTGATAGCTGGTGACTGATAGCTTATAGCTGATGGCTGATGGCTGATGACTTATAGCTGATAAGCTAATTGAAGTGTTTGGTAAAATTAGCGGTTTAATTAGGTGATAAAATAAAATGACATAAAAGATATTTAATAATTATTATTTTATTTTAAATTATAATAAATTATAAAGGATAGTAGTGGATTTTAGTTAAAATAATAAGGGTAAAAATGGAAGAAAAAAGGATAAGCTATAAGCTATAAGCTAAAACGCTATTTAAAATAGCGTCTGGAAAATAAGCTATAAGCTAATAAAATAAGCTATAAGCTCGTGATGAAAAGACCGTTACCAAACAGGTCTTTTATTGTCATATGAGCTTATAAGCTATAAGACATAAGCTATAAGCTCAAAAAGTTTCTTCCCAAACAGAGCCTTAGTAACAAATTTCTTGTCAAGAAAATAAATTATTATATAATATTATAATGTACTTATCTTTTAATGTACTCTAAAATATGTACATCAACTATAAAGCAATTGCAATCAAGTGCATGGGTTTTCCAATTGTGCCCTTCCCATTCAATTTTTTTACACTTCCCAAAGGGTAAAATCGTAACCCAGCATTTCACCAACCTTTTCTACATCTTTCTCCCCAAATGAGCCATTTGTTTTACTGTCATTGGTTTACTTGTCCAATCATTTTTTCCCTCCACACTCTTATTCATACTCACAGCTTTTCTACCTCTTTCCCTCCACACTCTTCTACTCACAGCTTCGTTTAACAAGCTCTCTCTCCAACCACTGCCTGTGTCTTCAACCGCAGGTGAGTTATTCTGCATTTCTCCATTGCTTCTTCACCTTCATCGATGCTTCTTCTTCCACTTGCACCCGCATGAATGGCCTTCTTCCACTTGCTTCTTCATATTTCATGTTTTCATGTGGAATACTCTATGTTTTAATCTTGCTACACCAAGTTGTCGTTGTGTTGTCATGAACATCATCCCTGTTCTGCTAGCTCTGTTTTTTCCATACATTGTGTTGCTGAATATGTACGAGTTCGTAAACACGTTAACGTGGAACATACATTCCGTTGATATTCCGTGTGTGTTGTTTTGCTGTTTAATATTTTTTTGCTGCAACGGTTTGTTGTTATTAACACAAGAATACAAGAACACGGTTTCTTGTCATTAACGTAGGTTCCTGCATAATGTGTTCCATATGATTCTGCAGTTATTCTTATCTAACACGTTTTACTGCTTGTATGTTTAGGAAAGGAACTATGTCAAGAGCTCCCATTCTTATTAAGGATCTGATCAAGGGAAACCAAGTTTGGAAGATGCTCATTCGGGTTGTTGATATGTGGGTTGTGAAGGAGATAAATGGTCAAGAACACGTTGAAATGGTCATTCAGGATGGAACGGTAAGATTATTTTGACACATTTGTCACATGTTTCTGTCTAACTGAACATTTGTTGTTTATAACATTCACAGGCAGACCAGATTCATGTTTCCACCAGAAGCAGGGACCTAAAAGATTGGCTTGACCAGCTGAAAGAGAATGAAACGTATGCCCTCTACAATGGAGAGTCAGTTGTTAACGATGGCCCTTTTAAGGTCTGTTCTAACCCACTGAAACTGTTCTTCAATGGAGGGACTACCGTGACTAATGTGGCGATACCAGAGATACCTATCCACAAATTTCAGTTTCACGCTATACAAAATTTTCTCAATGGAAAATTCAAACCTGATTTGCTGTATGGTGAGTTTGTAATTGTGCTTATGTTGTTTGGCCAGTGTATTTTGCATTATAGTCAGTTTACACTCGTGCTGAAGTTGTTTCCCCTGTGTATTTTGATATTACATTGTTACAGATGTTATTGGTGTTTTACAAGATGTATTGAAGACACAGATGGGAGGTGGTGGTAAGAAGTCTTGCGCCAATATCACATTGCGTGATATTGAAGGCAATGTCATTGAGGTTGCGTTGTGGGATGACTATGCAAAGAAATTCATCAATTACGATAACCCTACCAAAGCCACTGCTCCTACCATTATCATCTTGACACATGCTTGGTGCAAGACAAATAAAGGTTTCAAATTTTTGTTTTCCTACAAAGTTTCTCAATACATGTCAATCATTTACTATATAAGTTTGGTCACTGCCTCTTCTTGTGGTATGTCACAGTTTCAGGATTACCCAGTCTATCAAACGCATGGAACGGTTCTAAACTACTCCTAAACTTGGATCATCCACAGGTTGAAGAGTTCAAGTCCAGGTTATAGCCAATGCATGCACTAGATATCTATGTACTATGTCCCTTAACAAAGAATTTGACGTCTAACATGTAACGTTATTTTGTTACAGGTTTGCAGCAAGTGACTTACCAGCTGCACATGCACTTTCTCAATCTGTAACATGTGAATCATCCATTCAATCCACAAACAAAAACTGGACTAGCCTAAACGAGGTCAAGAGTATCCGTACTATATGTGAAGCCGGCAGGGTCTGTTTACTCTTCAAATTATTTACATAATTATGAATGTTTTCTGTAGATGTGTTTTATTATTTGCCCGTTATCAACTATTCTTGAACACAATAGGATTGTTTTGCAACAACTATTGGCACTACGAAACGGTTCAAAGCTTCAAAGTTTGGTTGGTATTTTGAGACTTGCCCTGACTGTAAATCTTCTAACAAGTCTGGTGGTGCAAAATTTGTGTGTTCCTGTGGAGTTTCTGATGTAGAACCTGTCACAAAGTAAGCCTATGTTGTTGCTTACATGTTTTATTTCAGCTAAAAACATTGTCTGTCATCTAATTGACGTTTCCTATATTTTGTTGCCGCAGATTCAAAATTGAAGTTGAAGTTGAGTATGAAACCCACAGAGGAACCTTCGTGTTTTGGGATAAGGATTGTATTCCTTACACAAAGAAGTCTGCAAAGGAATTACGACAAATAATGAAGGCGGTTAGTATTGTCGAGCATTACTTGATTGCTGATTTACTATGAAAGGCTGTCCTGAAAATTGTAACCATTGAGACACTAATGTTTTTTTTCTCCCGTAGGCTGGAGAGGACAATCCTAAAATATGGCCTGCTCATCTAGATGTCCTGTTGAATAGAGAGTTGGTTTTCCGTATAAAGTATCAATCCTTTTACGAACAATTCTCTGTGGTTACCATACTCAATGAGGACAATCTTTACAATAAGCTGCACAACTTCCTCACTCCAAATGAGGTTCTTCATTTGAGTTTTTAAGAATACGTATTACATTGGTTCCTGCTTTATTATGGTTTCATTTTGTATGTTTAAACATTTGCAGCATACTTCATGTCCAACTGCTATGGAAATCTCCAATTCCTCTCCAATCAATGACCCAAAACAACTCTTGGTATGCCAGCTTATCTAAATTGTTATACATTATTCTTAATTAATCTCAAAGATTTGTGAATACTTACAAAATGGCATATGTAGGTTACTGATTCATCTCAACAGTCACAGTCTGCCGAACCATCCTCTGCTGCAAGCCATCCTTGGAGTCCTTCTGCAAGCTCCAACACTACACCTGCGAAGAGGGCTGCCATACCAAGCTCTGCAAATGATTTCAATCCAGCTGAGGAAATTACACCCAAACAATCCGCAACTAAGGGCAAGCCTGGGAGGAAGCCCAAAGTTATCAAGACGGAATGAAATGCTTTGCGAATCTCAGCAGACATCCAATTTTTGATGCATAATCACAAACAGAAGCTTTTTTGATTGCTAACTTCCAGCATCGATGCCATCTGTTGACTGCTTTGTGTTATTATGCATTTGCTGTGCAATTTCATTTGTATTTTGACACCTGACTGTTGTATTTCAAATTACATCAGCTATGAATCTATTAAGTTTATTGCAATTGAATGTTGTAATGAATATATTTTGCACTTATTAATCTATTAGATTAATGGCTCTATTAAGTGGATTAACTTATACTACTATATGTTTTGTATACAACATATATTAAAGACATACTCCAACCACTAGACAGCTCTATAATTTTATTATCATGCTATAACCTCTCAAACAACCAGACCCCATATTACACAGTCTAACCCCTCAACAGCCAGCCCCCATAAATTAATCACTATACTGCAAAATTAATTGTAGTTCATATGTACTTTTTATTATCCTATAGCCATTCCTATGACAGGAAGTAAAGTAAAAAACCCTTCAAACTACTGGTGGTTTTCTAAAAATTCAAGTTTGCATTCGGACTCCCACTTGAGGATTTTGTAAATATGGTTTTCCACTTAACCTGCTTTTTCAAACCATCATAGTTGCTAAACTTTTATAGATTTTCCTAAACATTTTGATGTGAAGTTGCTCTTGGAACTATATTTTTCCCAATTCAATGGACAAGATAGCCTACATTGGGAACAGCCAATTACCTAAACCTTTACATTTTCCTGCTACAAGTCAGAAGAGAGAGGTTGCTAATTCCAGTTTTTTCTTAATATATGTGCTATATTGTCAGATCAACCATAAATGCACAACACTTTATCCTATGTGCAGCCTGCTTCATATTACTTTATCATGGAACTTTGTTTCCCATTGGACAAGTTTAAGTACACTTTTACCAATCAGTACTTTGTGTAATGTCAGTATTTATATTGTTTTATAAATGCTTTTCCCTAAAATGCAGCCGGTTAGCAGGTGGTCATGATAAACTATATCTGACCAAGGTTTGTAGGAAAAGTTTGAGTAAGTCCTTCCAACTAGGACCTTTTTAGTTGGTGTTAGTAGTTAAGTTTAATATAGTTTTGCAGAAGAGCTGTCAATATAATATTATACATTGGTTTATACTAAGTGAATGAGCAATATCAGTTGCTGAAATGAAACGAACAGAATCAATGCCATACCTGAGAGTCGACCTTCCATTGAAGTTTTATGACTGTTGCTGACCAGCATAGCCAACAAGTTTCTTGCTGTTAGATAAACTTTTCTGCACGACGGTGAGTATATTAATTGGACATACAGTGGTTAACTTTGTTTCAAGTCTAAGATATGTCTAAATATCCACACGAAAACATGAAAATGCTTTTTCAATTTCGATTACATTACATAGCACTTAAAAGGTTACCTCAGTATATATCTTGGACATGATTCACAGTGTATTCTAAAACCATTGTATAAACAACCACAATCCTTTATTATAAGTTGCGCAGAATCACATATTGAGTGAGAAATTTTTGTATCCCTTCCACCAATATCTTAGCATCTGTCCAATGTAGAACCACTTTTATAGGAAATTTTGGATATTGGTAGTTGGTTGAAGGCATTTATGATGTAGCACCTACCTTATTAGTCTCTCTGTGAAGAGATAATTTAAGTTGGTTTAACTCAATAAATGAGTCAACTACATGCTTTTCAATAAGAGACTTTACTAAGCTTCTATTACCACCATGTAACTTTCTTTGATGATAGTTATATTAAATGACTAAATGACATTACGTGAATATCATTATTGTTGTTACATGTTATTTTCTTAACATTGATAATAACATTATATAACAGGTGCTTTGAGACAACAATAATGGACCGGATTGAAAATGTTGGGTCAGGTAAAAAAGTAAGAGCCAGACGCTCGATGATACTGAAAGAAAACCGTTCAAAGCGACAACGACATACTACTCAAGATATGCTTGGTATGGAGGGCAGTCATAGGACTCCTAATATTTTTACAAATAGACAACCGTTGTCCGAACTCACCCCGTCGTTTCAAAACATCGGGGCAATCTCCCAGACAAATGGAGAGAGTAGTATGATTAATGCAGCGATACTCGGTTCTGAACCAAGCCTTTCAAGACACGGTTTCAAGACACATTTAAGGTCCTGCCAAATACACGCTTTGGGAACAAATTTATTGTCAAAATTTTCGTCTGACTCCAATGCCAACTCATCTGAATTTGTTACCCCTTCAACAATCAATTATACGCATCATGGATTGCCATTTCGTCATAATACTGTCATTGACTTTGGGAGCTCTTCTCATACAATCACGTAAGTTAAGTACTTTTTTTGATAGGTATAAAAATGTATGGTATTCTACATTGATTTATGCTATGTATGTTCTACATTTATCGACTTCATTTAACTGAATAATTGTTTATGCTGAACTTTGTTATAATATAACGGTTTATACAGAAATACAAGCACAAATGCATCAGGTCGAGGCAGGCATAGGCAACGGTTGGGTATTCCACATCGCGCGTTAGAGTCTGCGTTAAACAATCCTGATGACACAAATGCCACAGAAGCTTATACTTCTAACACAGCTATGACTGTTAACACAAATGCCACAGAAGCTTATACTTCTAACACAGCTGCATGTTCAACCTCCAATGCTCGGTAATCGTTCATTAAATATCCTGACATTAACAGGGTTGTCTTACTTAATGTCACACCACTGTAAACAACACAAGGCGTTCATCTAAGAAAAACCAGCTGTCAACTTTTCTTCTTGTGTAAACAGGGTACATACCAAAAACAAACCAGGACGTGGGAGGCGTAGGACAGTTGGGGTCCCAAATCTTGCGTTTAACTTGACCAGAAATTTTCCACACGAAGCAAACAATCATATGTCAGACAGTTCAACAGAAACTAGGTACATGTCGTTATAATGAAATAAGTAACATGTTAAATTCACTTTACTGTTTTGTAATTAGTCGCTACCACATCCATCCTCCTGACTATAAAATTACTTGACAGACAAGGCAGAGTACTTAAAAGAGTGATCCGTGGTCCAAATGTACCCCAAGCAGGGCATCTACCGGGCTCCCCCGTGGCTACAACAGTTTAACATTCTGCATATATTCCAAGGTAAACCTCTCAGCCTACATGCCCTGTTTTTACACCTACAGTGAATTTGGATTTTAATAGTGACTCCGATAGTGGCTCAGACGGTGACCCTTTTGCAGGTACGTATACAACTTGGTTTCCGCCATTCATACCAATTTTTTTAATCATCCTTTTAGGTACTCCTGACAGTGAATAAATATATTATAATGTTTCGGTTCTTGAATAGCATATGTATCTGAAGATGAGGTCGATTCAGAATCAGATGACGTCGATGCACCATATACAATTCTTGCCAATTCAGGTAGAACTTCTGAAGGTATGCCATTGTTACATCATATGCTGTGACATTACAACCTTCCATGGATTTTGTATATAACGGTTATTCCTATGATGCAATGATTACTTCTGTAGATTATTATGACATCGGGGACCCTCTTATTGAATGTCCTCACTATAATGCCATGATGTGGTATCAAGAGAGGATGCACAAGAATAGGAACTCTCCCAATCCAAAATTTATGATGTGTTGTGGTAATGGCAAAGTAGAGATACCAAAACTAAAAGAACCTCCTGGTGTTCTTGCAAAGCTTTTGTTTGATCACAATGATTTACTTAGCAAGAAGTTTCAGCAACATATCAGAACTTACAATATGATGTTTGCATTCACATCACCTGGGGAAAAGTTGGACAATCGTTTTAACAATGGACGTGGTCCTCCAACAATAAGGATACAAGGTCAGACTTGTCACCGAATTGGAAGTTTGTTACCTCCTGATGGTGAACCACCTAAGTTTGCTCAACTATATATTTATGACACAGAAAATGAGGTCCAAAATAGGATGCAAGGTTTGAGGTCAATTTCTGTTACTGAACATTGATCTTTGTAGTTCATACTTCCCATCGCTATATTTATAATTACGAAATAAACATTTCTAACCATTATGCTAACCATTTACATTATCCTGAATTCTTTAGGAACGCCACGAATATTGATCCGTTGGTTGTACATCAATTGTCTGAAATGATGTATGAATACAATGCCCATGCAAAGTGTTTCCAAATGCCTAAACAGTGGTTACATAGCGGTTCCGCTCAAAACATGAAGCTGAAACTAATTTCAAACAGATCCACCGATGGTAGAGTATACAATCAACCAACGGTTTCTGAAGTTGTTGCGTTAGTATTTGGTGATATTGACACCGCAGAAATGAGGGATATAATCATGCAAACAAAAGGAGGAGGACTTCAGAGAATCAATGAGCTTCATGCGAGTTACATGGCTTTCCAGTATCCTTTGATATTTCCGTATGGTGAGGACGGATATAGACCAAATATTGCTCATAGAGATAGGCCGTTCAACGCGAATAGCATAAGAAATAGGCTAACAATTAGAGAATGGCTTTCATATCGCATTCAAACCAGAGCAGCTGAGGCAAAGACTTTGTTATGCTCGCGAAGGTTGTTCCAACAATTTCTGGTTGATGGATACACAATGTTAGAGTCAGAGAATTTGGAATAGATTCGCAAAAATCAACCAAAGCTTAGGGTGTCCAAGTACAATACTCTATGTGAAGAAGGGGATCAAAGTCAAACTCCCGGTTCAAGCATAGGTAAAAGAGTTATTCTGCCCTCTACCTTTGTCGGCGGTCGTAGATTTATGGATCAATTGTACTATGATGGGATGGCCATATGTAGTAAAGTTGGATTTCCTGATTTGTTCATAACCTTTACTTGCAATCCAAATTGGCCTGAGATTCAAAGAGTACTTGCGCCGCTTCATTTGAAACCACAAGATCGGCCTGATATCATTTCAAGAGTATTCAAAATCAAGTTTGATGAACTTCTATCAGATTTAACCAAGAAAGGTGTCCTAGGCAAAGTCCTAGCATGTGAGTTATTTCTTCCCCTACTGTGATATTTTTTTATCCTACTGTTTCATGTATAAATTCATACTTTATTCACTTCTAACATTAGTTAATTCCAATGCTAGATATCTACACAATTGAGTTTCAAAAGAGAGGACTTCCACATGCACATATTTTGATCTTTTTGCATCCTTCAAACAAGTATCCAGGTCCTGAAGACATTGACAGGATCATTAGTGCAGAAGTTCCTGATCCGTTGATACACCCCCGGCTGTACAATTTGGTTAAATCTCATATGGTTCATGGGCCTTGTGGTTTGGCAAATCTTAATTCTCCTTGCATGAAAGATAGAAAATGCTCCAAGTATTTCCCAAAAAAATTTCAGCCAACAACTATAGTGGACCAAGATGGCTATCCTGCTTATCGGCGAAGAAACAACGGAAACACAATTGAGAAAAACGGTGTCATTCTACATAGTGGTCATGTAGTTCCCCACAACCCAGGTTTATTACTTAAGTATGAAGCGCACATCAACATGGAATGGTGCAATCAGAGTACTTCTATGAAATACCTTTTCAAATACATGAACAAAGGTTCTGATAGAATTTCTGCTGTCATACAAGGTGAAGACAACAACAACATTGATGAAATCAAACAATATTTGGATTGTCGATACATCTCTCCGAGTGAGGCATGTTGGAGGATATTTTCCTATTGCATACACGGTAGAAAGCCAGCCGTTGAGAGATTATATTTTCACATGGAAGGTGAACATTCGGTTTACTACAAAGACTACGAGCAAGTTGGAAATGTTTTACTCAAACCAAGTGTATCCGAATCTATGTTTACGGCTTGGTTCGAGGCAAACAAAACTTATGAAGAAGCAAAATTACTAACTTATGGTGACTTTGTTTCTAAATTTGTTTATGATAAGCGCAGTAGGAGTTGGAAGCCACGGAAACAAGGGTATACAATTGGTCGTCTTATTTGGGTTCCTCAATGTACAGGTGAACTATTTTATTTAAGGATGATGCTAACAATCACAAAAGGCCTTATGTGTTATGGAGACATCAAGAAAGTTGATGGTAAACAATACAAAACTTTTAGAGGAGCATGCTTTGCTATGGGTTTTTTACAAGATGATAGGGAATTTGTTGAGGCAATTAAAGAGGCGCATGTTTGGGGATCCGGTTTGTTCTTACGTAAGTTATTTGTAACGTTGTTGTTGTCATCATCCATGAATAGACCCGAACATGTATGGAGAAAGACTTGGATGTATTTAGCTGATGGTATTCTCTACGAACAACGAATGTTAACAGGAAATCGAGGTTTGACTTTTTCTACAATTTTTCTTTTTTCTACTACAATTTATAACACTTCTCTTATGCGACTTATATGTAACGACTAATGTAGGAAGGCTTAAATAACTGGACAAATAACTGCCCGTATATATTCTACTTCATGCCAGTGTGCTTTAAAAAACAGCAGCAGTACAACCATGTATCTGCCTTGCAGGCTGCTATTAAAATATAACGAAGCACACAATCTATTTGTGCCTTTCATACACTACTAAAAGTAACAGTTAACACCTAATCTAGACAAACCTGTTGCGGTCGTTTCATTGAGCAATATGCCGATTCAAATTTCATTTACGCTGCAACAATTTCATGCGCAGGTTTCGTATCAGCTGTATTAATTGCGCATTTCTTTGTAGGTTTGACCCTAAATGATGAGGAGCTCAAACAACTTACACTTGTGGCAATTGAGAAACTGTTACAGAATAATAATAGAAGTCTGAATGACTACAAGACAATGCCATTTCCAAGAGATTATGTTGTTGTGGATGTAGGCAATAGACTGGTTTTTGAAGAGCGTCAATATGATCCAGTTGCTCAAGAACAACTTTATTTAAAATTGTCCTCTTCTCTTACAGGTGCGTAGGTTGTAGTTTAGGTTGTTTAACATTAATAATTTGTTTCATTTCATTGACATGTACACGAATCTTCCACAATTTGTAGCTGAGCAGAGACGGATTTTTAACGAAATCATGGATGCGGTAGAAAGGCAACAAGGCGGGGTGTTTTTATTATATGGCTACGGCGGGACTGGTAAGACTTTTATGTGGAACACTTTATCAGCGGCACTTCGGTCTAAGAGAAAAATTGTCTTGCCTGTTGCCTCGAGTGGAATTGCAAGTTTATTGTTACCAGGTGGAAGAACAGCTCATTCTAGATTTAAGATACCAGTTCCTACCTTAGAAACTTCCATTTGCAACATTAACAAAAAGGATGATCTTGCTGAGCTTCTAAAGATGACAGATCTTATCATATGGGATGAGGCTCCTATGGCTAACAGGTTCTGCTTTGAGGCTCTTGACAAATCCTTAAAGGATATTATGAGTGGAGTGCCTGAAGCATCTAAGAAAATTTTTGGACGTAAAGTTGTTGTGTTTGGAGGTGACTTCAGACAAATTCTCCCCGTTGTACCCAGAGGTACTAGATATGATATTATCCATGCAACCATCAATGCTTCTTATATTTGGAATGACTGTAGAGTCTTGAAGCTTACGAAGAACATGCGTTTGGCAAGTGGTGCATCTACTTCTACAGTTGAAGACATAAGGGGATTTTCAGAGTGGATTTTAAAAATTGGAGACGGAACCATTTCTGAGACAAACGAAGGTTATGCAGATGTTGAGATTCCACCAGAGTTTTTGATAACAAATTTTTCTGATCCAATTCAGGCAATTGTTGAGGACACATACCCTGATCTGATTCATAATTATCTTGATGCTGAATATCTTCAAAGTCGTGCAATATTAGCTTCAACAATTGAAGTAGTAGATGAAATAAACCAATACATCACAAACCTTCTTCCAGGTATGAAACTCGCTTTTCTTTAACAATTCTTATGGGATTAAATAAAACTATGGTTATATATCTTACGTTGCCATTAATTATATTTTCTCACATATTGTAGGAGATGAGAAAGAATACTTCAGTAGCGATTCCATAGATAAATCTGATGCTACTACGTTTGATGCTTATGAACAAGTCACACCAGAATTCCTGAATGCTCTTAAAACTTCTGGATTACCTAATCATTCAATTAGGTTGAAAGTAGGGGCAACTATAATGCTAATGCGCAATCTAGATCAGTCTGAAGGGTTGTGCAACGGTACACGACTCACTGTAACGAGACTTGCCAATCACGTAATTGAGGCCAAGATAATTTCTGGAAAAAATATTGGCAACATCATTTATATTCCTAGAATGTCTTTGTCCCCGTCGCAGTCACCATGGCCTTTTAAATTGGTCAGGCGCCAGTTCCCTATCATAGTATCATTTGCCATGACAATTAACAAGTCTCAAGGACAATCTCTTAAACATGTTGGTTTGTACTTGCCAAAAGATGTTTTTAGTCATGGCCAATTATACGTGGCTATTTCTAGGGTTACTTCCAAAAACGGTCTAAGGATTCTTATTCATGACAAGGATAAAGAGGCATTGAGTACTACAACCAATGTGGTCTTCATGGAAGTCTTCCAGAACATTTAAAAGGTATATTTTTATGACAACGGCTTTTCATTCAAAATTACAATGGTCAACATTTCATACTTACATACCTAACACTATAGATGGTTTCTTTATCCATTTTCAGGTTTAAGGAACATATTGTTTTGAACATGTCATTCGATTTTCTGATATTCAGCTGCTGGTTCATCGCAGTCTGCTATAAACAGCAGCAGCAGTGCAACAAAGTATCTGCCTTGCAGCCTGCTCTAAAAATATAGCTTCAAAACAATCAATTGCTGCCTTGCATAAACTACTAAAAGTAACAGTTTTACGGCTGTGGTTGTTTATTTCTATCATTGTTTTTTGTAATTCTATCAATCGTACAATAGATTTATATATTATATTTTGGCGGACCGAAACTCTTTCTTTAATGGAAACTCTATCAATGGCATCTGCCTATTCATGATTTAATTTTTCCTATATGTCTATAATGGTTAAATTCTTTTCTGTTATCTCTTTTTGAAAGCATTAGTGGTTTGCTGCAAACTCTTTGAATATTGTAATAGAGGTTACTTCAGAATATTATGAGGACATCAGCCAAAACAACATTTACTGAGATAACCACATCAAGCCAAATCAAACTACATGACAGTTTACTCATTACCACATCAAAGCACATCAAACTGAATCAATCATCAGTTTCAAAGGCTGTGCACAGTACCACCCTAACCTCTAAAACACATATAACAGCAGCAAAATTTAACACAGCATATAAACCACCCCTTATATTTTGGCCGTGGAAACTTAACAGGCAGATACATGGTCCAACTAAAAAACATATTTGACCGAACCATTTAACCAGCCTTATAGCTGCTTATGACTCCAAGTGTTCACACACTTTCCAACATGTTAAAACATGACAATCAAAACGAATTACCCATGCCACAGTCGAACTACAAGCCACTTACGGGAAGAAAAGCTCCGAGATCACGGGGCTGACTTATAAATTGTAACCATCCAACGATTTAACAAAACCAGATAAAGTAATCCGCGGCGTGAATCATCAGCCTAGATCATCCTTCACGGTTCACTTCTTTTTCAATTCTGACTTGGTGGGCTTAATTCCTCCACATGGCTCCATCTTCTCCGCAGCCTTGATGACTAAAACGGTGACAGTTTTAATCGTCGCTTATATAGGAATCTTCATTTATATACCAGGAACACCAAGATTCAGGATTTTGGGCACAGTCTGAATCTCCTCAACGAATCGTCTGTCAATCTTGGTAAGAAGCTCAGCAAACATTACATAAATGTGGCAGGGGCGTATCCGTTTCCAATCTGACGAACATTGGCACAACGACCAACATATTTGTTCAACCATGACCTCACAAGTTCTAACATTACAGTTTTTGATGGAAATTCAACTTCTCATTCGATGGTACCTCACAATCCTTGAAACTGCATGCTGTTTTTCTGATTTTCACATAACAGAAACTCAGAAAAAACAATGCTGTTATTGTATACAACACCTCAGTTTAAATTGTTCTACTGTACATACCCATATACAATTAATTAAACCAGCTGATGAATGCTAAAATAATGAAACCGAATGCAAACTTAAATACACACTTTTTGGCGGACAAATGAATATCGATTTCTCATTCAACATTATATTATAGATTAAGAACACAATGATAGTGATAATATAGCATTCATATTATATGATTGTATATTACATCCAGCCATCCTCAAAATACATACATAACGAAACTTAAATACCACAAACTTAACTTAAGGTTTGGCCACTACATTGAGTTCAAACATAACTTATACATAAAAGACTTAAATACTATATTGGTTGTCTAACTACTTCCAACCATCTACCATTACCAAGCAGCGGTTCACATTCTTCAAATGATCAACGGTTTAACAGCTGCACCACAATCCTGTTGCCCGGAGGGTCCTTGAGCATGAATCGCAGTTTATCGCCTCTTCGCAGTTGCTTCTTTTTCACAAAGTCTTTCCACCCTTTCCAAATATATTTCTCCAGAGATGGATTTCTTCTTGAGCTGAGGAGCTCACACTCATACCTCTCTCTGGTGTCGAAGTCATACAACAGCATTCGTGGCCCAACTCCCTCCAGCGCGGAGGCGACATATTTATGAGGAAAGTGCTACAAATAACACAAACACACTTATATGAATACATGGCAATGTCTATTATCCAGCCTTCTATTAACTAAATGCAGTTGTAAAAAAAGTCACCAGAACGTTATTCGCAGCTTTTCTTGCAGAAGATATCTTCTTATTCCACAGATAGATTTTTGGCCTCATGCACAGATCTTCATCACTGGAGGCATCCACAGACCTGGCATAACACGTAAAACATCAGCTTTCAATGCTACAAAACTGGCGTACATCACGAACAAATCAATCTGAACAACTTAACACTTACAGAATAAAATGAAACATAACTTGTCTCATTTTTTATGACTTGCGATTACGCTTTATCCTATAAACCGCATGCATTAACTGGGTATTACAATTCCACAGAACAGACTTATCGTATAACAAACATCATATCCCAATTCAACATGTACTCTCATTGATATATAACTTTTATTCCTAAATACTATTCTTCAACGGTAAAACACGGTTATTCAGAAATATCATGCACACGTATTGTAATGACGTTGCATGAACACCCAATCATACAAGCAAACCGGATAATACACATGCATCAACTTTCTGAGACAATCAAACAAGTTTCTGTAAATCCGGTCCACAAGAAATCTGAATCATATGAAATCCCAACATTCAACATTCTCTAAAAACCAAACAACATATACAATCAGAATGCAAATGAAGATAACCACTAGCTGTACCTTTCGTCGTCATGCATTTTGCTTTTCACAGAATCAGCCACGAACCCTCGCGACTTCATGAGGCAGCTTCGCTTTCTTGCCGGGTTGCGTCGCCTGGAAACACGGTTGAATGCAAGGGGTCACACAACCATTACTGAATTCCTTTTTTTACTGATGGCTAAATTACATGGGCCACAACAACCTTAATGTTTCATGGCCCATTTCCATTAACCCAAACCTCAGCATGTTGGGAGCTTAAATCAATTGTTTTGTTTTCCAAGCTTTTATTTAACAATCAATTTAGTATTTCATTATTTTTGATACATTTTTAAGTGGTCCAGTTAACCACTTTTTTTATATTACATTTATCATTTTTTGCCTTTTGTTTTTAAAATGGTTATAAATTTCCTAAATATTCACTATTTTAGTACCCACTTTTCTTATATTATATTTTTCCATTCTCTCAATTACCTTTTCAAATCATACCATTTTTTCTAAAAATTGACTAAATATTATTATTTTAATATTTTTTACATTTTTTCATACGTATCTATATTAAAACAATTATTTACCTTTACGAAACGTCTGCATTTACCCGTGCGGGAGCACGGGTGTTTGACTAGTTCTTTTAGAAAATGAGTACCCTAAACAAGTGTTTTTTACTCTGATACTAGATGTTAAGACCTTTTTTTTTTGGTATGTGTAGTCAACAATGTTGAATATGAATATTTTATTTGCATAATACTATAAATATTAATAAGGTCTTATCTCCTCAAATAGTTTTATTTTATTACTAAAGATTTCACTTTGACTTTCTATTTGAGAAAGTTGACTAGAATTAAAATTCAAATTAAGCTACTTAAGGAAAAACTTGTAATTTAACTTAATTTAAAGTTTAAATAGATATTTTTTCTATCAATTTAGATATTTTTATTTTAAAATATTTGTTGAATTGACTAAATTTTCATTTGTCTATCAATTATTTCAAATTAAAAATAATATGTTATTTTTTATTTAAATTAAAAAAATAATTATTAAATATAAGGATATGATAAGGATAGATTAGTAGATGTGGACAAGGAGATAATGATAGAGTAATAGATAGGTTAAGAGTCTAATCCTTACTCTCAGTATTAAAACTAACAATATAAATATTATGCGGGCTAAAAATGTTTATTAAAATATAAATCAAAATGAAGGTTTATGAATATATTAAAAAGAGAATAAGAAAACAATTTCAATTTTATGATGATCAAATACTCAGAAGTATTAACATCAAGTAGAATAAATAGAGGGTGAGAAGGGAAACTACAGGAAGACCAATGATTGGGATAATAATGTCACTAAGCGAAACAGGGGACTTGATGAAGTTAACACAACCTTTTTGTTCACTTCGGTCTCGGATGAATGCAGAGCTAAGGAGGTGTATGAAGTATTTAAGGAATTCAGAGAGATCGGCGAGGTAACCATCCCTTCAAAGAGAGATATTCAAAGAAGACATTATGGCTTTGTCAGATTCTTCAATACTAAGAACGAAAGACTTTTAGGAACCAAGTTAGACAAGTCTTCATTGTCAAACAAAAGTTATTTATGAACTTACGAAGGCTTCAAAGGAATAGGGGGAGGAGCCTTCAAAAATAAAGGCTTGACCAGGGAAGCAAATACTGGTAAAATCAATCAGAGAAAAGCTATTAATGACAAACAAAGGCAACTCAAGCAAGCAGGTGAAGTCAATGTTGGTGGTAGAGATATTCATGGTTCATGTACTGCATTGAACCGAAGCATATTTATGGTTTGATTCAGTTTGTAATAACAATTTCAATAAAAATTCAATTAACTACAAAAAATAGTTACAGTTCAATTAAAAATTAATTTTGAACTAGTTTATAATTTATAAACTAGTTTACAATCAATTTATAATTTTAAACTAATTATAAATTTTGAACTCTTTTAAAATCAAATTTTTTAACTTCATTAAAATTTAATTTTTTTTTAGTAAAAAAAAATATTTTTGAAAATATTTATTTTATTTTTATATTTTATATTTTTGAAAAAAATTGTTTTCTCGATTTTCCAAAAAAAAACTTGACTTTTTCATGTTTTTTTAAAAAAAACTCGTTTTTCACATTTCCAAAAAAAAATTAATTTTTTTTTATATTCGAAAAAAATATTGAATTTTTCGTGTTTTTAAAAAACCCGATTTTTCGTAGTTTTGAAAAAAAATCATTTTTTTTTATTTTCAAAAACACTCGAATTTCTATATTTCTGAAGAAAAAAAACTCGACTTTTTTATATTTCCGAAAAAACTCGACTTTTTATATTTTCAAAAAATCTCGATTTTTTTTTATTTCCAAAAAAACTCAACTTTTTTATATTTCTGAAAAAACTCGATTTTTTCATATTTATAATAGGTTGATAACAAATTTTAAAAATGATTCCATGCGGTAGCAAGAAAATAAACATAAAAATAAATGACTAGGATTCGAATTCGCCTAATGCTAGTGCAAGTTTTTGTGCCACCAATTAATCAACTCCACAAGCAGGTTTTGCGGAATTATAGTTTATGAAATAGCAAAATAGAAAATAGTATAATTTATAGATGGTGACATTTCGTGAATTCGTGGAATTATATAACATTGGTAAGCATTTTATTGGTATAGTCATAAAATCCTTTGTTATACTCTTGATTTCTCCGTCTTCAAAAAAATTATGGATCAAAAGGTTGTGATTTAAAGTTGAGTTTTTTCCGTATAATATAAAAAATTCGAGTTTTTTCGAAAATATAAAAAAATTGAGTTTTTTTCAAAAATATGAAAAAGTCGGGTGTTTTTAAAAATATGAAAATATCCAGATTTTTCGGAAATACGAAAAAGTCGAATTTTTTCGTAAATATGAAAAAGTCGAGTTTTTTCGAAAATATGAAAAACTCGAGTTTTTTCGAAAATATGAAAAACTCGAGTTTTTTCGGAAATACGAAAAACTAGAGTTTTTTCGCAAATATGAAAAACTCGAGTTTTTTTGAAAATATAAAAAACTCGATTTTTTGATTTTCTTAAAAAACTAGAATTTTTTTTCGTATTTTTGAAAAAAAAATCGATTTATTGTATTTCCTTAAAAAATCGATTTTTCGAACAGAATTGATATTACTTTTTTTTCAGAAAATAAAAAATATATTTTCTAGAATTTTTTTTTTTTAATTTTTCATAATTTTTTTTACTTTCAATATATTTTTTATGCAGTTTATTAAAAACAAATTAATTTATATAATTAAACCAATTTATAAAAAAAAATTGGTTCTGAACCGGTTTTAAACTGAATTTGAATTGTTTTTAATTAAATGGTTCAGTTTATTAACCATTTAAATGATTCAGTTTTTTTATAGTGCAATTCAGTTTAATTCTAGTATACAAGTCAGTTAACCATATTTTTAAACACTCTTAGTTGGAGGAACTTGAGATTCGAGATCGTATGCCCACGTGCTTAAGAACAACAACAATTAACCAAGGTTGTTTCGCACCATGGATTTCACACATACGATAAAAGAGGAATTGCACATGTTCAACAAAGCATATGTGGGGATTGTGGAAAATCCATGAATGACTTATAACATTCAAAAATATATTTAATACAAAAGGTTACTTTGAAATTAAAGCGACTCTATTGGAAGCAAATATATGTCTTCTCGGTGAAAGGGGAAGGGAACTTTAAGCTCTAATGGAAAGCAAAGGTGACTGGTTAAGGAAATGGTTTGAGGAGGTTAGAAAATAGAGCCCAATTGATGTAGTTTCGGAAATAGTCAATTGACTTAGGATATATATAGTCACGTGCCATGCATGGAATCCGACATTCTTCAAATTTATTACCAAACCAATGGGAATCTATATATGCTTTGATGATGGAACAAGACAACAATTTTTTTTTGAAAAAGCAAAAAAGATATTATATAACTAGCATGAGACATGCTATGCAACAACAGTTCTGTTACACCAGTACTGATAAGAGGGCAAACACAGCAACAATACAACACGCCACATCGACCACAACCAGGCAACTAAAAATAATCTCTAACACAGCAAAAAAACTAGATACTCCAGACCAATACTCAAGCCTATCAAACATTAAGAGATATACATATTTGACAGCCACCCTAAAACGCACACCAGAACCGATAAGCGGTCGAATAAGCTCGAACTTGGCTAGATACAACACACACAAAAAAGACCACCACAACAGCCTAAGGCATGACCAACATCTCCTGAACAAAACCAGCCACTGGAAAAAATGAAGCTGCTATAAAACATTATCCCCTCTGATACTGTAAAAAAGCCACCAAGGCAAACTCTGAAAACTGCCAGCCCCAAAGCCAAGCAACAGAAGCCAACAACTACCCCCAACAACACTAAAGAAACAAAAGCTGGTATCAGGACCAACCAATCAGAATATCCCCCGCGAGAACGACTCCACTGTCAGTCACTAGCCACCAACCTCAAGAAACCAGTACGCCTGAACACGAAGATAAAAGCAGGATGATAAAAACTGAAGTAGGACTATCCATATCTCTAAATGCCAAGACAATCTTTAGGATTCATGAACCACCCCATTAAATCATCTCTAATGATGTTTGACTTTAATTTTAGCTATTTCCACGCTGTCACTTTCGATTCTTCTACTATTTTCTCGATACTAACTTCCACATTGCAAAAGACTTTGTCATTCCTGCTTTTCCATAAGTTCCACACACAAGCAGCCCAATTGACCCTCATTTTCAAGGCCAGATCTCTACCTCCGAATAATAGGTTTTCGAACTGCTCCATATGCATCCATTCGTCATTTGAAAAGGCTACTTGCACCCCGATCCACTAACAGACAGAACTCCAAACACACTGCCCACCGCCGAGACGAAGCAAAACTCCCTACGTAAGCCGAAGACAAGTGATAAGAAACAACCTTGAACTCATGATCAACCAGAATCCCACACTGCTGAAAAAAGAAATCAAGAACAACATAACACTGATCAAGGACATAACAGGACTCCACAAATGCCTAATACAAAACAGTCCAGAGGCTGAAGACCATCACCATGTGCACAGAACAACAACATTATTAACCCAGCAACAATACCGAAAATAAACAGATACAATAGGCTGCTAATTCGCTGAGGCCGAAACCTCAACGACAATATGACCTAACATGCTACAAACCCCTAACCAAACTCCCATGCAGCATGGATATCAAGCATCGGAACAAAGGATCTAGCCAAGCACCTACTGTCAAACACATACAAATAAAGATGCTACATTCTTGAGAGACGGCTCCAACACACTCCCACAGGCCCAAAGAAAATCCTCGAATTCGCAAACCATTGAATTAAACTGCAATTAAGGAACTTAACTTTGCCTCTCAACCATATCCACAAATGACTTTGGACCGGACCGAATATCCTCCCTCTACTTTTAAAAGATCTCTCTACCACACCCAATGATAAATTCAAGACAATTAAGATGTTCCTAATGACTCTAGACAAAGCAGATGGGCTCCCATCCACCTTAAAATCTTTTGCCAAATACCTTCCTACACAAAGAGAACTTTACCTCCAATATTCCACAAGCAATCATACCGAATTACCAACAACTATCGGTTCGACAGGCCAACTAAGACAGCCCCTGAACACAACCTTTAGACTATATTATGCCTCCCCACTGTGACTCGCGGACTGAAGAATCTATTACCACCAGGATAAAACTCAGCAGGAATGCACTGAAGGCAACACACCTTCTACTGCACCAAATATGGAACACCAACCATTCACTCCTCCAAAAGCACGAAACTCCATCGAAAAAGCAACACGCAATCGATATTACAGAATGACCAATTACTGATACCAAAATAACCCAGTCACCCTAGATCACGCCTCTAACAACGCAACCTCCAAAAAGCACGGACAATATTCAATCATATTTACTCCACAAGATGAAACACGATAATGCTAAGTGAAGGTGCGAGAAAGACACAAGAAAGGGGGGGTTTGAATTGTGTTTTTCCTTTTTAAAATATTTCTCCTCTTATCGTTAAAGCACTAAGAGAATATCAGAGTTACATTGAGAGACTCTGACTTGCGATGTGTCATTCAGACTATGCAATGCATTAAGTATAAGCAACAAGGAGAATCTGAATAAGTTATACTTAACTCAGACTTGCAATGCGGAAGCTTATCAGAGTTAGGTTGCAAGGTTCTGATTTGCTATGCTAGGTTCTGATAATAGATATAGAAACATAAACAATATATCAAAGCATAAGCAAGAGTATAGAACACACGATATATCCTGGTTCACCTGAGAAACTCTCAAGCTAATCCAGTCCACCCTTCCAAGGTGATTTCACCTTGAACCCAAGGACTTAATCCACTATAATCAAATCCGATTACAGATGCACGGGCTAACGCCGGTGACTAACAACCTGCACAACCGCAGCTATGACTAACCCATAATGAACCGTTTAGGGATCCAAGTTAATGGATATAATGAAAATTGACCCAATAGGTTCCAATCTCGCAAGATATACTATCAGGATTTCACAGCTAAACGTCTAGGGATCCAAGTTAACCGATATAACGTTTACTGACCATTCTTCCAGGATTTTCAATGAGTTCCATCAGTGATATCACAAGAGTCTGACCCAACATTGGTCCTCTTTGAGATATGACTATCATTGACCATATTTCAGGATTTCCACAATGACACCAAGTCAATGTCTTCTCAAGTCTCTGATCACACTGATCACTTGAGGAATCCTAATTCACATAGAATTAGTTTGTTGGAGGTTACAAGAATGCTTCTTAACAAGCAGAGTTCTCCTAAGCTTAAGTACAAATGAACACATAGTGTTCTAGCAAGATATGAGCAACAGCTCCTTGCAAACTACATGATTTGTCAGCTGAATAACATCTTGAGAATTCTTCATCTTCTTCGTTAAGCAAGCTTCGAGCAACAACTCCCTTGCTTTTGATCTTTGATTGCAGAGATGATGTAGTTGGTTGATGATTTAACTGATTTGTAGTGTTGTCATGTTCATCAACAACTTCTATTCCAATTGATTGTTGTTGTGTTGAATGATGATCTTTTAGCTTCAACAACAATGGTCATGTTTCTATTTTAACAGCAACAGTTGTGTTTGACGATGATGATCTTGATCGTAGAAACGACTTCGATGCGCAACATCATGACACTCAGAAGTACTTCATTCTTTTCTTTAAATAGCCGAGTGATAAATAGAGTCATTAGAGAGCCGTTGGCCGTTTGAAAATATTCGTTGAGCAATGATGAAAGTTGTACTGTCGTATCTACTTTTTACTGTAGAAGAAGTGACGGGATAGATCTTTTTAGTAAGGTGTACAGTCATTGCTAACGGTAACATTTGTCTTCAAATCTTCAGAGGCTTCTGATGGTAATTAATTGAAGCATGAGTAGAGACTTTATAACAAGGTCTTCAAAATCTTCAAGTCTTCAATCTTCAGAACTTGTCTATTAGGAATCTGTCTTCAGAGCTTCAACGCTTGTCTTGAAACCCGTTATCTTCACTGCTTCAAGTCTTCCGAGTCTTCAGAACTTGTCCATTAGGAATCTGTCTTCAGAGTCTTCAGCACTTGAATTTTAGAACTAAAATCTTCAGAACTCATAAGTCTTCAGAATCTTTATGTACTTGGTCTTTAGAGCCTTCAGCCTTCAGAGCTTCAAGTCATCAGAATCTTCAGCACTTAGTTCTTAAGAGTCTTTCTTTAGAAGTTTCGCTTATCTTCAGAACTTGAAACACTTTCAGAACAGAATCCACAAGAGCATTACAACAGCAATATCGGCATCCTCGGATCTTTCTTCTTGTTTCCAGATAAAGAAGCAAACTTGCTTCTTGCGACTGTGTTACACATAGTAACTTGCATATGATCATTTACGCACATCTTGCTGGTGTTTGTTGGATCTGATTTCTTCTATGATTAAGATCTGCACACAACACACATTAGAACATAAAATAGTTCTCTCACAAATACTCAATGTTATCATCAAAACAAAGAGATGACTTGTAGAGACAACCCTTGCTCTCACAATCTCCCCCTTTTTGATGATGACAAAACCATGTATTTTGATAGAACATTCTATACAAGGTAATCACCAAACTAAACATATTCAGAGTCCGAAACAACAACTCCCCCTGAATGTGTTAACCCCAAAATTTCATTTGTGATTATCTAGAATCTTATCTGATCCAAAGACTCACGAAATAACAATTTTGAGTTGTCAGAACATAGAATAGAGAAGGAATACTTCCCTATCATATAAAAGGACAAAAGTCTTCAGCATCTGGACTTGTTCATCAAAACTTCTCATCTTCAGATCTTTAGAGCTTGTTTCCTTTAGGCATTATATCAAAGTCTCATAACTTCAGAGTCTTCTGAAGCAATTTATACTTTTCAGCAGAATTAGTTTAGCACAGAGAAACAACAGGTCTCTTCTAATAACTTAGCCACGCTATTTATCAGAAACAGACACTGTATTAAGAAACTCCCCCTGAGTTTCAGACTTGATAAAGATTTTAGATTTTAACATGTGAATCTTCTGGGTAGTCTCCCCTTGATTGCTATAAGTCAGATATTGAGATCTTCATAATCATAATTCAGATATACAAATTTTGATCACCAATTAAGATCATGACTTTTCAGAGTTTGAATAAACAACATGCCTTCATCTCAGAACCATGTTTCTATCAGAACTCGACGGAGGATTACAACTTGATTCTAGATCTGATTGAAAAATATTTTTGTGATTGATCGAAGCTTGATTCTGATTCTGATACCAATGTAATCTTGATTCTTAGTCTGATACCAATTCTTGATTCTTAGTCTGATACCAATTGAACGATATTCTCATAGTATGATGAGTTTAATATCAATGAAGGTATTTGAGAACAGTTCACAGCATAACTAAGTTTGATACCAAATGTAGACCGAGTCTGATACCAATTCATTTTATTCTGAGTTGAATTCTTGGTTTATCAGAACTTCTTCTTCTTGGATCTTCTATCCAGTTCTTCAGACAGTCTTCGACTTCTGATTTGATTAGTTCTTCTGAAAAGCATCTTAGATTGAGGAATTTGTCTTGATAGCTTTCAAGAAGATTTCTTCTTCTAATTCTTATGTTCTGAATATCATATTCTCAGACAGCTTACAGCTTCTGAACAAAGTGAAACAAGAATTATGATAACTTTGACTCTCAGAAAGTTCTCAACTTCTGAACAGTACTGGGTCAATCTGATTCTGAACACATGTTCACGAAGTGTACAACTTCAATTGTATGAACAAGCAGAGTACTTATAACAGAGTTCTTTCAATTTATCCTGTTCTAAGAATGCCTAGTGAACTTGTTCAGAGTTCCTCGGTTAAACATCAAACATCAAACGTTAGTGGTAAACGTATTTTATATCAGGGTTGATTTATTTGTTTGAGTTTTTCATTCTATCAAAATCATATTTCTATTTCTCCCCCTTTTTGACATCATCAAAAAGTTAGAGCATGTTAAGCATTTCAGTTAAATATGATAAGACTCTCCCATAAGGAATGAAATATTTGTTCATAGTTCTTGACAGAAGGATTGACTCTTTAAGATGGTCAAAGATTACTTGGGACAAATCTATAGGAGTTGGCTTAAGAAGACACATGATGAGAAGCTTATCATCATGATACATAAAGTCTTTGTTAGTATTGCGAGGACGAAGATTTGTCATAATGAACTTAAACCATCCTTTTGCAGTAGGCAGAAGTTTTTCTGGATTTGTGGGTTCAAAGGCAGAGCCTTTATCGAACATGTAATGCATTTCAGCATTGGAAGTGCATCGAATAGAGTCATGAATGGTTGTGATATCCCCGTTTGGACAGTCAATGGCTTCAACTATGTTTGTAGAATTGAAGGAAACTGGAAGATCATAGATGTTTGAAGAAATAGACAGACCATCACTACTGACAGAGGCATTGATCCAAAAGGATTTATGATGTTTGTATATATTGAAATTCTTAACATAGACAGGTATCCATTCCAATTTTGAAAATGAATCCCAAGATGAAAGTCTCGACCGGCACCCGCTGGATTTGTTGGTTGTTTCTCATTGATGATTTCTAAGAGATCATCGTTGCCATGAAAGGTCCTTGGAGTCATTTTTGGTGTTTTAAGATTTCAAGAAGGTTTTGAACAAGGGATAGTGAAGAACTATAGGAATAAGATATGACTTTAAATAGACAACGGAAGAGACTAGAATGAAGGGGTTAATATCTGAGATTGTCTTAAGAAGACCGATTCATTATTACCTAGACTCTAGAGTAGGTATGGATAGTGTAAGAGATAGGCACAAAGTATAAAAATCACTTATCCCAGGGAAAACCAAAGGATCACGCATACGATTTCTTTATTTACTTTTTGACAGGCTGCTGACATGAATTGGTACTTTGAACATTAAGTGAAGTGACAACAGAGAAGTGCATTGCATATGAGAGAGTTCACAGATATAGGATTAAGCAATCATGTTTATTTACATAACTACACAGGGTCAGTAGTTATAGGTTTTGATCATGACTGGGTGACAGGCTACTATAGACCAAAATAGCACACTTGCCATACTCACACTTAAGCAAGTGGCACTCATATGCGTGTTTCAAGGAAGTTTGAAAGAGCTGAGGGATTTATGAATATAGAAGAAAGGTTTTTCAGATCTGAGATTGTTGTGAATAGGTTCTCCTATGTATATAGAGGAAGTGAGATGACTTACAAGCAAGGTTAAGACATTATTATCAGGATTAATGAGCTAGAGCATTTAAGCAATGTAACATTTCAGAGTATGATCATGATTTTCATGCAATTCTTTTTAAGAATAAATTCCTAAGGTAAAACCATTCATGATCTTAGATGCAAAGTATATTTCATTCATTATCTTAAGGAGAGTACATAGTACAAGAAATAAAGCCACAAAACAGAGAGCAAAACAAACAACAATAACTCTATTCTATGATCCTTCAGGGATTCCCAGAAAATTTTGCATAATTCATAGGTGAACATTCTACGGTTGCCCCAATGTGTTCTAACCTAGTGATCACATCTTGAATCTCAAGGACACGAGATATGACCCTTCCATACGGAATATTAAAGGAAGACTTATCTTTAGATAAGAGGATTTGTTCTTACAAGTAATTGAACATGGTTTGAGGGAGGTTTATTTTTCTTCTGTAGATCAGAAAGAAAATAAATTATCGGTCAGAGTGAGACAGTAATCCCGCTCCTATTTCTCTAGGTCGTAAGTTTGTTTCCATGATCTTGAGCCAGACTTTAGCTGAGGGAGTGAGTGTGGAAGCACAATTGGAAGGACCATTTCCACTATGAATTTTGTGAATGAGATTAGTGATGATATTTCTTTCTTTGTAATCTTCAGTGGTATCACCGATTTCATCACACTTGATGGCTTATGCAATGACAGAGGGATTAATCAATACAGGGATTCTAGAGATGACATACTGAATGATGTGTTGATTATACGCGTTTGAAAAAACACTAGCATTTTCCCAGAATTCTTTGACTAGGTCAGTGTAAATAAGGCATGGAAGCATGTTGAGATAACCCCCCCATTTCTGACATCGTAACTCAGACGAAGTTCTTATCATACCGTGTTCTTTGAGAGAACTGGCGTTCACAGTTAGTTCATTTAGGACTTTTAACTCAGAGAATTCTCCCTTAGCAGCTTTTGGATATGAGTTAGACATTTTGGAGGCGAGGGGATATGAGAGAGAGAGACACTAACTGAGATGGGCTGGAATGATGGATAGAGAAGTGAACATGGTGCCTTAAATAGGCGATGAATAGAGTGAGTTAATAAATGTTTGTGACTCCAAACGACAGGTTCATCATATCCAAGACATTAGACTAGATATGTGTAGCGAGCGATTTTGGACGTGGTTTTTAAGCACTGCCGCTCTGGGGTACTACAGGTCGATTCATTTTTTATCCTATTGAAGCTGATGAAGGAAGGGAAATAGATGTCTCCAATTAACCCTGCTTGCATACTGAGGTTAAACAGTAAAAAATGTTGGTTTACAGATGCGGTTTAGATTGTGGGCCTCTCTCTGCTTATTTTGCTAAGTATGATGGGATCGTGCTATTGGTAGGATGTTAGGACTGGTGCTTTTCGATTGATATGTGAAGGTATGGGATTTTGGGTTTTTGATTAGTGTGCTCGCTAAGATTTTTTACAATCTTATGTCTACGTATTCCCGTTTAACGAAACAGGGAAATCCGAGAGATCGTAGTTCCTTCTATTCTATGGGAGGAAAAAGGTTGTTTTGGTGTCTTGTTCAAAGCCCAAGACGTGAAGCTAAAGGTGGTTTGTATCTTGTTCAAAGCCCAAGATGTGAAGCTGGAGGGTCTATTTGTATCTTGTTCGAAGCCCAAGATATGAAGCTAAAGGGTTTTGACTTTAGAGAGAATTTGTCATCTCTAAAGGGGCGTTATTGATGTTTGTATGCTATGGGCAAGGCACAACTTTGATGCTAGGAGGTTGATTGACTCAGCCGAGGTTTTCCTTATACAAAGCCTAAGAGGAGGCTATTGACCCAACAAGAGGGTGATTTTATGTGTCTCGTACGAAGCCCGAGAGAGAGGCTAAAAGGACTGACTCAACAAGAGAGTCTTTTATACTCAACAAGAGAGTGTTTTTGTATGTGTCTTGTACGAAGCCCAAGACGGAGGCTAAAAGGGTGATTTACTCAACAAGAGAGTAATTTTTATCTCGTACGAAGCCCGAGATGGAGGCTAAAAGGGGTTTGACTCAACAAGAGAGTCTTTTATACTCAACAAGAGAGTGTTTTGTATCTCGTACGAAGCCTGAGATGGAGGCTAAAAGTGTTTGACTCAACAAGAGAGTCTTTTATACTCAACAAGAGAGTGTTTTAGTATCTCGTACAAAGCCCGAGATGGAGGCTAAAAGTTTGAATCAACAAGAGAGTCTTTTATACTCAACAAGAGAGTGTTCTAGTATCTCGTACGAAGCCCGAGATGGAGGCTAAAAGTTTGACCGACTCAACAAGAGAGTGCTAACGAGAGACTGACTCAACAAGAGAGTGCTTTTATATGTGTCTTGTACGAAGCCCAAGACGGAGGCTAAAGGTGTTGACTCAACAAGAGAGTCTTTTATACTCAACAAAAGAGTGTTTTTGTATCTCGTACAAAGCCCGAGATGGAGGCTAAAAGGGAGTTGACTCAACAAGAGAGTCTTTAAAGGTTAGCTCCGCTGGGGAGAATCATTTGTACAAAGCCCAAGAGGAGGCTAACTTTCCTGAGGAAAGGATCATTATACAAAGCCTAAGAGGAGGTTATCCGTTGGCGACTATTTCAGTTTAGTGACAGGTCCAATATGTTGGATAGAAGAGAAAATCATTTCTTATGAAGGGAACGATTAAAGGTATTGTTGTGCTTTGGGATTGATCAGAGGATCAGGGATATTTCCTATTCTTTAAGGGTGTTTTGAGAAGTTGATTCTCAAGTAGTCAATAATCTTTGTATAATGCCCAAGAGAAGACTGGTATGTTAAGGGATGAATGTCAACCCATTAACAGGTCTGATACTTGACTCAGAAAGACAGCTCTAGTAAATTGATGACTAGGTTCTGTTCCTATACATGTAGAGGTCTCTGGGTCCTTGTACTAAGCCCAAGAGAAGGCATGAGAGCTTTTAAGAAGCCGAAGGGTCCTTGTACAACGCCTAAGAGGAGGCGAGGATGCTTTTAAGAAGCCTGTGGGTCCCCAAACCCCGAGAAGTTCAAGACATGCTATTCACTGAGAATAGATCAAGCCAGGAAAGTTCGAGAATTTTGAAGAAACTCAAGAGATATTATTCACGGAGAATAGATCAACTTTGGGGAATAGTGTTTCTTTGACAATTTCTAAGGGTGACAGTCTGAGAAAGGGTTCACCGAGAATGCTGCATTTCACGTCTCCATATTGTTTAACCCGAAGAGGAGGGAAGACTGTGTCTGGTAATCCTATGGGGATCTAGTTTTGTTTGTATTTAAGAGTGACCAACGGGGCTTTACCTAGTGCTAGACATAGTTGCCAGGGAAAACTCTAAATAGCTATACTAGTATTACACAGTGGATATTTGACAAGTATATAAACGTTTGTGAAGGAAGACTTATAGCGAGCAGCCCCACAATACAGTTATATATATGAAAGCGGATAAAGAAAGCGGGTAAACACTTACTCGGTTGTAGAGCTTCCATGCTGTTTGGTTAGTTGTTCAACAAAGAAAACTTTGATAACAATATTATATTATAAATCAAAGGAGAAAGTGCTTTGAAAGAAATGTTAGGGCTTACAGCTCAAAGAGAGGCCCAAGGTTTTATCAGTGAATGCACTATTGTTTTTTAAATTGTACAGGGTCTTATACAAGTGACTGAGGCCCAAAAGGTTTTCTGTACAAAGGGATGGGTCTTACACTCTCTCAAGAGGCCCAAAAGTTTATTTTTATACAAGTGGTGGGGCTTACAGCTCAAGGAGAGGCCCAGGGTTTTGTTTTAAAATGGCGATAGCGCCGAGATTTTCTTTTAATGCAGGGGGACTTATACAATGTCTAAGGCCCAAAATTGTTTTGGTTAAAAGGGGATTGGGTCTTACACTCTATTAGAGGGCCAATGATTGATTTTTGTACAAGTGATGGGGCTTACAGCTCAAGGAGAGGCCCAAGATTTTTTGTTAAAAAAGCGACGATCGCGCCGTTGTTTTTGAAAATACAATGGGTCTTATATAATGACTGAGGCCCAAAAAAAGGTTTGTATTTACAAAGGATTGGGTCTTACACTCTATTAGAGGCCCAATATGGTTTGTTTGAAAACGATTATTGTACCGAGGTTTTTGAAAACGCAGTGGGTCTTATACAATGACTGAGGCCCAAAAGGTTTGGTTTTTAAAGGGGGTTGGGTCTTACACTCTATTAGAGGCCCAATATTATTTTGAAAAGAAATGGGTCTTATAGCTCAAGGAGAGGCCCAGATGATTTGTTTTAAACGGGCGATGATCGCGCCGAACGTTTTGAAATACAAAGGGACTTATACGATATTTGAGGCCCAAAATGGTTTGTATTTACAAAGGATTTGGTCTTACGCTCTATTAGAGGCCCAAAGTGTTTGAAAAAGTTTGATGAGGGTTGAATTAATCAAAAACCCTAATTTGTTTTCAAAATGTATTTTAATTGAATAAAAAATTCAATTAAAATGATCAAAATTGTTAAACATGTGGAAAACAAATTATGATCTTGGATTAATGTTTCAAAAATCAGGTTTTGATCCACAACATGATTGGAAATCACTAAAATTTGAAAAATCAAGAGGGAGAAAATATTTTAAATGTCAAAAACAATTTAAATATTAATTCTTTACAAAAATATCAATTATATGAAATAAATAATATTTTTGGGATTTTTTGGGAAAATAAAATATTTTAACATTTTTGTGAATTATTAAAAAAAGAATCAACTCAAAATCATTAAAACTCAGAGAGAAATTAATTTTTGAATCAATTAAATAAAATCACAAAAATTCAAAAATTCAAATGTTTGAAAATGGCGCCAAGAACATGGCAAGAACACGCGCCACCCTCTGTTTCTGTAGATTTGCATTTTCTATCCAATCTCACTGAATACGTGATTATATCATGCAATATACATATCAATCTACTCGTTTCAACCTCACGATCATGTATATGGTCTTTAATTTTATTTATTTTAAGCATGGAATAAGAAATCAAAGAGAAACCTCAAGAACCCTAAATTCTGCATGAAGGTTCAGAAATTCCATACACGATTCAAACAAAGCAATTGATTGAGGGAAAACACTCTATGCATGATTATGAACATATGGCCAAATTATTGTGCAGCAAAAAATGCATGGATCATAGAGTTAGAAGAGCTCATGCTTACCTCTTGCAGCTGGTGATCGTGTTTTGTGTTAGAGGTGTTGCAGCTTGGTTCCAAGGATATGGACAGCTTCCTTAGGTGCTATGGAGTGTGTCTGGATACTTGGAGTGGATTGAATTGAGCTGGAACTTAATTTGGCACCTCAACTGCAAATCTGTCAAAGGCTTGTGCATATGGCTGGTGATTTTGAGAATCTGGTGTTCCAGATGTTATGTGAGTGTTTGGATCACTTCTATATGATGTTTATGAGGTGTGTGTGTGTGATTGGTTTGGTTGGAATAGCTCTCAAACTCAAAACCCGATAGTGACTTGCTTTGGAAGGCAATTTTGGAGTGAAAGAAGAGATTTTGAGGAAAGCATATGTTTGATGGCTTTGGTGTACTCAAACTGATCACAATTGAGCTCTATTTATAGTAGAGCAAGTTTGTTTTGCAAGGAATAGTGAATGGCAACTGCTTTATAGGTTTGGCCAATGTTGAGCAATGAGAATCCAAGTCTCCTCTAGCCATTGACTAGAGGTTAGGGCACAGGATGCTGGTCCCCTTGGTCTTGGATAAGTCTTGACTGAATTCAGTTGGAAATGGCTCAGTCCATGCCACCTTGGTGCATCCATTAAAGGCTCAAATCCAAAATTGGAGTCTTGTCCCTCTTTTAGGCAATTCTAGGTTTGGCATGCTATTTTTGGTTCCAAAGACTTGGGAGGCTTAGGATCAGAGTTGGTTCCTCCTTGGTCCCCCTTGAGGTGTTCAGATGGATAGAGTTGCTTGCCCTTTGCAAAATTTGGGCAAATCGAGCAAAACTCCAAAATCTGCCTTGCCATGATAGTTTGCAGCAAGGCATGTTGCCATTGTCATATCTCATGGCTCAAGTGGAATTTGATGGAGTTCTTGGCCATTTTGGAAAGCCCTTATATGATACAACAATTGTTTGATCATAATTGGTTTTGATACTTTTTGGATCCAAGTGAAAAATGCCCCTACATTTGGAAAAAAGTGAAGGCAGATTCTGACTTAGTGAAAATTTCACTAAGTGTTGGAAAAAATGACATTTCATGTTTTCAGCCATTTTGATCATTCCATAACTCAAGATCCATGATGAATTGGAATGAGGTGTAGTTGAAGCTTCTGTAGAGGGCCAAGAGGACTACAAATCTAACTTTGGATAGGGAAAAATGGCCTTGTGGTTTAGGAGTTATGATCCACCAAAGTTGGTACCCTAGCCACTTTATTCCATAACTTAGAAAAATTTCTAAGTTTTTATGGTTACCCCTTTTATAAGTTATCCCACTTGTCTTGATTTTTCTTGATGAATGTTGATTCAAATCACACATTGACATCATTTTAGGGTCAAAGAACCATATTTGTGAAAAATCTCAAAAAGTCAAAGTTGACTTTTGTGCACAGTTAACTTTTTGTCAGATGAATTCTAAACTGTGTGATCCTCTATGAAATCAAGTCCTTGACCTAACTCAAACTTGATGGATTGATTTCATAGGTGTCATAAGGTGTATTGGATCATGTCCTAGGGTTTGGGAGCATGTCCTGGTCAAAAGTCAAAGGCACAGTTGACTTTTCCGGCGAAACCCTAATTGTGGTTCTGATGAATTTGAAACTTGTTGCTCAAGCTTCTTGGATTAATCCATTGTTGCAAATGGATCAATTTAGTATGTTAGAGACCCTCAAATTATTCCTTGAGGTATTGGCTCATGTTTTGTCCCAAAAGTCAACTTAAGGGTGAATTAGGTCAAGAAACCCTAATTCCTTATTTTTTATGAATGCATCCCCTGAGGCTAAATTGACTTGATGATTGGGTTTATGATGTCCCATGGAGCATCTTAGGTTATGCTTTGAAGCATTGGCTCATGCCCAGGGGAAAATTCCCATCTGGAGGCCCTGGTCGACCAAAACCCTAATTTGGTGACACTGTCGATCTTAAGGCTTAATCCACTTGGAATGCTGCAACATTGTGCTTGATTCTTGAAGTGGGAGTCCTCTTGATCCTTTTTGGATGTTTTAGAGGTTAGACAAGTTGAATATCATGTCAATTCTTGATTTATCCTTTGTCTAAGAGCTCTGAGAGGGCTTGAAACCCTAATTTTGATTGTAGTGAATGCTCACCCATCTTTGGGGAGACTGATGAGGTATGATGGTTCATCCATATTGTGATGATGATTTTCACAATGACGAGGAATCTTAGTGGACAAAATTTGGGGTATGACAATATGAATAGGGTAAGGGATGGATAATAGCACTAAGTCTAACAGTCTCTAAATCTTGGGAAAACCAAGAGATCACGCATAGAATTTTCTAATTAATTCTTGACATGAATTAAAAATTCGCAATAAATGCATATGTATGGGTGGTATTTGAAAACATTAACTCGGATTGAAAACAGAGAGACACAATGCCTAGTTTCAAGAAGTTTTGTTTTACATATCGAATGAGTGCACAAACATAGAGGTAAGCATAAGGATTTTTACTATTTTCAACAAGAAAGCGGATCCTAGTTTGTCAGTTCATGATCACGCCTGGTTAGTAAATGCAAAGATTTTAATGCAAAACCAAGGTTACACGCATTGGAGATCCTATTACTTTGGTGATACGTATAGATTTTTAGAATCTGAAAAACTAGAGGATTTCCATCTGTTCAGGGATACATCTGTCCTAAGGCATCTTCTGATGACTATGATAAAACACAACTATTTCTAGATGATTACTTAAGATTCGCAATTATGACTAAGGTCACATAGAGTGCACATACAATCTAGAGATTTGATCAAAAGATTTTCTCTTGGAAAGAGAGAATATTTCACATCATGAATATTTTTATTTATCAGACAATTCACAGTTTGGACTTGCAATATTATTTAGTCAGTCATAGATAAGGATAAGCATACCTTAGAGATTCTGAAATCTTTTTCACAACGATTCTATATCTGAGTGCTTTCCATTCTGACTCTTAGCTATCTTGCATTTAGGCTTCTGACTTTTCTCAAATTCTCTTCATTCTGGTTTCTCATGTGTCTGAAAGAAGCATCCTTTGTAAAGCTTCTGATCAGCCTTGTTCTGTATCTACTTTCTACAGAGTGATCCATAAGAGACTCTGACTGAGTTTCTCATTTTCAAGGATTTTCATTCTGAATTCTGATCACTAGTCTGAGAACTTGATTCATACTCCTCTTCTGATGATCTTTTCATTCTTCTGTTCAAAAATATTCATCTGACTTTTGAGAGTAACCTTCAGAGTGCATAGATTCTGATCTTAATTATCAAAACATCTATCTTTCATCAGGCTTCTTTTAAATAGAGGCTTGTTTTCAGATGGTTATTAATTCCTTAGCTTGAACATAAACTGCTGAGAGATTATGTGCTAGAGAGAATTGATTGACATCTTATAATATCTTCTGATTCTGTTTCTTCGAATAAATCACAGTTTATTCAGATACAAGTATCATCAAACATGTGTGTAACACATGACATAGTTTGCATGACACTCTTGTTTTTGCAATGCTGATTTGCAATATTGTCTTGTGCATCTAGTCACGCATCTTCTGATTCCAGAATTTGTGCAACATGAAATTCTGAGAGAATTAACAGATAACATTCTGACCAAATACAGTTGGTTCAACTGAGATAAAATCTCAAGTTAACAGAACTTAATCGTCATTGTTATTTCAAAATTCATCCTGAATCAGATTTCTGAGGAATCACTGGATTTTCCTTTTCTGAATATTCTTCAGTTTTCTGCAAAGCTTCTCAGGAAAACAATATTCAATTCTTCATTGAATCTTACAACTGCTTGATCAGTTTAGCTTCAGATTTTGAATCACTTCTAAGAATTTGAATTCTTTAGTTTTCTGGTCTCTTCTGCAGACTCCATACTGAAGTTCAAAATCATAGAACAACAATCTTTCTTCTTTACATGAAGAATTTCTTAATGAGCTCTAAATGAGAAAGTCAAGGGTGGACTAATCCGTTCTTGAAAACATCTCAAAAACCCATAAAGAAATAATCTTCAGCAAACAAGATTTCTTGTTTTCTGATGATTCAATCTTTGAGCTAATACGTTATTTATCCAAACGTATCTTCTAAGATAAGTATTCAACAAATACTACTTCTTATCTGATGAATCTATCTTGTCAGCTGATTCTTCAATCTTCTTCCAAGCTTTAAGGAGAAGATTCTGTTGTTGACAATTACTAAACTTTAAGAATCAGTGACTTGCTCTGATTGATTACAATTTAGTACACAGTCATCTTCTGAGCTGATACTGAAATTGTAAGTGGTTTGAAATCTCACCCAGAGTATTTCTACACACCATAACTGGATCTTTTTCTGACACTGTTAAGTTTTTTATATCCATCAATAACAGAACCTGAGCTCTGATACTAATTGAAGGTGCGAGAAAGATATAAGAAAGCGGGGGTTTGAATTGTGTTTTTCCTTTTTAAAATATTTTGCCTCTAATTGTTAAAGCACTAAGAGAATATCAGAGTTGCATTGAGAGACTCCGACTTGCGATGTGTCATTCAGACTATGCAATGCATTAAGCATAAGCAACAAGGAGAATCTGAATAAGCTATACTTAACTCAGACTATTGATTACAATTTAGTACACAATCATCTTCTGAGCTGATACTGAAATTGTAAGTGGTTTGAAATCTCACCCAGAGTATTTCTACACACCATAACTGGATCTTTTTCTGACACTGTTAAGTGTTTGATATCCATCAATAACAGAACCTGAGCTCTGATACTAATTGAAGGTGCGAGAAAGACATAAGAAACGGGGGTTTGAATTGTGTTTTTCCTTTTTAAAATATTTTGCCTCTAATCGTTAAAGCACTAAGAGAATATCAGAGTTGCATTGAAAGACTCCGACTTGCGATGTGTCATTCAGACTATGCAATGCATTAAGCATAAGCAACAAGGAGAATCTAAATAAGCTATACTTAACTCAGACTTATCAGAGTTAGGTTGCAAGGTTCTGATTTGCTATGCTAGGTTCTGATAATAGATATAGAAACATAAACAATAAATCAAAGCATAAGCAAGAGTAAAGAACACACGATATATCCTGGTTCACCTGAGCAACTCTCAATCTAATTTATTCCACCCTTCCAAGGTGATTTCACCCTGAACCCAAGGACTTAATCCACTATAATCAAATCCAATTACAGATGCACGGGATAGCGCCGGTGACTAACAACCTGCATAACCGCAGCTGTGACTAACCCACAATGAATCGTTCAGGGATCCAAGTTAATGGATATAACGAACATTGACCCAATAGGTTCCAATCTCGCAAGATCTACTATCGGGATTTCACATCTAAACGTCCAGGGATCCAAGTTAACGGATATAACGTTTACTGACCATTCTTCCAGGATTTTCAATGAGTTCCATCAGTGATCTCACAAGAGTCTGACCCAACATTGGTCCTCTTTGAGATATGACTATCATTGACCATATTTCTGGATTTCCACAATGACACCAAGTCAATGTCTTCTCAAGTATCTGATCACACTGATCACTTGAGGAATCCTAATTCACATAGAATTAGTTTGTTGTAGGTTACAAGAATGCTTCTTAACAAGTAGAGTTTTCCTAAGTTTAAGTATAAATGAACACACAGTGTTCTAGCAAGATATGAGCAACAACTCCTTACAAACTACATGATTCTAACAAGATGTACATGATTTGTCAGCTAAATAACATCTTGAGAATTCTTCATCTTCTTCGTTGAGCAAGCTTCGAGCAACAACTCCCTTGCTTTTGATCTTTGATTGTAGAGATGATGTAGTTGGTTGATGATTTGACTGATTTGTAGTGTTGTCATGTTCATCAACAGCTTCTGTTCCAATTGATTGTTGTTGTGTTGAATGATGATCTTTTAGCTTCAACAACAGTGGTCATGTTTCTATTTTAACAGCAACAGCTGTGTTTGACGATGATGATCTTGATCGTAGAGACTTTTTAACAGCAACAGCTGTACAATCATTGCTAACGGTCACATTTGTCTTCAAATCTTCAGAGGCTTCTGATGGTAATTAATTGAAGCATGAGTAGAGACTTTATAACAGGGTCTTCAGAATCTTCAAGTCTCCAGTCTTCAGAACTTGTCCATTAGGAACCTGTCTTCAGAGCTTCAGCACTTGTCTTGAAACCCGTTATCTTTCAAGTCTTCCGAGTCTTCAGAACTTGTCCATTAGGAATCTGTCTTCAGAGTCTTCGGCACTTGACTTTTAGAACCAAAATCTTCATAACTCATAAGTCTTCAGATTATTTCTGTACTTGCTCTTCAGAGCCTTCAACCTTCAGAGCTTCAAGTCATCAGAATCTTCAGCACTTAGTTCTTCAGGGTCTTTCTTTAGAAGCTTCGCTTATCTTCAGAACCTGAAACACTTTCAGAACAGAATCCACAAGAGCATTGCAACAGCAATATCGGCATCCTCAGATCTTTCTTCTTATTTCCAGATAAAGAATCAAACTTTCTTTTTTCGACTGTGTTACACATAGTAACTCGCATATGATCATTTACGCACATCTTGCTGGTGTTTGTTGGATCTGATTTCTTCTATGATTAAGATCTGTACACAACACACATTAGAACATAAAATAGTTCTCTCACAAATACTCAATGTTATCATCAAAACATAGAGATGACTTGCAGAGACAACCCTTGCTCTCACACTAAGGCCAGCAGATGCACTGAACATCATCGAAACAAGAATATTAAGGCCACAAATTGCACTTACTTAATGGTGATACTTGGATTCGAGTACCATTGCAGTAGGCTGCAACTAAGAAACTTGTATTTGCTTCTTAGCCAATTCCATGAGAGCCTTTGAATGTTTTTAAACATCTGATCAATGGATACATCTTTGTTCTTGAATATAACATTGTTTCTTGCCTTCCAAATACTCCATATGCATGCAAACCATATCACTCTGATTTTGTTGATTACTTTTCTGTTGGTCCCGATGATGGATTCGAACTGCAAAAGATGGTCCATGATGACTCTAGGAAAAGCTGAGAAGACTCATATCCACCTGATAATCTTTTTCCAAATTCCTGCGAAATTGGGACACTCGAAAAATAGATGATTTACCCTCGCCGCACCCACCTACGCAATGAATGTTATCTTTACCTACAATACCCCTTATAGCTAAATTATTTTTAGTTGGTAGTCTATTTAGGAAAAGACGCCATATAAGACACGATACCTTAAGAGGGACCGATTTGTTCCAAGCTACTGACTAGGTCAAGTTGTTGGTAGGCCTGTCTATTGCCCTTAAAGACTTATATGTTTCCTTAACAGAATATACCCCAGAATTATCAATGTCTTCTATGTCAACATAACATATATCGTTCCACCACAAGGAGCTATGCATAGTAGGAACTCTCAGTAACCCTTCACTGCTGCCATATCTCTCCAGAAGTACCTTGAACCAAAGACCATTTCTATCCTTATTGATTTTCCAAACCGATTTACCTAAAAGAGACCTATTAAAAACATCTATTTCCTTTATGCCCAACCCTCCCTCTTCTAAAGGTGTGCATATGGATTTCCATTTGATCCAGTTAATTTTCCTCCCGATCTCGTTACCTCCCCAGAGAAAATGTTTAAATAAGGATTCAATTTTAGATATTATACCTTTAGGGGTTTTGAAGAAGAAGAAGAAATAGATCGGTATTGTCGACAGGACAGATTTTAGAACAACCACATTTCCACTAATTGACAAATTCTTCAGCTTCCATTTAGATAATCTCGCTTTCACTATGTCCAAGACCGGCATCCATGTCTTAGCTAAACTATGGTTAGCTCCTATTGGGATTCCTAAGTATGTAAACGGTACCAATCCCACCTTGCACCCGAGAATTCCAGCAGCATCTCTGAGCCATAATTTGCAAACGTTGACACCAATTAATCTGCTCTTCTGATAGTTAACTTTCAGGCCCGACGTCATTTCGAATAAGGTCAGATTCTCTTTTATACACCTGATATTCCTCCAGTTTTTCTCGCCAATTATTATTGTATCGTCTGCGTACTGTAAGTGTGTGTATGTTTACTCGCCGTTATCAATTTTGTATGCAGAGAAGCATTCTAACTCAGATGCTCTTTTCATAAGAGTATTAAAGCCTTCTGCCACTAACAAAAATAATAATGGGGAGAGAGGATCTCCTTGCTTCAAGCCTCTGCCGACACTAAACTCTTTAGTGGGACTCTCGTTTACCAATACGGACACCTTTGACGAATTCAAACATTCTAAAATCCACCCTCTCCATTTTGAGTGAAAGCACATCCTCTCAATTACCTTGTCTAAAAAATTCCAATCCACCGAATCGTATGCCTTTTCAAAGTCCTTCTTAAATAGGATTAATTCTTTTTTCTTCCGCTTCGCTTCATCGACTATTTCATTGGCGATTAGTATGCCATCCATAATTTGTCTCCCCGAAATAAATGTTGATTGCGTCTCCAAAATTATTGAATTCATCACTTTCCTTAGTCTACTCACTAGTACCTTTTCTATCACTTTATATATACATCCGACTAAATAAATTGGCCGGTATTCATCCAATTTTGTAGGATTTTTCTTCCTTGGGATCAACACAATGAAAGATGAGTTCGCCCCTCTAAACATTTACCCATGCTCATGAAACTCGCACAACATTCTAATAAAGTCTCCTTTAACTTCATCCCTAAATTATTTAACGAACTCCATGTTTGTTCCATCCGGACCGGGACTTTATGAACTATCACAATCCCACACCACTTTTCAAATTTCCTCCCCTGAGAATTTTTTTACCAACTCCTCCATATCCGCACCGGAGATTCTTTTAAAATTTAGATTTACCTCGTCGTTGCTCTGATTTCTGGGCTGGAAGTACTGATGGAAATGGTCTTGGATGGCCTTCTTCGTTTCTTCCACTTAGGACACTCTTCTACCATTGACCTCGATGTTCATTATCTCGTTGTCTTGCCTCCTTTTATTGATGCATCCATAGAAAATTTTAGTGTTAACATCACCTTCTTTCAGCCATTTTTGTCTCGGCCGTTGCCATTGAATACTACAATTTAGGTTAGAGAGCTTGTACAGTTCTGCTGCATTCGACCTTTTAATGTCTATTTCTTCTTGGGATAGGCCTACAGATTCTTCCTTGCGATCTAGTTTGTTCACTTCTTCTTTGATGGCCTTTATTTTTTTCTCCGAGATTTTGGGAATGGTTTTTATGCCATTCCTTTAACTCACCTTTTATCCTCTTAAACTTCTCTTTCAACACGAACATGCCTCGACCTTCAATCTTGGTATTCTTCCATTGCTCCCTAACAAACTTATGGTATCCTTCTATATCCTTCCAACAAGACAGCATTCAGAAAGGTTTTGGACCCCAATTTTGATTCCACCGCTTCAATATAACTAGACAGTGATCAGACAAACCTTTTTCAATGCAGCTTTGTTTATGATCCGACCATTCGCAATCCCAAGCTTCTGAAACTAGAATTCTGTCGAGTCTGCTCATGGTCATTCGACTCGTTCTAGACCAAGTGAATCTTCTGCCGTGAAGGGGTAAGTCTATTAACTCGGCTTCACTAATGAACTCATCAAAGTCTCTCATCTCTCTCCCTCTAAGCCTCTCACTTATGCCTTTTCTTTCCAACGGGTCCTTGACCGCGTTGAAATCTCCGACCACACACCATCTTTCTTCTTTATTTCTTTGAATCTCAACTTTTAATTCATTCCATAACACCTTTTTCACGTTTGTGTCGCAAGGAGCGTACACATTCATGATATTTATCTTCGATTTCGACTCCCCCCATTCTCCAATCACCCAAGTGTTGTGACTTTTGACATATCTCTCCTTTACATTGAAACTTCTGTTGTTCCACACCATTAGTATTCTGCCCGAGCTACCCGCCGACGGTTTGAATATGAAGTCAAAATCTGTTGATCCCCATATGCCTGTCCATAAGCTCCTGTCAATATTTTCCAATTTTGTTTCTTGAATAAACAACAGATTTGTTTTGTGGTATTGAACTAAGCTATGAAATTCCTTCTTTTTAGAAAGACCACCAACCCCCTTACATTATAACTTATTAAAATCATCTAATCTCTTTTGCATCTTCCCTTGCTCGGAACCATGCCTTACAGTTTAGATCCCGCCCCCTTCAATCGGACCTCCAATTCCTAAATGATTTCTCCTACATCGCCTTTATTCACCAGCCCATACTCTTCCCCCAAATCCCAAGTATCCTTAGCTATCTCCTTTGCCTCCCCATGAAGTAAAATCCAATTTTTTATACCCCAAATTTTACCCCTTAGATGTCATGACATTTTGCATTTGCATTAGGGATCAATCATCCATGCATTGTCAACTAACCATCATATTTTGCTAGTTTGTTCCTCTATTGAAAGCTAGTGTTTGGCACAAGGAGAAGGCAAGATCCACAAGCCAAGCTCTCATATTTTTCAAGGATTTCTAAGATACCTCTTGGTTCAACACAACTCATTTCAAGGGCTTCCTAAGTGAAGATGAGAGGTTTTGAATTCATCTGATCAAAAAGTCAATTGTGGCTCCAAAAAGTCAACCTTTGAGTTTTTTGGTCAACCATGAACATTTCAAGTCATATTCCATGAACTCATGTAGTTGGATCAGGAAAAATCAAGGTGGCACAATAAAATCAGAGGATTTGGAAAAATTAGGGTTTTGGAGGAATTTCACTAAGTGTGGAAATCATGATTTTTAGCTATCTTACAAGGACCATATCTCACTCATTATTAATCCAAATGAAGTAAACTTGTACTCATTTTAAAGGTAACATTCCATACTACAATTTTGTAGAAGGAATTAAGATCAAAAGATGTAAGGATTTGAAGTTATGGATAATCAAAGTTGGAGGAAATCATGACTTAGTTTTCCATACTTAGAAATTTTTCTAAGTACCAAAATTCAGCATGTTTGAATCATTTTCATGGCCATTTTTCTTAAGGTTACAAGCCTCATTTAAAAATTCCTCAAACATCAAAGTTGTTCTTTGTTCTCCAAGCTTTATAAGCATATCAAGAACTCTTCATTTGGATCCACCAATCAAAAGTTATGATGCTCTAAAGTGAGGAGGTTTCAATGTTAGATTTGGTAACTTAGAAAAATTCTGATATGTCTTTGAAATAACTAGTTTACCAAACTTCCACGCCATTTTTCATATGCTTCCAAGTCTCATTCCAATCTTTGTCCAACATCAAAATTGTTCTCTTCCATGCCCTCTTTCCAAAGGAACAAGAACCATTCCAATTGATCCAATAACCATGGAGTTATAGCATGTTAAAGTGGGTACCATGATCATGTTTTCACTATACCAAACCATGCCAATGTCATGGATAAATAGGTGAACTAAAATATAACAATCTTGTAGCATCCAAGACAGATTGTTTGCCCCTAAAACCTGTCAAGTAAGGTCTCTAAACATGCCACTTTTGGTCTTTGGAATGGACATGTAAAAACTATATTTGGAAAATGGTTATGGACCATGTTGTAAAGATTTTACATGTGCCATGATCCTTAGGGTTTTCTAATCTTACTTCTGACCTTAACCTAAGTACAAGCAAGGTAGTACATCGCTAGGCTCAAGGCCTATCAGAGGGAGGGTCATGCGTGTAGGTTTAGGGGTCACTTCACTTTTGTACAAAAGAACAAGCAACTGAGTTTTGAACAAGGGGAAGGGTTTCTGGCTATTAAAAGGAGGGGTCATGTTGCACCCCAAAATTTGCCCTCCTTACTTTATTTACTAACTGGCTTATGTTGCATTATCATGTGTGCATATCATTGGTTCTTAGCATGGGGTCAAGCTGCCTAAGGCAGTGCTTCAGAGGGTCAAGCAAGAGTCATGGTATTGTCCAAGAGAACTCAGGTGGATCATCCTCTCCTAACCAGTGCATAGATTAGGGTTTTGAGATTCTTGGGTTTATTGCTTCAATGGGCAAGCTCCATGGGTTTTTATCATCATCAAATGGCATATCTTATCTTTGTTGGAGAGGATACACATCATATTCAGAGGAATTTGGATTTGGAGACTGTGCTATTTCCTCCTAGACTGAGGGTACCACAACTAGGGTTTGCTATAAAGTCAGTTTATTTATGATTTTTGGGCAAGACTTGATTCCATGGTACTCCTTGGGTCCCTAAATACCTAGGGATGGGAGGTTGTCCATCAGTTTGGTTCAGGAGAAGTTCAATTGGCCAATGGATTGAAAATCAGGTGAATGGGGTAAAAGTCAATAGTGAGAGGAGAAGTCAACTATGGAATTTTGAGGTTCTCTCCAAGGTTTTCAAGGTCTCACACCCTCATATGGTCTTCAAGGGTCAAGTTTCATACATATTTATCAGGAATCAGGAGTTGGTGCAAAGTTTCTAAATTTGGAAAGTGACCTATAATGAAAAGTTTCCATTTTTGGCAAGTTCCTGCACTGCATTCAACTTGACTTTTCACCATCAAGAAAGCTTCAAATTAATTTTTCTCCAACATGAAAGTTGAATATCTTTTTCTCCTCTTTCCAACAAGTACTAGTGGGTCTCCATATCATTTGTGAAACTCAACTTATGATCAAAAGAAGGCAAAGTGGTTTTTAGGGTTTCTCACGATGCCATTTTCACAACTTTGGGCATAATGACCTATAATAAATTCCATTGCTTCATGCCACATTCTAATATCAAAAGACATTCCTTGAGGATTATTTTGGGCCCAAGAATTAAGGAATTCCATGGTGTGTTCTTCACTTATTCTCCATTGTTCAAAATTGACAAATTATTTAAAAGTCATGAATCAAAAAAGTTTCAAGGCCCAATTTAAATGTGGTGTGATTAGCAATTCAAATGCAAGTGATCCATCATGAAACTTTCAAATATCCATGCATGGAGGAGGTGTACTTAACATAATGTGATTTTTCAAAATTATTTAAAAAATCATTAAACAAGGAATTACCCAAGCCCAATTCATCATCAGAGGAAAACCCTAGCCTATTTAAACCCATCCATGCACTGGTTAGGGTGAGAGACACGTGATATATTGGAGAAAAGAAAGTGCAACCCTAATTCAGGAAATCATTGGATCTCTCAATTCACACAGAGTTTTGAAGAAATTCTTTCACCAACAGAATCCTGGTGATCCACAGATTAGAAATCAACCACCATTCGCAGCCAAAGGCAAGGAATAGAGTTGCACCATCTCAGGTTGGTAGGTTTTTTGACCATCATAAAAATCTCCTTTTAAGCATGAATATTGACGTGCTATGTCTGCTGATCATCCTAATGTAATTTTTGTTGTGTTTGGGTATGTGGTTTGCTTGTAATGTGGATTTAAAGTGTTGGGCCCTAATTTATTTCTCTTTGTATTTCATCATGCTTTGGTTGTTTGACTTTTTTGACTGCGTATTTGGATTCCTGACGAAAATCTGGGTGGGATAGTGTATTCGCACGTGCGTTTTGGTGTTGTTTTGGTCGCAGGTGGCCGGAGAAGGGAGCAGAGACCTAGCTCCGGCGGTGGCGGCCGGCGAACCAGTCCGGCGAGGGCTTGGGTGAAGAAGATGACTCCACAACCGTCCGATCCATGAATCCAACGGATACCATCGCGCCATGTGTTTTTCTTTTTATTTTTTTCTGAATTATAATTATTAATTCTGTGTTTATTACCCCACGGATCTTATGGTGCACGTCCAGTCACGTTATTCCATTCTGCATACTTTTCATTTGCGTTGACTTGTGCAGAGGCGTTGGATTGATCACAAGGTAAGGACTCAGTCAACACAGTTGACTGGGTCACATGCGTGCACCCTCTTTTTTTATTTATTTTTGCTGATTAATTGGTTGGGCTGGGATGCTATTCGCACCCTCCCTCTCTGGCCCAACTATCATCTTCAACATGAATCCCTTACTATCTACACCCCCAGGCCATTTATTTTATTTTATTTTTATTTTAATTATATTGTTTCATTTTTAATTATTAAAAATACATTCTCGCATTTTAAAATTCCCATAAAATTCATATATCATATTTATTATTTTATAAAATTTTTACAAATTTTATTTTTTATTTTTATTTTATTTTTATCATTTAAACTAATTATTTATTCAATTTCTTTTTGCATTTACTCATATCATGCATACTTAAAATTATTTATTTTATTTCTCTGCAACCATAAAATATTTTTGATCCGTTCTTTTTGCATTTGTTCACTAGCATTCTAAAATGCATTAAAATATTTTCCTTTAATTTTTAAAATTATTGCATATTGCATTTTGATCTTCCGTTTTGCCCATTGAACCCTATTCCTCACCTGAATTTTGTATGATTAATTGAATGACTAACACTTTGAATTTTTGCAGGGATTTTTGGTATGTTGTTTGTCTCTGGTTGAGGGACCTTGATATTTTAATTTGGGGAATTTTGGGAGTTATTTCTCCAATTGTTTGATTTATTTTCACTTGAGATCTGCTTATAAGTGTATTTCTGATCATGCCTAAGTCCTTGTTTGAAAGGCGCTTGTGCCATTTGCTTTGGGGTTGTTCCTTTGATTTCTGAATTCATGTTTGGATTATTATCATTATTGTTTGCCATTGCTTGATTTTCATTTGCTTTGATATTATTTATGCATGTTTCTCACTAACCTTTTATGTAGGGACTAAGGTAAGTTCTTTAAGGGTGGGAAAGTATCCCTTTTCACCTTTGCTCTTTTTCCTTCCCTCATCTTCTTCCTTTAGGGTTTAGGTTGTCGTCAAACCTCACTAACCTTAGGTCACCCATGCATGATGACTTTAGGATCCATAGTCCCCCTTAGAGTATCCCTTGTGTTTTCTCTTTTCTCATCTCAAATTTCTTTAAAATACTTAATAAGTATCAAGTGTATTGCGCACGAGCCTTAAGCGTGGGGATTGAGAAATGAGGGGCTTCCTCTCATCTTTCTAGAGTGCTTAGCGAGCGTCTTGTCTTGGGACGATGCGCTAAGTATTCGCCCCTGTGCCCTAGACTTTGGTGCAATGCAACTTAGTAACTAACTTAAGTCACTTCTGTCCTAAAAAACACAAACCAACTTCAAACATTTTTGTCCTTCGGGACCTTCAACTTAAAGGCTATTTTCAAAAAGGGCACGTTACTTTCCGTCTGAGTCGCAAACAGGCATCGACCCTAACTGTCGGACGCGAACTTAACGTCGCTCATAAAAAACACAAAAAGAACTTGGTCCGAACTACGTTGACTCTGAATTCCCCATTGCACAAGGGGGGTACGTAGGCCTAGGACGTCGACGTCCTACCGAGTCTGTCTTGGTTTTCCCTCTCCGTCTTAGTACAGCCCTAGATGATAGTAACTCACCCTTAGAATAGACAACAAGCGTGGATCCCATCGAGTACGATGGACGCGTGGGGTGCTAGCACCTTCCCTTCGCGTAACCGACTCCCGAACCCAGGCTATGGTTGCGATGACCATTCCTTTCCCTTTTCCTAAGGTTTATGCGGTGTTCCCTTTCCCTCTCTTGGGATAAATTTACACGGCTGGCGACTCTGTTTTTCCGCGCCACTCTCGCGTTTGTACCTGGATGAAAATCCTGGGAGCGACAGGTCAGAAGAAAAGGGGAGGTATTTTTTTTGCAACATACATTGGCAATAGAGTAAGAGAGCGACAAAGCTGAGGATCACCATTTTCATATTATTGACCAGAGCTTTTGGAAATTCGAAACCTCTCTCTCCTTGAAGTCTCTGGTGTTCTTTTCATTTTTTGGATTATTCTAAAGGCGCAAGTAAGGGAAAGGCGAAGCTTAGCGAGAGTTTGGAGTTTGAATCAAGAGTTTATAGAGCTCCAATTTTGGTAACCTTTCTCATTCTCCGTTCTCTCATTTTTCACGTGTGTACAAGATAGTGTTTTTCATTTTTGAGGTCTTTATGTCATTTAGAACGAGCCTGGCCCTTTGTTGTGTTGATTTAGTTAGGTTGCAGTTTGCGTGATTATTTTTCGTGTTTGGTTTTGAAGGCTTTAGAGCCATTAAAATTGACCTTTGATGCCATATATGTACTCTACATGAGATTTGGAGTGGAAAGGTGTCCTTGGTTTTGAGTTAATGCCATTTGTAGAAACTCCGGAGACCTCGCGCCGGAGAACACGACCGAACTAGGTTTCCGGCATCTCTGATACTTGCTGACCTGTTTCATGACCTGGCCTTGACTTTACTTGCGTGGTTTTGTCTTTTGTGTGAGTTGACAAAGGCTTTAAGTGAAACGGCGCCTTTCACTTGTGTTTTTTTTGTTCGTTTCAGATATAAACTCAATGGGCTTTGAGTTTCATGCTTTTCGCACCTCCCTTCTGGAGACCCATGCGTGTGACTGGAGGTTCTCTTTAGAACCTGACTTGCTAATTACACCCTCATCCTTTCCTTGTTACTTTTTTTTCCTCTTTCTTTTATTTCTTTATACTTCTTATTTTATTTTTTAATAATTTGAACATCTAAAAATCCTACAAAAAATATTTTTAGACTTTTTAATGTCTTGAATAATTTTTAATATTTTTATTTATTTTATTTATTTATTTTCTTATTTTATTTAAATATTTTTTTAAATATGTTTACTAAAACACCCTTGTTTTAGGGTTTGCCTTTTGACTGATTTCCTCAAATTGTTTTGACCTAATTTTTTGTCAAGTTACTACACATGATGTATAAAGTCTAAAATATTTTTAGTGGCCACAAATAAATTTGTTAAGTTGACTTTTGGTTTGATTCTTGAGGCCTCGATTCCTTTAAGCACTTTGAGCTTGTAGCAACTTTTGAGTGAGTTTTTGAACCAATCTTGTTGTGAACTTTTGTACATATCCTCTTGATTGTTTTAACATAACTCAAGGCTTTGAGTTGGATTTTATTTTACCTTTTTCCTATTTTTGACTTAGACTTGAATTTAGGATTCATTTTGGGTTTGTTTTGGTGGGTGCCCTAACCTAGTTTCTAAGCTTGATTCTTTGAGTGGTTCCCTTGATGTCAAGTGGAGGAATTTGAGTTGTACATCATTTGTATGCTACTGCCCCATGTGAACTTTGAGTTGGAACTCATTGTTTGTTTCATTCTTTGCATATCCTTTTGTTTAAGTTTGTAACAAATGTGCTTTTGTTGCCTTGGTTTGTGTTTGATTTTGTTCTTGACCAATTGAAAGTGCGAATGTAATATGATTTAGTTGATGCCTCTCTTGGTTTACTACATCATTTGAACCTTTTAGTTTCCACACTTTGGTTATTATCATCCTTACTTCTAATTTTCATCCTCTCAACACTTGTTGTTACAAGTTGTTTGTTCCCCTCCTTCCAAAGGAAAGTCTCTCTATTGACTTTAATGTCATAGATAGCTCATTACCTCTTAGCCTCATTAGAGTCATAATCTTTTCTTGGCCTCATTAGATCCTTTACTTTCCCTTGACCTCATTAGGATCAATCCCTTGGCCTCATTAGAGCCACTTCCTCCTTGACCTACTTTAGGTTAGGATCCTTACCTTCTCATGTAAGCACTATCATCATAGTTGCTTACTTCCCTCTTTGGCCTTATTAGAGCCATTTATCTCACAACTTAGAATTAGGGTAGATTTCTTAAACTCTATGTTATTCTCATCATAATGAGCGTTCACTTCCCTTTTGACTTTGTTCAAAGTCAATCTCTTAGACTAGTCTTTCAACTTCGACTTAGAGAGTTCTTTAACTCTACATGAGTATCATACTCATTCCCCTTGGAACTTTGATCATAGTCAATGGTTCCTCACCCTTGTTAAGGTGAACTATGAATGCTCTGATTCCATCCTTATTAGGATACGTAGGCACGAGATGCGACGCCTTGACGTTCATACTTAGTGTATATACCCTAGGTCTTTACCTTAGCACTTCCCTTAGCAAGCAAACTTTAGCATAACACAAATGCTAACAAGAGGTTCCTGTAGAGTACTACAGATATCTAGGATGCTAACACCTTCCCTAGGTATAATCAAGCCTCAAACCTTAGATCTCTTAGTTATGTCTTCACATAGCACAATTAGGGTTTTCTTCGACCTTTACCCATTCTTTTGGATAAATCAAAGCTCGGTGGTGAATTTCAAAGATGTGTGATTCAAGTTAATTAATAGCTTGATATCTGATTCTTATTGCAATAGAAATGACGACTTCACTAGGGAGATAACAATTTGAGGGTTAAGCCCACCTTGTTTGCATTTGTGTTATTTTATATGTTTGCTTGCTTGTATACTTGTATATTTGTATATCTGTATATATCTGTCTATGCTTGGGTCTTCTGTATGTAGGGTTGCTACTTTGAGGGGTGAGGATGTCCTATACCCGGGCTGAAGTGCATCTATGATAGGAAGGTGATACATTTAAGGAGACTTTGAGGGAGTCGATTCCCGAAAAAGTCGAATTCAGAAACAACCACTCAGTTGAGGCCCTCTTGAGAGTTAGTCATGTTGAACAAGTCTATTCGTGAAAACGTTACTACTCTCGACCTAGGAGCCCATGACAATGATGACCATTAGTTTCCTTTAACCCCACTTGGCCTTTTAGGATGTAGTGCGATGACTATGAGGGAGTCGATTCCCAAAATGGTTGATACGCGATACTACACTCGGACGAGGCTCTCTTGAGAATATTATTCACTATCGAGTCATTCGGGAAATCGATAATATCCGAAAGATGGGTTGTTGACTCTGGGAACTTTTTAGAACCCTGTTCTACAAATGACAAACCCATAGTACATACCTGTTGGGATGGGTAGACCATGGCTCCATACTCATGACCTAAACCTAGGACTTTTTTCTATATATTTGTGAATATATGAATACGTGAGCCTGTGTTTATCTGTGGTTGTGCACTCATGCATTCATAAGCATCCATTTCATAACAGTTTCATGGAACTTAGACCTTTTCGTTTGTGAATATCATAGGGTTATCATGGACAGTAAAAGGAAGAACATCGTGAAGTATACTTTCAAGAGTCTTAAACTGGACGATCTAAGGAGATTGGGAACCTTGCTGACAGATCCTGAAGGATTCAAGGATAGATATAGGAAGCTATGGATTCTATTAAAGATGAAGGTTGATGAAGGGCTCCTTTCCACTTTACTTCAGTTTTATGACCCGGTTTACCATTGTTTTACCTTTCCTAATTACCAGCTCTTGCCCGCACTTGAAGAGTATTCTCAGCTCGTCGGACTTCCTATTCTAGACAAATCTCCATTCCCAATCTTTGGGAAGGATCCCAAGGAACCAGAAATAGATAAGGCCACACATTTGGAGTTAGTTGACATTCGAAACAACATGACTACCAAAGGAGGAGTATTTGGTTTGACTGCGGAATTCTTAGTTGGGAAAGCTCAATATTATGCCAAACACCTGAGTATGGATGCATTCGAGGCCATATTTGTCTTGCTTATCTACAGAATCTTTCTTTTTCCAAGCTTTGAGAACTTTGTAGAACTTAATGCCATCAAGATCTTCTTGAAGAGGAACCCCGTACCTACCTTGTTGGCTGATGCTTATCATTCTGTTCATCTGAGGAATGCCCGCAATGGAGGACATATCACTTGTTGCACTCCTTTTTTGTATAAGTGGTTCGTTTCACATTTGCCAAAGGCGAACGCATTTTGGGACCCTAAGAAGGGCTGGTGGTCAAAGAATATTATGGCTCTCTCCTATTCTGATATGACTAGTACAATCGTGTTTACAATGGGGTGATGATCACTGACAGTTATGGAGACTTTGTGAATGTGCATCTCCTTGGCACCAAAGGGGGAATAAGCTATAACACAGTGTTGGCTCGTCAATAATTGGGATACTCTTTAAAGGACAAGCCTCTCGGTGTTCATGTGGAAGATATCTTTTTCGAAGGGTATGGGAAGCATGAGGAGCTAAAAGGAAAAATCTTGAGCGCTTGGGGTCATAGGCATAAGAAAGGAAAGAATGATATAGGGAAGCCTAATTGCATATCCTTGGAGCCTTATCTCCAATGGGTTCAAAAGAGGGCTATTGAACTAAAGATGCCCTATTCTCGACAAGAGCCAATCGCCTTGAAGGAGGAACCTATCCTAATTTTCATGTCAGAAGCAGAGGAGTTGAGGATTGCTTTGAACCAAGCTCAACAGACAGGAGAGGCTTGGAAACATAAGTATCAAGTAGTTGTCAAAGAGAATCTAGAGCTCCAAAAGCAGCTACAAGCGAAGAATGAAGAAGTACTCTCCTGCAAGAAGAGGAAGACACGGGAAGATCCAAGCACTTTTGACCCTCAGTCGACTCTGTGGAAGTTGATCGTTCATAATCTCATTATGGAAAAAGCTCAGATGGAGGAAGAGATTAGGAAGCTCAACACGAGGCTTTTAGGAGAATCTCCTTAGGTCCTTTTGTTAGCTTTTATTTAGCTTTATGTTTAAGACTCTTGTGAGATGTACTGACTTTTTTTGTAATCCATTTTATCATTAATGAGAATGAGTCTTTGGATATCCCTTGATATTTACAAATGGTTGAGTTCCATGAAACGTTTGCATTGCATTTTGCATTTTTTTTGCTAACCCTGTCAAGGAACTAAAATTTTGTTTTGCAAAAATTGTAAGATGGATTTTGGAAAAAGAGGTACTTGGCTGTACACCTTCATGGTTCCCAATGTTGAGCAACTAAAGGAACTAGGAGAACTGATTAAAGATTCGTTGGCTTTCTTAGAGAGATATGGAAGGATTCTCCCGCTACTGAAGCTTCAAAGGGCTGAAGGACTGTTAGAGACGTTGGTTCAGCTTTACCATCCCATTTATCATTGCTTCATATTTCCTGATTACCAGTTGATGCCGACCTTGGAAGAATACTCTGCTTTGATGGGTCTCCCTGTCAACGATTTGCCTCCATTCTCCGGACTAGAAGATGAACTCAGTGAGAAGGATGTTTCAAGAGGAATGAGCCTAAGTTGTTTGACATTCGAGCCCACATGACTATCAAGGGAGGACTTTCCAGTTTGCCTGCTTAATTCTTATTTGAGAAGGCTCGGTATTTCGCTGATAGGAAGAACATTGTGCTCTTTGAGTCCACCTTCGCTTTGTTGGCTTATGGACTGTTCCTATTCCCCAATATCGAAGACTTTGTCGATGTCAACGCCATTCAGATTTTTATGCTCAAGAATTTGGTTCCCACTCTGTTGGCTGATGCCTATCATGCCATTCACTCGAAGAATCTGCGAGAAGAAGGACAGATTGTTTTCTGTGTTGCTCTCCTTTATAGGTGGTTTATTTCGCACCTACCAAGGATCGCAACCTTTTGGGATGTGAAAGACAGTACAATTTGGTCCAAGAGACACATGGAGCTTACCCATTCAGACATCGAGTGGTATGATCCAATTTATGGGGGATCCTTATGATTCACAACTATGGGGACTTCCCCAATGTGCCTCTTGATGGCAGAAAGGGATGCATTAGTTATAACCCCGTTCTCGCTCGCCGACAACTTGGCCACCCAATGAAGGAAGAACCTGATCCTAGCAATCTGACGAGACTTTTTCTTGAAGAAGGAGAAAACCCTGAGTTTAGAGCCAAAATTACGCCTGCTTGGCGTCGTATAAACAAACAAAGATGGACTGCATTAAGAAATCCTGATTGTACTGTCACAGAAGCTTGCTTGGAATGAACCCATGGAATAGCCCTTGTGATGAGGATGCCTTATCTGCGTCATAAGCCGCCTGTAGTCCCTATAAGTGAAGAGTTGAAGATGAAGAAGGCGCTGGAGGAGCTGACCCTCGACAAAGCGAGGATGCAAGAACAAATTAACAAACTCATGAAGGAGATCCATGGAGGAGAAGAACAATCATCAAGTGGATTAGATTCTTAGTTCCTTTTATGTTGTATTTTCGTTTGCTTATGTAATGAACTTTGGAGGTGTACCGCCTATTCTGTAAAACTTGCAAATTTACTAATGAATGAGTTGTTTTAAGACGTATCCTCGATATCTACAATGTTTGCAAATTTTGATTTTGAGTTCCTTGATTGCTTTGTTTGCATTTGCATTTGCATCATTCTTTCATGTCATAACATGTGCATTCTTTCTTGTCGTGTCTCATCTCGTCATCTTGTCTTCAGAAACTGTCACACTAAATCTCCAACGCAGATACAACACTAGAGCCCAAGCTCACCAAAGGATGTCTGAGCAGAACATTGAATTGGATAGGGTCAACAATGAATTGGATGATTTACGAGGAAGCGTAGGATAGATCATGGAAGCCCTACAAGTTATCAAGGCAAAGATGGATACTCAGACCACCGTAGTCTCTGAGATTGTCACTCCAACTGTGGAACCTGCTACAAATATTAACACTGCTGTTATACCACTGTTGGGTTTGCCTTATGGTTTTGTACCTCCGCCAATTGCTGCAACTACTCAACAGGCTGTTCCTGTGGGGTATGAGAATCCTTAAGCTATCCCAAACTTTGCTCCACTAGTTGTGCAAGCTCAAGTGCACCCCATTTTCCATAATCCACCACCGGTTTATGATTTCCTCGAAGTGTCTAAAGAAGGGGACGGGCATCATGAAAGACTGAAAGAAAGTGTGGAAATCATTCAAAGAAAGATGAGAGCAATGGAAGGCAGTAACATCTTTAGTACTAATGCTAGAGATATTTGTTTGGTATCTGGTTTAGTGATTCCACCAAAGTTCAAGACTCCAATCTTCGACCAGTATTCAGGCACGACATACCCAAAGTCGCACTTGATTATGTACTACAGAAGAATGGCAGCATATGTGGATAATGACAAACTAATGATCCACTGTTTTCAAGATAGCTTGAAAGGAGCCTCTGCTAAATGGTATATGGGTTTGGACCAATGCAGAATTCACAATTTTCAAGATCTGTCGGATGCTTTTGTGAAACATTACAAGTATAACATGGATTTGGCCCCTGACCGCAGGAAGCTTTTAAGTATGTCTCAGAACAACTCAGAGTCCTTTAAAGAATATGCTCAATGCTAGAGGGATACTGCTTCCCAAGTAGAACCTCCATTGTCCAAGAAAGAACTAGCTGATTGTGGTTGTAGGTGTAAAAGTGGTAGCCGGTTTGAAGAGTGGTAAGGTGGTTAGTTCTTCAAGCAATTCGAGCAGTAGCAACAACAGGAAACCTCCCAACAATTTCCATAAAAAGAAAGAAGGGGAGACGAATGCAGTCATGACAGGCAGAAAGAAGAATCAAATTTGGAAATAGCCAGTTTATCAACAATAATCTAACCCAGGTTTTGTTTAATAACCTGATACGTTGTGCAGTTTTCCCCCACAACCTTATGTGGCAGTTGTGACTCCAACTTTCAATCATCAAGCTTCAAACTATTAGCCCGCGCAGCAGGCACCTGTTTATCAACAACCCAACTATCAACAAGCACCTAGTGCTCCAGCTTACCAGCAATAACAGAGGCCACCAGTCCCTCAATCAAACACTCCCTACCGAAGACAAGTGGTGAAACCCTCATTTCCCCATATTCCAATGACTTACACAGAGCTTTACCCTTCTTTGGTCAAACAAGGTTTGATCACCACTAGGCCCTTGGGTCCACCTACAGAAAATTCAACGCAATTCCATAACCCTAATGCCCACTGTGCACTCCACCAAGGCATTGTCGGTCACGACCTAGAAGGATGCCTTGCGCTGAAATATGTTGTGAAGGGTTTAATGGAGAAGAAGATTCTGTCATTTGGGGATAATAAGCCAAATGTGAAGAATAACCCATTGCCTACACATGGGACTATAAATTCGATCGAAGACGAAAGTGGCGAGGTGTTGATTATAGATGTGTCTAAGATTAAGACTCCTGTCAGGGTTTTTCATTCAAAATTGTTTGAAGCTGGCTTGGTAAAGGTTTTCCACAATGACTGTGAAGATTGTGATGCCAGTGTCAGAGGATGCAAATTGGTTCAATATGATATTCAAAGTTTGATTAATGAGGGTTTTCTGCAAGTAATCAGTAAGGTGAAGAAAGAGGAAGTTGCGGTAATTGAGCCCATATTCAATTTACCAGAACCAAGAGAGAAGGTGCCCATCTTTAATATGCCGAAGCCAGGTTCCTTGGTCCCTATTTTCAATAAACCAAAGCCAGTGTTTAACACATCAGAATCTGTTGTTGCTTCTGCTGCCAATTAACCGAGGCCGACAATCATTCGATAGCCTATTCCTTTTCGTTTCAGAGATTCTAAAGTCGTGTCGTGGAAATATGAAGCTACTGTGATCAACAAAGAGTCTAGAAGTGTGGTTCCAAGGAAAGAGGTGGGAACTACTAGTGAGGAAGTAACTAATATAGCTGGGGCTGGGAAAAGGAGGTGGTTTCAAGTGATGAAGATGTTTAGTTTCTAAGGATCATCAAAAGAAGTGACTACAAGGTGGTGGATCAACTTCACCATACTCCCTCTAAAATCTCAATCGTGTCTTTGTTAATGAGTTCACCTGCTCATCGAGCTGCTTTACAGAAATTATTGGCCCAAGCCCATTTTGCTCAAGATATCACTACCGGCTAGTTTGACAGTATAATTGCGAATATCACTGCTTGTAACACCCTCAGCTTTAGCAGGGAGGGGTTACTTAGAGAAGGTCAAAATCACAATCTTGCTTTACATGTATCCGTGAAATGTCAAGAAGACACTTTGGCAAGAGTCCTCGTGGACACTGGCCCCTCTCTAAATGTTTTACCTAAGAAGACACTTGAAAAGTTAGCTTACAAAGGGACTGAAATGAAATCTACCTCCCTGGTCAAAGCTTTTGATGGCTCACGAAGATTTGTAATGGGTGAAGTGGAGCTACCAATCTTAATTGGCCCGCATGTTCTCAACACCACATTCCAAATGTTGGACATTAATCCTGCCTACAGCTGCCTGCTTGGAAGGCCATGGATCCATGAAGCTGGTGCTGTAACTTCAACATTACACCAAAAGATGAAGTTCGTGATTGATGATAAGCTGGTTATCATACATGGTGAAGAGGACTTGATGGTCAGTAATTTGTCTTCCTTCCAATATATATAGGCTGATGAGGATACTTTGGAAACGTCTTTCCAAGCTCTTGAAATAGCCAATGCTGTCATGTTGGACATTGAAGAGTCGGCGGTCTCGAGTAATCTATATTTTGTTTCATTCAAGAGTATCCAGTCTTCCCTGAAAGAAGGTGTTCCCGCAGGCTGGGGCAAGGTTATTAAAGTTCATGAAAGGAAGAAGTATCAAGGGTTGGGTTACAAACCAACTCGTGGTAAAGCATATGCTTCTACAACAACGCGACCAAAGACAATTCAGGAAGTGTTCGTCAGCAAGGGATATCAGGTCAATGCCATGATAGAAGACGAGGAAGATGAAGATGTCAGCCATTTGGTGTTTCAGTGAGACGCTGCACTAGATATTTGGGAAGCTATTGAGATCCCTGTGTTGTTCCCTGCGCCAGAGTAATATGTTTGTTTTTGTTGTTTATTTTCAATTCTGCGGTCGTGCCCAAGGCTATCGGACTATTTTGTATGGGCCACCACTTTCAACTTTTATTAATCAATGAAGATGTTTTGTTAAACTCTTTTGTTTTCATTTACCGTTTTTGCTTTTAAGGGAAAATGGCAATCTTTTTCAAAAATACCAAAAATATTCTTCTTGTATTTAATTTTGTGCATTTTAATAAAATAAGTCCCTCCACCATGCAGAATAATCCACAAACCTGTTGTATTCGATGACCCTACTTTCGCCATTGACTTTGACTCACCCATCTACCAAGCTGAAGATGAGGGAGAAGAAGACTATGAAGTCCCAGATGAGTTGGCAAAAATGTGTGAGTACGAGTACACGGATCTTCATCCACGCGAGGAGCAGGTTGACACCATCAATCTTGGTATCGATGAGAACAAGAAGGAAGTCAAGATTGGGGCAACGATAGGGGCAGAGATCAGACAACGACTGGTAAAGCTTCTTGAAGAGTACGTGGATGTGTTTGCATGGTCCTATCAGGACATGCCTGGTTTAGATACAGACATGGTGGTTCATAAACTACCACTCAAGCCCGAGTGCTCGCCAATGAAATAGAAACTCTGAAATAGTAGACCTGGCATGGCTCTTAAAATCAGGGATGAGGTCAAATGACAACTTGATGCGGGATTTCTAGCAGTCTCAAAATACCCTGAATGGGTGGCCAACATTGTGCCCGTAATGGCAAAGTGCGAATGTGTGTGGATTATAGGGATCTTAACAAGGCAAGTCCAAAGGACGATTTCCCTTTGTCGCATATCAACACTCTCGTGGATAATACGACCCGTTTTGCAGTTTTCTCCTTTATGGATGGTTTCTCCGGTTACAACCAGATTAGAATGGATCCTGCCGACATGTACAAAACCACGTTCATCACCCCTTGGGGAACTTATTGCTACAAGGTCATGCCCTTTGGTTTGAAAAATGCAGGGGCTACATATGAAAGAGCTATGGTGACTCTTTTCCATGATATGATGCATAAAGAGATTGAGGTGTATGTTGATGATATGATCACTAAATCCAAGAGTGAGGAGGACCATTTGGATCACCTTCTGAAACTGTTCAAAAGACTTCGGAAATATCAATTGAGGTTGAACCCTACCAAATGTACCTTCGATGTTAGATCAGGAAAGTTGCTCGGGTTTATCGTTAGTCAATGAGGAATTGAGGTAGACCCCGACAAAGTGCGAGTTATCCAAGAGATGCCCGCTCCACAAACTGAGTCTCAAGTAAGAGGTTTTCTTGGTCGTTTGAATTACATCTCCAGGTTTATCTCCAATATGACTCCCACTTGTGAGTCGATCTTCAAGCTGTTTCGCAAAGACCAAACTGTAAAGTGAAATTTCGACTACCAGCAGTCCTTTGACAAAATCAAGAGTTATTTGCAAGAACCACCAATCTTGATCCCACGTGTTACAGGGAAACCCCTCTTCATGTATCTGACTATTTTGGAGGGATCAATGGGCTCTGTTTTGGGCCAACATGATGAATCTGGGCGTAAAGAGCATACCATTTACTACTTGAGCAAGAAGTTTACTGATTTCGAAAGTCGATATTCGCTTTTGGAAAAGACTTATTGTGCTTTAGCATGGACCGCCAGGTGTTTGAGGAAATACCTGATATTTCATACTACTTTATTGATCTAGAAAATGGATCCAATAAAGTATATATTTGAAAAGCCTGCTCAAACTGGAAGACTTGTCCATTGGCACATGCTCTTATCAGAGTATGATATTCAGTACGTCAATTAGAAGTCTATCAAAAGGAGTGTCTTATCAGATTATCTCGCAGATCAGCCTGTGGAAGACTATGAACCCCTCAAGTTCGATTTCCCAGATGAAGACATTATGTTGATAAAGAAAGACTGTGAAGAGCCAGGTCCCGATGAAGGTCCTGAACCGGGTTCCCGTTGGAAGATGATGTTTGATGGTTCTTCTAACTACAGTGGGCATGGTGTAGGTGTCGTGTTGATGAACCCTGATGGTGGTTACACCCCGTTTACAGCAAGATTATGTTTTGAGTGCACGAACAACATTGCTGAATATGAAGCGTGCATTCTAGGGTTGGAAGCACCTATTGATCTCAGAATCAAGATTCTGGAAGTCAGTGGAGATTTTGCTCTGGTTATCTATCAAGTCAAAGGTGAATGGGAAACTAGAGATGAGAAGTTGGTCCCGTACCCTGCTTATATTGTGGAGATGATCCAATACTTTGATGAGATCACTTTTCGTCATGTCCCGCAATCAAAAAACCAAATAGCTGATGCTTTAGCCATGCTAGCTTCAATGTGGAAGGTCAGATTTGTTAATGAGGCACCACTGATCAGAATTGAGTGCAAGACTGAACCAGCCTACTGCCAGTTGATTGAAGAAGAGGTGGATGGGAAACCATGGTTTCATGACATCAGAAATTAGCTGAAGAACCAAGAATATCTTGCTAATGCTTCAACTCTTGTCAGGAAGACTTCGAGGAGATTGTCATCCAAGTTTTTCCTCAGTAATGATGTACTATACAAAAGGAATCATGACATGGTTTTGCTAAGATGTGTTGACAAACGAGAAGCAGACTTGTTAATTCAAGACATTCACAAAGGAGCATTTGGCACTCACGCCAATGGGCATGCTATATCTAAGAAGATCTTGAGGGATGGATATTATTGGTTAACTATGGAGACCGATTGCATCCAATATGCCAGAAAATGTCACAAATGCCAAATTTATGCTGACAAGGTGCATGTACCTCCAACATTGTTGAACGTGTTGTCATCACCTTGGTCGTTCTCTATGTAGGGCATTGACATGATCGGGGTAATTTAGCCAAAAGCTTCTAATGGTCATCGTTTCATCTTAGGGTCTATTGACTACTTCACAAAGGGGGTTGAGGCTGCCTCCTACACCAACGTGACCAAGCAAGTGGTTGCCAGTTTCATCAAGAATTAAATTATCTGTTGTTATGGAATTCCAAGCAGGATCATAACAGATAATGGAACAAATTTGAACAACAAGACAATGAAGGAGTTATGTGATAGCTTCAAGATTGAACATCATAATTCTTCACCTTACCGTCCCAAGATGAATGGAGCTGTCAAAGCTGCTAACAAAAATATCAAAAAGATCCTGCAGAAAATGGTCAAGACTTATAAGGATTGGCATGAGATATTACCATTTGCCTTGCATGGGTATAAAACTTCGGTTCAGACTTCGACAGGGGCCACTCCCTTTTCTTTGGTGTATAGGATGGATGTTGTTCTTCCTATTGAAGTAGAGATACCATCTTTGAGAATTTTGATGGAGACCAAGCTTGATGAAGCGGAGTGGGTCCAAGAAAGATATGATTAGTTGAACCTCATCATGAGAAATGTCTGACTGCGATGTGTCATGGTCATTTGTATCAGAAGAGGATGAAAAGGGCATTTGATAAGAAGGTCTGTATTCGTGAATTCTGCGAATGAAAACTCGTACTCAAAAAGATCTTGCCATCTCAAAGGGATATAGGTGGAAAATGGGCGTCTAATTATGAAGGCCCATTTGTGGTAAAGACTGTATTCTCAAGAGGTTCCCTAATTCTTACGATGATGGATGGTGAATAAATCTCACACCCTGTAAATGTTGACGCAGTAAGAAAATATTATGCCTAAAGAACCCGCTAAGTCGAAAACCAGAAATGGCGACTTAGGCAAGAAAAGGGTATCCCAGTGGGTCATAACCTATGAAGGAGGCTCAGGCAAAAGTTTGGGATTAAATAATAAAAAGAAAGAGCTCGCTAGGTTGAAAACCCGAAAGGGCGGCCTAGGCAAAAATGAGCGTCCCGGTGGATTGAAAACCCGAAAGGGTGATCCAGGCAAAAACTAGGGACAAAAGGTGTTTCACTGTGTCTGAAGGGTTATCACCAATACCAAGAAATTCAAACAGGAGTTCACGCTTATTCGATCTCATCAGCAGCAAGGCTTTGGAGGATTCTTAGTCATTAGGGATAGTAGTGGTCATTGAATACAATGTAACCTTTCTCTTATTGCCATTTCCTGATTGTAATGTTCCATGGAACTTCACCATTTGCAAGTTGCCATTCTAATAAAATCAGATTTTGGACCATTCATTGTTTGATATTTATCATTTCTCTACTCTTTTCTTGTTATGCAACACTTCATTTATTTATTAATAATGATTTTGAAAGCGGAAAAATTTTGAAATAAAAATAAATCTTTTGTGAAAACACAATGAAAACATAATCTACTTTGGCTCTTGGGACGATTTAGTAAAATCACATGCTCCCCCAGTAGGTCTTGTTGTGACGAAAGCACTGATAAACCATCCGACAAGTAATTCCCCAATGAAGCAAGTTTAGCTGGCAATGCCTCTTGGATTGGACACTTCAGTGATAATTCATTACCATGACACAAAGGGCTTCTCCCCAATATCTTCCACAAATGTTTGTTGAATGTGGAAAGTCTTTACCTCTTCAGGTGAAGGAAGAATATTTCCTATTAGACCCCTGAGCGAATGTTCTCTTCAGATTCAGTGTGGCTCTTTGCAGTGGATATGTTATCCATTTCCTCTTGTCCCCAGCCTTTTTGCCTCTCATTAGAGTTGACTCTTGCATATCATTGAGCATCTGCATCATACCATATCATGTACATTTTAGCATTTTGGTGTGTTTCTTTTGGGTCTTTACCTCTTTACCTCTTCATACCATACCGTGTCCTGCTTGTATCCGGTTATCACCAGCATGCCTCAATTTGATTATTATCCATATTCCCTAGGAAGCTTAGTCATCACTATGCAACCACGGTAATATCCCATTTGTTGTTTAAACTCTGTCACTCGGCCAATCATTATTGGTATTTGTAAAGTCCAGTGTTTACTGGCATGTTTTAATATCGATCATCATCGGTATCGTTAAGTCCAGTGTTTACTGGCGTGTTTTAAACCCAATCATTATTGGTATTGTAAAGTCCACTATTTACTGGTATTGTTCCAAATATCGATTATTATCGGTATCGTATGAGTCCAGTTTTCACTGGTGTTTTTCAAAAAAAAATCCAATCATTATTGGTATTGTAAAGCCTAGTGTTTACTGGCATCGTCCAAAGACCTGTTTCTTTGGTACTATAAGTCCGGTGTCCAGTGGCATTACCTCAAAAGTCAATAATTATTGATTTCTCAAGTCCAGTAATTACTGGCATTGTTTAAAATCCAATCTTAATTGGCCAGTCATAACTGTATGTCTCTTTGTTCAAGATACAATCATTATTGTTGTCTCAGGTCCAATAATTGCTGGCACTATTTTAATATCGATCATTATCGGTATCGTACAAATCCAATATTTACTGGCATGTTTGTAATCCAATCATTATTGGTATCTCAAGTCCAGTGATTACTGGCATTGTTTTAAATATCAATCTTTATCGGTATCATGTAAGTCTAGGGTTCGCTGGCATGTTTTTCATCCGATCATTATTGATATTCAAGTGCAGTGATTACTTGTGTGTTTTTCTAAGTCTAATCATTATTGCCATCTTATAATCTTATCCCCAACAGAGGTTTGGTCATTACCAATATCCCTGTGAAAGTCCAGTGATTACTGGCATTAGTTGAAAGTATGATCATTATCAGTATCCTAAGTCCAGTGATTACTGGCACGTTTTCTAAGTCCAATCATTATTGGTATTTTAAGATTAGTCATTACCAATATCCTTTGAAAGTCCATGTGGTTATCATCATTTGGCGCATGCGGAGTTTGTGTTTGTCTCTGTCTTTTCTGGTTTTTCTTGAAGATCCTATTTCAACTCTTCAGTATAAGAAATCCACATAAATCTATTTGTTGGGTGTCTATCCCTTGTTTCAAATTGATCCCCAGTGAAGACCGTGTCTTCTTTCTGGTTTCATCCCCATCAAAGAGTTTGTCTACCCTTTTTACTGTCCCTGAAGTCATCCGGTCATATCTGAACCTGTCGTTCATCTCCCTGGATCTTTCCCCAGTGGAGAACACCTGTCTGAATTCCACCTCCTGTGAGGACCTTTGGAGTTCCCAAGTTTATTTTCTGCTCCCCAGTGACTTCTTAGTCATTCCCCAGTAAGCCTCATCTGTTCGTTGTTGACCTTCATCCTCGGTAGGTCTTATCTTTGGGTTGTTGACCTTTATCCCCTTTATGTCTTGTCTTGTCTGCATTTTTGCACCATCATGCCATCATATCATCATATTAGGAGTTTACGGCATGTCAGCATTTGCATACTTCTGCCTGTCGTTAGCATAGCATTACATCTAAGGGCAAAATGTTCGGTTTGCCATTATTTAAATACCTTTCACCATGATTTCACGAAGACTATCATCGCTCGTGCCATCCAGTAAAGTTATTTAAATAGGGGCAACTGTTATACCCCAAATTTTACCCCTTAGATGTCATATCATCTCTGAATTTGCATTAAGGTTCAATCATCTTTGAATAGCTAACCATATTATTCAAGCTTTGTGGGCTTGTTGTTCTTGTGGAATTAGGGTTTTGCACAAGGAGAGGAGAGCCCTGATTAATCAAGATTTGAGAGTGAGATCAACAAAACAAGTCCTTGTGCACTCCAAGGATTCCTAAGATACCTCTTAGTTCAACACAACTCATTTCAAGGGCTTCCTAAGTGAAGATGAGAGGTTTTGAATTCATCTGATCAAAAAGTCAACTGAGGCTCCAAAAAGTCAATCTTTGAGTTTTTTGGTCAACCATGAACATTTCAAGTCATATTCCACGAACTCATGTAGTTGGATCAAGAAAAATCAAGGTGGCACAATAAAATAAGAGGATTTGGAAAAATTAGGGTTTTGGAGGAATTTCACTAAGTGTGGAAATCATGGTTTTTAGCTATCTTGCAAGGACCATATCTCACTCATTATTAATCCAAATGAAGTAAACTTGTACTCATTTTAAAGGTAACATTCCATACTTCAAGTTTGTAGAAAGAATCAAGATCAAAAGATGTAAGGATTTGAAGTTATGGATGATCAAAGTTGGAGGGAATCATGACTTGGTTTTCCATACTTAGAAATTTTTCTAAGTACCAAAATTCAGCATGTTTGGATCATTTTCATGGCCATTTTTCTTAAGGTTACAAGCCTCATTTCAAAATTCCTCAAACATCAAAATTGTTCTTTGTTCTCCAAGCTTTCTAAGCATACCAAGAATTCTTCATTTGGATCCACCAATCAAAAGTTATGATGCTCTAAAGTGACGAGGTTTCAATGTTAGATTTGGTAACTTAGAAAAATTCTGATATGTCTTTGAAACAACTAGTTTTACCAAAATTCCACGCCATTTGTCATATGCTTCCAAGTCTCATTCCAATCTTTGTCCAACATCAAAATTGTTCTCTTCCATGCCCTCTTTCCAAAGGAACAAGAACCATTCTAATTGATCCAATAACCATGGAGTTATAGCATGTTAAAGTGGGCACGGTGATCATGTTTTCAGTATACCAAACCATGTCAATGTCATGAACAAATGGCTGAACCAAAACATAAAAATCTTGTAGCATCCAAGACAGATTGTTAGCCCCTAAAACCTGTCAAGTAAGGTCTCTAAACACGCCACTGTTGGTCTTTGGAATGGACATGTAAAAACCATATTTGTAAAAAGGTTATGGACCATGTTGTAAAGCTTTTACATGTGCCATGATCCTTAGGGTTTTCTAATCTTACTTCTGACCTTAACCTAAGTACAAGCAAGGTAGTACATCACTGGGCTCAAGGCCTATCAGAGGGAGGGTCATGCGTGTAGGTTTAGGGGTCACTTCACTTTTGTACAAAAGAACAAGCAACTGAGTTTTGAACAAGGGGAAGGGTTTCTGGCTATTAAAAGGAGGGGTCTGATGAAAAGGGGAGGGATTTTTTTTGCAACATACATTGGCAATAGAGTAAGAGAGTGACAGAGCTGAGGATCACCATTTTCATATTATTGACCAAAGCTTTTGGAAATTCGAAACCTCTACCTCCTTGAAGTCTCTGGTGTTCTTTTCATTTTTTGGATTATTCTAAAGGCGCAAGTAAGGGAAAGGCGAAGCTTGGCGAGAGTTTGGAGTTTGAATCAAGAGTTTATAGAGCTCCATTTTTAGTAACCTTTCTCATTCTCCGTTCTCTCATTTTTCACGTGTGTACAAGATAGTGTTTTTCATTTTTGAGATATTTATGTCATTTAGAACGAGCCTGGCCCTTTGTTGTGTTAATTTAGTTAGGTTGCAGTTTGCGTGATGATTTTTCGTGTTTGGTTTTGAAGGCTTTAGAGCCATTAAAATTGACCTTTGATGCCATATATGTACTCTACATGAGATTTGGAGTGGAAAGGTGTCCTTGGTTTTGAGTTAATGCCATTTGTAGAAACTCTGGCGACCTCGCGCCGGAGAAGACGGCCGAACTAGGTTTCCGGCATCTCTGATACTTGCTGACCTGTTTCATGACCTGGCCTTGACTTTGCTTGCGTGGTTTTGTCTTTTGTGTGAGTTGGCGAAGGCTTTAAGTGAAACAGCGCATTTCACTTGTGTTTTTTTTTATTTTTTGTTCGTTTCTGATATAAACTCAATGGGCTTTGAGTTTCATACTTTTCGCACCTCCCTTCTAGAGGCCCATGCGCGTGGCTGAAGGGTCTCTTTAGAACCTTACTTGCTGATTACACCCCCAACCTTTTCTTGTTACTTTTTTGTTCTCTTTCATTTATTTCTTTAAACTTTTTATTTTATTTTTTAATAATTTGAACATCTAAAAATCCTACAAAAAATATTTAGACTTTTTATTGTCTTGACTAATTTTTGAAATTTTTTATTTATTTTATTTATTTATTTTTATATTTTATTTAAATATTTTGTTTAAATTTGTTTACTAAAACACCCTTGTTTTAGGGTTTGCCTTTTGACTGACTTCCTGAAATCTTTTTGACCTAATTTTTTGTCTAGTTACTACACATGATGTAGAGAGTCCAAAATATTTTTGGTGGCCACAAATAAATTTGTTAAGTTGACTTTTGGTTTGATTCTTAAGGCCTCGATTCCTTTAAGCACTATGAGCTTGTTAGCAACTTTTGAGTAAGTTTTGGTACCAATCTTGTTGTGAGGTTTTGCACATATCTTCTTGACTCTTTTAACAGAACTCAATGCTTTGAGTTGGATTTTATTTGACCTTTTTCCTATTTTTGACTTAGACTTGAAGTTAGGGTTCATTTTGGGTTTGTTTTGGTGGGTGCCCTAACCTAGTGTCTAAGCTTGGTTCTTTGAGTGGTTCCCTTGATGTCAAGTGGAGGAATTTGAGTTGTACATCATTTGTATGCTACTGCCCCATGTGAACTTTGAGTTGGAACTCAATGTTTGTTTCATTCTTTGCATATTCTTTTGTTTAAGTTTGTAACAAATGTTCTTTTGTTGCCTTGGTTTGTGTTTGATTTTGTTCTTGACCACTTGAAAGTGTGAATGTAATACGATTTAGTTACTGCCCCTCTTGGTTTACTACCTCATTTGAACCTTTTGGTTTCCACACTTTGGTTATTATCATCCTTACTTCTAATTTTCATCCTCTCAACACTTGTTGTTACTAGTTGTTTATTCCCCTTCCTTCCAAAAGAAAGTCTCTCTATTGACTTTAATGTCATAGATAGCTCATTACCTCTTGGCCTCATTAGAGCCATCATCTTCTCTTGGCCTTATGGCCTCATTAGAGCCTTTACTTTCCCGTGACCTCATTAAGATCAATCCCTTGGCCTCATTAGACGCACTTCTTCCTTGACCTACTTTAGGTTAAGATCCTTGCCTTCTTATGTAAGCACTATCATCATAGTTGCTTACTTCCCTATTTGGCCTTATTAGAGCCATTTACCTCACAACTTAGAATTAGGGTAGAGTTCTTAAACTCTATGTGATTCTCATCATAATGAGTGTTCACTTCCCTTTTGACTTTGCTCAAAGTCAATCTCTTAGACTAGTCTTTCAACTTAGACTTAGAGAGTTCTTTAACTCTACATAAGTATCATACTCATTCCCCTTAAAACTTTGACCATAGTTAATGGTTCCTCACCCTTGATGAGATGAACTACGAATGCTCTGATTCCATCCTTATTAGGATACGTAGGCACGAGATGCGACGTCTTGGCGAGCATACTTAGTGTATATACCCTAGGTCTTTACCTTAGCACTTCCCTTAGCAATCAAACTTTAGCATAACACAAATACTAACAAGAGGTTCCTGTAGAGTACTACAGATATCTAGGATGCTAACACCTTCCCTAGGGATAATCAACCCTCAAACCTTAGATCTCTTAGTTGTGTCTTCACATAGCGCAATTAGGGTTTTCTTCGATCTTTACCCTTTCCTTTGGATAAATCAAAGCTCGGTGGTGAATTTCAAATATGCGTGATTCAAGTTAATTAATAGCTTGATATCTGATTCTCACCGCAACACAATTCTTTCTCTTACTCTCATTATCGGTAAAAATTAATTCGGGTTTAGAGCTTACCTTTTGATAACATTGATGTCTTTGTTTATAATTGCAGCTTGTACTTATTTTCTTCCCACTTCTCCAGGCTTTCTTTTTCTCTTTCAAAATCGTGATTCGTCGCTTTTTTCTTTCCTTGAACGATTATGTTTTCTCTGAGACGCTCTTCACATCCATTGTTAATGCTTCGACGTTGCCTTTATGCTTTTTATTTTGGTTGATATCTGACTTACCGTTTTGATCCTCATGACTTTTTACCCCATTTTGGTGTTTTGGTACATTTTCCATCGTTACTATATCATGAGTCTGCTTATTAGCTTAGGTCGAGCCTTCATCGCAGACTTGTCCTATAAAACTCCCAGGCCTGAATATTGGGCTGCTCCTGTATTGCCCATTTTCTGCCTTATCCTCTATGTATTCTCTATTGGTTTTTGCTTGGTTCTCACACTTTTCCTTCTTATTCGACCCATTTAGACTTTTTCTTCCTTCCACCGATATGTTTCGCTTTTCACTATTTTCAATGTCTGCTGCAATAACTCCCACTGACTCCTCAATAAGTTCACGTGATCTGTCACTTCTGCCAAAAGTACTTTCACCGCCTTCTTCCCTTAACTTTTTCGTTTGATTGATCTCTGCCGCAGGATTATTAATTGTTCTCTCTAACGCATTGACTGCCTTAGGCGGTTTTTCAGGATCCTTCTCTCTCTGCATTAATTTCTCATAATTGCTTTCTATTCTTTGCAAATCTGATTCGTCTTCCGTATCCTCCAATGACTCTGAGATGTAAGCTTCATCAGAATCCACTGAAGTTTCGTCGTCTTCACCGCTTGCCTCGTCTTCTGATATGATGGGAATTTTCTTATGCTGGCAATCATAAACTTCCTCTGTTATCTGAATGTGAAAAAGCTCCTTGTTGATCAGTATTTTCGTTACCTTGTTGATGGCTTCCATTATTGGTGTTCTGATGTATAGCCTGGCCACGTCTAATCTCTCCATCTCCTCCGTTTCTTGATCCGGTTTAATTAGTCTTCCGAAAGAAAATAATAGGACCATGAAAGTCTTTCTTCTCCACGCGTGAATAGGTACACCATACACCTTGATCCAAGTATATCTGGCTCCTCCCACATCTCTTGGCTCCCATTCTCTAACTATGTTGAATTCTCTTTGGAAGAAACATTCAAAATCCTTCATGAGGCTCTTTGTGTCTTCATTGTCATCTACCTTTATAAACACCTTTTCACCGCCTAATAGAATAACTTTCAAAGATGTGATACCTTCTGTATATATCCGCCTCTGCAATGTTGAAATCTCCTCTATTTTTTTGACAAAAGAAGTAAAACCCGACTTTGCCCATGCCATCTCCGATTTGTCAACTGCTAAAGCTATCCCATCATCTCCTTTAGCATTCGATCCACTTACATTCTCTTTTTGAACCCAATTCAGCTGATGTTTCGGTTCTAGTTGTTTTATCACTTCTGCATAACTCTTTCCTTCTATTCGCATGCCATCTCTCCTAATTGGATTAAAGTGTTTCCTTAGCCATTCTGATATACTATCTCTTCCACCTCCGTGCGACTTCCTGTCTTCCTCCAAGCACTCTTTACCTTTATTTTTTTACCTTTGTTCTACCGTTCTATCTGGCTTTTTGAATTTGGATATATTAACCTATGTCTTGTAGGAACCAAACCAAACATTGTTGAGTTGTTCCTTTAGCCATTTCTCATATATTACTCCGACATATCTAACGAATCCGAATATCTGACCCCCTTTGTTTCGCTTTTTTGCGATGTAAACGTCCGACATTGTGCCCCATTTTTCGAAAACTCTCCCCACCTCTTTGTCGTTGATGTCGTTTGGAAGGTTGTTCACGTAACATGTGATTGTTTTGTCGAATCCCGTCGTTTTCTAAACTATGCTAATTCTTTTCCTTCTTCTAGGACTCACTAAAGTCCATTTAGTTGTCTCTCTATTATCTTCTCTTCTGTTTCCTTCTCCACCGTCTATTCTCTTCTGTCTCTTGGGGTGTAGAACTCTGAACTACGGGTATTTGTCGGCGTTAGAGTTAATGTATCTATTTTGACAAAACTGAATCTAGTTTGAAAATGGAACAAGACAACAATTAAGCATGAATGTTGAAAGAATCCGAGTTATAACTAAATTCTCTATGGGTCTTAACGAGGCTTTTAATATCCATTTTGAGGGAGACGTATTCACACTTAAAGTAGTGGAGGATGCACACAATCCTTTAAGGATTTCCATTAGAATCAGAAATCATTATTGACCCATCAGAATCGAATGTTAGCTCCAATGAGCGGATTGGGAAGGAAGAAGGGAGTTGAGTTCGAGGCGGAGGATACTGACTCATAAATGGATTCAAATTGACTCACCATTTCCATTGACATACTCAATGCATAAATGATGAAGTAGTGGATAAACCATATTTTTTGCTGTAGAGGAAAAGATAAATTTTGAAAATTACTTTAAAACTAAAAAGCTTTTATCTATGTATTTAAATAAAGGCTCTGTTTGGTAAAACTAGCTTATAGCTGATAGCTGGTAGCTGTTAGCTGATAGCTGATAGCTGGTAGCTTATAGCTGATGGCTGGTAGCTGATAAGTTAATTTGAGTGTTTGGTAAATTAGCTGTTACACTAGCTGCTAATTACAAAATGACCTAAAAGGACATTTTTAATTAAGAAATTGGTGATTTCGTTATCTTATTATATTATATTATTAAATTAATTTTTATTCGATAAATTTGTATATAATCGCACCATAGTCAGACAAACTCCACAATACTCAGCCGGTTTAGATGGTGTTCCTGCTGAATATGTAGATATCAAGAGCTTGTTTATGCCACACAAAACAATGGTATATCTGGGCAGGGTTGTGTGTGGAAGAAAGCTTGACGGGGCTTTATACACTCAAAATTGACTTACTGCTAGTATCTCAGTACATGTTACTACATTATCTGGAAGTAGATTATACTGTGTTCCTATCATGTTTGAGGCATGTTTCACACCTTATAATATTTATGTATCAGCTCAAATTCCTAAACATGTGGGCCCTCTTGAACATGGTGATGATTTCATCAAAAACATTTGGGACACTCAGATTATTGGTTTCCCTATGTTTATTCCTAATAGAAAACTCCAGATTCTCAAGACTAACCGTAGGGCTTGGAATAAGACTGTCTTTGGAGACATCTACAACATGGTCAAGACTTTGAATGATAATTTCCAAAATATCCAAAACCAAATTAGCACAGATGGCCAGTTATTCAAAGCATGATTATGCACTCCATCTCTATATACACCTGACATGTTTCTCTTCTCAAAGGCGTTAAAAGAGCCTCTAGAAATTTCATTTGGAGAGGAAATGTTAACAATAGAAATATGGTGATGGTTGATTGTGAAAAACTTTGAACACCTTATGATAATTGAGGCATTGGATTAAGATTTATCATATCTCTAAATGAAGCCATTTTGTTAGTGAATATCCATTGGCTAATATTCTAAAATCCAGCACCATGAGATCCTTTGGCATCATCAAGTATCATATCTTCTCATCCATATGGCATGGAATCAAATATGAGATTCATCTTCTGAACAATCATTGCAGTTGGATTTTTGGCAATGATAATTGCATTAAATTCTGGTTGGATAATTGGCATGGGCAACCACTTCATCTGAAAACTAGTTTAGAGTTTCTTGCTTCTCAAGGCATCAACCCTTATAGAAAAGTCTCTAAGTTTATTGTGGATGGTCGGTCATTGGAACTTGCCTATAAATTGGATAAGTATTTTTTCTTTTCTTCCAAATAGACTCTCTGAGGCTTTCTTGAATAACATTGCAGATGATGATAATTTGATTTAACCAAATGTTACTTCAGACATCCTGAGCCAGAAAGATGCCTACATATTCAATGCAGCCCCTTCTGCTCGACTCCCTTGGGAAAAATTCATTTGGAACAAGGACATTCCCCCTTCCAAAGCAATGCTTGTCTGGAAATTGATGCTTATAAATATATCCACAAATGGGAAACTTATGGCTAGGGGCTGCAATTTGGGTTATGTTTGTTCTCTCTGCAGTTCTTGCACTGAAACCTTGGAGTATCTTTTATTTTTTATGTAGTTTTACAAGGATATTAATGAACTGGTTCTGCAAAACCACAAACATGAGTCAATATCCTTCCATATTCTATGATATATTGATGATTTGTGGCAGATCCCCTCAATGCTCCCTTTTCATAAACTTAACCATTGTCTACATTATCAATGGAACATGGAGTTATAGGAATGCAACCAGATTAAAAAACAATTCTGCTTCTTTCATTAGCACTGTTGTCGACATCGCACAAGTTTTTTGTACTGGAAACTATAGTTGCATGTCCCTAATACATTTAAGGGGAGTATTCTAATACGATGGTTTTTTTACTTGTCTTATCACTTTCATTTTTCGTTTACTTTCATTTATTGAGTCTCCTTTATAATTACACGTCCTCTATGAATCAAGTTTTAGAAACGATTCATTTTTAGCATGCATAAACCATTGGTTATATTTGAATTTGATCATGATACTTTTAGTCAATTTCTTGAGTCAGTGGAGTAAGAACCATACTTCTTATTGGCTCAATTTTGGTGGAAATAAAAATCTCAGTATTTTGAAAACCATGAAAATTTGAGATTTTGTGTACTTGATTCGAATCATGTATATTCCTTAACTCGAATCAAATTGAACTGAGGAAAATCAAAAACATTTTTGTGCGATATTGGATCGAACTCTAGTATGATCAAAGGTATCTTCTTGGTTCTACAGTTTCACATATGTTTAGCATGTAGTCGAAGGTCATTCACATGTTGTTGTCGAAGTAGTGTATGTTGCAGTTGAAGTAGGGTCAAGTATGCAGTTGTCGAAAATGCTAGATTTGTTAGCATGTCTAATTGGGCTTGTTTGTTATGTCCAATTGTTTAAGTTAGCTTGTACCCTAAGTTAGCTTGTAATGGGTAATTGTTAAAAAGCCTATTAGTTTAGTATGTTAGGTTTTATTATAAATAGCATACTAGCCTCTCATCTTAAGTGTGACAAATCCTAATTAGGGTGAGAGGGTTATTTGTTATTCTTGAGTACTTGTAATCCGATTCAAAGAGAAAGTAAAGAATAACAGTTATAACCAGTCCTTTTTGTTTTTCTTCTTTTGTCGTCTTTTCTACCCCTTGTTTGTTTCTTGATCATAAAGAAACAGTTTATACTTTGTTTCCAAGGCATCAGATTTCACAACAAATTGGTGTGGTGAGCGTGGAGGAAGATGTCATCAACAAAGTATGAGATTGAAAAGTTCACCGGAGTGAACGATTTTGGTCTATGGCACTTGAAGATGAAAGCCCTACTAGTTCAGCAGGGTTGTTTGGAAGCGTTGAAGGGAGCTGCAGCCATGGATGTTGCGTTAACGAAAAAAGAAAAAATGAGTATGGTAGAGAAAGCCCACAGCGCCATCTTATTGAGCCTTGGTGATAAGGTTCTAGGACAGGTTTCAAAGGAGACGACGACGTCGGGGTTAAGGGTGAAACTTGAAAGTCTGTAAATGAATAAATCGTTGGTCAGTCGCCCCTACTTGAAGCAAGCTCTGTATTCATTCAAGATGAGTGAAGACAAAGTTTTGACTGAGCAGCTGGATATGTTCAACAAACTGATTCTTGATCTTAAAAATATCGATGTCAAGATTTATGATGAAGATCAAGCAATGTTGCTGTTGTGTGCTTTGCCCAGATCACATGCTCACTTCAAAGAAACTCTCTTGTATGGAAGAGAGTCTCTGGCCTTTGAAGAAGTTCAGTCAACACCGTATTCGAAGGATTTGAACGAACAAAAGGAGCACAAGCCATCTTCGACTGGTGAAGGCCTGTCGGTCAAGGCGAAATTCACAAAGAGATATGGCAAGTTCTACAAGAAGAAGGGTAAAAGTCATCTGAAGTCTTATAGTGGTGATGCATCTGGCATTCGATGTTATCACTGTAAGAAGGAGGGTCATACAAGAAAAGTGTGCCTTGAGTGCCTGAATAATAATGGAGGTAAGGACAATGGCAATGCAACCATTGTGCAAGATAATTATGAATCATCTGATGTCTTTGTGGTTTCGAGCAGCAACTCTTGCAAAGAGTGTATTATGAATTCAGGATGTACTTGGCATATGACTCCAAACAAGAATGTGTTTGAATAATTATGTGATCAAGATGGTGGATCAGTGTTGTTGGGAAACAATAAAGCTTGCAAGATTGCAGGTATTGGATTTGTAAGATTTGAACTCCATGATGAGTCAATAAGGTTATTGACTGAAGTCAGGTATGTACCTGATTTGAAGTGAAATTTAATTTATCTAGGTGAATTCGACAAGAAGGGATATGTTTTTCAAGGAGAGAAAAGTATCCTAAGAGTCATGAAGGGGTCGAAGGAAGTCTTGAGAGTCGTGAAGAAACAAGGCTTGTATACCCTTGAGGCTGAAGTTGTAAGTGGTTCGACAAATGTTGCATCCACGAATCCTTTGTTGAAGACACAAATTTGGCACATGAGATTGGGCCATGTCAGTGAAAGGGGTCTGGTCGAATTGAGGAAACAAAATCTACTTGGGGGAGACAAAGTCGAGAAGCTGAAATTTTGTGAACCCTGTGTACTTGGAAAATCTTGCAGAGTGAAGTTCAATAAAGGAAAACAAAGAACACATGGATCCCTTGATTACATCCATGTTGATCTTTGGGGGCCTGCGAGGTGTCCATCACATTCAGGCGCAAGGTGTTTTCTATCCATAATTGATGATTATTCCAGAAAGATATGGGTATTCATCCAGAAGACTAAGGATGAAACTTTTGAGAATTTTAATGGTTGGAAGACTCTAGTTGAAAATCAGACTGGCAGAAAGGTCAAGAGGTTGAGAACCGACAATGTCCTTGAATTTTGCAATGAGGCGTTCGACAGCTTTTGTGCTGCCTCAGGTATTGCAAGACACAAAACTACTGAAGGTACTCCAGAACAAAATGGTTTGGCGAAAAAGTTTAATCAAACTATTTTGGAAAGAGCTAGATGCATGTTGACTAGTGCTGGGTTAAAGAAGGTGTTTTGAGGTGAGGCTATTTCGACAGCAACATATATGATAAATAGATGTCCTTCGGCTGCGTTAGATATGAAGACACCTGAAGAAGTTTGGTTGGGATATCCACCAGATCTCGACAAATTGAGAGTATTTGACTGTGTGGCCTATGCTCATATTAGGCAAGACAAGGTCGAACCTAGAGCTCTGAAATGCATGTTCATGGGATACCCTGAAGGAGTCAAAGCTTATAGGCTATGGTGCCTAGAGCCAAGTCACAAGAGGTGTGTCGTACCCCAAATTTGGACCATATTTCTTTTTTAATTACTTATATATATATATAAAAATAATGATAATAAGTAGTTTGTATTTCTAAAAAAAATTAAATACTATTGTTATGCACTTACGGAAAAAAAAAAAGAGAGAGGAATGAAAAATGTAGTATAGGAGTGCAAATTAGAAATTAGATTTTTATTAGTATGTTACTCTTTTAGATTTAATTTAATTTCGAATAAACATGGTAGTTTGTTTGGTAGAGGAGTAGGCCTAAGGATTGTAAGGGAGAGTGCATGAGTTTGAATCCTACCTACACCACTTTTAGTTGTTTCCCTTTTTATTCCTATACTACTAACTTTTTTTATTTAAATTTTAAATCATAAAAATAGGATTTTTTATTATTTTAATATTATTTTTCGTATTTTGTTTAATGAATATTTTAAAAAATTGATTTTTTCATCAATATTGGGGAGGGGTAGGCATCCTTTGGGCATGCCTTATTGAGATCGGTATAATCAATGCACATGCGCCATTTTCCATTAGATTTTTTTACTAATACAACGTTGGACAGTCAAGTGGTGTACTTGGCTTCCGAAATAAATTTGGCCTCGAGGAGGTCCTTTACAGCTTTTTTAGCAGCCTCCGTTTTCTCCGGAGACTGCTTCCTCCTACGTTGTGCTACGACCTTGATGGTCGGGTCGATGGTCAGTTGGTGACAAGCGACGGATGGATCCAAGTCGGGCATTTCCGCGGCGCTCCATGCGAAGAGGTCGGCATTCTCTCTGAGGCATGCTTTGAGATGCTTCCTCGTGATGTCAGGCAGGTTTGCTCCGATCTTCACTCCCCGTTGGGGGTCTTCGCCGAACAGAACTATCTCGAAGTTGCCATCCGGGATTGGGCGCATCGGATGGGAGACGCTACTAGATGACGTGGATGGGTCGGCTGAAGCTGCTCGCTCCTCCTGTTGGTCCTCAAGGAAGCGACTGTCGAGGTTGATAGAGTCGACCTGGGGCAGAGGCTTGGCCTCCTCGGAGCTGCTTGGCAGTGCTGGCTTGCTCGACGCTTTTGGCCTGGGCGCAATGGCATTGAGCCCCTTTGTAGCTGCTTCGAAACACCGTCGGGCAGCTTCTATGTCACCGTGGAGGGTGGTGACCATCCCTTTCGAAGTGTAATACTTCATCTTCAGGTGGACGGTCGAGGGCACTGCTTCCAACTCGGCTAGAGTTGCCTTTCCGAAAATGCATTGGTAAAGCGACGGGAAGTCGATTACTAGAAATTGCACCTTGATGGATCTGGCCATTTTAGCTGATCCGAAGGTCACGATCAGCTCGACGTAACCCCCCGGCTTGGTCACAGACCCGTTGAATCCCTGTAAATCGGACCCTACGTAGGGGGTAAGGTGCGATTCGTCCAGCTGAAGCGTTGAGAACAGCTGGGAGTACATGATGTCGACCGAGTTGCCCTTGCCGACTAGGATTCGGCGGACGTCGAAGTTTGCCATTTGGGCTCTGATAAGCAATGGTATGCTTGAGTTCGGGGAGCCGCCGAGGAGTTCCTCCCTGTATAAGGAGATGGGGATGGAACCCTTCGGGGCCGGATCAAGCGTGGTCACTTTATTCGAGCTGGTGTTGATCAGGTGTTCGAACTTCTGTTTCACGGACCCCACAGTGACTTTGTTGAAACCCCCGCCAGAGATGACCATGGCGGAGGGGAAAGTCTTCCACGGGTTATGGGCTGCGAAATATACAGGGGCGCTGAGCCCGTCAGGGACGATGAAGTCCTCGGGTCACGATATGGACATAGCGACCTATATGTTGGTGTCTTCCGAGGAGGGTACCTCCTCCTCGACCTTCTTGGACTCCTGGGTGTCCTACCGGGGAGTGTCCTTCTTCTTCGCGAACTGCTTCAGGTGGCCGTCCCTGATCAGTATTTCAATGGCATCCTTCAAATGGATGCAGTCCTCCATGGTGTGGCCGTGACTTTTGTGGAAACGGCAGTATTTTAATTTGTCCACGTTTGGTATGTTCGGAAGCTGTTTGGGGAAGCAGACCCCAGCCTGTTTGAACTCCGAATTGGCACATTCGGACAAGATCTTTTCCCTGGAAACGGTTAGGGGAGTGTAGTCGTGGAACCGCCCAGAGGGGCCTTTGCTATCACGGGAATCACGAGGACGGTCCTCACGCCTCCGGTTACCTCGACGAGATGTCGAAGCTTCTTCTCCTTTGGATGCCCGGGCGTTCTCCTGATGGAGCGAAGCTTGGACGTGGCTGGCCGTAACCTTCTCTTTATACTGAATGTGTGATTGGGCTTTGAGGAGGAGGGCGTCTAAGTTCCTCGGTGGCGCGAGGCCAATAGCTTTAGAAAACTCGGAGCCTGGGCGGAGCCCCTGCTCGAGCAAAAACTTCTTCATTTCGTCCATCGTCGGGACCTGCGCTGCTTCTTTGTTGAACCTCTCGATGTATGCGCGGAGAGGTTCGTCTTTACCTTGGATTATGGCTCCCAGAGAGGCCTCAGTTTTGGGGTGGCGGCGAGATGCTGTAAAATGCCGCGAGAACATGCTGCCCAGCTGTTTCCACGAGGTGATGGACTCCTCGGGCAGTTGTTTATACCATGTCATTGCTCCCTTCTGAAGGGTGGTTGGGAACAGTCTGCATTTAATGGCGCCCCGTATGCTGCGGTAGTCTAGCAGCGCATCGATGTTCTCGATGTGCTCGTCGGGGTCGGTGGTCCCGTCGTATGTGCCAAGTGACAGGGGTTTCTCCAAGCCTTTTGGGAGACGGGTGGCCAAGATCTCCTGGGACAACGGGCCGCGAGGCTCGTCGTCGTCACTAGAACTGGTGTATGATGGGGACCGAATGGGATGCTCGCATCAGCGGTTCCTTAGCGGGGAAGGTGAGCGGTTCCTTCGAGGAGAAAGTGAATGGCTCCTTCGAGGAAATGATGAACGGTTCCTTCGCGGGGAAGGTGAGCGGGTCCGTCCTTTGGACTTGATCGGGGGAGACAGCTCGTTCCTCCGAGTCCTCTTGTGGTCATGAGCATACTGGTTACGCGGGGAGATCTGGTCGCGCTTTCAGGCTTTGCGAGGATCATGCTCTTGGCGCGGTCTTTGGTCGATTTCTCTCCGTGGCTGCAGGCTTCTTGATCGTCGCTGGTTCCTCCGCGTAGGAGGGGATCTTGGACGGCGAGACTCTTCCAGTGCCCCGATCCTCTCGTTCTGCTGCAGGATCAGGCTGTTAGTTTTGTTGAGTGCCTCCAGGAGGGCTGCCATGGCCGGGTCGGTGTTGGGCGGAACAGGAACAGACAGGAGGTCGAGAGATAGTTGATCGTTGTCACGATCAGCATGGGTAGGGGAAGGAGAAGCAGTGGCTCCATCCCTGAGGAAATGGGCATCTCGGAGGAGAGATGACTGGCCGTCAACGTCAGATTTATTGACGGGGAGGATGGTGGTTTGGAGAACATCCTTGGAGCGATCTTGGGAGGCCATGATCGTGATGAGGTTGAGAATTGTTTTGATCTTCGAATACTGAGGAAAGAAAGATGGGGAGAACAAATTTCCCACAGACGGCGCCACTGATCGTGAAGGCTGGATCAGATCCTTTAGAATCAGGCCGCCCAGTGCGTCAGGGATGCTGGTCGTATGGAGAGGAGGGGGGTGTACCTGCTAGGTACTCCGACGCTCAAGTAAGAAAGGGTCAGAGAAAAGGAGCAAGTACAAAGTATGAATTCTTAGGGTGAATATTGGATACCTGACCCTTTCAAGCGAGAGGGTTTATATAGAGCCCCCAGCGCATGGCCAATGGTCCTATTTTTGGGGCGAAATAACCGTTTTCCCCAAAGAATAGGTAACTACCCAAACTAGCCGTTATGTCGGGCAGGGTGCCCGAAACTAGCCGTTATGCCGGGCATAAACGCAGTTTCGGGCACCTGTCCTTTGTCGTCAGGGCAGCGAGGAAGCCGTGCGTAACGGGTATCAACGCCGGGGAGGAACGTTGCATTCCTTGCCCAGTTGAAGGGGCAGAAAGGTCACTTTTGCTCCTCTGTGGATTGGACTTAGGCAATTTAGGCCACTCTGGAACAGAGGCGGATTGGGTCAATTCTAGCCATTGGTCCAGTCCAGAACAAATATTTAAACCTTTCACCTAACACTTCCTTTCTGAAACGTCCAATGGTCTCATTACTCCTACATGTTTACAATGTTCAACCTATGAACTCTTACAAGTCACACACATATCACGTACTAAGGGACAAACAACATCGACAGTATTCAACTGTCACACCAACTGACTCAACAACTTGGCCGGACGGACCGACCTGCTCTGATACCACTATTGTAACACCCCAATTCCCATCGTGAATAAATAATACATAATTAAATCAGAGTAAATAAAAATTTATTTTTTCGACAGAAACAAGGATGCCACATTTAAAGAAAGAAAACACAATCCATGCTCATAAATTTGATACATAACACAAAATAGAATAACCTAAAAGGGAAACTTTTTCCATATAAAAGGAAAGTTCAATTATTTTATAACATCAAAATATTCATACAAAGGTAATACAAAATAGATCCAGCAAATGTATACATATAACAAAAGCGTTCCCCGACTCCCGTGTTACGTATCAGAGCAGACAGACCGACAAAAGGATGGAGAACTAAGCTTCACAAAAGCCTCCAAGACACCAATCTGCAATTGCCTCATAGAGCAACAAACCACATCAGAAGGGTGAGAAATAACAACTAAATTAATATTGCATAATAATATGCAAACACATAAAAAATCACATGCATAGTTATTCTCACCACAAGCATCACATACTAATACATATAGCATGCCACAGATACATAACATATTTCTAATAATCCAAACACATAACATATATCAATTATACCAACATAATAACATATTCACACCTAATTCATACCAAAGTTATGATATATGGAAACACACCACCACAGCACATAACATATGTCTATACATAAAACATATTATCCACAACCAATGCATTTATCACATATGCACATCAATTCACCAATCTGATCACAAACTCAACACATAATCAATCCATTCATGATTTTCCACACATAATCAATCCATTCATGATTTTCCACACATAATCAATCCATTCATGATTTATGCAAATGCAAAGAGACCGACACAACGACTCTATGCAAATGCAATGCGGTACCATCCATCCATCAATCTCATCATCAGTTCACTCAGGAACTATTGGAATTATCGCTTATTACTTAGTGTAACTCCCCGTCGGGCAAACGATGTTCCCCGTCACTTTAGGTCCTCTTGGTATAAGGCTCGCGACATTTATGGATCGCTTTAGGTCATCTCGGTATAAGGCTCACGATCCGATCGCTTTAGGTCCTCTTTGTATAAGGCTCACGATCGTCTATAATCATCGCTTTAGGTCCTCTCGGTATAAGGCTCACGATGTTATAGCGGATTCCCTCTGGAATCGTTTCGTCGCTCACACCCACTAGGGCACACGACATCACAAGAATGCATATCATGATGCTTGGCATACAATGACTCATGACAATCAAATGCATACATATACACATCCATTTGAACCATTCCAACATCAATAATCATGCATCGCAATCAAACCCAAAACAATGCATTTCATCATAATCCACAAACCGCAACAATTAGCATTTTAGCATATACACTCATATCACTTCACATCAAGAATTACTCACCATCAACCACAACAATTACAACAACTTATCACATGCTTCAACATCATATATAAACCACAAAACATCATAACAACATACATTGATATTCAATCAAACAATGTATTTTACCACACAACAACATAATTATCACGTGCATCAACATCATATAAATAGCACAAAAGCCCCACATTTATAGGACGATAGCATATCACATTAAACACAAACAAACACAACAAAACCTACAAACCACTAATCATCCTCTACCAAATATTCTTGGTTAACACATGGTATCACATCACCATTTAATAGCATCTTAGGTTATCTATCTAATGCCTCAAGTCCCACATCAATCGGACTCTCGATTCGGGAGTTATGGTGGAAACATAAACCACACTTTTCACACATACATTACTTTTCCATATTTTTCTTATCAATCCATGGCATAAACATATGTTTCTATTCCACTATCATAAAGAGCATTGAAATAGCTTTCCAACGCATCTGACCGTGCCTCAATCCGAGTTACGGATCAAAAGTTATGAAGGAAACAAAATGGAAAAATCTGTCACGTTTGCTTTCCTATTCGCAATGCGAATCCCTAGCGAACCGTGGAAGAAGAAAAAAGGCATAAAGTTCGCAATGCGAACTGCTAGCGAACCTTCGTTGTTTCCTTTGCTTTGGTTCGCAATGCGAACCTGCGAAACCCAGAAATTCCAGCAGCGATAACATAGGTCATTTGGGGTCAAAATCCCTCATTTCTTCCACCCAAACACTTCCAAAACATACTATAACAACCAAAACATGATCCAAACCTAATGACAAGTATTCTACGCTGTTTATATTGAATTTCATCCGTGAAAACCTCAATTTCTATCAATCGCTCCTAATTCCAATCGATAAGAAAAGTTGTGAAACAACCAAAACAATTACAACAAATGACACGTATACATACACAAGCAAGATATAATTGAAACTTCTCACCCTTACCTGATTAATCGCGCTTGAAACGGAGATATGTCGATTTTCCTCTTTCTACTCTTTTCTTTCCTCTTCCTTTCTATCTTCTCTTTTCTTTCTCCTCTTTTTCTTTTCTCTCTATTTCTCTCTAATATCTATTTATATAAAAATATCTAAACCCCTAAAAAGACTATTTTACCCCCTCAACTCAAATATCTCGCAAACGCTCTCAAAAAGCGATAAAATATAAACAGTGATGAAAAATAATATATTGTCAAATAAAAGTCAAGAATAAAATAATATAAAACAAAAATAATTAAATCGACTTGATTCAATAAATAAGACAAAACGGGGCGTTACATTTACAACCCTATGCCTACATACCCTCAATTTTGAAGGATCAGAGTATTCGTAGCTCACCTCCCCTATCCCCTATCCCTATTCCTATTCCTAATCCTTTATTTATACTCTTGGATCACCAAAGTTCTATCCCATATCCTAATCCCTTGCCCTATATTTATACTCTTGGAACTTAAGAGTCTAATCCCAAAATCCTAATCCCTTGCCCTATATTTATACGCTTGGAGCTTAAGAGTCTAATCTCAAAAACTTAATCCATTGCCCTATATTTATACTCTTGTAGCTTAAGAGTCTAATCGCAAAAACTTAATCCCTTATCCCAAATCCTAATTTTTATACTCTTTGGACCTAAGAGTTTTATCCCAAAACTTTATCCCCTTTAAACATCCCTTGATTTATTCTATTAATTTTATCATAAAGAATATCCCTTTAATTTATTTAGAAAATAAATTAATTGTAATAATATACAAAACCCATGTTTTATCCCTTCGTTATTCCTATATCCCTAATTAATTATCCCTAAATTATATCCCTTAGTTGTTTATTTTAAAATAATTAGTCCCTAACTTAATTATTCTAAAATTTATCCCTAGTATTGATTGAAAAAAATTATTAATTATATTAAATATTAAAAAGATTTAATCACATCCCTTATCCTTAATTTTTTCCATAAACCCTAAAAATTTCCTGTGAATTTTATCCCTTATTATCCCTAAAATTATCCCATAGATTAATCCTAAATTTCTACATTTATTAATATCACGTGATTAATCCCAATTTTATTTTTAGTTATATTAACCCAATTTTAAGAATTAGTCCCTAATTCCAATATGTCTAATTAATCCTTAACATTAATTTAAATCCCTCAATTATATTTCGGTATTTTAATTCCGTGTTTATTGCAATTATCTAATAAATTTATTTTACTAATTTATGATGTTAATTAACCCTAGTTATATATTTTTTTATTTGTATTTTTATTGTATATTTGTTACTGTTAGTTCTTGGATTGGCTGGAATTTTGGTAAAATAAAGTATATTCAATGTTCATGTCAAGGTACTGATGTTGCAACATTGAGGTCTTAACACTGGGCTATTTTAAGTATGTATTTGCTGAAGTTGGATGTCTGATGTCACATGGCGATGTTGTAACATCAGATCTGCAGAATTAACAACAGCAAGTTGTGATGTTGTTAGGGTTTGCGTGTTAGCTGGAATTGTGGAGAGCAAGCTGTCTCATTGGATGCGAATATCTTGGGATATATATTTTCTGCTGCATAGGAGATCTGGTGCAGATTTGTAGGAGATTTAAAAGGTTGAAGATTTAAAAAGATTTTAGGAGAAAATCTGTTTTAAATATTCAGTTTTAAATAACAAATCTGGGAGATATTGTAGCAAGTCCAAGACCAATTCAAGGAGCTATATAAAGCGCACAAGACCAAAGGAAAAAGTGACAGAAAACATTCAGAAGATCAGGAGATGGAGGCTTAGTATCTAGAGTTTGTTTAGAGTGCTTGTATTTACACTATTCTAGGGTTTGAATAGGTGTTGTATTTCTGTCCTCTCTAGAAGCTGTGAAGCAATAGAGAGTGGTTGCTTGATCGAAGCTAGGAAGCAAGATCAAGGGTACTCAAAGTGGTTTCTTTAAGTGTTTGTAAGGGATTGAGTGGTGTTCTCATACCTAGGTGGTTTCTTAGGTAGGAAGTCATTAGTAGAGTATAAGTTTAGGAGATTGTCAACGGGTTGTTGAGTCTGTAAATTATATCTACAAGTAGTGAATTCCATCCCTGGCTTGGTAGCCCCCAGAGTAGGTTGGTTGTAACCGAACTGGGTCAACAATTCCTTGTGTTGCTTTGTTACTGTTATTGGTGTCCATTGTGCAGAGTGTGTTGTTGTGACATCGTACCTTAACATCACACGTCTGATACCAGAATTTCAATTGGTATCAGAGCAGGCATCCTGTCTGTCTCTGGGTGAGATCTAGGGAAGTTACTTTCTGGTGTAAATATGGACAAAGAAGTTGGAGGGTTCGTCAACAGACCCCCTATTTTGGATGGATCCAATTATGATTATTGGAAGCCAAGGATGACTACCTTCTTAAAATCCTTGGACAGCAGGGCATGGAAGGCCATTATTAAAGAATGGAAAGCACCTGTTGTGTGTGAGAAAGACGATACTGGCAAAGATAAAGAAGGCACCTCTAAGCCAAAGGCAGAAGAAGAGTGGACCAAGGAGGAAGATGAGCTCGCCCTTGGAAATTCCAAAGCTCTAAATGCAATCTTCAATGGAGTGGATAAGAATATCTTCAGGTTAATCAATACCTGTGAAGTTGCTAAGGAAGCGTGGGATATTTTGCAGGCTACACATGAAGGAACATCTAGAGTGAAGATGTCAAGACTTCAGATTTTAACATCAAAATTTGAAAGCCTGAAGATGAAGGAAGATGAGACTATTCATGACTTCCACATAAATGTTCTGGAGCTGGCTAATGCATCCAGTGCTCTTGGTGAGAAAATGTCAGATGAAAAGCTTGTAAGGAAGATCCTTAGGTTCCTTCCTAAGAAGTATAAGATGAAGGTAACTGCCATTGAAGAATCACAAGACATCAACAAGATGAGAGTTGATGAGCTCATTGGATCTCTTCAAACTTTTGAGCTTGGGTTGAATGAGGAAGAACCAGAAAAGAAGCCTAAGAGTATAGCCTTGGTGTCAAATGATGAAGAAGAAAAAGGAAAGAGTTCTGAATCCCAGGAGGATCTATCTCAGGCCATAGTTATGTTGGGAAGACAGTTCAATAAAGTATTCAAGACAATGAATAATAACTCCAGGCCTAATGTCAAGAACATATCTTCTGACACCAGCAAGTCAAAAGAAAAGGATGAAGAGAAAACTGCCCAAGATAAAGGAGTTCAGTGCTTTGAGTGTGAAGGGTATGGACATGTCAAGAAAGAATGTCCCACCTTCTTGAAAAAGCAGAAGAAGGGCATGACAGTTTCCTGGTCTGATTCTGATAGTGAAAGTGAAGGTGAGTCAGCAAAGCATGTTAGAGCATTAACAAGAGCTGTTGGTTCTGATGATGATTCTAGTGATGGAGAAATAACTTATGAGGAGTTAGCATATACCTATCAAGAGCTATGTTTAAAAAGTACTGAGATTTGTCAAGAAAACAAGTGCCACAAGCAATAGATTGCTCAGCTAGAGAATGAAAAAGCTGACCTGGAAAATGAAGTTGTACTAGTTAAAGCTCACCTTGATCAAATGACCAAGTCTGTTAGGATGCTGAGCTGTGGAACAGACACACTTGATAAGGTCCTTCAGACAGAAAAAGCTGCTGGAGACAAAGCTGGGATAGGTTATGTGGCTAAGGATAAGGGAACTTCAGAAGAAAGCACGTCAGGTTCAAAGAAGGAAGTGTCACAACTCTTGTCTCAACATCAGCCAAAGAAGCAGGATCCTACACCTAAGAAAACTGATGTTTCACAACCTAAGAAGATTGAGAAGAAGACTGGTCCTAATCAGAAGAGAAAGCAGCCACAAAGAGCTAGTCAGTATATGCCCCCACAATACCACAAGAGCATGCAAGCTGCTCAGTTCAAACAACACATGTCTCATCAGTTGTCTCAACATCAAGGAAACTGGTATGGATATGAATGTAGATACAACAATGCAGTGCCTCATTACTATGGAAGAAGGAAGCCTCATCACCATAGGAGACAGCCTAGAAGACAGCATCAATACAGAAGAAGATATTCCAACTATGGAAGAAGAAGACATTATGGGTGGCAGCCATAACATTATCATCAAAGTGGAAAAAGATTTAACCACTTCAGAGATGACAGAGTTAGATGCTTCTATTGTGGCAGGGTTGGACATATGCAGTACTCTTGTTTCAAGCTCCATGGTTATCCAAATCCAGTTCCTCAAACCAGACAGAAGAAGGTCAAACCTAAAGTTGCTAAACAATGGGTTCCTAAGGAGAAGGTGAAATGTCTTTTAGCCCACACCTCAGATAGTCAGGTCGATAAGGATACATGGTACTTTGACAGTGGATGTTCAAAGCATATGACTGGAGTCAAAAACTTGTTAGTTGAAGTCAGTCATTGTCCCTCTCATGAGGTTATATTTGGCAATGGAGAAAAAGGTGTTGTTGCAGGAGTTGGGAAAGTGAAAGGTGATGGTAGACCTGAACTTGGCAATGTTCTATTTGTCAGTGGTTTAAATGCAAATTTGATCAGCATAAGCCAGTTGTGTGATGAAGGCTACAAGGTAAACTAAACTAAGGATGAGTGTGTGGTATCTGATGAGCATAATCAGGTTGTAATGAAGGGTGGCAGAACCAAGGATAACTGCTATCAGTGGATTTCCCTTGAAGGTAGTTCAACTAATGATGTTCAGGTTGATGTTGTAACATCAGATTATGATGTCAGGATGCTGAAAGGTCACTCAGAGGTAACAAGTTCTGATGTGAATCCTTTTAAATTTTTAAAAGGAAAGTCTTTATGGAGGGAAAACAGTAGTGATTGGTCTTTAAGAGGTACTCAAAATCAGGCGCCTTACCATATATCAAGATTTATCAAAGGGTTCTCATCTCAACGATTCGTCTCCCTCAACATAATAGAAAAACCATTTCTAAACCTAGGAACGATGTCTTCTCCATCGAAGAACTCTGGTTTTCAAAGAACTACACATGAACGAACTAGGGTTTCTCCGGACAAAGAGCTGGTTGACAAAGAACACATTCCAATGGCACTTCCCGAGTCAGGTAATTCTAAACCCCCAACCAAGATGAATAGAACTAAAACTGGGTCATTATCCTCTCATGCGGTTGAGGAAAAGTATGATGTAGACATCATTTGGAGCAGATTGCCACCAAAATCCTTGATAAGGGAATACGTGTGAAAGGGATTTTTGTTCCTTTAAGGCAAATGCCTGCTGAACAGGTGGACTCTCAAAGTGAGGACATAAATCTTCAAAGACTGGCCTTGTCTGGGAGTCAAGAAGCTGAAGGAGAAGATCTTGGTGATACTGATGTCATCTTTGATGTCAGAACATCGTCCCCTAGGAAAGAAAGTCACAAGATTAAAGGGAAGGATCAGGTTGAGATTATAGAGATTGAGGACTCATCTGATGGTGACATAAGTGGTAATACAAGAAGAAGGGAGGATAAGAAAAGGACTTCAGTTACAGACTCTCCCAAGTCGTGGAGCAAAGTTGCCAGGTCTGGCAAGAAGAGGAGAATCAGGGAAGAATCAGATTCAGAGTGTGATGTTCAAGACATCAATCCTGTGATGAAAGGAGCTGCTGATGAAGTACCTGATAACATCTCATCCATGTGGAACTGTGTGAGTCAACGAAGGATAGCTCTGGAAAGAGAGCTAGAAGGTGATAACTTCGAGTCTACTGGAATTGTAAATTTAATTAAGTTTGCTGGTCTCATAAGGACTGTGTCAGGATTGTCTAGTTGCTATGATAGACTGGTCAGAGAATTCATAGGTAATATTCCTGAGTCTATAAATGACAGCAAGAGCCTAACTTTCAGAAGAGTTACCATCAGGGGTAAGTGTGTCTGGTTCTCTCCTAAGGTGATCAATGCCTACTTAGGAAGAAGTGAGGAAGATTATGGAGAATTAGAAGTCTCCAATAATTTTATCTGCAAAGAGATCACAGCTGGTCAGGTAGAAGTTTGGCCCGTAAAAGGAAAGTTGTTAACCAGTTTGTTGAGTGTCAAATATGCTATTCTGCACAAAATAGGTACTGTCAACTGGGTTCCTACTAATCACAAGACCACAATTTCTGTTGGATTGGGGAAGATAATTTATGCAATTGGGACAAAGCAAAGAATTGACTATGGCTCCTACATCTATGATCATACTATTAAGCATGCTGCTACAAATGCTGTGAAGATGCCCATTGCTTTTCCCTCTCTTATTTGTGGGATTATCTTGTCTCAGCATCTTGGAATTCTACAGCATTCAGATGTTGTTTGCAAAAGGAAGTCTGCCTTGTCAGTCCATTACAAGTTGTTTGAAGGGAAACATGTTCCTGACAGTGTCAAGACATCTGCTTCAACATCACAACAGTCACCTGCCAAGTCTGGGTTGATTACAGAACTAGAGGAGGCTTGCAAGGAGTTAGATGAAGTCATAAGAGTTAGTACAGAAAGGAAACAAAAATTTGAAAGACTTGTCATGACTCTGAGATTGGCAGCAAAGGAAGGTGAAGCAGCCAACACAAGTAAGGATGTTGATGATGGACCTGGTGCAAGTGCAAATGATGATGAAGAAGATGATGATGGTCTCAGCTCAGATGATTCAAGCTTTTAATGTTTGCCTTCTTAATTAGTAGTGTTAGTTTTATTTTCTGTCTTTGTTTCAGCACTTAATGTGCTTGGTTATGTAATATGAATATTGTGCTGTTATATGCACTGGTTATGTTTTTCTATGATTTGTTTTGCCTGGTTGCTAACTGTGAGGCTAACAATGAGAGCTAGGGTGTACTGACTATAGTTATTAGGGCTTCTGATTGAAGCTTGTCTAATTGTGGCTAAAAGGGGGGAGATTAAATAGCCAAGAGAGTCAAGAGTGTCAAAGAATTCCAAATGCTGCTAATGTGATGCAGATATTAAGGGGGGGGGGTAATTGACTGCTGGTTGTTGCATTTAGGGGGAGCAACATTGTTGAATGTTGTTACTGTTGAAGATAGTGCTGCAACAGAGTTGTGGATGCTACTGGCTGCTGCTAGATGCTGAAGTAAATTGAAGATGCAGCTGTAGTTGAAGATATTTTGTGGAGCTGTTTGAAGAGTGTAACTTGATTGCAGCTTAATGATATATGCCTGAAGTTGTTATGTGAGCAGCAGAGTTTTGTGAATTGAAGATGTTGCTGATGCTGCTGCATGGAGTTTCAAGTTTCAAGACTATTGATTGAAGTTTTTCCGCTGCTGAAGTCTCTGAAGGTGCAGAGTGCAGAGATTGTTTTAGCCAAAATTAGCCAAAGGGGGAGATTGTTAGTTCTTGGATTGGCTGGAATTTTGGTAAAACAAAGTATATTCAATGTTAATGTCAGGGTACTGATGTTGCAACATTAAGGTCTTAACACTGGGCTGTGTTAAGTATGTATTTGCTGAAGTTGGATGTCTGATGTCACATGGCGATGTTGTAACATCAGATATGCAGAATTACCAACAGCAGGCTGTGATGTTGTTAGGGTTTGCGTGTTAGCTGGAATTGTGGAGAGCAAGCTGTCTCATTGGATGTGAATATCTTGGGATAGATATTTTCTGCTGCATAGGAGATCTGGTGCAGATTTGTAGGAGATTTAAAAGGTTGAAGATTTAAAAAGATTTTAGGAGAAAATCTGTTTTAAATATTCAGTTTTAAATAACAAATCTGGGAGATATTGTAGCAAGTCCAAGACCAATTCAAGGAGCTATATAAAGCGCACAAGACCAAAGGAAAAAGTGACAGAAAACATTCAGAAGATCAGGAGCTGGAGGCTTAGTATCTAGAGTTTGTTTAGAGTGCTTGTATTTACACTATTCTAGGGTTTGAATAGGTGTTGTGTTTCTGTCCTCTCTAGAAGCTGTGAAGCAATAGAGAGTGGTTGCTTGATCGAAGCTAGGAAGCAAGATCAAGGGTACTCAAAGTGGTTTCTTTGAGTGTTTGTAAGGGATTGAGTGATGTTCTCATACCTAGGTGGTTTCTTAGGTAGGAAGTCATTAGTAGAGTATAAGTTTAGGAGATTGTCAACGGGTTGTTGAGTCTGTAAATTATATCTACAAGTAGTGAATTCCATCCCTGGCTTGGTAGCCCCCAGAGTAGGTTGGTTGTAACCGAACTGGGTCAACAATTCCTTGTGTTGCTTTGTTACTGTTATTGCTGTCCATTGTGCAGAGTGTATTGTTGTGACATCGCACCTTAACATCACACGTCTGATACCAGAATTTCAGTTACCATTAATTAAAAGGGAAAATATCCTGATAAAACAAATTATCAATTTGAATTAACTCTAATTACCATCAATCTTAACTTAAATCAAGTAAAGATATTTTACTTTTTTATTTTTTTGGAGGTATAATTAACTCAACCATTAATAATTGGAAAGAAGATTAATTACTAATAATTTTATATATATATATATATATATATATATATATATATATATATATATATATATATGTGTGTGTGTGTGTGTGTGTGTATGTATCAAGGTAGAACGGACTGCAGATCGTTTGCGGAAGTTGTTCGACATCCGACTGATAATTTACAGGAGCAGGTCTGTGAAGTTAAGTTACCGCTTATCTATTCTTCAGATGTGGGATTGAAAGACAAACTGAAGAAGGCATACATTGGCATTGTGAATATGCCTGGGTCTTCTTATAATGTGCAAACCATTTTCAAAATGGAAGGTTATTTTTCGGTTAAGGTTACACCATTGGGTTCGAATTTATGTTTACTTGAAGAATCTGAAGAAGGTGAAATTCATGACCTTTTAGTAGAAGATGTTTCATGGTGGAAGGAATGGTTTAAAGTCATTAGACCTTGGAGAGAAACCGACGTGGATAATGATAGAGTGGTTTGGATTCGTCTTTACGATATTCCTTGTCAAGCATGGAATACAGTTTTCTTTCAAATGTTTGCAAACTCTTTTGGTGATTTCATTTGTGTGGATGAGGATACAAAGTCTGGCAATTTCAATGATGTCGCCCGGGTTTTGGTTAAAGTGCCATGTTCATTCAAACTTGCCGATTCTTTGGAGGTGTTGGTTGATAAAATCCCATTCCAGATTTTGGTAAGAGAGGATATACATGGTCCTTTTAGGGTGGCTCCTGTCAAGGTCCCTTGATCTGATACGGTTTATTCTTCTTCTAGTTTAGAAGATGAAGTGAGGAGTTTATTTTTGGGTCAATCTTCTGAGGAGGGCATGGCGGATTGTGAAGGAAGCGACGATGGCAACGAAGTCTGTAGTGTACAGGATTCAAAGGAAGGGGACAAGTTTGGCCATGGAGTCGTTGAAGGTTCTGATGATTATCCGGTGGTTAATAGCATGGTGTCGCCTTCATTCTTTTATTCGAGCAGTGATAATGACAAGGCAAGCAAAAGTGAAAAAGTGGCAGAAAGTGGGACTTTTGATGCGGCTGTGTTGGCTCAAACAGGGTTTTCTTGTCAACCCAGCTACAGCGACTTGAGTAAGGTTGGAGGTACTTTATCTGACAACCTTGAAGGAATCAATGAATTTTCTTCTGTTGAGGGCGGACAGTGCAAAACTTTGGGAGAAGAGGAGATACTTGGTAGGGACCCACTCGGTCAAGGCAATAGGAAAAAAAAGGTGATTAAAAGTTTAAAATTGAAACACCTGTACAGGATAGGTGGGCCACACAAGGCTCATAGAAAATATTATAAAAAGAAGCAGTTTGATAGAAGATACAACACGCATGGCACCGTGCATCCTTCTGCTGAGGGAGTTTCTCAAGTTTGTAAACTACTGCCCATCAGTTCTGATCTCTCTTTTTCGAAGGAACTTATTTTTAGAAACACTTTTCATGGAGAACAGTCGGAAGCGTCTGGTATTGACAGGTCCAATTTGAGATTGAGGGAGAATTTGGAGTCTAATTTAGGTGTTAAATTATGGAAGGCAATTTCCAACTTGGGGTGGTGAAGGGGGAATCGAAGGGTGACTATCAAAAGAGAATCGATGTTATGGAGAGGAATGATAAAATCAAATTGTTAGGAGGGAAGGGTATTACTAATATTTCGAAATGATAGTGGGCTCTTTGAATATTAGAGGGGGAGGTAGTAGAGTCAAGAGGAGTAGAGTTGCTCAAATTATATCGAAAGGCAATTCAGATTTATTTATGCTTCAAGAAACGAAAATCCATGACTTGTCGGATAGAGTAGCCCGTGGTTTTTGGTGGAACGAAGATATCGAGTATTCATTTTCTAACTCGGTTGGAATGTCCGGTGGTTTGATTATTATGTGGAAAGTCAACGCGGTAGAGGTTTTATGCAGTTTTAGTGGGATGGGGTATTTGGGAGTCAAGGTTAGGTGGAAGAATGCTTTGTTTTATATTGTTAACATCTATTCGCCTTGTTCGCTTGCTTCGAAAAGAATCTTGTGAAGGATTTTGTTGGATCTAAAATTAAAGTATACGGATGGAGAGTGGGTTCTTGGAGGTGATTATAACGCGGTTATAAATTCTAATGAGCGAAGAGGGAGATAGGCTTTTAACTCGGGATCGGAGTGGAAAGAGTTTGGTGATTTCATTGACGAGGGTTTGTTGGTGGACTTACCTTGTAAGGGGAAGAAGTTTAGTTAGTATGGAGGAGATGGTAAAGCAAAAAGTATAATTGATCGTTTTTTGGTGACGGAGGGTATCATTGAGAGTTGGGGGGTTGTGGGTCAGTTAATTGGCCCGAGGGATATTTTGGACCATTGCCCGATTTGGTTGTTAGTGGATAAATATGATTAGTGATAAGTACAAAATGTACCTATTTTTGTATATAATTTTTGTTGCACTTATCGATACCTTTTGATTAATATCGTTCGAATAAACCCCATTTTGTTTGTAAATACGTTTAGTTTACGTTTTAGTGTATATATTGCGTATCGTGTAAATATCAATGAGTTTGATTGATTTTCTCTCATTTTTGCAGGTATTCAATCAAGGATATCTTGCCATTGTTGTATAGAGCATTGAATAAGCTTTCCAGCGCTTCAAACCAGGCGAAAAACGGGGTTACGGTTCAAAAGTTATGAATAAAACAGTGCTGTATTTTTTGTTGTTCTATCAAATTCGCCTCATGCTCGCCTGACGAATCTGTGGCGAGTTAGACAACCAGAAACGTGGAAAAAAGTCTAGAATAAGCCGCCTTTTATCCGCCAGGCGAACCAGAATTTTGCCAGGCGAATTTGCCTGGACAGAAACACCATTTAAGGCATAAAAACACAATTTTTTAGGGATGGTTGGGTAAATTTTGTTCCCAATGCATCAAACATCATTCTTTGGTGGAGTTAACTTAGAAAACAACTGTGGATCATGCATACGGATGAACCGGGGTGGATTGATCGTCGACCAGCTCTGACAATCTGCGAGATGTTTGGTTCATTTCTTTTTTTCTTTGTGTTTTTCTTTATGGTTTGGTGGTGTATATGTATTTGCTGTAAACTCATGTATATTTGTCGCCCATGGCGTTGTATAAAACTTGCTTTACAAATCTCTATTGGTGATTGTCTCTGATTTTTGCTTTATGCGCGGGGTTTGGGTTGCGTTAGAGATAACTGTCGCAAACTTCGATTAGGGATGATTGTCTGTTAGTTTTTGGATTCTAGAGATAGATTTAGAGCTAGCAATCTTCAATATGCGTCGAAGCGTAATGCCTCCGTGTCTTGAGTCGAGTGCGAGAGTGTCGACGATGGTAGCACGATTGTTCTCTCAGGTCAGTGTGTCAGAGATGGACACTGAGTGAGCGATGCTGGGTGATATAGATGGACATTGTATGTAACGCCCCAAATCCCATCGCGAATAAATAATACATAAATAAATCAGAGTAACTAAAAATTTATTTTTTTCCGACAGAATCAAGGATGCCACATTTACAGAAAGAAAGTACAATTCCTGCTCAAAGTTTTGATACATAACACAAAATGGAAACACCTCAAAGGGAACCTTTTCCATATAAAAGGAACGGTCAATTATGGAATAAAGTGGACAGATCCATAACTGCCTTGTTTTACAAAATAAATCATTTTATAACGTCAAAAATATACATACAAAAGTAATACAAAATATACTCAACAAATGTATACATATATAACTAAAGCGTTCCCCGACTCCCGTGCTACGTATCAGAGCAGACAGACTGACAAACGGATGAAGAACTAATCTTCACAAAAGCCTCCAAGACTACTAATCTGCAATTGCCTCATAGAGCAACAAACCACAGCAGAAGGGGGAGAAATAACAACTAAATCAAGATTGTATAATAATATGAAAAGCATATAATTAACATACATAGTTATTCTCACCACAAGCATCACATTTACTACACATATCATATACCAATTGTACTAAAACAATCACATATTCACACATAAGGCACACCAAAGTTATGACATATGGAAACACATCACCACATCACATAGCATATACCTATACATAAAACATATTATCCACAACCAATGCATTTATCACATATGCACATCAATTCACCAATCCAATCATAAATCTCAACACATACTCAATCAATTCACAATTCCATACATAATCACATAATCAATCCATTCATGATTTTCCACACATAATCACATAATCAATCCATTCATGATTCATGCAAATGTACAGAGACCGACACAACGACTCTATGCAATACACATACGGTACCATCCATCCATCATTCTCAACACCAGTTCACGCAGGAACTATTGGAATCATCGCTCGTTACTTAATGTAACTCCCCGTCGGGCATACGATGTTCCCCGTCGCTCACACCCCACACGGGCACACGACGTTTATGGATCGCTCACACCCCACATGGGCACACGACCCGATCATTCACACCCCACACGGGCACACGACCCGATCATTCACACCCCACACGGGCACACGATCGTCTATAATCATCGCTCACACCCCACACGGGCACACGACATTATAGTGGATTCCCTCTGGAATCGATTCATCGCTCACACCCCACACGGGCACACGACATCACAAGATGCATATCATGATGCTTGACACACAAGAACTCATGACAATCAAATGCATCTTCACAAATCAACAATATGATTTATCTCATCATCATTATTCATGCATTTCAAACCAATTCAAACAATGCATTTCAAACCATAATGGCCACCACACAACATACATTGAATTTCACATAACCAATGCATTTCGTCACAAACCACAAACCACAAAAATCATACAATCACAATTACTTCCACAAGGGATTCACACCACAAAGGCTACCCATAATACATCATAACAACATACATTGATATTCAATTAAACAATGTATTTTACCACACGTCAACATCATTATCACATGCCTGAACATCATGTAAACCACATAAAAGCTCCACGCTACATAACAATAGCACAACACATAGTAAAACACCCACCGCACGTATTTAACGCGATAAAAACCCGACAACCCGACAATTTTTCAAAAACACGAATTAATTAAATCATTTTTTACCCTCCAACCCATTTTTAACAGAAAGAATATTTCATTAGCTTTCCAACGCTTCGAACGGGAACCAAAACGGACTTACGGATCAAAAGTTATGAATTTTTGAAGTTTTGGAATTTTTCATTTTTGCCTAGACCGCGCTGAGCATGCTACCTGCTGAAACTCAGCCTTAAAAACACCATTTTTAGACTTTCGGACATCCGTTTTCGATTCCGTAAAAAGCTGCGATCTCAGAATTCGACGTACTACAATATTTTCACCATTAAAAAGCCATCCAACACATTTTCCACGGTTGAAATATTTTGAAACATAATTTTATCAATTTAACCTAATTCCAAACTCGATCAAAATCACTCGAAAATACACAAACAACCATTCCCGATTAAATATCAACCTATACCAATGTTACCAGACATATCCAAACACTTTTACTCGATCACAACATCAATTTGCACAAAAACATCGATATATATCAAAAACGCAAAAGTTACAAATTCAACTCAATTCAATCAAACGATCACACTAAATCACGACCCAACATCACTCGACTCTACTACGCGAGTTATTCCGACTTTCGTCCGTGAAAACATCGATTTCTATTCATTTCTACCATTTCGACCTAAAATAAAAACTAGAAGAAAATCACCAAAACAATCCAAAAAAACATACACATATACATATACAAGCAAGATATAATCGAAACTTCTCACCCTTACCCGATTAATCGCGAGTGAAACGGAGAATCTTCGATTTTCCCCTCTTTTCTTCTTCTCCCTTTCTTTCCTCTCTTTTCTCTTCTTTTCCTTTTCTTTCTCTTCTTTCTCTTTTCTTTTTATTTCTCTCTCTCTATTTCTATTTATAACAAAATATCTAACTACCCAAAATGACCATTTTGCCCTTACACTCAAATATCTCACAAACGCTCTCAAAAGGTGATAAAACATAAACAACGATGAAATATATTTTCGGGAAATAAAAGTTGAAAAGAAATTATAATTTATTGAAAATATTTTACCTATCAGAGAAATTAACCAATTAACTCAATTAGCAGGTAAAATATAATAAATTCACACATTTCACAAAAATCAAATAAATGAAATAAATAAATAGAATTAAACAAATCGGGGCGTTACATTGTAGGTTGAGTATAATTGGTCGGTAAGTTTAAGTTTGTGAGGAGTCGATTATGTGCACGCCTGATAAGTTTCTTGTTGCTGAAGAATGACTTTCTTTTTATGTTTACTTTTCTGTTTTCTTGTTTGAAACCATTCAAAACCAAACTCATAAACGCGAGAGATTGTCGAACGACATTCTTTCCCTCGAACCGATCTCTGTGGACACGACATAAATCCCGGAGGGAATTCTTTCAAAAATAAATATTTTTGCTGCTTACCCTATTCTGCATTCAACAAAATGGCGCCGTTGCCGGGGATCAGTTTTGATATTGAATCGCATTGCGATAGTTTCTTTGTTTTTGAGTTTTGTAGATATCGTATATGTTGTATATTTTCACTTGTTATACTGATACTTGTAGATTAACGTTTGTTTAAGTGTTTGGTTAGGACACTTGCTTTTGGTTTGCGCGGTGAGGTATCACTATGGCATGAAGGAAGGAAGTTACTAGCTAAGCATTGTAAAAGCGTCGAGCTTACGACGTAAAACAAGCATGGTGTATTCTTTTCTTTTGTTGTTTAGTTTAGGTAGTGTGGTGAGTATTCATTAAACAAGTTGTACTCGGATTTTTCGTAAAATTCTCAAATCTTCACTTTACAACTTGTTTAATGAATTTTTTGCCGGTTTTTCTGTTTGTTAATATTAATAGTTTTCGTGTTTGTCAATGAACTTGATTTGAATAGCTTGAGGAAATTTGGTGTTGTTCCAAGTTTGATCGTTTCAACTTGCGGATGTATGGTAATGATTTTGTTAAGTTTTGTACACCTCTGAGGTATGTGTTTATCGCTTTCTTGACTTTAGCATATTCATGATACTTAGGATTTTTACAAACTTCCATGCCATTCATTCTTTTGTATACTTCTTCTTGTGTGAATCACTTTAGTTCCCACCCTTTTTTGTGAGGAAGCCTTCTATTGTTCATATATGCACAGAGTACCGACTTTCTTGTTCTACTTGGATTTTATTATGTTTAATCTTTTATTTGTGTTGATTATATGAATGCATAAAAATTATCAAGGCAATTGTTTCATTTTGAGCACAACTACCTAGCCAAATAGTCATTCACCCTGTGAGTATGTGAGAATTCGTAACCCCTTTGAGCTTTTTGATCCATGTTTTATTTGAACTTAATGCTTGTCTATGAGTGTTTAGTTCACTTATTTTTTATTGGATTTTGTTTTTTCTTGGACCCTCAACTTTGTGTTGTTGTATGGATTTTTTCCTTGCCTTAGAAAGTAGGGAGTATTCACATGATGATGTGGTTGAATTCAAGTTGGGGAGAGAATGATTGTGTACTCATTGGTTGAATTCTATGAGGATTGAAAACGAAAAGAAAAAAATGTGAAAAAGAAATATGAAAAAGAAAAGAAAAGAAAAAAAAAGTGAAAAAGAAAGAAAAAGAAAATCCTTGAGAAAGGAAACAAAAAAAGTTCTAATAATTGTGCTAAATAAGTGGTGTGTTGTGTAACACTTGGGATTTTGGAAGAAGTTGATTGGAATTTTTGTGTTTGAGTCTTTGTGAGTTTACACTCCCTTAGGTTTAGGCAAGTTTTTGTTTCAATTACCTTTAGAAATTGCCCCTTGTTTGTTTACCCGACCACGCTTCAACCTTGAAAGTCCTTGTGATTCTTGCCTTTGTATGTTCAATGTGAATTTTTGGATGAATGCATAATTTAGTCTTTTGTTTGCAAGATTGTGGTGTGAGTGAAAAGTACCTCATTTTGTGTTTTTCATCTACCGATGATTGTTTTTGCTAGGTGTGATTCACGTTTGAACTTGTGTTGTTTTAGGATGTTTGGCATGATTTTTGTATTTTGCATTTGTTTCGTGACTATGTTATCGTTGTAGTTTAGTGGTAAGTATTTACTTTGTGTGTACCGTTTTCATTTGAACCATTCACTTGAACCATTTTCAAAACCTGTTGATTCGTGATTCTTTGGTTTTCACTCTGTTTCTTTGAGTTGTTTGATTTTTGTTTGAGCACAAACAATTATGTAAGTTGGGGAGAGTTTGATAAGTGCAAAATGTACCTATTTTTGTATATAAGTTTTGTTGCACTTATCGATACTTTTTTATTAATATCGTTCGAATAAACCCCATTTTGTTTGTAAATACGTTTAGTTTACGTTTTAGTGTATATATTGCGTATAATGTAAATATCAATGAGTTTGATTGATTTTCTCTCATTTTTGTAGGTATTCAATCAAGGATATCTTGCCATTTTTTAATAGAGCATTGAATAAGCTTTCCAGCGCTTCAAACCGGGCGAAAAACGGAGTTACGGTTCAAACGTTACGAATAAAACAGTGCTGTATTTTTTGTTGTTCTGTCAAATCCGCCTCATGCTCGCCTGGTGAATCTGTGGCGAGTCAGACAACCAGAAACGTGGAACAAAGTCCAGAATAAGCCGCCTTTGATCCGTCAGGCGAACTAGAATTTCGCCAGGCGAATTTGCCTGGACAGAAACACCATTTAAGGCATAAAAACACAATTTTTAGGGATGGTTGGGTAAATTTTGTTCCCAATGCATCAAACATCATTCTTTGGTGGAGTTAGCTTAGAAAACAACTGTGGAGCATGCATACGGATGAACCGGGGTGGATTAATCGTCGACCGGCTCTGACAATCCGCGAGATGTTTGGTTCATTTCTCTTTTTCTTTGTGTTTTTCTTTATGGTTGGGTGGTGTATATGTATTTGTTGTAAACTCATGTATATTTGTCGCCCATGGAATTGTATAAAACTTGCTTTACAAATCTCTATTGGTGATTGTCTCTGATTTTTGCTTTATGCGCGGGGTTTGGGTTGTGTTAGAGATAACCGTCACGAACTTCGATTAGGGATGATTGTCTGTTAGTTTCTGGATTCTAGAGATAGATTTAGAGCTAGCAGTCTTCAATAGGCGTCGAAGCGTAGTGCCTACGTGTCTTGAGTCGAGTGCGAGAGTGTCGACGATGGTAGCACGATTGTTCTCTCAGGTCAGTGTGTCAGAGACGGACACTGTAGTGAGCGATGCTGGGTGATATTGAGGAGTATTGTAGGTTGAGTATAATTGGTCGGTAAGTTTAAGTTTGTGAGGAGTCGATTATGTGCACGCCTGATAAGTTTCTTGTTGCTGAAGAATGACTTTTTTTTATGTTTTAATGTTTACTTTTCTGTTTTCTTGTTTGAAACCATTCAAAACCAAACTCATAAACGCGAGAGATTGTCGAACGACATTCTTTCCTTCAAACCGATCTCTGTGGACACGACATAAATCCCGAAGGGAATTCTTCCAAAAATAAATATTTTTGCTGCTTGCCCTATTCTGCATTCAACAATTAGGGTCCAAAACCTTTCAAGTTCAATAATGAGTGGTTCTCTAATAGGCGATTTATTCCTTTTGTTGAGAAGGAATGGAGGAAGATAGTTGTGGTGGGGAGAAAAGATTTCGTCCTTAAGGAGAAATTATGAATTCTTAAAGAGAGCCTCAAATGGTGGAACAACAACGTTTTTGGGAGGATTAATTTGGAGATTGAGGAGGGAGTTAATGAGTTTAAATTGGGGGATGATAGGGAGTCGGTGGGTGGCGATTTGGAGGAGATGGAGTCTTTGACGAGGAAAAAGTTGGCTAGTGGGAGGTTTTGGTCAAATCTTAAGATTAAAGAGAACATGCTCATTCAAAAATCGAGGTTAAATTGGTTAAATGACGGTGACTCTAATAGTAAATTTTTTCATAGAATTATGAAGGAGAGAAGAAGGCGCAATTTTATTGGTTCGATTGAGACGATTAATGGTATGGTGGATAAGGTGGAGGAGGTTAAGGAGGAAGTTAGGAGCCATTTTGCGGAGAAGTTCATTGGGTCGGATAATGAAAGACTCGTGCTTGAGGGTCTTTCATTTAAAGGCATTACTTCTTCGGATATTTCCTTTCTTGAAGCTCTTTTTTCGGAAGAAGAGATAAAGGATGCGGTGTGGAGTTGCGATGGTTCTAAAAGTCCGGGACCCGATGGCTATTCTTTCTTATTTATTAAAAAGTGTTGGCATTTTGTGAAGGATGGTTTTATTGGGTGCTTTCAAAGTTTCCACTCCGGTGCTTTTTTCTCCAAAACCTTCATCTCTTCTTTTTTGACTTTGGTGCCTAAATCTTCTAATCCTTTGAGCTTGGATTATTATAAGCCTATTTGCCTTGTGGGTTGTGTGTATAAAGCGATTTCCAAATTGTTGGCGGCAAGACTTAAAGTGGTCTTGAAATCAATTATTTCGAATTGTTGGCGTTTTGGTGGCTAACAATTGGTGGACTTTGCAAAGAAGGAGGGTAGAAGTTGCTTGCTTTTTAAAGTTGATTTTGAAAAGGCTTATGACAAGGTTAGTTGGAATTTTCTTCGTTTCATGTTAAGAAAAATGGGATTTGGGGAGGTTTGGATGAGATGGATGGAAGCCTTAATTTTTTCAAGCAAAATGTCGGTCTTGGTTAATGGTAGTCCTACGAAGGAGTTTGTGGTAGAGAGAGGATTGAGACAAGGAGATCCTCTTTCTCCGTTCCTTTATGTCATCGTGGCGGAAGGCTTAAGGGGTATGGTGAGCAAGTCAGTTGAAAATGAAGAATTTGAAGGCTTTAACATTAAGGGTAATTGTTTTGTTGATATTCTCCAATTTGCGGGTTACACCCTTATGATAGGTGATGGGTCTTGGAAGCATATTTGGGCAATTAAATCGGTTTTGAGGGGTTTTGAAATTGTTTTCGGCTTGGGTATTAATTTCCATAAAAGCAAACTCATTGGAATTAATATTAGTCCTCGATTCTTGGATTTGGCTTCTTTCTTCCTTTCTTGTAGGAGAGAGGAGAGTTCTTTCATCTTTCTCGGTATTCCTATTGGATATAGTTCTAATGGTGTTTTGATGTGGTCGGATTTGTTGGTGAAATTAAAAAAGAGACTTTCTTGTTGGAAAACCCAGTTACTTAGTTTTGGAGGAAGGCTAACTTTGTTGAAATCGGTTCTTTCTAGCATTTCTATTTTTATGCTTTCGTTCTATAAAGCTCCGTTGAAGGTTGTAAAAGAGATTACGAGAATTCAAAGTAATTTCCTTTGGGGTGGCAAGGAGGGTTTAAGAAAAATTCATTGGGTTAGTTTGAAGGAGGTGTGTTTCCCGTTTGAGAATGGGGGCCTTGGTTTGAGGAGGGTGGATGATTTTAATTTGGCTTTGCTTAAAAAATGGAGATGGAGGATTTTAGTGGAATCTAATGCTTTATGGTATAAGGTTCTTAAAGTAAGGTATGGCGATAATAATTAAAGGGTCGTGGATTCGGGGGTTGGTGTTAAGAGTTCATCTCGTGGTTCATTTTGGTGGAGGGATATATTGGGGTTGGAAAAAGGAAAGTCGGAAAATGTTTTTGTCTTTAATTGTAGATTTTCTATTGGTAATGGATTTAATTCTTCTTTTTGGCTTTCTAGGTGGATTGATGATGTTTGTCTAAAGGAGAAATTTCCTTTACTTTTTGGGTTGTCTAGCCTTAAAGATGTCTCGGTCGCTTACATGGGTGGTTCGAGGGGGGATCATTGGTTATGGGGGGATTTTGGGATTGGTGATTCTACTATTGGAGGGGCCGTCGCCGATATTGTTCAGTTGCGGACAACCTTACGGAGTTTTCGGCCGGTAGCCTCGGTTAGTGATAGTGTGAGGTGGGAGCTCGACAACTCGGACGTGTTTACGGTACATAGCTTTTTCAAAATCCTTGCGTCTTGCTGTATTCCTTTTGGTCCTAACAACATCTTTCATGAGGCCTTTTCTTTGGTTTGGAAGATGGTTGTTCCTTTTAAAATAAAGGCTTTTGGTTGGAGGTGTTTTCTAGATAGGTTTCCCACCAAGGTTTCTCTCTCTTTAAGAGGTGGTGTTTTCTCGGCTAGTGACTTGAAGTGTGTTTTTTGTTCACTTCGGGATGAACCGTTGGACCATGTCCTTTTAAGTTGTTGTTTCACCTTTTTGGTGTGGAAGGAAGTTGCCGAGTGGATTGGTTTTGAGGACTTCGGGGCTTGTAATATTAAAGAGAGTTTTTTGAAGTGATGTTTGTTTTGTAAGCGGAATAGGGTGAAGAGGGGGTTCGGAAGGTTGCATTTGGTTGGCTACTACTTAGTATTTGTGGTGTTTGAGAAATGGTATCATTTTTAGGAATGAAGATTGGAATGTTTTACATGCCGTTTGGAGAATTAAAGAGGTTATTTGGAGGTGGTCGTTCATCGAGAAAATTACTAATACCAATTATACCTTTTATGAATTTTGTAAGTTTCCTTTGTTCTATTTGTCTTATGATTTAATTGGTTTTGTAATTCTCATTTTTGCTGACCTTTGGCTCCTCCTCATTGTAAGCGATTTCGAGAACTCTTTGTTCTCGCATTAATATATTCCTTGCTTATGAAAAAAAAAATATATAAAGGTTTTTTAATTTTTAATATTTTTTTTTAAAAAGGATGGGAGCACGTGGAGGACTGCCCCCCTCTTTTCTTTTCACTTAATTTTTCTATTTATGAATTTTTAATATTATATATTTTTGTGCTATAATACTTAATTATAAAATATAAATTTACCAAAAAAAGATTTATAAGTAACTCTCTTGAATCAAATAAAATATACTGAGTATTTAATTTATCTTTTTTTTTATTGTTTATTGTTTTTTAGTATTTTCATATCTAAGATTTTCAATTCTATTACTTGTAAATTCCACTACGTGTCTAAATAAACCTCTTAAATCTTAACTATGGATATAAAATAGATTAAATATCTTAAATCTAATTTTTCCTAAATAGTAAAACTAAATCGTCAAGTTGTATACGCTAATTAAGGTGTTTAGATGAGAAATTAAATTAAAAAATAGCTAAGTTAAATAATTAAGAGAATCAAATTTTTATAAAAATGAAATTAAATAAAATACTACCAATTATTTTGACTTATTATCCTATGACACAAGCATACCCACGTTGCAAACACAAGATGCAAATATAAACAATGTTTTATTAATGACATATAGCCCTAAAACCAATTAAAATAATTTTATAATATAATAAAGCCACAGAACATGCATATTAAGGAAAAGGGTATTAGTTTGAAAAAAATCAATTTAATATTTATTATAAAAAAGTTAATTTAAATTAGATTAGAAAAGTTAAATGGAACTTTAATTAAAAAAAGGGTTAATTTTGATTAAAAAGGGGTTAATTTTGATTAAAAAATGGTTACTTTGATATTTAATTAGAAAAATTATTTTAATTTGTTATTTACCTTAGTTTTTTTTTGTAATTAGAAGAATGATGATTCAATGATTCATAAACAAATAAAAACTTAATATTAAGCAATCCACAAATCAAACCCATGAGCTTTAAGAGTTAAACCATATCAAACAAACATTATCCTAGTAAGAAGTAACCAACCTACGGGAGCGAGATTTTCCCCGATGAACAAAATAGTCCCTTTTATTTCTCCTTGCTCTTTTCGTTTTTTTGGATCCTGCCTTTCTCGTAATTCTTCCTTCTTTGTCCGCACCTTTTTGAAAAGATTGATGATTCTGGAGATTTTAGGGTTTTGGTGTTGTTGTTCATCGGTGTGAAGAACAACAACTTTTTTAGATTCAATTTAGTGAATTGTGGATGGAAAAAATAGGAGAGTAGGAGGTTTTATTTATAGGCAAAAATCAGGTTAAAAAATTAAATGTGATTGTCTATTTTTATAGTAATTTGATTTAACCTGATTTTTTTTCTATTTCTTAAATCCCAAGACAATGAATCTAGATGGAATCATGGCTTGGTGGATTTAAATAAATAAAAATATTTTTTAAAATAAAATAAATAGCCTAATAATGAAAATGGACAAAGATTTGATTTGATTTTAACTTATATGATTTTTTTGAGATTTTTTCATAAAAACATGATTTTGATGAAAAAAATCAAAATTTTAAAATATTCATTAAACAAAATACGAAAATTAATATTAAAATAATAAAAAAATCCTAATTTTATGATTTCAAAGTTAAATAAAAAAGTTAGTAGTATAGGAATAAAAAGGGAAACAACTAAAAGTGAAGTAGGTAAGATTTGAACTCATGCACTCTCCCTTACAATCCTTAGGCCTACTCCTCTACCAAACAAACTATCATGTTTATTCAAAATGAAATTAAATCTAAAGAGTAACATACTAATAAAAGTCTAATTTCTAATTTGCACTCCTATACTACGTTTTTCATTCTTCTCTCATTTTCTTTTTTCCATAAGTGAATAGCAATAGTATTTAATTTTCTTTAGAAATACAAACTACTTATTATCATTATATATATATATATATATATATATATATATAAAAGTAATTAAAAAAGAAACATGGTCAAAATTTGGGGTACGACAGCTGCCCCTATTTAATCGGCTTCGAATCAGAAGGATGACGTCGGTGAGCCTTCCTCTTTTTGAAGAGGAGACAATTAAATACAGGAAGGACCCTAATTTTGACCGTGGAGTCTGATAAGTGCTCTGTTAATATCCAAATATCCCTATGTATAATATCCCTGGTAATAAACCCTTTGGCGGAATATCCGATTGAACCCCTTTTATCTCTGAGAATAAATATAAACCTTATGCCATGTATGCATGTTTAAGAGTATGTATGTTCTTATGAATGATGCATTACTTGGGCTAACGCCTCTTTTATGATATGCAATGCATGTCTTTGTGGAAACCAATATCTTCTGTAATATTCCGACTTCCTGGCCCTTTAACCCTTGATCCCTTGATGAGTGTAGCAAATAATGATGCCCTTGATATTTAGAGATGCGTATTATTCCTTCAAATAAACTCTCATACTGATTGAATTGTGGATGTTAATGTATATACTTCATGCTTAAATTAGAAGAATATGATCCCTTTAACGTTTCGAAATCGAAGCAAAATACATTTTCCCTTTTAAAAGCTTTTAATTATACCCAATGTTTCAATGCATTATTTTATAATTAATCGACATTTTGTAATCAAGCGGAATAATTGGAAAGCAGAGAAAATATTATTTATTGAAAATGGGCCCATAAACGGGCAATAATACATAAGGAAAGTAATCCTCATAGGGAGAAATTACTACAAATCTAAAAAGGTGAAAAATGGCAATAAGAAAAAGCAAATTTATTTCTGAAGATGATGGCTGGATTAATCATTCCTTTCTGAATTCCTGTTGTGTGACCTGAGTGCTATCAGTCATATGCCTTTTGGATATCCTTAATTTTTTTCCTGGACCGCTCTTTTCGAGTCTTAGTCCACCAGGATGATATACCCTTTTTTTTACTAAGCCGCCCTTTAGGGTTTTTGACTTATCGGGTTTTATTTATTTTTTATTTAAGTCCCTAATTTTTTCCTGGATTGCTCTTTCAAGTTTTCAATCCACCGGGATGCCCTAATTTTTGCCTAAGTCGCCATTTAGGGTTTTCGACTTAGCGGAATTTTATCCTCTTTTTCTAGGCATAGTATTTTTTGACTGAATCGGAGTTCACCGGTCGTAGTAAATTCGCTTCATCCATAGTAGTCAACATCAGAGCTCCACCAGAGAAAGCGCTCTTCACGACATATGACCCTTCATAATTCGGGGTCCATTTACCACGAGGATCTTTATAAATGGGCAACACTTTCCTTAACACCAAGTCTCCTTCTTCGAATAGGCGAGGATGAACCTTCTTGTCGAATGCCCTTTTGAGTCTCCGTTGATATAATTGCCCATGACATATAGCAACCACGCGATTTTCCTCTATAAGGTTCAGCTGGTCAAACTTGTTTTGTACCCATTCTGCTTCATCTAGCTTAGTCTCCATTATGACCCTCAATGAAGTAATTTCTACTTCAACAGGAAGTACCGCTTCTGTGCCGTATACTAGGAAAAAAGGAGTAGCTCCTGTCGAAGTATGAACTGAGGTTCTGTAGCCATGCAGTGCGAAAGGGAGCATTTCGTGCCAATCCTTATAGGTCTTCACCATTTTCTGGGTAATCTTCTTGATGTTCTTGTTAGCTGCCTCCACCGTGCCGTTCATCTTCGGTCGATAGGGTGACGAGTTATGGTGATCGATTTTGAAACTCTCGCACAATTCATCCATCACCTTGTTGTTTAGATTAAGGTCGTTATCCGTGATGATCTTGTTAGGAACTCCATAACGAAAAATTATCTCTTTCTTGATAAATCGTGCAATTACTTGTCTTGTCACGTTAGTGTAGGAAGCCGCCTCTACCCATTTAGTGAAATAGTCAATAGCAACTAGAATAAATCGGTGTCCATTCGACACTTTCGGCTTGATCATCCCAATTATATCTATTCCCCACATAGAGAAAGGCCACAGAGCAGTTAAGACGTTCAAAGGAGTTGGTGGCACATGAATTTTATCCGCGTAGATTTGGCACTTATGGCACTTCTTGACATATTTGAAGCAGTCTGATTCCATAGTCAGCCAATAATACCCTGCTCTGAGAATCTTCTTAGACATTGCATGCCCATTTGCGTGGGTTCCAAAGGATCCTTCATGGATTTCTTTGATAAGCATGTCCTTTTCATATCCATCTAAACACCTGAGCAACACCATGTCATGATTCCTTTTATAAAGTACATCCCCGTCAAGAAAGAACTGGGCGGCCAGTCTCCTAAGCATTTTCTTATCCCCACTTGAGGCATTTGCAGGATATTCTTGTTTCTGGAGGAATTGTTTGATATCGTGAAACCACAGTTTATCATCTACTTCGCCCTCCACTGCTGCACAGTAAGTCGGTTCATCTAGGCGATTGATTCTTATAGTCAGTGCTTCATTGTACCATTTGACTTTGAACATGGATGCCAAAGTTGCCAAAGCATCATCCAGTTGATTCTCCTCTCGAGGAATATAATGGAAAGTGATATCATCGAAGTAGGTGATCATCTTCTAGACACAGTCTCGATATGGAGTTAGTTTAGAATTAAGTGTTTTGCATTCTCCCTTGACTTGATTGATGGCAAGAGTCGAATCTCCGTATACTTCTAAGATCTTAATTATGAGGTTAATGGCTTCGCTGATTCCCAAGATACACGCCTCATATTCCGCCATATTATTAGTACATGTGAAGCATATTCTCGCGGTGAAAGGTATATGGAACCATGTTGAGGAAGTTATAACAACCCATATCCCATGTCCTTCTGCATTTGAGGCACCATCAAATATAATCTTCCATCGAGATCTGGGCTCAGGTCCTTCGTATGAGTCTGGGATATCACAATCTCTTATTGCCATCACATCTTCATTGGGAAAGTCAAATTGCATAGGTTGGTAGTCGTCCACTGGCTGATGAGCGAGATGATCGGCTAATACCCTCCCTTTTATGGCCTTTTGGGTGACATATTGAATGTCATACTCAGTTAGTAACATCTTCCATCGAGCCACTCTCCCAGACACTGCAGGCTTCTCTAATATGTTTTTGACGGGGTCCATTCTAGATATCAACAAGCTAGTATGACACACCATGTATTATCTTAATCTGCGGGTGGCCCATACAAGAGCACAACAGGTCTTCTCCAAGAGCAAATATCTGGATTCACAATCGGTGAACTTCTTACTCAAGTAATAGATTGCGTGTTCTTTTCTCCCTGTTTCGTCTTGTTGCCCGAGTACACAACCCATCGAATTGTCGAGCACCGTTAGGTACATTATGAGTGGCCTTCCAGGTACTGGTGGCACCAATATGGGTAGCTCTTGCAAATATTCCTTGATTCAATTGAAGGCCTTTTAACAGTTTTCATTCCACTCGATGATTTAACCTTTCCTTAACAACTTGAATATTGGCTCACAAGTAGCAGTAAGGTGTGAGATGAACCTAGCAATGTAATTTAATCTCCCTAGGAACCCACACACTTCTTTTTTTGTCCTTAGAGCTGGCATTTCTTGAATAGCCTTCACTTTGTCGGGATCGACTTCTATACCTCTCTGACTGACTATGAACCCTAACAACTTCCCAGATCTGACTCCAAAAGTGTACTTCGCAGGATTTAGTCGTAGCTTGAACTTTCTCAGTCGTTCAAACAACTTTTGTAATTTGACTATGTGATCTTCCTCAGTTTGTGATTTAGCAATCATATCATCTACGTAAACCTCTATTTCCTTGTGCATCATGTCCTGAAAGAGGGTTACCATTGCCCTTTGATAAGTTGCCCCAGCGCTCTTTAACCCGAATGACATTACCTTGTAACAGAAGGTTCCCCAAGGGGTGATAAAAAGTAGTTTTCTCCATGTCGGAGGGAGCCATCTTGATCTGATTTTATCCGGAAAACCCATCCATGAATGAGAATACTGAAAAATGAGCGGTGTTATCCACCAACACGTCAATGTGGGGAAGTGGAAAATCGTCTTTAGGACTTGCTCTGTCGAGGTCTCGGTAGTCTACACACATTCTGACCTTCCCATCCTTATTTGTTACGGGCACGATATTGGCCATCCATTCTGGATATTTCACCGCGACTAGGAACCCTGCGTCGAACTGATTTTTAACCTCTTCCTTGATTTTGAGAGTTATATCCGGTCTAGTCCTCCTTAACTTTTGTTTAACCGGTGGGCATTCAGGTTTGAGCGGTATCATATGTTCAACAATATCCGTATCTAGTCCGGGCATATCTTGGTAAGACCAAGCGAACACGTCTACATATTCTTGTAGTAACTTGATCAGCTTTTCCTTTACATCACTGTTTAAAGAAGTGTTAACTTTAACCTCTTTTTTGTCTTCTTTAGTTCCCAGATTGATCACATCCATTGGTTCCTGATGAGGTTGTATCACTTTGTCCTCTTGCTTTAACAGTCTGGCTAACTCTTCAGGGAGTTCACAATCGTCCTCATCACCCTCTTACGCTTGGTTAATCGGGAACTTGAAGTTGTAAGTGATTATAGCAATGTCATTTTCAATAGGTTCATTTTTAAATCTGCATGAGAGAGATTTTTATTAATTATTTTTTTGAATTGAAATACTAAGAATGAAAGTATTGAAAGAAGGTATATTGCCATTTTGAAAGAAAAATCGGACATGTAAGAAAAAAGGACCTTGATTGAAAATGAAAATGCGATTTTATTATTAAATAATCCAATGAAACAAAAAGGTGGCCTTACAAAGCTTGTCCATTTGCCTTAGGCATAGAAAATGACTTATTATTATTTTTTGAACAAGAAAGAAAAAAGTAAATTACTTCAAAACAGAAATCATCTCAGCAATCTCGATGGCCTTCCAATTGTTGAGAATTGTATCTGGTGAGCAATTGCACACCCAACCTGGTATCCCTCTATTTCCCTCTTCAATTGCAGCCACTTGATCTTCACCCCTAAATCCACCACTATGGAAAGTTTCTTTGAGATGAGGAAATGTCATATGAGGAGTCTTTTGAACCTCTTTATTAGCTGGTTTGTAACCCACCCCGAATTGATCCTTCTTTTCAGGTATCTCTATCACCTTGCCCCAACTCCTGATATCCCCATTCTGAATTAAGTCTGTGATCCTTCTTGGCATTTCCTTTTGTCGAGTGACTTGTTTACGACTGACCGTCGAGTTCTCCAGAGCTTGGAAGGTATTTCAAATGTCTCCCCATCCACTTCTACGTATCTGAACGACGAGAGATGGCTGATGAACACGTCTTCCTCCCCATCGACAATTATTAATTTGTCCCCAGATATGAACTTCAATTTCTGATGAAGTATGGAAGCGACTGCGCCTGCAGCATGAATCCATGGTCGTCCTAGAAGACAACTGTAGGAATGGTTGATGTCCATGAATTGGAAAGTGATCATGAAGGTATGTGGCCCCACCATTGTAGGTATGTCTACTTCCCCAATTATAATTCTTTTCGAACCGTCGAAATCCCTAACAACCAGGGAACTAGTCTTCATAAAGGTCCTTATAGATGTTAACTTCATGAGGGTATCTTTAGGCATGACATTTAGAGCAGACCCCGTATCCACTAGCACCCTTGAAAGTATAGTGTCTTGATACTTGACTGATATGTGCAAGGCCTTATTGTGTGCTTGCCCCTCAAGAGGTAATTCCTCACTATTGAAACCCAGACAAGTGCTGGTAGCGATATTAGCGACTACTTCATCGAACTGATCCACTGATATATCTTTGGTGACGTGTGCTTCATTCAAGATCTTCATTAGGGCTTCCCTATGTGCATCAGAGAATAATAATAAGGATAGGATGGAAATCTTGGAAGGTGTTTAACTCAGTTGGTCCACCACCTTATAGTCACTTTTCCTTATGAGTCTCAAGAATTCCTCGGCGTCTTCTTGGGATACATTCTTCTTGGAAGACCCTTCACCTGCATTTATGGTCTTTTTCCCTTTTGAGCTTTCAGGGGCATTCTTCTTGGGTTGTTCAGAAGAGTACACTCTTCCGCTACGGGCCATCCCTCCAATACCAATTATGTTAGTAATGGCTAGTGATGGTACTATAGGCTTTCCTCCAACGGATGCAGTAGTGTCGTACTTCCAGGGTACCGACTTAGTACTTTCATATGGAAACGGCGCCGGAACATGGAAGGTGATATGGCCTTCTGTCTTTGCAGGCACTGGGATTTTGACTGGTGTAGGAACCGGTATTTGAATTGGCACTCGTGCAGGCATCGGAACTGGTATTTGAATAGGTGCTTATGTATGCATCAGAACTGGTATTTGAATAGGTGCTCATGCAGGCATCAGAACTGGTATTTGAATCAGCGACTGTGCAGGCCTCAGAACTGGTATTTGAATAGGAGTTACAAATTCCCTTCTCTGGTAAGGAATCTCAGAAGGTACATGCCCTTGAGATTCTAAGGCAGCCACCTCATTCATCTTCCTTAAGTACCCAATATGTACCATCCCTTGATCCATTAATTGTTGGAGGACTCTCTTCATCTTCTTACAGTTATCGGGGTCGAACGAGCAATCCTTGAAATCACCGTGCAACTTTTCAAACTCCTCATACCCAATTAATATTTCCCTCACTTTCGTCATAGAGGTCTTTACTTGGTCTACCCCTTTGATCAAGACATCTTTTCCCAGTCCCTCAATGGAATTGACACTTGCCCCAGCATGCCCTGGGAAAAGGGTTATCTCCTACATTCGGATTATCGTGAGTGAAATTGATAACCTTTTGGTCTAGCAGATCTTGCACCCTAAAATTGAGGGCTAAACATTTTTAAGTCGTATGCCCCGGCGACCCAGCATGATAATCACATCTAGCATTAACATCATACCCTCGAGGAAGAGGTGTGGGAGGGGTCCCTAACGGCTTGATTTCTACCAGTCCCTTTTGGATTAGCATAGGCAGGATCTGAGTATATGAGGTGGGTATTGTAACACCCCAATTTCGTAAGAATATTTATTTAATTTATTTAAATATTATATTCGTGAATTTTAGGGAATTTTGGCGGTTTATGTTGATGTTGGTAATTTTGTGGAGAGTAGTTATTTATTTAAATAATAGTATATAATATTGAATATATTGTATTATTATTTATTTAAATAATATTAGAAGGATTAAGGGTAAAGTGAACTTTTAAGGAGGAGTTAGTGAGGGTAATATTGGGAAATCCCATTTTAGAAGCCCAAGGGTTAGGTTTAACAAATAGGAGAATTTGAGAATAGGATTCATTTTGTTAGACCGTGAAAAGAAGGAAAATGCTAGAGCTCTGAGGAAAGAGGGAAAAGCTTAGGATTCGAGAAGGTTTCCGAGGACTCAAGAGAAAAAGGCTTGGAATCGACAATCTAAGGTATGGGGAGTATTACCTTTCATTGTTTTCAGTATAAGAATTCGATGTATTTAAAGTGGATTTTGAGGTTTATGTGGGTTTATGGGTTTTATGAGTAAATTGATGATTTAAGGGTATTTTGTGAATCGATTATTAAGGGTTGAATTGAATCGGATAAAATAGACCTTGAGGGTGATTTTCCCTGTCGATGTTGTTTCGACCTTGTGGTGAAAGGGATTTATGGGGTTTATGAGAATCTTGAGAGTTTGTGAAGGTTTAGGTGATTTAAGGTTTCGAATAGTGTAATGAATCGACCTAATAGTCGTAGGTTTGATGCCTTGGATTACCATAATGCCTTAGGAATGTTGTAGGGATGTTTTTGGGGTAATTGGGGTTGAAATCATAAGAGCTTTTGGGTCTGATATGCTACTGATGCGTAGCAGCGATTTCCTGAAATCGCAGGTTCGCCAAGCAAATGTTTCCTTCGCAAGGCAAACACTCGCCCCAGACTCGCAAAGCGAGCAGCACCGAAAATGCGCAATAATTTGTTTGATGATACTGGAAGGAATTCTGAAGTGTGACATTTAATTCGCAAAGCGAACGTCCCAGCGAGTGGATTCGCAAAGTGAATGAGGGTGGCGAACGAGAGACAAAATGGGAACCCTATGGTTTTTGTATGGGATTTTGGGGTTCGCTGTCAGCTTCACAAAGTGAACATCCCAGCGAACAGGTTCGCACGGAGAACTCAGTAGCGAACGACTGCTGTTCGCGAAATTTTGTTTTATGATTTTTTGCTGTCTTGATGTTTTGGTGCTGAGATTTTTCTGATGATTTACCATGATGTTACTGATGATTATGAGATAATGTCTTGTGATGTTTGACGAATATATGATGACATGATTAATATACGAACTAATGAATGATGGTGCACATAAATGATTTTATTGATGGTGATGATTAATGACATTGTGTATCATGCATTCATAGCATTTCAGTGATGATGTTAAACTTCAATCCCATTGTGTGGATTTGAGGTAAAGTTTGACGTGCTCCGGTTCTTGTGTGGAACCGATCCTAATGACGGGGATCTTTGGAGGGTGATGGCCTAGTGTCCATCAACTGTGACGATTGGTACCACATGCATGAGTCTTGTTGTGCATTGCATTTATTTGGCATTGGTGTATTTTATGATGTTGTGATTTGATGTTTTCCTCTTGATAACCCTGAAGATGTTGTATATGATGATAACGCCATTTTATGCATATCTTGTTTTTATATTGATTATAATGATTTGTGATTACTCACCCTGCCTTTTGAATATTGCCTCCACGTGGTTAACGTGCAGGTGATCAGGCTTAGCTGTGGATACCTTCGAGGACTTTTGAAGTTTATTTGCTTTTGGTCGACGTAGAGGGTCTTGCTCTGATATTGTAACATCGGGTTGGGTCGTTGATTCGAACCATGTTAAGTTGTTATTTGATTATTATGGCTTTTGTTTTAAAATCCTTTTGATTTTGGATTATTGTGGTTATGGTGGTTCCGCTGCTATTTGATGGCTTTTTTATTCTTTTGAGGAAAACCCTTTGTTTACGAAGCAAATGTTTTATTTTGAGTTTATTGGAAAATGTGCACCCTTCTGAGGTGATTTTACTCTGATAATTTGTGTATTTTTTCCGTGTATAATTGTGGGGTAGAAAAGGGTGTTACAAGTATAGGGTCAAAGTCCTTCCACTACCTCCTTTGTTCCTTTCGAGGATACCGTTATTGTTGTTGATTTTGCGGAGGTGGCGCTCCTGGCTGTTGGATTTAGAGCGTAAGAGGCGCTTGATTAGGAGCTGTAGCAGCCACATAAGGATCATAAGGTACTTGAGCATACATATCAGTAGTAATGGCGTTGGCCTCCCCTTTCTTTGAGTTATTTCGAGAGTGCCTTTTGTTGTTATGTTGATTGGAAGACGACTTTCCAATCTTTCTGCTTTTTAATTCATTCTCAATCCTCTCCCCAATGATAACTATATCTGCCAACTAGTTGAGACAGTCCCAATCATCTTTTTGTAATATGGCCATTGTAGTGTTCCCATAAACATATCTACCAGCTCACTTTCCAGCAATGGAGGTTGCACACGAGAGGCTAGTTCCCTCCATCTCTGGGCATATTCCTTAAAAGATTCGTTCCCTTTTTGAGACATGTTTTGTTATTGTATACGATTGAGAGCCATATCCACGTTGTATTTGTATTGCTTCAGAAAGGCGTTTGCAAGGTCTTCCCAAGTCTTGATGTGAACCCTCTCTAATTGCATGTACCAGTCAAAAGATGGCCCACTAAAGTTATCTTGGAAAGTGTGCATCATCAGCTTCTCATTGGTAGCATAGGCAGCCATCTTTCGGACGAACATTCGGAGGTGGTTTTTAGGACAACTAACCCCTTTATACTTATCGAAGTCAGGTGCCTTGAACTTGGGAGGTATGACCACATTAGGAACCAGACACATTTCCAACGCATCAACCCCGAAGACATTGGATCCTTCCACAGCCCTTAATCGTTCTTCAATTATCCTATACTTTTCATCAGCCCTTCTTCCCTCAACGACCGTTAGATTGTTTTCGTGAACCACCTATCTTGAATCTTCCTCACCATATTGGAGGTGTTAGTCATCGTAGTCTTCACGAGAGACATGTATTTGTGTAGGTCGTGGCGCACCATTAGGACCAGGTGGAGGAACAGACCCTCCAGAAGGTTGAGTGCAAGTTTTCTCTTTGCCAGCCTCAACTTCTTCACGTTCCAAGTCAACAGCAAATCCCAAGAGAGGATTATTATCTCCAGACTGGGGAGTAGGGGTAGGGGTACTCCTACGGTTGCTAGTCTCGGTGTCTCTTGCTAGTATATTTTGAATTGCTCGAGTCAGTTGGCCGATTTTGTCCTTCATTTCCTCCACATTTCTTTTAACAGCATCCACATCTCCCCTTAGAGCGGCCTGGTTCTGTTCCAGTTGTTCCATAGCTTTCTTTTGGTGAGCGCGGGTGTAGGGTCGAGACGTCAGATTGTTATGATGATTCTGAGAGAAGATATTGAAGAAAATGATTTCCGTTTGATGTTTTTTATTTATAAATTTTTTTTATGTTTTTATGCATGCATGAATGTATGGGTATGCAAAAATAATTTTTGTTTATAGGAATCTTAAACATTCATCAATTATTAGCAACGCCATGAATAATGGAAATTCAAACATTCATTGATTATAAAGGAAACATAGAGGGACATAGCCCAATTCATTATTCGTAGAAACACAAGAAAAAAACCAATACCATGTTCGTAAATAAAAGGAAACAAACATAACACAATCATGTAAGAAAATCTAACACCTATCCCTAATCCGAACCCTAAATTCTTCCACCATGAAGCGACATAGCTTGAGGAAGTCAACAATTTCTTCCTTAGGATTGAAAATGTCCGCCATGTACTCCGCTTCTCCTAAGCTCCAAGGGTCTCTTGGATTAGGTCGTTAGATAATGTCACCAGCTTCTGATATCTTTCTCTAAAGTACCCTTCTTTTCGTTGAAGCTCTGCCATGATCTCTTGTCTTCCTCGGTAGTACGCTCCAATTGTTGACTATATTCTTCAACATAGGTGCCCCAATCCCTAAGTTCTTCATAAGCCCCTTCAAGCTCTTCATATTGTCTTTGAAGTGCTCGATTCTCCTCCTGAGTTTCCCTCCATTCCTGTGGCCGTAAAGCAAGAAGTTCTTCAGTGGATCTCCTCTGTAACATTGCATCCATGGCTTGCCTTTTACTTTCAAGAAGGGCATTGGCCAGGCTTTGGACTTCAGCCTCCAGATTTTGAATGCACCTATCATACCCTTCCTTGACCCCCCCCCCCCCCTTTGAGTAGATGTTAGCCATATGTTCTTCCATTCGTCTCTTTGATTCTAGGCTCTATCTAGCTCCTCCTTATGGTTCTTAAGACTCGAACTTAAGGCTTGAAGGTCAGCATGAGCTCGTTCTTTCTTCTCTTTCTCCACTTGGGCTATCCCTTCATTGATTCTTGATCGTTCTAAAGCTTCATCAAGGCTCCTACTCAATTGACTATTTTCACATGTGGCTTGGTAGAATTTACCCTCCCACTCTTCTTTTTCTTTTCTCAATTGTAAGACAACATCTTTGAGTCTTTCACCCTCTTCCATGGAGATTGCAACAGGTGGGGGAACCCTTGGTTTAGTAGGACGATTTAGAGTAAAAGGCAATTTGACTATGCTCACCCTTTCTCTCATGCATTGAACATAGGGTACCATAGATTCTTCCCTCGGTCTCTTAAGACTACTTTTCCCTTTGATATGTTGTCTCCAAGCTTGAGCAATCTTGAGAACATCAGGATGATTTCCAGTTACTTCTTGTAGGACAAAACCTTCTAATAACCTATCCTCGGGTTTGTAAGCCAATGGAAGCCCCAATTGCCTCATTGCTAGAACAGGATTGTAGCTTATGCACCCCCTCGATCCTATCAATGGTACGTTAGGAAAATCCCCACAGCTTAGGATCACATCATCTCGGTGGAGGACTTGGGGGAACCACAAGATGTCTTTATCAATGAGAGGGACCAGGTATTGAGACCATGCGTACCCCTTCATTTGTTTCATGTCCTTTAAGTCCCTTACTAAGTGTGAGAAAAGCCATTTGTACAACAATGGAGCGCAACATAACATGACCCCTCCCCTTCTTTCATACCTTTATTGAAGGGTAAAGTATATGTCAGCAAAGAGGGCCGGTGTGGGATCTTCTTCCCCAATAGTTGTAGCCAAAAAACCTTTAGAAACCCCATGAAAGCCTTCTTGAATTCTCAAGTTAGCTTGCAAGTCATCCTCATGGATATGAAGACACCTAGCCATTTCTTTGAAGGAATGGTGATATCCTATTGCCTTGAACGAACCTTTGTTATTCTTAGGGAAACCCAATATCCTACGAAATTCTTCCGGTGTAGGGGCTATCTGAAAGTCTTGGAATTGAAAACACCTTAATTTCGTGTCGTAAAATTGAGCCAAGGAAGTCAGACCCTCTTCTTGTACAGGAGTGGTAACAAGATCCAATATATCCATATACTTACGGATTAGGGGCTTTCTTCTTTCTTGAGGTAACCTCATGGCATAGGCTTTTAGTCCCTCTATGTCAGACTTCCTTACTTTGATGGCGACCGTCTTTTTCTTTTCGAATTCCATTACCCTTAACTTGTTTTTTTTTGAAAGAATATTTAAGATTCCTGTGACACACAATGCAAAAATCATTTTCATGAGGATGATGAATGAAAATTTTATATATACATTTTTTTTATTAGGGTAAGGTGATATGCAAGCATGTCTTAGCTAAGGTAGGCTCCCTATAATTTGGCTTGATCTAAGTTTCGTCTACCTAATCCTCTCACATGTAGGATATACAGTTTTGGACAGCATAACAGCCCTAGAATTTAGAGACTATACCCTTGTTTTACCATGAGAAGGAGCAACCCTTTCTACGGTAATCCTTCAGGATAAGTCGCATCTAAGCAGGACCCTAATAACAGCCCTTGAGGGTTGAATACGTAAGGTCCCCATGAGTTGGTAAGGGTAGGCTAAAAGTTCCCAGAGTCACGGACCATATCCAAATCATCATCTATGTTAGGGGCTAGCCCTACCATGAAGACACCTTTGGAGGATCTCTTCTGAGTGTAGCATCAATGAATTATTGGGATGTCACATCCCCCCAAAACGTTTCCGTTCTACGTTCTAATCTAGGGTTGTACTCCAAGTTTGGGTTTTAGCTTCACACATAATAATATCCCAACCAATGCATGATGACAATATATAATAAAAATGAATAAACATATATATAGTAAATATAATATAATTATAAAGTATGTAATAATCATATATATATATATATATATATATATATATATATATATATATATACCAAGTTTGGGTTTTAGCTTCACACATAATAATATCCCAACCAATGCATGATGACAATATATAATAAAAATGAATAAACATATATATAGTAAATATAATATAATTATAAAGTATGTAATAATCATATATATATATATGAAAATAGTAAACCAACAAGACAAACAAATAAGAACCCCAAAACCCAAGGTTAGGATGGACTCTCTTTTTAGAGAAGTATAAGAACTCCCCAGCAGAGTCGCCAGCTGTCGCGGCCGGCAAAATTACAGAGTCGCCATCATACTTTATTCTTCCTAAGGACAGGGAAATAATGAGAAAACCTAAATCCTAAGGGAGATACGCTAAGTTCGGGAGTCTGTTAAGTGAGTGGAAGGAGTTAGGCACCACTCACCTCCATTGTACTCAATGGGATCCTCCTTAAGTTCTAGGGAACGTTTGCTTGTTTCTTGAATGTTTGACTATTTATGTTTATTTACAAAATCCTTATTATGTACAGAGAAGACTTAGATGTAAGAGGGGGACCCTATCGCTAGGGTTTACAACCCAATGCCTACGTACCCTCAATTTTGAAGGATCAGAGTATCCGTAGTTCACCTCTCATATCCCCTATCCCTATTCCTATTCCTAATCCTTTATTTATACTCTTGGATCACCAGAGTTCTATCCCATATCCTAATCCCTTGCCCTATATTTATACTCTTGGAACTTAAGAGTCTAATCACAAAATCCTAATCCTTTGCCCTATATTTATACTCTTGAAGCTTAAGAGTCTAATCTCAAAAACTTAATCCCTTATCCCAAATCCTAATTTTTATACTCTTTGGACCTAAGAGTTTTATCTCAAAACTTTATCCCCTTTAAACATCCCTTGATTTATCCCATTAATTTTATCATAAAGAATATCCCTTTAATTTATTTAGAAAATAAATTAATTGTAATAATATACAAAACCCATGTTTTATCCCTTCTTTATTTTATCCCATATCCTTAATTAATTATCCCCAAATTATATCCCTTAGTTGTTTATTTTAAAATAATTAGTCCCTAACTTAATTATTCTAAAATTTATCCCTAGTATTGATTGAAAAAAATTATTAATTATATTAAATATTAAAAAGGTTTAATCTCATATCCCTTATCCTTAATTTTTTTCATAAACCCTAAAAATTTCCTTTGAATTTTATCTCTTATTATCCCTAAATTATCCCTAAATTATCCCTAAAATTATCCCTTAGATTAATCCTAAATTTCTACATTAATTAATATCACGTGATTAATCCCAATAAATAAAAATATTTTTTAAAATAAAAGAAATAGCCTAATAATGAAAATGGACAAAGATTTGATTTTATTTAACTTATATGATTTTTTTGAGATTTTTTCATAAAAACATGATTTTGATGGAAAAAATCAATTTTTTTAAAATATTCATTAAACAAAATACGAAAATTAATATTAAAATAATAAAAAATCCTATTTTTATGATTTTTTTATGATTTAAAAGTTGAATAAAAAAGTTAGTAATATAGGAATAAAAAGGGAAACAACTAAAAGTGGTGTAGGTAAGATTCGAACTCATGCACTCTCCCTTACAATCTTTAGGCCTACTCCTCTACCAAACAAACTACCATATTTATTCAAAATGAAATTAAATCTAAAGAGTAACATACTAATAAAAGTCTAATTTCTAATTTGCACTCTTATACTACATTTTTCATTCCTCTCTCCTTTTCTTTTTTCCAGAAGTGCATAGCAATAGTATTTAATTTTCTTTAGAAATACAAACTACTTATTATCATTATATATATATATATATATATATATATATAAGTAATTAAAAAAGAAATATGGTTAAAATTTGGGGTACGACAAGGTGTATCACCAGTCGAGATGTAGTTTTCAATGAAGCTGAGATGGTCTTCAAGAAAACTAATGATGCTGACCAAGAGTTGGAACAGGGAGAGATTCCTGTTGAGGTGGGACATGTTGATGCTGAATTGCGTATCCCAAATGAAGTCGAACAAGATAGGTCAAGAAGTGTCATCAAGCCACCTCAGAGACTTGGGTATGTAGATCTTATAGCTTTTGTCTTAATCTCTGCAAGTATGGTTCTAGACGAAGAAACTAAAGACTATAAGGAAGTTATGAGGAGTCGAAATAAGACTGAATGGCTGAAGGCCATGGATGATGAGATGAAATCTCTTCATGATAACAACACCTGGGAACTGATCAAGAAACCTGCTGGAGCCAGGTTAGTCAGCTGTAAGTGGATTTTCAAAGTTAAGGAAGGACTCGAAGGAGTGGTGTCGAAGAGATACAAGGCAAGATTGGTCGCTAGGGGTTTCACTCAAAAAAAAGGTGTCGACTTTAATGATGTGTTATCTCCTGGTGTGAAGCACAGGTTCATTCGAATGTTGCTTGCCACAGTGGCACCATTCGCCCTTGAACTAGAGCAGATGGATATGAAGATTGTGTTCTTGTATGGTGATCCAGTTGAAACAATCCTAATGAGGCAACCTGAAGGGTATGTCGAAAGGGGGGGGGGGAGATTATGTGTGCAAGCTGAAGAGATCTTTATATGGACTGAAACAATCTCCTTGACAGTGGAATAGGAGATTTTACATGTTCATGGCACACATAAGTTTCATTATAAGTCATTTCGACCACTATGTTTACTTCATATTTTGACCTGGTAATTCATTTGTTATTTTGTTGCTTTATGTGGATGATATTCTAATAGCAAGCAACAATGTCGGAGATGTAATGAGGGTGAAGGATGAACTCAATAATGAGTTCGACATAAAGGATCTGGGAGCTGCATCCAGAATTCTTGGGATTGACATCCGAAGAGATAGAAAGCTTTCGAAATTATGCTTATCTCAAGAGGCATACCTACGGAAGATTCTCGAAAAGTTTGGTATGTCAAATTCAAAGCCTGTTGTGACTCCGACAAACCCTCAATTCAAGCTAAGTATAGATCAGTGTCCCAGTATTGATGTCGAAAGAACTTATATGAATAGCATTCCATAAGCTAATATAGTGGGTTCTTTGATGTATGTTATGGTCTGTACTAGACCCGACATAGCATATGCAGTAAGTTTTGTAAGCAGGTACATGGCGAATCCTGAAAAGGCTCATTGGCAAGAATTGAAGTGAATTCTAAGGAACATAAATGGGTCTCTAAACAGAGTCCTAATTTATGGTGGAACCTTAGGTGAAGATAGTAAATCAGCAATCGAAGGATATGTCGACTCTGATTATGCAGGTTGTATGGATTCCAGAAAATCTATTTCTAGATATGTGTTCACTATGTTCGGCACAACAATCAGTTGGAAAACGACGCTTCAGAAGGTTGTTGCCTTATCAACCACTGAAGCGGAATATATTACCCTAACTAAAGCTGTGAAAGAAGCATTGTGGCTTGAAGATTTTGCAAAGGAGCTGAAACTTCAAGGTCGAGTTATCACTGTTAAATGTGTTAGTCAAAGTGCAATACACCTGTAAAAAATTTAGCCTATCATGAGCGAACCAAGCACATCGATGTGAGGTTGCATTTTGTCAGAGGAGTAATCAAGCGTGGAGAATTCCAAGTGCTAAAGGTTTCGACAAATCATAATGTTGCTGATATGATCACCAAGACATTGTCCAGTTGCAAGTTATTCCACTGTATGCAGTTGATAAAGCTGCATGAAGAAAGCTAGTTTCTTCCTTGATGTTATAGAGTTTATTCCAAGGTGGAGATTTGTGAGATATTGGATCGAACTCTAGTATGATCGAAGGTAGCTTCTTGGTTGACAGTTCGACAGATGTTTAGCATGCAATCGAAGTTTGTTCACATGTTGTTGTCAAAGTAGTGTATGTTGTAGTCGAAGTAGGGTCAAGCATGCAGTTGTCGAAAATGATAGATTTGTTAGCATGTCGAATTGGGCTTGTTTGTTATGTCCAATTGTTTAAGTTAGCTTGTACACTAAGTTAACTTGTAATGGGTAATTGTTAAAAAGCCCATTAGTTTAGTATGTTAGGTTTTATTATAAATAACATACTAGTCTCTCATCTTAAGTGTGGCAAATCCTAATTAGGGTGAGAGGGTTATTTGTTATTCTTAAGTACTTGTAATCTGATTCAAAGAGAAAGTAAAGAATAACAGTTATAACCAAACCTTGTAGTTCTTCTTCTTTTACCGTCTTTTCTACCCCTTGTTTGTTTCTTGATCATAAAGAAATAGTTTATACTTTGTTTCCAAGGCATCGAATTTCACAAAATTTCAAACTCTTTGACTCGAATCATACCTTTAAATTGATTCGAATCAGGGAACTTTGTGACCCGAATCACATGTTGATCATGATTCGAATCAGACTGATATGAGTTACCTCCGCTTCATTTGATTTGAATAAGATTTTGCACCTAATTCGAATCAGAAAGTTTTTCTACACTTCTCTTTTGACTCTGTTTAAATTGATTTGAATCAGTGTTTACACTTGATTCGAATCACGAGCTTTCTGATTCGAATCATACAATACACTTGATTCAAATTAGATGAGAAATGGATCAAAACCACTTTTCTTCTTATTCCACTTCACTTGCTCATTTGACTCAAATCATGAAATGTTCTTGATTCAAATCTAACTAACTTTTTCCATCCATTCTTGTGTTTTATCTTAAGCACATATAAAATCTTTTTTTCATCATTTAAAAAAAAAACCTTTACAACTTACACAACTTTTACATTGTGATTTTGTGAAGAAAAGAAAATCAACACATTCTATTTTTGAAAGTTTAAAAACTCTTTCATCTTCAATCTCAAGTTTGATTTCAGATCTTGATCACGAGGTATTTGTAATTGATTGTGGGAGACACTGTCTTGAAACTAATTGTTATTTGGTTGATATTTTCAAGTATCTTGCAAGTTTGAGGTTGTTATCATTGGTGCTGACAAATTCCAGTTAAAAGAAGAAGGTTCTTCTCTCCAGATTTCCTTGGTAGTGATTGTGTGGAAGGCTAAAGACAAGGTGGAGTTATTCATAAATCTTCAGACAGTTCATCACTCAAGGAATCGGTAGGATCAGTGGGTGACTGCTACACATGAAGGCTTGGTGCAGATTGGTGCTACTAGAAGATTCAAGACGCATGAATCAAGTAAAGATTGCATAGAAGAGTTTGGAATTACGTTATATACAAGCCAATATCCGAATAGGAGATTGATTTTTCTCAGCATTATTATGGATCATTGATTGAATGAACTCTTGAAATATTTTTCAAAATAAAAAGGAACAGTGCATGTTTTAATGGAAAATCATTGGAGAGTGTAGTACACAAAGCAAGGACGAACGCATAAGCACTATGAATCCTGGTGTTCTCTCTCTCCTTTACTCTTGAATTTAATTTTCGTAGAATATTGCATGCTTAGGTATTTCAATTCTAGTGTAGTTTATGGTTTATTCAATTGGTAGAGATTTATTACGTAAGGTTAGGTTTTGTTAGAATTAGTGCCTAATCGAGTTGTATTTGTGATTAAATTATGAGAAATAATTGAGGTTAGAATTCATTGATATTGAATCGTTGTATAAACACGCCTCATGGAATATACAATTGAATAAATTGAATACCTTTGTGTATCATCATAAAACCATCACTTTGTATTTGTAGATTGATCAAGCATTAACGTGATCAAGTTCCAATAAAGGTATTATCTTCGTATTTTCATTTCAAACCTTTTGCGTGCACTTTTGAAAAACCTAAGATATTCTATTTTTGAAAAATCGGTTGAATTTTTTAATATGGGTTTATTCATCCTCATCTAGACCGTTTTTCTACTTCCATATTCACACCCAACATGAACAACGCCATCCTGGGTGCAACCTCCACCGTGGATGATTTCATCTTATCAACTACGATGAAGCCTTTTGCCATGAAAATGGAAGGTCAGGTTGTGGTGGTATTTTCACAGATAGTTTTGGAGATCTAATTCTTCAATTCTATTGGAATATTTTTTGCCCCTCATCTTTTAATGATGAGTGCAGAGCGATTATTAGAGCAATATAGGTTGCCTCTAATAAGTCTTAGTTAAACATTTGGATCGAAACAAACTCTCTTCCAGTAGTTCAAGATTTATCTAACGCCTACACGATTCATTGGCAATTAAGAAATCTTTGGAATAAATCCATGAACATTATTTCAAATATGAATTTTGTTTTATCTCATATTTATAGAGAGAAAAATATATGGGCGGATTTTGTTGTTGTTGCTAATATAGCTCTCACAACTACTTCCTTAGCTTACTTTGAAGACATTCTTTTGGGCATTAGACAAGATTTTGTAAAAAAAAAAAAAGGCCTGAGATGCCTTTTTGTAGTGTCACTTATTTTTTAGTTGATTTTGGCATAGTCCTCCCATATTTTGTGTAACTATCTTTCTTTTCTCAATATATTATCCTTATTTAAAAAATATTACATAACTTTGAATCAAACAATGAATTTCGTAAAACAAGTATTTGATTAAAAAAAATATTGAACAAATTAACACAATTCAACTAAGATAACTCATAATTTGATCCTTCATCTTGCTATGATCCTTGCAATTTAGCTCTAAAATTATGTTTCGTTTGAAAATAGTTCAAAATTTATTGGGAAAATTTGATTCTTAATTTACGAAATTCCCATGAAAATGTTTGAAAAAGTGAAGAACGCATAAATTTACTTAATAACTAAGTTTATTAATATTAATAAAAAATACATAGATTTTATTCATTCATGAAATAAAGTACATCAAGATACAGAAGAAAATAAACCAAAGCAACAAAACATAAATTAAACAATAAAGTGACCATGAAAATATGATATCACACTATGCACCTAATGCATTTTTATTAGGTAGACAATAAATCTTAAAGTTTGAGATTCAAGTCGAGTTCCTCCAATGTTGATTGTTTTGATGATGAAGACGCACCAGGCTCCACTAGAAGGTTGCTTTCTCCAATAAAATTACGAGTTTCTATTGAAAGATCACGGGAATGAAGTTGAGCATTGGAACTTCCTTCTGCACCCTCATCAGATGAAGGGGTTTGATTAGCTTGAACAGAAAGTCTCAATTCTACAGTGTTTAACCTTTGAGGAATTGGTAGTGGAAGAGTTTGATTTCTGGCCAAAAAATTAGTCATCCCAAATTGTTGTGATATGAGGGGTGACTTTGGCATTGACATAACAAATGGAGTTGGTGAGGAGGGTGTATTTGGCATATACATTCCTCCATAGCCACCATATGGAGAACCAAGCCAAGAAGACATGGTATTGTTCATATGGGTGTCAATTGGTTGCTGGAAATTTCCACAAAAATAAGGATACCCTTGATAGTGACTATGACTTGAATAAGGATAAGGGTAAGGAAAACTAGGTCTATACCTTAAGATTGAATCAATTTCTTCCTCCCTCCTTTTTTGTTCAATTTTTTTGGCAACACGTTCACGCTTATGAGCGTTTTGGTGACCTCCAAGCGCTTGAGAATTTGAGAACTTCTTGTTGCAAAAAAGACAAGGAAATTCCTTCACTTCTTTCTCAGGTAAAACTTTAGCAATAACATTTTGAGATGAACTTGAATGTGCGTCGTTCTGTATCAAAATGGAAGTTGGCTTGCTGTTATTACCAAGTCTTAGAGTCAATAAATCATTAGATTCAATAGATGGTGTTATTACCTTGAGTTCTTCATGCAGCTTTGCCTCCGTCTCTTCTACCCTTTTTCCCTTCTCGGAATCAACTTCAGAGGATGGTGTTATATTTTTTGATTCCTCCCTCAATTTTGACTTTGATTCTTTAATCATTTTGCATTTTAAGTTTTTGTCTTCAGCATTTTCAATGAAAATTCTTTCAGACATTTTTTTCAAAAGCACAAAATAAAAGATTTAGAACATTTTCTTTAGAGAGAAAACAAACTCGTGTGGCTTGATAATTGCTAGTGAGAAGTATTTATCATGGATAAACTACCTTTCAATGGTTATGCAAGGAAAAAAAACATACAAGAATAAATTTATTCTACGGTCAACAAGAAAAAGAGCTTTTAAAGAAAATACACTATTAATTAAGACCGGGTTTGAGGAATAACACGACTTGAATTTTTTTTTAAATAGGTATATATATTATTTTAAATCCATAGACTCAATAAGAAATCCCCTTATAAATTTATACATTAGACCTAAATATTTTGGATTTAAATTTAAAACACAATAAAAAATATTCAACCTAACATATTATCTTTTGAATTATATTATATATACTAAATATATATTTAATGAATATTATATTAATGAAAATTATTGTCAAAATTAATTTAATTTTTTTACATTTATTAATTATGTTGGTCAACTCACCCGGTAGTTTCCAAATCAAAATTTATATAAAATTATTATTATTATTATTATTATTATTATTATTATTATTATTATTATTATTATTATTATTATTATAAAAGTAAATGAAACAGTGAACAATAACACAAACTTGATCTTTTGGCATACGATAGTTTTACACAAATAAAATCATATTTGTTGATGCTACTTTTGCATTTTTAAGCATTTTATTTTTTTGGGGTTGTGATCTATCTTTTTTATTTTTCACATGTTTTAGAACGAGTTTGTTAGTCAATTCAGTAACAAATTTCTTGTCAAGAAATTAAATTATTATATAATATTATAATGTACTTATCTTTTAATGTACTCTCAAATATGTACATTTTTTTAGAAAATGAGTACCCTAAACAAATTTTTTTACTCTGATATTAGCAGTTAAGACCTTTTTTTTTTGTATGTGTAGTCAACAATGTTGAATATGAATATTTTATTTGCATAATCACTATAAATATTAATAAGGTCTTATCTCCTCAAATAGTTTTATTTTATTACTAAAGATTTCACTTTGACTTTCTATTTGAGAAAGTTGACTAGAATTGAAATTCAAATTAAGATACTTAAGGAAAAACTTGTAATTTAACTTAATTTAAAGTTTAAATAGATATTTTTTCTATCAATTTAGACATTTTTATTTTAAAATATTTGTTGGATTGACTAAATTTTCATTTGTCTATCAATTATTTTAAATTAAAAATGATGATGCAACAATTAATAATCTGTTATTTTTTATTTAAATTAAAATAATAATTATTAAATATATGGATATGATAAGGATAGATTAGTAGATGTGGAAAAGGAGATAATGATAGAGTAATAGATAGGTTAAGAGTCTAATCATTACTCTAAGTATTACAACTAACAATTTAAACATTGAGCGGGCTAAAAATTGTTTATTAAAATATAAATAAAAGGTTTATGAATATATTAAAAAGAGAATAAGAAAAAAATTTCAATTGGAGGATCATCAGATACTCAAAAGTATTAACATCAAGTAGAAAGTAAAATAAATGAAGGGTATGTCATAAGCAAGAAGGGAAACTATAGGAAGACCAATACATTACTACAAAATGTATATACAACACCACCAAAATTATCACAGTATTATGAAAGACCATGATAACATCTATTACTTAACGCGCGAATATTTTTTCTTAATTATTTATTAAAAATTTGATATGATATACTCATGGTTGAAAGATATGACAGTGGTTATATAATCACTCTTTCATGGGTTCGAATCTCAACACTCTCAAATGTTTTATTTCTTTAACATTTAATCGCGCCTTTGTATTTTTATTTATTTTTAATTTAAAAATAAATGTGATACCACCACGGTTGTTTAAACAACTGATGTGACATATTTATCATTTTGCTTTAAATTTTTTAAATAAATGTGATACCACCACGGTTGCGTGGCTGAACCGTTGTGACATATTTTTCATTTTGTTTTAAATATTTTAAATTGTAATATACTGACGCTTCTTTATGAAATTTAATTAAGCAAATAATATAACACTACGGTTCTGGTTGTTGACCGTGGTGGTATCTTTCATTCATTTTTATCACAGCTAACTAGTTTGTCTCTTCAGTAGACATTCTTTGCACTAAATAACGATACGATACGAAATACCATTTCAACCCTAACGTTCAGTGCTGAGAAACGAAATACCATATCAACCCTAACATTCATCGTTCACCATCATCATTCATCGTTTTTCATCACTTGTTCATCGGTTCATCGTTTTTCATCGGTTCATCGTTTTTCATTCGTTGTTCATTTTCAACCCGTAGTCATCGCAAGGAGGATGACAACACACCAACACACACACTAACACCATCGTCATCGTCAACGAGGAATACAACAACAACACTATCTGTTTCAACCCAAATATTCACCTTTACTTAGTCATCACGTTTACGGTACGTAAATTTTTTTTTCACATGCATCTATAGTAAAATTCAGTTTCCATTGTTATTCATGTTGTTTTTGTGGTTGTTGTTGAATGTGTGTGATAACAGTTGATTAATATTTTGTTGTTGTTGTTGTTGTTGAATGTGTATGTGATACCATTTTATTAATCTTTTGTTAATGTTGTTGTTGTTGAATGTGTATGATAACATATTTCTATTCATGATTATATGTGGAAATAATAGATGAAAGAGTTTGTTGTTGTTTTTTAGCATAGATGTCGTCTTCGTCGTATTCTTCATCTAGTGGTGACAAAACTATGACAAGTGAAACTCGTACAAATGATACTCAAGATGGAAATAAAAGATCACAAAGAGGTGCCACAATGCTTACCAAATTAACAAAAGTCCGCAACTCTGGTAACAAATTGTCGATTGCGTTTGATGTGTATTACAGAGTAGTTGATGGTGAAAACTCTTCGCTTTTTAAGAGTTATGTTGTGTTCCTTAGACGTAGCAAAGTCATTATATTGATAGATGATAAAAAAACAAGCGCCAAAGGCTATCAAAGATAGCATATGGACAGACTTTAAGGTATTAATTTTAATTTTCATCTATTCTATATGACTTTCTATAATTTCTAATACATTCTTATTAATTTAAACGTAGTTGACTTTTGATTTTATGGATGATGATAAGTTAAAAAAAGGTGGGTAAATCATGCTGGTACATGTTGGAGGAGCTTATGTCACGGCTCACGCATGACTACATTAGGGAGCCTAAGCCTGGTCTTGAGCGTCCATGGGTGAGATATTGTTATCTTTCAAAGAAGGTTTGGAAAAAGTTTGTGAAGGTCCTTCGTTCTAAGAAATTCATGGTTAGTACTAGTCTTATTTATCTTGATAATTTTATGCTAATGATTTATAGATACTAATCATATTCTCACTATGTTTATAATAGGCTAAAAGTCAAGCAGGAATACAAAATAAAGCAAGAAACTTAAGAAAACAATTATGAATGAAAAAAATAACAAATGGGAGATGAGGACTCCATTAGTCGTGATCGCAACCCATCTCCACCGTCAAGACATGAGAAGTGGAAGAGGACTCGACTAAGACCAAACAGAGAGTACACCTCAGATGCGTCAAGAATAATTGCTGAGAAAATTGTAAGTATGATTTGTTGTGCGTATGTTATGTGTTACTTAAATGTTGTGGTAATTACAATATTAATATTACCATGCATGTTGTGTTAGATCTGTTAGTTGAGGAGGCTCGTGGAGGATCATATGTTCTAAAACTACGACATGATATACTAATAGAAGCTATCGGAACAGATGAACATGGTGGGCGCGTTTGTGGTGTTAGAGAAGACGTCGGTCTGAGATTATTCTTTGGTTCATCCAAAAAAACACTGAAAGCACCGAATTACAAGCTCAAAAAGAAAAGATTGCGGCTTTTGAGAAGCAGTTAGAAGAACAAAGGAAGATGTTAGAAGCGGAGCAGGAAAATTGGAGGAAAGACATGGAAAAGTTAGAAAAGTTAGAAGAGTTATATGCGGTATGTATTTTATCTGAAATGCTAGTATTTTATGTGAAATGTATGATATATTGTGTTTTATCTGAAAAGTTAGAAAAGATAGAAATGTGTTTATTATGTATTGTGTTCAAAATGAATACTATGTTGCAGAGAATAAGTGGATCCTTCCAAAGACATACGAATAAAAATGATGATGATGATGATCAATTTCCCGAAATAAATGTTCTTCGTGGTGCTAGCACAAAAGGAAGTGATTGTTCAGCCGCCCCCACTCAAGAGATCAATGAGATATTGGATCCTTCCGCACATGAAATCACCACGTTATACCTGTTGGTTGCGGATAGCGATGACCCGATTTCTCTTCCGCTAGAGCATTGTCCAAAGATAAAGTTCATCTTTTCTACTCCTAGTGATGTATAATATTTTCTCTCTATAAATAATTGGCTGGACGTAGGGATATTACAAGTTTGGTGCACATTGTCATACCCCAAATTTGTCCCACTTGTATATTATCTTCATTTGTGTCTCCATCTACTAACCATTATTCAAAAAATCCAAAAAAATATGTTACTTTTGCTTTCATTGTCCTCATTGCCTAAGTCCAAGTTGTGGTAATATGGATTGGGTTTCAGACAAGGCTATCAAGGTAGTGTGCCAAGGATGGTTGAAGTTCAATAGGTTTTGTCCTAATCTTGGTTAGGCAAGATTTTGTTTCATGATCAAGGCCATGGTGTGCATAATTCAAGTGATTTATGCTTGAGGTTCCAATTAGGGTTTTTGTGCAAAATCAAGTCAATTCTGTATGGATCAAGTTATCAGGCTGTGCTGAATTCAGATGTTTCATGGTGGAGAGTCACATGGAATTTGTTTCTTTCAATTTGGGTTTTTGGAGCATTTGTAATGCAGTTCATATCCAATCATTATCTTCTGATTTCAAGGCATATTGCTGAATGAGCATTTGGATCATAATGAAAGCTTGGTTTATCAATACTCAAGTGGCTGAATTTAGGAATTGATGCATTAGTGATTTCATTGTTTTAAGGCTCTAACGTATCTGAAGATCCAGATTGATTCGTGATTCAATTTTATTTCTCAGGACCAATTCAAGACATCGGTTGTTTCAAATGAAAATTCGACAAGGGAAAATTGGTTTGTGAGATTGTTGGATCAATATGGGAAATTCAATTTTTTTTAGTAAAGGATCAAGTGCAAAGAATGATCAAATAATTTCTTTGAGCCAAACTATGATTGAATTTTTTTCAGGTTGGTTTTAAGCTATGAGATCAAATTGTTCAAGGCATAATCAACTCGTGTTCAAGCCAAATGATCAAAATTGTTTCAAGCTTGTTCAAACCTTGTGATCAAAATTTCAATCTATCATTAGAAATTCAAGCAAGAGTCCAAGAATTCATTTTACAATAAAAGCCCATTTATAACAAAAGTCTATTACAAAAAAAATCACAACAAAAGTCATACAAAAAGGTCATTCCACAACCAATAGTACAAAACAATTTTTCAAGCCAAATCAAACCAATAGGCGTCACATACACACAACAGCCAAAACAATTTCCAAACAGTACAAAACAATTTTTCAAGCCAAATCAAACCAATAGGAGTCACATACACACAACAGCCAAAACAATAGCCATTTTCCAATATATCAAGCAAGCAACATGGACAAATACAAGCAAGTTAACACAAAACAAACTTCACAAAAATGACAGCAAGCCATGACAATCTTTTACGCATACGCCATACACTATTTCCAGCATCACAAGCCACGCCATCAAAACCGTTACAGCTAGCCTTCCAAAAATCTTCAGCCTGCGCAGGATCCACACACTACCCAAATAACAGCCTTCAGTAAGCACAATCAAAATACAACCAAACGTGACCCCACATGAAGGAAATAGACCAGCTGTTATCACGATGACGTACACCTCAAAGCGACAAAATCGCCAGTCTTCACAACAATTCACAAAATCAGTGTTTTAAAAATCGGACCGGTCATCAAACCAGTGAGGGTACTGGGTCACTGATTTATCGGTCGAACCACTGGTGCATTGGTCGAACCGCATGACTAAATCGGATTAAACCGGATAACTCGGTTTAATAAACCTGTCATTATAATAGGTATAAAATCGGTAAAACCGGTCGAACCGGATGATTCAGTCTCTAAAATATATAACTAGCACTTAAATTTTTTGAAAATATTATATCATAAATTCACAGGTTCATAATTTAAATGCAAATTTTAAACAGAGTCTAATTGTAAATTTTAAACAAAGTTTAATTTAAATTCATAGTTTTAATGTTAATAAAAAATCAGTTTTAATGTTAATAATTAAAACAATACAAATATTACCATTATTCTAAATAATAAATTTTCCAAATATATATATATATATATATATATATATATATATATATATATATATATATATATATATATATATATATATATATATATATATATATATATATAATGGAAATCAGTTACGTCTAAAATTATATTATATTTACTTTCTTAATCTGTGTTCTTAAATTTCTATACAAATATTTGTATGATGGTTTTTCAATCAATATAAATACAAAATAGTAAAAAATAGTTTTGTGAATATTACGAAACTTAATTTGTGTATCACTTGAATTAAATGAGTGATCACTATTATTTTTGGAGAAAAGTTCATATGTATTTGAGTAAAAAAAATTTTTAAAAAAAATTAATTTTTTTTTTTTTAAAAATAACCAGTTGAACCACCGGTTTGCAAAAACCGCCGGTTTTCCCGATTTTCTCGGTTCGCACCGGTTCACACCGGTTCCCTCTGGTTCGAAGACATGGGCGATCGAACAAGCGAACCCGGCCGGTTACCTGGCCGGTTCCCGGTCCAACCGGTCCGACCGACCGGTCCGATCTGGTTTTTAAAACACTGCACAAAACGACCTTGTTCATAAAAATAACACAGCAATTGAATTCCCAATTCACCCTTCACAGTCCTTAAAAATAAGAATCTTCTCTTCACTCTCAGATTCAAGCTTCAAAGCTAACAAAGTTCTGCCCAAATTTCACCCAACCTCTATCTTCAATAAACTTTCGAACTTGCTTCCTCCCCTTTCAACCTTAAAATCTCACAAAAACCATTACAAACCCTTCAAACCACCCATAAATCTTCTTCAACCCAACAACATAAACCAAATCAAACCAACCACATCCCAAATTAACAAACCACACATAACCAAACACGAAAATGAAAACAAAGAGAATGGATTGAGATGAAGAGATAGTGAAGCAAACCAAATCCAAACAAACATGAACGAACCGGGGAGAAACCGAAGAAGGTTGGATTGAACTGATGCGTGCGTGTTCTTTTTCATCGTGTTTTTTTCACTACTTTGTTTTGGCTGAGATGATGATGCTTTTGCCCTTTCATTCCTTGGTCGTGTTGACTTGATCTTCTTCTTTCTTTTAAAACTTGTTTTATTTTAAAGTGAAAAAAATATGATGCTTAAGGGTGTTCAAAACCGAACTAACCCAATAGAAAACCGCAAACCAAACTAAATCAAACCGAAACCGCAAAAAACCGCATTTGGTTCGGATTTGTTCGGGTCATTTTTTAACAAAACCGCGCGGTTCGGTTTGGTTTGCGGTTTGTATTTTACAAACCGAACTAAACCAAACAAAACCGCATTATATTACAACCCAAACTTCACTTATCCCACATCCAACCCAAAACTCAAACCTATTAGCTTTTAAGTTTCAACATTCTCAAACCTCTCCTAATAGTATTACACATTCTTCTCATCTTCTTTGCCATATACATCTCACATCTTCTACACTAATCTCTTATGTCACATGTTCTTTCTTTTTCATCTTCTCATTTTTATGTTACTATTTTCTCTTCTAATTACGTTTTTATCGCACTTTTCTTCTCTAATTTCACATCTCTTATGTTTTTCTTTTTCTTTTTTCTCTAATCCCCATTCTTCTCTATTTTTTTGTTTAATTATAATATTTTTATATTGTTTTATGCTACTATTTTTTCCACTTTTGATTAAATTGATTTTTTGTATATTGAATGAGAAATGTGGGTCTCAATATGATGAGTTTTTTTCGTTATTTGGTAATATATGAATGACTAAACACAAAGTTATGTTGTTCTTTATATGTGTATGTATGGCTCAATAAAAATCTTGTAAAAAACCGAACCAACCGAACCAACCCAAACCACATTGATTTGGTTTGGTTTGGTTCGAATTTTTTCTAAAAGCCAATCGAACCAAACCGAACCGTATGCTTTTTTCTCTCGCGGTTCGGATGATTTCTAGCGTCAAAACCGCACCGCGAACACCCCTAATGATGCTATTGCATAAATCGTGTCTGGCTTTCCTTTTTGTGTTTAAAAATAGGCTTGGTGATATTTTGAAAAAGGTAACCGAGCTTGTTTGGTTGGGCTTGTGGAAAGGCCATTTTAATTTGACTCACACACCCTAAGTTGATCCTCATGCGTCTCACTTGTTGCATCATGTTTTTCTTTTTTTGAAAATTTTCTTTCATGGTTTTATGGGCATGTAAGCCCATGTATCATTTATTTGCCACACACCTTTTGATTCAACAATGCACCTCTCTTTACTCTTTTATTTTCTTTTGATTTTTTATTTTTCTTACTTTTTTTTTGGATTTTCTATTTTTGTAGATTTTTTTCTAAATATTAGTTTTGTAGTGGATTCTCAAGCTTAATATCTTTGATATATTATTTCCACTACTTTTGATCTTCGATTTTATTTCTTTTTCTATTTTGGTCAATGAAGTCTAAAAAATCATGGATTATTGATTGTTGAAACTGTTTAACCTTCATTGTTTCAAATCTATGGTGGAATGATCATTTGGATCATTCTTCATACTTTGGGATAATGATAGGTTACATTTGATTAATCGATGGAAGATCTTGATTAAGACGAGACCGTTCTCTTTTTCTTTTCGCGTGGCACGATTTTTGGAGAATGATCTACATATCATTTCTCTATCATATTTTAACACAAACATTGTTATTGACCGGCCTCCCATAGGATGATCTTCCTTATATATTGTGCTACAATTGCTTAACATAGCGCTAAATTGGTCCCGATTCAAAAAGTGATCATCCGATCAATGACAATTAACAACTAACATCTAACTTTAATTTCTGCTCCTTATCTCTTGCTTTATCTTTCCGGCATTGTCATACCCCAATTTTGACTCTAAATCACTGAATAAAAGCATTTTTTATCATTCATATCATATGCATAGCATAACACGTCCTTAATCATGAATAACGCCTAAAATGATTGGTCAGAATGAATTCTTGGATATACAGACAGATTGGTTAAATTGTTTCTCAAATATGAATAAAATCAGTGGATGAGAAGTTTCAAAATTGAGATTGCCGACGTCAGTAATATTGATCTACTGTTCGCAAAGCTTAACCTGACGCGCTCGTCTTATTTTTTCGACAACTTTTTTTAGCCACAGTTTGACCAGTCTGAGCCTTTTTATCAGTCCAAATTTATTTCAAAATTTGACCAAACGCTGTATTTTTTCAATAAGTTTATTCCGCGCTGATCATTTTAGTGCAATCAGTTTATTTTTTCGGGCACTTGGACGCCCGACTTTTATTCATTCTTCAGCTGTTTTATTTTTTATCTTTTCGCCAAAATATTTAGAAAAATAAAATAGAATTTTTTATGCTTGCATTTTAATTTTATCATGTGCATTTAGAAAGATGTGAATTTTATTTGATTTAACTTGATTTAAATCAATTAAATCATCTAGAAGAGGCATTTTAGGCATTTTAATTTGTCTTTCAATGTGTGTTTCTTTATGTTCTTCTGTGATTTAATCATATCCATCAATTTCAAATTAACTAATGGTTCATGTTTGCAATCCTTGTTTTTTTTCCATTCATCCAATCATCAATTAGAATTTTATTTAATAAATAAATCAGAATTCGTTGAAAATGTTCCCCAACAGTCTTTATTTTAAGATTTGGAGAAAGGAAAAAAGTTGGTAGGTGTCCCCCATTCACCGGACACGATACGCCCATGTGAGCTACACTCATTTGTGATATTCCTCTCCACTAATTTGCTCTCTCTCCCTTAATACACAAAATGACAAAAATATATATACTCTCTCCGTCTCGAAATGAAAGTCTTTTAAGGTTGTTGGACATAGATTAAGAAAAGTAATGATTGAAGAATTAAATGTAACAATTTTACCAAACTATTTTTAATTACTATTGGTTGTCATAAATGTGTAATATGATATAATATTTTGAAAGTTGTGTATATAATATTTATTAGGGGTAAAATTGGTAAGAATTAATTAGTATTGTCTTGAAAACATAAAAAGATTCTTATTTTGAAACAATTTTTTTTACTAAAAAGACTCTTATTTTAAAACAGAAGAAATATGTAAAGGACTTTTTTCGGTGTCCACCCACTAAAATTTATGTCTCCAACTTTTAGGAATAATAATTCACTCTTTTTTTTTTTTCCAAATGATACCCTATGTGCCAACTATTAGACAAAGGAGAAGGGGAGCACCTTCATAATGCCACGCGGACCTCACTAAAGGAGAATATAACGAATCTTTTCTTTCCTTCCTTGAGGAACCGCCACCTCTGTCCCCTCTCTCTCTCTCTCTCTCTCTCTCTCTCTCTCTCTCTCTTTTCATGAAAAATACCTACTCTTCTACTATCTACTATCTATCCATTATTAAAAGGTTCCATGAACTGCCCAAATTACCCTACCACCAAAAATAAAATACATTACGAAAAGGTTATTTCGGTAACTAACAAATTTATCCAAAATCAAAAGTAGCTTTTCACAATTGCATGTCATGTGTTGACTTAACATTGACTACTATTTACTATCTTCTATTTACCCATTCAAATTAAATATTACATACACTCATTCTCTCTCTTCATTCAAATTTCAAATCATTTTCACTTTTTTTTCCCACCCTTTCTCACTTTCATTTTATTTTTTTTTCACTATATTTTTTATTATCGTTAAAAATACTAATAATCTATTTTTTAATTTTAATAAAATAAAAAACTTATTTATCTCACGGGTCACTATCAACATAATATTTATTTTATTTTAATTAACCATTATCTTATATTTAAATATTTTTTCTTTCTCCATCTTATGATTCATTTTTTTTTCTTTTTATGTAATTATTTAATACAATTTAATTTATATGATTATTGTTCATTTTACAATTAAGCATATCATTTTAAATTTTGCATATATCTAAATACATTTTATATTGCACCAAATAATTTATTTATCTCACGGGTCATCTACTATCTACCCATTACTAAAAGGTTCTATGAACTGCCCAAATTGCCCTACCACCAAAAATAAAATACACTACGAAAAGGTTATTTCGGTAACTAGCATATTTATCCAAAATCAAAAGTAGCTTTTCACAATTGCATGTCATGTGTTGACTTAACATTGGCTACTACTTACTATCTTCTATTTACCTAGAGCTGTCAAAATGGGCTACCCGGCCCTAAACGGGCCGGCCCTGATGGGCTCGGGCTTTTTAGGGCTGGGCCAAAAAAGCTCATTTCTAATATGGGCTCGAAAATTACTACCCGAGCCCGACCCTAGATGAGCTTCGGGCTACCCAGCCCTAAATGGGCTTTTTTTTACTAAAAAATTAAAATAAAAATGCCATAATATTTATTATAAATAAAATTAAAAAATTATATTATTTTAAACATAATACATTTTTAAGTACTATATTATCTTTTATCAATACTATAATGTGTTTTTAAATACAATACTTTTATAAAATAATACTCGAATATTTAACATAAGGGAAACTAATAGAATACGAGAAAAGAGTATTGATTATATTAATGCATAATATTTAAAAGAGAAATATTGAATAGAATATATATAAAATTTAGTGAGGTGAGAAAAATCAATGTGTTATTTTGGAGTAAGATAATATAAGTATTAGTATAATTTTTTAAAATTTATAGTGATATGGGCCTAATGGGCTACCCACGGTCCATATGGGCTAGCCCTAATGGGTAGCGGGCTTTTTAGTGTTGGGCTAAAAAGGCCCTGAAAAATATGGGCTCTAATTTTAAGGCCCAAGCCCTATGATTCTCCGGGCATGGTGGGCCGGCCCATGTGGGCTAGCCCATTTTGACGGCTCTATAATTTACCCATTCAAATTAAATATTACATACACTCATTCTCTCTCTTCATTCAAATTTCAAATCATTTTCACTTTTTTTTCCACACTTTCTCACTTTCATTTTAATTTTGTTTCACTATATTTTTTATTATCGCTAAAAATACTAATAATCTATTTTTTAATTTTAATAAAATAAAAAACTTATTTATCTCACGGGTCACTATCAACATAATATTTATTTTATTTTAATTAACCATTATCTTATATTTAAATATTTTTTTTCTTTTTATGTAATTATTTAATATAATTTAATTTATATGATTATTGTTCATTTTACAATTAAGCATATCATTTTAAATTTTGCATTTGTATCTAAATACATTTTATATTGCACCAAATAATTTATTTATTTCACGGGTCATTATCGTATCAAAATTTTCTTTTTGGCTTTCTTCATCTCACGAGTTTTTTTTGCATGATTATTTAATACATTTGTATATAAATACATTTTATATTGTATCAAATAAACTTTCTATTTTACGGGTCACTATAAACACAATACATATTTTATTTTAATTAATAATTATCTTAACTTGAAAGATAAAATCCTTATGATCAAATATTAAATATTTCTTTTTTTTTTATCTCAAGAATCTTTTTTTTTTCTATTTGTATTTTAGTACAATTGAATTTATATAATAATTGTTTATTTTATAATTAATAGCTAATTTAAATTTAAACACGTATATAAATATATTTTATAACGTTCCAAATGTCTATTTAAATATATTTTATACTGTATCAAATAATTTTACCCGTGCAGGAGCACGAGTTTCTTAGTAGTTATTAGGGGTGGGAATAGGCTGGGCCGAGCTAGGCTTTGCCAAGCCTGAGCCTGGCCTACTAAAAAATTCAAAACCTAAGTCTGGCCTGTAGCCTATGATAGGCTTGTTTTTAGGCCTGAGTCTGACCTTTTCGAAGGCCTGATTGGCCTACTAGCCTATTTAAAAGCCTACTTCATTTGAACATTTGTAAATAAGAAATTCAACTAATGTTAAATATACTAACAAATTAATATATCAATGAGACTAAATGTTTGTTTTTATTGTCTCATACAAGTCTACATATTAGCATAAGTTTGGTGATATTATTTGTCGGAGAGAAGTTATGAAAAAAACTTATGACAACAACATATAACATTGTTTATAATGTTTTTTCAACATATTTTCATAAGTTCTTCAAGATAATTACGCTTTATTTTTGTATTTAAATTCAAACTACAAAATATAATATAATAATAATAAATTTATTGAGTTTTTTTTAACTAAGCCGACCTGATAGGCTTAAAAGACTTTTCTTACGGCCTGTGGCCTAGCCTCTTTAGCTAAATAGACTTATAAAAAAGCCTAGGCCTTTTCTATTTAAGAAAAAGCCTGACCTGACCTGGGCCTATATAGGCTAGACCGTAGGTCCCTGTTAGTTGACCTGGCCTATTCTCACCCTAGTAGTTATAAACAAAAATCACTTGCATTAGAGTGGTGGTTTTTAGTTTTTTTATAAAGGTTCTCTCACTCTTTTGGTAAAAAGGGGGGCTCCTTCACAAAAAGCAAACCCACCCTGGCAAATCTACTCTCTCTCTCTCACTCAAGAAACCATGAAAAAGTATAAATAGAGAACTGAAGGATATTGTTTTCCTTCATGAGCATCATCTTTCTATGCTATCACTTTCTCTAAAAAAAACAAAACGGAAAAAGTGCAGTTGCTATGTTTTTCTTCAACGACTCCCTCCACCATTTCCTTCCTCTCTCTGCCGGTAAGCTCTTTCACACCACATCGTCTGCCAACCATTAATTTTGGCCACCCATTTCTTACCATTCTTCTCCACCTTCTTCAAAACTCAACAAATATCACCACTGTCCTGTAAGCTAATGTACCAAAATGTTACTCTCTTATAACACACAAACCAACTCTATTTCATCAGAACACTACCATAACCGTGCTCCTCCAAACATTGAAACAAACTATCATGCCTTCCTAGTGTCACCACCGCCCATTTGCAAACCTTCACTCGATCCACCCTCTGTCAACAAGTTGATCTCTTCATCTTGAACAACTGTAACCTCCACCATTAGCTTAACCAAATATTCATCATTTTCCTCATTCCAATAAAATCCTCCATGTCGTAATCTCCTCCGCAAACGTGGTTGTTAACACCAGAAATCTTCTCGTCACTATCCTTTAACATTGTCTGCCACTCCAAGCTACCATAAACGAAGCGAATTCACCTGCAAAGAGGCATCCAAGAGTTTTTAAACAAGCACCTTGCATCGTCTTTCTCACAACCGCAACCTTGCAGCAGCCGTCGGGTTCCGTGGTTACAACCAACAACACACTTCAATAACCGTAGCAAACAACCATTTTCGTCGCAACCACCACTCACCTATCATTTTCACCATGAACAACACGTTCTTGCATCATCACACTTCAGCAACAAGTTTCATTCAAGTTTCCGATCCATTCCGGTTGCAGTAGCACGGTGTTGCCGTTAGTAATTTCTGAATCAATGTCTCGATATCGTTTCGTTTCATTCTGGCTACTATGCTTAACATTCAATAACATTTTGCATTTTTATATACATTGCTGTGTTTAGAGGTTTCATTTATCTATTTGTTTTGATTCAAAATGGTCATGACCTCTTTTGGTTATTGTAGTAATTTGGATCCTTTTTTCTTGCTGCCATGTTTGTTTGGTTTGTGGTATGGTGCAATTTGTAAATATGCCATTAACTTATGTGGTTTTTATTGCATTGCTTGCATTGGAATGTGTACATGTTGGATTGTAATATATGAGCTGTGTAAATACTTTAGTGTCTGCTGCTTGGATGTTACGAAAGCAAGTCTTAACATTGTTGGTTTGTTTACATAAATGGCATACTGTTAAATCATGCTGAAAGTTTATAGTTGAATTTGAGTTTTAACAAAATATTATCTTATTGTTATCATGAATTGAATACTTAGTGTTTGTTTGACAACATGATTTGTGATCAAATGCAGAGAGTTTTCTTTCTCTGTTTAATGTTAAGCTTTTGTTTTTTTAGAGAGAATGATTCATTTCCTTTTGGTTTTCACATAAGTTCACCTTAAAATGTTCAATATTATGCCATCCACATTTGTTTTTTTTAGTTTATTGTGCTAAAAGAGAAAGATATAAAAAAGATTAAGTTATATTGGTTGTAGTTTGTTGGAGCAGTAGCAGAAGAAAGTAATAGAAAAAAATAGTGTTGGTACTGTTATTATTATTTCATTTACTCTGTTTTGTGCTGTCAGCATCATTTTTTCATATTTACTATCTACTTATTACTTATAAGTTGACCAAACTGCCTACTTTGCCCTTTCCACTAAAAATATTAACACTAAGCTAAGGACATTTCTGTAACTAACAAATTCACCTTAAAACTTTACTTCATTTCCCTCATATGCTGCCACGTGTTGAGTCCATACTAATCCTAATGAAACTATTATTTTTCCCTCCAACAAAACACTCATCTAATGCATACAACTCATTCATTTGTCAAATTACACAGCATTTCTCACTTTCTCTCTCATTTCGAATTTCCCTTTCCCCCGTTTTCTCTATTTTCTCCCAAACCCTAGCACAGTCACCGCCTCCTCTTTCTACACCCGTTAACGGTGACAACCTCGGAAGAAGAAACCGAAATCGTACTCCTCATCTCATGTTTTCACTCACTGATTCTCTTATCGTCGTTAACAATAACAGTCTCCTTACTACTTCTGTTAAATCTGTTTTTGCCATCGCTAGGTTTTTCTCATTTCAAGTCCCCAATCCAACTCCAGCATACTCCCGAAAACGCAAATCGTTTCTGTCACTCACTAAAGGTACCCTGTTTTTCTGATTTAATTACTGAACTATTTATTTAACTTTTTTGATTTTGTGCGTGTTTTGGTGGTTTGTTGATTTGAGATTTTTTTGAAAACAGGTGGAACAAATCCGAAACGACTTGCAATTTGTGACATAGTTCCAGAAATTCTCGTCATGGTGTTCATACTTTTATCTGCAAGGTTAATATTTTGTGTGCCTCTAAACCCTAACGAGTTACGTCACACATTTGAAATGAAGTAAGGAAGAAATGTTAGGGTTTGTATTATTTACCCTTTCTTTTCTTTATATTTTTGTATATTTGATCTTGATAATGTTGTTTTTGTTAGGTTTCCAAATCGCACGCCATCTCCCTCTCCTTCTCTCTCTGTGTTTGCATCACTTTTCAACCCGGTAAGACTTCTCACATCCATTTCTCTCCAACCTTGTTCAGTATACACTCCGTCTCTTTATGCAAGTCTCACAAATTTTTAGGTTGTGTGGATTTTGGGTTTTTGTTTTGCTGCAAACCCTAAGTTTCCCTTCTCAGATCTATTTTTGTTATGAATTTTTCGTGGGAATTTTGGGTTTCTGTTTTGCTTTAATAAAGCTTGCATTTTGATGGGTTATGAGTTGGGATCTATTGGTGGAAGTTAGTGGGCTTTCTTGAAAAAGTGAGACATTATACTTGACAGGAATTCATATTTTATGGGAGTAATTTGCAGATTCCGATGAATAATTCCCATATTTTGGCAAGGCTCAACTTTAAGGTATTGCTTCTCAATTACTTCCTTTTGCACGCTCTCTCCTTCTACTTCTCCTATCTCTCTTCTCCTTTCAAAATTGCTCCGCACTCTAAAGGGGAACCATAAGATTACTGATGCTAGACTTTGTTGCTCTGCACTCTATAGGTTGTTTGCTAATGCCAAAGATTCGGTACTATAATTTGGTTTGTGACTCAATTGAGATCAAATAAAAAACTGCACCTTAATGAAGACACTAGATTTAATGTAATTCAAAGAGTTTTTATCTGTCCTGATTTACAGAATTGTCGCAGTCACTTTATCTGGATCTACTGTGAGTTGTGTGTTCGTTATTGCTGCAGTATTAGACTCTAAGTAATGAATGGATGAAGGCTTCAGCCCCAACATTTTGGTACCAGATTTCTTGAAAAATAACAATTTGGTATATTTCTCATACTGATATAACATTTAGCTGATGTTCAATATTCCAACTTCTAACTTCATTATTTGCATCTTCTTATAATGCAGTAGTCTGATCCTCACTTGAACAATTGATGAATTCAATTGCTTGCATCCCTGATATAAGTATTTAGCTGAAAAATACCAATAATTTGTGACAGTTCTTGAGCTTGATATGTTATCTAACACCTAATGATGTTTTGGTTGTAGATGATACTTGAAGAAGACATGTATTATATTATTTAAAGTATAATATAAAATGAATTCTCACCTTCTATTCTATATTATGAAGTCTATTTACTGCAGGACAGCAGGCTTTTTCTGAAGTTTATGTGACACCAAAATTTCTAGAGAATTTCTGTGAAGATCAGGTACATCAAAACTAGACTTGCCATGGTTAAATGAGTAAAATCCTAATTACAAATCTATCATTCTCTGATACAGAATGATGGAAGAACCTAAATTGGTAGTATTTTTTAATTAATAGCTACCTCTCCAGTAGATATTGATAAATTTCCTTCCAAGTTCTTTCATTACAGCCTTAATTCTTATGCGGTTTATTTTTAAACCTTAAGTATAACTTTAATAACTTTTGTTGCTTATGTTTTGATGATTTAAGGAGTTATTACATGTTTGAATCAAGCAGCAAGTATCTTCATCGAAATCGGTCAACACATCATGGCTGCAAGGTACTTTCTGTTTTAGTGTGTGTACACATCTTAAATGCATACTGTTAATTATTTAATTTTTTATGTTTTGATAACAAGATTTAACCATTTGAAAGGATTTAAATCTCTTTTTCTAGATTTAGGAAATCGGTGAGTTATATGAGCTCGATCAAGACATCGAGAATGCTAGATCATATTTTGCGAGGGATGTTGAACTTTTTTATTTTCACGGGGATTCAACAACCTCTGTGGTCCATTGCAAACAGAAAATCGCACAGTTTTCTGCTCAATTTCAAGAGTTAGTGTTTCTCTTTCTGTTCCATTCAATGCGATTTTGCTGTATTTATTAAATAATCTATCATTAGGTTGGAAATGGGAATCAAATCATCAATTCTAGATTATTTCCCTGCTATATAATTGTTTTGTCATTCTACATTTTGGTAATTCCACTTCACCCATGCTATTCCACTGCAACTTATTCACCACCAATATATTTTTAGTTTGGATTTTTTGAACTGCAATTTCATTTTCATTATATTTTAAGATAGTTTATTATATGTATCTTTTCAAGGAACAACATACTATATGGTTGTGTATACTATGTGCATCATAGATATTTGTTACTTAAATTTTGGAAGACATGGGCATAAAAAAGATGTAGCCTACAGTGCTTTCTCACATACTATGTAACCGTCTATTTCTATTTCCTTAAAAAATGTCTTCATTGTAGCCTGTACAAAAATCTGCCACCGCAGCTGCTGAGTTATGTTGTTCTTGGGGAATGCATTTAAGGCATACTGTGACAGAGATGTATGCCGCAGAGGCATCTGAGATGTTAAGTTTCAACTATTAGTTGCTAATGCCCAATACTATGTCTTTGAGGTTGAGTGAGATGGTTTTTGTTTCACTACTACGAAAAACCCATTTAACAACGGTTGGGACTGACATATAATGATGCGGGCGAGGGTGTTGTTATGTAGATTGTTGTTGTATATATGATACTTACAACGACGGCCTTGTACGCGCTGTAATAAACAGGAAAGCGCGATAACTATCACAACGGTTTTACATTACACCGTTGTAATAAATATAATTGTCCTCGGTTCGATTCCCAGCAGCACAGTTTTGATATTTATTTTTTGCTGGACAGCACGCCAGATATTATAACGGTTAGGAAATATAACCGTCGTTAAAGTTTATGCAAAATTAACAAATATCATCCTGCTTTTATAATTAATCCCATTTTTTTACGTGTATTATTGTTCTCCATATCTCAGCACAACAGAAAAATACAATTCACATTTTGTGATACAGTTTTCATAATAATATTAATCGTATCATATTCATAATATCACATATACCAGATTACAGTTTATCAGAACAAACAACCTACATAAATAAAATATCACATATACCATATTACAGTTTACACACATTACATAACTTCACATAATTGTAACTTGGTGTATTGGTATCTTGTCTCTTGGTGTCTTGTCTCCTGGCCTGGTGTCTGGACTCAAAATACCTATGATTTCAAATAATTATACTTGTTAGTAAAAATACTTCTAAACTATAACATACAATTAATATATTATGAATAAATAATAAATTACGTACTTGTTAATTTTCCCATATGCCTTCTTCATGATCGAGTCGCATAGCATGCACGACATCTCCATCAACTTCATCATATGAGGTAGGAACTTGTGTTGTGTAAGAAGGTGTGGACGGAATATCAAGACTTTCATCACTAAGAGGAATGTATTTTCCTTGGAGAACGATTGACCATTTCCCCGATTTGTCCGATGGATCGAAAACATAAAAAACTTGTTTTGCTTGAGAAGCCATGATGAATGGTTCTGTATTAAAAGATGCCTTGCCAAGGTCGACCCGGGTGAATCCTAAGTCATCAATGTCTACACCATTACTATTATTGGGAACCCACTTGCATTTAAATAAAGCCACTTTGAAAATAACATAATCAATCTCCCAAATCTCATCAATGACACCATAAAACGCGGTAGTTGCCAATACCGGATTCTTATCTTTCGCACTAGAGAAATACATCGATTCGGCTTCAACCCTAACCCCACTATTTTGCATTGTATTACGATCATCTTTTGATTTTGTATAAAAGGTATGATGACCAATGTCGTATGCACTCCAGGTAATGACACAAAATTTTAGCCCGTACGACAACCATCTAAGTATCTCGGATGCACTAGGATCATTAGATACACTTTTATTAAACCAATCCATGAATCTATTGTTATGCTCTATCAACAACAACTTGTCATTCATTCGTGGATATTTTTTCTTCATAAGTCTTTTGTGAGTATCTATGAAAGGTTGAACCTCATCTACATTATTCAATATATAGAAATGTGATTGAATAACTACATCCCGAGCCATTGACCTAACATTTAGACCTTGAATACCTCTCCCGTCTGTGTCAGCATGACGAGACTTTGGAATTCCTATAGAATCTGCATCCGACAAATAGTTTGTACAAAACTCAACAGCTTCTTCTGTGATGTACCTTTTAGCAATCGAAGCTTCCGGTCGGTGATGATTCTTCGTATATCCTTTAAAGATCTTCATATATCGCTCTATTGGATACATCCACCTTAAATAAACTGGACCACAAATTCTGATTTCTCTTACGAGATGAACAAGTAAGTGAACCATAATGTCAAAAAATGATGGCGGAAAATACATCTCCAATTGACACAAGATTATGGCAGCCTCATCTTTTAATTCATCCAATTTTTTGAAATCAAGAACTTTATTACATATGGCATTGAAGAATAAACACAGTCTCGTTATAGTTACTCTCATATTTTTTGGAAGGATCCCACAGATACCCACTGGTAGAAGTTGTTGCATCAATACATAGCAATCATGAGATTTTAAACCAATTAACTTGAGATCTTTCATTGATACAAGTTTCTTGATGTTTGATGAGTAACCTTGTGGAACTTTAATACCTTGCAAACACTCGCAGAACATCTTCTTTTCCTTTTTAGATAGAGTGTGACATGCTGGAGGCAGATAAGTTCTTTTTCCTTTCTCTATTGGAGCCAACTGTTTTCGTAAACCCATCTTCTCCATATCAAGAAGGGAAGTCTTACTATCTTTAGTCTTACCCGGAATGTTTAGAAGTGTGCCAATCAAACTATCACACACATTTTTCTCCATGTGCATCATATCAAGACAATGTCTAACATCAAGACTTGACCAATATGGAAGATCAAAGAAGATGGACCTCTTTTTCCATATATTTTTTGCAACTGCCCCTTTTTCTTTTCCTCTCTTTCCACCTTTTTCTTTTTCTCTCTTCCCACCTTTTTCTTTTTCTCTCTTCCCAAGGACAACATTAATGTATTCCTGCCGTTGATAAACTTCATCCCCGGTTAAAGGTTTAGGAGCCTCACCAAACTCTTGCTCTCCATTAAAAGCCTTTTGCAATCTACGATAAGGATGACCCGGTTTTAGAAATTTTTGATGCCCAAGGTAAACGGTCTTTTTTCCCAACTCAAGTTGGTGATAACAAGTATCATCTTCACATATAGGACACGCTTTATGTCCTTTGACACTGTATCCCGCCAAGTTACCGTAAGCCGGAAAGTCGTTAATTGTGCAAAATAACATTGCACACATATTAAACTTTTCCCCAGAATATGCATCATCAACTTCAACGCCTTCATCCCACAAGAGTCGTAAATCATCAATTAATGGACTAAGATAAACATCTATGTCGTTACTAGGTTGTCGTGGTCTAGAAATCATCATACTTAACAGTATATACTTGCGCTTCATGCACAACCAAGGAGATAAGTTGTAAATAGTGAGAAGAACAGGCCATGAAGTATGATTAGTGCTCATATTACCAAAGGGGTTCATTCCATCGGTGGCAAGCCCAAGCCTAAGATTTCTTGGCTCGACTCCAAAATCCGGAAACAACGAATCAATTTTCTTCCATTGCAAAGAATCAGCTACATGGTGAATGTTTCTATCACGAATCCTTTCATCTGCATGCCATCTAAGATTCTTTGCGTCATTCGAATTAGAAAAAAGTCTCTTTAATCATGAAAGTATTGGCAAGTACCATAACACTTTAGCAGGAGGATGCTTCTTACTAACATTGTCATAGTGATCATTGTCATCACCATTGCTAGCCTTCAGCTCGTAACGTGACACACCACATTTCGGACATTGAAACAAGTCTTCATACTCTTTCTGGTATAATATGCAATCATTAGGGCAATCATGTATCTTGATATACTCCAGACCCAGTGGACACAATATCTTCTTGGCCTCATAGGAACGATCCGACAATTTGTTATCTTCTGGTAACATTTGCTGTAGCAATTCAAGTAATTCCGTGAAACTTTTATCCGACCATCCATTTTTTGCCTTCAGATTAAACAACTTTAACACCACCGACAATCGTGTGAACTCTGTGCATCCCTTATATAAAGGGGTGTCTTTATCACGACATAAATTATCATAAATATGAGCATTCATAAAAGAAGATTCCCCAATATCACGGAACATATCCTCTAGGTGATCTTCCATATATTCATCTTCCTTCACTCTTTGACTTTGTGACGCCCGACTTTCCTTATTATCCACCTCACCATGCCAAGTCCATATTATATAATTTTGACATATATCATCACAACAAAGGTGATTGTGTATTTCTTTCTTTGTACCCTTTTTGACATTAGCGCAAACAACACAAGGACAATAAAAGATACCATCATTGTCGGGAAGATGTTTATCAGCGTATTCAAGGAATTCACAAACTCCGTTCTCATAAACCGGATCTAATCTATTGGCTTTCATCCAACTACGATCCATTACAACTTCTGAAATTTATACATGTATAATAATGTGAATGACACACCAAAATCTAATCCAAAAACTCAAGCATATGCATATATAATATGAACAAAGAAAAAATCAATGAAGATGTACTCTCATACTAAACGTAAAGCATATGAAACATCTCATTCTGACTTGAGCATATACAATATGAACAAAGAAAAAAGGAATGAAGATGTTGAAGAGAACCTTACTTCGAAGCTGAAGAAGCAAATGAATGATGAAGACGGTCAATATTTGAGCATAAACCAAGAAAAAAGGAATGAAGATGTTGAAGAGAACCTTACTTCGAAGCTGAAGAAGCAAATGAATGATGAAGACGGTCAATATTTGAGCATAAACCAAGAAAAAAGGAATGAAGATGTTGAAGAGAACCTTACTTCGAAGCTAAAGAAGCAAATGAATGATGAAGACGGTCAATATTTGAGCATAAACCAAGAAAAAAGGAATGAAGATGTTGAAGAGAACCTTACTTCGAAGTTGAAGAAGCAAATGAATGATGAAGACGGTCAATATTTGAGCATAAACCAAGAAAAAAGGAATGAAGATGTTGAAGAGTACCTTATTTGAGCAATATTTGAGCTCCAAATGAATGGATATGAAGAGGGTAAAGGTTAGGGCGTCTCTGGCTCACTTGTTCGATTAGGGCGTCTTATGAAAGAAATACATAATAAGTTTTGTTTTAATTTATCAGTAAACCTTTTAATCTCGGTTGGGAAAACAAACTGTCCTGGAATCTTAAGTGACACACGCTAAATGTATCCTAAAAAAAGGAAAAAATGTGTTGCAGGGAATCGAAGCTTGTTACATTTCATTTATTACTACGGTTGTTTATCTTAACCGTTGTAAAATAATTTACAATTTATTTTTAAAATAATGGACTTAATTGTCACACGCTAAATGTAGTCTAAAAAATGGAAAAAAATGTAGTTGCAGGGAATCGAAGCTAGATACATTTTATTTATTACTACGGTGGTTTCACTCAACCATCATTAAATGACTCAGCTTTTGCATGGGCGAGAAATTTTAACCTATTACAACGGCATAAAAGGATGCGTTGTAAGCCTGGCGTTGTTGTTTTAGCGTTTTGTAGTAGTGTTTCTTAGGATTGAGATTAGAGGTGGGAAATTTAGTTAGGATTGAGATTTTATGCAAAAGTTGGAAGAGAAAGTATAATTATAAATTCTCGAATGGCATGATTCTGCTATCTGTTATGAATGCCTTCATTTAAAGTTTTCGAGCATGGTTGGGAGTTTGGGGTCTATGTAGGTGTAATACAGTTAGTAAAATGAATGTAATGTATGTTTAGTTTGAATGCAGATCTATTGTATCACTATATATTTTAAAAAAAATATTTTTTAAATTTTATTATTTGCTACCAAAAGAAATAATCATACAATTGATTACAATTATAACAAATTTAATTCATTTAATAAGATGATATTGTAAATTGGGTTAATTGTGATTTACCCCCCTGACATATGAGCGTGTTTTGGTTTACCCCCCCACCGTTGCCATAGGCAGGTTTAGGCAACGGTTTTTTCAAAAAAACCGTTGCCTAAAGGCATGGAGGGGGGTAAATCAAAACTCGCTCATATGTCAGGGGGGTAAATCACAATTAACCCTTGTAAATTTGTTATCAATCTCTTAATAAGAATTAAGATGAAGTTATAATGCATTAAATTAAATATATACGTCTATAATTAGAGCTTTAAAAAGTTTTTTATCAATCTTTTACTGAGAAACTACATTTTAATTTTAAATAATAATTACAGAATATCGCTAAAAAGTTTTATGTTTTTTTAACATAAATACAAAGTTGCAAGCAAATGATATATTAAAAAAAAAGTTTCTTAATATTTAACAAAAATTAAACGTAACTTTTTATTTTATTGATCAATTATTTAAAAATCATCTTTATTGACTACTTAATTAAAAAATGATTATTTATCAAAGATGAACATATAATTTGCTTTAATAAATATTTATTGTATAATTATATGTGATAAATGTTAAGATGTTACATAAATTCTTTAAAAAATCATTTTTTTTTAAATATTACTTTTCCAAATCTTAAAGGAAAGTAAATTTTAGAAAATTTATTTTGTGACTCTTCAAAAATACTACAAATAAACACCATGATGGTTAAGATACATATAAATATATGATAATAAAAAAATTTATTGCACGGGTCACTATCAGCATAATACATATTTTATTTTAATTAATAACTGTCTTTAAATAAAGATAAATTTTTTATTTTTAAATGTAAAAATTTATCTTTTAATTTTATTTCTCCTTTTCATTGGGTCATTTTTTATATTGTTATTTAATACAATTAAATTTATATGATCAACGTTCATTTTACAATTAAATAACTTATTTAAAATTTACATGTCCATTTAAATATAATTTATACTGTATCAAATAAATTTATTTGTGCGAGCTATCAAATAAATTTCAAGCTAAATTTGACATTTATATATGGTATTTTAATCAACAATTACATTTATTTGAGAGATAAAATATTTATTTTCAAATATCATTTTTTTTTGTTTTTTTCTCTCGATTATACATGTCATCTTTTTTTCTTTTCAAACGCTTATTTAATGCAATTGATTTTATATGATCATTGATATTTTTCAATTAAGTCATTTATTTTAAATTTACATTTGTATCTAAATAATTTAATATCGTATCAACCCTTGCTATATTTTCCTTTATCTATATGTTCTTATTATGGATCATTAATAATATTTGTCAAATATATACTATTTTGTGTAAGACAATTTACCATTCTTTCATTTAATTATTATAATATTATAAATTTTTAATCAAACATTTTATTTATAAATATATGTTAACAGATATATTTCAATATATTATAATAACAATATCAAACAAATTTACCCATGCGGGAGCACGGGTATTATACTAGTGTATATTATAAAATGCGGATACCTTGCAGTTAAACGGGCTAGGTATGTTGGTTGAGGCTTAGGCCTCCCAACCACCAAGACCTAAGTCCGATCCTGCGCGCCCCCTTTCCCTTGTTTCCACCATCTTTTCATGTTTTCTTTGATTTTTTTTTTCATTTTTAAAGCATTATATATTATATATATTTGAATGCAATTAGTTTTGATTTTTTTTTCATTTTTAAGGCATTATATATTATATATTTTTTAATGCAATTACTTACCAGCAATAGGACATGGGGGACTGGTTGAAGCAACTTGCCTCCTGCCTCCTTGCAATTTTTTGTAAGTCTTGTTTTTGTGTTAGGGATTTTTTGTATGTGGGTTAGGATACCCCTTTGTATTCTTGGAATATAATTTTTTGCCTATTAAAAAAAAACACCCTTGATGCCACTTTTCCTTTTTTCCCCATATTTTTCATGTTTTTTCACCCTTATTTTGTTTTTTACTTTTTACTCAATTTTTAGCCATCCTAATTTGTTTTTTTTCTGATTTTTTTATGCCTCCTTCTTATTTGTGACATTATCTTTACAATTCAATTTTTATTTTATTTTTTCCACTTATTTTTACCATGATTACAGTCATTGCTAAACACGCTTTAATTGTATAAAAAATGCGATACTTGTTGGATTTTTGCTTGGTTTCTTTGAATATTTTCATTGTTAAACATCAGATTTTAATCCATGGATTCGACACTTCCTATGTCGTTATTCCACCGATTATTTCTTCGATATATTGATGGTATTTTTCCGCGTTATGAATCTTGCGTACGACATTTCATTTGTTGTCGATACGCACAAACCGACTTTGAGCACATTAGCTAGGTGTCATACTCTAAATTTTGACCACAAGATTCCACATCATTGTGCAAATCATCACCACAATATGGAGGTATCTTCATACCTCATCAATCCTTTCAAAGATTGTTGAGCATTCACCTCAATCATGAATTAGGGTTTTGAGCCATCTCAGAGCACTCAGACAAATGATCAATCAAGAATTGAAATTATCTTTAACTTTTCAAGCCTCTCAAACATCCATGAAGGATCAAGAGGTCTCCCACATCAAGAATCAAGCCCAAGAATGCAACATTTCAAGCTGATAAAGCCTCAAGATCACCAGTGTCACCAAATTAGGGTTTTGGTCGACCAAGGCCTCCAGAGATAAATTTTCATCTGGGCCTGAGCCCATACATCAAAACATGATTCAAGAAGGTCAAAGAGACCTCATGGATCCAATCATAAATTCAAAATAGCCTCAAGGGATGCATTCATCAAAAATCAGGAATTAGGGTTTCTTAACCTAATTCACCCCTAAGTTGACTTTTGGAGCAAGGCATGAGCCAAGACCTCAAGAAATGTTTTGAAGACCTAAAATATCTTATATTGATACTCTCATAAGTTTAAATTGGCACAAAGAACTTGGTTCATGAGCAATATGAAGATTCAAATTCATCTAGACCAACTAGGGTTTCTAAGAAAAAAAAGTCAACCATACATTTGACTTTTGACCAAGACATGATCTCAAACCTTGGGAAATGATTCAAGACACTCTAAAACACCTATGGAATCCATCCATTAGGTTTAATTTAGCCCAAGAACTTGATTTCATAAAGGATCACAAAGTTTGAAATTCATCTGATAAAAAGTCAACTGTACCCAAAACCAAGTTTGACTTTTGAGATTTTTTGACAAACATGGCTTCTTTAAGTAAAAAACAATGTTAATTTGTGGTTTGGATCATCATCCATCAAGAAAAATCAAGAAGTGAGGTTACTTGCAAAAGGGACAACCTTAAGAAACTTAAAATTTCACTAAGTTATGAAAAAAAAAGTATTTTTACCCAACTTTGCAAGACCAGAACTTGTGATCCAAGCAAACTTTTTCTTCCATCCAAAGCTCAAATGAAATCTCTCATTACATACTACAAGATTGTCAACTACCCTACATTCCAAATCTTCATGGATTTTGAGTTATGGATTGATCAAAATCACAAAAATGAGGAAATGAACCTTTTCTAGACACTTAGAAAAATTTGAGACAGAATCTGTCTCATGTTTTGTCCAACTTTGGAGGCATTTTCCATCATGATCCAAGATGAATCAAGACTAAAGTTAAACATTAAAGTTGAAGTATGATATGTGGGCTTTCCAAAAATTACAAAAACTCATCCTAATTCAACTTGAGTAAGAAGTTACAAGCCTTCCAACATGACATAAAATTCTGATTTTCCAGGACAGCATTGGTGCATGACTTGTGCCACACGATTTTCTCCTTCAAATTTTGTCACTTTGCCAACTTTGTCATCTTCCAAAAACACAAAACTCTTGATGACTCACTTGTTACTTGATAAAAGAGGCAAGAATTCCACTTAGCATGTGCAAAACCATCATGACATGAACCATGAATTTCAATTTTGGCAATGTTACATTAATGCAATGCATTGAGGTGTCATGAATCAATCCATACCAATCCAAACCCGTTAAGATTTAGTCCAAAGCTTTGAGTGTTCAAACTTGCAGAAATTGAATTGAGTCAACTAGAGGAGACTTGGCACTTTGAAACATCCAAGTCAATGGCTACCTAGCTACACACTATGATCAGCCTCCATTCACTATTCCTTGCAAAACAAACTTCCTGTACTATAAATAAAGGTTATTTGGGACAGATCAACACACACCAAAACATCAGAATCCATGTTTTCCCTCATTTCCCTCTTGAACCTCAAAAATCCATTTCCAAAGAAGTGAGAATCGTGTTTTGAAATAGAGAGCAATTTAGCTCAAACCAATGGTTCTAACACCTCACATACATCATATATGAATGATTTAAACACTTGAACAACATCTGTAACACCAGATTCATCAAGTTCATACCCCACCCTAAAGCCATCTGCAGTTGGAGTCGTGCCCACCAATCCAGAGGTTTTCAATCCATTCCAAGCTTCTCAACACACTCACTAGGGTCCATTGAAGCTGTCCAGATCATTCAAACATATCTACAACACCTACAACTGAGGATTCAAATTCCTCTTGCAGAGGTAAGCCTGAACCTCTCAAACTCTATGATTCATGCATCATAAATGTGTTTTCAAGTTACAAACATGTTTCTGCACTTATGTAGAGTGTTTCCCCTCAATTAATTGCTTTGTAGCTATCGTGTATGGAATTTCATTGTGTTCTTGCAAAAATTAGGGTTCAACTGATCTTCACATGATTTCTCACTCCACACTTAAAAGAAATGCAATTAATGGGTATCATTGAAATCTTTGTTAAAAAACGAGCAACTTTCATGTTTACAAAAGTCATTTTCATTTCGTATTGAGTGAGATATGTGACCTTTTGCAATTCATCCATGGCGGGCACACACGAGGAAGAAGAAGGAGTCGTTGGCGCCCTTTTTCAAATTTTTGAATTTTTAAATATTTTTTAATATTTTCAATTAATTTCAAAATTTCATATCTCTCTCATTTTTAATCTTTTTCAAATGATTTTTTAAACATAAACCATTTATACATTTTAATATTTAATTACACAAAAGATTCTAAAAAATATTTTTTATTTAGTATATTTTTGAATTTTTCAAAGAATTTCTTTTTTTAATTGTTTTAAAAATTTTAAATAAATTCTTTTTCTTGATTTTTCAAAATCAATTGAGTTCAAATCATCTTGTGAAATAAAACATCTATTTTCAAACATTTTTCAAAGTTCACAACATGTTTTTGAATATATTTGATATTTTATATTATTTTTATTTAATTTTCTTTGAAAAAATTGTATTTTAATTAAAATTAGGGTTTTCCCCTTATTTTAAAATTTTCAAACTTCATTTGAATCATTTTGGGCCTCTAATATAGTGTAAGACCCAACCTCTTTTATAAATAAATAATTCCCGGGCCTCTGTCATAGTATAAGTCCCGGTGCGATTTTCAAAATAACGATGCGTCAACTGTTTTTTCATCTGGGCCTCTCCTTGAGTATAAGCCCCACTTTTATTCTTTTCAAACACATTTTGGGCCTCTAATAGAGTGTAAGACCCAAACCCTTGTGTACATAAATAATTTTGGACATCTGCTATAGTATAAGTCCCACAACATCTTTTGGTATCGCAGTGCGATCAATGTTTTCAAACAATACATCTGGGCCTCTCCTTGAGTATAAGCCCCAACCTTTTGTTCATAAACTTTGTTTTAAAATAATAAATAACTTCCATGGGCCTCTCCTTGAGTTGTAAGCCCCATACCTCTGCTTTCAAAATCATCTATCTATTTTAAACTGGTACTAAGAGGAGCATTATTAGCGGTGAAACTGCTCTTAGACCACTTAGGCCTCTCTTTGAGTTATAAACTCCAATCTTTCTTTTCTTTTAAACAACTTTCTTTTAATTCAAATTCAAACTCAAAGTTTTCTCAAAACTTTCTTCAATTTCTTAAAACCCTAATCATACAGTTGTAGTCAATACAATCAATCACAATACACTTGGGCCTCTTTTCAGAGTGTATGGCCCAACCTCTTTTCAATTTAATGCATACTTGTTTATATACCTGTTAATACACTTGTCTGTATATACTTGTGCATATCTGTCTAGAGTTTCCCCAGCGGTTAGGTCTATACTTAGGTCAAACCAGAGGTTACTTCTAACATAGTCAATAAGTAGTTCCCCCATAGGAAACTTCCCTCAATACAGTCTGCCTCCTCTTGGGCTTTATTCAATATGGAACAGAGAAAGGAATTATTCCCGGTGAAACTTTTCTCAAGACTGTCAAAACTTAGAAACATATACATATAAAAGAAATTCATTTCCTCAGAGAGGATTAATTCCCGGTGAAACCTCTTTTGAATTTCTTCAAACCTTAGAACTGTTCAACAAAGAAAGGATTATTCCCGGTGAAACTTTTCTCAAGACTGTCAAAACTTAGAAACATATACATATAAAAGAAATTCATTTCCCCAGAGACGATTTATTCCCGGTGAAACCTCTTTTGAATTTCTTCAATCCTTAGAACTGTTCAACAAAGAAAGGATTATTCCCGGTGAAACTTTTCTCAAGACTGTCAAAACTTAGAAACATGTACATATAAAAGAAATTCATTTCCCTAGAGAGGATTAATTCTCGGTGAAACCTCTTTTGAATTTCTTTAATCCTTAGAACTGTTCAACAAAGAAAAGATTATTCCCGGTGAAACCTTTCTTGAACTTTTCTTAGGCTTGGACCCACAGGCTTCTTAGAAGTTCCCCTCAGCCTCCTCTTGGGCTTAGTACAAGGACCAACAGGCTTCTTAAAAGTTCCCCCAACCTCCTCTTAGGCTTAGTACAAGGACCCAAAGGATTCCTAAAAGCGTAGGGTAAAAATTAGTCATCTTCACTAGTTCACTCCTCAGGGGAGTTAAAACTCCAGAATACCCAATCGTTCCAGGGTTGATCTTTATCCCTTAAACCAACAACATCCTCTTGGGCATCATATCAAAACCTTTTTCCAACTAGAGTCTACCCCTCCTTAAGAGACTTGGACAGTCTCAGTCTCCTCTTGGGCTTCATACCAGTAGACTTGGAAAGTCTCATTATCATAGTCTCCTTTTTAACACAAAGACCCACAGGTTTCCTAAAAGCATAGGATAAATCCTGATCATTTTACCAATACTCCAGCCCCCAGAAGAACTAAAACCTCTGAGGCTTTCAAACTCACCTTTTAACTTCTCCGACCCCCAACCAAGCTTAACTTTCACCTTGAAAATCCCAATCAGGGTCAATTTACCATCAACAAATCGCTAACAAAATCAGAGCCCCATGGCATCTGACAATTCTACTCTTCCCTGATTCCCCAGCAAGAATTAGTTTCCCTTTAGATTCCTCAATACAATTTAGACCTGCTTCTGGATTTCAATAAATCCTCAGCAAGAGTCAGCCTCCTCTTAGGCTTCATATAAGAATTTCCTCAGTCAGCCTTAATCTTGGGCTTTGTACAAGATAGATATAACACTCCCCAGAGGAGTCATTTTCTTTCAGCTTCAACCTTGGGCTTTGATCAAGGCACACAAAATCCATTATCCCCTTAGATGAGACCATGAGTCCTCTCTGTCGGAAGATACCTCTTCTATACATCACATCTAAAAAAAACAATCAAAACCTTTTTCCAGATAAACTGTTGTAAGTGGCACACTTGTTGATTCAAAATCCAAGCTAGAGTCCCTCCTTTATCATGGTAAAAATTTCTCTTTCATCTAACAGGTATAAGTGGCAAGCCTCTGGATTCTACACATCCAAGCCAATGTCCCTCTCTTAGCATGAAAGACTCATAAAGGAAAAAGTGGCATTGCTCTACACTGAGTTAAAGCTTCTTCCTTCATGACATTTCTCTTATAAAGGAAATTATGGCATTGCTGGATTCCACACATCCCAGTTAAAGTAATTTCCCTTATAACCAATTACCTGACACTTGTGATGAATAGGTGAGATATCTCCTTTTAGAGATGACAAATTCTCTCTCTCAGTCAACTTTTAGCTTCAATCTTGAGCTTTGAATAAGACACAAATACTCTGCTAGCTTCAATCTTGGGCTTTGAACACGTCACCATATAATTTCCTCCCAAAGAATAGGAGGAACTACAATTGCTCTGATTTCCCAAATCTCTTTACAGGAATACTTAGGCATAAGATTGCGAAATCTTAGCGAGCACACAAATAAAAAATATTAGGTCCAGTACCTTTCCAAAAAACAATAGAAAGCCCAAAAACAACAAAAACATTCTCTTAACATTCCCAAAGGAGAAACTTTCCCAATCTACAGCAGATAAACACATGAAAGCATATCAAACAGCAGAAATACATGCAAAAGAAGGTTCCTATAGATTACTATAGATACTCTGGGTGTTAATAGCTTCCCTTTGTATTACCAAACTCCGATCCCCTATCTCTTAGCATTTGTTAAAGAAAACACTTGCGTGCAGGGTTAGTTTAAGATATCTTCTCCTTCCTTTTAAGCTTCATAGGATAAATACAAAAATCAGAAAGTAGCACCAAAATAATACGGTAGGGGGCCGCGTCACCAAAAAACCGACGCCATACTAGGGTTTTGCTTGTACCTCTCGATTTCATTTTGTTTTGCATGATCTTGTGTTATGTTATTTCGATTAGCATCCTTACATCCCAGTTTTAATCCGTGCACGCTTCAATTTTACTTCTTTCGATTTAATTTTTGAACATGTTGTAATTATAACTTGCGTGTTGCTATTTTCTTCACATGGCTTACTCTTGGGTCTTCATACAATGAGACCATCCTCTTGTGCACTTACACCTATTTATTTATGCTTGTTGATTGTGCTCGATTTAATTGTTTCATTATTTCCTATCCCCATTCGACAAAATGTACCTCTATTCCCATGAAGTGTAATAACTTTATCGCTTTCATCTTGATTGTGCGCTTTCACTACTACGTAAATACCAATTAACAACGGTTGGGAAAGGTATATAATAACGCTGGCGCAGGCGTTGTTATGTAGAGTGTCGTTGTAAATTGATACTTATAATCACGACCCATTAACTATTGTAATAACCTGGAAACAGCGCGCCCTATCACAACGGTTATTCAAACGAACCGTTGTGATAAATATAATGCTCCTAGGTTTGATTCCTAGCTGCGCCGTTTTGATATTTATTTTTTCTGTGCAGCGCGCAAGATATTATGACAGTTATATTTTATACCCGTCGTTATATATTCTGCAGACACAAATATACAACCACGGCTAGGTTTTATAACCGCTGTCAAAACTTCCTATGTTTTAAATATGCATTTCTCAGCAATTAAAATTCATCCCATTATTGAACTTGTAACCATTTTAACCATAATAGATAAGGTATACATGCATAAAGAGTATAAAATACTTCCTATGTTTTAAATATGCATTTCTCAGCAATTCAAATTCATCCCATTTTTTAACCTGTAACCATTTTAACCATAACAGATAAGCTACCATTGTTCATTTGTAAGTATTGTAACTATTATAACCATAAAATACAGCTAACAGATAAGGTATACATTCTGTAAGTATTGTAACTATTATAACCATATTTACACCAAACACTATATTCATGTCATCAATACAGAAAAGTGTTATTCACATCATCTCTACAGAAAAGTGTTATTGACATCATCAATCAGCAAGACCCTTAAGAACATTATGGATATATGCCCAACGTTTACGAAGATCTACGAAGTCCTCAACGGGGAATGGGGTTTCGTCATTAAACATCTACATAAGAAATAGGCAATAACATGTATGATAATAATTCAATAGTCAACTTATATATTAATATATGTAAACATTTTATGACATGTATACCTTATCCCATGAATCAACAATGCCAACAAGGACAATGTTTAACATGTGTTTCATGACATAATAACCACACTCGTAATTCCCGGGTTGTTTCCTTGTCTACAAATTTAAGCAAAAATCACAAGAATACAACCATACATGAATGTAAATGAAAGAAACATAATCGTGCCACTTACTTTAGGACAGATCCATCTGGGTTTTCTTCTAACATTGTTCATCATATTCACTTGCTCCACAACATTGTACATTGAATTTAAATTAAACATATTACATGATAAACTAATTACAATGTCAAAGAAAATGAATTAAGCATACACTTACGAATTAATCATATCTTTCATTTTGTTTTCCAGTGAATCATGCAAGAAACACCGAAAAGTTATCGTATTCGTCCTAAATGATATGATGATCAATTGCCAATGAGCACAGAATAAACAAGAGCATATATAGGTTAATTGTATTTGCTAAAACAAAACTAAATATAGAATACATAAACATCAATTCCAAAAATACTTACGAACAGAGGAATGGTGCTAAGTAATATTCTTTTCCTCCCTCATTTAACCGTGTTCTCAAGTACTCTCGGATATCTTTTGGTTCATTAAAATCCAAACGAATAAAAATTGGATCCAAGATTCCGTAAGTACTCGATTTATTCAACTCTATACAAAGACGGTGAATGTACCTAAATGGTTAAAGAAAATGAATAAATTAGGGGTGATGTTCTATAAATGATAATGTTCTATAATGACATGTATATTCAACTATATATACTTACATGCACCAAACTTGCAATATCCCGATGTCCAGCCACTTATACCCACCAAGAAAATCCCTTACATCTTCAGGACTATAATAGAATAAATCCAAACGTGGAAAATGTTCTAGCGGGAGATGCTGTATTTCATTTATCACCGCAACTTTCAAGTATAACATTGTGATTTCATTTAGATTAGGGTTCATTATATCATTGCAGTTATCCGTAGGGGGATGGGCTGAACAATTACTTCCTTTTATAAAAGCATGACGTACAACACTTCTACTAGGAGTTCGATCATCATCATCACCATCAACATTATGGTGATTTTCATTTGTCTGTTGTTCAAGGTTTTAACTTAATCTCTACATTATAATATTCAATTAAAACATAAAACATAAACAAACACAATATATATATATATATATATATATATATCATACATTTTCGATAAAACACTAACATCTCAAGTAAAGTACATACCGAATATAACTCTTGAAACCTTTCCATATCTTTCTCCCTTTTTCCTTCTCCTCTTCTAACATTCTTCGTTGTTCTTCTAATTGCTTCTCAAAATTTTCTATCTTTTGTCTTTGTGCAATAATTTTCGGGCTTTCGGTACTTTTTCTTTGAGAACCAAAGAATGACCTCAAGCCGACACCTTCTCCAACAGCACAGACACGCCCATCATACTCATCTGTTCCGATAGCTTATGCTAACATGTCATGTCGTGCTTGCAGAACAAATGTGCCTTCACGGGCTGCCTCAACCAACTTATCCTACACAACATGAGAAACTTACATATATTGTTACCAATGCATTTAAATAAAAAATAACATAAGCACCACAAATCATACTTATAATTTTTTTTGGCAACCACTCTTGACGCCTCAAAGGTGTACTCTCCATCTGCTCTTAATCGAGCCCTCTTCCATTTCTCATGTCTTGAAGGTGGAGATGGGATTCGATCATTTCCTGTTTCTGATTGTCTTTCAAGCTTGATTTTTTTTCTCAAGTTTCCTATAACACCCACGAGACAATCTATGGGGGTACATGTTCTTGGCCTTATTGAGTATTCCGACTTCGCTTTTAACCTGTTATGAACATAGTGAGAAAAATAGATGATTAGTATCTATAACTCATTAGCATAACATTATCAGTTACATGAGAATAATACTAACCTTGAATTCCTCTGAACGACGTATCTTTGCAAACCTTTTCCATTGCTTCTTCGATATAAAACTATATCGAATCCATGGATGAGCAAGACCGTTTTTAGGCCTCCTAATGTAGTCATCCGTGAGCTGTGCCTTAAATCCCCTCCAACGAGTACCAGCATATGATATCCATTTTTTTCAAATTTGATTCATCGGTAAACTCAAAATTCAACTACATTTAAATCAATATATAAGTATGTATTAGAAATTATAGATATTGATATCAGCGATATATGAAAATTATAGTATGTAATACCTTAACGTCGGTCCATATGCTTTCTTTGACCTTATTATCAACTTGTTTCCAATCATCAATCAATATACTGACCTTGCTACGTGCAAGGAACGAAACATAACTCTTAAAAGTAGAGTAGTATTGACAATCCACTACTCTGTACAACGAATCAAACTGGATAGGAATTTTTTCACCTGATGAGTTCCGGACTGATGTGAATTAGGGCATCATTGTGACACCTCTTTGTGATCTTTTCGTTTGACTTTCAGTTGTTTGAGTTTCATTGGCTAACCTCTCATTTGTTTGAGTTTCTTCGCTGGTTTCTGATGAAGAACTCAACAAGGTCGACATCTAAGTTCAAAAACAACAACAACAACATGAACAACAAGAACATAAACATCAACCACAAAATAAAACAACAACAACCACAACAATGGAAAATGAAGTTTACTGTAGATGCATGGGGAAAAATATTTTACGTACCCTAAACGTGATGACTAAGTAAATGATGTTGGTACTGGTGATGGTGTTGTCTTCCTTCCTTGCGGTGACGACGGTGTTGTTGTTGTTTTCATTCTAAACAGTAACAACTTGGTTGATCGTGATGGTCTTGTCAACTTGGTTCACGATGATGACGACAATGGCAAATACACAATGAAGTAGGAACTGTTAGTTTCTTGGATTGGCTGGATTTTGGTAAAACAAAGGTTGTTCAATGTTGATGTCAAGGTGGTGATGTTGCAACATTGAGTCTTAACACTGGGCTGTGTTAAGTAGTGAAGCTGTTCAATGTTTGATGTCATATGGGTGATGTCACAACATTGAGTCTTAACACTGGGCTGTGTTAAGTGTTTAAGTTGGATGTCTGATGTTACATGCGATGTTGTGACATCAGGTCTGCAGAAGGTTAATAACATCAGGTTTAGTGATGTTGTTAGGGTTTGCATTTTAGCTGGATTTTGGGAGAGCTGTTAGTCTCATTGGTTGCAGATATCTTGAGATAGATATTCTCTGTTGCATAGAGATTTGATGCAGATTTGTAGGAGGTTTAAAGGCTGAAGATTTAAGAAGATTTTGGGAGAGAAAATCTGTTTTGAAGATTCAGTTTTAAATAACAAATCAGGTCAGATTTTGTAGCAAGTCCAAGCCCAATTCAGATAGCTATATAAAGCGCATCAGTACTGAAGGAAAAGCAACGAAGAAAGAGAGCTAAAGACTGAGAGTCAGTTGAGTCTTCGTGTTTGTATTGTAAACCATTCTAGTGTGAATTGGTATTGTTGTTTTGAGTTGTTCTTGATCAAAGCTGTGAAGCAGAATCAAGTAGTGTTATTCAAAGTGTGTGATCTTTGAATTATATCACTGAAGTGATTTAGGGATTGAGTAGTGTTCTCATATCTAAGTGGTCTCTTAGGTAGAAAGTTTATTGGGTAGTGATTAAGTTTAGGAGATGTCAACTGGGTTGTTGAGTCTGTAAATTAATACTACTGATAGTGAAATTCATCCCTGGCTTGGTAGCCCCCAGACGTAGGTAGTTAGACCGAACTGGGTGAACAATTCTTTGTGTGATTTATTGTTGTTTGTTATTGTCCATAGCAGAGTGTGTTATTGTGACATTAAGTGTGACATCACATATCTAGTACTAGAATTTCAATTGGTATCAAAGCAGGCATACTGTCTGTCTCTGGGTGAGATCTAGGGAAGTTACTTTCTGGTGTAAAGATGGACAAAGAAGTTGGAGGATTTGTCAACAGACCCCCTATTTTGGATGGCTCGAATTATGATTATTAGAAGCCAAGGATGATCACCTTTTTGAAATCCTTGGACAGCAGGGCTTGGAAGGCTATCATTAAAGAATGGAAAGCACATGTTGTGTTTGAAAAAGATGATGCTGGAAAAGATAAAGAGGCACCTCAAAGCTGAAACCTGAAGAAGAATGGACCAAGGAAGAAGATGAGCTTGCCCTTGGTAATTCCAAAGCTATGAATGCAATCTTCAATGGAGTGGATAAAAACATATTCAGGCAGATCAATACCTGTGAAGTTGCTAAGGAAGCTTGGGATATTTTGAAGGCTACACATGAAGGAACATCTAGAGTTAAGATGTCAAGACTTCAGCTTCTAACATCGAAGTTTGAAAGTCTGAAGATGAAGGAAGATGAGACTATTCATGACTTCCACATGAGTGTTCTTGAGCTGGCCAATGCATCCAGTGCTCTTGGAGAAAAGATGTCAGAAGAAAAGTTGGTAAGGAAAATCCTTAGGTCCCTTCCTAAGAGGTACAAGATGAAGGTGACTGCAATTAAAGAAGCTCAAGACATCAGCAAGATGAGGGTTGATGAGCTCATTGGATCTCTTCAAACTTTTGAGCTTGGGTTGCATGAGGAAGAACCAGAAAAGAAGCTAAAGAGTATAGCCTTGGTTTCAAATGATCAAGAAGAGAAAGGGAATAGTACTGAATCCCAGGAGGATCTATCTCAGGCCATTGTTATGTTGGGAAGACAGTTCAACAAGGTGTTCAAAAGAATGAACAAGAACTTCAAGCCTAATGTCAAGAACATCGCTTCTGACATCAGCAAGTCTAAGGAGAAGGATGAAGAGAAGACTGCTCAAGACAAGGGTGTTCAGTGCTTTGAGTGTGAAGGTCATGGACATGTTAAGAAAGAATGTCCCACATTCCTGAAGAAGCAGAAGAAATGAATGACAATTTCCTAGTCAGACTCAGAAAGTGAAAGTGAAGGAGAGTCATCCAAACATGTCAAAGCTTCAACTGGAATAGTGGTTTTTGATGGTGATTCAAGTGATGAGGAACTGACTTTTGAAGAGTTAGCTTCCAATTATCAAGAGCTTTGTCTGAAGAGTGTAGAGATCTGTCAAGAAAGTGAAAAATAGAAGAAACAGATTGTTCAGCTTGAGACTGCTAAAGCTGATTTGGAAAATGAAGTCTTATTAGTCAAAGCTCATCTTGATCATATGACCAAATCTGTTAGGATACTGAACAGTGGTACGGCTGCTCTTGATAAGATTCTTCAGTCAGAGAAAGCTGCTGGAGATAAATCAGGTATAGGATATGTGGTTGAGGAAAAGGGTTCTACAGAAGCAAGCACTTCAGGAATAAAGAAGGAGGTGTCCCAACCAATGTCTCAACATCAAACAAAGAGACAGGATCCTACACCTGAGAAGGGTGCTCATTCACAGCCTCAGAATGTTAAGAAGAATGGTCCTCATCAGAGGAAGATGCAGCCCCAAGGAGCTAGTCAGTATATGCCTCCCCAATATCACAAGAGCATGCAAGCTGCCAGGTTCAAACAGAACATGTCTCATTAGATGTCTCAACATCAGGGAAACTGGTATGGATATGGATATGGATACAATAATGTTGTGCCTCATTACTATGGAAGAAGGAAGCCTCGTCACCATAGGAGACAACATCCTCAGTACAGGAGAAGACAACCACACCATAGAAGATAGGCCAACTATGGTAGAAGGAGACATCATTATGAGTGGCAGCACCAACAGTATCATCATCAAAGTGGCAGAAGAAATAACCACTTCAGAGATGATAGAGTCAGATGCTTCTATTGTGGAAGGTTTGGACATATGCAGTACTCTTGTTTTAAACTGCAATCTGCTCCTCAAAGCAAACTAAAGGAGGCCAGGCCCAAAGTTGTTAAACAATGGGTTCCTAAGGAGAAAGTGAAGTGTCTTTTACCCCACACTTCAGATAGACAGTTTGACAAGGATACTTGGTACTTTGACAGTGGATGTTCAAAGCATATGACTGGATCAAAAGCTAAATTGGAAGATACTATTGCTTGCTCTTTAAAAGATGTAATCTTTGGAAATGGAGATACAAGAGAGGCTACAGGAGTTGGAAGAGTAAAGTGTGATGGTGGACCTGAACTTGACAATGTTCTGTTTGTCAATGGTTTAAATGAAAATTTGATCAGCATAAGCCAATTGTGTGATGAAGGGTACAAAGTTAACTACACCAAAGATGAATGTGTGGTAGCTGATGAGCAGAATGAGGTAGTGATGAAGGGAGTAAGATCCAAAGATAATTGTTATCAGTGGATACCTCAAGTGGACAACTTATCTAGTGATGTTAAGGTTGATGTTGTAACATCAGATGGTGACATCAAGTGTGAAAGTATGGTGAAAAGTCAATCTGGGTTAATGACTTATGGTGTTGTTACTCCTAAGTTGGATGATGTATTAAAAGTCAACTTGAGTAGTCAGTTATATAAGCAAGATGAAGGAGTCAACAATGCTGATGGAAGGATCAAAAGTTGTGACCTTAAGAAGTGTTGGGAGCTGAATACTTGCGAGGCCAAGAAAGATGACAACCTGACTAATGACTCCTATAGTTCAGAAGAAAAATTTCACAGGTGTCATACCCCAAATTTTGACCACTAAGATTTCCCATCATTGTGCAAATCATCATCACAATATGGAGGAACCATCATACCTCATCAATCTCCTCAAGGAATTATTGAGCATTCACTACAATCAAGCTTAGGGTTTCAAGCCCTCTCAGAGCCTTTAGACAAAGGATCAATCAAGGAATGACATGATCTTCAACTTGTCTAACCTCTTAAACATCCACAAAGGATCAAGAGGACTCCCACATCAAGAATTAAGCACAAGAGTGCAACATTTCAAGTGGATCAAGCCTCAAGTTCATCTAATACAAAGTCAACTGACGCAAAAAGTCAAAGTTTGACTTTTTGGTCAACTTTGAGCTTCACAAGCCATTACTCAAGAAAATATGATGGATGATTTAATTTGATCAAATTTAAATCAAGAAATCATGCAAAATTGCAAAATTGATCAAATTGAAAGAAACTTAGAAATTTTTTCTAAGTTAAAATCACGTTCAAGTGCATAACTTTTCAAGGTTGTAACTATTGATCCAAGCATCCATTGATTTTGAGTAAGAGCTACTTTTAAAGAGGGTATTTGATACTTCAACATTGTAGAAGGAATCAACTCAAAATATCATAAGGATTGAAAGATATAAGTGATCAAAGTTGGGAATTCTTAATGTCCAATGTTCTGACATTGCATAGGACATCATTACTATTTTTTCAGCAAGAATGCCCCAACTTCAAGGACGTTTTTCTCCATGATCCAAGTTGAACCAAGTCTGGAGTCAAACATGAAAGTTGAAGTACGTCATCTCAGGTTTCCAGAAAGTCCTAGAACGTCCTTGTAGCATACTCGAGCAGGGAGATATGATTTTCGCAAAAAGCAGTAATAAAGCAGAATTTTCATGACAGCTTTTAGGACAGATTTGACTACACAAGTTCAAGACCATTTTTGATGACTTTGTAAGCTGAACCAAGACCAAAGTCAAACATCAAAGTTAAAGTATGTCATTAGGGCTTTCCAAAATGTATTAGAACTCCCATTAATTCAACTTGAGCAAGGAGTTATGAACCTCACAACAGGCCTTGCTCGAGCTGATTTTTTAGGACAGATTTTGTGCACTTTTCTTGTGCCACCCAATTTTCAAGCTTTGTCACCATGCAAGACAAGCATCAAATATGCAATTCACTTCAATTCAAAATATCATAGTGGATTGAAATATACAAGTGATTAAAGTTTGGAATTATTAATGATCAAAGTTGTCAAATGTTTCAACATTTCATAGGACATCATTAATATTTTTCCAGCAAGAATGTCCCAACTTCAAGGATGTTTTTCTCCATGATCCAAGTTGATTCAAGCCAAACCTTGAACATAAAAGTTGAATTACATTGTCTCAGCTTTCCAGAAAGTTATAGAACGTCCTTGTAGCATACTCGAGCAGGGAGATATGATTTTTGCAAAAAACAGTGATAAAGCAGAATTTTCATGACAGCTTTTAGGACAGATTTGACTACACAAGTTCAAGACCATTTTTGATGACTTTTCAAGCTGAACCAAGACCAAAGTCAAACATCAAAGTTGAAGTACGTCATCTAAGCTTTCCAGAAAGTCCTAGAACGTCCATGTAGCATACTCGAGCAGGGAGTTATGAATTTTACAACAGGGCTTGCTGCAGCTGATTTTTAAGACATGTAATCACAAAATCACAAAGTCACTTCTCAAAACCTCAAAATATCACTTTTTTGCATTTTTCAAGCCATGTCTTGATTCAGTCACTTTCCAAACCAGATAAAACCTCAAACACACTCCAAATATCATCCTTGAATTGTCCCAAATGGTTCCCAACATCTGGAACACCATTTGAGAGAGTTGCTATTTTGGTCACTTTTAACCCCTTTTGCAAGAAAGGGACAGTTTGTGTTTTTGCAGGTACCAGTTGATTCCAATCATCCTAAAAGCTTCTAAGGGATCATTTGAGTGTGTCTAAAGCATCAAATCATCTCTAGAACAAGAGGCTTGACAGATTGCACAAAAACTCCAAAAAGCTCAAAAAGAGGTAAGCATCACAACTTGGAATCCTTGAAATCATGCATTGCTTTGAAGTCCACTGATCATACACATCTCATACATGTTGTATATGTTGCGTTTGGGCTAATTCACCATGTAATCCATGCCTGTATCAAAGTGTAGCACAGAAAATGCAATTATAGGTCCTTTTCAAAACCACTATCGGGATTTGAGGAGGGAGTGTGATCTGAAAAAAACTACCACCGCCATTGGATTCCTTGTGAAATTCTGGGCCAGATGCATATAAATTTTGTCTCAAACCATTGAGATTTGAGAAAGTTATGAGTGTTTGAAGTTTGATAAAAAAGATGTTGAAAACTCATGAAAGATGTCGAATGTGATGTTGTGACATCATACCTTTTCTCTTATTTTCAAAACTCAACCAATTTTTTCACATAGCAAAAATCATTATTTTCAAAATCTGTTTTACACACTTTTTATTCATACTCCATAATATTTTAATCCACCAAAAAATCACAAAAAATATTATTATTTGATATATTTTTAATATATTCAAAAATATTGTTTTAAATTGTTTTAAATGCTTTTAAAATGATTTCTTTTTCTTGATTTTTAAAACCAAAATGATTTTAAATATTCATGTGGATAAAATACTTTTTCATAAACCTTAATCACTGTTTATAACATGATTAATGATTTTATTTGATATTTTTTATCATTTTTTACTTGATTTTTCTTTGAAAAATGCTCTTTAAAAAATGAAATTAGGATTTTTGATTAATTCAACTCTCATCAAACTTTTTCAAACACTCATGGGCCTCTAATAGAGTGTAAGACCCAACCCTTTGTAAATACAACCCACTTTGGGCCTCACTTATGGTATAAGTCTCGTTGTATTTCAAAAAGTTCGACGCGATCATCATCCATTGAAAAAGAAAAACCTTTGGGCCTCTCCTTGAGCTATAAGACCCATTCAAAACTTTTGGGCCTCTAATAGAGTGTAAGACCCAATCCTTTTTTTTTACCAAAATCATTTTTGGGCCTCAGTGCATTGTATAAGTCCCGATACCGTCAAAAATAAACGGCGCGATCGTCGCCCTTTTTGAAAAAAACTTTGGGCCTCTCCTTGAGCTATAAGACCCATTCAAAACTTTTGGGCCTCTAATAGAGTGTAAGACCCAACCCCCTTTTAACCAAAATTTTGGGCCTCACATATTGGATAAGTCCCTCTGCGTTAAAAGAAAACCTCGGCGCGATCGCCATTTTTAAACGAAAAAATCATTTGGGCCTACCCTCGTGTTATAAGCCCCACTCTTTTTCTTTAAACCTTTTGGGCCTCTTGAGAGAGTGTAAGACCCATCCCTTTGTACAGAAAACCTTTTTGGGCCTCAGTCACTTGTATAAGTCCCTCTGTGCAAACTCAACAGTGCGCTCACTGATAAAACCCTGGGCCTCTCCTTGAGCTGTAAGCCCCAAATCTTTTTATTTCAAAGCACTTTCTCCTTTGATTTTGAATATACTGTTGTTTTCAATCTTTCTTTGTTGAACAACTAACCAAACATGATGGAAGTTCTACAACCGAGTAAGTGTTTACCCACTTTCATTTACCGCTTTCATATGTATATAACTGTATTGTGGGGCTGTTTCACTGTAAGTCTCCTTTCATAAACTCATATATATATATAACTGTATTGTGAGGCTGTTTCACTGTAAGTCTTCTTTCATAAACTCATATCAACTGTGTAATAATAGTATAAATATTTAGAGTTTCCCCGGCAACTACGTCTAGCACTAGGTAAAGTCGTTTCAATCACTCTTAAATAGTCAAAACTAGATCCCCATAGGATTACCAGACACAGTCTTCCCTCCTCTTGGGGTTAAACAATATGGAGATATGAAAGGCAACATTCCCTGTGAACCCTTTCATAGACTGTCACTCATAGAAGTTGTCAAAGAAACTCTATTCCCCAGAGATGATCTCTTCTCCGTGAATTGCATCTCTTGAGTTTCTTCCAAATTCTTGGACTTTCCTGACTTTGATCTATTCTCGGTGAATAGCATCGCCTTGAATTTCTCGGGGTTTGGGGACCCACGGGCTTCTTAAAAGCACTTGTCAAGAGACTCTACTCCCCAGAGATAATTTTTTCTCTGTGAATGGCATCTCTTGAGTTTCTTCCAAATTCTCGAACTTTCCTGACTTTGATCTATTCTCGGTGAATAGCATTGCCTTGAATTTCTCGGGGTTTGGGGACCCATCGGCTTCTTAAAAGCAATCGGCCTCCTCTTGGGCATTGTACAAGGACCCACAGGCTTCCTAAAAGCAACCCCGCCTCCTCTTGGGCTTAGTACAAGGACCCTACGACTTCTTAGAAGTATTCACAGCCTCCTCTTAGGCTTTGTATAATGATCTCTTCCTCCGGGAATGATAGCCTCCTCTTGGGCTTAGTACAAGGACTCGTCGGCTTCTTAAAAGCTTCCAGCCTCCTCTTGGGCTTCGTACAAATTGTCCCGACGACCTCCTAGAGGTATAGGAACAGAACCTAGTCATCTTCATAGAACAGTCCTTTCAAAGAGTCTACTACTGTTTCTCAAAGCATAGTACAAAAGATGAAACTCTAGACTTGGACAGTCTAATCTCCTTGAGTCTTCAAGACATTCTCAAGTGACCCCTTCGTAAAATAGGAAGAAAACCCATAGACTCGGACAGTCTCAATACCCTTCGGATTTCCCACTTCCTTAAAGAACAGGAATAACCCGGATCCTCGAATCAAATCCTTGAGTACAGTGTTGCTCATATAAGAACTGATTTTCTCTTTCAAAATCAGTATACTGGATTTGTCACTCAACTGAACAGTCACCATAGCCTCCTCTTGGGCTTTGTACAATGATTCTCCCCAGCGGAGCTAACAATTTTAGCCTCCATCTCGGGCTTCGTACGAGATACAAAAGACTCCCTCGTTGAGTCAAACAACGTTTAACCTCTCTCTCGGGCTTTGTACGAGACACAAAAGAGACTCCCTCGTTGAGTCAATCACCCTTTTCGCCTCCATCTCGGGCTTCATACGAGATACAAAAACTCTCTTGTTGAGTCAAATAGCCTCCATCTCAGGCTTTATACGAGATACCAAAAGATTCCATCGTCGAGTCAAAACCTTTTAGCCTCTCTCTCGGGCTTTGTACGAGACACATATTAACCTCCTCTTAGGCTTTGTATAAGAAAACCACTGGTTGATCCAATCAACCTTTTAGCATCAAAGTTGTGCCTCGTTCACAGTACACAAACATCAACAACTCCTTCCCCTTCATCTAATCGCTGTAAGCAGCAAGCCTCTGATCATCTATATCCACGCCACTGTCCCTCTTTTAGCATGAGAAATTCCTAAGGAAAAATAGCATTGCTCTACACTGAGTTAAAGTCTTCTCCTTCAGGTTGGAAATCCCCTTTAAAGGAAATTATGGCATTGCCGGATTCACACATCCCAGTTAAATTAATTCTCCTTTATAAACAGTTGTGACATACAACCCCCTCTTTAGAGATGACAAATTCTCTCTAAAGTCAAACACCTTTTAGCTTCATATCTTGGGCTTTGAACAAGATACAAATAGACTTTTCAGCTTCACATCTTGGGCTTTGAACAAGATACAAACTACCTTTAGCTTCACGTCTTGGGCTTTGAACAAGACACCAAAAACCAATTTCCTCCCATAGAATAGGAGGAACTACGAACGCTCTGATTTCCCTGTTTCGGTAAACGGGAATATGTAGGCATAAGATCGAAAGAAAAGATCTTAGCGAGCACACTAAACAAAAACCCAAAATCCCATATCTCCATCAATCAAAAGCAGTAATTCAAAAACATCGGTCCTAACATCCTAATCCTCGTTCCCCGCCAGAAACCTTCTGTCTAGATAAAAAGAAAGAAACCGTATTGGCGAAAATACAAATAACCAGTACAAAGGCCCCCCACATTGATAGCATTCGTAACTTAACAGACCGTTGTTTAAACTCAGTATGCAAAGCAGGGTTAATTGGAGACATCTATTTCCCTTCCTTCATCAACTCACAATAGGATAAAAAATGAATCGACCTGTAGTTTAAGCTCAAACCGCAGAGAACGACCAGCGCTTAAGAACCGCGTCAAAAATCGCTCGCTACAGAAAAATGGCACCCACCGTGGGGCATAAAATTCTTTCTTAAACGTTTAAGGTGAAAACCTTGGACAAACCTTTTTTCTCTTCACTTGTGTGAATACCACAGATTGGGGTTTCCGCCGGGGAACCCATTTTCTGCCAGGAACTTAGGATTCATAGATTCAAAGGTCTAGGATGTTTAGGACAAATATATATACTGTTTTTCCTAATTGCTATACGTGTTTATTTTTCTGCTAATGGGAATGCGGGTGATGCCGTATGTGGAAAGATCGAGTATACACTTAAGATAAGTGATGGCGACGAGGTCGACCATCAACCTCAGTGGAGGCTGACTAATGTAACCATTCTCTCACCTAGACAATGGGTCGGTTGTGATGCCTAAGAAGCTGAGGAGCCAAACCCTTTCGTAGTGCGAAAACTATCGGAAATAGTTGTTACGCGATACTACCCTCATTTGAGGCTGGTGATCTATTCTCGGTGAATGGCACTTACTCTAAGATTGCTCTACAACTCGCTGGCGATCCGCTTGTTGTTTTGCTTTCCTGGGAGGAGCTGATGATAATGAGTACATGTACAAAAATCACCCTAGTATAAACCTTTGGGGATGGGTAGAGCCTTGACTTCATGACAACGACCCTTTGACCCCATGTTTTTTCTATGTTTTTGTGTGCTGCATTCATGCATTCATTTAATAAAACATTAAAACATTCAAAAAACTTACTTCTAGTCTCTCTGTTTTTCAAATTAAACTAAGACTGTGATTGCAAATATCAGAGAAGAGGATTACACTAATGGATTTCGGTAGAAGGAGAACTCATACGTACACCTTCAAGGTTCCAAAGCTAGAGGATTTGAGAAGGTTAGCGAGGATGATCACTAACCCTGAGGCTTTCAGAGCCAAGTACAGAGGTTTGCTACCACTGTTAAGAGTCCATGTGATTGAGGGAATCATGGATGCGCTCATTCAATTCTAAGATCCGGTTTATCACTGTTTCACATTCCCGGATTACCAGCTAGCACCAACGCTGGAGGAGTATTCTCATCTGATTGATCTACATATCACCGATCGAGCTCCATTTTCTGGACTGGAAGAAATTCCAAAGAATCAGATCATTGCAAGAGCAATTCATTTGGACGAGTCTGAGGTCAGGACTCACATAACTACTAAGGGTGGCATCCAAGGTTTGCCAACCCAGTTCTTGACAAAGAAGGCCCTGTATTTTGCCAGTATAGGGAACGTGACTGCTTTTGAAAGCATCTTTGTCTTGCTCACCTACGGGTTATTTTTGTTTCCCAACATTAATAACTTCGTCGATATTAACTCCATTAAGGTTTTTCTCATTGGAAACCCTGTGCCGACTTTGCTCGCAGATGCGTATCATTCTGTACACTTGGGAAATTTGTACAGCGGAGGGGAGATCACATGCTGTGTACCTCTGCTTTACAAATGGTTTATTTCTCACTTGCCCAAGTCTGCTGCTTTTTGGGATTGTAAGAGTGCCTTACGTTGGTCGCAGAAAATCATGTCCCTCACCAACTCTGACATTGATTGGTGTAATAGGATTTATGAGGGAATCAGAATCATCGACCGTTGTGGGAATCTCCCCAACGTACCCCTCATAGGAACTAAAGGAGGAATCAACTACCATCCGCTATTAATTCTCCGTCAGTTTGGATACCCGATGAGACACATCCCACTGGGTGTTCATCTGGAAGGTCTTTTCTTCAAGGAAGGAGAAAACGACAGAGCACTAAAGACGGAAATAGTGCACTGTTGGAGGCACATTCATAAGAAAGGACGAGAGTCTCTGGGAAAACCAAATTGTGTCTCGGTGGAGCCTTATCTCCATTGGGTACAAACTAGGGCTCTCAAGCTAAAGATGCCTTATCCTCATTACAGAATTCTTCTGCCGAGGGAACCTGTCATGTACTTCATGACGGAAACTAAAAAGCTTCAGGTTACTCTCAACAAAGTTCAACGGGAGAGGAGGTCTTGGAAGAACAAGTACCGCACCCTCGACGTAGAGTACATCATAATATAGCAATTACTGAAAGAGAAAGATGCTCTGATTGAAATTTTGGAGCAACATGCTGTAGAGAATCAAGATGACCAAAAGAATTTGCTCGCTCCTTTCACTTGGCAAAGGAATGACAACCCGACAACGGCTCAAGAGCCCCGGTTAAAGAAAAGGAAGATATCAGAATCAACACCCGATTTCTCTTCAGAGAGGACTCTGGGCCCATTAGTTTAGGTTTATGTTTCTGCACCTTGTAATCTACTGTATTTCCATTTCTGTAATCCTTTGAATTTCAATAAAAAGGGGTTTCCCCACTGTTTGATATTTGCAATCTAATTGTCGAAGTTTATTTTGATTAAACCTTAAACAATTAATATAATCATTGCATTCATCATTCTCACATCGCGTATTCTTCTTACCTACGAATCTCACGTTTGTGTCTCGGTTCTAGAGTCAAACTGTCTCATTCGTATAATACTCGGGCCAATCGTCAGAAAAGGATGGATGATCTTGAGGAAGAGAACAGAGAGTTGAAGGAAGAGATTGACGCTCTGAGAGAGGATATGAGAAAGCTTCGTAACGACATGCAAGCCATGGCAGAAGCTCAGCTACAAAGGACTGTGATCTCAGAGATCACCTCAACGCCCATAGTGGAAAAGTATGATCCTAGGTATCAGATACCTAAAGATCGCCCTTGGGGTATGCCTGTTAACTATATCCCTGAAGGATATATTCCGCCGATCACTGAAGATCAGGGAATCACAACAGAAGCCGTTGGGCCTGAAGGTTACAAACTTCGGGAAAGCGAAGATGCCAGGGGCATACTGAAGACTCCTGAAGGTTACAAACTTTGGGAAACGCCAAGACTCACTGCCGTAGTCACGGTACCACCCCCTGTGGTGCACACTGTCCCAGAAGGACAGATTCCACAGACACCTTCTGGTAAGAAGGAAACTATGTTTGATAGAATGGAGGAATTCCAGGAATAGTTTCTGGAAATGCAGAGGGAGCTGTAAGCCATTCGCGGTCAGGATCTATTTGGAAAGGACGCTGCAGATCTCTGCTTGGTCCCAAATGTGAAAGTCCCGCACAAGTTCTAAGTGCCCGACTTTGAAAAGCACAAGGGTAACTGTTGCCCTCAGAGCCATCTGGTGATGTACGCTCGGCGAATGTCAGCTCAGACGGAGAATCAGGACCTACTGATTCACTACTTCCAGGATAGTTTAACCGGTGCCGCATTAAAATGGTACATGGGTTTAAACCGTACTACGATCAGTACATTCAAAGATCTCGGTACTGCCTTCGTCCAACAATACAAATACAATTTGGACAAGGCACCCGACAGAGATCAACTTAGATCAATGTCACAAAAGGACAAGGAAACCTTTAAGGAGTATGCTCAAAGGTGGCATGAAATTGCCGCTCAAATTTGTCCACCTCTTGAGGAAAAAGAGATGACAAAGATCTTCTTAAAGACCTTAAGCTCATTTTACTATGACCGAATGGTTGCCAGTGCGCCCAGTGATTTCACCGAAATGGTCGGCATGGGCGTACGTCTTGAGGAAGCCGTCCGAGAAAGACCTTTGGTAAAAGACACTGGATCGACGAGCGGTACTAAAAAATACGGTAATGCTCTCCCTAAGAAAAAAGAGCAGGATATTGGGAATATCTCTCTCGGAAAGCAAAGGCGACGTTATCAACCGGTAGCAGCGGTAACTCATGCTATCAACCCTGTGCCTATTCCTACGTATCAACCTCAGGTTGCGCAGAGCCAACCTGATCAACAAAGGACACAACAGCCTCTTCAGCAGGCTCGTCCTCCATAAAACAATAACCGTACAATGCGGCCACCAGGATTTGATCCTATACCCGTGTCGTACGCAGAGCTATTTCCGTTACTACTGGCTAAGGGGCACATTCAGACTAAATCTCCTCTTACAGTACCGGAAAATCTGCCTTTTTGGTTTAAGGTGGATCAAACATGCCCTTACCATCAAGGAGGATCAGGGCATAACATAGAGAATTATCTTAATTTCAAGTCCGACGTGAAAAAACTTGTTAGGAGCGGGGTCTTGTCTTTCAAAGATACAAATCCTAATGTTCTCACGAACCCGCTGCCTCAACATGAGAAGGCTGCAGTCAATCTGATTGAGAAAGAGACTAACAATGTCTATCAAATTCACGATGTACTCTTATTGAAGACTAATCTGGTCAAGATGCATTGTAGACAGAGTGGATATGGCCATGTGCCACCTCATAATTATCATCAATGTGATGTCTGCTCTAAAAATAATCAAGGATGTTCGGTAGTGCAAGCAGCTCTACAGGAACAAATGGATCTCGGATGGATCTAAGAGCACCGAGTTCGTGGAGTTAACATGGTTTACACGAATTCTAACGTCATTCAGAACCACGATATCTGTGCGATGAATGCCAACTTGGTGGCGATGCACTCAAGGCAAAACCAGTATCATAATCTACCGCGACACGATTACAGTTCCTATCTGACTTGCTCGGTAAACAAACAGGGATGCTCTTTCATACAAGAGGCCCTAGAGCATCAGATGGATCTTGGATGGATCCAAGACTACCATGATAGGAACCCTTATCAGATCAACATGGTTCAGATCTTTGACATTCGCGTGATGAATACCAGCCTGGTAGAGTTACATGCTGAGCAGGTCCGACTCGGATTCTTAATATCACATGACTATCAAAACTGTAAAGCGGGTTGCGAAAACGATCAGGGTTGTACCCATGTCCAGGAGGCACTTCAGCACTTGTTAAATCACTGGTGGATGCCAATCTACATGGATGAAGATACTCAGCAAATTAGCATCAGTAACAGGAATCCTACTCGTCGTCAAAATCAGGATGTCCGATCAATGGAAGCTAACCTAGTGAGGTTACATTGTGTTCAAAGTGGGCGTGGCCAGGTGCCACTACATAATTATGACCGTTGTAGCGTCTGTTCGAAAAGTAACCAAGGGTGCTATCTTGTGCGAGCAGCTCTCCAGGGGCAGGTGGACCGTGGAGAAATTCGTCCATATCCGGGTTCTGGACCCATCAACTGGATGCCAAATTACCTTGCCGATCAAGTTGAGGATGTTGTCACCATCTCTGGTCGTCACCAGACCAGGGATGTTTTTGCCATCATCCCTCTACTTGACGAATCTAAAGTTCCCAACCGGGAACGGATCGAGATTACTTACGATGGTCAGAAAAATCAGAATGTTCCCGTAGTCATCTATCTGCCGGGACCATTACCGTATGAATCAACTAAGGTTATCCCTTACAAATACGGTGCAACAACAATTGAAAATGGAAAGGAAATTCCATTACCTTCCGTTGTGAACATTGCAGACATCAGTCGAGTAACACGGAGTGGTAGAATCTTCAACCGAGGGGTTGGGGAACCTAACAAGGAAAAGGAACTTTAGACAGAAGCTCCCGATCTACCAGTCGGTCAATCCAGTAATCCCGACCTTTCAAAAAATAATGATGAGATGCTGAAGCTCATCCAAAGGAGTGAATATAATATTGTGGATCAACTGTTACAAACTCCTTCAAAGATCTCGGTATTATCACTGTTACTCAGTTCAGAAGCGCATAGGGAGGCTCTACAGAAAGTCTTGGAGCAAGCCTTTGTGGAACAGGATGTAACAATCAGACAGTTCGATAGCATTATCTCTAACATCACTTCCGGCAACAATTTGGGATTTAGTGATGAGGAGTTACCCGAAGAGGGTCGCCGTCATAACATGGCGCTCAATATCACAGTTAACTGCCAGGACGATGCTTTAGCCAGCGTACTGGTAGACACAGGGTCAGCCCTGAATGTTATGCCGAAGTCCACTTTGATGCAATTATCATTCAAAGGCCCTTCGATGAGAGTCAGCGAGGTTGTCGTCAAAGCATTCGACGGATCCAGAAAAATAGTTATCGGCGAAGTTGATCTTCCCATAACTATCGGTCCTCACACTTTCCAAGTCACTTCCCAGGTCATGGACATCCGGGCAACATACAGTTGTTTATTAGGAAGACCTTGGATACACCAGGCTGGAGCGGTTACTTCAACCCTCCACCAAAATCTAAAGTTCGTTCAGAACGATCAACTTGTCACGATTTGTGGGGAACAAGCCTTGCTTGTGAGTAACTTGTCATCATCTACTGGAATAGAACCCGAGGAGGTTATTGGAACTCAGTTCCAAGCACTGTCGGTGAGCAAGAACAATCAGTTCAGAGGAGGAACCTCGATTTTCTCATACAATGATGATATTAAAGCGGTCAAGAGTACCGATACAACAGGATGAGGACAACTTGTCATTCCTATTGACAATAAAACAAAGAAGGGTCTTGGTTTTACTGCAACCTGTACCCAGACTGCTGCTAACGATGAAAGTCTTCATCCCCTTCAAAACTTCTTCCACAATGGAGGTTTCCTTCACCCAGTGTCTCAAGCAGTACATGCTATTAATGAGGAAGATCCCTCTGACACGGATGAAGAATAGAAGTCATATCTTAATGAGGACGGTTATATGTCTCAGGAAGAGGTGCCTATGCCATTTTTCTATCCCGCACAGAGTTTGAGATTTATACCATGGTCAGATGTCGAAATGATATATGGGGATTGTGATCCGGAAGGATACCGTGCTCTGTAACGCCCCAGTTTTAGTATTTTTATTTAAGTGAGTCGTTTTTTATTATTTTATTATTATATTATTTTATTTTCGACTTTTATTTAGAAAAATGTTATTTTTCATCGTGATTATATTTTGTCGCGTTTTGAGAGCGTTTGCGAGATATTTGAATGTAGGGGTATTTTGGTCTTTTGTGGGGATAGATATTTGTCTTATTAAAATAGAAAGTTAGAGGTGAGAAAGGGAGAAAAACAGAATTTTGAGAGAAAAAGAGAAGAAGAAGGAAAAGAGTGGAGAAAAGAGAAGAGCAAGAGAAAAGTGTGGAAAATCACCAAGATCAATCTTTCGGAGTCAATTTAATCGCGTAAGGGTGTGAAATATTGTTATCCTAACTTTGTGTATGATTATGTATGTGTTTTGTGTGGATGTTTTGGTTGGTTTTCCATATGTTTCCGTTTATGCCGTATTTGACGAAATCGATAGAAACCGATGTTTTTACGGTCGAAAAGTCGTATGAATACATGTGTTGGTTGGTTATATGTATGTGAACTGCTGTTTAAAGTTTCATGAAGTTTGGTTATGTTTCGGTTAGTTTTCGGTATGTTTCCGTTGTTGTTTCCGTTTAGGTCGAATCGTAGGAAATCGATAGAAACCGATGTTTTCACGGTTAGAATTCGGAATAAATTACGTAGTTGTATCGAGTAAGGTTAGGTTGTCGTATAGCGTGCTTTTTATTCGATTTGGCGATGTTCGAAAATTCTGGATTTTGAAAGGTTGAAATTTAATCGAAAAATCGAACGTCGTAAAAATTTCGCTTATGTGTTCTAAATTGTTCTTATGTATTTGGTGGTTGTGCATATATGTTTGTTTCGGTGAAAACGTTCGATTTAGTCGAGTTTCCGGGCATTTCGAAAAATGGCAGCAAAGGTGTATTTTGAGAAAATCTGGTTTTTGAGGAAAAACAGAGTTATGAATCGATACATAACAGTTATGTATCGATACGAAATGGATTATGTATCGATACATAACCCTTATGCATCGATACATACTGTAGAAATTTGGGAAAACAACATTTTCACTACAGCATGTGTCGACACATGCGTGCTATGTATCGATACATGTGGCCTTTTTGTATCGATACATAAGCCTATGTATCGATACATACTGTGCTGAACCAGGAAATTCTGGTTTGTCGGGGAAACTTCGGAAATTCATAACTCTTGAACCGTAAGTCGGTTTTGACCCCCGTTTGAAGCGTTGGGAAGCTAACGAGATGTTCTTTCTAGGAAAAATAGTTTTGAGGTCTGAACCTAGTCTAATCGGTACAGTTTTTACGAACCGTTTCGTAGTGACGGACGTCCGGTTTATGTTTTTGCGTTATTTTGAAATATTCATATCTTGTTAACCGTTTATCGTATTTAAGAGTTCTTTATACCGAATAGAAGCTGTCGATGAGTAATTTTTGATGATGATAGAAAATATTATTTTTGGCCGACTTTTAGCCGACTTTTCCGAGAAACCGTAAAATGGAATTTTTTAGTTATTTTCTATATTGTGCGATAGGATATGATATGTAACGTATGACTTGTGTGAGGGATGTTTGATGGGTATATGATGTTGTGGTGAAGGTTTGTGGCCATTTGGCAATTATGTGCATTGTATTATATGTACTTGAAATGCAGGATTTAATGTATGAGCTTTGATTGCCATGGGTCATTATATGACATGCATCAGGTTGTAGACATTGTAGATCCCTTTATGAGTGTAAACAATGCATGTAGATATTGTAGATCCCTTTGTGGGTGTAAACAATGCATGTAGACATTGTAGATCCCTTTGTGGGTGTAAACAATGCATGTAGACATTGTAGATCCCTTTGTGAGTGTAAACAATGCATGTAGACATTGTAGATCCCTTTGTGGGTGTAAACAATGCATGTAGACATTGTAGATCCCTTTGTGGGTGTAAACAATGCATGTTGAATTGTATATCCCTTATGGGTGTAAGCAATTGTTGTATTGATCGTGTGCCTATTATAAAGGACTAAAAACGATCCATAACGTCGTATGCTTGTTGATAAGTGGTAGCGACGGGGAACATCGTATGCCCGACGGGGAGTTACCCTAAGTAACGAGCGATGATTCCAAGAGTTCCTAGGGGACTAATGGTATTGCATCTGCATAGAGTCGTGAGTCGGTCTCTATGAGTTACATTTGTCATCATTGTATTTGTGCTTTGATGAATGAACATATATATGTATATGTGATGTGGAATGAATAGAATGGTACAGGTATGCATTGTTGGATAAGCATAATATGTATGTTTATGTGAAATGATGATAATTGTATCTTTGTAATGATACATTGGTGAATAAACCTGTATGGTGTTTATGTTGGATAAATGGTGAAGAATTGATATGTATTGGTGATACATGGATTTGAGCATGAATGGATATGCCTAGGTGATTGATGTGTTAATTACGGATTGTTATGCCGTGTAATTAATTTATGGTATATGCTTGGTGTGATATGTATATATACATGCATAGTGATGAGTTGTGGTGAGAATGTGGTATATGTGTATTATATGTTGAGATATATAATTATATGCAACGTTATTATGATAATATTTCTCACCCTTCTGTTGTTTTATGATGCTCTATGAGGCATTGCAGATTAGGTATCTGGTGGTCTTTTGTGAAGCGTGGCTTCATTTCCTTTTCGGTCGTCTGGCTCTGATATGTAGCACCGGGTAGCTAGGATGTGTTTATGAGCTTTTGTGATACTTTCGTACATGTATCTAGCTGATGAATGTTTATGTAAACATGAATGATATTGATGACTACTATTAGAGTATGATACATATATATATATATATGTATATATGTTTTTGAATCAATGTTTAGAGGTTTCCGCTTTTATTCTAAATGTTGACATGTGGGTATAAGGACTGAGATCCTTGATTGTTGAAAGTTACCCCACTGTTGCATATCATTTTGAGCAGGTGTTGTATGTGTTTTGATTTCAAGCATAATGTGACATACCTTTTTATGCCGTGTTTGCAATTATACTCTGATAAAATTTTCAATACGTGCCTAAATGATTTAATTAATTATTTGGGGGTATAGAAAGGGGTGTTACATTAAGTGGTATCAGAGCCAGTGTTGAGTCTGTTGTTGAGTCTGTTGGTGCGACAGTTGAATACTGTCGTTGTTGTTTGTCCCTTAGTACGTGATATGTGTGTGAAACACTGTCAGTGCTTTTTGGTTTTCTAATCCTTTGTTTTCAGGAGTTAGAGTGAGATAAGTGGGGGAGAAGCTGGTACTTCTCCATGTTGCTTCAGGTGTGGAGCGTTGGCTCAGTGTGTTGTGAATTGCAAGATTGTAAGTGTTGTTTGGACAGTGTTGTTCCCGATTCCGTAAGAAATGCGGAGGTAAGGTTTATGTCAACTAAGGATATGTGCCTTAGGTAGTTTTGTGTATGGGATGCAAGAAAGGCTATTATAGTTTGGTAAAGACGGTTTATGCCCCATCATGATTGTCGACTGTCTATTGGCAAATTGAGGAACTGATCACCCTTAATCTCTTGTTGATAGCAGACGGAAATTATGTTGGATGGAATAGGCGGGTCTTTCCGGCTTTGATAGTGTGTGAAATGAGTTGTTTGGAATTTGAAGAGATGATTACAGATTGTTTTGATGAGTCGATGAAGATGCTAATATCGGACGATGAAATGGATTAGAGGTTTTGGTATGTTAGTCCAGTTGGGAAGTCATTGAGAGAGAATGATTGGGTTTTATTTAAGGACTGCTTCACAGAGAGTGGAGATTGAACTTAATTGGACGAAGGTGAATAGTTGAGGTTTATATCTGCTAAGTAAGTAGGAAACTCTTATTAGATGGGAATAAGATGTTTGTTTTGTCTGTGATGGTAGTGTTCTGGGAATTGGCAGGAAGTCGCAGTGTTGGGCCGTCAGTTGGGCATAGTTTTCAGATGTGTTTTTGGATGGAACATTAAGGTGTTGTCTTAGAGAGCTCCAGTATTGTTGGTAACAAAAGGAAGGATGATGGAATGGAATAACAAGTATAATGGTATTGAGACTATGGACAGCAAACTTAGAGTTCTGGTGGGTTAGGAGTCTTTGGAGTTTTAAGGCATTAATGGAAATTGTGAGGAAACCCTTGTGGGTGGATGTAACATTGTGTTTGAGAATTCTTTTTGGTTGGTTGTTGATACATGTTGGAATTGCGGAATTGGACGGTCAGGAGAAGAAATTGGGTATGGATTACTAACAGTTGAATAAGGTAATGATTGAGAATAAGTGTCCACGTTCATGAACAGATGACTAGAATGGTTTGATTGAGTTTGAGTGAATTACAATTGTTTGGAATGTTTGATAAGAGTGGTGAATTGTGTGAGTTGAGGCTTTGATCGATTTAATGTGACTGGTTAGGTTTGTTATCCTCGGAATAGGTTGTTATTTACTCGGTTAAGCTTGTATGTGAGTAACCAGTTACCCAGTGAAAAGTTTCGCAAAAGCTTTAAGGATTTATATCTTTTGGATTTTATTTGGGAATTGCAACGTACAGTGATGGTATTTGGTGTTAGTAACGCGCCTCTAATGTTTATGGAGTGGAGGAATAGTATCTTCCATATTTAATTGGATAAGTTCGTAGTGGTTTCAATTGAGGATATTTGGATTTGTTATAAACTCAGAGGAAGAATGAGTAAAGTGTTTGAGATTTGAATTACAAGTGTTGAAAAGAGACGAAGTTCTATGCTAAGTTATTCGAGTGGGAATTTTGGTTGAAAAGGGTTAGTTTCTTGGAAATGTTATTTCAGATGAGAGTATGGATAATGGATCCATCGGAAGTGGAGGTAGTTCTACATAAGAGGCTCCGAAGTTAGTTAAGGAGATTAGAAACTTTTGGGCTCAGTTGGTTGTTATTACAGGTTATGGAAGACTTTGTTAGGTTCGTACTTCTGGTATCTCAGTTGACTTACAAAGGGTGAGTCGTTTGTTAGGATGTACGTTGTGAGTAAGTTTTGGTGAGCTGGAGTAGAAGTTGTCTACGGTTTCAGCTTTGATTTTGTGTGATCCTAATAAACCGGTTGTGGGGTATTGTGATGTGTCTTTGATGAGTTTAGCCAACGTGGTAATGCAAGAGGGTAAAGTCGTGGCTTATGCTTTACGACAATTGAGGATTTATAAAAGGATCTGTATTATTATGGATTTGGAATTGGTTGTGGGATATTGTGTTGGAATATTTGGAGGTATTATCTTTATGGTTCTAGGTTCGAAGTGTTTGGTAATCGCAAGGATATTGAGTACTTGTTTGGTCTAAAGGAATAGAGTATGAGACAACAAGGATGGTTAGAGTTCGTGATGAGTTATGAATTTGGCTTGGATTATCCTTCGGGGAAAAGCTGTTGTTGTGCCTGAAAAGTTAAGTCGGAAGTTTCTATGCATGTCTGTTTTGATGATCAGGGAGTTAGAATTATTTGAGCAATTCCGAGACTTGTGTATGGTGTATGAGATAACACAGGAGAGTGTGAGGTTGGTAATATTAAAGTGAACAGTGATTTTTGGCGAATATGAGAAAGAGTTAGACTTTGGACGTGAAATTGATAGTTTTGATGGTTGCGAGTAATCAGAGTGCTCAGCGGAAGCGTGTGGTGGCACATTTTGTATTTACGTGTGGAACTTGTGTTCTTGTTTGTGTTGTTGCCTCGTTTCCATCGTGATGGTTCGAGTGTGTGTGGCTAATTCCTTGTGGTGAATTAGGGGAGTGTGATCTACGGTGATGGTAACGATCTTGTTGTGTTTCGGTTCAAGAGTGAACCTGTGTGTTGGTATCGTGGTTTTCCTTGAGTTGTGAGTTGGTCGTCAAGTGCATTGTATGGGCTTTGCATCTTGTCGTTGTTGTTGTCGTCGTTGTCGTGCCGTTGTTGTATCTGCTGTTAGCACGGTGGTTTGTCAGTTGTGTTATTTGTGGTGTGCCTTTTGTTGGCATGTTGGTTTGTTAGTCGGATGCGAGAGTCGTGTCCGGAGTTGTTCGTCTCAGTATATTTTCGAGGACGAAAATTTCCAAGTGGGGGAGTGTTGTAACGCCCCAGTTTTAGTATTTTTATTTAAGTGAGTCGTTTTTTATTATTTTATTATTATATTATTTTATTTTCGACTTTTATTTAGAAAAATGTTATTTTTCATCGTGATTATATTTTGTCGCGTTTTGAGAGCGTTTGCGAGATATTTGAATGTAGGGGTATTTTGGTCTTTTGTGGGGATAGATATTTGTCTTATTAAAATAGAAAGTTAGAGGTGAGAAAGGGAGAAAAACAGAATTTTGAGAGAAAAAGAGAAGAAGAAGGAAAAGAGAGGAGAAAAGAGAAGAGCAAGAGAAAAGTGTGGAAAATCACCAAGATCAATCTTTCGGAGTCGATTTAATCGGGTAAGGGTGTGAAATATTGTTATCCTAACTTTGTGTATGATTATGTATGTGTTTTGTGTGGATGTTTTGGTTGGTTTTCCATATGTTTCCGTTTATGCCGTATTTGACGAAATCGATAGAAACCGATATTTTTACGGTCGAAAAGTCGTATGAATACATGTGTTGGTTGGTTATATGTATGTGAGCTGTTGTTTAAAGTTTCATGAACTTTGGTTATGTTTCGGTTAGTTTTCGGTATGTTTCCGTTGTTGTTTCCGTTTAGGTCGAATCGTAGAAAATCGATAGAAACCGATGTTTTCACGGTTAGAATTCGGAATAAATTACGTAGTTGTATCGAGTAAGGTTAGGTTGTCGTATAGCGTGCTTTTTATTCGATTTGGCGATGTTCGAAAAATCTGGTTTTTGAAAGGTTGAAATTTAATCGAAAAATCGAACGTCGTAGAAATTTCGTTTATGTGTTCTAAATTGTTCTTATTTATTTGGTGGTTGTGCGTATATGTTTGTTTCGGTGAAAATGTTCAATTTAGTCGAGTTTCCGGGCATTTCGAAAAATGGCAGCAAAGGTGTATTTTGAGAAAATCTGGTTTTTGAGGAAAAACAGAGTTATGAATCGATACATAACAGTTATGTATCGATACGAAATGGATTATGTATCGATACATAACCCTTATGCATCGATACATACTGTAGAAATTTGGGAAAACAGCATTTTCACTACAGCATGTGTCGACACATGCGTGCTATGTATCGATACAGGTGGCCTTTTTGTATCGATACATAAGCCTATGTATCGATACATACTGTGCTGAACCAGGAAATTCTGGTTTGTCGGGGAAACTTCGGAAATTCATAACTCTTGAACCGTAAGTCGGTTTTGACCCCCGTTCGAAGCGTTGGGAAGCTAACGAGATGTTCTTTCTAGGAAAAATAGTTTTGAGTTCTGAACCTAGTCCAATCGGTACAGTTTTTATGAACCGTTTCGTAGTGACGGGCGTCCGGTTTATGTTTTTGCGTTATTTTGAAATATTCATATCTTGTTAACCGTTTATCGTATTTAAGAGTTCTTTATACCGAATCGAAGCTGTCGATGAGTACTTTTTGATGATGATAGAAAATATTATTTTTGGCCGACTTTTAGCCGACTTTTCCGAGAAACCGTAAAATGGAATTTTTGAGTTATTTTCTATATTGTGCGATAGGATATGATATGTAACGTATGACTTGTGTGAGGGATGTTTGATGGGTATATGATGTTGTGGTGAAGGTTTGTGGCCATTTGGCAATTATGTGCATTGTATTATATGTACTTGAAATGCAGGATTTAATGTATGAGCTTTGATTGCCATGGGTCATTATATGACATGCATCAGGTTGTAGACATTGTAGATCCCTTTATGGGTGTAAACAATGCATGTAGACATTGTAGATCCCTTTGTGGGTGTAAACAATGCATGTAGACATTGTAGATCCCTTTGTGGGTGTAAACAATGCATGTAGACATTGTAGATCCCTTTTTGGGTGTAAACAATGCATGTTGAATTGTATATCCCTTATGGGTGTAAGCAATTGCTGTATTGATCGTGTGCCTATTATAAAGGACTAAAAACGATCCATAACGTCGTATGCTTGTTGATAAGTGGTAGCGACGGGGAACATCGTATGCCCGACGGGGAGTTACCCTAAGTAACGAGCGATGATTCCAAGAGTTCCTAGGGGACTAATGGTATTGCATCTGCATAGAGTTGTGAGTCGGTCTCTATGAGTTGCATTTGTCATCATTGTATTTGTGCTTTGATGAATGAACATATATATGTATATGTGATGTGGAATGAATAGAATGGTACAGGTATGCATTGTTGGATAAGCATAATATGTATGTTTATGTGAAATGATGATAATTGTATCTTTGTAATGATACATTGGTGAATAAACCTGTATGGTGTTTATGTTGGATAAATGGTGAAGAATTGATATGTATTGGTGATACAAGGATTTGAGCATGAATGGAAATGCCTAGGTGATTGATGTGTTAATTACGGATTGTTATGCCGTGTAATTGATTTATGGTATATGCTAGGTGTGATATGTATATATACATGCATAGTGATGAGTTGTGGTGAGAATGTGGTATATGTGTATTATATGTTGAGATATATTATTATATGCAACGTTATTATGATAATATTTCTCACCCTTCTGTTGTTTTATGATGCTCTATGAGGCATTGCAGATTAGGTATCTGGTGGTCTTTTGTGAAGCGTGGCTTCATTTCCTTTTCGGTCGTCTGGCTCTGATATGTAGCACCGGGTAGCTAGGATGTGTTTATGAGCTTTTGTGATACTTTCGTACATGTATCTAGCTGATGAATGTTTATGTAAACATGAATGATATTGATGACTACTATTGGAGTATGATACATATATATATATATATATATATATGTATATATGTTTTTGAATCAATGTTTAGAGGTTTCCGCTTTTATTCTAAATGTTGACATGTGGGTATAAGGACTGAGATCCTTGATTGTTAAAAGTTACCCCACTGTTGCATATCATTTTGAGCAGGTGTTGTATGTGTTTTGATTTCAAGCATAATGTGACATACCTTTTTATGTCGTGTTTGTAATTATACTCTGATAAAATTTTCAATACGTGCCTAAATGATTTAATTAATTATTTGGGGGTATAGAAAGGGGTGTTACATTAAGTGGTATCAGAGCCGGTGTTGAGTCTGTTATTGAGTCTGTTGGTGCGACAGTTGAATACTGTCATTGTTGTTTGTCCCTTAGTACGTGATATGTGTGTGAAACACTGTCAGTGCTTTTTGGTTTTCTAATCCTTTGTTTTCAGGAGTTAGAGTGAGATAAGTGGGGGAGAAGCTGGTACTTCTCCATGTTGCTTCAGGTGTGGAGCGCTGGCTCAGTGTGTTGTGAATTGCAAGATTGTAAGTGTTGTTTGGACAGTGTTGTTCCCGATTCCGTAAGAAATGCGGAGGTAAGGTTTATGTCAACTAAGGATATGTGCCTTAGGTAGTTTTGTGTATGGGATGCAAGAAAGGCTATTATAGTTTGGTAAAGACGGTTTATGCCCCATCATGATTGTCGACTGTCTATTGGCAAATTGAGGAACTGATCACCCTTAATCTCTTGTTGATAGCAGACGAAAATTATGTTGGATGGAATAGGTAGGTCTTTCCGGCTTTGATAGTGTGTGAAATGAGTTGTTTGGAATTTAAAGAGATGATTACAGATTGTTTTGATGAGTCGATGAAGATGCTAATAACGGACGATGAAATGGATTAGAGGTTTTGGTATGTTAGTCCAGTTGGGAAGTCATTGAGAGAGAATGATTGGGTTTTATTTAAGGACTGCTTCACAGAGAGTGGAGATTGAACTTAATTGGACGAAGGTGAATAGTTGAGGTTTATATCTTCTAAGTATGTAGGAAACTCTTAGTAGATGGGAATAAGATGTTTGTTTTGTCTGTGATGGTAGTGTTCTGGGAATTGGCAGGAAGTCGCAGTGTTGGGCCGTCAGTTGGGCATAGTTTTCAGATGTGTTTTTGGATGGAACATTAAGGTGTTGTCTTAGAGAGCTCCAGTATTGTTGGTAACAAAAGGAAGGATGATGGAATGGAATAACAAGTATAATGGTATTGAGACTATGGACAGCAAACTTAGAGTTCTGGTGGGTTAGGAGTCTTTGGAGTTTTAAGGCATTAATGGAAATTGTGAGGAAACCCTTGTGGGTGGATGTAACATTGTGTTTGAGAATTCTTTTTGGTTGGTTGTTGATACATGTTGGAATTGCGGAATTGGACGGTCAGGAGAAGAAATTGGGTATGGATTACTAACAGTTGAATAAGGTAATGATTGAGAATAAGTGTCCACGTTCATGAACAGATGACTAGAATGGTTTGATTGAGTTTGAGTGAATTACAATTGTTTGGAATGTTTGATAAGAGTGGTGAATTGTGTGAGTTGAGGCTTTGATCGATTTAATGTGACTGGTTAGGTTTGTTATCCTCGGAATAGGTTGTTATTTACTCGGTTAAGCTTGTATGTGAGTAACCAGTTACCCAGTGAAAAGTTTCGCAAAAGCTTTAAGGATTTATATCTTTTGGATTTTATTTGGGAATTGCAACGTACAGTGATGGTATTTGGTGTTAGTAACGCGCCTCTAATGTTTATGGAGTGGAGGAATAGTATCTTCCATATTTAATTGGATAAGTTCGTAGTGGTTTCAATTGAGGATATTTGGATTTGTTATAAACTCAGAGGAAGAATGAGTAAAGTGTTTGAGATTTGAATTACAAGTGTTGAAAAGAAACGAAGTTCTATGCTAAGTTATTCGAGTGGGAATTTTGGTTGAAAAGGGTTAGTTTCTTGGAAATGTTATTTCAGATGAGAGTATGGATAATGGATCCATCGGAAGTGGAGGTAGTTCTACATAAGAGGCTCCGAAGTTAGTTAAGGAGATTAGAAACTTTTGGGCTCAGTTGGTTGTTATTACAGGTTATGGAAGACTTTGTTAGGTTCGTACTTCTGGTATCTCAGTTGACTTACAAAGGGTGAGTCGTTTGTTAGGATGTACGTTGTGAGTAAGTTTTGGTGAGTTGGAGTAGAAGTTGTCTACGGTTTCAGCTTTGATTTTGTGTGATCCTAATAAACCGGTTGTGGGGTATTGTGATGTGTCTTTGATGAGTTTAGCCAACGTGGTAATGCAAGAGGGTAAAGTCGTGGCTTATGCTTTACGACAATTGAGGATTTATAAAAGGATCTGTATTATTATGGATTTGGAATTGGTTGTGGGATATTGTGTTGGAATATTTGGAGGTATTATCTTTATGGTTCTAGGTTCGAAGTGTTTGGTAATCGCAAGGATATTGAGTACTTGTTTGGTCTAAAGGAATAGAGTATGAGACAACAAGGATGGTTAGAGTTCGTGATGAGTTATGAATTTGGCTTGGATTATCCTTCGGGGAAAAGCTGTTGTTGTGCCTGAAAAGTTAAGTCGGAAGTTTCTATGCATGTCTGTTTTGATGATCAGGGAGTTAGAATTATTTGAGCAATTCCGAGACTTGTGTATGGTGTATGAGATAACACAGGAGAGTGTGAGGTTGGTAATATTAAAGTGAACAGTGATTTTTAGCGAATATGAGAAAGAGTTAGACTTTGGACGTGAAATTGATAGTTTTGATGGTTGCGAGTAATCAGAGTGCTCAGCGGAAGCGTGAGGTGGTACATTTTGTATTTACGTGTGGAACTTGTGTTCTTGTTTGTGTTGTTGCCTCGTTTCCATCGTGATGGTTCGAGTGTGTGTGGCTAATTCCTTGTGGTGAATTAGGGGAGTGTGATCTACGGTGATGGTAACGATCTTGTTGTGTTTCGGTTCAAGAGTGAACCTGTGTGTTGGTATCGTGGTTTTCCTTGAGTTGTGAGTTGGTCGTCAAGTGCATTGTATGAGCTTTGCATCTTGTCGTTGTTGTTGTCGTCGTTGTCGTGCCGTTGTTGTATCTGCTGTTAGCACGGTGGGTTGTCAGTTGTGTTATTTGTGGTGTGCCTTTTGTTGGCATGTTGGTTTGTTAGTCGGATGCGAGAGTCGTGTCCGGAGTTGTTCGTCTCAGTATATTTTCGAGGACGAAAATTTCCAAGTGGGGGAGTGTTGTAACGCCCCAGTTTTAGTATTTTTATTTAAGTGAGTCGTTTTTTATTATTTTATTATTATATTATTTTATTTTCGACTTTTATTTAGAAAAATGTTATTTTTCATCGTGATTATATTTTGTCGCGTTTTGAGAGCGTTTGCGAGATATTTGAATGTAGGGGTATTTTGGTCTTTTGTGGGGATAGATATTTGTCTTATTAAAATAGAAAGTTAGAGGTGAGAAAGGGAGAAAAACAGAATTTTGAGAGAAAAAGAGAAGAAGAAGGAAAAGAGAGGAGAAAAGAGAAGAGCAAGAGAAAAGTGTGGAAAATCACCAAGATCAATCTTTTGGAGTCGATTTAATCGGGTAAGGGTGTGAAATATTGTTATCCTAACTTTGTGTATGATTATGTATGTGTTTTGTGTGGATGTTTTGGTTGGTTTTCCATATGTTTCCGTTTATGCCGTATTTGACGAAATCGATAGAAACCGATGTTTTTACGGTCGAAAAGTCGTATGAATACATGTGTTGGTTGGTTATATGTATGTGAGCTGCTGTTTAAAGTTTCATGAAGTTTGGTTATGTTTCGGTTAGTTTTCGGTATGTTTCCGTTGTTGTTTCCGTTTAGGTCGAATCGTAGGAAATCGATAGAAACCGATGTTTTCACGGTTAGAATTCGGAATAAATTACGTAGTTGTATCGAGTAAGGTTAGGTTGTCGTATAGCGTGCTTTTTATTCGATTTGGCGATGTTCGAAAATTCTGGTTTTTGAAAGGTTGAAATTTAATCGAAAAATCGAACGTCGTAGAAATTTCGTTTATGTGTTCTAAATTGTTCTTATGTATTTGGTGGTTGTGCGTATATGTTTGTTTCGGTGAAAATGTTCGATTTAGTCGAGTTTCCGGGCATTTCGAAAAATGGCAGCAAAGGTGTATTTTGAGAAAATCTGGTTTTTGAGGAAAAACAGAGTTATGAATCGATACATAACAGTTATGTATCGATACGAAATGGATTATGTATCGATACATAACCCTTATGCATCGATACATACTGTAGAAATTTGGGAAAACAACATTTTCACTACAGCATGTGTCGACACATGCGTGCTATGTATCGATACATGTGGCCTTTTTGTATCGATACATAAGCCTATGTATCGATACATACTGTGCTGAACCAGGAAATTTTGGTTTGTCGGGGAAACTTCGGAAATTCATAACTCTTGAACCGTAAGTCGGTTTTGACCCCCGTTCGAAGCGTTGGGAAGCTAACGAGATGTTCTTTCTAGGAAAAATAGTTTTGAGGTCTGAACCTAGTCCAATCAGTACAGTTTTTACGAACCGTTTCGTAGTGACGGGCGTCCGGTTTATGTTTTTGCGTTATTTTGAAATATTCATATCTTGTTAACCGTTTATCGTATTTAAGAGTTATTTATACCGAATCGAAGCTGTCGATGAGTAATTTTTGATGATGATAGAAAATATTATTTTTGGCCGACTTTTAGCCGACTTTTCTGAGAAACCGTAAAATGGAATTTTTGAGTTATTTTCTATATTGTGCGATAGGATATGATATGTAACGTATGACTTGTGTGAGGGATGTTTGATGGGTATATGATGGTGTGGTGAAGGTTTGTGGACATTTGGAAATTATGTGCATTGTATTATATGTACTTGAAATGCAGGATTTAATGTATGAGCTTTGATTGCCATGGGTCATTATATGACATGCATCAGGTTGTAGACATTGTAGATCCCTTTATGGGTGTAAACAATGCATGTAGACATTGTAGATCCCTTTGTGGGTGTAAACAATGCATGTAGACATTGTAGATCCCTTTTTGGGTGTAAACAATGCATGTAGACATTGTAGATCCCTTTGTGGGTGTAAACAATGCATGTAGACATTGTAGATCCCTTTGTGGGTGTAAACAATGCATGTAGACATTGTAGATCCCTTTGTGGGTGTAAACAATGCATGTAGACATTGTAGATCCCTTTGTGGGTGTAAACAATGCATGTAGACATTGTAGATCCCTTCGTGGGTGTAAACAATGCATGTTGAATTGTAGATCCCTTATGGGTGTAAGCAATTGTTGTATTGATCGTGTGCCTATTATAAAGGACTAAAAACGATCCATAACGTCGTATGCTTGTTGATAAGTGGTAGCGACGGGGAACATCGTATGCCTGACGGGGAGTTACCCTAAGTAACGAGCGATGATTCCAAGAGTTCCTAGGGGACTAATGGTATTGCATCTGCATAGAGTCGTGAGTCGGTCTCTATGAGTTGCATTTGTCATCATTGTATTTGTGCTTTGATGAATGAACATATATATGTATATGTGATGTGGAATGAATAGAATGGTACAGGTATGCATTGTTGGATAAGCATAATATGTATGTTTATGTGAAATGATGATAATTGTATCTTTGTAATGATACATTGGTGAATAAACCTGTATGGTGTTTATGTTGGATAAATGGTGAAGAATTGATATGTATTGGTGATACATGGATTTGAGCATGAATGGATATGCCTAGGTGATTGATGTGTTAATTACGGATTGTTATGCCGTGTAATTGATTTATGGTATATGCTTGGTGTGATATGTATATATACATGCATAGTGATGAGTTGTGGTGAGAATGTGGTATATGTGTATTATATGTTGAGATATATAATTATATGCAACGTTATTATGATAATATTTCTCACCCTTCTGTTGTTTTATGATGCTCTATGAGGCATTGCAGATTAGGTATCTGGTGGTCTTTTGTGAAGCGTGGCTTCATTTCCTTTTCGGTCGTCTGGCTCTGATATGTAGCACCGGGTAGCTAGGATGTGTTTATGAGCTTTTGTGATACTTTCGTACATGTATCTAGCTGATGAATGTTTATGTAAACATGAATGATATTGATGACTACTATTGGAGTATGATACATATATATATATGTATATATGTTTTTGAATCAATGTTTAGAGGTTTCCGCTTTTATTCTAAATGTTGACATGTGGGTATAAGGACTGAGATCCTTTATTGTTGAAAGTTACCCCACTGTTGCATATCATTTTGAGCAGGTGTTGCATGTGTTTTGATTTCAAGCATAATGTGACATACTTTTTTATGTCGTGTTTGCAATTATACTATGATAAAATTTTCAATACGTGCCTAAATGATTTAATTAATTATTTGGGGGTATAGAAAGGGGTGTTACATGCTCCGCCAAATTCATTAGAGGAAGACACTCTAATGAAAGACAACTTTGACCACAACTATTATGGCCCAATGGATGGTCTGCCAATGTGGCAACCTTACCCGGGAGATTTGGGGCAAGAGAGTCAGTCGAACAATGAAAATCAGCTGACTGTCATTGAACAGAATACCTGTGTCCCCACCATGTCATGGGATCAACACTCAGGTCATTTGGAAACTACTCAACATGAAGATGAATTCGCAACGTTTGCAGGACTTGAATTCATCAACTATGTTTTTCCCGAGGTCAACGTCATCGAGAGAAATGACTCCTCCAGTTCCAAAGAAGTTTGGGACACCTTGGGAGAACCGAGTGGGAAATACGACTTCATGGTCAAGTATACCGCTCCCAAAAGCTCTCGTATCAGGCTCGAAGATATCCAGCCAACTGGATGGGGAGATACAGCTAAGAGCACAAATGCTATGCAAAATGCAACAGAGGAATTCTCCTACGACAACTCTGCCTGGGAGACAGATTCCAATGATCCTACTCCACCAGAAATCAGCGTCATTTCTGAAGACAAATCAAGGAAGGTGCCAGACTTTGTGATTCACCGAGGAGTTCGCCGCCAATGGGTTGCCGTCGAGGTTCCGAAGGTCGTTCATCAGTCAAAGTAATTGCCATCTTTAACCTTTCACCCTGCCCAGGTGAAACAGATGTTTTGATAGGGCTCACTTTCTGTAAATTTCCCTCTTCGCTTTGCCCAAAGCGACTGAGTTTTGTTTTATAGGGCTGTAGTTTCAAGATTCGACTTGTTCATTAATAAAATAACGTCGTTCTGTAATTTCCGCATTAATTGTTGTTTTCTCTTTTTGCTTTTTCAGAAAATGGTAATCCTAAAAAACATGTAAAAATAAAAACAAGTAGTAAAACAAATACACTGCACACACTTGCATTTTCCTCTATCTCTTCTAAACACGAATCATCACGTCATGCAGATTGCTTGTTTTAAACCCCGTTGAAACATACGATCCGATGCCTTCTCCCGACTTTGAGTTCCCGGTATTTGGGGCTGAAGAAGAAGTTGACAACGAAATTCCATAAGAGATCTCCCGACTACTCAGACAAGAGGAAAGGTCCATTGAACCTCACTAAGAGCCGTTGGAAATGGTAAACTTGGGTTCGGAAAAAGAGAGGAAAGAAATCAGGATTGGGGCACTGCTCAGTCCAACTGCCAGAGAGGGTTTGATAAAGCTTCTCAGAGAATTTCCCGATGTATTCGCTTGGTCCTATCAAGATATGCCAGGGTTGGATACCAGCATCGTGGAACATCACTTACCGTTGAGATCGGAATGTCCGCCAATAAAGCAAAGGTTGAGACGGACTCACCCGGACATGGCCATCAAAATCAAAGAGGAGGTACAGAAACAGATTGACGCAGGTTTCCTCGCCACATCAGAATATCCTCAATGGTTAGCCAACATCGTACCCGTTCCAAAAAAGGATGGAAAGGTCAGAATGTGTGTTGATTACAGAGATCTGAACAAGGCAAGTCCAAAGGACGACTTTCCTTTACCACACATTGACATGCTGGTAGACAGCACAGCAAAGTTCAAAGTCTTCTCCTTCATGGATGGATTCTCGGGCTATAATCAGATCAAAATGGCGCCGAAAGACATGGAGAAAACTTCGTTCATCACCCCATGGGGTACCTTTTGTTACAAGGTAATGCCGTTCGGTTTGAAGAACGCTGGGGCAACCTATCAAAGGGCCATGACTACTCTGTTTCAGGACATGATACACAAAGAAATCGAGGTATATGTCGATGATATGATTGCAAAATCAAAAATAGAGAGTGAGCACGTTGAACATCTGTCAAAATTGTTCAAACGTCTAAGAAAATTCAAGCTCCACTTGAATCCTAACAAGTGCACCTTCGGTGTCTGTTTAGGGAAACTCTTAGGGTTCATTGTCAGCCAAAAAGGAATTGAAGTTGATCCTGACAAGGTCAAGGCCATTCAAGAAATGCCTTCTCCGAAGACTGAAAAACAAGTCAGAGGATTCTTGGGACGTTTGAACTACATCTCCGGATTCATATTCCCCATAACCGTGACATGCGCGTCGATCTTGAAACTGCTCAAGAAGATACAATCATTTCTCACTGATTCTCGGGGCAAATGGACTCCGAATTATGATGGCCCCTATGTGGTCACGAAAGCTTTCTCAGGCGGTGCCTTGAGACTTGCAACCATGGACGGAGAGGAATTTGCCTACCCCACGAATGTTGATGTAGTCAAGAAATACTTCGCCTAAACTAAAAAAAAAACGTCTCGGTGGATTGAAAACCCGAAAGGGCGGTCCAGGCAAAAATTAGAGACATGAAAAAATCATCCCGGTGGATTGGAAACATCAAAGTACAATCCAGACAAAAATTAGGGATAATGGCAAGTAACTATGTTCAACAGAGGCAAGTCCCTCAGCAGCAGCAGTTACACCATCCATTGGAGGAAAACTCCAGTCAAGGTCATCTTTGACAGAAGCTCAGGATGTCCCGAATTCAAAGTTGGTAGAAGGATAGTGGTCGTTATGTTTCAACTTAGCCCTTTTCCCTGTAAATTACCATTTTCAAACTTTGTATATACTCTTTGGAATCACGCGTTTGGCTGATCTCCATCTTATCAATAAAATTTGAGCCCTTGTGCTTTTGTTTGTAATTCTTATTTGTTTTAGCTTTACAGAATGACATTTTAATATGATCAACGATTCTTGAAATAAAACAAAAATGAGTTTACTTGTTAAAACTTTTTTTGCTTCTAAAATAAAGATGGCAATTTCTTTTGACTGTTGAACATCAGAAGAACCTCGGTCGCTTCTCCAGAAGCAAGCGAACTTCAAAGTGCAGAATCAAAGTACTCCTTCTAACCCAGTACGCCTGAATGAAGGGATCAACTGTGTCAAAGACCTTGTTTCATCTGACACGCCTTCGGCTGAGTTCTTATCTCCTAAGCCCGACCAATGGTAGCTCCCCAACAGGGACTATCTCTCCTAAGCAAGGTGGAATTGCTATTTTGAACCAGCGATATTTTTACACGCCCCGCGATGGCCGAGTATCCAGTCATGTTCACCTGTCAGTTTGTATGTCGCGTCAGTTTTGTCAGCATGAATATACACACATCATGCATTATTTGATTTGTATTCACATTTCATATTGCATCGCTATCACTCTAGTCGGTCTTGTCCCCTAGTGATAAGAGTCCTCTCAATTGAGTTGTCGGCCCTTTCCTCGACAGGAAGTGTTACGTCTGAACAATCTCTCTCCTCCAGCTATTTCTGAATTGAAGATGGGTCCTGGACCACTTTGATAACTTGGACCTCTGAAAAACCAGAGAACCTTCAGTCAACATCACTCTTCGCCATTGAAGATGATATTTTTGCTTTCCCGGATTAAGGAAAATCCCTAGAGAGAGCCCCTTAATCGGAGCTTCGGCAATACGGCGGTTTTTCTCTGAAAGAACCGCTGATGAAAAGGTCATCGGCACCTCAAAATTGGAGCCCATCCTATGGCATTTCTCCGGGAAGATCCCGAGAAAAGTATGATGTAAGACCCCAAGCGGAAGCAGTCTCTCAAGAGACTCATTTTCCCCAGATAGAGTCGACAAATGGCGTCTCCAAACAAAGAAGTTTGTATACCTCTACAACTCAGACGACTGGGTTCCCCAACAAGTCTGACATCGAAACTTTTTCCACTCAAATGGCATCTCCCCAGGAAAACCGCTACAAATAGCGTCCCTTGTCAAGAAAGTTTATTGACAAAAGAAACTAAGACCAGTTCCTTGGTAGGAAACCAGGATCGAGGGGAAGTTTAAATCAGAAACTTAGACCATTTCCTTGGTAGGAAACCAGGATCGAGGGGAAGTTTAAATCAGAAACTTAGACCAGTTCCTTGGTAGGAAACCGGGATCGAGGGGAAGTTGACAAAAGAAACTTAGACCAGTTCCTTGGTAGGAAACCAGGATCGAGGGGAGGTTTACTTCAAAAGAAAACTGAGACCAGTTCCTTGGTAGGAAACCAGGATCGAGGGGAAGTCTACCTTTTCTAAGCATTATTGCTTAGCAAAAGAAGATAAATGCGCAAGCTGCCATTCATAGCCATCAAAATTTCGGGTATTTCGATATTTAATCCTCTTGCACCCCGAATGCCCGAACACCTTCGTCATTCACACCTTCAGGTCCAAGAAGATTAAATAGGGGCATCTGTCATACCCCAAATTTTGACCACTAAGATTTCCCATCATTGTGCAAATCATCATCACAATATGGAGGAACCATCATACCTCATCAATCTCCTCAAGGAATTATTGAGCATTCACTACAATCAAGCTTAGGGTTTCAAGCCCTCTCAGAGCCTTTAGACAAAGGATCAATCAAGGAATGACATGATCTTCAACTTGTCTAACCTCTTAAACATCCACAAAGGATCAAGAGGACTCCCACATCAAGAATTAAGCACAAGAGTGCAACATTTCAAGTGGATCAAGCCTCAAGTTCATCTAATACAAAGTTAAGTGACGCAAAAAGTCAAAGTTTGACTTTTTGGTCAACTTTGAGCTTCACAAGCCATTACTCAAGAAAATATGATGGATGATTTAATTTGATCAAATTTAAATCAAGAAATCATGCAAAATTGCAAAATTGATCAAATTGAAAGAAACTTAGAAATTTTTTCTAAGTTAAAATCACGTTCAAGTGCACAACTTTTCAAGGTTGTAACTATTGATCCAAGCATCCATTGATTTTGAGTAAGAGCTACTTTTAAAGAGGGTATTTGATACTTCAACATTGTAGAAGGAATCAACTCAAAATATCATAAGGATTGAAAGATATAAGTGATCAAAGTTGGGAATTCTTAATGTCCAATGTTCTGACATTGCATAGGACATCATTAATATTTTTTTCAGCAAGAATGCCCTAACTTCAAGGACGTTTTTCTCCATGATCCAAGTTGAATCAGGTCTGGAGTCAAACATGAAAGTTGAAGTACGTCATCTCAGGTTTCCAGAAATTCCTAGAACGTCCTTGTAGCATACTCGAGCAGGGAGATATGATTTTCACAAAAAGCAGTGATAAAGCAGAATTTTCATGACAGCTTTTAGGACAGATTTGACTACACAAGTTCAAGACTATTTTTGATGAATTTGTAAGCTGAACCAAGACCAAAGTCAAACATCAAAGTTAAAGTATGTCATTAGGGCTTTCAAAAATGTATTAGAACTCCCATTAATTCAACTTTAGCAAGGAGTTATGAACCTCACAACAGGCCTTGCTCGAGCTGATTTTTTAGGACAGATTTTGTGCACTTTTCTTGTGCCACCCAATTTTCAAGCTTTGTCACCATGCAAGACAAGCATCAAAGATGCAATTCACTTCAATTCAAAATATCATAGTGGATTGAAATATACAAGTGATTAAAGTTTGGAATTATTAATGATCAAAGTTGTCAAATGTTTCAACATTTCATAGGACATCATTAATATTTTTCCAGCAAGAATGTCCCAACTTCAAGGATGTTTTTCTCCATGATCCAAGTTAATTCAAGCCAAACCTTGAACATCAAAGTTGAAGTACGTTGTCTCAGCTTTCCAGAAAGTTATAGAACATCCTTGTAGCATACTCGAGCAAGGAGATATGATTTTTGCAAAAAGCAGTGATAAAGCAGAATTTTCATGACAACTTTTAGGACAGATTTGACTACACAAGTTCAAGACCATTTTTGATGACTTTTCAAGCTGAACCAAGACCAAAGTCAAACATCAAAGTTGAAGTACATCATCTAAGCTTTCCAGAAAGTCCTAGAACGTCCATGTAGCATACTCGAGCAGGGAGTTATGAATTTTACAACAGGGCTTGCTGCAGCTGATTTTTAAGACATGTTTCAGGACAGATTTGCACACTTCTTGTGCCACACGAATTTCCAAGCCTTGTAATCACTTTGGACACCTCTGAGGATCAAATCTAAAGGGGACAATCACTGAGCCAAGCCTCCAAAGTCCTTGGAACAAGAAGTAGCATGCTATTCCTAAAAATCCCTAAAAGAGGGACAAGACTCCAATTTTGGATTGGAGCATTTAATAGATGCTTAGAGGTGGCATGGACTGACACATTTGCAACTGAATTCAGTCAAGATTCCTCCAACAAGTAGGGAACCAAAGCTCTGTGCTCTAACCTCTAGTCAATGGCTAGAGGAGACTTGGATTTTCATTGGATAACATTGGCCAAACCTCTGCTGCAGCCACCATTCACTGTTGCTGCGAAAACAAACTTGCTCTACTATAAATAGAGCTCATTTGTGTTCAGTTTGAGTACACCAAAGCCATCAAACAGATGGTTTCCTCAAAATCTCTTCTTTCACCTCAAATTTGCCTTCCAAAGCAAGTAGTTATGAGTTTTTTGAGTTAGAAAGCAATTTCACTCAAACTAATCACACACACACCTCATATATATCATATGTAAGCTGTACAAACTACCACAAGTGACCTATAATCACAAAATCACAAAGTCACTTCTCAAAACCTCAAAATATCACTTTTTTGCATTTTTCAAGCCATGTCTTGATTCAGTCACTTTCCAAACCAGATAAAACCTCAAACACACGCCAAATATCATCCTTGAACTGTCCCAAATGGTTCCCAACATCTCGAACACCATTTGAGAGAGTTGCTATTTTGGTCACTTTTAACCCCTTTTGCAAGAAAGGGACAATTTGTGTTTTTGCAGGTACCAGTTGATTCCAATCATCCTAAAAGCTTCTAAGGGATCATTTGAGTATGTCTAAAGCATCAAATCATTTATGGAATAAGAGGCTTGACAGATTGCACAAAAACTCCAAAAAGCTCAAAAAGAGGTAAGCATCACAACTTGGAATCCTTGAAATCATGCATTGCTTTGAAGTCCACTGATCATACATATCTCATACATGTTGTATATGTTGCGTTTGGGCTAATTCACCATGTAATCCATGCCTGTATCAAAGTGTAGCACAGAAAATGCAATTATAGGTCCTTTTCAAAACCACTATCGGGTTTTGAGGAGGGAGTGTGATCTGAAAAAAACTACCACCACCATTGGATTCCTTGTGAAATTCTGGGCCAAATGCATATAAATTTTGTCTCAAACCATTGAGATTTGAGAAAGTTATGAGTGTTTGAAGTTTGATAAAAAAAAATGTTGAAAACTCATGAAAGATGTCGAATGTGATGTTGTGACATCATACCTTTTCTCTTATTTTCAAAACTTAACAAATTTTTTCACATAGCAAAAATCATTATTTTCAAAATCTGTTTTACACACTTTTTATTCATACTCCATAATATTTTAATCCACCAAAAAATCACAAAAAATATTATTATTTGATATATTTTTAATATATTCAAAAATATTGTTTTAAATTGTTTTAAATGCTTTTAAAATGATTTCTTTTTCTTGATTTTTAAAACCAAAATGATTTTAAATATTCATGTGGATAAAATACTTTTTCATAAACCTTAATCACTGTTTATAACATGATTAATGATTTTATTTGATATTTTTTTATCATTTTTTACTTGATTTTTCTTTGAAAAATGCTCTTTAAAAAATGAAATTAGGGTTTTTGATTAATTCAACTCTCATCAAACTTTTTCAAACACTCATGAGCCTCTAATAGAGTGTAAGACCCAACCCTTTGTAAATACAACCCACTTTGGGCCTCACTTATGGTATAAGTCCCGTTGTATTTCAAAAAGTTCGACGTGATCATCATCCATTGAAAAAGAAAAACCTTTGGGCCTCTCCTTGAGCTATAAGACCCATTCAAAACTTTTAGGCCTCTAATGGAGTGTAAGACCCAATCCTTTTTTTTGACCAAAATCATTTTTGGGCCTCTGTGCATTGTATAAGTCCCGATACCGTCAAAAACAAACGGCGCGATCGTCGCCCTTTTTGAAAAAAACTTTGGGCCTCTCCTTGAGCTATAAGACCCATTCAAAACTTTTTGGCCTCTAATAGAGTGTAAGACCCAACCCCCTTTTAACCAAAATTTTGGGCCTCACATATTGTATAAGTCCCTCTGCGTTAAAAGAAAACCTCGGCGCGATCGCCATTTTTAAACGAAAAAATCATTTAGGCCTACCCTCGTGTTATAAGCCCCACTCTTTTTCTTTAAACCTTTTGGGCCTCTTGAGAGAGTGTAAGACCCATCCCTTTGTACAGAAAACCTTTTTGGGCCTCAGTCACTTGTATAAGTCCCTCTGTACAAATTCAACAGTGCGCTCACTGATAAAACCCTGGGCCTCTCCTTGAGCTGTAAGCCCCAAATATTTTTATTTCAAAGCACTTTCTCCTTTGATTTTGAATATATTGTTGTTTTCAATCTTTCTTTGTTGAACAACTAACCAAACAGCATGGAAGCTCTACAACCGAGTAAGTGTTTACCCGCTTTCATTTACCGCTTTCATATGTATATAACTGTATTGTGGGGCTGTTTCACTATAAGTCTCCTTTCATAAACTCATATATATATAACTGTATTGTGGGGCTGTTTCACTGTAAGTCTTCTTTCATAAACTCATATCAACTGTGTAATAATAGTATAGATATTTAGAGTTTCCCCGGCAACTACGTCTAGCACTAGGTAAAGCCGTTTCAATCACTCTTAAATAGTCAAAACTAGATCCCCATAGGATTACCAGACACAGTCTTCCCTCCTCTTGGGGTTAAACAATATGGAGATATGAAAGGCAGCATTCCCTGTGAACCCTTTCATAGACTGTCACTCATAGAAGTTGTCAAAGAAACTCTATTCCCCAGAGATGATCTCTTCTCCGTGAATTGCATCTCTTGAGTTTCTTCCAAATTCTCGGACTTTCCTGACTTTGATCTATTCTCGGTGAATAGCATCACCTTGAATTTCTCGGGGTTTGGGGACCCACGGCCTTCTTAAAAGCACTTGTCAAGAGACTCTACTCCCCAGAGATGATCTTTTCTCCGTGAATGGCATCTCTTGAGTTTCTTCCAAATTCTAGAACTTTCCTAACTTTGATCTATTCTCGGTGAATAGCATTGCCTTGAATTTCTCGGGGTTTGGGGACCCATCGACTTCTTAAAAGCAATCGGCCTCCTCTTGGGCATCGTACAAGGACCCACAGGCTTCCTAAAAGCAACCCCGCCTCCTCTTGGGCTTAGTACAAGGACCCTACGGCTTCTTAGAAGTATTCACAGCCTCCTCTTAGGCTTCGTATAATGATCTCTTCCTCCGGGAATGATAGCCTCCTCTTGGGCTTAGTACAAGGACCCGTCGGCTTCTTAAAAGCTTCCAGCCTCCTCTTGGGCTTCGTACAAATTGTCGCGACGACCTCCTAGAGGTATAGGAACAGAACCTAGTCATCTTCATAGAACAGTCCTTTCAAAGAGTCTACTACTGTTTCTCAAAGCATAGTACAAAAGATGAAACTCTAGACTTGGACAGTCTAATCTCCTTGAGTCTTCAAGACATTCTCAAGTGACCCCTTCATAAAATAGGAAGAAAACCCGTAGACTCGGACAGTCTCAATACCCTTCGAATTTCCCACTTCCTTAAAGAACAGGAATAACCCGGATCCTCGAATCAAATCCTTGAGTACAGTGTTGCTCATATAAGAACTGATTTTCTCTTTCAAAATCAGTATACTAGATCTGTCACTCAACTGAACAGTCACCATAGCCTCCTCTTGGGCTTTGTACAATGATTCTCCCCAGCGGAGCTAACAATTTTAGCCTCCATCTCGGGCTTCGTACGAGATACAAAAGACTCCCTCGTTGAGTCAAACAACGTTTAGCCTCTCTCTCGGGCTTTGTACGAGACACAAAAGAGACTCCCTCGTTGAGTCAATCACCCCTTTCGCCTCCATCTCGGGCTTTGTACGAGATACAAAAACTCTCTTGTTGAGTCAAATAGCCTCCATCTCAGGCTTTATACGAGATACCAAAAGACTCCATCGTCGAGTCAAAACCTTTTAGCCTCTCTCTCGGGCTTTGTACGAGACACATATTAGCCTCCTCTTAGGCTTTGTATAAGAAAACCACTGATTGATCCAATCAACCTTTTAGCATCAAAGCTGTGCCTCGTTCACAGTACACAAACATCAACAACTCCTTCCCCTTCATCTAATCGCTGTAAGCGGCAAGCCTCTGGATCATCTATATCCACGCCACTGTCCCTCTTTTAGCATGAGAAATTCCTAAGGAAAGATAGCATTGCTCTACACTGAGTTAAAGTTTTCTCCTTCAGGTTGGAAATCCCCTTTAAAGGAAATTATGGCATTGCCGGATTCACACATCCCGGTTAAAGTAATTCTCCTTTATAAACAGTTATGACATACAACCCCCTCTTTAGAGATGACAAATTATCTCTAAAGTCAAACACCTTTTAGCTTCATATGTTGGGCTTTGAATAAGATACAAATAGACTTTTCAGCTTCACATCTTGGGCTTTGAACAAGATACAAACCACCTTTAGCTTCACGTCTTGGGCTTTGAACAAGACACCAAAAACCAATTTCCTCCCATAGAATAGGAGGAACTACGAACGCTCTGATTTCCCTGTTTCGGTAAACGGGAATACGTAGGCATAAGATCGAAAGAAAAGATCTTAGCGAGCACACTAAACAAAAACCCAAAATCCCATATCTCAATCAATCAAAAGCAGTAATTCAAAAACATCAGTCCTAACATCCTAATCCTCGTTCCCCGCCAGAAACCTTCTGTCTAGATAAAAAGAAAGAAACCGTATTGGCGAAAATACAAATAACCAGTACAAAGGCCCCCCACATTGATAGCATTCGTAACTTAACAGACCGCTGTTTAAACTCAGTATGCAAAGCAGGGTTAATTGGAGACATCTATTTCCCTTCCTTCATCAGCTCACAATAGGATAAAAAATGAATCGACCTGTAGTTTAAGCTCAAACCGCAGAGAGCGACCAGCGCTTAAGAACCGCGTCCAAAATCGCTCGCTACAGAAAAATGGCACCCACCGTGGGGTATAAAATTCTTTCTTAAACGTTTAAGGTGAAAACCTTGGACAAACCTTTTTTCTCTTCACTTGTGTGAATACCACAGATTGGGGTTTTCGCCGGGGAACCCATTTTCTGTCAGGAACTTAGGATTCATAGCTTCAAAGGTCTAGGATGTTTAGGACAAATATATATACTGTTTTTCCTAATTGCTATACGTGTTTATTTTTCTGCTAATGGGAATGCGGGTGATGCCGTATGTGGAAAGATCGAGTATACACTTAAGATAAGTGATGGCGACGAGGTCGACCATCAACCTCAGTGGAGGCTGACTAATGTAACCATTCTCTCACCTAGACAATGGGTCGGTTGTGATGCCTGAGAAGCTGAGGAGCCAAACCCTTTCGTAGTGCGAAAACTATCGGAAATAGTTGTTACGCGATACTACCCTCATTTGAGGCTGGTGATCTATTCTCGGTGAATGGCACTTACTCTAAGATTGCTCTACAACTCGCTGGCGATCCGCTTGTTGTTTTGCTTTCCTGGGAGGAGCTGATGATAATGAGTACATGTACAAAAATCACCCTAGTATAAACCTTTGGGGATGGGTAGAGCCTTGACTTCATGACAACGACCCTTTGACCCCATGTTTTTTCTATGTTTTTGTGTGTTGCATTCATGCATTCATTTAATAAAACATTAAAACATTCAAAGAACTTCTCTTCTAGTCTCTCTGTTTTCAAATTAAACTAAGACTGTGATTTGAGGATTTGAGGATTACGCTAATGGATTACGGTAGAAGGAGAACTCATACGTACACCTTCAAGGTTCCAAAGCTAGAGGATTTGAGAAGGTTAGCGAGGATGATCACTAACCCTGAGGCTTTCAGAGCCAAGTACGGAGGTTTGCTACCACTGTTAAGAGTCCATGTGATTGAGGGAATCATGGATGCACTCATTCAATTCTACGATCCAGTTTATCACTGTTTCACATTCCCGGATTACCAGCTAGCACCAACGCTGGAGGAGTATCCTCATCTGATTGATCTACATATCACCAATCGAGCTCTATTTTCTGGACTGGAAGAAATTCCAAAGAATCAGATCATTGCAAGAGCAATTCATTTGGACGAGTCTGAGGTTAGGACTCACATAACTACTAAGGGTGGCATCCAAGGTTTGCCAACCCAGTTCTTGACGAGAGTCTCTGGGAAAACCAAACTATGTCTCGGTGGAGCCTTATCTCCATTGGGTACAAACTAGGGCTCTCAAGCTAAAGATGCCTTATCCTCGTTACGGAATTCTTCCGCCGAGGGAACCTGTCATGTACTTCATGACGGAAACTGAAAAGCTTCAGGTTACTCTCAACAAAGTTCAACGGGAGAGGAGGTCTTGGAAGAACAAGTACGGCACCCTCGACGTAGAGTACATCAGAATACAACAATTACTGAAAGAGAAAGATGCTCTGATTGAAATTTTGGAGCAACATGCTGTAGAGAATCAAGATGACCAAAAGAATTTGCTCGCTCTTTTCACTTGGCAAAGGAATGACAACCCGACAACGGCTCAAGAGCCCCAGTCAAAGAAAAGGAAGATATCAGAATCAGCACCCAATTTCTCTTCAGAGAGGACTCTGGGCCCATTAGTTTAGGTTTCTGTTTCTGCACCTTGTAATCTACTGTATTTCCATTTCTGTAATCCTTTGAATTTCAATAAAAAGGGGTTTCCCCACTGTTTGATATTTGCAATCTAATTGTCGAAGTTAATTTTGATTAAACCTTAAACAATTAATATAATCATTGCATTCATCATTCTCACATCGCGTATTCTTCTTACCTACGAATCTCACGTTTGTGCCTCGGTTCTAGAGTCAAACTGTCTCATTCGTATAATACTTGGGCCCATCGTCAGAAAAGGATGGATGATCTTGAGGAAGAGAACAGAGAGTTGAAGGAAGAGATCGACGCTCTGAGAGAGGATATGAGAAAGCTTCATAACGACATGCAAGCCATGGCAGAAGCTCAGCTACAAAGGACTGTGATCTCAGAGATCACCTCAACGCCCATAGTGGAAAAGTATGATCCTAGGTATCAGATACCGAAAGATCGCCCTTGGGGCATGCCTGTTAACTATATCCCGGAAGGATATGTTTCGCCGATCACTGAAGATCAAGGAATCACAACAGAAGCCGCTGGGCCTGAAGGTTACAAACTTCGGGAAAGCGAAGATGCCAGGGGCATACTGAAGACTCCTGAAGGTTACAAACTTTGGGAAACGCCAAGACTCACTGTCGTAGTCACGGTACCACCCCCTGTGGTGCACACTGTCCCGGAAGGACAGATTCCACAGACACCTTATGGTAAGAAGGAAACTATGTTTGACAGAATGGAGGAATTCCAGGAACAGTTTCTGGAAATGCAGAGGGTTATATCTAGAAGATGGTTAAGATTGGACATGTGGAGTTAGATGCTCTAGCATTTTTGGCAGAAGATGTGGAGATTATGGTCATGTGTTTAGTAGCTTGTTCTGGCAAAGCATGACTACTGTCTTTGAAGACTTCACCAGTTCCAACAACTACTGGTGGATGTAAGGATGGAGGAATTGTGATCTCTTGAAGAGACTGGATCTCAGTAAAGCTTATAAGTAAACTGAGAATTTGTGGAGTTTGTGACACAGTGTTGGGTTTGGATTATTTTGCTGATAGTAAATCCAGTAGTGGAGCATATGTAATACCCTGGTGTCAAGAGTGTCAAGAGTATCCTTGGTGAAGGATGTCTTTGTTCTGGATCTGAAGCTTAGTGCTTACATTATATCTAAGGAGCATCTACATAGTCATACGGGAGAATGATGAAGTAGAAGGTTTGCCTTGGATGGTGAAGATGAATTGTATGATAGCCTTTGGAGAAAGGGACAGTGGTACCAAAATGCATGTACTCAAAAAATGTGCTCAAATGTTCATCTCCATCTAGAGCATTTGTTAATCATGACAGGGGGAGTACTTGTCTATGGATTTTGCAGCAAAGGTGCACTTATCAAGCTTGTGGAGATTGGTTGCCTCTTATGAGGATATAATGTCAGATAGCATGTTATGACATTAGGCCATTGATTGGTGTTTTGGTGTGGCCTTGAATGGTTCTAGTCATATGAAGCAAATTGTTTGAATCTTGTGCGCACATGCTTATGAGGAGATGTCTGAAGACAAGATTGAATCATGGCCTTGAATAGATTATACACTTGTCTTGGTGTGTGTTATTCTAAGTGTGAGGAGTTGACTTAGAGTTCAGTGGAAGGCATTGTGTGTGTGCTTCAGATCTTGTGGATGATTGTGTGAAGCCTTCATAACTGGATGGATGAAGAATATGTCTGGATTTTCAAAATGTGGATATTGCTGACAGAAGAAGTATGGTTTTGTACAGGGTGTCATAGGAGATTTAACTTGTTGAGGTTTGTCCAATTGTGGCTAAAAAGGGGGAGAAATAGCCAAGTGAGCCAAGAGTATCAAAGAGTACAAATGTCAAATGCTGCTAAAGTGATGTGATGCAGAAGTGCAGAAATTCAGGGGGAGTAATTGCTGATTGAGGGGGAGCACCATTTTGGTTGTTGCCAAGTTGCTGATGAAGATGATGCTACAGCAGAGTTGTTGAAAGGTTGTTTGAAGTTGTTGCTGCTGCTGATGTTTAGAGTTTCAAAAATAGTAAAGTTTATTCCGCTGCTGAAGTCTCTGATGGTGCAGAGATTGTTTTAGCCAAAATTAGCCAAAGGGGGAGATTGTTAGTTTCCTGGATTGGCTGGAATTTTGGTAAAACAAAGGTTGTTCAATGTTGATGTCAAGGTGGCGATGTTGCAACATTGAGTCTTAACACTAGGCTGTGTTAAGTAGTGAAGTTGTTCAATGTTTGATGCCATATGGGTGATGTCTCAACATTGAGTCTTAACACTGGGATGTGTTAAGTGTTTAAGTTGGATGTCTGATGCTACATGCGATGTTGTGACATCAGGTCTGCAGAAGGTTAATAACATCAGGTTTAGTGATGTTGTTAGGGTTTGCGTTTTAGCTGGATTTTGGGAGAGCTGTTAGTCTCATTGGTTGCAGATATCTTGGGATAGATATTCTCTGTTGCATAGAGATTTGATGCAGATTTGTAAGAGGCTTAAAGGCTGAAGATTTAAGAAGATTTTGGGAGAGAAAATCTATTTTGAAGATTCAGTTTTAAATAACAAATGAGGTCAGATTTTGTAGCAGGTCCAAGCCCAATTCAGATAGCTATATAAAGCGCATCAGTACTGAAGGAAAAGCAACGAAGAAAGAGAGCTAAAGACTGAGAGTCGATTGAGTCTTCGTGTTTGTATTGTAAACCATTCTAGTGTGAATTGGTATTGTTGTTTTGAGTTGTTCTTGATCAAAGCTGTGAAGCAGAATTAAGTAGTGTTATTCAAAGTGTGTGATCTTTGAATTATATCACTGAAGTGATTTAGGGATTGAGTAGTGTTCTCATATCTAAGTGGTCTCTTAGGTAGAAAGTTCATTGGGTAGTGATTAAGTTTAGGATATGTCAACTGGGTTGTTGAGTTTGTAAATTAATACTACTGATAGTGAAATTCATCCCTGGCTTGGTAGCCCCCAGACGTAGGTAGTTAGACCGAACTGGGTGAACAATTCTTTGTGTGATTTATTGTTGTTTGTTATTGTCCATAGCAGAGTGTGTTGTTGTGACATTAAGTGTGACATCACATATCTGGTACCAGAATTTCAGGAACGATGGTGTTTTGGATGAAATCGTGTAATGTTTCACAGTATTGAATGTTAGGGTTTGGGTTGAAATCGTGTATTGTTTCGTCTAGTTTCTATTTGCAATGGAAAAATGGATACTGAAGAGACAAGCTAACTAGGAGTGTATAATATTATCAAGCTACCACAATAGCCAATACATGCAACCGTAGTGATATTACTTTCATGATGAAATTTCATAAAAAAAGCTCCAGAGTATTAACAATTAAAATTTTTAAATAAATAAAAAATATATCACAACGGTTGTAATCATCAACCGTAGTCATAAACTTTAAAGTTTTTTATTTAAAAATAATTAAAAATGAATAGGCGCGATTTAACAACGGTTGGCTCTTCAACCGTCATCTTAAACTTTTAAGTTTTTTATTTAAAAATAAATAAAAATGAAAAGGCGCAACTTAACAACGGTGGAACTTTTCAACCGTCGTCATAAACTTTTAAGTTTTTTATTTAAAAATAATTAAAAAAGAAAAGGCGCCACTTAACATTAAACGAATAACATATATGAGGGCCCTGAGGTTCGAACCCATGAAAGCTTGAAGTTATCACAACTGTTGGCTCCTAAACCGTTGTTATATACAAATAATTTTTAATCAAAAAACAATAATATTATGATAGCGCCTTAGTTTAGAGATGTCACAACGGTGTAGGGAATAAGCGTGGTGACCATGGCGTTGTTGTTTACGCGTTTTGTAGTAGTGTTTGTTCAATTGTTAATCACTTCAAGAGTCACCTAAATCATTTTCAAAATAATTCTCGATTCATATCGAGCCATCTTTTTCACCCTTGTAAGTCGATTGCTTTTTGAGCATCGCCATCAACCTCATGATCGCCATACACAACATTCATAGCTTACTCTTGGGCTTTCTTACAATGAGACTTATTTGATCAATTATTTCTAGTTGGTCGTCAAAAAGACTAGCCCATTTTGCTAGTTCACACATAATTTCAATTCAATTGCTTTATCGCTTTACTTTATTTTACTTGCTTGTTTATATTTTTGTCTTGCGTGATGAATAGAATTCCAAACCCTAAAGCATACTTGATCCACATATTGCCTTGTGTGTCGCCATCGACCTTACGCTATACCTATTAGGACCTCCTTTCCACGTAGTTCAAACCCTCATCGTTTCAAACATCAATAAACCCTTGATCTAACGTCAAGTGGCATTTTCTAAGTCAAATTAATCAACTTAATCATACTTAGACACTTTTTAATAAAAGATGAAAAAGAAGCGGGGTGTAGTCAACGTCTCACCGAGAATGAGGATCTGAGATATAGTTCTCGTGGTTTGAGCTTTCGTCATCCTAAAATCAACCAACAAACCATAGTTTTCTGAGCTACGATTGCTCTGACTTCCTCATTGCATTATGAGGATACGTAGGCACGAATCAAACCACAAGGTTTAGTTTGCAAATTATATTTTGCAAACTGAACCAACTCGAATCAAACCACATTATGTTACAACCCAAATTTCATTTAACCCACATCCAACCCAAATCCAAACCTATTATGTCTTAGTCTTACGATAACTAATGATTTTATCTTCCTTATACTTAGGATTTCAGTTTCAGCCTTCTCAAATATCTCCTAGCAGTATCATGCCTTCTTTGTTAAGTACATTTCTCCTCTTCATCACTAATGTCTACTCTATTATATACTTTCTTTTTCATCTTCTAATTTTTATGATATTGTTCTCTCGTTCAATTTTATTTTATCGCACATCTTCTTCTCTAATCTCTCATCTCTTCTATTCTTTGTTTTTCATCTTCACTAATCTCTCATCTCTATTTTTTCATATATTATTTTATTTTTAACTTTTGTCTGATTTAATTTTTATATATATTAAATGAGAAGTTGTTGTCCAAATATGATCAGTTTTATTTTTATTTGGTAATGTATGAGTGACTAAACACAAGGTTATGTTGTGCTCTATATGTGTATGTATTATTCAATAATTTTTTTGTAAGAAACTGAACCAACCAAACCAAACCAAAGTGCATTTGTTTGTTTGATTTGTTTAAGTTTTATTTTTAAAAGTCAACCGAATCAAAGTAAACCGCATATTTTTTTCTATTGTGATTCGAATGATTTTTAATTTCAAAATTGTCCAAACCGCACTAGAAACACCCCTAATTATAAATAGTTAACTAAGTCTAAGTGAATGCAATAAAATGAAAACTATGAGTAGAAAAAATAATGAAGTAGACTTCACAAGCCAACCATCAAATGGTTGATGTATTGCCTTCTATGAAACTTTATATTCCAAACACGAACATAACACCGACATAGTAATATCATTAAATCTATTATAATATATTAATTCTAAGTCACATTAAGTTATTGACCACTCATCATCTTCTATACCACATTAATTAAAATCTAATGTGCCATATGTCAAAACTTCTCAATATAAACCTCTTAATATTCATCTTAACATATTGTGTAACATTCTATTCATAATTATTTTTTAAAACAATAGTAGTTTATTCTATAAATCATTTTCCAATTTTTTTCATATACTAATCAAATTTTGTGTCCATCCTTTTTTCTGAACCTAAAATACTATATATAATGTTTTTCTCCATAAAAATCATAAATAATTTTTTTAATTTTTTTTAAATCATATTAAATAAAAGAGTATCACATTACTTAAAATAAAATAATATAGTATTTATACTTTATAAATCATTTTCCATTTTTTTTGTATACTAATTAAATTTTGTGTCTATCCGTTTTTCAAACCTAAATTACACTATATAATGTTTTTCTCCATAAAAATTATAAATAAAATATTTTTAATTTTTTTAAAACCATATTAAATAAAAGAGTACCACTTTACTTAAAATAAAATAATTAAATAATATTTTTAAATTTTACTTATTACTTTCAAATAGACAAAAAAGAACTGTCTAACATTCTTTCTAAAATATAATTCAATTATAATTGTAGTTACATATTTAAAAAGTTAAATTATAAATATAAAATTAAAAGAATTATTTATCTATCAATTTACATATAAATGTTCTACAATATATTAATAAATTAAAAATAATTAATATGAAAAGACAATTTAATTGTATACATTGAAAATTAAAGTGATAATGAAAGACAAACACATAAAAACAATATTCTTTGATTTATCTCAAATTATAAAAAATTTGCAAAATGGAGAATTATTTCATCTTAGATTTAATATGGATCTTGATAATTGATTACATAATATTTGAATCGTTTGAATGTCGAATATATTCTATTCATATAATGATGAAAAAAACATTCTTAAATATGTTAGATAAGTCGAAAAATAAGCAATAAGAAATACATAAAATTTATACACTTATTTCACATTTTTTTTATTTTAATTTTGATATCTTATCTAATATTTGCATAATTCAAACATTATTTCACTTTAAATTATATTTTTAATACTCTCTTCATTTTATTGTCTTAATTAAAAAAAAAATTATACAACACAAAATTAAAATTGATCTAATATAATATTACTTAAATAATTCATTTAAATTCCGCACATCGTAAAGATCTTAATCTATGTAAAACATAATTACAAATCCGATGTTGGTGTATACCTCCGACACGAATACGTTTTATGTTTGGATATTTTATAATAAACGGAGTGGAGCGGAATTGAACATAGTGGAATGGAGTGTAATGGAGTAGGGTAGAACCGATATCTCATTCCATTGTTTGGATATTTTAAGATGAAATGCAGTGACAAATGTATTTCCATTCAAATCGGATAGAACAAAAATGAAGGTAAATAATAAAATTGGCTGAAATGCATTTCATCATGTTCCGCTTCATTCCTTCCTTTCTTCTAATCCAAACAATGAAATATAATATTAATCTATTACATTCCGCTTCAGTCCATCGCATTCCGTCAATCCAAACATAGTATTGATAGAGAAGGCTGTATATTGGTGATGATGATTTACTTCCATCGATTGTAGTGAAAAACTGAGGTGGGAAGGGTTATAAGGTAATCTCAATGTAATACAAACATTCTGTGAGGGACACGCAAGGGACATTGTTGTAAATTCAAAAGCAAATCCGATAATGTTATTGGCACTCTACTTGAAAACTAATTATTTATGAATCATTCGAGCAGTGTCGCGTGGAATGCACAGCCAACATGAAAATAATGAAGAATAGAAAGGACTAATGTGGACTAGTGTTTGTGAAGTGATAAGGCGCGTGGAGTTGATGTTTGTGAAGGCAACAAGGTGACAAAAATGGTGTGAGAATATGAAGCAACCCACATGAGGAATGTGCATATATACGTGACCTCACTGAACTAGCCACATTGCCAGCCAATATTGATGAGATATATGTACGTATTTATGTATCTACACCTAAAATATTGACCCCAAATAAAAATAGAAACCATGTTTAGGATTGACTGCAATTCCTAGATTAGCATGTCCTACACCTTGTGATGCTTGCTTCAATTGTGGTTTAAGGATTCCTTATATTAGAGTGGACAAGTTGGATAATACTGGAGTTGCACAATGCCCGGGCCTTAGATTTAATATGTGAATATTTTTCTATTTAAAGGTCGTCACAGCTGTCTGCTATGCTACATCGTGCAATTGTTGTTAGGAGGTCCATCTCTATTTAAGGGTATGTCTATATCTCAACCACTTACCATTCAATAGTTATTAGGAGTGTGCATGGTTCATAAACCAAATCAAATTGAATCAAATATATAGTTTAGTTTGGTTCATAAAACCACTTTAATAAAATCAGTTTATTTTTTAAAAACTGGTTTATATTTGAATTGGTTTGGTTCAAAACTGGTTTATACCAAAAACCGGTTTTTGGTTGGACTATTTTTAAAACCAAATTTTCTCAAACTTGTTTTTGATTAAAACTCAGTTTTCGATTCAAACAACCTTTTTCTAACGCCATCCAATCGTTTTAAATCCATTTTTTGAAATCAATAACCTCTCGACGGTGGTAGATTTTAAATGTCAATTATAATATTTATGAAATTCGATCAACAATAATTTGATTTTTGCAAGAATATGGAATCAATTGAAATAATAAGAAAGGGCAAAAAAACAAATCATAACAAAACAAAAATGCATTGTGACTTGAAAATCTAAATGATTTTACTAGAGAATTTTTTTACTTGAAAATCAACAACATATTAAATTGAATTCATAACTAACAACTATGAAACAAATATATTCAAAAATTGTAAATAAGAGTCATCATTAAAAAAAAAAAAAAAAAAAGGAGATTTCAAATTGAGAGAGGATTAATGACGACCATAAGTAAAATTGGTGGCAATGCACTAATGTGTACTTAAGTGTTGTCTTGATATCTAGAGTATATTATTAATTTATAATCATGAATTAGAGACAAGGTGAAGAGTACATTGGTTAACCATTTATGTATTAGTTTTAAAAAGTGGTTATTCGTTTTTTGTGGTTTTAGTAAAATGGATCCGGATCAGTTTTAATCAAAATAATATGGATATTTAAAATAGGTGCACCATATTTTTAAAATTGGTTCTTATGAACCAGTTTTTTTGCACACCCCTAATAGTTATGATAGCAAATGTTGCATACATAAGAAGAAGAAAAAAAATATTTTGCTGCAAAACTAAATGCTGATATATTGATTTGAAAGTGATTTAATGATAAGCAACTAATGAAAATACTATAAAACAAGAAGAAGAAAAAAATGAAAGGAAAACATTAACCTCAAGTTTTACCGCTTTTAATATACTCATAAGAAAACACAACTTACATCCTAACTAATCGTGAAGCCTGGATCAAATCCTGTTGAAGTGGGCCACCAAGTACGTCTGAGATACTGGGCGTATAGAGAGGAGGAGGGGGTATATTGCAAGGCACTCCGGCGCTCAAGTAAGAAAGGGTCAGAGAAAAGGGGCAAGTACAAAGTATGAGTTTCAAGGGTGAATATTGGATACCTGACCCTCTCAAGTGAGAGGGTTTATATAGTGCCCCCAGTGCGTGGCCAATGGTCCTATTTTCGGGGCGAAATAACCGTTTTTCCGAAGAATAGGTAACTACCCAAAACTAGTCGTTATGTCGGGCAGGGTGCCCGAAACTAGCCGTTATGTCGAGCATATGCTTAGTGTCGGGCACATGCCCTTAGCTGTTCGGGGAGTGAAGAAGTCGTGCGGAACGGGCAGCATTTTCGGGGAGGAGCGATGCAGTCCTTGCCCGGTTGGAGAGGCAGAAAGGTAACTTTTGCCCCTTTGTGGATTGGACTTAAGCAATTGGGCCGTTCTGGAGTAGAGGTGGATTGGGCCATGTCTAGCCATTGGTCCAGTCCAGAACAGGGGCCCCTAAGTCGTTGCTCCCGAGCATGGGAGTGATGACTTAAGGACAGCTCGTGGCTCCGGGGAGCTAGCATGGAGTCGCCGTTTGGTGACGAGGGAGGTCGTCTCGTGGTGCCCGTGACCCCTGGTGTCCGTGACATTCATGACCATGACCGGGTTGCCCGTCGCACGGGGAGACTAATGGTTAGTGAGAATTGGAAACGTTCGGGCGCCACGTGTGCCTAGAGCCTTGTGTAGCAGTTACTAGGCAATGATGGCTAGTTAGTAGCCATCATGACCTACGAGGGCGTGCCACTGCACGTGCCTCTCTGTATAAAAATGGAAGGCCCGTTTCATTCTGAACTTTTCGCTTTTGTTTCTCTTCGTCTTCTTCAGAGCTCTTGCCCGTCACCACCGTTTGCTATTTTGGCCACCGCATCAACTTCCGGGCAACTGTTTTTCATCATCTTAACCAAGTAAATTCACTGATTTTGCACTCTTTTATTCCTTTTGACGGTTGTTTGTAGCTTGCATGCAGTTAGGTTTAGGTTTAGAAGATGAAATAGATTAATTTCCGGCGATTGTTGGTGGTGGACGGTGGTCGTGCCACTTTCCGCCGCCAATGAGGCCGCTAGGTTTTAGGATTTTCTTGTGAATCAGACGGTTTCCGGTGTCATTGCGATGATAATGCATGCGTAACCGCCGTGATCGTTCAGATTCCGGAGCAACGATGAAGTTTTCGGCGAGCCTCTGCAGTTTCTGGTGAAGCTTTGCAGTTTCCGGTGAAGCTTTGCAGTTTCCGGTGAAGCTTCAAACGGAAACTGGGAAGTGGCTCGAGGAAGTTCCTCGTACGGAAGTGGCTTACTCCGGGCATCTCCTCGTGGGAGGCTCTTAGAGTTTTTTTGTTCGATGTTAGGGCTTAGGCCGGAGACGTGGTCTTCAGCCCTTTGGGCGCCCTTTCACTTGACTAGCGGTGGAAGGGTGGATTTGATTCTTCGTCGAATTCACTTTTTTCTTTGCTTTTCAGGTGATTGACATGGCGACAGGGCTAGATGGGGAGTGTAGTACCCTAAAATTTGACCAGTGTTTTTTCATCTTTTGGGATTTTTCTTGTGCTACTAGGGGGTGTCATTCAGTGTCATTTGAACTTTTTTGGGGGGGGGGGGTCTCCAATACTTTTTTGGGGGTTTGGGTTTCTTGTAAAGGTTTTATTTATTTATTATTCTTAATTAGGGATTAAAAGTCTTAGATTATTTGTTAGAATTTTGGGTTAATTATTAAGAAATAAAAGGTTTTTATTTGGGATTTCTCATATTTTAGAGTTTATTATCTTAGATTTTATTATGATAGATTTAAGTGGGTATTATTTTAAATTTTGGGTTTTTGTAGATTAATTAGAAAACAATCAGGTTTTTATTAGTTTAAATATATTATTAGTATCCTTTTATTTTATTTAATTTATATTTTGCTGGGTTTTCTATTATTTCTTTTAATTAATTAGAAATTTTGTTTTAAGTAAGATTTAGATGTTAAATATATATTGTTAGTTATTAATTAGGGATAATTATTTTTTGTTAATTAAGGTTTATGAGTGATTAGGATTGGATTTTATTTATTTATTTAGTTTATAATTATTACTTATATTATCATTCTTGTTATTTTTAAAATGTTAGTCGTATTAGAATTTTTACGGTTTTAATATTTACTATTTATTTTTTATTCCTTATTTTATTTTATTTATTTATTTTATTTTTATTGTGGGTCAAAATGTTGACCCAAGTCTTCTTCTTCCTCTAACCCTAATTCGCGCAGAAAAAGGAAAATGAGCAAAACGAATCCTATCATATCAATCAACAGATTTTCATTAACTAATTTTACGATAAAAAATACAAAATCAAATCAAAATCGAAAAACAACAACAAATCAAAATCTCAGATTGAATCAAATCAAATCAGATCAGAAATTCCTAAAACTAAATCTAATCTAACTTAATTTCTAGACCTAATTCTAACTCTATATAAACCTAAGACAAATCTAAAAGAAGGAGGACCCTTGATTGGAAAATTGCTGCGCAAATCCATAGCCACCACCTAAAGCTCTTTCACAAAAAAGGGCTTAGGGTTCATCATTAGAACCCTAAAATTCCTTGAGCTAAAACCTGCAAACAGAAAATATAAGAGGATTAGTAAGGAGATTAAAAGAATCCGCGAGGAATAGAGAAAGAAGGGAGGATAAGCAGTTTAATTGGACACTTCAGGGGAGGTAAGCTGAACAACTTAGCTTTTAGGTCTTGATCTGTTGCTGTTTTGTTTGTGGGTGGATGTTTTGAATCTGGGATTTGGTTGGGGGTTCTGGGCTTTCTGGAAAATTATGGTTAGGGCTAGGGTTCATGGGGTAGAAAGTTAGGGTTCGTAAGAACCCAGTTAGGGTTCTTGGGGTTCAAAAGGGGAATTTGGGTTTTTGGTTAAATGTAGGGTTAGGGTTCTTCGATTAGGTTAGGGTTCTTGCATTTAGGGTAGGGTTTGTGTGTTTCTGGGCGGTTGTTCATTGCCCAGATGAACATAGGTGCAGATTCTGGTTATCTTCAACCGAGAATATAGGGAAGGCGGGGTTTGAGGGTGGCCGGAGGCCGTTAAGAAGGGTGGCCGGAAAAAGGGAAGCGAGAGAGAATAAGAGTTAGTGAGAGAGAAAAGAGTAGAGAGAGAAAGAGAATTGAAAAAGGGGAGAGTGCTGAAGGGAGCTCCCTTCAAATTCCTAGGTTTATTAGGGTTTTTATCAATTAAATTAATTATTTAATTTAATTGTTTAATTAGGTTAATAATTCTTTTAACTTAGGGTTTTTATATATAATTAAATTAATAACTTAATTTAATTATTTAATTGGGTACATTTTGTGATTTAGGTTTTTTAAATAATTAATTTAATATTGTAATTTAATTATTCAATGGGATTTTCATTTAGGATCATAATAAATAGGGTTGTGTGTTTAAAAGGTTTATTTTGTAAATAGGGATTTAATTTAATTTAGGGATTTTATTGAGGAATTTTTGGGTAATTGGGGGGTTAGGTTTAAAGTTATATTTTGGCTTAATACCCTTTTTGGTCCTCTAGCTATAGGGGTAGGTCCAAATAAGTCCTCTAGCTTTTAAAAGTTCCAAATTGGTCCTATACGATTTAAAATAGGTCCACGTTAGTCCTCGCCGTTAGAAAAGTTAAAATTTCAAATAAAATATTGATGACATGGCATGGGTTGTGCTGAGGTGTACGTTTCTGAATGGGGATTTGGCGCGGTGGTTATAGGCTCTTCATTTCCCACCTATTTTTCATCAAGTCATTTGTTCAGTTAGTCTTCCATCTTTGAAACCCTAGCACAGCCAGACGAAGAAGAATAAGCTCGCGTGTGAAGACGAAGACGACTATTACGTTTCCAGGACATACGATTGAAGACGAAGATTTATCCTGGTAAGTATCTATGTTCCTTTCGTAGAACAATAGTTTTCGGTAATCTAGGGTTTGTGTGTTGAAATTAGGGTTGTTTCAATCTTCTTTTTGTGAAGTTTCTGCTTGTTTATGATATTAGGTTGAAATGGAAGAAATGATAACCCTCAACATTCATCATAGTGGGGAATTTATGGATTCTGAAAAAATGAAATACGTGGGGGGTAAATGTAACGAATTAAAGGTAGATGTTGATAGGTGGTCTTATTTTGAGTTGATAGGTGTTTTGAAAGATATAGGGTATAACGAGGTAAACAACATCTACTACAGGGATCCTACATTTGGGATTAATGAGCTTACTGATGATAGAGGTGCGTTGGACATAGCTGACCTATGTAGGGTACACCTCAAGGTTGACATATACATTGAACACCCATTATCCCAACCTGATTATGTTGATGAGGGTGACACATTACATGAAGAACCTATTAACATGGAGGAGGATATATTAAATGAAGAACCTTTGGATGTTGTGAATGAAGAACAATATGATATTGTTGCTGAACTTGTTGAACAAGTACTTAAGGATGTAAACACTTCTGTTGATAGTGCTGGTGAGGGAGTGAATTCTAGTGAGGGTGTCAAGGCTGGTGAGGGAGTGCATGCTGGTGAGGGTGTGACTACTGGTGAGGGTGTGACTATTGATGAGGTTGTCTTGGATGGTGAGAATGTGAATTCTGATGAGGGTGCCTTGGATGGTGAGAATGTGAATTCTGATGTGGGTCTTGAGAAAGAGGGCGATGGGAATGGGGATGGGATTCATGGTCAGGTGCATGATACTTCATCTGATGACAGTGAGGATTTATCCTATAACTATGATAGTGCCTTGGAGATTGATTTCAGTGATTCTGATCCTAGTCTGGATTATGAGGAAGAACATGTTGCCAAAATGGTGGCATATGATGAGAAACAGGAAGGAACAAGTAAATTGAAGAAAAGGAAAGGGGGTGCAGATAGTGGAGAGGAGAATGGAGCTGTGTATGATAGTGAAGAGTTGGAAAGTGGAGGTGATACTGAGGATGAAGAAGAACCAAAGAAGAGGAAACATCCAATCTTCAAGGCAATGAAAGACATGCAAAACTATAAATGGGAGTTGGGAACCTATTTCAATACCAAAACTGATTTTAAAGAAGCCATTCAAACATATGCTGTGCAAAATAGGAGAGGTTTGAAGTTTCTAAAAAATGATAACATAAGAGTGAAGGTGGTATGTAAGCCTGGATGTCAATGGGAGGCATACTGTGGAAAACTTCCTGATGAGGAAACTTGGCAGCTTAGGAAACTAGTTGACACACATAACTGTGCTAGAGAGTATAATGTTAAGATGATGAGCACGAAATGGTTAAGCAAGAGATTGCAAAATACATTGAAAAACAATCCTAAGCTTAAGCTAAAGGATATTAAGGAGAAAGCCCTCAAGAAATGGAATGTAGGTGTTAACAAGACCAAGGCTATTAGGGCTAGATTTGCAGCCAGGGACATGGTAGATGGATCTTATTTAGGAGACTACAGTAGGATTTATGACTATTGTCATGAAATTTTGAGGACAAATCCTGGGTCAACTGTTAAGATACATGTCACACCAGTTCAAGAGGGAAGTGAGGATGCAAGACCTTATTTCAAGAGAATGTATGTTTGTTATGATGCTTGCAAGAAGAGCTTCAAGATGTGTAGACCAATAATTGGGCTTGATGGCTGTTTTTTAAAGGGTCTATGTGGTGGCCAGATTTTATCTGCAATAGGAACAGATCCCAATGATCAAATGATGCCTATTGCCTTTGCTGTGGTGGAAGGGGAAAATAGAGAATCATGGACTTGGTTTTTAAAGCTCCTCATTGATGATCTGGGTGGAAGAGAAGAGTGTAGGACCTACACTTTCATTTCTGATCAGCAAAAGGTACTCCTATATTTATTGCCTTTATTTAAGTTTGAATTATTTTTTTATTTAGAATTTAATCCTGAATTTATATGCATTTGCAGGGTCTTCTCCCAGCTATGGATGAATTGTTACCAGGTGTTGAACAAAGGTTCTGTGTGAGACACCTATACAACAATTTCAGAAAGAAATTTCCAGGAAAAGTGTTGAAAGAAATCATTTGGAAGGCAGCCAGAGCTACTTATCCACAGGCCTGGGAAAGAGAGATGAGAGGCATGAGGAGGATAAATGAAGAGGCCTACAAACACATGATGCAAACCCCACCACGATTTTGGAGCAAGTCCTATTTCAGAACCACAACAAAATGTGATACTGTCTTGAATAATATGTCAGAAGCATTCAACAGTGTAATTGTGGAAGCAAGGTCAAAACCTTTGGTTACAATGTTAGAGGAGATAAGAGGATACATAATGGAAAAATGGGCGGCAAATAGGCTAAAGTTCTCTAACTTAGGTGATGATGAAGTCTTGGCAAACATTAAGAAGAAGGTGGAGAAAATCAACAGTTTCGCAAATTCATGGATTGTAAGGTAACATGATAACCTTTTAATAGGATATAGACTGACTGTTGTGTTTTTGTAGTATGAGGTTCTTTTGATGAGATATAGACTGACTGTTGTGTTTTTATAGGATGAAATTATTTTGATAGGATATAGACTGACTGTTGTGTTTTTATAGGATGTCATCTGAACACATTTTTGAGGTGAAGCACTTTGAGAATCAGGGAGACATGTTCTCTGTCAACTTGAAGGAACATAGCTGTTCTTGCAGAAAGTGGGACCTGACAGGTCTCCCATGTGTCCATGTGATTTCCTCAATCAAGAGTAGAGGTCTTGATATTGACCAGTTTGTTCCTGAATATTACAAGAAGGCTAGGTACATTAGAGTGTATGAACCAATCATTTACCCTCTAAATGGTACAAATCTATGGGTGAGAACTGAATACCCTAATGTGCAGCCTCCCAAATTCAAGAAAATGCCTGGGAGACCAAAGAAGAGGAGGAATAGGGAACAGGGTGAGATTGATGGTTCTGACAGGAAAATAAGAAAAATTGGTATGATTATGAGGTGCACTAGGTGCAGACAGACTGGCCACAACAAATCAACTTGTAAGATGGCTCAGCCACCACAACAGTCAACACAAGCCAAGCAACCAACTCAGAACAAAACAACTCAGTCAACTCAACCAACTCAACCAACTCAGACAAGCAAACCAACTCAACCAACTCAGACAAGCAAACCAACTCAACCAAGTCAAGCAAGCAAAACAACTCAGACTACTACCATGAAGCCTCCAACACAAGCTAGGCACAAGTTGCCTTTTAAGAGACCAGCACAACTTTCACAAAGACCCACCACCAGATTGAGTGCATCACAGAATGCAGTGGGTCCTACTACTAGGAGGACAACACCAACTAAAAGGATCATTCAAAAGAAATCCTCTTAGGGTCTGTAGTTTGTGTTGTATTGTGTAATGAACAAGTTCTACTATTTTGTGTAATGTTGTGAAGTTCTTTGGAAAACTTCTGTTATTTTGTGTAATGTTATGAACAACTTCTATTATGATTACTTCTGTCATGATGTAATCAGATTATCCTATTTTGGGCAATGTTGATGTAATCAGATTATGGTATTTTGTGTAATGTGGATGTAATCAGACTATGTTATTCTGTTATGATGTAATGATTACTTCTGTTAAGCTGTTATCATATAATTGCCATAAATTATGGTGTACAAACTGTTAAAAACTGCTAGGCTAAACTGTTAAATTAAGCTGCTAAATTAAGCTGCTAAACTGTTAAACAGGTGCAACATTTCAGGTTCACAAACTGTTTTATACCAACTATTATTTAGTGTAAACACTGAATTACTAGATTTGGTAACTGAATTACAGGTGAACAATTTCATGTCCACAAACACATGAAGCAAACACTGAATTACTAGATTTGGTAACAACTGGTACATCAATCCACACAAATAACACAACTTCAACATTCACATCAACTTTTTTATACCAACTGATAAACCAAATTGTACATGTCATGGAACCAACTTTTACATCAACTTCAATATTCACAACACCTTAACCACTAAAACAAATAACACAATAAAAAACAGGGACTTCCAGATCATCTTCCTTTTCCTAGTGTTCTTCAAATCTTCTTCTAGAAGTAGATTATTGTCCTTCAACACTTCAACCATGCTTTTTGCCTCAGCCAACTCTTTTTGGGCTTCTTCCAACTCCTTAAATTGCATTTCAATCTTCCATTGCAGATTCCTCATGCGTTCCTCGTTCCCATCTCTTGAATCATCATAGAACCATTCAAAAAAACCGCATCCAGCATTCGTGTGTCCCTATACATATATGCAACCAACTTGTTAACAGTGAAGCTGTAATGGATGGAATGTATGTGTTTAACAAAGAATATTACCTTAAAATGTTTACAACCCCAGAAAAGCTTTCCATAATTTTTGACGGTTCTTGCCTTGCGAAGTACACACAGGTCTCCACAAGCACACATAACTTGCCCAAAACTGGTATAAACTTGCGATGAAGATGAAGAAGAAACGTGACCAGAACTCATTATTGGGAAGAAAATGAAGAACAAACGCCACCCAGATACTTGATTTCCCTTTCAATTTGGTGAATTTAGGATGAATTGTGAACCTAGGGTTTGAGATTGGGATTCAATTTATAAAGATTCAGATAAAACACTGTACCTAGCGAAGAAGATGATGACAATGCTTCACTCCCCAGCCAACTCAGCATACACATCAGTTATTTTAACACCGTTAGCATGTATTTAACGGAAAGGATCAATACGAAACTATTTAAAATCGTATAGGACCAATTTGGAACTTTTAAAAGCTAGAGGACTTATTTGGACCTACCCCTATAGCTAGAGGACCAAAAAGGGTATTAAGCCTTATATTTTTATGTATTTAACACACTTGGGTTTTTTCTTTTAAAAAATAGGAATTAATTTGTTATTTAGGAGTTTTATTTAGGGTTTTAGGGAGAATTTTGGGTTGGGTTTTAATACATATATTTAAAGATGTTTACTCTTAAATAATTGTTTTTGGGGGGATTAAAATTCTGTTATTTTAGGATTTATACTGATTTTAAAAAATCATTTTTTTAGGATAATTTGGGGAATTTTTTTTGCTATATTTCCAGCATAAATGGTATTTGGGGTATTATTAAATTCTATGGGATTTTAGGAATTCATTTTTTAAATAAAGGATATAAAGGGATTTTTAAGGATTTAAAATTTGGGATAAAGCTCTTGGTCCGAGAGCCTAAATAAGGGATGGGATAAGGGATAAAACTCTTAGGTTCCAAGAGTATAAATAAAGGCCAAGGGATAAGGGATTAAGGGATAAAACTCTCCGTCCGAGAGTATAAATAATGGATAGGGATTTTAAGGGATAGAACTCTCCATCCGAGAGTATAAACAATGGATAAGGGATAGAACTCTCCAACCGAGAGTATAAACAAAGGATAAATGATAGAACTCCTTATCTAGGAGTATAAACAATGGATAAGGGATAGAACTCCTTGTCTAGGAGTATAAATAATAGATTAAGGGATAGAACTCCTTATCTAGGAGTATAAACAATAGATTTGAGGATAAAACTCTTTATCCAAGAGTATAAATAGTGAATTGGGTTTAGGATTAGGTTTTGGGATAGGATTAGGGGGTAGGAATAGGGGAGGTGAACTACGGTTACTCTGATCCTTCAAAATGAAGGTACGTAGGCATAGGGTTGTGAACCCTAGCGAGTATAATTAATAAAAAACATAGGTTTCTTTTGTAAATAAATCATTTAGACAAACAAACAAGCATACCCTAAAATCTAAGGAGGATCCCATTGAGTACAATGGAAGTGAGGGGTGCCTAACACCTTCCCCTCGCTTAACCGACTCCCGAACCTTAGGAATCTCTACCCTTGGGATTAAGGATTTTTAGGTTTATCATTTATTTCCCTTAGAAAAATATGATGGCGACTCGAAAATTTTTAGCCGGCCGCGACAGCTGGCGACTCTGCTGGGGACTCCTCCCTAAAGAGAGTCCCTCCTAACCTTAGGTTTTAGGGTTTTGTTTGTTTATTTTGGGTGTTTATTGATTTTCCTTTTTTGTTTATTATTCTCATGATATATTATATGTTTTAATTTGTTTTATTATTTTTTATTTATATTTTTATTTTGTCATCATGCATTGGATTGGGGCATATGATGTGTGAAGCTAAAGCCCAAGCTTGGAGTATAACCCTAGATTAGGGCGTGGAACGGAAATGTTTTGGGGGGATGCGACATCCCCAATAATTCATTAATGCCACACTCAGAATAGATCCTTCCAAAGGTGTCCTCATGAAAGGGCTAGCCCCTAACGTAGAGGATGATTTGGATGTGGTCCGAGACTCTGAGAACTTTTAGCCTACCCCTTTCCAACTCATGGAGACCCTATGTATTCAACCCTCAAGGGTTGTTACTAGGGTCCTACCCAGATGAGACTTATCCCGAAGGATTACCATAGGAAGGCTTGCTCCTTCTTATGGTAAAACAAGGGTATAGTCTGTACATTATAGGGTCGTTATGCTGTCCGAACTTTATATCCTACATGTGAGGGGATTGGGTAGACAAAACATAGACCTAACCTATCATAGGGAGCCTACCTTTACTAGGGCATGCTTGCATATTACCTTACCCTAATCAAAGTATATAAAATTTTCATTCATCATCCTCATAAATTCTTCTTTGTATTATCATGTCACAGGAATCTTAAATATTTTTTAAAAAGGGTTAAAGTCAAAGGCAATGGAATTCGGGAAAAGGAAAACTATCACAATCAGAGTAAGAACGTCTGACATAGAGGGCTTAAAAGCTTAAGTTATGGGGTTGCCTCAGGAAAGGAGAAAGCCCCTAATTCGTAAGTATGGGGATATATTAGATATTATCACTACTCCTATTCAAGAAGAGGGTCTAACCGCCTTGGCTCAGTTCTACGACGCAGAACTAAGGTGCTTCCAGTTTCAAGACTTTTAAATAGCCCCCACTCTAGAAGAAGTTCGTAGGATACTGGGTCTCCCCAAGAGCAACAAAGGTCCATTCAAGGCTTTAGGGTATTGCCCTACCTTCAAAGAAATGGCAAGCGGTTTTCATATCCTTGAGGAAGACTTGCAAGCTAACTTAAGGGTTCAAGAAGACTTTCATGGGTTCTCTAAAGGGTTCTTGGAGAAGAAAGCCAGTCATTTTGCTGCTTGTAAAAATTGGGCAGCCATCGCTGCCATTAATTTATTCTTGGTTGTAACTGTTGGAGAAGAAGATCCTACACCGGCTCTCCTCGCTGATATATACTTTACCCTTCACCAAAAATTTGAAAGAAGGGGAGGGGCTATGTTATGTTGCTCTCAGTTATTGTACAAATGGTTGTGCTCTCACCTAGTGAGGGATTTAAAGGATATGGAAAAAATGAAAGTCTATGCTTGGTCTCAATATTTGGTATCTCTTGTTGATAAAGATATCTTGTGGTTCCCTCAAATACTCCATCGAGACGATGTGATCCTAAGCTGTGGGGATTTTCCTAATGTACCCTTGATAGGATCGAGAGGGTGCATAAGTTACAATCCTGTCTTAGCAATGAGGCAATTGGGGCATCCATTGGCCTACAAGCCAGAGGATAGGTTGTTAGAAGGTTTCGTCCTACAAAATATAACTGGAAATCATCCCGATGTTCTAAAGATTGCTCAGGCTTGGAGGCAAAGTATCAAAGGGAAGGGCTGTCTTAGAAGACCAAGGGAAGAATCTAGGGTTCCATATGTGCAATGGATGAAAGAAAGGGTGAGCATAGTGAAGTTACCTTTTGCTTTGGATCGTCCTATTAATCCAAGGGTTCCCCCACTTACTGTAATCTCCGTAGAAGAAAGTGAAAGACTCAAAGAGACTATTTCACAATTGAAAAAAGAAAAAGAAGAGTGGGAAGGTAAATTTTACCAAGCCACTGGAGAAAGCAGCCAGTTAAGAAGGAGTCTCAATGAAGTTATGGAGCAGTCACAGATCAATAAGGGGATAGCCTAGATGGAGGAAGAGAAGAAGGAACAAGCTTGCGCCGACCTTCAAATTGTGAGTTCACGTCTCAAAGACCATAAGGAACAATTAGATCGAGCCTAGCGTCAAAGGGACGAGTGGATGGAAATTTGGATGACATCAACGCAAAGAGAGTTTAAGGAGGGATGTGATAGGCGTATCCACAACCTAGAAGCTGAAGTCCAAAGCTTGGCTAACGCTCTTCTCGAGAACAAAAGGCAACTAGATCAAACTACTAGGGAGGATTTGGAGATCATGTCAAAGTTACAAAGAGAAGAGGCGTATTATCGAGAAAGATATCAGAAGTTGGTCTTACTATCCAACGATCTGATTCATGAGATCCCTCGAAGTTTAAAGGAGGCAGAATACATGGCAGATATCTTCAAGCCAGTAAAAGAGATTACCGATTTTTTTGCACTTTGTCGTGAGATGGTAGAGGAGTTTAGGGCAAGGATTAGGAGGAGGATTTAGCTTTTCTATGTAATGACTTCTTACGTTTGTTTTTCAGTTATGAATAATTTAAGGGTTTATCCCTAGTTTGGTTTTCCTTATGTAATAAATGGGGCTTTGACCCTAGTACTCTCTTTTCATGAATAAAAGTATTTGTTTTTCCATTATCCTTGGCTTTACTCTTAATAAATAAAAGTTTAAGATTCCTGAAATAAAAATAATTTCTGCATACTCATACATTCATGCATGCATAACATAATAAAAAAAACATCAAACGGAAATCATTTTTCAATATCTTCTCTCAGAATCATTGCAACAATCTGACGTCTCGACCCAACACCCGTGCTCACCAAAAGAAAGCTATGGAACAAATGGAGCTGAACCACGCTGCTCTAAAGGGAGATGTGGATGCTTTCAAAGGAAATGTGGAGGAAATGAAGGACAAAATCGACCAACTGACTCGAGCTATTCAGAATATGATAGCAAGAGACACCGAGGCTAGTAACCGTAGGAGTGTCCTTACCCCTCCTCCCTAGTATGAAGATAATAATCCTATTTTGGGATCTGTGGCTGACTTGGAACATGAAACATTAGAGGCTAGTAAAGGGAAGACTAACACTCAGCCTCCTGTCGGGTATGTTCCTCTACCCGAGCATAATGGAGAATCACGACCTATACAGATACCTGTTTCTCGTGAGAACTATGATGACTGGAATCTCTAATTTGGAGAGGAGGACTCAAGGCAAGTAGTTCGTGAAACCAAACTGGCTGCCATGGAAGGAAGAAGGGAGGATGAAAAGTATAAGATAATTGAGGAACGATTAAGGGTTGTGGAAGGATCCAAGGTCTTTGGGATTGATGCCTTGGAAATGTGTTTGGTGCTTGACGTGGTCGTGCCTCCTAAGTTTAAGGCACCTAACTTCGAAATGTATAAAGGAGTTAGTTGTCCCAAAAATCACATCCGGATGTTTTCCCGAAAGATGGGGGCTCACGCTAAAAATGAAAAGCTGATGATGCATGTTTTCCACGACAGCCTTAGTGGGGCATCCTTGAATTGGTACATGCAACTGGAAAGGACTCACATCAAGAACTGGGAGGATCTGGCAAGTGCCTTTATAAGGCAATACCAATATAATGTAGACATGGTGTAACACCCTTCTAACCCATCATAATATTCACGATAATTATACTTAAATAAGTCAGAGTACTTCATAAAAGGTGTCACATATTCTTCATTAAAACATCATTACAAAAATATCGAACTCCGTAACACGGGTTTTTCAAAACATTTTTAAAATAATAATACTTTCTCTAGTAATATCCACAACTAAATTCAAAATATCGCAGCGGAATCATAATTCAAAATATCTTCTTTTATTTCATCAAAACAACAGAATAATCACTTAAGCGTTTTCCCACCCGATGTTACATCTACCAAAGCAAGACACCAGACACTCTACAGGATTAAGCTAAACAGCTTCAAGCTAGAACTTCATGCACCGCGAACTAATCTTGATTATCTGCACGTTACCCACATAGAGGCAACATTCAAACAAGCAGGGTGAGTAATCACAATTCATTATACGAGATATAACGAAATAGATATCATATGTATAACAATTAAATAACCACAACATAACATCATATACTTCACACTCATAACAACAACGACTTCTGAATCTTCATACGAAACATCATACTTCAAAGATCAATCAAATAATTCACTTAACACATCATCGTGCAATGCCACAAATAATGCAAATGCAACACCATTAGACTCATGCATGCGGTACCGAAACATCACTGATGACTTAGTCATCATTATCTCCAAAGATCCCCACCAATAGGATCGGTTCCCGCTTGGAACCAGAGCACATCATAACTTGCACTTAATCCTCACAATGAGATTAAGACCATCACTGGACCAGAGCGTACTACAAATCGTCATTGGATTTATCATCCTGCAAAACATCATTGGACTATTCATCGTAAACAAATGCTATAAATGCATGATGCGTAACAACATATAATTTACGACCACGACTGGTTAAAACGCATCATCATTCATCACAATCATCATATTCTCTTCACATATCTCATATACACACATCATAGGCATCACATCATCATTCGTTATAACAAACATCAAACTATTTAATTCAAGACATCATCATAAAAATTTATACAGTAAAGCACGCACACAATTAATCAACATTACTCTTCGTAAATAAACAATAATTTCATTCACACACTTATAATTACAAGACTCAAGCATGTATACTTTAATCGAAAACGCTTCAAAAGCAGCTCAAGGACATGACGAAGTAATTATTAAAATACATCTAAATTCATTATTAAATACAAGGAATCACATTCTTAATTCATTTCACAATCTGTAAAATTTTCAATTTCGAAATCGCGCTAACACTCAAACTTTCACTTCGCCAAAAATCAGAATTTTAACACTATAATTCCATTTCAGTTATTCCACTCAAGATAACTCACCCCTGGGCCATAAACTATTATTATAAGATAGCTTGTCTCGTTATCTTTCCAACGCTTCGAGCGGCGTACGAATTGCACTCCCAGAACTCAAGCTACGAATTTTCGAAGTTTCCAAAATTCTGCACTAACATAGCTACAGGTTTGATCACTTTTTGCTCAAAAACTCATCCGAAACTTCGATTTAATTCGCGAGACTCTTATTTTAACTTAGTTATACCCATTAGAACTCATTGGTCGCATAAAAACTAATTTTCACGACGATGAATTTCGCACCAAAATTTCTAGGTTTCACTATTCCTAACCCAAAACAGAATTTCTTCACATTATTCTCATAGAAACACTACATCATAACGATAGCATTATAATTCAATCATTACAAACTCCTAACATCAAATTGGGTTCAAATTCCTAATATCAAGATACTCAATTAACACGTATCAATCAATTTCATTCATCTCTAACAACAACAACTATCAACCAATATCTAACTCAATCCCTTTCATGATTATTGAACCCGTATTAGAGAAAGTTAGTCCCATAAACCCTCAAAACCCCAAATCATTCACATACAATCTAAACCCTATATCAATTATAATGAAAGGTAATACTCCCCGTACCTTAGATGTTAAACCCTGAATTCACTTTCCTTGAGACCTTCAAGAAACCTCGGAGCCCTAGCCTTTCTGCCTCCGTTCCTCAGAGCACTTCTCACAAAATACGATCGATAAAGGAATTCTCTCCAACAATCCAATTTTATGTTTTCCTCTCTTACCCCCTTGGGCCTCAATATGTTAATCCGTTTTTTTTTATCCTCACTAATTCCATCCATATTTACCACTTTATCCTTAAAAATCTCTAATATTATTATTTATCTAATTATTTAGATTAATTCTCTATAAATCTAAATAATTCTTAATGAAATAATAACTTAGAACTTATCCTCAAAATTTATTCTTACTCCAACACCATCCCGTATCACATTAGTATATCATCATGCGTCATAACCATCAAACGTCACTTACACTCACAAAATCATGCTAAATTGATTAAATAACTGATTAAATAATTAATTTAGATTCTTGGGGTGTTACAACTCTCCCCCACTTAAAGAATTTTCGTCCCCGAAAATTACCTGATGTAACCAACTCTGGATACGGCTCTCGCATCCTTCTCTCCGACTTCTACATGGTAAACCACAACAATCCAACAAGATACAATACTACTGAGTTATGAACGCACCAGTTCACTTCTCTCCTTATCTCGTCACCTTAGGATCTCATTCGTTCTTGAACCGGAGTACAACGAGGTCGCTACCACCATCATGGATAATACTTCTCCAATTTCCTTTCATGGTAAAGAGTTATTCGCACTCGTATTCTTGCCGTTAGAAACGAGGCAGCAACACTGTTTTAAAAAAACGTAGAGTTCCACGACATTAACATCAGGTTTATTATCTTTTCACGCAACCACATTGTCATAAGAACATCAACATAACCATAATACCGATGACATTGTCACACAACAATAGTATCACCGTGCTGCGGTTCCTTAATCGAACCTATATTTCAATACATCTATCGACATAGCAGTAACACGAATAATATATAAACCTCTCACATATCATTGCCATTCTGGAATATCCAATGGTTTGTATCATTCCTGCAAGCTTATAATGCTTAACCCCAGACTTTAACAAGTCATACACACATAATGAACTGCGCCACATCACACTTTAGTTGCGGCACTCTGATCTTCCACCTTAAAGTCACCGTCCTCGCTATGATTTCCATCATCTATCAGCTCCACAAGTTTCCCACCCGACTTCTGAATCTCTTTAATATTCACCAGAAAATCGTTATTCACTTTCTATCTCCTCAACCTTCCACTCTGCGGCGTTAGCTCGCATACCAACTCAAATTTTCAAACTATTCAATAGATCTCAACTCTTTCCTAGTCACTTTCTATTAGGTTCACACGAAATGATGAACGACTATCTCCTCGATAGAATACCAATTCATTTTCCACACTATCAAGCTGGCAAGACAAGTCTATCACATCCAACATGATTCTGTCTACTATCAACAAGAGATTAAGGGTGATCAGTTCCTCAATTTGTCAATAGGTAGCCGACAACCATGATGGAGCCTAAACCATCGTTACTAAACTATAATAGCGTTTCCTCTCGAACGTGTTCTCAAAGTCACCTAAAATAACATGGTCCAATAATCTCCTTTAAATCTCACAGCATCGAGGATCCATATATTTTTCACATTCGAATCTCATCCCAATTGTACTCTCGATAATACCATCTCCACATACGGTTGATGATAGCAACTCCTCTAATTCTCTCTGCCATACGTCGACACTTTTCCAACACTAGTATGATTCCAATCTCTCTAAGGCTTACAAACATTTTCTTATTTTCCTTCTTTTCAACCTCGTCAATGGTACATAAACGCCCAAAATCCATTACATATTCTCCTATACACGCCCGTGGCATAACACAATTACCAACTATTCTCCCAATACCGGAATTGCTACTATACTAAGTACAATCCAAATAGATTTGTTTCAAATGGAGCATTTATTCAAGTAGAGCACTTTAACAACACTAACCAATATTTCATCATTCCATTAATCTCATCACCTTGATGATCCGTATAGTTTCACATTTGAGTCTCCTTTCGAATCACAATCTCAACGGTACCATCTCTTCATTTGGTTGGCGATAAAACTTCCAAAATCTTCCCGACACATGTCGACACCATGTCCGCAATGACACACAATCCACTTTACTTTGTGACCTTCTCCTTGCCTCAAAGATAAACCCTCTCTAATAATTCTCCATTGGCATACGCCTCACCTCCCTGTGCTCCTCTGATACCCTCACCTCCTTCATATTACCGAGCATTTTACACTTGTCCTTATCTTACCCATTTCCAACAATACTCGTTCAACTTCGAACACAATTATTTCCTTCAATACAGACCTCCCTGAGACAGAATTATATGCTAAAATAAAGGGAATTTCGTGTAGATTCCAGAAATTTAAGAATCGCTAAAATCCGAATCACGAGTAAAGAGTTATCGTCTTTGCAATGGAGGCTGGTCAAGAAATCTCGTATAAAACTTCCACCACAAATCAGCACCAGACCCAAATATTCAAACGCGTTTTTCTCTCTCTCTTCAAAAACATGCCGAAGACAAAATTTATATGCAAACTATGGAAAATTTCGTAAGCTTTCCGAAAAGTCCAGAATCCCTTCCATCGGATTTACGAGTGAAAAGTTATGCCCCTTTTTCTGAAGGTTGTTCCATAATTGCAAAAATGAAAATTTGAAATCTATGAACATGAGTTCTACCTCTCTCTTGCTTCTAAGATCCTCCAACTATTCTCGCTCTTCACCCAAATCTGAAATTAATCCGACCTCAATCCAATTATACTGAAGACATACTAGACTACGAATTGGTCCATCAAATCGTCAATTCTTTGGAGTGGATCCTTATTCTCACTCACCTCCTTAATCCACCGTCATTACTCTACGCACATCTCATATAACCGTTATCACATACATGCACTCATATAAGCTTCATTCTCTAAGAGTTATTTTACTTGATTATCAGATAAAAACACCATTTCTCAACTGTCTCCAAACTCAGATTTACACTCCAGAGGCAAGTCGCAATTATCCTCAAGAGACACCAAGAATTATACATCACTGGCATATCATTATTCGTCACATTATCCTCTATTCTCCGAGAAGTAAACATCAACCATACCGGCTCGTTCTCCCTCAAGGCATCTCAAACTTGACCGACAGCTAAGAATTTATGAATCCGTACTCTCGTCGATTCGCGACAATACAACTCCAACAACACTTGCACTTTTACAATCAATATCACCTTGAACCAACTCCTCACACCAGAAACGTCTCCGGGGAGCAAACTTCTCCCCCACTTGTTTCAAACCAACTCCTGGAGACAAACGGTTAGAAAATCAACAAGCAAGTACCGACAGTGTTTCACACACATGTCGCGTACTAAGGAATATACAACATTAGACAACCTGGCCGGACGGACTGACCTGCTCTGATACCACTAATGTAACACCCTTCTAACCCATCATAATATTCACGATAATTATACTTAAATAAGTCAGAGTACTTCATAAAAGGTGTCACATATTCTTCATTAAAACATCATTACAAAAATATCGAACTCCGTAACACGGGTTTTTCAAAACATTTTTAAAATAATAATACTTTCTCTAGTAATATCCACAACTAAATTCAAAATATCGCAGCGGAATCATAATTCAAAATATCTTCTTTTATTTCATCAAAACATCAAGACCTTTTGGTCATTGTCAACAATCATCAACAACTAAAATCGGCATATAATAACTCATAAAAATCATTCTAACAAAACAACAGAATAATCACTTAAGCGTTTTCCCACCCGATGTTACATCTACCAAAGCAAGACACCAGACACTCTACAGGATTAAGGTAAATAGCTTCAAGCTAGAACTTCATGCACCGCGAACTAATCTTGATTATCTGCACGTTACCCACATAGAGGCAACATTCAAACAAGCAGGGTGAGTAATCACAATTCATTATACGAGATATAACGAAATAGATATCATATGTATAACAATTAAATAACCACAACATAACATCATATACTTCACACTCATAACAACAACGACTTCTAAATCTTCATACGAAACATCATACTTCAAAGATCAATCAAATAATTCACTTAACACATCATCGTGCAATGCCACAAATAATGCAAATGCAACACCATTAGACTCATGCATGCGGTACCGAAACATCACTGATGACTTAGTCATCATTATCTCCAAAGATCCCCACCAATAGGATCGGTTCCCGCTTGGAACCAGAGCACATCATAACTTGCACTTAATCCTCACAATGAGATTAAGACCATCACTGGACCAGAGCGTCCTACAAATCGTCATTGGATTTATCATCCTGCAAAACATCACTGGACTATTCATCCTAAACAAATGCTATAAATGCATGATGCATAACAACATATAATTTACGACCACGGCTGGTTAAAACGCATCATCATTCATCACAATCATCATATTCTCTTCACATATCTCATATACACACATCATAGGCATCACATCATCATTCGTTATAACAAACACCAAACTATTTAATTCAAGACATCATCATAAAAATTTATACAGTAAAGCACGTACACAATTAATCAACATTACTCTTCGCAAATAAACAATAATTTCATTCACACACTTATAATTACAAGACTCAAGCATGTATACTTTAATCGAAAACGCTTCAAAAGCAGCTCAAGGACATGACGAAGTAATTATTAAAATACATCTAAATTCATTATTAAATACAAGGAATCACATTCTTAATTCATTTCACAATCTGCAAAATTTTCAATTTCGAAATCGCGCTAACACTCAAACTTTCACTTCGCCAAAAATCAGAATTTTAACACTATAATTCCATTTCAGTTATTCCACTCAAGATAACTCACCCCTGGGCCAGAAACTATTATTATAAGATAGCTTTTCTCGTTATCTTTCCAACGCTTCGAGCGGCGTACGAATTGGACTCCCAGAACTCAAGCTACAAAATTTCGAAGTTTCCAAAATTCTGCACTAACATAGCTACAGGTTTGATCACTTTTTGCTCAAAAACTCATCCGAAACTTCGATTTAATTCGCGAGACTCTTATTTTAACTTAGTTATACCCATTAGAACTCATTGGTCGCATAAAAACTAATTTTCACGACGATGAATTTCGCACCAAAATTTCTAGGTTTCACTATTCCTAACCCAAAACAGAATTTCTTCACATTATTCTCATAGAAACACTACATCATAACGATAGCATTATAATTCAATCATTACAAACTCCTAACATCAAATTGGGTTCAAATTCCTAATATCAAGATACTCAATTAACACGTATCAATCAATTTCATTCATCTCTAACAACAACAACTATCAACCAATATCTAACTCAATCCCTTTCATGATTATTGAACCCGTATTAGAGAAAGTTAGTCCCATAAACCCTCAAAACCCCAAATCATTCACATACAATCTAAACCCTATATCAATTATAATGAAAGGTAATACTCCCCGTACCTTAGATGTTAAACCCTGAATTCACTTTCCTTGAGACCTTCAAGAAACCTCGGAGCCCTAGCCTTTCTGCCTCCGTTCCTCAGAGCACTTCTCACAAAATACGATCGATAAAGGAATTCTCTCCAACAATCCAATTTTATGTTTTCCTCTCTTACCCCCTTGGGCCTCAATATGTTAATCCGTTTTTTTTATCCTCACTAATTCCATCCATATTTACCACTTTATCCTTAAAAATCTCTAATATTATTATTTATCTAATTATTTAGATTAATTCTCTATAAATCTAAATAATTCTTAATGAAATAATAACTTAGAACTTATCCTCAAAATTTATTCTTACTCCAACACCATCCCGTATCACATTAGTATATCATCATGCGTCATAACCATCAAACGTCACTTACACTCACAAAATCATGCTAAATTGATTAAATAACTGATTAAATAATTAATTTAGATTCTTGGGGTGTTACACATGGCCCCTAATCGCATACAATTTCAAAACATGTCTCAAAAAGGGAACGGATCTTTTAAGGAGTATGCCCAAAGATGGAGGGAGCTAGCCTCTCGTGTGCAACCTCCATTGCGGGAAAGCGAGCTAGTAGATACATTCATGGGAACTCTGCAAGGACTATACTATGAAAAGATGATTGGATTTGTCTCAACTAGATTTGCGGATTTGGTTCTAACCATCAACTGTGATGGTTAACCACTAACCACACATATATAAGGAATTCCCTAACTAACTTTGTAAACACTCTTCATTTGGTCACTCTCACACTTGATTCATCTCAAAATTTCTCTCTGAACTCTCTCTCTCTCTCTCTCTTTTCACACGAGTTCTTCACATTGTTGCTCAATCTTCATCATTCATCAACTTCAAAGCAGCGGTGGATTGAAGAAGAGCTTAGATCTTCATCATTCTCAAGTTTACTCCATTGATCTTGCAAGGATTCAAGCTTTCAGTAGCATTTATTTTGCTCCATTCAAGCTCAAGAACAAGTTCTCATCTCTGGTTTTCTGAAGATTCAAGGTTTCTTCAAGTTTCAGGTTTGTTATTTCTAAACTTTTTCTTGCACTAATTCAATGATTTTAAGTTTGTTTCATGTTGATTATAGCTTAATAGAAGCAATGTGAATGATCCGGCTAGTGATAGGCACCTTAAGTGCTTAGATCCAAATTCTAGGGCAAAATGTTTGTTGTCGATTCCCTGTGTATATGCATGATATGTGAAATCTTTTGCTGGATTCGTGATCTACTTGACTTCCTCTTTCGATTGATGTGCATTTTATACATTTCTGGAACATTTGAGGATTTGCAGTTGATGGAGGTGGCCGGAGAAGATGACTGGAGGTCCTTCTCAGGCCGGTGAGGTTCAGTTAGGGTTCTAGCTCCAGTTTATATCACTGTCGTACGTTTTGTTTGATCCTAAGGCCATTAGAGTGCCAGCGCTTAAATGAAGCACACTCCCCCTCACGTGATTCATTCTCTCTCATATTGGACTTTGACTTACTTGCATGTGTGTGCGTGCGTGGTAATGGTGGTGTTAGTGCATTGTGATCCATTGGATGCACTTACTTTTGATAAGTGATTTATTTGACTTGATCGTGTGGCTCTGATTGAATCAACATTTGACTGAAGTTCCACCATATTCCCATACACACACGCGCCTAGTGGACCAGGCTCTCACATTGCTAATCACACACCCTACTTTTTAAGCCCAAGCATTTTGAACTGCATTTTTACTTTGCTTGCACCCCCTCTCCTATTTTCTTTTATTTTAAATTTCTTTTTCATACTGTCTCCATTTTCTTTTATTAAAAATACCAAAATGCATTCAAAAATTCTACAAAAATTCATATAGCATCATAATTCATTAAACTAATTTTCTATAAATTTTTTTTCTGATTTTAATTGATTTGTTCATATTTTCTTAATTTCCATTTAATTCCTTTTTAAGACTTCTTCTTCATTACACATGTTTGATTTTTGTTTTCTTTTGAATAATTCCAAAGTCATTTTGCATCCAATCTTCTTACCATGTTTAAACAACATATCAAGGCATCTCATATAATTTTTTTGTATTTTTAAAGTCATTTTTGTATAGCTTTTGAACCATATCTTTGTGCATTATTCATTGTTGATCTAATGTGACTTTGATGACTTGTTTGGATTAGTTTATTTCTTGAATTTTGGCATGAGCTTTTGACATGTGTTTAGCTTCTGACTTAGGTACTTTTTGAATTAATTTCATATTTTTTCCAAGTCTCTTTCTATTTTTCCCTTGTTGATTGTTATAAGTCACATTTGTGTGCTTGTGTTTGACTTCTAAACTTTGTTTGATTAGGAGGCACTTGTGCCATTGCATTAGGACTTGTGTAATCATTTTATAGGTCATCTCTTAAACATTATAGGTCATGTATGTCCAATTATAGGTCTTCCATATCTCATTTTGACATGTTTTGCAATTGATGTTCATCTTGCATTCATACTTAATTGTGCATCTATCACTTGTTCTTCTTTAACATAGCTTGTGTGTATCTCATATTGGTATGCCATTCACATTCATTCTTATATGTCCCTCTACTGTATATAAACCATTTCATCTATTTTTATTGACTCATAATGTCATATCATATGTATTACAATTACATAAACATTTGAAGCATGTTTCATTTTGTATGAACTTCAACTTGTGTTCTCTTCTTCTTAATCTCTAATGTGACTTGTGTATGAACCAAACTTGTTCATTTGTGCCTTCTCATGTCATCTTATAACATGTATGCTACTGATCCATGCTCATTTGCATTCATAATTGCATTTCCCTTTCCTTTGTGACTTGTTTTGTAAGTAAACAACATTGTGCATTCTTGTGTGACATTGTTCTACTTCTTCCCACTTCTTCTTCTTGAGTTTTATTCTCATATTATGGATGATAATTCATGGATACTTAATGAAATTTATGAAGTGGTTGCCTACTGGTTGTGGTGTTTTATATTGAATCATTGCATGTTTTACATCTCTTAAATGTCCATGGTGCATCTTTAGTGCATATCATTGCATTTCTTTGATGTTTGGTAGATTGTTTAGGTATAGATTGATATTGTAAGCCTTTGTAACCATTGGTGGATGTGAGTAGGCTTTGCTACTGCCCTAGGCCAGTACCACCCTTTAGTAATCTTTTCTTTTTTAGGTTTAGCCCTTGAGGAGCTTCCTAGAGTTTCCTTTAGAACACTAGGATTTATTTGCTTACATCCTCCACTTGTACTTCAATATTTGAATTATTTTGGTACTAACCATTTTGTGTAGGGGCTAATGGTAAGTTGAGTGTGTGGATATGCTTTCACATATACTTTCTTCCCTCATCTTTTTAATGCTTTCTCTTTTGTGTTTGTTCAAAGCATTTCAATGCTTTCTTTGTTCAACTTCTTTCTTCTCCCTCTTGGTTCATAACTCATCTTCTATCTTAGAAGTGAGTTGTGTTACTTCTTGCTCTCTTGTTCTCTCTTCTTTTAGACTTAGGGTTCTCATACCACACTAAACCATTAGGATCTCCAAGCATGATAACATTAGGGTTTAAGTCTTAGTCCCCTTTAGTTTTCACCTTTGCTTCTTTTTGAGTCTCTCTTCTCTCATCTCAAAACAACTTCAAAACACCTTCAAAACAACTTCAATGGGGGGGCTTGCATACATTCCATCTTGGAATGTGTTGTAGGTTTTCTAGCATGATGTACAAGTCTTTAACATGAAGAGATTTCACAAACAAAATCAAAAACACTTCTTCATTTTAAAACAACAAAAACATTTAATAAAGGGAATAGGCTAGCGTACTTAAGCCTTTAACTTTGGGAAGTAAGTTTGAGGATCTTCCTCATACATAGTGTACTTCATCATCATTTCATTTTGGAATGATGTATGAGATGCCCATTCCATTGAAAAAGACTTAGGTACACTTACCTATGCAAAACACTTCAAATAAAAAACTTCTAAAACACTTCAAACAAACAATAACATCTTTTATTCGGGAATTATCTTCTCATCTCACTCACTCTCAACGTACGAACGTGCTTCTCCTTGTTCTCTCGCAATACGGTAACACACTCGATTCAGCGAGCCTGCAACACCTGAGCTAGAACATTAGCCGTTCCCTAAAAAACAAAAACAGTTTTCCCTTAGTTAGGGGAACTACGTCGCTCTGATTCTCATGTTCCCGATGAGATACGTAGGCAGTGGGGTAGGGCCCATTCGAGCACTTCTTTTATTTTCCCTACATTTGTTTCTCGTTCACTTTCCATTCCTTTTCCAGCATATTTTCTATCACCCTTTGAGCAGTATTTCAAGCGTGGATCCCGTCGAGTACGACAGACGTGAAGGGGTGCGATAACTTTCTCTTCACGTAACCGACTCCCTTACCCTTTCTCTTTGGTTCGGGAGACCTTGTTCTTTCCTTTCTCCCGGGTTTGTGCAGCATTACCCTTCCCTTTCTTTGGGATAAAAATGCATGGCTGGCAACTCTTCTTTCTTTCTTCCGCGCCACTTTCGCGTTTGTACCTAGATGAAAATCCCAGGAGCGACAGGTACTTAAGGAATATGAATGAGGTAGCTGCCTTAGAATCCCAGGGGCAAGTACCTTCTGAGATCCCATACCAGAAAAGAGGAGTTGCGATTCCTATTCAAATACCAGTTCCAAGGTCTGCACAAGTGCCTATTCAAATACCAGTTCCCAGGCCTGCACAGGCACCCATTCAAATACCAGTTTCAAGGCCTGCACAGGCTCCTATTCAGATATCAATTCCGGTACCTGCACAAACACCAATTCAAATACCTGTTCCTGCACCAGTCAAAGCTCCAGTGCCTGCAAAGTCCGAAGGCCCTATCACTTTCCATGTTCCAGCACCATTTCCATATGAAAGCACTAAGACCGTACCTTGGAAATATGACATCACTGCATCCGTGGGAGGAAAGACTATAATACCATCACCAGTTATTACTAACATAGCTGGTATTGGAGGGATGACCCATAGTGGAAGAGTATACTCCTCAGAGCAACCTAAGAAGGATACCCCCGAAAGCTCAAAGGGGAAGGAAACCACAAGTACAGGTGAGGGACCGTCCAAGAAGGGTATATCTCAAGAGGACCCTGAGGCATTTTTGAGAATCATAAAGAAAAGTGATTATAGGGTGGTGGACCAACTAAATCAAACACCGTCCAAGATCTCTATTCTATCCTTGTTGTTATGCTCGGAGGCACATAGGGAATCCTTGCTGAAGGTCCTGAATGAAGCCCATGTCACCAAAGATATATCAGTGATTCAGTTCAACGAGGTAATCGCCAATATCGCCGCCATCACCTGTCTGGGTTTCAGTAGTGAGGAATTACCTCCCGAGAGGCAAGCACATAATAAGGCCTTGTATATATCAGTCAAATTTCAAGACACTATTCTCTCAAGGGTGCTAGTAGACACAGGGTCTGCCCTAAATGTCATGCCTAAGGATACCCTTATGAAATTAACATCTGTAAGGACCTTTATGAAGACCAGTTCCCTGATTGTTAGGGCTTTCGACGGCTCGAAAAGAATGGTAATTGGGGAGGTGGACATACCTACAGTGGTGGGATCACATACCTTCATGATTACTTTCCAAGTCATGGACATCAATCCATTCTACACTTGTCTTCTAGGACGACCATGGATTCATGCTGCGGGCGCAGTTACTTCCACACTTCATCATAAATTGAAGTTCATATCTGGGGACAAATTAATAATTGTTGATGGGGAGGAAGACATGTTTGTCAGCCATCTCTCATCATTCAGATACATAGAAGTGGATGGGGAGACATTTGAAATACCTTTCCAAGCTTTGGAGGTTGCAACGGTCAGTCGTAAGCAAGTCGTTCGACAAGAGGAAAGGCCAAAAAGGATCACAGACTTAATCCAGAATGGGGATACTAGGAGCTAGGGCAAGGTGATAGAGATACATGAAAAGAAGGATCAATTCGGGCTGGGTTACAAACCAGCTAATAAAGGGGTTCAGAAGTCTCGTCAGATGACATTTCCTCCTCTCGAAGAAACTTTCCATAATGCTGGTTTTAGAGATGAAGATCAAGTGACAGCAATTGAAGAGGAAAGTAGAGGGATACCATATTGGATCTGCCATTGCTCACCAAATACAGTTCTCAACAATTGGAGGGCCATCGAGATTCCTGAGATAATTTCTGTTTCGAAGTAATTTACTTTTTATTAAAATAATAATAAGTTCTTTGCTATGCCCAAGGCAAATGGACAAGCTTTGTAGGGCCACCTTTTGTTTCTTTGAATTATTTAATAATAAAATCGTATTTTTGTTTTCAATCAAGATCTTTTTCTTTCTTAGTTGTTCTTTTTCAAATGGCAATACACTTTCTTTCTATACTTCCATTCACATTAATTCAAGAAATAATAAACGATAAAAATCTCCCTCCTGCAGATTTAAAAATGAACCTATTGAAAACGACACTGCTATAATTCCTTACAACTTCGAGTTCCCGATTAACCAAGCGGAAGAGGGTGATGAGGACGATTGTGAACTTCCTGAAGAGCTAGCCAGACTGCTAAAGCAAGAGGACAAAGTGATACAACCTCATCAGGAACCAGTGGATGTGATCAATCTGGGAACTGAAGAGGACAAAAAGGAGGTTAAAGTTGGTGCTTCTTTAAACAGGGACGTAAAGGAAAAGTTGATCAAATTGCTACAAGAGTATGTAGATGTGTTCGCTTGGTCTTACCAAGATATGCCTGGGTTAGATACAAACATTGTTGAACATAAGCTACCGCTCAAACCCGAATGCCCACCGGTTAAACAAAAGATAAGGCGAACCAGACCGGATATGACTCTCAAAATCAAGGAAGAAGTTAAAAAGCAGTTTGACGTCGGGTTCTTAGCAGCGGTAAAGTATCCAGAATGGGTGGCCAATATTGTGCCCGTGCCAAAGAAGGATGGAAAAGTCAGGATGTGTGTAGACTATCGAGATCTCAATAGAGCAAGTCCTAAAGATGATTTTCCACTACCCCACATTGACGTGTTGGTGGATAACACTGCTCAATTCTCAATCTTCTCATTCATGGATGGGTTTTTCGGATATAATCAGATCAAGATGGCTCCCTCCGACATGGAAAAGACCACTTTTATTACTCCATGGGGAACCTTCTATTACAAGGTAATGCCCTCCGGGTTAAAGAAGGCTGGGGAAACTTATCAAAGGGCAATGGTAACTCCCTTTCACGACATGATGCACAAGGAAATAGAGGTTTACGTAGATGATATGATCGCTAAATCACAAACTGAGGAAGAACATATAGTCAATTTACAAAAGTTGTTTGAACAGCTGAGGAAGTTCAAGCTACGACTAAATCCTGCGAAGTGCACTTTTGGAGTCAGATCTGGGAAGTTGTTGGGGTTCATAGTCAGTCAAAGAGGTATAGAAGTGGATCCCGATAAAGTGAAGGCCATCCAAGAAATTCCAGCTCCGAGGACAGAAAAAGAAGTGGGTGAGTTCCTGGGGAGACTAAATTATATTGCTAGGTTTATCTCACACCTTACTGCTACTTGTGAACCAATTTTCAAGTTGTTAAGGAAAGGTCAAAGCATCGAGTGGGGTGAAAACTGTCAAAAGGCTTTCGATCGAATTAAAGAATATTTACAGGAACCACCCATATTGGTGCCACTGGTACCTGGAAGGCCACTCATAATGTACCTAATGGTGCTTGACAATTCGATGGGCTGTGTACTCGGACAACAAGATGAAACGGGGAGAAAAGAGCACGCAATTTATTACTTGAGTAAGAAATTCACCGATTGCGAATCCAGATACTCACTCTTGGAGAAGACCTGTTGTGCTCTTGTATGGGCCGCCCGACGATTAAGACAATACATGGTGTGTCATACTACTTTCTTAATATCAAGAATGGACCCTATCAAGTATATATTCGAGAAGCCTGCAGTAACTGGGAGAGTAGCTCGGTGGCAGATGTTACTGACTGAATATGACATCCAGTATGTTACCCAAAAGGCCATAAAAAGGAGCGTGTTAGCCGATCATCTCGCTCATCAGCCAGTAGATGACTATCAACCTATGCAATTTGACTTCCCCGACGAGGATGTGATGGCTGTAAGAGATAATGATATCCCGGATTCCTACGAAGTACCTGAGTCCGGATCTCGGTGGAAGCTTATATTCGATGGAGCCTCAAATGCAGAAGGACATGGGGTAGGAGCTGTTATAACTTCTCCAACAGGATTCCACATACCTTTTACTGCGAGAATATGCTTCACGTGTACCAACAATATGGCGGAATACGAGGCGCGTATCTTGGGAATCAGCGAAGCCATTAACCTTGGAATTAAGATCTTAGAAGTCTATGGAGATTCGGCTCTCGTCATCAATCAGGTCAAGGGGGAATGCAGGACACTTAATGCTAAACTAACTCGATATCGAGACTGTGTCTGGAAGATGATCACTTACTTCGATGAGATCACGTTCCAGCATATCCCTCGAGATGAGAATCAATTGGCGGATGCTCTAGCAACTTTAGGATCCATGTTCAAGGTCAAATGGTATAACGAAGCACCAACTATAAGAATCAATCGCCTAGATGAACCAGCTTATTGTACAGTAGTGGAGGCTGAAGTAGATGATAAACCGTGGTTTCATGATATCAAGCAATTCCTCCAAAAATAAGAATATCCTGCAAATGCCTCAAGTGGAGATAAGAAAACGCTTAGAAGGCTGCCTGCTCAATTTTTCATTGACGGAGATGCACTTTATAAAAGGAATCATGACATGGTGTTACTCTGGTGTTTTGATGGACATGAACAGGACATGCTTATCAGAGAAATCCACGAGGGATCCTTTGGAACCCATGCAAATGGGCACGCAATGGCCAAAAAGATCCTCCGAGCAGGGTATTATTGGTTGACTATGGAATCAAACTGCTTTAAATATGTCAAGAAGTGCCACAAGTGCCAAATTTACGCAGATAAAATTCATGTGCCACCAAACCCTTTGAATGTCTTAACTGCTAAGTGGCCCTTCTCTATGTGGGGGATATACATAATTGGGATGATCGATCTGAAGGCATCAAACGGGCACCGATTCATTCTAGTTGCTATTGACTACTTCACCAAATGGGTGGAAGTTGCTTCCTACACTAATGTGACAAGGCAGGTAATAACAAGATTCATCAAGAAAGAGATAATTTGTCGCTATGGGGTTCCTAACAAGATCATCACAGATAATGGGCTCAATCTAAACAACAAAGTGATGGATGAGCTATGCGAGAGTTTCAAAATCGATCACCACAACTCGTCGTCGTATCTTCCGAAGATGAATGGCGTGGAAGAAGCGGCCAATAAGAACATCAAGAAGATTATCCAGAAGATGGTGAAGACCTACAAAGATTGGCACGAAATGCTCCCTTTCGCACTACATGGCTACAGAACCTCAGTTCGTACGTCGACAGGAGCTACTCCTTTTTCCTTGGTATATGGCACAGAAGCGGTACTTCCTATTGAAGTAGAAATTCCTTCGCTAAGGGTCATAATAGAGACTAAGCTAGATGAAGCTGAATGGATACAAAGCAGATTTGATCAACTAAACCTCATAGAGGAGAAGCGCATGGCCACTGTATATCATGGTCAACTATATCAGCGGAGACTCAAAAAGGCATTCGACAAGAAAGTTCGTCCTCGCCTATTCGAAGAAGGAGACTTGGTGTTGAGGAAAGTGCTACCCATCTATAAAGATCCTCGTGGCAAATGGGCCCCGAACTATGAAGGACCATATGTCGTAAAGAGCGCATTTTCTGGTGGAGCTTTAATGTTGACTACTATGGATGGAGCGGATTTACCGCGACCGGTAAATTCCGATTCAGTCAAAAAATACTATGCCTAGAAAAAGAGGATAAAAGCCCGCTAAGTCGAAAACCCGAAAGGACGACTTAGACAAAAATTAGGGCGTCCCGGTGGATCGAAAACTCGAGAGAGCAATCCAGGCAAAAATTAGGGACTTAGGTAGAAAATGATACCCGACAAGTCGAAAACCCTAAAGGGCGGCTTAGTATACAAAAATGGTATATCATCCTGGTGGACTAAGATTCGAAAAGAGCGGTCCAGGAAAAATTAAGGATATCCAAAAGGCATATGACTGATAGCACTTAAGGTCACACAACAGGGATTCAGAAAGGAATGATCAATCCAGTCGTCATCTTCAGAAGCGAAGTGTCATGGCCTCGGAGACTTAGGGATATTAACGGGTGTTTTAATTCAATAGGGACATAGATAAATTTGTTTTTTCGTATTGCCATTCTTTTATCTTGTAGATTTGTAGTAATTCCTCCTTATGAGGATTGCTTTCCTTATGTACTATTGCCTGTTCATGGGCCCATTTTTCAATAAATAAAATTTTCTTTTCTTCCCAATTATTCCGCTTGATTACAGAATGTCGATTAATTATAGAATAATGCATCGAAACATTGGGCATAATCAAAAGCTTTCAAAAGAAAAAAGAAAAAAGAAAAGGTATTTTACTTCGATTTGGAAACAGTAAAGGGATCATATTTCTTCCAAGTTAAGCACAGGGTCTTCATATTAACATTCACAATTCAATCATTATGGAAGTTTCTTTAAAGGAATAATACGCATATCCAGTTAGCAAAAGCATATGACTTGTTACAATCATCAAAGGAGTCAAGGGTTCAAGGGTCGGGAAGTTGGAATGTTACAAAAGATATTGGTTTCCGTAAACACATGCACTGCATATTATAAAAGAGGCGTTAGCCCAAGTAATGCATCATGCATAAAAGCGTACATACTTTTAAACATGCATACATAGCATTGGATCATAATTACTTTTGGGGTAAAAGGGGTTTAATCGGATATTTCACTACGGGTTTGTTACTAGGGATCTTGGAATAATCAGGGTAGAACCTATCGGACTCTGCGGTTAAAATTAGGGTCCTTCTTGTATTTAATCATCTCCTCTTCAAAAGAGGAAGACACATCGACTTCCTCTTTCTGAGTCGAAGACGATTAAATAGGGGCAGCTGTAGTACCCTAAATTTTGACCAGTGTTTTTTCATCTTTTGGGATTTTTCTTGTGCTACTAGGGGATGTCATTCAGTGTCATTTGGACTTTTGGGGGGGTCTCCAATACTTTTTTGGGGGTTTGGGTTTCTTGTAAAGGTTTTATTTATTTATTATTTTTAATTAGGGATTAAAAGTCTTAGATTATTTGTTAGAATTTTGGGTTAATTATTAAGAAATAAAAGGTTTTTATTTGGGATTTCTCATATTTTAGAGTTTATTATCTTAGATTTTATTATGATAGATTTAAGTGGGTATTATTTTAAAATTTGGGTTTTTGTAGATTAATTAGAAAACAATCAGGTCTTTATTAGTTTAAATATATTATTAGTATCCTTTTATTTTATTTAATTTATATTTTGCTAGGTTTTCTATTATTTCTTTTAATTAATTAAAAATTTTGTTTTAAGTAAGATTTAGATGTTAAATATATATTGTTAGTTATTAATTAGGGATAATTATTTTTTTGTTAATTAAGGTTTAGGAGTGATTAGGATTGGATTTTATTTATTTATTTAGTTTATAATTATTACTTATATTATCATTCTTGTTATTTTTAAAATGTTAGTCGTATTAGGATTTTTACGGTTTTAATATTTACTATTTATTTTTTATTCCTTATTTTATTTTATTTATTTATTTTATTTTTATTGTGGGTCAAAATGTTGACCCAAGTCTTCTTCTTCCTCTAACCCTAATTCGCGCAGAAAAAGGAAAATGAGCAAAACGAATCCAATCATATCAATCAACAGATTTTCATTAACTAATTTTACGATAAAAAATACAAAATCAAATCAAAATCGAAAAACAACAACAAATCAAAATCTCAGATTGAATCAAATCAAATCAGATCAGAAATTCCTAAAACTAAATCTAATCTAACTTAATTTCTAGACCTAAGTCTAACTCTATATAAACCTAAGACAAATCTAAAAGAAGGAGGACCCTTGATTGGAAAATTGCTGCGCAAATCCATAGCCACCACCTAAAGCTCTTTCACAAAAAATGACTTAGGGTTCATCATTAGAACCCTAAAATTCCTTGAGCTAAAACCTGTAAACAGAAAACATAAGAGGATTAGTAAGGAGATTAAAAGAATCCGCGAGGAATAGAGAAAGAAAGGAGGATAAGCAGCTTAATTGGACACTTCAGGGGAGGTAAGCCGAACAACTTAGCTTTTAGGTCTTGATTTGTTGCTGTTTTGTTTGTGGTTGGATGTTTTGAATCTGGGATTTGGTTGGGGGTTCTGGGCTTTCTGGAAAATTATGGTTAGGGCTAGGGTTCATGGGGTAGAGGGTTAGGGTTCGTAAGAACCCAGTTAGGGTTCTTGGGGTTCAAAAGGGGAATCTGGGTTTTTGGTTAAATGTAGGGTTAGGATTCTTCGATTAGGTTAGGGTTCTTGCATTTAGGGTAGGGTTCGTGTGTTTCTAGGTGGTTGTTCATCGCCCAGATGAACATAGGTGCAGATTCCGGTCATCTTCAACCGGGAATCTGGGGAAGGCGGGGTTTGAGGGTGGCCGGAGGCCGTTAAGAAGGGTGGCCGGAAAAAGGGAAGCAAGAGAGAATGAGAGTTAGTGAGAGAGAGAGAAAGGAGTAGAGAGAGAAAGAGAATTGAAAAATGGGAGAGTGTTGAAGGGAGCTCCCTTCAAATACCCCATCCGTCTGGCCCCCGATTCGTGCCAAGTGGCACTCCTTGGCCCCCATGGATTCGGTTGACTCTCTAGTCAACCCAAAATCTAGTGCGTATACCCTTACTATGAGTCTGCGACGACTCTCAATCGTGATCGTCCGTTTGGCTTACTGGATGATCAAGGGATGGTGGTAGCTTTTCACTGAGATCCATACGATCTTCATCCAACGTCCAGGAGAGAGTCAAAGACAGACTCTCTCCACCATGGACTCTCTCTGTCAATGTGGGTGGTCCAACAATGGGCCTTGCGCCCAGAATGATATTTCCACCCCCTGAAGCTGGCCCAATTACTTGTGAAAGGGAAATCGCACCCTCCTGGGTTTTTTATTTAATTAAATCATTAACATGATTTAATGAGTATTTGAGTTTAATAATTTTTTAGGGTTTTATAAGAAATTGGGTTTTAGGGTTAATTTAATCAATTAAATTAATAACTTAATTTAATTGTTTAATTAGGTTTATTAGGGTTAATTTAATCAATTAAATTAATTACTTAATTTAATTGTTTAATTAGGTTTATTAGGGTTTTTATCAATTAAATTAATTACTTAATTTAATTGTTTAATTAGGTTAATAATTCTTTTAACTTAGGGTTTTTATATATAATTAAATTAATAACTTTATTTAATTATTTAATTAGGTACATTTTGTGATTTAGGTTTTTTAAATAATTAATTTAATTATTCAATGGGATTTTCATTTAGGGTCATAATAAATAGGGTTGTGTGTTTAAAAGGTTTATTTTGTAAATAGGGATTTAATTTAATTTAGGGATTTTATTGAGGAATTTTTGGGTAATTGGGGGGTTAGGTTTAAATTTATAGTTTTATGTATTTAACACACTTGGGTTTTTTCTTTAAAAAAATAGGAATTAATTTGTTATTTAGGAGTTTTATTTAGGGTTTTAGGGAGAATTTTGGGTTAGGTTTTAATACATATATTTAAAGATGTTTACTCTTAAATAATTGTTTTTGGGGGGATTAAAATTCTGTTATTTTAGGATTTATACTGATTTTAAAAAAGCATTTTTTTAGGATAATTTGTGGAACTGTTTTTGCTTTATTTCCAGCATAAATGGTATTTGGGGTATTATTAAATTATATGGGATTTTAGGAATTCATTTTTTAAATAAAGGATATAAAGGGATTTTTAAGGATTCAAAATTTGGGATAAAACTCTTGGTCCGAGAGCCTAAATAAGGGATGGGATAAGGGATAAAACTCTCCGTCCGAGAGTATAAATAATGGATAGGGATTCTAAGGGATAGAACTCTCCATCTGAGAGTATAAATAATGGATAAGGGATAGAACTCTCCATCCGAGGGTATAAACAATGGATAAGGGATAGAACTCCTTATCTAGGAGTATAAACAATGGATAAGGGATAGAACTCCTTGTCTAGGAGTATAAATAATAGATTAAGGGATATAACTCCTTATCTAGGAGTATAAACAATAGATTTGGGGATAGAACTCTTTATCCAAGAGTATAAATAGTGGATTGGGTTTAGGATTAGGTTTTGGGATAAGATTTGGGGGTAGGAATAGGGGAGGTGAACTACGGTTACTCTGATCCTTCAAAATGAAGGTACGTAGGCATAGGGTTGTGAACCCTAGCGAGTATAATTAATAAAAAACTTAGGTTTCTTTTGTAAATAAATCATTTAGACAAACAAACAAGCATACCCTAAAATCTAAGGAGGATCCCATTGAGTACACTGGAAGTGAGGGGTGCCTAACACCTTCCCCTCGCTTAACCGACTCCCGAACCTTAGGAATCTCTACCCTTGGGATTAAGGATTTTTAGGTTTATCATTTATTTCGCTTAGAAAAATATGATGGCGACTCGAAAATTTTTAGCCGGCCTCGACAGGGAGATAATAATAGAATTGTCCGAGGAGGAAGCGAGTTCCTCAGAAAGCAGTAGCTCAGAATCCTCGAGTGTCCCCAGTGAAGCCGGGGGGGGGGGGAGGTGGAAATGGAAGAGGATGTTGTTAAGGGTTCCACGGAGGAGTGGATGATGGCTGAGCCAGCCGAGCATGTGTCCACCTTTGCGACTTACCTAAGGGATGTCTTTACGGAAGTCGGGACAGAGGGGGAGTGGAAGGTGCACTTTCCCTCCGAGGATGATAGGGTCTGCACAAGTCACTGGGATCGCTTCGCCATGTATGAATATTCCTTCAAAGAGCTGAGACTGAGGTTACCGTTCACTGATTTCCAGCAGTCAGTGTTCGTGCACTTAAATTTGGCCCCTACGCAGCTGCACCCGAACTCCGTTGGCCTTCATCCGGGAATTTGAGCTGACGTGCGAGTATCTGAGAATAGGGGTTACTCTCCCTTTATTTTTTTACTGTATTTCATCTTCAACGGCAGCTGACGGGGAGGAGGTATGGTTGGGTTTCGTTGAAACAGTCCCGCAAGCTGTTCAAGCCCTTTTCAGAATCGATACAGGCATTCAAGGAGAGGTACTACTTCATCGAGCCCGTATCGGAGGCTGCCCAGGATAACACTTATGCCTGGGAGATCGAGGTTGACGAGGAGGGTAACGACCTGCGTGATGAGGTTGGGAAGTTTATCGGGGAGAGAGTATACAAGTTTCCCATCCACTGGGGACCTGGCCATTTCACCAAGGAGCCCAGTGAGTACATCCTCCAGTCGAACACCCTCGACGGGCAGGATGCCGTTGCTTACGAGACGCTGGTGAAATACGTCAACTCCTTCCGGCTTGCCGGCTGCTGGACGAAGAAGGGTGACCCCATCTTCGAGGAGGATGGAAGTCAGAGGGTGGAGTATCGCTTCATTAACGTCAAGGCGCTTTTGGAGGGCAAGACTCCCGCGGAAGCTTATAAATTATTCGGTAGTCTTATTTGTTTTAACTTGTCCGACACATTTTTACTTCGTCGTCTAACGTTCTTATTCTGTTTGTGCAGGTGAGATGCCTCAGGCTCATGAAAGGATGGTAAAGAATGCTCTGTCGAGCAACAAGCCCGGAACGGCTCCTACCAAGTCTCGATTCGCTAATGCGCGTGCTCCCACTCCTCCTCAGCCTGATGCGGGGACCTCTTCTCCCACTACTACTTCCCGTGGATCTCCCTTGCCTTTGGCCTCACGACCCAAGCGGCCGAGGGTCAATGACGCCGTTGATCTCAGTCGGGCCTCATAGAAAGGGAAGTTCGAGCTTCCTCCTTGTATACTCGACAGGAGATTCTTCGAGGGGACATCCTTGGTTGTGCCGCGGGCAGAATCTCTTCAGCTGGAAAGTATGGATCGCCCGAGCAAGAGGGCGTTGGTGGCCCAAGATGCCTCTGCACTGGTCAGAGTTTGGGAGATGGCGGCCATTTATGTTGAAGGGGATTCTGCAATTAAGTCTGAACTCAAGCCTGCTCGGGCTGCCATGGCATCTCTTAAGGAAGAGGTTAAGAGTGCTGACAATGCATGAAAGAAGGCTGACGAGAAGGTGACCAGGCTGAAGAAGGAGAATTCTACGCTGGCTGCGGAGAAGAAGGCGGCTGAGGAGCTGGTCCAGCAGCTGAGGGCGGTCAATGCTCCGGGCGAAGATGAACCCGAGGACGTGAAGGAGTTAAAGACAAGGTCTGAGCTGGTTGCCCGTATGTTGGCAGCCGAGGATGACAACATCGTCATTGCAGACGAATCCTTCAGGAATGCCGTGTCTCAATTGCGGGTGGTGAACCCCGAACTCGACTTCTCCACCGAGGGTACCCACTATCTGACGCACGTTAAAGATGGCCGAATCATTATGCCTGACTCCCTCCTTGAAGACCATGCCAAGGATCTGCTCGCGGAGAACCAGGAGCCTCAGCCTAACTCTGAGCAGGTTGAGCGGATGGATGAGTGAAGGATTTTCTTGTTGTTGTAATTTTGTCCAGCCTGCGTGCCGTGTAATTTGTTGTAATTTATTTTGAATGGGGGCGTGGCCCCCAGTTTATGTAACCAAGTACAATTGTGGTCCTTGCGGCCACTTATTATTTTTAATTATGTGCCTGGTCCTTGCAGCCGGTTTTGTGATTTGCATGGCTTTATCTGCTTTAAATTTCGCTAAGTGTTGTTACTTATGCTCGTTTATGTATGTATGCCCGTAATAGGGGTTACTTTGATTTGCTTCAAGTTTTGGGGATTGCTCGTTGTAGATGTGTTCGTCAGTGAGGGGAACTGGACGAGCGGTCGGGGAATATTCGGGCGAGGATGCGGAGCTTAGGTCGCGTTTGAGGCCTGAGTTCGCGGCGTGAACCTCCCATCGCGAGCTGGGTGTTCTGCCTGTCATGGTACTTTGACGACGGCGGTGCTCGATTGAGGGACTGCTATCGAGCAGAGGCCCGACTCGTTCCTAAGCGGGGCTCCGCTTCACTGGCATGCGACGCTTGTACCTAGGCGTTCATCATGGTCGGTAGGTGATGCTCGTCGTCGTGACGGATCGGACCGATAGTTAAGGCCTTAGTTGTAGTATTGTTTTAGCTTTTCGGCGTTTCATGGTCGAGCAAGTTCTTCCCCGTTGAGATGTTCCAGGTAATAGGCCCAATTCTCCGTTTTTGCTTGGACACGATAGGGCCCTTCCCAGTTAGCGGCTAGTTTTCCTTCGCGAGAGTCCTTATGGTTTCTTCTTAGGACAAGGCTGCCCATGTTGAACTCTCGTCGTATCACCTTGGTGTTGTGCCTAATGGTAATTTTTTGTTTAAACGAGGCTTCGCGGAGGGCTGCCCCAGATCGGACTTCCTCGACGAGGTCGAGTTCCTCTCTTAATGATTCGTCGTTCATCTCCTCGTCTAAGGGCGACTCTGTCTGCCTGGAGGGTACGTGAACTTCGATGGGGATCACAGCCTCGGTCCCGTAAGCCAGGCGAAAGGGTATTTTGCCGGTTGAAGAGTGTGGAGTTGTGCGGTATGCCCATAAGACACTGTGCAGCTCCTCGACCCAAGCTTTCTTCGTTTCGTCCAGCCTTCGTTTGAGGCCCCGAAGGATGACTCGATTCGCCGCTTCAGCTTACCTGTTTGTCTGGGGATGTTCGACGGATGTGAAGTGTTGCTTCGTGCCCAGCTGGGCAATGAAGTCTTGGAACTTCCTGTCCGTGAACTGTGTCCCATTGTCCGTGACTATTGCTTGGGGGATGCCAAAATGTGCGAGGATGTTTTGTTTGTAGAAACGCAGTATGTTAAGGGCAGTTATCTTGGCTAGAGCCCCCGCTTCTATCCATTTTGTGAAGTATTCCACGCCTACTATTAAGTATTTGTTCTGACTTAATCCTACCATGAATGGTCCTAGGATATCCAGGCCTCACCAGGCAAATGGCCACGAGGAAGACATAGCATTGAGCTCGTTAGGAGGAGCTAGTTGCATGTCCCCGTGTCGTTGGCACTTGTCACATTTCTTTACGTGCTCTTTAGCATCATGCTGCATGGTTGGCCAGTAGTACCCTGCTCGGAGGGCCTTTCAGGCAAGGGACCTTCCTCCGAGGTGTTGGGCGTTGATTCCTTCGTGAATCTCGCGCAAGATATGGACGACCATTTCTTCTTCGACACCCTTGAGTAGCGGGATGGAGAATCCTCGCCTGTAGAGTTTATCTTCGACCAGGACGTAGGAGCAAGCTCTTCGCCTAACTACGCTGGCCTCTTTAGGGTCGGACGGGAGTTCGTCTCTAGCGAGGTAGTTGTAAACAGGGGTCATCCAGCAATTGCTGTCGCCGACCATTTGTACGTCGAGCATCGGGGAAGCTTTCTCAATGCTGGGCCAAGGAAGTACTTCTTGTATGACGGACTTATTTCCGCCTTTCTTCTTCGTGCTGGCTAGTTTGGACAAAACGTCTGCCCGGACATTGTGTTCACGGGGAACGTGTCTTACCTCCACCGCTGCAAACTTCGTCATCTTCTTTTTTTACCAGGGCTAAGTATTCAGTCAGGTTGTCGTTTTTGGCTTGATATTCTCCTCGAACTTGAAGGGTCACAAGTTGTGAATCTGTGCAAATAACGACTTCCTCTGCGCCGAGGAACTCGCTTCCTCCTCGGACGAATCTATTATTATCTCCCCATTTGGCCCTGTCGCCATGTCAATCACCTGAAAAGCAGAGAAAAAAGTGAATTCGACGAAGAATCAAATCCACCCTTCCACCGTTAGTTAAGTGAAAGGGCGCGCAAAGGGCTGAGGACCACGTCCCCGGCCTAAGCCCTAACATCGAACAAAAAAACTCTAAGAGCCTCCCACGAGGAGATGCCCGGAGTAAGCCACTTCCGTACGAGGAACTTCCTCGAGCCACTTCCTAGTTTCCGTTTGAAGCTTCACCGAAAACTGCAAAGCTTCACTGGAAACTGCAGAGGCTCGCCGGAAACTTCATCGTTGCTCCGGAATCTGAACGATCATGGCGGTTACGCATGCATCATCATCGCAATGACACCGGAAACCGCCTGATTCACAAGAAAATCCTAAAACCTAGCAGCCTCATCGGCGGAGGAAAGTGGCACGACCACCGTCCACCACCAACAATCACTGGAAATTAATCTATTTCATCTTCTAAACCTAAACCTAACCGCATGCAAGCTACAAACAACCGTCAAAAGGAATAAAAGAGTGCAAAATCAGCAAACTTACTTAGTTAAGATGATGAAAAGCGGTTGCCCGGAAATTGATGCGGTGGCCGGAATAGCAAACGGCAGTGACGGGCAAGAGCTCTGAAGAAGACGAAGAGAAACAAGAGCGAAAAGTTCATAATGAAACTGGCCTTCCCCTTTTATACAGAGAGGCACGTGCAGTGGCACGCCCTCGTAGGTCATGATGGCTACTAACTAGCCATCATTGCCTAGTAACTGCTACACAGGGCTCTAGGCACACGTGGCGACCAAACGTTTCCAATTCTGACTAACCGTTAGTCTCCCCGTGCGACGCGCAACCCGGTCACGGTCATGAATGTCACAGACACCAGGGGTCACGAGCACCACGAGCCGACCTCCCTCGTCACCAAACGACGACTCCACGCTAGCTCCCCGGAGCCACGAGCTGTCCTTAAGTCATCACTCCCATGCTCGGGAGCAACGACTTGGAGGGCTCCTGTTCTCGACTGGACCAATGGCTAGAGATGGCCCAATCCACCTCTGCTCCAGAACGACCCAATTGCCTAAGTCCAATCCACAAAGGGGCAAAAGTTACCTTTCTGCCCCTCCAACCGGGCAAGGACTGCATCGCTCCTCCCCGAAAATGCTGCCCGTTCCGCACGACTTCTTCACTCCCCGAATAGGTAAGGGCATGTACCCGACACTATGCATATGCCCGACATAACGGCTAGTTTCGGGCACCCTGTCCGACATAATGGCTAGTTTTGGACAGTTACCTATTCTTTGGGAAAATGATTATTTCACCCCGAAAATAGGACCGTTGGCCACGCGCTGGGGGCACTATATAAACCCTCTCACTTGAGAGGGTCAGGTATCCAATATTCACCCTTGAAACTCATACTTTGTACTTGCCCCTTTTCTCTGACCCTTTCTTACTTGAGCGTCGGAGTGCCTTGCAGGTACACCCCCTCCTCCTCTCTATACGCCCAGCATCTCAAACGTACTTGGTGGCCCACTTCAACAGGATCTGATCCAGCCTTCACGATCAGTTTACTATATATATATATAACGTATCCTATGAGAATATCATTTTTACGTGAGAACATGAGAATGAATCTGAACCATTAGATTTAAAATATATGGGTGAGAGAAGAGAGAATATTAATCATCAAAAATATAATATTTTAATTTAATTCATTTATTTTAATAAATGAGGAGAGAGAAACTAAAAATGACACATAATTTCATCTATTTAATTTAAATCTAATGGTTAATATTCATTCTCATGTTCTCACATAAAAATGACATTCTCATAAGATACGTCATATATATATATATATATATATATATATATATATATAGGGCCATATCAAGTGAGAGTGATTTTAAAATGAGAGATGAGAGGAATAAAGTGTGTATATATATATATATATATATATATATATATATATATATATATATATATATATATATACACTTTAGTTTGTTACTTATTCGTATTTTATCTAATTTGTGGTGTTGATTCTGGTCCCGGGTTCGTTTCCCTAAGATTCATCTTTTCCTTCGAGTTTTTGCGTGAAGTTTATTGGACGTCACTAAGAACCCTGTCCGGCCAAGGATCAATACCTCTTCCTTATCCCCATGTGAAAACCTAGTCGGAGGTCAACATATGGCAGAATCAACACAACATCTAGAGTGTCTAACTGCCAAGAAAGGAAGTGAACCAGTTATTTGTCACTTTGTGGATTACTTTCTTTATGTGTGTGTGTGAGAGAGAGAGAGAGCGCGCGCATTGGCGCTGCAGTGTTTCTATTGCATTAGTGATACGTCTGTGGCGTTTGTGACAGCACCCCTGAGTCTTTATGTTGGTGCTTTGATCTCTCTAGTCGTATCCCAAACACACAGTTCCCTTTTTCATAATCACGAAAGAAAAAAATAGTTTAGTGGAAATTTCTTTTTTCTTTAATGAAACAATCATGACACATTACAGTATAGTGTAGTTGTTTTTTACATAAGAAAATTTGGTAAAATAACCAAATGGCTATGTCATTGCTTGTTGGCCACAGAAGACCTGGTAGTTTTTTTTAACTTCTTTAGGATCAACCACCTCTGATTGCTTGGTTTTGACTACCTGCCTTAATTGTAGGAGGTTGGATTTCCATGTCCCTCAGTTGCCCGACCAAGGAGGCCACAATGATCCCCATGGGTTTACCTTCGACTTATTTATGGTCTAGCTACAAAGCTTTGTATATCCTATACCCTTTGCCTTCTTTATTAACTAAATTAACAATTCAAAAACCTAACACCTTCTCTTAAATTGAATGTTATTTATAATTTAGTTTAAACATCGAATTTGAAAAACTCCACAGAATCCACGTAACTTTGCAAATGCTTCCAGTTTTAGAGACTTTGTCATGATATCTGCAACTTGCTACACTTAAACAATAAACCAAATTTATGGTTCTATCAGAGACAAGATCACTAAGAAAATTATATCTAACATCTAGTGTTTACTTCACCCGTGTAAAACTGGATTATTTAACAGTTAAATAGTTGAGCTATTATTACAAAGAATCACAGTTGGTTCATCTTGACAAAACTGTAACTCTACGAAAATTCTTCTTGGCCAAATTGCTTGACAGGCCGAAGTTTCCGTTGCTATGAACTCTGTTTCTTTTGTGGACAAAGTAACAATATTTTCTTCTTTGATGCTCATAGTACAACAACTGATCCCATCCTAAAAACATGGCCAAATGTACTTTTCCTATCATCTAAATCAGCCGCATAATCGTTGTTAATGAAACCATTCAAAACATATTTTTTATTGCTCTCATAGAAAATACCAAAATCTATTATTCCTTTTAAATAACAATACACCCATTTTGTAACTTTTAGATGCGACTTTGGTTGTCTTCCCATGTACAGACTAATCAGACACATAACATATATAATATTAAGGCTAGTGGCTGTCAAGTACATTAAACTTCCAAGAATTTGTTTGATAAAAAAACATCCAACAATTTGTTTGAAGTAAGTATTGTAAATCCTCTCTCCATCAAGATCACTTGAGAGCTTTAATCCTGGTTCAGTTGGAGTCCCAACTAGATTACAATTCTCCATGTGAAACCTCTTTAAAACATCCTCAACATATTTTTCTAGATAATGAACAAACTAGCAGTTGTTTGCACTACTTTATACCAAGAAAATATTTCATCTTTTAAAAATCAGTCATATCAAAATCAGCCATAGAATTCTTAAAATCAGAAAACATAGCTTCATCAATACCGGTGAAATTTAAATCATCAACATATAAGCAAATTATCAATATTTTACCTCTTTCTCTAGATTCGATAAATAACGTGTGCTTATATGAAAATTTGTTAAATCGTGCTTTCTCAAAGTGATCCTCTATACAATTATACTAGGCTCGTAGTGTCTGCTTCAACCTATATAAGTTTTGTAAATCTTATGTTCACTACCTTAATTTTACCACATAACCTAGAGGTTGTTCAATGCAGACTTGCTGAACTAGTTCCCCATTAAGGAAGGTTGATTTTACAACAAGTTGGAAGAAGGCAATGAATTTTCTGCATCCATGGCTTTTATCCATTTTTCTTCTTTCACTGATTCTGTAAACATTGTAAGACCTGATCCTGTAAATAAAGAATAACGTTTAGTTGTGTCTTCATCAACCACCACTCTCATAATCATTCATCCAAAATGGTATTCTCCTTTGTCGGTGTGTTTCTAAAACAAATAATTTGTCTTCATATGGAGTTTATGCACTTATTTAAGGATTTGGTGAAACTTCTCCAAAGGTCTGAGTATGAAGCTCCAATTGTGATTCAGACTCTTAACTTTCCTCGCCAACTTCCTCAACACCCTTTAAAGCTTTTTGTTGCTCGATATTGCTCCAATCTCATGTATTTTCTTCATCAAAGAGAGCATTTCAACTAATGATTATCTTCTTGGTAACGGGATTATGTAACTTGTTCTCCTTGCACTCCTCCCTAAGTAACTCCAATAAAGGCACACTTCATGATCTTATCGCCAAGCTTTGTCCTGTTTTCATTTGGAACATGTGCATACAATTTACACCCAAAAATTATGAAGTGGCCAACTGATGGTCTTACTTTGCTCCAAGCTTCTTATGGTGATATGTTTTCACAACAAAGGTGGGACTTTGATTGAGTACATGAATACTCGAATTGACTACTTCTGGCCATCATGTCTTTAGAATACCCTTTTTCACTAACATGCTTTGCACCATGTTCATAGCCTCTAGTTAATTTGGTATTATTAAATCATTTTCAAATAAATATATCATCAATTCAGTTTGAAGGATTTAAAGGTAAAAAACATTTGTTTCAAGCAATAGACTGTGTTGTACGAGAAGCCATCCTAAAGAAGGGCACTTCTAAAGACATTTAGGATTCAATGAAGAAGAAGTACCAAGGCACAACACATGTAGAACGAGCACAACTTCAAGCTCATCACAAATAGTTTGAAATTATTCACATGGAGGAAGGAGAGCTCGTCAATGATTACTTTTGAATAACATTGTCAATTGCAAACAATATTCCTATCAATGGAGAAATAATGGAAAATCCTTTGCTCAAGACACACAAATTTGACTATATGCTGTGTTCCATATAAGAATTGAACAACATTGATAATCTTTTGATCTATGTGCTGTAAAGCTCAATGATATTTCATGATCAAAGGATGACGAACCATGATGTTGAGGAGAAAGCCTTGAAATTCGTTGCTCATAAAAGAACTAATTCTCTAAGAAGAGGACATGGCGGATTTCAAGGAAGAGGCCCAGGTAGAGCACGCCAATATTAAAATCAATTTGACATGGCACGAGTGAAATGTTATCACTTTCGCAAGCATGTCCAGTATCAGTATTAACGCCCTGCCAAAGAGAAGGAAACTAAGGTAATTTTTTTTGAAATTAAAGAATTATTGCTTTTGATGGCTTACATAGACAAGAATAATTCACCATGTAATACTTGTTATTTAGATTCTGGTTGTAGCAATTACATGTGTGAGAACAAATCTCTGTTTTATGATTTATATGAAACATTTAGAGAAACTATGAAACTTTTGTATGTCTTTCATTGGAAAAGGGATATTAAATTTCATACAAAAAAACATTATCCATACAATTTCTAGTGTGTTTTATATCCCAGGTTTAAAAAGAAATCTTATTTTTATGTTCCAACTTCAAGAGAACGGTTAGACCATCATCATCCAGCAAAGTAGGTGTCAAATTCATCATACAAAGAAGGGCTTAATAATTGAAGCTGGAATGACAACCAATCGTATGTTCCCTTGGCACATTCAACATGATTTTCATGATTGTTTCTCCACAAGAATACAAAATCCAACATGGTTATGGCATTTTATGTTCATTTAAATTTCAAAGGCTTGAAATTCTTATGTCAAAAGAAGATGGTGGAAGGATTGGCAAATATCAATAATCCTGTGGAAATGTGTGAAGATTGTATCAATATTGAAGAGCATAATAACTCTTTCCCACAAGGAAAATCACAGTGAGCTGAGAAAATCCTACAGGTGGTGAATTTAGAGATTTGTGGACCAATCGATCTGACATCTAACAGAAATAAAAGTTACTTTATCACCTTCATAGATAATTATAGTTGAAAAACATGGGTTTATTTTTTCAAGAGAAATCTAGAGTTCTTATTGTTTTTGAAAGCTTTAAGGCTCGAGTTGAAAGAGAATCTGGCAAGCATATTAAGACCCTTCGAACAGACCGTGGTGGTGAATTTAACTCACATGACTTTTCAAATTTTTATGAAACACTAGTAAGATACCCGTGCTCCCGCACGGGTAAAATTATTTGATATTGTATAAAATATATTTAAATGTATACATAAATGTGAAATGATATAAAATGTATTTATATATGTATATAAATTTGAAATTAACTATTAATTTTAAAATGAACAATGATTATGTAAATTCAATTAAATTAAAATATAAAGAAAAAAATGGACTCGTGAGATGAAAACAATAGAATATGTAATTGTAATTGTAAAATGAAAAATAATTATACAATTTCAATTGTATTAAATAAAGATGCGAAAAGAAAAAAAAGACTCGTGAGATGAAGAAAGACAAAATAAAATTTTGATGTGATAATGACCCGTGCGATAAAAAAAAATACTTGATGCGATATAAATGTATTTAGATACAAATGCAAAATTTAAAATGATTTACTTAATTGTAAAATGAACAATAATCATACAAATTTAATTGTATTTAATAATTATATAAAAAGAAAAAAATCGTGAGATGAAAAAAGAAAAAAAAAAAAATATTTAAAAATAAAAATTTTGTCTCTTAAATTTAGATAAAGGTTGATTAAAATAAAATAAATATTATGTTGATAGTAACTGTGAGATGAATATATAGTGTTATTTTATTAAAATTAAAAAATAGATTATTAATATTTTTAGTGATAATAAAAAATAAAAAAAAATTAAAATGAAAGTGAAAAAGTGTGGGAAAAAGAAATATGAGAGAGATTTGAAATTTGAATGAAGAGAGAGAATGAGTGTATAGGAAAGATTGACACTTGTCATGTAAATAGAGGGATAATTGAGAATTAATTGGGACATTTGTTAATTACCAATTTACCCATAATATAGTGTAATAATTTTTTGGTGAAAGGGCAAATGAGGCAATGCATGCAATCTTCTTTTAATGGATTGATAGTAGATGTGGAATAAGGAGGTAGCTTAATGTTGCATACACACCATAACAAAACAGTGTATCTGAAAGAAAGAATCAGATGATTATGAACATGGTGATAAGCATGTTAGTGAAAAAGGGTATTCCTAAGACATTCTCGATTTGAGTATTTATGCACTCAATTGAATCCCTCCCTTGTTGTGAAAAACATAACACCACAAGAGGCATGGAGCAAACTCAGACCATCAGTTGATCACTCTATAAAAATTGGGTTTATCATATGCAAATGTTCCAAATGAAAAGAGAACAGATATTGATGATAAGAGCATGATATGTGTCTTTTTTGGAGTTAGTGAGGAGTTCAAGGCATACATGTTATATAATCATATTACCCAGAATACAATCATTAGTCTAAATGTTCTATTTGATGAAGAAAATGCATGGGATCAGAGCAGCAACGAGGAAAACCAAACTTTAAAGGATGTTGAGGAAATTGGCGAGAAAAGTCAAGAGTCTGAATCACAATTGCAGCTCCCTACTTATCCCTTTGGAAGTTTCATCAAATCCTTCAATAAGTGTGCCAACTCCACATGAAGATCAATCATATGTTTCAAAAACACAACGACAAAGGAGAATACCATTTTGGATTAATGATTATAGGAGTGTAGGTGAATTATGTATTAAATATACAACTGCACATTTTGCTTTATTTATAGGTTCATACCCTATACTGTTCGCAGGAGTAGTGAAAGAAGAAAAATGAAGAAAAAAATTCATAGATGAAGAAATTTAAGCCATAGATAAGAATAAGACTTGGGATTTAAATGATCTTTCTAAAGGGAAAAAATAAATTGGTGTGAATGTTGAATAAACTTTAATGTTTAATGTTTTGTTTAGTGGGTCTTTATTAATAAGTTAGTGGAAAATCTAAGAGTCTTAAGTAGTTGGAAAGGGCAAAAGATAGTGGGTCATTAATAGCTTTTATTGTTTTTCTTGGAATAGTAGAAACTTGAGTCTATATAAAGACTTGATTGTATTTTCTTTATTAAAACAACTCAATATATACAAAGTACTGCTTCTGTCATCAAATTGGCATCATAGCTAAATGACGAATACGATGAGTCAAATGCCGTTGTCGCGTTTAACGAAGGCGAATTACGAAAACTGGAGTATCCAAATGAAAGCTCTTCTTGGATCTCTAGATGCGTGGGAGGTGACCAGGGATGGTTTCGCAGAACCAGGAGACACCACGGAATATACGGTGGCTCAACAAAAGGCATTGAAAGAGACACGATCAAAGGATAAGACGGCATTGCACATGCTGTTCCGAGCAGTTGACGAATCTGACTTTGAAAAAATTGCCGATTCGACTATGTCAAAAGAAGCATGGGACACGTTAGAAAAAGTGTTCAGAGGAGCAGATCGAGTGAAGCAAGTTCGATTTCAAACTCTTCGTGGAGAATTGGAGAGGATGCAGATGAAGGAGTCAGAAACTGTATCTGACTACATCACGCGTGTACAAACAGTGGTGAACCAACTCACTAGAAATGGCGAAGCAGTGACTGATGCACGAGTTGTTGAGAAGATTATGAGATCTTTAACAAATAAATTTGAGAATATTGTGTGTGCAATAGAAGAGTCGATGGACCTTTCGTCGCTCTCAGTCGAAGAGCTCGCGGGTTCTCTCGAAGTACACGAACAACGAAAGATGAAAAAGAAGGATGAAGCAGTCGAGGAATCACATCATGACAAGGAGTCAGTCAAAGACGAAAAGGTACTCTACTCTCAAAACTTTCGAGGAAGAGGACGTGGTCGTGGAGGTCGTGACAGTGGTCGAGGTGGTCGAGGCAGCAACTTCGACAGAGGACAGGCGAGCCAGCAAAACTGGCGTGGCAGAGGACGTGGTCAAAGAGGTGGTCGGTCGAACTACTCCAACATCGAATGTTACAAGTGTAACAAGCATGGCTATTATGCGAAGGATTGCAACTCCTTCAAATGCTATAATTGTGGTAAAGTGGGACATCTTGCAAAAGACTGTCGAGTCGAAAAGAAAGTAGAAGAAACAACCAATTTAGCTTTGGAAACTGAAGCGAATGAAGGTTTTTTGTTGATGACTCAAAAGGAAGTAGACGTGAAAAATGAAACTATGTGGTATCTCGACTCAAGAGCAAGTAATCATATGTGTGGTCACAAACACCTGTTCAAAGAAATACAAAAGATTGAAGATGGTCATGTGTCTTTCGGAGATGCATCGAAAGTGAAAGTCGAAGGCAAAGGTACGATTTGTTACTTGCAGAAGGATGACTTGACTGGGTCAATCCAAGGTGTTTATTATGTACCAGATCTCAAGACAAATATTTTGAGTCTTGGACAACTCACAGAAAAAGGTTATTCGATATTCAGGAAAGATCGAATATTACACTTGAAGGACAAGTTAGGGCATCTGATTGCTCAAGTCGAAAAGGGGAGAAATCGAATGTACAAGCTGAACTTGGGGAGTGTTCGAGGAAAATGTTTGCAGGTCAATGTCGAAGACAAAGCGTCGTTGTGGCATCTACGCTTTGGTCATTTACATCATGCTGGTCTGAGAAGGTTATCGAAGAGGAACATGGTACACGGGCTACCAGACATGGACTATGAAGGAAAGTTTTGTGAAGATTGTGTGCTTAGCAAACAAACAAGAACCTCATTTCAAAAGAAGGCAGAATATCATGCTAAACATATTCTCGAATTGATTCATATTGATATTTGTGGGCCAATCACTCCGGAATCTTTCAGTGGAAAAAGGTATTTCATTTCCTTTATCGACGATTTCTCACGAAAGACCCGGGTTTATTTCTTGAGAGAAAAATCTGAAGCATTCGAGGTGTTCAAAAAGTTCAAAGTAATGGTGGAGAAGGCAACTGTCAGACACATCAAAGTCGTTCGATCTGACAGAAGTGGTGAGTATACTTCGACAGCCTTTATGAAGTATTGTGAAAAGCAGGGCATAAGGAGATTTCTAACTGCACCATATTCACCTCAACAAAATGGTGTGGCTGAAAGAAAGAATCGAACAGTTCTCGACATGGTTCGATCAATGCTTAAGAGCAAGAACATGTCGAAGGAATTCTGGGCAAAAGCTGTACAATGTGCCATTTATGTTCAGAATCGATGTTCACATTTGAAGTTAGAAGATCAAACACCACAAGAAGTATGGAGCGAACAGAAGCCAACAGTTTCCCATCTCAAAGTATTTGGTAGTGTGGCTTATGCACACATACCAGATCAACGAAGAACGAAGCTTGAAGATAAAAGTCAGAAGTACATATTCATTGGGTATGATGAGAAGACGAAAGGGTACAGGTTATTCGATCCCAAAAGTAAGAAGGTGATAGTGAGTAAGGATGTTCGAATAAACGAAGCAAGCAAGTGGGACTGGAACAATTCGACAGAAGTTATCGTCGAAGTTGGAGAATCATCAGTCACTGTACCAACAAGCATTTCGACAAACCTTGAAGATTCTGGCAATGAAGATGAACCTCTACAACCCAGAATGCGAAGTCTACAAGATTTGTATGATTCGACAAGTGAGGTGCATCTTATATGTCTTCTGGAAGATATGGAAAACATCAGTTTTGAAGAAGCATTGAGAGACAAGAAGTGGAAAACTGCTATGGACGAAGAGATCAAGGCGATCGACCACAACAAAACATGGGAGCTAGTCGAAATGCCAAAAGGAAGTCAACCCATTGGTGTGAAGTGGGTATTCAACAAAAAGATGAATGCTGAAGGCGAAGTGGAACGATATAAGGCACGACTTGTAGCAAAGGGATATAAGCAGAAGGCAGGAATCGACTATGACGAAATTTTTGCTCCTGTTGCAAGAATGGAGACAATTCGACTACTTATTTCACAAGCTGCTCAATTCAAATGGCCAATATTTCAAATGGATCTCAAGTCAGCATTTCTGAATGGTGTGCTCGAAGAAGAAGTTTATGTTGAACAGCCACCAGGGTATATGAAAGCTGGAGAAGAGAAGAAGGTGCTGAAATTGAAGAAAGCACTTTATGGGCTGAAGCAAGCACCACGAGCATGGAATACACGTATCGGCACATATTTTAAGGAGAATGGGTTCAAGAAATGTCCCTATGAGCATGCCCTTTATGTAAAGAAGAATGAAGGTAACATGTTTCTTGTTGCTCTCTATGTCGATGATCTCATCTTTATGAGTAGCAGTGATCAGATGATAGAAGAATTCAAAGGTACGATGACACGGGAATTCAAAATGACAGACTTAGGTCTGATGAGATTCTTTCTTGGCCTGGAGGTTCGACAAGAAGAAACAGGAATTTTTATTTCACAGGAAAAATATGCAAAAGAAATCTTGAAGAAATATAAGATGGAAAGTTGTAATCCGATTTCGACGCCAATGGAACCAGGTGCCAAGCTGCCGAAATTTGATGGGGGAGATCGTGTCGAAGTAAGCAAATATCGAAGCTTGGTAGGAAGTCTTCGCTATCTCACATGTACAAGGCCGAACATTTCGCTAAGTGTCGGCATTGTAAGTCGATTCATGGAGGAGCCAGTACATTCACATTAGAAGGCATTGAAAAGAATCCTTCGATACATTCAAAGAACTGTGTCACTTGGAATGTTTTACTCAAGAACAGAAGATCACAAGCTGGTTGGTTACTCCGACAGCGATTGGTGCAGAGATATAGACGATCGAAAAAATCACATCAGGATATTGTCGCTACTCGAAAAATAGTCGACCGGAGGTGAAAGAGGAAGAAACAGAAGAGTCGCCATCAAACTTTATTTATCCCATGAGGGGAAGTGAAAACATCGAGAAAACCCAAAGAAGGAAGGATAAGATGGTCTCGCAACCAAATTAAGGGTTCGAAAACCGATTATGCGAGGGGAAGGTATTAGCACCCCCCACATCCATCGTACTCGATGGGAACCATTCGCTTGTCTATGTGTAAGGATGTTTGTTAAAGGATATTGCTTTCTATGAGTGTTCTAAGAAGGGAAAGAGAAGGGGAAGAAACAAAGATAAAAGAAAAGAAGATAAAGGAAAATGAAAGAGAATGGTGGAATAAAAAAGGAGAAGAAGGAGAAGGAGACTCGATAAGACTTCGCAGTCCTATGCCTACGTATTCCCTCGTGCAATGGGAAAGTTAGAGTCAACGTAGTTCGAAAGACTATGGGTAAAGAAAATGGAAGGGGGCTCGCCAAGATCATCGCAATCTTGTGCCTACGTATCTTACATTCATACGAGAATGAAGAATCAGAGCAATCGTAGTTCGACCGACTACGGTTTATTGGAATTTTTTATGGACGATGCTAACGTGCGGGTTCTAGCAGTTAGGTGTATTGCGGCTCGTTCGTGGAGTCTTATGCATTACCTGTTTGCGGTAGAACGGACGCAACATGTCCTTTTTGAAAAGGCTGATTTTTGCCATCAAGGCAAGATGTCACATTTGATTTGTTGAAAGTTGATTTTAAGGGCGAAATAAGTCCTCGGATAGGAACCCCTTCGGGTAGTACCCAATTCTTTATCTCAAAAGGTTTGTTATTAAAATTGTGTGACGAATATAGTCACGTCTTCGTATTAAAAGACGAGTATCGAGACCACACACTCTAAAGTGAGCATCCTAATACTCGAAGAGGAAGAGGTCTTCACCCAATCCTCTCTCTTTCGTTCAATACAAAGAGAACTTTATTCTCTTATTTAAAGTGTTTTTGGTTTTAGATGGTAAGTGGTTTACGACAGTGAACCCTAAAGGTAATGTCAAGCACTCGGGATAGGACAAGGCCTTCGCCTAATCACTCCACGACCATCTAAGTTTATTAAGAAAAAGTTTGAAAATGCACTTGGTACAAGACCAAGGTTTTTGACTAAGGTGAGAATGAAGAAAGGAAAAGGATTTTGAAAGAATGGGTGGTGAATATAGTCACGTCTTCGTATTGAAAGACGAGTATCGAGACCACACACTCTAAAGTGAGCATCCTAATACTCGAAGAGGAAGAGGTCTTCACCCAATCCTCTCTTTTTAGTTAAATACAAAGAGAAATTTATTCTCTTATTAAAAGTGTTTTTGGTTTTAGATGGTAAGTGTTTTACGACAGTGAACCCTAAAGGTAATATTAAGCATTCGGGATAGGAGAAGGCCTTCGCCTAACCACTCCACGACCATCTAAATTTATTAAGAAAAAGAAGTTTTGAAAATTAGCACTTGGTACTAGACCAAGGTTTTTTACTTTAGAAGAGAATGAAAATGAGGAATGAAATAGAAACCGAAATGAATTCGAAATGGTCTCGTCTTAATCAAGATTTTGAATCGGTAAATCAAAAATCTTTTATTTTAGACTTTCATTGACCTATAAAATAAAATCGAAAAGCAAGAAAGAAAGTAGTCTCATATTGATCAAGATTTTGCAATCTATGATCTTTTGTTATATCATTGGCCAGAGATAAAATCGAAAAGAAAATCGAGGATGAAAATCAAAGATAGAAATGAAGATAAATCAAGAAATGAATCTAAACAAAGTGATAACAAAAAAAAATGATTGAAAAAATTTTTTGAGATAATATTTAACAAAAATATCTAGTAAAGGTAATTTACATAATTAACAAAAGAAAATATTGATAAAATACAATTTACAAAACATCTAATAATGATAATACTAATAAACAAAATTATTAACAAAATCGATTAACAAAATTATTAAAAGAGTTAACAAATTTATAAAAATATAACAAACTTTAAAAATATATTAACAATATAATTACTCAAAATAATTAAAATATATATTTATAAAGATATTAAAAGACAGGTTAACAAAATATTAAAATAAATTAATTAAAAAATAAATAAGAAAAAATAAATATTACCAATAATTAAGAAAACCAAGAAGGGCAATAACAAACCCGAGTCAGACCCCTTGGGCCCAAACCCGGGTCCGACTCCTTCTTTGAAGAAAGAAAAGGGTATGAGAATACCCTGTTACCTCAGCCGTTAGAAGAAAAAGAAAAAAGAAAATGGAAGAAGACAAACAACACGCGATTAATTCAGGATCCGCTCAGAAATGCAAAACACTCATCTCCATCTCCTTCTCATCAATCCGCCGCTCCCTGATCCAACGACGGCTCTCCCTGTTTTCTATCTCTGTTATCTTATTTTCAGTCTCGCAATGGCTTTCGTCATCTCGCCAATATGATTCTTGTTTCGTCTTCCTCGATCGGTTCCGTCTCGGTTCGCGGCTTACGACTTCTTTTGACGGCGTAGTTTGTTGGTCCTGCGACGGAAAAGGGACCACTGAATTGGTGGTGGTGGTTTCGTGAGGAAGAAGTGGATTTGTGGCAGAAACTGTTGCGATATTTGATGTGCGTCGCGACGGAGGTATGTGTTTTCTGGTGCGGTGTTTGTCGACCAAGAGTGATGGCTCTGTTGTTGTTGTTACAGAAATGTTGATCACAAAGTTGTAGTTGTTGTTTTGGAGCTCGGTTGGGTGAGGAGAATCAATGGAGGTGTGTATGGTTCAAATATAGAGGTGATGGAAGTTTGGTTGAAGAAGAAGAAAATAGAATTTATGTGGAGTATCATGGAGGTATTATGTGAGGGAACTGAAGGTGAGCAGAGGGAGTGTTGGGTGTGAAACGGAAATGAAGAAAGGTGAGATCGAAGAGTTTTGGTTATTGGGTTCAGCAAAAGGTTGTGTTTGAATATAAAGGGAGTCTGAAGCGATGTGTCAAGGTTTTTTTATTTTTTCAATTTCGCCTCTCCCAATATCTCTATTCCTTTCTCTTTTTTAAAAACACTTTGTCCTTAAAATTGATCTGTTGCTTTCCATGGCAGGATTGTTGCTGGTTGTTGATAATGCAGAGTTTGGCAGGTAGTACCTTGTGGGCAGGGCGTAGCAGCCGTAACAGCAGGTTGTAGTGGGTCATGGCATTGTTTGTAGTGTAGAATTTTTGCAGGGAGGTTATTGAGTTGTTATTGTAGCGTGTTGCTTTGGTCGCAGGATGTGTCATGGAGCAGGGTTTTGTATTGACCTGCTGCAACTGTATTGTTGATAGCAGCAATAGTACAGTTCGCGTGTTTGGTTAAGGTGCGCAAGTGTAATGTACGGTTTTGTATAGTGGTATAGTACAGGTTTCGCAAGGTTTGGGTGTATTGGTGTAAAAGTGGTAGAAGTGGCAGCTTAAGGGAAGTGGTGGCCATGGTTGTAGAGGCGTGATGTATGGAATTTAGCTCCTCTATTTTTTTTGTCTTTTGTGTTGTAATGTTAATGACAAATTGGAAAAATGTAATGGGCTTAACAATAGAATAAAAATAGACATACAAATGAAATGATTTTTTTTAATTATAAGAAGGAATTATTTGGTTGTGGAATAAAAAATGATATATGGAAATTGAAAATGAATGGACTTTGGATTTGGGTCTTGTAACTATACCTTAAAAAAAAAATGGATTGGAATAAGAATTGACTTGGTTTTGAAATGTGGATAAAGAATGATTAAAAGATAAAACAAGGTAATTAGATTTAAATGAAAAATGGATATTTGGAAATGGATAGTAAATGGATAATGAAATGAATTTTGATGAATTGGAATGAATGGATTGGTTATTAAAATGAATTAAAACTTGGAAACCAAAATTGAAGTGGAATTGAATAGAAATAGAAACGGAATTTGAATAGGATAGAAACTAGATAAAATCAACCACGAGTCAATCTCTACATCAATCCTCTAAAACTTGCCACTTGCATTATTGATTGAAAAGAACAACCTATATATGATTCTCCAACATGCACCATCTGAACACGGCCTGATAAATGGATTCACACACAGACAACCTACATTGAGACTCCGGACACAACCACTTGAACAATCACTCCCTGACCTTGATCTTGAAACAAAACTTATCCGACGAAGATTAGGTCAAACCAATGAACCTCTAACCGTACTGCATACGCGCACCTGCCCTGACAAGCCTGATGAACCTTGATGAGGAGTTAAGACAATGAGAACTCAACCCTTGCTTCAAACTTGAATGGAAGAATCTCAAAGTACAAAGGAAGTTTTATTCAAAGAACCGCTACAATACCATGTCTTAGAAGACCAATGCGAATGAATGATTATGAGTTATGACCTAATGGAGATGCAGAGATGATATGATATGTAAGGCTAAGATTAGGGTGAAAATGAGGGTGTGACAGATGCCCCTATTTAATCTTCTTGGACTTGAAGGTATGAGTGGAAAATATTTTCTTACAGTCAAGGTACAAGGGGATTAAATATAAGAATACCCGGGATTTTCAGCCGAAAAGGAATGGAATGAAAGGTGTTGAATCAGTGGAATGGCTTGAAAAAGGCATCTGTCAGGGAAGTGGTAATTGGTTATGAGGGATATGGTGATATGCTTGAGATGCAATGAGAAATGAACATGAGTGATTTGCCAGCCTCGGAAGGGGAGACATCCTTGTAGTACCTTGGTGACACATAAAAAAAATTAGGAGATATTCCTTCTACAAAAGGTAGAGAGGACTCTAGAAATAAAGGATGAGATATTCCTTCTACGAAAGGTAGAGAGGACTCAATAATAAAAGGTTAGAAAATGGTTTTCCTCTTACGAAAGGCAAAGAGGACCCCTGAACGAAAAGTTAGGAGAAAGAGTTTCCTTCTACAAAAGGAAGAGAGGACCCCACAACGAAAGGTTTGGAGAAAAAGTTCCTGCTACAACAAGTAGAGGAGACTCCCTTGGGAGAGGACGATTGTACTATTTTTTGGAAAAGCAGAGAAGACTCCAGAACGAAAGGCTTGGAGACAAATTCCTTCTACAAAAGGTAGAGAGGACCCCTGAACAAAATGTTAGGAAACAGTTTCCTTCTACAAAAGGTAGAGAAGACCCCAGAATGAAAGGTTTGGAGATAATTCCTTCTACAAAAGGTAGAGAGGACCCCAGAACAAAAGGTTTGGAGACAATTCCTTCTACAAAAGGTAGAGAGGAGACCTACAAAAGGTAAGCCGGGAAGAAAAATGCGTGAAATGCACGAGAAGACTCTTAGTAAAGGTAAGTTGAACACATTACAAAAGGCAAAGAGGAGACACATCGTGAAAAATGACATGAAGGACTCACAAAAGGTAAGTTAGGGGAAATAACCATCTTCTTGCATAAGGAAGAGGTAACTTGCTTCGGGTATCAGAATATCATAGACCTCACAGGCACAACGGTGGAGGTGACATTCTCTGAGTTGCGACCATTCAGTTCTTGGCCACATAGGCATCAAGCGTCGAAATTGATTGAAGATACCTAATACAAAGTTTTGTCGCGTGCGTAAGGCAGCGAGAACGCTTACGAAAGGAAAGCGAAAGAATAAGATTTCATGCGTAAGGCAATGAAATCCCATACGAAAGGTAAGGTAAGGAAATACTCATGCGAAAGGCACGAAAGGAGTTAGAAGTAGCAATCGATGGGGGAGACAATGTCCACAGGAATGCCCTACCCTCTACAGGAACCGGCTAAACAAGCGTGCAAATGATGCAAAAATGTATGCAAGATGTTGGGGATATGAGGAGGTGAGAGTCTGGAGTGACGGTCATGCCAAACGTGGTTGGGCGGGGGTTAAGGTTCCAAGGAATGGTTGGGCTTTGGTTAAGGTGACAAGGAATAGTTGGGCTTTTGTTGAAATGCTTGTTGGGGAAAAGGAGATGAGTAAGGTGAAGGATACCAACCGAAGATGGCTTTTAAATGGGTTACCAGACGAGAACTGGTTTTTAAGGGATAGACTACCAAACGAGAACTGGTGGCAAAAGGTTAAGTTGTCAGACGAGAACTGACTTTAAGGTTGGCCAGACGGGAACTAGACTTTGAAACAGTGCTTACCAGACGAGAATTGGTTTTAAAATGGCTAAAGAATAGGTGACCAGACGGGAACTGGCATAGAAGTTGTTTACCATACGAGAACTGGTGTTTTTTTTTTGTTTTCTAGACGGGAACTGGTTTTATGGTTTGCCAGACGAGAACTGGACTTTAAAGTTGTGCAAGCAAAGTGGATTTTGTATCTGGTTAAGGGTGCCGAGTATGTTCGGGCTTATGATGGGAGGTGCCAAGTATGGTTGGGCTTTGGTTGGTGTGCCAAGTATGATTGGGCTTTGGGTTAGATGGGGAATGAGCTTAACTTCCCGATACTCGAAACCTGACGATGCTATGATCGGATGGTAGATGTGGATGCTTCTAATGCTTCAAGTTTGGTCCTTTGCAGAAGTTGCGCTTGCTCCTTAGAGAATCTCACTTCTAACTGCGATGCCATGATGGCTTTGCAACCGACAATATGAGCATAGCGACTTGACTAATGCATGTTGGTTACGCTTCTGCTCTGCCCCAAGGCTTTCTGACACTTGTTGCGAACTCAACATTTGCTAGAGTCCAACAGGGTCTGCTTGACCAATCTTGAAAGTGTAGAGGGAAACTGCCTCTTGGCAATTTATCTGCCCCAGTCTGTAGGGTTTTTGAATGAATCCTCCTCAAATGGAAGCTTTGGGGATGACTATACCTTGACATGGTTTGAGATAACTTGCCCCAGATTCACAAGGGTATGAGAAGGTCTTGATTCGAGTCAGCGCCAACAAATTATCAAGTTTCTCTTGAAATGCACTTTGTCAGAATATTTTTGATGTCAAATACTTTCTTGCAGTTAAAATTGTTCGCTTAGAAATGGTAATTTTAATGCGACATTCATGCAAGTTTTGAAAGAAATCACTTATTGTAATGATGTGAAAGTGTGTGACGAATGGACCATTAGTCCAAACGCAGTGTTGATTTACTGGTGTGTGAAAGATATAGCAAGAATATGACACCAATGATGAAGATTAGTAAATATGTGGGGAGTCATTTTACGCAACCTTGCTTTAGTACGCTTTCAGAATAAACCCCGCCTCAATTAGGTCTTTCGAGGGTTGTAACATGGTCCGGCTCACGGTTATTTGAAACAAAGGATATTAGGCTCAAATTTTGATTTGTACCCACCCTTCTTCGTGATGAACTCCAGTCCTACATTCAGTTATACTACACACATTTATCTTCCAAAAGGGTTGACGATGTAACTGTGAAGATTCAAAGTTTTCTTGGAATGGCAGTCACCTTATTTTGTTTTCGTGGATATCAGTGACCTTTCTAATCCATTATAGTGGCCACTGAATCGGGTTTTACTTTTGCTGAGGATTTGAGGGCCTCTTTTGATTGATTTATTTTTTGATCCCTAACTTTTGCATGGACCGACTTCACTTTTCGAGTCCATCGGGATTGCCCTAATTTTTCCTAAGTTTCCTATTTGAGGTGGCGGACTTAGCGGGCTATCTTTTTTTTTTTTTGAAGGGTCGTGACTGCCAAGTCTTTGGTCTCTGAAGAATAACCGCCATAACAAAAGGTTTCATCTTGAAATTCGAATGTGTAATCAGGATAACTGAACACTACCCATGCCCCAGGTTAAGCGTAAGGGTTTAGAAATCCGAAGGAAACTCCTACTTCTAGGCTCGAAGGGGTTGACTATGGACTAACTCCTTATCTCTCCAGTGTTTAGGGGATTTGAAACAATGCCTGTACATCATCAACAAGATTTTATTCGAACGCATACTATTAGCAATCATGAGTATTTTGTTTTCATCATCCTCCCCAAAATCTTTACTAAGACAACAACTGATAAAGGGAGTGAAATGTGGAAAAAAAATTTGTGATTTTTTGCAATATATGAGAAAAAATGAGTGGATACGAATGGACTTGTTCAAAAAAGCACGTTCATTACATTAACAAAACCATTAGTAAGAAACAATGTTTAAAAACAAGTAGCACTTAACAGAGAAGAAACTACAAATGCAAAGAAATGACATGATCTAAAAATTGTCAATCCTGGGGATATCTTCTGTCTGACCCACTAGCTCGAGGAGATGACCCTTGTAGTCTTTGAACTCAAACAGACGAGAGGTTGACGTGCACAACCAGGCTTCCTTCTGGAAAGGATATGTAACCTTTGTCAATCAGTTGTTGCACTTTGGCTTGGTAGGCTTTGCAATCTTCAGTCGAATGCCCCATTGATCCAGCATGATATCCACATTGCACATCGGGATCGTACCCAGGAGGGTATGGCTCTGGCAACGGCTTGAGAGACTTGGGAACCACCAGCGAGCTTTGAATCAGATGCGGCAAGAGTTGACTGTATGACATATGGACTGTATGAAGAGGAGCATTCCTTCTTTCTAGATTGTTGCGAGGCCTATGCTGACTCTGGCACTGATTCTAATATCCTCGGCTATGGGCTCGTTGATTTACATGAGGAGCAATCCACGGTTTCTGGGACGAAGCTATGGGCATTGTTGGTTGTCCATAAGGAAGGCATGGCACTAGAAATGATGATTGCTGAGAAAATGAGAGACCATAAGGTATTGATGGCGCACCATGAGAATACTCAACATTTGCTATAACTGCATTGGTTTCATCCTCTTCCCCTTGGGAGTTAATGAGGGATTCAGTCTCATTAGCTTGGTTATTCGAGACGTTCTGGATTAGTCCACTCTTGAGGTAGCTTTCGACGCGTTCCCCTACCATTACAAGGTTAGAGAAGCTTGATGGCGTACTGCCAGCCATTCTTTCAAGATAAGAGCCATGCAGACTGTTTATGAACATGTCAATTAATTCCCTGTCCAAGAGTGGTGGTTGCACTCTGGCTGCTAATTCTCTCCACCGCTGTGCGTATTCCTTGAAGGATTCGCTACTCTTTTGAGATAGGCTTTGCAATTGCGTGCGAGCGGGAGCCACGTTTAGATTGTACTGATATCATTTTAGAAAAGCGTTGGATAAGTCCTTCCATGATTGGATATGGCTTCTCTCTAAATCCATGTACCAACTTAAAGATGTCCCACTCAAACTATCTTGAAAACAGTGAATCATCAGCTTATCATCATGGGTATATGTGGTTATTTTTCGGCAGAACATCACCAAATGACGCTTCGGGCAACTAAGGTTTGTGTACTTCTCGAAGTTGGGTACCTTGAATTTCGGAGGGATTACCAAATCTGGCACTAGGCACATATCAGCAGCATCGAGCCCAGGCGTATCATGCACCTTCATAGCTTGGAGTTTCTCCTCAATGGCATAAAGCTTTTCCTTAATAGGGTTAGTCAATGGAATCCTTTGGGGTCGAGTAGGAACATTTACTTGTGGAGGACCATCATCAGGCAGAAGATCATATAGTGGATTACTTGTCACAGTAAATCCTGGTGGGGGATCAACATTCTGACGGTTGCTCTCTGACATGGCTACCTCAGCTTCCAACTTGCTTTGTCTAACTGGCCTTTCAAGTTGTCTATGTTCCACTTGCTTCAAATGCTTCACATCTACCACAGGTTCAATGCGAGTGTCGAGAAATCAACTGCGGGTTATGGACAAAGGACTGAATGAGCTTCTCGGTTTTTGGTTGGAGAATGATATGCAACATGATGCGTAGATGCTTATGCTAATGCAATGTTATGAATGCAATAAGACATGGGATCAAAGATCAAAGACTTACACCACAGGCATCAAGGTCATAGATTCTGCAGGACAACACAACAAGATATCCCTCACCTCGGGTAGGTTATCTATTGGGTTATAACAGGGCATTCCAAGGGTTTTCAAACAAGGTCTCATGCACTAACCCTCAAAAGTTTTCCATCATAACGACAATTCGTAAGACGGTAATCCCTTTAAAGGATGAGCACAAAGTTATGTCTTAGTAACCTTCAAAATAGGGTTCTAAAAAGGTCCTCAGAATCACGGACTCCCAGGTCGGAAACAAAGACGCCATTACGACTAATCGTAAGACATAATCATTCCCAAAGGGACCTCATCTGAGCGGTGGAAGTCAAACCAACTCAACGAGTCCTAAGTCTCGCAAATCAGAAAGCAACCACCTCCTAGCTTAGTGTATACTCGAAAAGCTCGGGTAGAAAGCCTTTCACCTCACAAACCATCCCCAATAAACCCAACAGATAAGAGAAACACAAATAACAAAGCAATAAAAACAAACAAATCACACAAACGGCAAACAAACTAGGCTTGGCTTGCTAGGATGAACCATTCCCCAGCAGAGTCGCCAACTGTCGCTACTCGAAAAATAGTCGACCGGAGGCGAAAGAGGAAGAAACAGAAGAGTCGCCATCGAACTTTATTTATCCCATGAGGGGAAGGGAAAACATCGAGAAAACCCAAAGAAGGAAGGATAAGATGGTCTCGCAACCAAATTAAGGGTTCGGAAGCCGGTTATGCGAGGGGAAGGTATTAGCACCCCCAACATCCATCGTACTCGATGGGAACCATTCGCTTGTCTATGTGTAAGGATGTTTGTTAAAGGATATTGCTTTCTATGAGTGTTCTAAGAAGGGAAAGAGAAGGGGAAGAAACAAAGATAAAAGAAAAGAAGATAAAGGAAAATGAAAGAGAATAGTGGAAACAAAAAGGAGAAGGAGACTCGATAAGACTTCGCAGTCCTATGCCTACGTATTCCCTCGTGCAATGGGAAAGTCAGAGTCAACGTAGTTCGAAAGACTACGGGTAAAGAAAATGGAAGAGGGCTCGCCAAGATCATCGCAATCTTGCGCGTACGTATCTTACATTCAGACGAGAATGAAGAATCAGAGCAATCGTAGTTCGACCGACTACGGTTTATTGGTATTTTTTATGGACGATGCTAACGTGCGGGTTCTAGCAGTTAGGTGTATTGCGGCTCGCTCGTGGAGTCTTATGCGTTACCTATTTGTAGTAGAACGGACGCAACATGTCCTTTTTGAAAAGGTTGATTTTCGCCATCAAGGCAAGATGTCACATTTGATTTGTTGAAAGTTGATTTTAAGGGCGAAATAAGTCCTCGGATAGGAACCCCTTCGGGTAGTACCCAATTCTTTATCTCAAAAGGTTTGTTATGAAAATTGTGTGGCGAATATAGTCACGTCTTCATATTGAAAGACGAGTATCGAGACCACACACTCTAAAGTGAGCATCCTAATACTCGAAGAGGAAGAGGTCTTCACCCAATCCTCTCTCTTTCATTCAATACAATGAGAAATTTATTCTCTTATTTAAAGTGTTTTTGGTTTTAGATGGTAAGTGCTTTACGAGAGTGAACCCTAAAGGTAATGTCAAGCACTCGGGATAGGAGAAGGCCTTCGCCTAACCACGCCACGACCATCTAAGTTTATTAAGAAAAAGTTTGAAAATGCACTTGGTACAAGACCAAGGTTTTTGACTAAGGTGAGAATGAAGAAAGGAAAAGGTTTTTGAAAGAATGGGTGGTGAATATAGTCACGTCTTCGTATTGAAAGACGAGTATCGAGACCACACACTTTAAAGTGAGCATCCTAATACTCGAAGAGGAAGAGGTCTTCACCCAATCCTCTCTTTTTAGTTTAATACAAAGAGAAATTTATTCTCTTATTAAAAGTGTTTTTGGTTTTAGATGGTAAGTGCTTTACGACAGTGAACCCTAAAGGTAATATTAAGCATTCGGGATAAGAGAAGGCCTTCGCCTAACCACTCCACGACCATCTAAATTTATTAAGAAAAAGAAGTTTTGAAAATTAACACTTGGTACTAGACCAAGGTTTTTTACTTTAGAAGAGAATGAAAATGAGGAATGAAATAGAAACTGAAATGAATTCGAAATGGTCTCGTCTTAATCAAGATTTTGAATCGGTAAATCGATAATCTTTGATTTTAGACTTTCATTTACCTATAAAATAAAGTCGAAAAGCAAGAAAGAAAGTAGTCTCATATTGATCAAGATTTTGCAATCTATGATCTTTTGTTATATCATTGGCCAGAGATAAAATCGAAAAGAAAATCGAGGATGAAAATCAAAGATAGAAATGAAGATAAATCAAGAATTGAATCTAAACAAAGTGATAACAAAAAAAAATAATTGAAAAAAAAATTGAGATAATATTTAACAAAAATATCTAGTAAAGGTAATTTACATAATTAACAAAAGAAAATATTGATAAAATACAATTTACAAAACATCTAATAATGATAATACTAATAAACAAAATTATTAACAAAATCGCTTAACAAAATTATTAAAAGAGTTAACAAATTTATAAAAATATAACAAACTTTAAAAATATATTAACAATATAATTAATCAAAATAATTAAAAAATATATTTATAAAGATATTAAAAGACAGGTTAACAAAATATTAAAATTAATTAATTAAAAAATAAATAAGAAAAAATAAATATTACCAATAATTAAGAAAACCAAGAAGGGCAATAACAAACCCGAGTCAGACCCCTTGGGCCCAAACCCGGGTCCGACTCCTTCGTTGAAGAAAGAAAAGGGTATGAGAATACCCTGTTACCTCAGCCGTTAGAAGAAAAAGAAAAAAGAAAATGGAAGAAGACAAACAACACGCGATTAATTCAGGATCTGCTCAGAAATGCAAAACACTCATCTCCATCTCCTTCTCATCAATCCGCCGCTCCCTGATCCAACGACGGCTCTCCCTGTTTTCTATCTCTATTATCTTGATTTCAGTCTCGCAATGGCTTTCGTCATCTCGCCGATATGATTATTGTTTCGTCTTCCTTGATTAGTTCCGTCTCGGTTTGAGGCGTACGACTTCTTTCGACGGCGTAGTTTGTTGGTCCTGCGGCGGAAAAGTGACCACTGAATTGGTGGTGGTGGTTTCGTGAGGGAGAAGTGGATTTGTGGCAGAAACTGTTGCGATATTTGTTGTGCGTCGCGGCGGAGGTATGTGTTTTCTGGTGTGGTGTTTGTCAAACAAGAGTGATGACTCTGTTGTTGTTGTTACAGAAATGTTGATCACAAAGTTGTAGTTGCTGTTTTGGAGCTCGGTTGGGTGAGGAGAATCAATGGAGGTGTGTATGGTTCAAATATAGAGGTGATGGAAGTTTGGTTGAAGAAGAAGAAAACATAATTTATGTGGAGCATCATGGAGGTATTATGTGAGGAACTGAAGGTGAGCAGAGGGAGTGTTGGGTGTGAAACGGAAATGAAGAAAGGTGAGATCGAAGAGTTTTTGTTATTGGGTTCAGCAAAAGGTTGTGTTTGAATATAAAGGGAGTCTAAAGCGATGTGTCAAGGTTTTTTTATTTTTTCAATTTCGCCTCTCCCAATATCTCTATTCCTTTCTCTTTTTTAAAAACACTTTGTCCTTAAAATTGATCTGTTGCTTTCCATGGCAGGATTGTTGTTGGTTGTTGATAATGCAGAGTTTGGCAGGTAGTACCTTGTGGGCAGGGCATAGCAGCAGTAGCAGCAGGTTGTAGTGGGTCATGGCATTGTTTGTAGTGTAGACTTTTGTGAGACAATCCTTTATTTTGGTTTTGTTTTGTATGATTGCAAATTGCGCGTATGATTTGTTGTGCTTCATTCTACATGTGAATATGTGTGATTTTTGCCTTTGCGTTTGTCTTTATTCAATACTAGATGATTGTTAGAAACACTTTTTATAAGGTTTGAATCAAAAGAATTAAATTTGTTCAGTTGGCATCGATCCATACGTGTCTGGTATCGATCCCTGATTTAATGGAAATTCTGTTTTTCAGTTCACCTTCAGTAGGGATCGATTCATGGATTTTGGGATCAATCCCTAACAGTTAAAAACTGTCTGGCATCGATCCATACGTGTCTGGCATCGATCCCTGATTTAATGGAAATTCTGTTTTTCAGTTCACCTTCAGTAGGGATCGATTCATAGATTTTGGGATCAATCCCTAACAGTTAAAAACTGTCTGGCATCGATCCATACGTGTCTGGCATCGATCCCAAAGTCTGTTTTTCTGCATAATTTTTATTCTAACAGTTCTGTCTTGTTTAGTATAAATACAAAGTGGCAGGTATTGGCTTAAGGATGAATTCACAAGTGAAAATTGCAAAATACACAAGTCATAGAGGTCTTTGTAGCAGCAATTGATTGAGCATTCAGAAACCTGAAAGATACTTCGTCTTCATCATCTTCTCAATCTCTTCAATTCAAGAACAATTACACACAATCATTCTTGTTCTTCGGATTGAAGGATCAACGAGATAACGTTCAGTGGTACGATCAACGATCTAGCTGTGGAGTCAGTGGAACGATCAAGGATCTAGCTGGGTTGAAGAGTGAAGGGGGTTTCGAGGAAAAACCTACTGGTTTGTCCTTCAAGAACGGGACTGTTCTTGCAGGTTTGTTAGTCACGATTGCAGAACGGATTCAGCCGCAGCGTAGGGTTTGGAAACGGGGTTGTTTCGCAAACAGGTCGTGGAACCGGTGAATCGTTTGCAAGTCTTGCGGGGAATTCTTGATCCAGCTCTGATCAAGTCGAGGTTCTATACGAGAAGAAGAAGTTCTAGGGATTTAGAATTCTGTCTTGGTATTGTAACCTTTGTAAGAACGAATTCAGCAACTATTGATAAGAAAAGGTCTCAATTTCTTTTGAAATTGAGAGGGAGACGTACCCACACGCGAGGACGACAGTGGGGAACTTCCTTAACAAATCTCTGCGTATCGTATTCTATCTCTATCTCCCTTTACGTTTTCGTTAACTGTTTTGTGATACAAATTGGCGCAGTACGTTTTACGTGTCGTGATACAATAGTGGCAAGAAAACATTTTATTGAAACATCACTATTGTTTATCATAGAACACATACACGCCAAGTGTTTGACAAAACGGTTTGTTGTGATTTACTCATTGGAATCAGAATTTGTGATAAGTGCATTTAGTGCGAGAAATTTCTGTGTTAACGTTTTCTATCAATCAATTCAAATCCAGCATCATACTTGCGTGTCTGGTCTTTTTGGTAGCGGTTCAGAATAGACGGAAGTCGATTCGGGACCAAAACTTTCCGCTATATTTCAAAAACTCTGTTAAGGTTTTTAAAACCGTATTTTACAAGCGGTGATCTATTCACCCCCCCCCCCCTCTCGATCACTAGCCACACCGTCTAACAAGTGGTATCAGAGCGCCGGTTCGCTGGTGCTCTGTGGCTGCCTGTAACGATATGGATTCTGAACCAAAGGGGGCGTACAATAGAGCTCCCGTCTTTAACGGAGAAAACTACGGCTACTGGAAAGACTGCATGCGAGTTCATATAAATTCTGTGGATAGGCTAGTATGGACAGCCATTGAGAATGGTCCTTTTCAAATAACCATGACCAATGAGGCTGGCGCCATAGTACCTAAACCAGAAGCTGATTGGACTGAGAAAGATGAGAAAAAGTGGTCGAGTGATTGGAAAGCTCGAAATATACTAATTTCAGCACTTGGTGTTGATGAGTATTATCGAGTATCCCATTGCACGACTGCTAAGGAGATGTGGGACGCTTTAGAAATCGCCCATGAGGGTACTACTGAAGTGAAACAGTCCCGCATTAACACACTTAATCAAGAGTTTGAGCTCTTTCGCATGAAAAATGGAGAATCTATCTCCGACATGCAAAAGAGGTTTACTCATCTTACAAATCGATTAAATGCACTTGGAAAACCTGTTTCCAATGAGGTAGCTACTAACAAAATTCTGAGATGTCTTAGCAGGGAATGGCAACCTAAAGTGACAGCTATCAAGGAAGCCAACGACTTGACGACTCTTACGATTACAACACTTTTTGGAAAGCTGGAAGAACATCAGCAAGCTCTAGAAAGTCTTGAAAAGTATGAGAACAAAAGTAAGAAGGAGAAAGAGAAGAAGAAAGACAAAGAGGGTGAGAAGAAGCCAATTGCTCTTGTGGCCTCTAGCACTAAGTCCTCAAGAAAAGAGCAAAGTGACAATGATTCAAGTAGTGACAAAGATTCGGATGATGAAGAAATGGGACTTTTTGTAAGGAGATACAATAGATTCATTCGAAGGAATGGATACAAGCATTCCGACAAAAACCTCATGAAGTTTAGAAGACAATCTAGTGAGTCAAAACAGGAAGAGAACAAGAAGCATAAAGGTAGAGGATCTTGTTTCAATTGTGGCAAATCTGGACATTACAAAACAGAATGTCCTATGAAGAAAAAGGATAAAGGGAAGGATTCACCTAAACGGTACAGCAAACAAAGGAGAGCTTATATAGCATGGGAAAGCGATAGCGATTCATCAAGCTCACAAAGTTCAAGTGATAGTGATGAAACCGCAAACCTATGTCTTATGGCTCACATCAAAGACCATGCCTACTACAAGAAGAAACAAGAAGAAAAGAAGGTAAAACAAGCCTACTATAATAATGTCTCCTCTATGTCTTTTTCTGAACTGAAAATCGCTTTTGAAAAACTGCATAACGAAGCTGTAGATGCTTTCAAAAGATTATCTTCCGATAAACAAATTTTTTCATTCTTGGAAGGTAAAGTATACAAAGCTGAAAAAGATTTAGAAAGCTTGAAGGCTAGTATTGCAGAAAATTCAAAAGATATTGATGTTAACGGATGTAGTAAAGTTAGGTATTGTGAAGCTTGTCATATTTGGCAACGAGAGGTTAATACTCTTAAAGTCAAATTGGAAAAAGCTTTACAACCCAAGGTGACTTACGCCGTTGATACTAGATTGTTTAAGAAGTCATTGAATCCTCCATATGCAAAATACTCTTTTACTCCAAAGGATTCAATGAACAAAACTAAACAATTGCATCATCATGGTTTATGTCATTATTGTTGTCGTGCTGGCCACACCATTGAGAAATGCAAGTTTAGGAGGTTTCTTGTTCCTAAAGGCATCTATCAATGGAAGCCAAAAGGCAACCATGTTACCACTTACCCCTTTGGACCCAATGAAAATTGGGTACCAACCACTCTCTTTTGATATTGTAGGAAGAGTGCCTTGCATCCGAAGATAGGAGATGGTTCCTAGATAGCGGCTGCTCAAGGCACATGACCGGTGACATATCGCTTTTTATAGACTTCAAAGCAAAGAAAAAGGGATATGTTACTTATGGAGACAATAACAAAGGAGCTATACTTGGCAAAGGTAGTATAGGTAACCCCTCTACCACTACCATTTCTGATGTCAATCTTGTAGAGGGACTTAAACACAATTTGTTAAGCATAAGTCAATTGTGTGACAAGGGTTACAAAGTTTCTTTTACAAAAACTTGTTGCATAATTGAACATGATGAAAATAATGTTGTGTTTAAGGGTGTTAGAGTAAACAATATCTATATGCTTGATCTTTGTGATGTATCTTTAACAAGCACTAAATGTCTAGTTACCTTGAATGATGATTCTTGGCTTTGGCATAGACGTTTAGCGCATGTTAATTTCGATTTGCTTAACAAGGTTGTATCTAAGGATCTAGTAGTCGGTCTTCCAAAAATAAAGTTTTCAAAAGACCACCTATGTGATGCATGCCAAATGGGAAAGCAAACAAGGGTCTCTTTTAAATCCAAAAATGTAATTTCAACTTCACGACCTCTTGAGCTTCTCCATATGGATCTCTTTGGTCCGTCTAGGACAAAGAGCTTAGGTGGAAACTATTATGGTTTTGTAATTGTTGATGACTACTCTAGATTTACTTGGACTATATTCCTTCATAGCAAAGATGAAACTTTTTCTGCTTTTAAGAATTTTGCAAAACTGTCCCAAAATAAAATGAATTCTAAAATAGTTACAATTCGAAGCGATCATGGAGGAGAATTTCAAAACTATCTCTTTGATAAGTACTGTGATAAGTATGGTATTGAGCATAACTTTTCAGCTCCTCGAACTCCACAACAGAATGGCGTTGTGGAGCGCAAAAATCGCGTTTTAGAAGAGCTAGCAAGAACAATGCTAAATGAGGGTGGATTGCCAAAATATTTTTGGGCTGATGCTGTTAGCACAGCCTGTTATGTTCTAAACAGGATTCTAATTCGCCCTATGTTAAATAAAACCCCTTATGAGCTTTTAAAAGGAAGAAAGCCAAACTTATCACATCTTCACGTATTCGGTTGTAAGTGTTTTGTTTTGAATAATGGTAAGGAAAAACTTGGGAAGTTTGATGCAAAAGCTGATGAAGGTATTTTTCTTGGTTATTCACAATCAAGTAAAGCATATAGAGTGTATAATAAGCGTTTACTTACTGTTGAAGAATCTGTCCATGTTTCCTTTGATGAGTCTTATCCGAAAAATGTCGGCAAAGGTATTTCTTTTGATGACGCAGGTGTATCTACAGAAGACATACTCAAGGAAGCTGTTGCGGAAACTGATCAATCCAAGACAGCTCCCATTGAGAAGGAGGAAGATACTAGTCATGAAAAAGATAAGGAAGAAAGGACAGCTGATGTGAATGACCTTCCACCAGCTTGGAAATCTTCAAAAGACCATCCCATTGACAACATCTTGGGAGACATTTCAAAGGGAGTCATGACTCGTTCTAAGATAAGTAATTTTTGTTCTCACTTCGCCTTTGTTTCACAAGTGGAACCTAAAAATGCCAAAGAAGCCTTGATTGATGAATTTTGGCTAATGGCCATGCAAGAAGAGCTTAATCAATTTAAAAGAAATGACGTTTGGGAACTTGTCCCGCGTCCGCGAGAACATCATATCATAGGTACTAAGTGGGTTTTTAGGAATAAGCTTGATGAAAGTGGAGTGATAACTCGGAACAAGGCACGTTTAGTAGCACAAGGCTATAACCAAGAGGAGGGCATAGACTATGAGGAAACTTATGCTCCAGTTGCTCGCCTTGAGGCTATACGTCTCTTGCTCGCTTATGCGTGTTCTAGAGATTTTAAGCTTTACCAAATGGACGTAAAGAGTGCGTTTCTAAATGGTGTCCTAAATGAAGAGGTATACGTCTCACAACCTCCTGGTTTTGAGAATGCTGAATATCCAGATTATGTTTACAAATTAAAACGAGCTTTGTACGGTCTTAAGCAAGCCCCCCGGGTTTGGTATGAAAGACTTAGCAAATTTCTACTTGATCATGGATATTCAAGAGGTAAAGTGGATACCACCCTCTTCATTAAGCACAAAGGAAAACACATTCTTTTAGTTCAAGTTTATGTAGACGATATAATTTTTGGTTCAACTAACATACACTTGGTCGAAGAGTTTTCAAAAGTTATGCAGGGTGAATTTGAAATGAGTCTTATGGGGGAGCTTAATTTCTTCCTCGGTCTCCAAATAAAGCAGCTTGATGAGGGAACAGCTGTGAGTCAAACAAAATACTGCAGAGAGCTGCTCAAGCGCTTTGGAATGAACGACTCAAAATCAATAGACACACCTATGCCTACCAACGGATATCTAGATAAAGATGAACACGGTAAGAGTGTAGATGTCAAACAGTATAGAGGTATGATTGGGTCTCTCTTGTATCTTACTGCGTCTAGACCTGACATCATGTTTAGTGTCTGCCTGTGTGCACGATATCAATCGAATCCTAAAGAGTCACACTTGAAAGCTGTCAAGCGCATATTTAGATATCTTCATGGAACATCTAAGTATGGGCTCTGGTATTCAAAAGGAAGCGATTGTAGCTTAGTAGGTTACTCCGATTCTGATTTTGCTGGCTGCAAATCAGATAGGAAAAGTACTAGTGGTACATGTCACTTATTTTCAAACTCTCTGGTCAGTTGGCATAGCAAGAAACAGGTGTCTGTCGCATTGTCAACTGCTGAGGCTGAGTACGTTGCAGCCGGTAGCTGTTGCGCTCAGATCTTGTGGCTGAAGCAACAACTACAAGATTTCGATATTCAACTCAAACGCATTCCAATAAAGTGTGACAACACCAGTGCTATAAATCTTACTAAGAATCCTGTTTTACACTCACGCACTAAACACATAGAGATTAGGCATCACTTTCTTCGCGACCATGTTGAGAAAGAGGACGTTGTGTTTGAGCATGTTGATACTAAGAATCAACTCGCTGATATTTTCACTAAACCACTAGCAACGGAACCTTTCTTTAACATTCGTCGTGAATTAGGGATTCTTGATCTTTCTTCATTACTATCTTAAGCTTGTTAGATTCTATTTTTGCCTCACCTTGGTTGATAAGTTGTGTTTTAGAAGTTGTGAGCTTATACTTCACAAAGGCACATCAACAAAGGTAATATCAATCCTCTTTACTACTCTTTGGATCTATGTGTTTGTGTATGTTAGAACAAATTCTCTATGTTCGTTTATGTATATTCTTTTGCATTTATTGTTTGAATATTAATATCTGATTTGAGACCTATTCTTAAGCATCACTTTCATAACATGTTTCATAAGCATTGCATTTCATGTTGCTTGAGTTGTTGTTTCATTTTTCGAATATTCTGACTATATTTGTTTGGCTTATATAATTTTAAATACTTTCCTAGTATTTCAATGCTTATTTCCGTTTGCTTGTTTATGGTTTCCTTGCCCTTTATTGGTCATTCTTTGTGAGTGATTTTATTCTTCTAAGCTTTCTTTCTTTGTGATTGTTAGCTTTGTTATCAATTTATGCTGCGGTTTGCTACTTTGTTCTTCTCTTTGTTGTTTCTTTCCTCTTTTTGATGTTGACAAAGGGGGAGAAGTATAGAAGATGTTGACATGACAGAATGGTATGCACAAACTCAGGGGGAGTATCACACATCAATTTGCCATCATCAAAAAGGGGGAGTTTGTGAGACAATCCTTTATTTTGGTTTTGTTTTGTATGATTGCAAATTGCGCGTATGATTTGTTGTGCTTCATTCTACATGTGAATATGTGTGATTTTTGCCTTTGCGTTTGTCTTTATTCAATACTAGATGATTGTTAGAAACACTTTTTATAAGGTTTGAATCAAAAGAATTAAATTTGTTCAGTTGGCATCGATCCATACGTGTCTGGTATCGATCCCTGATTTAATGGAAATTCTGTTTTTCAGTTCACCTTCAGTAGGGATCGATTCATGGATTTTGGGATCAATCCCTAACAGTTAAAAACTGTCTGGCATCGATCCATACGTGTCTGGCATCGATCCCTGATTTAATGGAAATTCTGTTTTTCAGTTCACCTTCAGTAGGGATCGATTCATAGATTTTGGGATCAATCCCTAACAGTTAAAAACTGTCTGGCATCGATCCATACGTGTCTGGCATCGATCCCAAAGTCTGTTTTTCTGCATAATTTTTATTCTAACAGTTCTGTCTTGTTTAGTATAAATACAAAGTGGCAGGTATTGGCTTAAGGATGAATTCACAAGTGAAAATTGCAAAATACACAAGTCATAGAGGTCTTTGTAGCAGCAATTGATTGAGCATTCAGAAACCTGAAAGATACTTCGTCTTCATCATCTTCTCAATCTCTTCAATTCAAGAACAATTACACACAATCATTCTTGTTCTTCGGATTGAAGGATCAACGAGATAACGTTCAGTGGTACGATCAACGATCTAGCTGTGGAGTCAGTGGAACGATCAAGGATCTAGCTGGGTTGAAGAGTGAAGGGGGTTTCGAGGAAAAACCTACTGGTTTGTCCTTCAAGAACGGGACTGTTCTTGCAGGTTTGTTAGTCACGATTGCAGAACGGATTCAGCCGCAGCGTAGGGTTTGGAAACGGGGTTGTTTCGCAAACAGGTCGTGGAACCGGTGAATCGTTTGCAAGTCTTGCGGGGAATTCTTGATCCAGCTCTGATCAAGTCGAGGTTCTATACGAGAAGAAGAAGTTCTAGGGATTTAGAATTCTGTCTTGGTATTGTAACCTTTGTAAGAACGAATTCAGCAACTATTGATAAGAAAAGGTCTCAATTTCTTTTGAAATTGAGAGGGAGACGTACCCACACGCGAGGACGACAGTGGGGAACTTCCTTAACAAATCTCTGCGTATCGTATTCTATCTCTATCTCCCTTTACGTTTTCGTTAACTGTTTTGTGATACAAATTGGCGCAGTACGTTTTACGTGTCGTGATACAATAGTGGCAAGAAAACATTTTATTGAAACATCACTATTGTTTATCATAGAACACATACACGCCAAGTGTTTGACAAAACGGTTTGTTGTGATTTACTCATTGGAATCAGAATTTGTGATAAGTGCATTTAGTGCGAGAAATTTCTGTGTTAACGTTTTCTATCAATCAATTCAAATCCAGCATCATACTTGCGTGTCTGGTCTTTTTGGTAGCGGTTCAGAATAGACGGAAGTCGATTCGGGACCAAAACTTTCCGCTATATTTCAAAAACTCTGTTAAGGTTTTTAAAACCGTATTTTACAAGCGGTGATCTATTCACCCCCCCCCCCTCTCGATCACTAGCCACACCGTCTAACAAGTGGTATCAGAGCGCCGGTTCGCTGGTGCTCTGTGGCTGCCTGTAACGATATGGATTCTGAACCAAAGGGGGCGTACAATAGAGCTCCCGTCTTTAACGGAGAAAACTACGGCTACTGGAAAGACTGCATGCGAGTTCATATAAATTCTGTGGATAGGCTAGTATGGACAGCCATTGAGAATGGTCCTTTTCAAATAACCATGACCAATGAGGCTGGCGCCATAGTACCTAAACCAGAAGCTGATTGGACTGAGAAAGATGAGAAAAAGTGGTCGAGTGATTGGAAAGCTCGAAATATACTAATTTCAGCACTTGGTGTTGATGAGTATTATCGAGTATCCCATTGCACGACTGCTAAGGAGATGTGGGACGCTTTAGAAATCGCCCATGAGGGTACTACTGAAGTGAAACAGTCCCGCATTAACACACTTAATCAAGAGTTTGAGCTCTTTCGCATGAAAAATGGAGAATCTATCTCCGACATGCAAAAGAGGTTTACTCATCTTACAAATCGATTAAATGCACTTGGAAAACCTGTTTCCAATGAGGTAGCTACTAACAAAATTCTGAGATGTCTTAGCAGGGAATGGCAACCTAAAGTGACAACTATCAAGGAAGCCAACGACTTGACGACTCTTACGATTACAACACTTTTTGGAAAGCTGGAAGAACATCAGCAAGCTCTAGAAAGTCTTGAAAAGTATGAGAACAAAAGTAAGAAGGAGAAAGAGAAGAAGAAAGACAAAGAGGGTGAGAAGAAGCCAATTGCTCTTGTGGCCTCTAGCACTAAGTCCTCAAGAAAAGAGCAAAGTGACAATGATTCAAGTAGTGACAAAGATTCGGATGATGAAGAAATGGGACTTTTTGTAAGGAGATACAATAGATTCATTCGAAGGAATGGATACAAGCATTCCGACAAAAACCTCATGAAGTTTAGAAGACAATCTAGTGAGTCAAAACAGGAAGAGAACAAGAAGCATAAAGGTAGAGGATCTTGTTTCAATTGTGGCAAATCTGGACATTACAAAACAGAATGTCCTATGAAGAAAAAGGATAAAGGGAAGGATTCACCTAAACGGTACAACAAACAAAGGAGAGCTTATATAGCATGGGAAAGCGATAGCGATTCATCAAGCTCACAAAGTTCAAGTGATAGTGATGAAACCGCAAACCTATGTCTTATGGCTCACATCAAAGACCATGCCTACTACAAGAAGAAACAAGAAGAAAAGAAGGTAAAACAAGCCTACTATAATAATGTCTCCTCTATGTCTTTTTCTGAACTGAAAATCGCTTTTGAAAAACTGCATAACGAAGCTGTAGATGCTTTCAAAAGATTATCTTCCGATAAACAAATTTTTTCATTCTTGGAAGGTAAAGTATACAAAGCTGAAAAAGATTTAGAAAGCTTGAAGGCTAGTATTGCAGAAAATTCAAAAGATATTGATGTTAACGGATGTAGTAAAGTTAGGTATTGTGAAGCTTGTCATATTTGGCAACGAGAGGTTAATACTCTTAAAGTCAAATTGGAAAAAGCTTTACAACCCAAGGTGACTTACGCCGTTGATACTAGATTGTTTAAGAAGTCATTGAATCCTCCATATGCAAAATACTCTTTTACTCCAAAGGATTCAATGAACAAAACTAAACAATTGCATCATCATGGTTTATGTCATTATTGTTGTCGTGCTGGCCACACCATTGAGAAATGCAAGTTTAGGAGGTTTCTTGTTCCTAAAGGCATCTATCAATGGAAGCCAAAAGGCAACCATGTTACCACTTACCCCTTTGGACCCAATGAAAATTGGGTACCAACCACTCTCTTTTGATATTGTAGGAAGAGTGCCTTGCATCCGAAGATAGGAGATGGTTCCTAGATAGCGGCTGCTCAAGGCACATGACCGGTGACATATCGCTTTTTATAGACTTCAAAGCAAAGAAAAAGGGATATGTTACTTATGGAGACAATAACAAAGGAGCTATACTTGGCAAAGGTAGTATAGGTAACCCCTCTACCACTACCATTTCTGATGTCAATCTTGTAGAGGGACTTAAACACAATTTGTTAAGCATAAGTCAATTGTGTGACAAGGGTTACAAAGTTTCTTTTACAAAAACTTGTTGCATAATTGAACATGATGAAAATAATGTTGTGTTTAAGGGTGTTAGAGTAAACAATATCTATATGCTTGATCTTTGTGATGTATCTTTAACAAGCACTAAATGTCTAGTTACCTTGAATGATGATTCTTGGCTTTGGCATAGACGTTTAGCGCATGTTAATTTCGATTTGCTTAACAAGGTTGTATCTAAGGATCTAGTAGTCGGTCTTCCAAAAATAAAGTTTTCAAAAGACCACCTATGTGATGCATGCCAAATGGGAAAGCAAACAAGGGTCTCTTTTAAATCCAAAAATGTAATTTCAACTTCACGACCTCTTGAGCTTCTCCATATGGATCTCTTTGGTCCGTCTAGGACAAAGAGCTTAGGTGGAAACTATTATGGTTTTGTAATTGTTGATGACTACTCTAGATTTACTTGGACTATATTCCTTCATAGCAAAGATGAAACTTTTTCTGCTTTTAAGAATTTTGCAAAACTGTCCCAAAATAAAATGAATTCTAAAATAGTTACAATTCGAAGCGATCATGGAGGAGAATTTCAAAACTATCTCTTTGATAAGTACTGTGATAAGTATGGTATTGAGCATAACTTTTCAGCTCCTCGAACTCCACAACAGAATGGCGTTGTGGAGCGCAAAAATCGCGTTTTAGAAGAGCTAGCAAGAACAATGCTAAATGAGGGTGGATTGCCAAAATATTTTTGGGCTGATGCTGTTAGCACAGCCTGTTATGTTCTAAACAGGATTCTAATTCGCCCTATGTTAAATAAAACCCCTTATGAGCTTTTAAAAGGAAGAAAGCCAAACTTATCACATCTTCACGTATTCGGTTGTAAGTGTTTTGTTTTGAATAATGGTAAGGAAAAACTTGGGAAGTTTGATGCAAAAGCTGATGAAGGTATTTTTCTTGGTTATTCACAATCAAGTAAAGCATATAGAGTGTATAATAAGCGTTTACTTACTGTTGAAGAATCTGTCCATGTTTCCTTTGATGAGTCTTATCCGAAAAATGTCGGCAAAGGTATTTCTTTTGATGACGCAGGTGTATCTACAGAAGACATACTCAAGGAAGCTGTTGCGGAAACTGATCAATCCAAGACAGCTCCCATTGAGAAGGAGGAAGATACTAGTCATGAAAAAGATAAGGAAGAAAGGACAGCTGATGTGAATGACCTTCCACCAGCTTGGAAATCTTCAAAAGACCATCCCATTGACAACATCTTGGGAGACATTTCAAAGGGAGTCATGACTCGTTCTAAGATAAGTAATTTTTGTTCTCACTTCGCCTTTGTTTCACAAGTGGAACCTAAAAATGCCAAAGAAGCCTTGATTGATGAATTTTGGCTAATGGCCATGCAAGAAGAGCTTAATCAATTTAAAAGAAATGACGTTTGGGAACTTGTCCCGCGTCCGCGAGAACATCATATCATAGGTACTAAGTGGGTTTTTAGGAATAAGCTTGATGAAAGTGGAGTGATAACTCGGAACAAGGCACGTTTAGTAGCACAAGGCTATAACCAAGAGGAGGGCATAGACTATGAGGAAACTTATGCTCCAGTTGCTCGCCTTGAGGCTATACGTCTCTTGCTCGCTTATGCGTGTTCTAGAGATTTTAAGCTTTACCAAATGGACGTAAAGAGTGCGTTTCTAAATGGTGTCCTAAATGAAGAGGTATACGTCTCACAACCTCCTGGTTTTGAGAATGCTGAATATCCAGATTATGTTTACAAATTAAAACGAGCTTTGTACGGTCTTAAGCAAGCCCCCCGGGTTTGGTATGAAAGACTTAGCAAATTTCTACTTGATCATGGATATTCAAGAGGTAAAGTGGATACCACCCTCTTCATTAAGCACAAAGGAAAACACATTCTTTTAGTTCAAGTTTATGTAGACGATATAATTTTTGGTTCAACTAACATACACTTGGTCGAAGAGTTTTCAAAAGTTATGCAGGGTGAATTTGAAATGAGTCTTATGGGGGAGCTTAATTTCTTCCTCGGTCTCCAAATAAAGCAGCTTGATGAGGGAACAGCTGTGAGTCAAACAAAATACTGCAGAGAGCTGCTCAAGCGCTTTGGAATGAACGACTCAAAATCAATAGACACACCTATGCCTACCAACGGATATCTAGATAAAGATGAACACGGTAAGAGTGTAGATGTCAAACAGTATAGAGGTATGATTGGGTCTCTCTTGTATCTTACTGCGTCTAGACCTGACATCATGTTTAGTGTCTGCCTGTGTGCACGATATCAATCGAATCCTAAAGAGTCACACTTGAAAGCTGTCAAGCGCATATTTAGATATCTTCATGGAACATCTAAGTATGGGCTCTGGTATTCAAAAGGAAGCGATTGTAGCTTAGTAGGTTACTCCGATTCTGATTTTGCTGGCTGCAAATCAGATAGGAAAAGTACTAGTGGTACATGTCACTTATTTTCAAACTCTCTGGTCAGTTGGCATAGCAAGAAACAGGTGTCTGTCGCATTGTCAACTGCTGAGGCTGAGTACGTTGCAGCCGGTAGCTGTTGCGCTCAGATCTTGTGGCTGAAGCAACAACTACAAGATTTCGATATTCAACTCAAACGCATTCCAATAAAGTGTGACAACACCAGTGCTATAAATCTTACTAAGAATCCTGTTTTACACTCACGCACTAAACACATAGAGATTAGGCATCACTTTCTTCGCGACCATGTTGAGAAAGAGGACGTTGTGTTTGAGCATGTTGATACTAAGAATCAACTCGCTGATATTTTCACTAAACCACTAGCAACGGAACCTTTCTTTAACATTCGTCGTGAATTAGGGATTCTTGATCTTTCTTCATTACTATCTTAAGCTTGTTAGATTCTATTTTTGCCTCACCTTGGTTGATAAGTTGTGTTTTAGAAGTTGTGAGCTTATACTTCACAAAGGCACATCAACAAAGGTAATATCAATCCTCTTTACTACTCTTTGGATCTATGTGTTTGTGTATGTTAGAACAAATTCTCTATGTTCGTTTATGTATATTCTTTTGCATTTATTGTTTGAATATTAATATCTGATTTGAGACCTATTCTTAAGCATCACTTTCATAACATGTTTCATAAGCATTGCATTTCATGTTGCTTGAGTTGTTGTTTCATTTTTCGAATATTCTGACTATATTTGTTTGGCTTATATAATTTTAAATACTTTCCTAGTATTTCAATGCTTATTTCCGTTTGCTTGTTTATGGTTTCCTTGCCCTTTATTGGTCATTCTTTGTGAGTGATTTTATTCTTCTAAGCTTTCTTTCTTTGTGATTGTTAGCTTTGTTATCAATTTATGCTGCGGTTTGCTACTTTGTTCTTCTCTTTGTTGTTTCTTTCCTCTTTTTGATGTTGACAAAGGGGGAGAAGTATAGAAGATGTTGACATGACAGAATGGTATGCACAAACTCAGGGGGAGTATCACACATCAATTTGCCATCATCAAAAAGGGGGAGTTTGTGAGACAATCCTTTATTTTGGTTTTGTTTTGTATGATTGCAAATTGCGCGTATGATTTGTTGTGCTTCATTCTACATGTGAATATGTGTGATTTTTGCCTTTGCGTTTGTCTTTATTCAATACTAGATGATTGTTAGAAACACTTTTTATAAGGTTTGAATCAAAAGAATTAAATTTGTTCAGTTGGCATCGATCCATACGTGTCTGGTATCGATCCCTGATTTAATGGAAATTCTGTTTTTCAGTTCACCTTCAGTAGGGATCGATTCATGGATTTTGGGATCAATCCCTAACAGTTAAAAACTGTCTGGCATCGATCCATACGTGTCTGGCATCGATCCCTGATTTAATGGAAATTCTGTTTTTCAGTTCACCTTCAGTAGGGATCGATTCATAGATTTTGGGATCAATCCCTAACAGTTAAAAACTGTCTGGCATCGATCCATACGTGTCTGGCATCGATCCCAAAGTCTGTTTTTCTGCATAATTTTTATTCTAACAGTTCTGTCTTGTTTAGTATAAATACAAAGTGGCAGGTATTGGCTTAAGGATGAATTCACAAGTGAAAATTGCAAAATACACAAGTCATAGAGGTCTTTGTAGCAGCAATTGATTGAGCATTCAGAAACCTGAAAGATACTTCGTCTTCATCATCTTCTCAATCTCTTCAATTCAAGAACAATTACACACAATCATTCTTGTTCTTCGGATTGAAGGATCAACGAGATAACGTTCAGTGGTACGATCAACGATCTAGCTGTGGAGTCAGTGGAACGATCAAGGATCTAGCTGGGTGGAAGAGTGAAGGGGGTTTCGAGGAAAAACCTACTGGTTTGTCCTTCAAGAACGGGACTGTTCTTGCGGGTTTGTTAGTCACGATTGCAGAACGGATTCAGCCGCAGCGTAGGGTTTGGAAACGGGGTTGTTTCGCAAACAGGTCGTGGAACCGGTGAATCGTTTGCAAGTCTTGCGGGGAATTCTTGATCCAGCTCTGATCAAGTCGAGGTTCTATACGAGAAGAAGAAGTTATAGGGATTTAGAATTCTGTCTTGGTATTGTAACCTTTGTAAGAACGAATTCAGCAACTATTGATAAGAAAAGGTCTCAATTTCTTTTGAAATTGAGAGGGAGACGTACCCACACGCGAGGACGACAGTGGGGAACTTCCTTAACAAATCTCTGCGTATCGTATTCTATCTCTATCTCCCTTTACGTTTTCGTTAACTGTTTTGTGATACAAATTGGCGCAGTACGTTTTACGTGTCGTGATACAATAGTGGCAAGAAAACCTTTTATTGAAACATCACTATTGTTTATCATAGAACACATACACGCCAAGTGTTTGACAAAACGGTTTGTTGTGATTTACTCATTGGAATCAGAATTTGTGATAAGTGCATTTAGTGCGAGAAATTTCTGTGTTAACGTTTTCTATCAATCAATTCAAATCCAGCATCATACTTGCGTGTCTGGTCTTTTTGGTAGCGGTTCAGAATAGACGGAAGTCGATTCGGGACCAAAACTTTCCGCTATATTTCAAAAACTCTGTTAAGGTTTTTAAAACCGTATTTTACAAGCGGTGATCTATTCACCCCCCCCCCCCCTCTCGATCACTAGCCACACCGTCTAACAACTTTTTACAAGGAGGTTATTGAGTTGTTATTGTAGCGTGTTGCTTTGGTCGCAGGATGTGTCATGGAGCAGGGTTTTGTATTGACCTGCTGCAACTGTATTGTTGATAACAGCAATAGTACAGTTCGCGTGTTTGGTTAAGGTGTGCAAGTGTAATGTATGGTTTTGTGTAGTGGTATAGTACAGGTTTCGCAAGGTTTGGATGTATTGGTGTAAAAGTGGTAGAAGTGGCAGCTTGAGGGAAGTGGTGGCCATGGTTGTAGAGGTGTGATGTATGGAATTTAGCTCCTCTATTATTTTGTCTTTTGTGTTGTAATGTTAATAACAAATTGGAAAAATGTAATGGGCTTAACAATAGAATAAAAATAGACTTACAAATGAAATGATTTTTTTTTATTATAAGAAGAAATTATTTGGTTGTGGAATTAAAAAGGATATATGGATACTTGATGGAAATTGAAAATGAATGGACTTTGGATTTGGGCCTTGTAACCATACCTTAAAAAAAAGAAATAGATTGGAATAAGAATTGACTTGGTTTTGAAATGTGGATAAAGAATGATTAAAAGATAAATCAAGGTAATTGGATTTAAATGAAAAATGGATATTTGGAAATGGATAGTAAATGGATAATGAAATGAGTTTTGATGAATTGGAATGAATGGATTGGTTATTGAAATGAATTAAAACTTGGAAACCAAAATTGAAGTGGAATTGAATAGAAATAGAAACGGAATTTGAATTGGATGGAAACTAGATAAATCAACCACGAGTCAATCTCTACATCAATCCTCAAAAACTTGCCACTTGCATTATTGATTGAAAAGAACAACCTATATATGATTCTCCAACATGCACCATCTGAACACGGCCTGATAAATGGATTCACACATAAATAACCTGCATTGAGACTCCGGACACAACCACTTGAACCAATCACACCCTGGCCTTGATCTTGAAACAAAACTTATCCGACGAAGATTAGGTCAAACCAATGAACCTCTAACCATACTGCATATGTGCACCTACCCTGACAAGCCTGATGGACCTTGATGAGGAGTTAAGATAATGAGAACTCAACCCTTGCTTCAAACTTGAATGGAAGAATCTCAAAGTACAAAGGAAGTTTTATTCAAAGAACCGCTACAATCCCATGTCTTAGAAGACCAATGCGAATGAATGATTATGAGTTATGACCTAATGGAGATGCAGAGATGATATGATATGTAAGGCTAAGATTAGGGTGAAAATGAGGGTGTGACAGATATGTGTTCTTTATGGGAAATATTTGTTTACTTGGCTCTCCAAGAAGCAACCAATAGTAACGCTTTCGACATGTGAAGCTGAATATGTGGCAGCATCTTGGTACGTTTGTCATGCAATATGGCTGAGAAGATTGTTGAGTAAAATGGAGCAAAAATAGGAAAGTGCAACAGTAATACAAGTGGACAACAAATCAGCGATTGAGCTAGCAAAGAATCCAGTGAATCATGAAAGAAGCAAACACATCGACATTCGTATCCATTTTATTCGAGAACGTGTGAAGGAAGGAAGTGTCGAATTGAAGCATGTAGCTAGCAAGGATCAAGCAGCGGACATCTTTACAAAACCATTGTCGAAAAAAATTTCGACAGAGGCAAGAAAATGATAGGCTTGATGGATAAGAGAAACATTTAAGTTTACAGGGGAGTTTTGTTGAATAAACTTTAATGTTTTGTTTAGTGGGTCTTTATTATTAAGTTAGTGGAGAATCTAAGAGTCTCAAGTAGTTGAAAAGGCCAAAAGATAGTGGGTCATTAATAGCTTTTATTGTTTTTCTTGGAATAGTAGAAATTTGAGTTTATATAAAGACTTGATTGTATTTTCTTTTTTAAAACAACTCAATATATACAAAGTACTGCTTATGTCATCAGTGAATTGTGTTTATAAGATAAAGTTGAATGAAAAGGGAGAGAATGACAAGTTCAAACCATGCCTGGTTGTGAAAGGTTACAAGTAAGACCATGGAGTTGATTATAAAAAAGTATTTGCTCATGTAGAAAGACACGATGCCACTCGATTGGTGGTTTCATTATCATCACAAAATTCATTTCCCATCTTCCAACTTCATGTAAAATCAACCTTCATTAAAGGTGAACTAGTTCTGCAAGTCTACATTGAACAACCTCCTTGTTATGTGGTAATAGGTAGTGAACACAAGGGTTACAAACTAAAAAAGTCCTTATATGGTTTGAAGTAGGCACCACCAATATGATATAATTGTATATAAAGTCATTTTGAGATGACAGGTTTCAACAAATGTCCATATGAGCACACTTTATTTATCAAATCTAGAGAATGAGGTTAATATTGATAATTTGTGATATGATTTACACTAATAGTGATGACGCTATATTTTATGGTTTTAATAATTCTATGATGGTTGACTTTACATGACTGATTTAGGAAAGATTAAATATTTTCTTGGTATAGAAGTAGTACAAACAATTGCTTGTTTGTTCATTGGCCAAATCAAATATGTTGAGGAAGTTTTGAAGAGGTTTCACATGGATAATTGTAATCCAATTGGGAATCCAATTATAAAGCTATGAAGTGATTTTAATGGAGAGAGAGTTAACAATACTTACTTCAAACAAATTATTGGAAGTTTAATGTACCCGTAAGCTACCACTACTACAAATAATATATTTTATGACAATGATTTCACCTCACGAAGTGAAAAACCGATGTATAATCCCTGTATACACCCTATTTTTTTTATTTTAAAGATATACAATATATTTTGTCGGTTATTTTGAAAAACAAAGGGTAAACCTATTCAATGTATATGTTTTGAATCCCATCAGTTTCAGTGTATGTTTTTATCACACTAAAAGTGACATTTCTTGAATATTTTTGTTCTGGACTGGGCTAGTACCTGCCCCCACAGTCGGGCAGGCCCAACCCAGTATCACATCGGGGAGGCCCAACAAGGTCCAATCCTCCTCCCTGTCGGGCACGTTCAGCACTCTGCAGTCAGACATGCCACTACCTAGCATGGGGAGAAATCACGCGTCTTCCCCACAGACTCCACGTGCCCCCCACATGAGGACACATCATTAGGCAACTACCCACTTCCTGAAGAATGGATCAGCCCACCTTCTGAAGATCATGAGGCAGTTGCTCCAGGGCGAAGACCACGTGCTGGTCTTCCCTACGCCACGTAAGCCCTAACAGTTATTTGCATTGGGTCTGGCAATCCAACCTAGTGCAGGTATTCTGAATTACACACTCTCTCTACATTTTTTGTACTTGCATTTTCTACTCCATCTCTTACTTTGGCATCGGAGTACCTTGCAGGTACACCCTCCACCGTTTCACCACCACCAGAGTATAACGGAGTTCATGATGTGTTGCTAGCCAATGATCTATTTTTGATCCGGTACGATCAGTGGCGCCGTCTGTGGGAACCCTTGCTTCCCCATTCTTTCTTCCATAGAAACTCAAGAACCAAAGAAACTTTCAATCTCCGACGATCGTGGCCAGCCCACAAATGACGTCAACGCTCCAGACTCTGCCTTTACCCCATTCACCAACGGGGACGACCACGACCCCAATGTGGCCGTTCACATTGAATTAGGCGACCCCAGGGACGGGCACACTGCTTATCCATCCTCTAACGACGCGACCTTCAATGGTGCCTGACATTTTGATAGCCCGACTATCTACCAGCCGATCTCCGTGCCACCTAATGTTGATCCTACCTCGATGGCTCTGTTCGCGGTGATCAATCAGACAAATCTGATGATCTTCCAACAGAATGAGTGGATATGAATGCTCGAGAGGGAGCGAGAGTCATGCTCTCCCCCGCGAAGACATCGTCGCCCCATTTCCCACAGTCCCTCTCCTCCCCCATTGAGGACACACCACGAGGACTCTAGAAGCCCCTCTCCCCGGAAGCCTGGGCGTTGGCCACGTCTGGAACGACCCCAACCCATGGTCACCCAGAAGCGCGACCGGTCCCCTCCTCGGAAGGAATGAAGTTCCCTCGTTCAAAAGAGGAGTAGGGCTGACGGATACGGTGAGAAGCCAAATAGCTGACCAAGGAGACCTCCGTGACGGAGCAGGAATGACCGAGGTGACCAGTCCCTATCACGATCACGTGGCAGGAGCGACGGGGACGACCAGCGCACCCCGCCGTCCAGGGACATCATGGAGGCCCTTCTGCCAGTCGGGATGGAAAAACCCTTGCCCGGACGACCACATCGAAAGCTTCGATGCGATGCTCAATTAATGGAACATCCAGGGAGCCATCAAGTGCGGGTTCTTCCTTATTACCCCGCGGAAGGGTGCCATGGTGTGGTACAAGAGCCTCGCACCTGAGTCTGTCACCGCCTGGAAGGAACTGAAGAGACAGTTCTCCAGGCATTTCACCGCTTCCCGACGCCACTCAAAGACGGAAGCATCCCTCGAAGCCATCATCCAGGGAAAAGACGAATCTCTCCAGGATTACATCGAGAGATTCAATCGAGAAGCCGTCCAGGTATCCACCTCGGACGACATGAAGAAATTTCTTGATCGAGCGAGGACTGCGGCCTCGCACTGAGCTCTCCAAGGCTGTCGGCATTGAAAGGCCTAGCACCTTGGAAGTGCTCCTCCATAAGGCCCAAGCATACATCCAGTATAGAGGCCGCCCATTGTGCCCGCGATTCTCGGAATCAGGAGGGCACCAGAAGCTCTAGGCACGAGGAATTCATCGCCCCCCGACAAGGCGGGGAAAGAAGAAGAGAGGACCGGCCCCAAGACTCCCGAGAACCGAGGGGACCAGCTAGCCATTTCACTGAGTACACGCTACTCACCGCTCCCCGCGAGCGCATCCTGGCTGAGTGTATAAACTCGGAATTCCAGAAAGGAGGTGTCCGCTTCCTGAAGCTGACACCCCCTAAACTAAAAGTCGACAAGTCCAAATACCACTGATTCCACAGGAGCCACATGTATGTCATGGAAGATTGCATCCACCTCAAGGATGCAATAGAAATCTTGATCAAAGAGGGGCACCTCAAGCAGTACACGAAAAGGAGCGATGCCCCCCGACAAAAGACCCGAGAGGCAAAAAGGGTCGATGAGGCGACCCCATCACCCGGAGAGAACGGGCTACAAGTCGCCCTGTGTGTCACCCGACCAGAGGACTTCTACTTCCCCAATGAGCCTGACACGCCTGTGACAGCTCGCAGCCCATGGGAAAGTTTCCCCACCGCCATGGTCATATCTGGCGGAGGGTTCAACAAGGTCTCGGTGGGGTCAATCAAGCGGAAGTTTGACGAGTTGATAGAGGCGAGCTCGGCGCAGAATGCCACTTTTGAGAAGGTCCAAGGAAGGTCAAACCCCATCACCTTCTACCTCGAAGAATTGTCGGGTTGCGCCCAACTCCAACAATCCCCTCCTGATCTGGGCACATATGGTGAACTTTAATGTCCGCCGCATCTTGGTCGACCAAGGGAGTTCGGTGGACATCATGTATGCCCACCTCTTCACTGCCCTCCAGCTCAACGAGACACATCTGACCCCCTACGTGGGCTCAGACCTCCAGGCAACGACACCACCACTAGACCGTGGGGCTACGTCGAGCTGATGGTCACGTTCGGGAACGCGATACTGCCCGACAGGTTATGGTCTGCTTCCTGGTGGAGGAGTGCCCTTCTCTATACCAGTGCATCCTGGGGAGGCCGACTCTAGCCGAGCTCACAGCGGTACCATCTACGGTCCATCTAAAGATGGAGTACTACACGATCAGGGGTTGTGTCGTCACCCTCCACGGGGATATTGAAGCTTCCATGAGATGTTTTGAGGCTGCAACCAAGGGTTTGAACTCGATCAACATCAAGTCCAAGACCGCGGGCAAGTTATCCCTGGACGAAGAGCAGAAGCCACTCTCGCGCGTCAACGCGGTCGACCTCGACAGTCGCTTCCCCAGCAAGCAAGAGAAAAGCGAGGCAGCGGACGACACCCTTCCAGCTCAAGGAAACAAGCAGCCTCTCCACCCCGTGCGCCCCATTTCGAATGGAGACTTTGAACTCATTAATCTCGGGGACAATCCAGACATGAAGGTGAAGATTGGCACAGGGCTCCCCGACCTGGCGAGGAAGCAGCTGAAGGCTTGCCTCAGGGAGAATGCTGACCTGTTCGCGTGGAGCGCTGCGGAGATGCCCTGCCTTGACCCAGATGTGTCCTGTCATCAAATCACAATAGATCTAGCCGCTAGGGATATAGTGCAACGTAGGTGCAGGCAGTCTCCCGAGAAAGCAGAGGCTGCTGAAAAAGCTGTAAAACACCTCTTTGAGGTGAATTTTATTTCGGAAGCCCAGTACACAACCTGGCTATCCAACGTTGTGCTTGTTAAAAGGAATAATGGAAAATGGAGAATGTGTGTTGATTACACCGATCTTAACCGGGCATGCCCGAAAGATGCTTATCCACTGCCTAACATCGACAAATTGGTCAATAATTCTGCAGGTTTTAAATTGCTGTCGTTCATGGACGCATACTCAAGATACAATTAATTCCCTATGGCAAAGGCCGAAAAGCAACACAGAGCTTTCATGACCGAGTTGGGCAACTACTACTACAATGTAATGCCCTTCGGTCTGAAAAAACGTCGGCGCGACTTACCAACGGATGATGAACAAAGTATTTCGAAGTGAGATCGGCGACATGCTCAAGGTATACATGGACGACATGATCGTAAAATCGTGAGAGGAAGTTGATCACACGGCCCCCTCAAAAGGGTCTTCGACACAGCGAGGAGATGCAAGATGAGGTTCAACCCGGAGAAATGCACCTTCGGTGTCCGAGCAGGAAAGTTCCTTGGTTTCTACCTCACAGAACGAGGAATCGAGGCGAACCCCGACAAGTGCAGGGCGTTCTTCGAGTTCCCATTTCCGAACTCAAATAAATCGATACAGTTGCTAAATGGGATGCTTACCTCGTTGTCCCACTTCATGGACAAATCGGTGCAACACGCACTTCTATTTTTCAAACTCCTACACAAGGAGGCCACGTTCGAATGGACCGAGGAGTGCGAACAGGCCCTCCTCCACCTCAAACAAGTCCTCTCGCATCCCCCGGTCCTCTCACGACCAGAAGATGGGGAGAAATTGTACCTGTTCCTTGCGGTCATGAGCGAGGCAGTCAGCGCGACTCTAATCAGGGAAACCCCCCGACGGATAGAGGCCAATCTACTTCACCAGTATAGCCCTCCAAGGCCCTGAGCTTAGATACCAGCAGATCGAAAAGATCGCTCTGGCCCTCGTCACCATGGCCAGAAGACAACGACACTACTTCTTGGCTCACACGATCGTGGTGAGGACGAACTAACCCGTGTGACAACTCCTCGACCGACCCAGCATGGCGGGCTGGTTGCTCAAATGGTCGCTCGAATTCTCTGAGTTTGACGTCCAATACGAGGTTAGGAAGGCCCTGAAGGCTCAAGTACTAGCCGACTTCGTCGCGGGGATGTTCATCCCAGAACCTTCGGCTGACAGATCCAAAAAATGGACGATCTACGTCAACGGGGCGTCCAGTTCGACGGAAAGCAGAGTGGGCATCATCCTAGAGAACGAAGAAGGCATCTTGATCAAACTCTCCATCACGTTGTCCTTCATGACATCAAACAACCAGGACGAATATGAGGCTTTCCTCGCCGGACTACGTCTAGCCGAGGACCTCGGCGCCAAAGAAGTAAAAATATTCACCGACTCCCAGCTCGTGGCCTCCCAGGTGCAGGGAGAGTACCAAGCCAAGAACGACAACCTCATCGAACACCTGGCCTTGGTAAAAGAGAGGATGAAAAAATTTGTCTCGGCCAAAGTAAGTCATGTCCCGCACGAACACAATACCCGGGCAGACATCCTGTCTAAGCTGGCGAGCACGAAGAAAAAAGGCGGGAACAAATCTGTCATCCAAGAGGAGCTCCCGCGTCTGAGCATTGAGAAATCCATCTCGACCGCCAAGGTTCATGCCATCGGAGACAACCACTGATGTATGACCCTGGTATACGAATACCTCAGCACAGGGAAACTACCCGACGACCCAGGATGTCGGCATAGTCAGACAACATTCTTGCTCGTATACTATCGTCGAGGACAAGTTATACCGGCGGGGCTTCTCGATCCCCCTTCTCAGGTGCATCGAGGAGTCTAAGGTCCCCGACATACTCCAGGAGATCCACGAAGGGATCAATGCATAACACCTCGGTGAACGGTCCTTAGCCCACCATGCAGCAAGACGCCAAGGAGCACGTAAAGAAGTGTGACAGATGCCAGCGACACGAGGGACGTGCACCTAGCCCCGCCTAGTGAGCTCAAAATGCTTTCATCCCCGTGGCCATTTTCCTGGTGGGGGATGGACATCCTCGGGCCCTTCACCATAGGGTCATACCAAAACAAGTACTTGATTGTCGGTGTCGACTACTTCGCTAAGTGGATAGAGGCTGAAGCCTTATCCAGAATCACAGCCCACAACATACTCCGTTTCTATAAGAGGAATATACTTGTACGGTTCGGCGTACCCCAAGCAATTGTCACCAACAACGGGATACAGTTCACCGACAAGAACTTCCAAGACTTCGTTACCAAGTTAGGCACAAAGCAACACTTTACGTCAGTAGAGCACCCGCAAACAAACGGGCAAGCCGAAGCTGCGAATAGGATGATCCTGCGAGGCCTGAAATGAAGACTGGGCGACACCAAGAAAAGGTGGGTCGAGGAGTTGCACAACATACTCTGGGCCTACAGAACGACCCCACACTCGACCACCGGGGAAACCCCATTCCGACTGACCTACGGAAATAGGGCGGTGATTCTAGTAGAAATGAGGGAAACCCTCAAGGAGGACCATGTATCCCCTTAACGTGGAGATGAACGATGAGGCCCTAAGGGAGGAACTCGACCAGGTCGAAGAGATACGGTCGGGGGCATCCCTCCGCGAAGCCTCTCTCAAATAGAAGATTACTTTGCACCATGACATCAAAGTTATCAAACGCGAATTTCAGGTCAGCACCCTAGTCCTGCAAAGGAACCAGAAAGATTCGCGTGAAGGCAAGTGATTGGTCACCATTTTCTCTTGTCTTTCGTCTATTATTCGGCACGAAACAGCACAATCGGTAACACATTGTTGGTCCTTATTTTTGTTTTTCACCTTATTTCTACTTTTCGCTTCAACTGTCTATTTATGTTTCTTTCATTAGTTTTTATGATTTTGTTGCACTTTACGCGTGTTTTGTTGTTTTTAAGTATTTCCAGATCATAGTCGGAAGCCCCAGATGACTTATACGAGGAATGGAGGTATCGGGGAGCTCCGGAAGTAATTTCTCAAAGTAGCAGTGGTCTGACACGGGCCCTAGTGTTACCTGACACGGGTCGTGTCAGGATACTAGCCAAGAAAGAAGTTTGGATATGGAGACAGGGAGCTGACACGGGTGCCCATGTCAGCTGACACGGCCCGTGTCAGCAGGTCTGGAGAAACACGACATATGCAATTGAAGGCAGGGGTCTGACACGGGTGCCTGTGTCAGCTGACACGGCCTGTGTCAGGAAGTCTGGAGCATTCTTTTTTCTCTCCTTTGGTCAAAAGGCCAACACGGCCTGCAGTGTCAGCTAACACGACCCGTGTTGGCTTGTGCGAGGTAAATTGCAAAATTTTGTGATTTTTTATATTAAGTGATTTGAAAGGGCATATTGGGTATTCCACACTGTTATGTTTGATTGGGAATTACTTAAGCTAGTTTTTGGGAAGAAAGAAGGGACTTTTTGCTTTGACGAATAATTGGAGATTGGAGTTTTCATGCGATCAAGTGATCCGGAGAGGGAGATTCTTCATGAGTGCTAACAATTGAAGATCAAAATCATCCGATTACTATTGTAATGTCTACTTTTTGTATTGCATTTGTTTTTAACATTATGAATAGCTAAACCCCCCAATGCTAGGGGGTGTCCCTAAATTGCGATGTAACGAATCTTGTTTGAATTATTTTATGAGATTATGCATTCTTCCCTTAATCTTTTATTTTGCAATGTTCTTAATGCGTTTTCGATCGGACAAATTGAATTTGATTCACGATTAGGATTAGGTCGAAAAAACCATCCTAATGCTTTTGCAAAATAATATTGCGGTAGATATTGCTTGGGAATGAGGATACCCCACAATAACCTTTAAAAATATTGTCAAAACTATTGCTTGATGTTATTCTGAGATTGCTAAGGAATTATGATCAAAGGAGAATATCAAAGGTTTTTCTGTTAAGGAATTTAGGAAAATCACTAATAAGATTGGGTAAGAAAAGGATTGATGCATGTCTCTTTAATGAAAATTGGGTTTATTGCAGAGTAGTTTATACACTTCCCCTAGCATACTTCTCTTATTTATTTAAGTCATTTTACTTGTTCTGCTTATTTTCCTTATAGTTATTATAATTTTTACAACAAACAAACCCTAAAGGCATTTTTGTTTAATTGAAATAGCATCTGCACTTATAATTACACGCAATCCTCGAGAGATCGATTATAGGGATAACCCCAACTATTACTACATCATTAAAAATAGTGAACTTGCTATTTTTTCGATCAAGTTTTTGGCGCCGTTGCCGGGGACTGCGAAATTATAAGTTCGTGTGTTAATTCAATTGAAATTTTGTCACTCTGTGACTAAAATTTTATTTTTCTGTTATTTTTATCTTTTATTTTATTTTTTATTTTTATTTTTTTTTATTTTATAACTTTTGGATTATTACTGTTACTACTAACCTGCGTCTAACATTTTTATGCGAGGAGAACCCTCAGCAAATTTTAATTTTGATGCAGAAATCGAAAGAACTTTACACGCAAGGCGTAGACGAGCAAGACTGGCAGCTTCAGAAGCATAACAGTCAGTCCAAACACCAGAAGAAGAAAAAGTTTCTGTTCACTCAGAACAATCAGATTCATGTTTAGAAACAGGTTCAGAGGCGAACAGAGATACTGTGATTATGGCTGGAAATCAACCAGCGGAGAGACTTCTGGGCGATTACGGTGGGGAAAATGCACCGGCTGGTAGGTTGACCACTGTGAACTAACCGGTGAATGTGCCGAATTTCCAGCTGCATCTTAGCACCATCACTCAACTTGAGAGAAGACCTTTCACCGGAAAGGTTAATGAAGATGCCAACAAACATCTGCAAATATTTCTGACTATGAGCACCACTCTCAAGATTGAGGGGCACACGGAGGAAGCAAAGAAGTTAAGAATGTTTCCTTTCACTCTGGCAGAAGAGGCTGAAGAGTGGTTCTACTTGTTACCTGCTAGGAGTATTACCACTTGGGAAGAGATGGAGAAGGAATTTCTGAATGATTATTTTCCGGCCTCTGTTTATATCCGAAAAAGATATGATATTGTGAACTTTAAACAGAAGGACGGAGAATCTCTCGGAGACGCATACAAGAGGTTCAAGAAGGTTTTGGTAGCCTGTCCGACTCACAACATGGATCAAACTAAGCAGATGCAGGTGTTCGTCAATGGCCTCCGAATGAAAACTAAGCAACTTATTGATACAGCTACTGGTGGATTATCCAACTTCACCACCGCGACTGGTATCAAGAAAATTATTGAAGCTATTGCAGCCAACGAACATTTAGAGTTATATGATCGAAGTGTGAGTAAATCTGAGGGTGTGATTGATTTGAAGTTGAATAATCAGGTTGTGAAGGTAGAAGATCAGATTGATGCAGAAGTTGAAAGAAGGTTAAAGGCTATGAAAGTAGGTACTCAAAGTGTGGCACAAGTTCAAACTGGTCAACCCATGAGTTGTGAGATCTGTAGTGGACCCCATTACACTGCACATTGTGTTGCGACTCCGCAACAAATTGAAGAGATAAAATTCTTGAAGCAGAATAATCCCTACACTCAAACTTATAATCCAGGGTGGAAGAATCATCCTAACTTCTCCTGGAAAGATCAGAATTAAGAACAATACCCACAACAGCAACAAGCTCCCCAAAAAGCACAATGGGAGATTGCCATTGAGAAGATGGCCGCTCAAAGCTTCAATTTTCAAGAAGAGACAAGAATTAATCTAAGGAACACATGTGATTCCATTAAAAATCTTGAAGTTCAAATGAGCCTGATAGCACAACAATTAGCAAGTTCTCAACACCAGGCGCCTTCCCAAGCGCCAAAATCCCTAATCCAAAGAATCATGAGAATGTCAATGTTCTTACCACAAAAAGCCAGGAAGTTACAGAAGAAGAAGTCAGGCCAACCGAAGAGAAATGAAAAGAAGCGGTTAAACCTAAGATCAAGTTACCGTTGTTAGACGATGGCTATGGATCTAGAAGGAGGGGTTGAATAGATCCTAAGAGATTTACACGCAAAAATTGATTTTAAAAATTTTAAGCAGAAGCAGCCACCGAATCGCTCGTCTACAACGAACCTCTACTAAAAGGATCAGATATGCACGGCAATATTATAAATGGAATATGGATGAGAAAAATTCAGAACGATTCACACAATTGAAACGCAATCAACAAAGTTTACTTGCTTAATACTTAATCCAAACCAATGAGGTGAATCGACAAACAATTAGACACAATCGTCCTCGCTTTGGGTACCCATGTCAAGAAGTCTGGAGCATTCTTTTTTTTCTCTCCTTTGGTCAGAAGGCCAACACGGCCTGCAGTGTCAGCTGACACGGCCCGTGTTGGCTTGTGCGAGGCAAATTGCAAAATTTTGTGATTTTTTATATTAAGTGATCTGAAAGGGCATATTGGGTGTTCCACACTGTTATGTTTGATTGGGAATTACTTAAGCTAGTTTTTGGGAAGAAAGAAGGGATTTTAGCTTTGACGAATAATTCGAGATTGGAGTTTTCATGCGATCAAGTGATCCGGAGAGGGAGATTCTTCATGAGTGCTAACAATTGAAGATCAAAATCATCCGATTACTATTGTAATGTCTACTTTTCGTATTGCATTTCTTTTTAACATTATGAATAACTAAACCCCCCAATGCTAGGGGGTGTTCCTAAATTGCGATGTAATGAATCTTATTTGAATTATTTTATGAGATTATGCACTCTTCCCTTAATCTTTTATTTGCAATGTTCTTAATGCTTTTTCGATATGACAAATTGAATTTAATTCACGATTAGGATTAGGTCGGAAAAACCATCCTAAGGATTTTGGAAAATAATATTGCGGTAGATATTTCTTGGGAATGAGGATACCCCGCAATAACCTTTAAAAATCTTGTCAAAACTATTGCTTGATGTTATTCTGAGATTGCTAAGGAATTAGGATCAAAGGAGAATATCAAAGGTTTTTCTGTTAAGGAATTAAGGAAAAACACTAATAAGATTGGGTAAGAAAAGGATTGATGCATGTCTCTTTAATGAAAATTGGGTTTATTGCAGAGTAGTTTATACACTTCCCCTAGCATACTTCTCTTATTTGTTTAAATCACTTTACTTATTCTGATTATTTTCCTTATAGTTATTATAATTTTTACAACAAGCAAACCCTAAAGGCATTTTTGTTTAATTGAAATAGCATCTGCACTTATAATTACACGCAGTCCTCGACAGATCGATTCTGGGGATAACCCCAACTATTACTACATCGATAAAAATAGTACACTTGCTATTTTTTCGATCAGCAAGCTCGCCGCGAACTGGGAGGGTCCTATTGCGTCCGCGCGAAAACGGGGATGGAAGCCTACTACCTCGAAAATCTGCACGGGGAGAAACTTGCTCGACCATGGAACGCTAAAAAGTTTAAACAGTACTACAGTTAAACACTACCCGCAACCTATTTGCATCGCGACTACAGGAGCGCACTAAGGTACAAGTGCGGCTCCTTAACTCGAGACAAGAAGACAAGGGCCCGCTCTTGTGTGTGCACGAGGACCCTTGATCCGACGGGGACAACTCTACCAAGCTCCACCGTCACAGTACTAACTAGGCAGAACGCCCAGCTCGCGATGGGAGGTTCATGCCTTGGAGCTAAGACCTCGATCGAGCTCTCAGCTTCGTCGAAGGTCGGAATACGACTTCGACCACTCGACCAGTTCCCTAAACTGCTGAGGATCAACAACATCGAGCAAAGGCCCCAAATACTTAACGAAAACACGCAAATACCAAATGCATAGTCAACATACAATCGACACACATAAAATATGAAAGAAAATGCATTAAAGCGGGCGAAAGCCCATTGTTTGAACATTACAAAAAGCATTATTAACCCCTGGCACGCAGGCCAGGTAAAAGTCAGCTTACAAAATCACGACACGCAGGCCAAACTAAACAATAACCAAAAGTGGCACGCAGGCCGACTAAACTCAAACAGCTGCCTCCTCCTCAAGTCGGGCATCCGTCTCCCCGTCACCTCGACCAGTTTCATCGTGAGTCTCCCCAGGTACGACCACCCGGTCGTCGACCACTTGGTGGAATGGACTGACTCTCTCAAGGGCGGGCTGGACCCCCGGGTTCTCGACCTTGAACTGCACCAAAGCACTGTTGAAACCCACCTCGAGAGCCTCCAAGCAGTCTTGCTCGAGCTCCCAGATCTGGGCAATCAGAGCACCACGGGCTGCGAGACTTTTCTCCTCCTCTCTCTCGTCCTCGACAGGACTGGCGGCAGCTTCCAACTCAACGACCTTCTTCTGAAGGCGGTCCATCTCCTTCTTGGTTTTCTTCAGTTCTGTGTTCGTCTCATTTTACTCGTGGAGGACGCGCACGTAATTTTTGCACCTCATCTGAGCCTTTAGTAGGTCGCTCTCTTCTTCATTCTTCTCCGCCTCGAGGACATCGTACTTATCTCGCAGCTTTTATAGTTCAGAAGCTGGGCTGGTTTCATCATTTAGGACCAGGGTTGTCTCGAAGATCCTCATCATGGCGGCCATGTCCTCGGTCAGCGCCTTCCTTCTAGCCTCCTTCTCGACCCCCAGGATCGCTTTGGCTTCTGCCTCGACCACAACAGAAGAATTAACCCCAGAAAAGAAATCCCTCTGGAGGTGGCAAGGGGGCAACGTAAACTTCTCTACGGGAACATCCTCCTCGAGATCCACGAGAATGGCCTCTTCGGTGCGCGGCCTTTTGGAAGGGGTCCCCTACGAAGGAGGAGACTGACTATATTGAGGGGAGGTAGAGTCGCTCCCCTCGTCACTGGGCTTCGTCATCTGTTGGACGTTGGAGACTCGACCTTTGCTCTTCTTCGTGCCCTTGGTTGCCGCCAACTTCATGATGCGCTCGTGCACCTTCGACATTTGGCCTGTGACAATGAACAGGAAATGAGTCAGTACAACGGGAAACAAAAAAGGGGACAGACGCCCGAGAAAATCAAAAGACCACTACCTAAAAACCTCAAGGTTATGTCTTTAGACTCGCACTCGATGAGGGCTTTAGGGTTAATGAAACGAGGCTCACTACGAACTTGCCCATGGGCGTCGAGGATAAAACTCCTGTCTTTGTTAACGCATTTGGCGCGAGTAAAGCTGGAGACAAATTCGACCAACTTTTTGTATGATTCTCGGTCGTTGACGCCCAGGTCACCAGGCTTCACGATGTAACTTTCTGTGCTACTCTTAAAGTGTGTCTCCTCTCACTCCGGGGGACACTTGGACACCAATTTCTCCTCGCCCGTCTCGTCGACCACAAGGTTGGTTAAGGAGTCGACGGCTGTGTGCGAGACGTCCCTGACAACGTAAAACCTATCCTTGAAGGAGCGGACATAATCTAAGTACTCCTTGAACAATTTCCTCGGCTGCTTCAAGGAAACCCATCTATGCCAACCAATGACGGATGGTCGTTGTAGATGGAAGGTACGAAAAACAGAGGAAGGTTGGCCCCGATGCGGAGGTGTTCTCGTACAAGCTCGAACGCCCGTATGAACGATATCACATTGGGGTGTAGCTGGAAGGGCGCCAGACGCAGCCAGTTGGACACCCCCCTCTGGAAGTCGCTAAAGGGGAGACGAATGCCTGCTTCCCGAAACACAAACTCGTACATTGGGAACCTCATCCCCCAGAATCTCGAGCATATACGATGTTGCTCTTTAGGTTTGTAAACCATCCAGTTCGCAGGAGATCCCACAGCAGTGTCCTCGACTGTCGTGAAAGCATCAGTGTCATCTACGGCAAAGCACGACCCGAGTCTGAGAGGCTCTTCCCCAGCCCAGTCCTTGGGCGTGCGGACTCGTTTCTCCCTGGGCCGCTAGACGAGCTCATCAAGTTTGGGCTCGTCATCTATATGAATAACATTGTCGAGCCTCACAGCCCCTTTACCTAAAAAGCAGAGGAAAACGGTGAATTCAACTTCTGAAATCAAATCCACCCTTCCACCGCAAATCAAGTGAAAAGGCGAAAAGAGGGACGAGGAGCCCAGACAAATTCTCCTCGACACTAAGTTGCGAGTCTCTCCTCGACGAACATACTCGTCCACGGGGGAAGCCCCACGTCGACTAGACTCAGTGGGCCTCCTCGAGGAGGAGGTTCCCCTCACGGGAAGACCCGATGGATGTGGGGGACTCTTCAATAGAGGCCCTTTCGCGACTCTCGTACGCTAACGGGAAGCCAAACTCCCCGAGATCTCCATCCCAACTCCCTGTTGTAGCGCGAATTTTCGGACGTGGTTGCGAAGCACTATCGCTTTGGGGTACTACAACTCGATTCATTTTTTATCCTATTGAAGCTGATGAAGCAAGGGAAATAGATGCCTCCAATTAACCCTGCTTGCAAATTGAGTTTGAACAGATGACTGTTGGTTTACAGATGCTACAAAGATTGTGGGTCTCTCTTAGCTTATTTGTTAAAATAGTGCCCGGGCGATTTGTGGAGGTTAAGACTGATGCTTTTCGATTGAGATGTGAAGGTACGGGATTTGGGTTTTGGATTAGTGTGCTCGCTAAGATTTTTCTTTCAATCTTATGCCTACGTATTCCCGTTTACCGAAACAGGGAAATCAGAGCGATCGTAGTTCCTCCTATTCTATGGGAGGAAATGGTGTTTTGGTGTTTTGTTCAAAGCCCAAGACGTGAAGCTGAAAAGGTGGTTTATATCTTGTTCAAAGTCCAAGATGTGAAGCTGAATGGTCTATTTGTATCTTGTTTGAAGCCCAAGATGTGAAGCTAAAAAGGTGTTGTCTTTAGAGAGAATTTGTCATCTCTAAAGGGGGTCTGTTTGTCACAACTGTTGGGTGACTAACTATAAAGGGGGATTACTTTAACCGGGATATGCGAATCCTAGTAATGCCATAATTTCCTTTATAGGCTATGCTTTGGGATTGATCAGAGGATCAGGGTTATTTCCTGTTCTTTAAGGAAATGGGGAATCCAGAGGGTTTCTAGACTGTCCAAGTCTATGGGTGTTTTTCCATTCTTGAGAATGCCTTCGAGGCTCAAAGAGATTAGACTGTCCAAGTCTAGAGTTTTATCTTTTATACTATGCTTAAAGAAACAGTAGTAGTACATTTACGGTAGAAAGACCTAGACTCTTTTAAAGATTGTTCTATTAAGATGACTGATTTCTGTTCCTATACCTCTAGGAGGTATTCAGGACAATTTGTACGAAACCCAAGAGGAGGCTGGAAACTTTTAAGAAGTCGAAGGACAATTTGTACGAAGCCCAAGAGGAGGCTCTCTTCCCGAAGGAAGAATCCCTATACGAAGCCTAAGAGGAGGCTGTGAATACTTCTAAGAAGCCGTAGGGTCCTTGTACAATGCCCAAGAGGAGGCGGGGATGCTTTTAGGAAGCCTGTGGGTCCCCAAACCCCGAGAAATTCAAGACAGGCTATTCACAGAGAATAGATCAAGCCAGGAAAGTTCGAGAATTTGGAAGAAACTCAAGAGATGCCATTCACGGAGAAAAGATCATCTCTGGGGAGTAGAGTTTCTTTGACGATTTCTAAGGGTGACAGTCTGAGAAAGGGTTCACCGAGAATGTTGCCTTTCACGTCTCCATATTATTTAACCCCAAGAGGAGGGAAGACTGTATCTGGTAATCCTATGGGGGATCTAGTTTTGTCTATTTAAGAGTGATCAACAGGGCTTAGTGCTAGACGTAGTTGTCGGGGAAACTCTAAATATCTATACTAGTATTACACAGTTGATATGAGTTTATGAAAGAAGACTTACAGCGAAACAGCCCCACAATATAGTTATATGTATATGAAAGCGGATAAAGAAAGCATATAACCACTTACTCGGTTGTAGAGCTTCCATACTGTTTAGTTAGTTGTTCAGCAAAGAAAGATTGAAAACAACAGTATATTCATAATTTAAAGGAGAAAGTATTTTGAAAAGATGTTGGGGCTTACAGCTCAAGAAGAGGCCCAAGGTTTATTAGTGATCGCACTGTCGTTTTGTACAGAGGGACTTATACAAGTGACTGAGGCCCAAAAAGTTTTCTGTACAAGGGGATGGGTCTTACACTCTCTCAAGAGGCCCAAAAGATTTATTTTTGTACAAGTGGTGGGGCTTACAGCTCAAGGAGAGGCCCAGGGTCATTTTTTCAACGGACGATGATCGCGTCGAACTTTTTGAAATACAACGGGACTTAACAATAAGTGAGGCCCAAGATAGGTTTGTGTTTACAAAGGATTGGGTCTTACACTCTATTAGAGGCCCAAAAGGTTTAAAGAAAAGACATAGGGCTTATAACACGAGGGTAGGCCCATTTGGTTTGATTTTTGAATTGGCGATCGCGCCGAGATTTTCTTTTAACGCAGAGGGACTTATACAATATCGGAGGCCTAAAAAGTTTTGGTTAAAAGGGGATTGGGTCTTACACTCTATTAGAGGCCCAAAAGGTTTTAGATGGTTTGATGAGGGTTGAATTAATCAAAACCCTAATTTGTTTCCAAAATGTATTTTAATTGAATAAAAAATTCAATTAAAATGATCAAAATTGTTTAACATGTGGAAAACAAATTGTGATCTTGGATTAATGTTTCAAAAATCATATTTTGACCTACAAAATGATTAGAAGTCATTAAAATTTGCAAAATCAAGAAGGAAAAAATATTTTAAATGTCAAAAACAATTAAAATATTAATTCTTTGCAAAAATATCAATTATATGAAATAAATAATATTTTTGGGATTTTTTGGTAAAATAAAATATTTTAACATTTTTGTGAATTATTAAAAAAGAATCAACTCAAAATCATTAAAACTCAGAGAGAAATTAATTTTTGAATCAATTAAATAAAATCACAAAATTCAAATATTTGAATTTTCAAAAAAGGGCGCCAAGAACACCCAAGAACACGCGCGTGTTCTGAGTTTTGCCCAGATTTGCATTTTCTCTCCAATCTCACTCAATACTTGATGGAATCATGCAAACCACATATCAATTTGCTCGTTTCAACCTCACGATCATGTCTATGGTCTTTAATTTCATTTATTTTTAACATGGAATAAGAAATCAAGACAAAACCTCAAGAACCCTAAAATTTGCATGAAGGCTGAGAATTTTGATACACGATTCAAACAAAGTAATTAATTGAAGAGAAACATTCTATGCATGATTATGAACATTTGGCAAAAGTATTGTGCGAGGAAATATGCATAGATTAAGAGATGACCAAGTTTAGGCTTACTTGAAGGTCGTGACAGCAAGTGCAATGTGATTTTTGAGTTGGAGATGTTATAGATGAGTTGTGATGATTTGAACAGCTTCCCTACACCCTATGGAGTGTGTTTGAATGCTTGGACTTGACTGGAAATGGCTGGACCACTTCATGGAATCTCAGCTGCAACTTGGTTAAAACCTTGAGCAACTGGCTGGTGATTCTGAGAAATCAGTGTTCCAGATGTTGTTTAAGTGTTTGGATCACTTCTATATGATGTTTATGAGGTGTGTGTGTGATTGGTTTGGTTGGAATAGCTCTCAAACTCAAAACCCGATAGTGACTTGCTTTGGAAGGCAATTTTGGAGTGAAAAAGGAGATTTTGAGGAAAGCATCTGTTTGATGGCTTTGGTGTAGTCAAACTGATCACAAATGAGCTCTATTAATAGTAAAGCAAGTTTGTTTTGCAAGCAATAGTGAATGGCAACTGCAGCAGAGGTTTGGCCAATGGTTGCACTTTGGAATCCAAGTCTCCTCTAGCCATTGACTAGAGGTTAGGGTACAGGGTTGTGGTTCCCTTGGTCTTGGATAAGTCTTGACTGAATTCAGTTGCAAATGGCTCAGTCCATGCCACCTTGGTGTATGCATTGAATGCTTCAATCCAAAATTGGAGTCTTGTCCCTCTTTTAGGCAATTCTAGGTTTGGCATGCTACTTCTTGTTCCAAGGACTTTGGAGGCTTTGCTCAGTGTTTGTCCCCTTTAAATTTGATCCTTAGATGTGTCCAAAGTGATGAAAAGGCTTGGAATTATTTGATTTTTCCAAATCAAGCAAAAATGCAAAATTTTGCCTAGCCTTGGCAGTTTTCAGCAAGGCATATTGCCATTGTCATATCTCTTGGCCCAAGTGGAATTTAGTGATGTTCTTGGCCATTTTGGAAAGCCCTCATATGATACACAACTGTTTGATTATATTTGGTTTTGATACCTTTTGGATCCAAGTGAAAAATCCCCCTACGTTTGGAAAAAAGTGAAGGCAGATTCTGACTTAGTGAAAATTTCACTAAGTGTTGGAAAAAAGTGACATTTTCACTTTTTGTGATTTTGATCATTCCATAACTCAAACTCCATGAGGAATTTGGAGGGGGGTCAGTTTTAAGCCTTTGTAGAGGGTAATGAGATTTACACATCAAGCTTTGGATGGGGAAATGGCTTTGTGGTTTAGGAGTTATGATCCTCCAAAGTTGGTACCCTTGCCACTTTGTTCATAACTTAAAAAATTTTCTAAGTTTTTATGGTTACCCCTTTTACAAGTTATCCCACATTTCTTGATTTTTCTTGATGAATGATGATTCAAGTCATACATTAACATCATTTTAGGGTTAAAAACCATTTTTGTGAAAAATCTTAAAAAGTCAAAGTTGACTTTTGTGCACAGTTGACTTTTTATCAGATGAATTCCAAACTATGCGATCCTTTAGGAAATCATGTCCTTGACCTAAATCAAACTTGATGGACATGTTCCATGGGTGTTATAGGGTATATTGAATCATGTCTTAGGGTTTGGGAGCATGTCCTGGTCAAAAGTCAAAGATACAGTTGACTTTTCTCGCAAAACCCTAACTGTGGTACTGATGAAATTGAGCCTTGCTACTCAAGCTTCCTGGATAAATCCATTGTTACAAATGGATCAATGTGGTATATTGGAGACCCTCAAATCCTCTCTTGAGGTCTTGGCTCATGATTTGTCCCAAAAGTCAACTTAGGGGTGAATTAGGTCAAGAAACCCTAATTCCTGATTTTTGATGTATACATCCCCTGAGGTCAAATTGACTTGATGCTTGGGCCCATGAGGTTCCATGGAGAATTTTAGTATATGCTTTGAAGCATTGGCTCATGCCCAGAGGAAAATTTTCATCTGGAGGCCCTGGTCGACCAAACCCTAATTTGGTGACACTGGCGATCTTGAGGCTAGATCCACCTGGAAGGGAGTAGCCTTGTGCTTAATCCTTGAAGTGGGAGTCCTCTTGATCCCTTGTGGATATTTGAGAGGCTAGACAAGTTGAATATCATGTCATTTCTTGATTGATCATTTGTCTAAAAGCTCTGAGAGGGCTGGAAACCCTAATTTTGATTGTAGTGGATGCTCACCCATCTTTGGGGAGACTACTGAGGTATGATGGTTCCTGCATATTATGATGATGATTTTCACAATGATGGGAAATCTTAGTGGTCAAAATTTGGGGTATGACAGATGCCCCTATTTAATTTTCTTGGACCCGAAGGTGTGAATGACGAGGGTATTCGGGCATTCGGGGTGTAAGAGGATTAAATATCGGAATACCTGAAATTTTGATGGTGGTTAAGAATGGCAGCTTGCGCATTCATCTTCTTTTGCTAAGCAATGATGCTTAGAAAAGGTAAAAACTTCCCCTCGATCCTGGTTTCCTACCAAGGAACTGGTCTTGGTTTCTGAAATAAACTTCCCCTCGATCCTGGTTTCCTACCAAGGAACTGGTCTTAGTTTTTGATGTAAACTCCCCCTCGATCCTGGTTTCCTACCAAGGAACTGGTCTTAGTTTCAGATGTAAACTTCCCCTCGATCCTGGTTTCCTACCAAGGAACTGGTCTTAGTTTCTTTTGTCAATAAACTTTCTTGACAAGGGACGCTATTCGTAGCGGTTTTCCTTAAACTTCTCGTCGAATTTTCCTGGGGAGATGCCATTTGATAGAAAATGTTTTGATGTCAGAGTTGCTGGGGAACCCAGTCGTCTGAGTTGTAGAGGTGTACAAACTTCTCTGCTTGGAGATGCCATTTGCCGACTCTACTGGGGAAAACGAGTCTCTTGAGAGACTGCTTTCACGCTTGGAGATATTGCATCATACTTTTCTCGGGATCTTCCCGGAGAAATGCCATATGATGAGATCCAATTTTGAGGTGCTGATGACCTTCTCATCAGCGGTTTTTTTCTGGAGAAAAACTGCTGTGTTTCCGAATCTCTGCTTAAGAGGCTTCCTCTAGGGATTTTCCTTAATCCGGGAAAGCAAAAATATCATCTTCAATAGCGAAGAGTGACATCGGTTGAAGGTTCTCTGGTCTTTCAGAGGTTCAAGTTATCAAAGTGGTCAAGGGCCAATTTTGATCCAGAACTAAACTAGAGGAGAGAGATTGTTCAGACGCAACCTTTCCTGACGAGGAAAGAACTGTCAACTCGATTGAGAGGACTGTTATCACTAGGGGACAAGACCGACCAGAGTGATAGTGATGCAATATAAAGTTGAATGAAAATCAATAATGCATGATGTATGTATGTATATGCTGATAAAACTGACGCGACATGCAGACTAATAGATGAACATGATTGGATACTCGGCCATCGCGGGGCGAAGAAGTACCGCTGGTTCAAGATAGCAATTCTGCCTTGCTTAGGAGAGATAGTCCCTGCGGGGAACAACCGTTGGTCGGGCTTAGGAGATGAGAACTCGGCCGAAGAGGTCTAATGGAGCCTTCGCATCTGACATAGCTGATCCTTCATTCAGGCATACTGGTTTAGAAGGAGTACTTTGATTCTGCACTTTGAGGCTCGACCACCTTTGGAGAAGCGATCGATGTTCTTTCGATGTTCAACCGTCAAAAGAAATTACTGTCTTTATTTTAAAAGCAAAAAAGTTTGACAAGTAAATTCATTTTTGTTTTATTTCAAGAATTATTGATCATGTTAAAAACATCATTCTGTAAAGCTAAAACAAATATGAATTGCAAACAAAAGCACAAGGGCTCAAATTTTATTGATAGGATGGAAATCAGCCAAGCGCGTGATTCCATAGAGCATTTACAAAGTTTGAAAATGGTAATTTAAGGGAAAAGGGCTACATTGAAACATAACGACCACTATCCTTCTACCAACTTTGAATTCTGGGCATCCTGAGCTTCTCTCGAAGATGACCGTGACTGGAGCTTTCTTGACGGATGATGTAACTACTGCTGAGGGACTTGCCCCTTCGTCAAAAGTAGTTACTTGCCGTTATCCCTAATTTTTGCCTGGATTGTACTTTGAGATTTCCAATCCACCGGGATGATTTTTGATCATGTCTCTAATTTTTGCCTGGACCGCCCTTTCGGGTTTTCAATCCACCGAGACGTTTTATTTTATTTTTATTTAGGAAAAATATTTCTTGACTACATCGACATTTGTGGGGTAGGCAAATTCCTCTCCGTCCATGGTTGCAAGTCTCAAGGCACCGCCTGAGAAAGCTTTCTTGACCACATATGGACCGTCATAATTCGGAGTCCATTTGCCCCGAGAATCAGTGAGAAAAGATTGTATCTTTTTTAGCACAAGGTCTCCTTTCCTGAAGATGCGAGGTCGGACCTTTTTGTCAAACACCTTCTTCATTCTCTGTTGATACAACTGACCGTGGCATAGTGCCGTGATTCGCTTCTCTTCGATCAGATTCAATTCGTCGTGTTGACTTTGACACCATTCAGCTTCTGTAAGCTTGGCTTCCATCAATACTCAGATTGATGGGATCTCTATTTCGATGGGGAACACTGCTTCCATGCCATATACTAGAGAGAAAGGGGTTGCCCCTATTGAAGTACGGACGGATGTGCGATAACCGTGAAGAGCAAAGGGTAGAATCTCGTGCCAATCTTTGTAGGTTACGACCATCTTCTGAACAATCCTCTTGATGTTCTTGTTAGCCGCTTCTACCGCTCCGTTCATCTTTGGTCGGTAGGGAGCTGAGTTATCGTGTTCGATCTTGAACTCTGCGCACAACTCTTTCATCATCTTATTGTTCAAATTAGATCCTTTATCAGTAATGATCTGGCTCAGAACACTATAACGGCAGATGATATTGTTTTTGATAAATCGGACCACCACTTGTCGGGTTACATTAGTGTACGATGCTGCTTTGAAGCATTGGCTCATGCCCAGAGGAAAATTTTCATCTGGAGGCCCTGGTCGACCAAACCCTAATTTGGTGACACTGGCGATCTTGAGGCTAGATCCACCTGGAAGGGAGTAGCCTTGTGCTTAATCCTTGAAGTGGGAGTCCTCTTGATCCCTTGTGGATATTTGAGAGGCTAGACAAGTTGAATATCATGTCATTTCTTGATTGATCATTTGTCTAAAAGCTCTGAGAGGGCTGGAAACCCTAATTTTGATTGTAGTGGATGCTCACCCATCTTTGGGGAGACTACTGAGGTATGATGGTTCCTGCATATTATGATGATGATTTTCACAATGATGGGAAATCTTAGTGGTCAAAATTTGGGGTATGACAGATGCCCCTATTTAATTTTCTTGGACCCGAAGGTGTGAATGACGAGGGTATTCGGGCATTCGGGGTGTAAGAGGATTAAATATCGGAATACCTGAAATTTTGATGGTGGTTAAGAATGGCAGCTTGCGCATTCATCTTCTTTTGCTAAGCAATGATGCTTAGAAAAGGTAAAAACTTCCCCTCGATCCTGGTTTCCTACCAAGGAACTGGTCTTGGTTTCTGAAATAAACTTCCCCTCGATCCTGGTTTCCTACCAAGGAACTGGTCTTAGTTTTTGATGTAAACTCCCCCTCGATCCTGGTTTCCTACCAAGGAACTGGTCTTAGTTTCAGATGTAAACTTCCCCTCGATCCTGGTTTCCTACCAAGGAACTGGTCTTAGTTTCTTTTGTCAATAAACTTTCTTGACAAGGGACGCTATTCGTAGCGGTTTTCCTTAAACTTCTCGTCGAATTTTCCTGGGGAGATGCCATTTGATAGAAAATGTTTTGATGTCAGAGTTGCTGGGGAACCCAGTCGTCTGAGTTGTAGAGGTGTACAAACTTCTCTGCTTGGAGATGCCATTTGCCGACTCTACTGGGGAAAACGAGTCTCTTGAGAGACTGCTTTCACGCTTGGAGATATTGCATCATACTTTTCTCGGGATCTTCCCGGAGAAATGCCATATGATGAGATCCAATTTTGAGGTGCTGATGACCTTCTCATCAGCGGTTTTTTTCTGGAGAAAAACTGCTGTGTTTCCGAATCTCTGCTTAAGAGGCTTCCTCTAGGGATTTTCCTTAATCCGGGAAAGCAAAAATATCATCTTCAATAGCGAAGAGTGACATCGGTTGAAGGTTCTCTGGTCTTTCAGAGGTTCAAGTTATCAAAGTGGTCAAGGGCCAATTTTGATCCAGAACTAAACTAGAGGAGAGAGATTGTTCAGACGCAACCTTTCCTGACGAGGAAAGAACTGTCAACTCGATTGAGAGGACTGTTATCACTAGGGGACAAGACCGACCAGAGTGATAGTGATGCAATATAAAGTTGAATGAAAATCAATAATGCATGATGTATGTATGTATATGCTGATAAAACTGACGCGACATGCAGACTAATAGATGAACATGATTGGATACTCGGCCATCGCGGGGCGAAGAAGTACCGCTGGTTCAAGATAGCAATTCTGCCTTGCTTAGGAGAGATAGTCCCTCCGGGGAACAACCGTTGGTCGGGCTTAGGAGATGAGAACTCGGCCGAAGAGGTCTAATGGAGCCTTCGCATCTGACATAGCTGATCCTTCATTCAGGCATACTGGTTTAGAAGGAGTACTTTGATTCTGCACTTTGAGGCTCGACCACCTTTGGAGAAGCGATCGATGTTCTTTCGATGTTCAACCGTCAAAAGAAATTACTGTCTTTATTTTAAAAGCAAAAAAGTTTGACAAGTAAATTCATTTTTGTTTTATTTCAAGAATTATTGATCATGTTAAAAACATCATTCTGTAAAGCTAAAACAAATATGAATTGCAAACAAAAGCACAAGGGCTCAAATTTTATTGATAGGATGGAAATCAGCCAAGCGCGTGATTCCATAGAGCATTTACAAAGTTTGAAAATGGTAATTTAAGGGAAAAGGGCTACATTGAAACATAACGACCACTATCCTTCTACCAACTTTGAATTCTGGGCATCCTGAGCTTCTCTCGAAGATGACCGTGACTGGAGCTTTCTTGACGGATGATGTAACTACTGCTGAGGGACTTGCCCCTTCGTCAAAAGTAGTTACTTGCCGTTATCCCTAATTTTTGCCTGGATTGTACTTTGAGATTTCCAATCCACCGGGATGATTTTTGATCATGTCTCTAATTTTTGCCTGGACCGCCCTTTCGGGTTTTCAATCCACCGAGACGTTTTATTTTATTTTTATTTAGGAAAAATATTTCTTGACTACATCGACATTTGTGGGGTAGGCAAATTCCTCTCCGTCCATGGTTGCAAGTCTCAAGGCACCGCCTGAGAAAGCTTTCTTGACCACATATGGACCGTCATAATTCGGAGTCCATTTGCCCCGAGAATCAGTGAGAAAAGATTGTATCTTTTTTAGCACAAGGTCTCCTTTCCTGAAGATGCGAGGTCGGACCTTTTTGTCAAACACCTTCTTCATTCTCTGTTGATACAACTGACCGTGGCATAGTGCCGTGATTCGCTTCTCTTCGATCAGATTCAATTCGTCGTGTTGACTTTGACACCATTCAGCTTCTGTAAGCTTGGCTTCCATCAATACTCAGATTGATGGGATCTCTATTTCGATGGGGAACACTGCTTCCATGCCATATACTAGAGAGAAAGGGGTTGCCCCTATTGAAGTACGGACGGATGTGCGATAACCGTGAAGAGCAAAGGGTAGAATCTCGTGCCAATCTTTGTAGGTTACGACCATCTTCTGAACAATCCTCTTGATGTTCTTGTTAGCCGCTTCTACCGCTCCGTTCATCTTTGGTCGGTAGGGAGCTGAGTTATCGTGTTCGATCTTGAACTCTGCGCACAACTCTTTCATCATCTTATTGTTCAAATTAGATCCTTTATCAGTAATGATCTGGCTCAGAACACTATAACGGCAGATGATATTGTTTTTGATAAATCGGACCACCACTTGTCGGGTTACATTAGTGTACGATGCTGCTTTGAAGCATTGGCTCATGCCCAGAGGAAAATTTTCATCTGGAGGCCCTGGTCGACCAAACCCTAATTTGGTGACACTGGCGATCTTGAGGCTAGATCCACCTGGAAGGGAGTAGCCTTGTGCTTAATCCTTGAAGTGGGAGTCCTCTTGATCCCTTGTGGATATTTGAGAGGCTAGACAAGTTGAATATCATGTCATTTCTTGATTGATCATTTGTCTAAAAGCTCTGAGAGGGCTGGAAACCCTAATTTTGATTGTAGTGGATGCTCACCCATCTTTGGGGAGACTACTGAGGTATGATGGTTCCTGCATATTATGATGATGATTTTCACAATGATGGGAAATCTTAGTGGTCAAAATTTGGGGTATGACAGATGCCCCTATTTAATTTTCTTGGACCCGAAGGTGTGAATGACGAGGGTATTCGGGCATTCGGGGTGTAAGAGGATTAAATATCGGAATACCTGAAATTTTGATGGTGGTTAAGAATGGCAGCTTGCGCATTCATCTTCTTTTGCTAAGCAATGATGCTTAGAAAAGGTAAAAACTTCCCCTCGATCCTGGTTTCCTACCAAGGAACTGGTCTTGGTTTCTGAAATAAACTTCCCCTCGATCCTGGTTTCCTACCAAGGAACTGGTCTTAGTTTTTGATGTAAACTCCCCCTCGATCCTGGTTTCCTACCAAGGAACTGGTCTTAGTTTCAGATGTAAACTTCCCCTCGATCCTGGTTTCCTACCAAGGAACTGGTCTTAGTTTCTTTTGTCAATAAACTTTCTTGACAAGGGACGCTATTCGTAGCGGTTTTCCTTAAACTTCTCGTCGAATTTTCCTGGGGAGATGCCATTTGATAGAAAATGTTTTGATGTCAGAGTTGCTGGGGAACCCAGTCGTCTGAGTTGTAGAGGTGTACAAACTTCTCTGCTTGGAGATGCCATTTGCCGACTCTACTGGGGAAAACGAGTCTCTTGAGAGACTGCTTTCACGCTTGGAGATATTGCATCATACTTTTCTCGGGATCTTCCCGGAGAAATGCCATATGATGAGATCCAATTTTGAGGTGCTGATGACCTTCTCATCAGCGGTTTTTTTCTGGAGAAAAACTGCTGTGTTTCCGAATCTCTGCTTAAGAGGCTTCCTCTAGGGATTTTCCTTAATCCGGGAAAGCAAAAATATCATCTTCAATAGCGAAGAGTGACATCGGTTGAAGGTTCTCTGGTCTTTCAGAGGTTCAAGTTATCAAAGTGGTCAAGGGCCAATTTTGATCCAGAACTAAACTAGAGGAGAGAGATTGTTCAGACGCAACCTTTCCTGACGAGGAAAGAACTGTCAACTCGATTGAGAGGACTGTTATCACTAGGGGACAAGACCGACCAGAGTGATAGTGATGCAATATAAAGTTGAATGAAAATCAATAATGCATGATGTATGTATGTATATGCTGATAAAACTGACGCGACATGCAGACTAATAGATGAACATGATTGGATACTCGGCCATCGCGGGGCGAAGAAGTACCGCTGGTTCAAGATAGCAATTCTGCCTTGCTTAGGAGAGATAGTCCCTGCGGGGAACAACCGTTGGTCGGGCTTAGGAGATGAGAACTCGGCCGAAGAGGTCTAATGGAGCCTTCGCATCTGACATAGCTGATCCTTCATTCAGGCATACTGGTTTAGAAGGAGTACTTTGATTCTGCACTTTGAGGCTCGACCACCTTTGGAGAAGCGATCGATGTTCTTTCGATGTTCAACCGTCAAAAGAAATTACTGTCTTTATTTTAAAAGCAAAAAAGTTTGACAAGTAAATTCATTTTTGTTTTATTTCAAGAATTATTGATCATGTTAAAAACATCATTCTGTAAAGCTAAAACAAATATGAATTGCAAACAAAAGCACAAGGGCTCAAATTTTATTGATAGGATGGAAATCAGCCAAGCGCGTGATTCCATAGAGCATTTACAAAGTTTGAAAATGGTAATTTAAGGGAAAAGGGCTACATTGAAACATAACGACCACTATCCTTCTACCAACTTTGAATTCTGGGCATCCTGAGCTTCTCTCGAAGATGACCGTGACTGGAGCTTTCTTGACGGATGATGTAACTACTGCTGAGGGACTTGCCCCTTCGTCAAAAGTAGTTACTTGCCGTTATCCCTAATTTTTGCCTGGATTGTACTTTGAGATTTCCAATCCACCGGGATGATTTTTGATCATGTCTCTAATTTTTGCCTGGACCTCCCTTTCGGGTTTTCAATCCACCGAGACGTTTTATTTTATTTTTATTTAGGAAAAATATTTCTTGACTACATCGACATTTGTGGGGTAGGCAAATTCCTCTCCGTCCATGGTTGCAAGTCTCAAGGCACCGCCTGAGAAAGCTTTCTTGACCACATATGGACCGTCATAATTCGGAGTCCATTTGCCCCGAGAATCAGTGAGAAAAGATTGTATCTTTTTTAGCACAAGGTCTCCTTTCCTGAAGATGCGAGGTCGGACCTTTTTGTCAAACACCTTCTTCATTCTCTGTTGATACAACTGACCGTGGCATAGTGCCGTGATTCGCTTCTCTTCGATCAGATTCAATTCGTCGTGTTGACTTTGACACCATTCAGCTTCTGTAAGCTTGGCTTCCATCAATACTCAGATTGATGGGATCTCTATTTCGATGGGGAACACTGCTTCCATGCCATATACTAGAGAGAAAGGGGTTGCCCCTATTGAAGTACGGACGGATGTGCGATAACCGTGAAGAGCAAAGGGTAGAATCTCGTGCCAATCTTTGTAGGTTACGACCATCTTCTGAACAATCCTCTTGATGTTCTTGTTAGCCGCTTCTACCGCTCCGTTCATCTTTGGTCGGTAGGGAGCTGAGTTATCGTGTTCGATCTTGAACTCTGCGCACAACTCTTTCATCATCTTATTGTTCAAATTAGATCCTTTATCAGTAATGATCTGGCTCAGAACACTATAACGGCAGATGATATTGTTTTTGATAAATCGGACCACCACTTGTCGGGTTACATTAGTGTACGATGCTGCTTTGAAGCATTGGCTCATGCCCAGAGGAAAATTTTCATCTGGAGGCCCTGGTCGACCAAACCCTAATTTGGTGACACTGGCGATCTTGAGGCTAGATCCACCTGGAAGGGAGTAGCCTTGTGCTTAATCCTTGAAGTGGGAGTCCTCTTGATCCCTTGTGGATATTTGAGAGGCTAGACAAGTTGAATATCATGTCATTTCTTGATTGATCATTTGTCTAAAAGCTCTGAGAGGGCTGGAAACCCTAATTTTGATTGTAGTGGATGCTCACCCATCTTTGGGGAGACTACTGAGGTATGATGGTTCCTGCATATTATGATGATGATTTTCACAATGATGGGAAATCTTAGTGGTCAAAATTTGGGGTATGACAGATGCCCCTATTTAATTTTCTTGGACCCGAAGGTGTGAATGACGAGGGTATTCGGGCATTCGGGGTGTAAGAGGATTAAATATCGGAATACCTGAAATTTTGATGGTGGTTAAGAATGGCAGCTTGCGCATTCATCTTCTTTTGCTAAGCAATGATGCTTAGAAAAGGTAAAAACTTCCCCTCGATCCTGGTTTCCTACCAAGGAACTGGTCTTGGTTTCTGAAATAAACTTCCCCTCGATCCTGGTTTCCTACCAAGGAACTGGTCTTAGTTTTTGATGTAAACTCCCCCTCGATCCTGGTTTCCTACCAAGGAACTGGTCTTAGTTTCAGATGTAAACTTCCCCTCGATCCTGGTTTCCTACCAAGGAACTGGTCTTAGTTTCTTTTGTCAATAAACTTTCTTGACAAGGGACGCTATTCGTAGCGGTTTTCCTTAAACTTCTCGTCGAATTTTCCTGGGGAGATGCCATTTGATAGAAAATGTTTTGATGTCAGAGTTGCTGGGGAACCCAGTCGTCTGAGTTGTAGAGGTGTACAAACTTCTCTGCTTGGAGATGCCATTTGCCGACTCTACTGGGGAAAACGAGTCTCTTGAGAGACTGCTTTCACGCTTGGAGATATTGCATCATACTTTTCTCGGGATCTTCCCGGAGAAATGCCATATGATGAGATCCAATTTTGAGGTGCTGATGACCTTCTCATCAGCGGTTTTTTTCTGGAGAAAAACTGCTGTGTTTCCGAATCTCTGCTTAAGAGGCTTCCTCTAGGGATTTTCCTTAATCCGGGAAAGCAAAAATATCATCTTCAATAGCGAAGAGTGACATCGGTTGAAGGTTCTCTGGTCTTTCAGAGGTTCAAGTTATCAAAGTGGTCAAGGGCCAATTTTGATCCAGAACTAAACTAGAGGAGAGAGATTGTTCAGACGCAACCTTTCCTGACGAGGAAAGAACTGTCAACTCGATTGAGAGGACTGTTATCACTAGGGGACAAGACCGACCAGAGTGATAGTGATGCAATATAAAGTTGAATGAAAATCAATAATGCATGATGTATGTATGTATATGCTGATAAAACTGACGCGACATGCAGACTAATAGATGAACATGATTGGATACTCGGCCATCGCGGGGCGAAGAAGTACCGCTGGTTCAAGATAGCAATTCTGCCTTGCTTAGGAGAGATAGTCCCTGCGGGGAACAACCGTTGGTCGGGCTTAGGAGATGAGAACTCGGCCGAAGAGGTCTAATGGAGCCTTCGCATCTGACATAGCTGATCCTTCATTCAGGCATACTGGTTTAGAAGGAGTACTTTGATTCTGCACTTTGAGGCTCGACCACCTTTGGAGAAGCGATCGATGTTCTTTCGATGTTCAACCGTCAAAAGAAATTACTGTCTTTATTTTAAAAGCAAAAAAGTTTGACAAGTAAATTCATTTTTGTTTTATTTCAAGAATTATTGATCATGTTAAAAACATCATTCTGTAAAGCTAAAACAAATATGAATTGCAAACAAAAGCACAAGGGCTCAAATTTTATTGATAGGATGGAAATCAGCCAAGCGCGTGATTCCATAGAGCATTTACAAAGTTTGAAAATGGTAATTTAAGGGAAAAGGGCTACATTGAAACATAACGACCACTATCCTTCTACCAACTTTGAATTCTGGGCATCCTGAGCTTCTCTCGAAGATGACCGTGACTGGAGCTTTCTTGACGGATGATGTAACTACTGCTGAGGGACTTGCCCCTTCGTCAAAAGTAGTTACTTGCCGTTATCCCTAATTTTTGCCTGGATTGTACTTTGAGATTTCCAATCCACCGGGATGATTTTTGATCATGTCTCTAATTTTTGCCTGGACCGCCCTTTCGGGTTTTCAATCCACCGAGACGTTTTTTTTTTTTTTTTATTTAGGAAAAATATTTCTTGACTACATCGACATTTGTGGGGTAGGCAAATTCCTCTCCGTCCATGGTTGCAAGTCTCAAGGCACCGCCTGAGAAAGCTTTCTTGACCACATATGGACCGTCATAATTCGGAGTTCATTTGCCCCGAGAATCAGTGAGAAAAGATTGTATCTTTTTTAGCACAAGGTCTCCTTTCCTGAAGATGCGAGGTCGGACCTTTTTGTCAAACACCTTCTTCATTCTCTGTTGATACAACTGACCGTGGCATAGTGCCGTGATTCGCTTCTCTTCGATCAGATTCAATTCGTCGTGTTGACTTTGACACCATTCAGCTTCTGTAAGCTTGGCTTCCATCAATACTCAGATTGATGGGATCTCTATTTCGATGGGGAACACTGCTTCCATGCCATATACTAGAGAGAAAGGGGTTGCCCCTATTGAAGTACGGACGGATGTGCGATAACCGTGAAGAGCAAAGGGTAGAATCTCGTGCCAATCTTTGTAGGTTACGACCATCTTCTGAACAATCCTCTTGATGTTCTTGTTAGCCGCTTCTACCGCTCCGTTCATCTTTGGTCGGTAGGGAGCTGAGTTATCGTGTTCGATCTTGAACTCTGCGCACAACTCTTTCATCATCTTATTGTTCAAATTAGATCCTTTATCAGTAATGATCTGGCTCAGAACACTATAACGGCAGATGATATTGTTTTTGATAAATCGGACCACCACTTGTCGGGTTACATTAGTGTACGATGCTGCTTTGAAGCATTGGCTCATGCCCAGAGGAAAATTTTCATCTGGAGGCCCTGGTCGACCAAACCCTAATTTGGTGACACTGGCGATCTTGAGGCTAGATCCACCTGGAAGGGAGTAGCCTTGTGCTTAATCCTTGAAGTGGGAGTCCTCTTGATCCCTTGTGGATATTTGAGAGGCTAGACAAGTTGAATATCATGTCATTTCTTGATTGATCATTTGTCTAAAAGCTCTGAGAGGGCTGGAAACCCTAATTTTGATTGTAGTGGATGCTCACCCATCTTTGGGGAGACTACTGAGGTATGATGGTTCCTGCATATTATGATGATGATTTTCACAATGATGGGAAATCTTAGTGGTCAAAATTTGGGGTATGACAGATGCCCCTATTTAATTTTCTTGGACCCGAAGGTGTGAATGACGAGGGTATTCGGGCATTCGGGGTGTAAGAGGATTAAATATCGGAATACCTGAAATTTTGATGGTGGTTAAGAATGGCAGCTTGCGCATTCATCTTCTTTTGCTAAGCAATGATGCTTAGAAAAGGTAAAAACTTCCCCTCGATCCTGGTTTCCTACCAAGGAACTGGTCTTGGTTTCTGAAATAAACTTCCCCTCGATCCTGGTTTCCTACCAAGGAACTGGTCTTAGTTTTTGATGTAAACTCCCCCTCGATCCTGGTTTCCTACCAAGGAACTGGTCTTAGTTTCAGATGTAAACTTCCCCTCGATCCTGGTTTCCTACCAAGGAACTGGTCTTAGTTTCTTTTGTCAATAAACTTTCTTGACAAGGGACGCTATTCGTAGCGGTTTTCCTTAAACTTCTCGTCGAATTTTCCTGGGGAGATGCCATTTGATAGAAAATGTTTTGATGTCAGAGTTGCTGGGGAACCCAGTCGTCTGAGTTGTAGAGGTGTACAAACTTCTCTGCTTGGAGATGCCATTTGCCGACTCTACTGGGGAAAACGAGTCTCTTGAGAGACTGCTTTCACGCTTGGAGATATTGCATCATACTTTTCTCGGGATCTTCCCGGAGAAATGCCATATGATGAGATCCAATTTTGAGGTGCTGATGACCTTCTCATCAGCGGTTTTTTTCTGGAGAAAAACTGTTGTGTTTCCGAATCTCTGCTTAAGAGGCTTCCTCTAGGGATTTTCCTTAATCCGGGAAAGCAAAAATATCATCTTCAATAGCGAAGAGTGACATCGGTTGAAGGTTCTCTGGTCTTTCAGAGGTTCAAGTTATCAAAGTGGTCAAGGGCCAATTTTGATCCAGAACTAAACTAGAGGAGAGAGATTGTTCAGACGCAACCTTTCCTGACGAGGAAAGAACTGTCAACTCGATTGAGAGGACTGTTATCACTAGGGGACAAGACCGACCAGAGTGATAGTGATGCAATATAAAGTTGAATGAAAATCAATAATGCATGATGTATGTATGTATATGCTGATAAAACTGACGCGACATGCAGACTAATAGATGAACATGATTGGATACTCGGCCATCGCGGGGCGAAGAAGTACCGCTGGTTCAAGATAGCAATTCTGCCTTGCTTAGGAGAGATAGTCCCTGCGGGGAACAACCGTTGGTCGGGCTTAGGAGATGAGAACTCGGCCGAAGAGGTCTAATGGAGCCTTCGCATCTGACATAGCTGATCCTTCATTCAGGCATACTGGTTTAGAAGGAGTACTTTGATTCTGCACTTTGAGGCTCGACCACCTTTGGAGAAGCGATCGATGTTCTTTCGATGTTCAACCGTCAAAAGAAATTACTGTCTTTATTTTAAAAGCAAAAAAGTTTGACAAGTAAATTCATTTTTGTTTTATTTCAAGAATTATTGATCATGTTAAAAACATCATTCTGTAAAGCTAAAACAAATATGAATTGCAAACAAAAGCACAAGGGCTCAAATTTTATTGATAGGATGGAAATCAGCCAAGCGCGTGATTCCATAGAGCATTTACAAAGTTTGAAAATGGTAATTTAAGGGAAAAGGGCTACATTGAAACATAACGACCACTATCCTTCTACCAACTTTGAATTCTGGGCATCCTGAGCTTCTCTCGAAGATGACCGTGACTGGAGCTTTCTTGACGGATGATGTAACTACTGCTGAGGGACTTGCCCCTTCGTCAAAAGTAGTTACTTGCCGTTATCCCTAATTTTTGCCTGGATTGTACTTTGAGATTTCCAATCCACCGGGATGATTTTTGATCATGTCTCTAATTTTTGCCTGGACCGCCCTTTCGGGTTTTCAATCCACCGAGACGTTTTTTTTTTTTTTTATTTAGGAAAAATATTTCTTGACTACATCGACATTTGTGGGGTAGGCAAATTCCTCTCCGTCCATGGTTGCAAGTCTCAAGGCACCGCCTGAGAAAGCTTTCTTGACCACATATGGACCGTCATAATTCGGAGTCCATTTGCCCCGAGAATCAGTGAGAAAAGATTGTATCTTTTTTAGCACAAGGTCTCCTTTCCTGAAGATGCGAGGTCGGACCTTTTTGTCAAACACCTTCTTCATTCTCTGTTGATACAACTGACCGTGGCATAGTGCCGTGATTCGCTTCTCTTCGATCAGATTCAATTCGTCGTGTTGACTTTGACACCATTCAGCTTCTGTAAGCTTGGCTTCCATCAATACTCAGATTGATGGGATCTCTATTTCGATGGGGAACACTGCTTCCATGCCATATACTAGAGAGAAAGGGGTTGCCCCTATTGAAGTACGGACGGATGTGCGATAACCGTGAAGAGCAAAGGGTAGAATCTCGTGCCAATCTTTGTAGGTTACGACCATCTTCTGAACAATCCTCTTGATGTTCTTGTTAGCCGCTTCTACCGCTCCGTTCATCTTTGGTCGGTAGGGAGCTGAGTTATCGTGTTCGATCTTGAACTCTGCGCACAACTCTTTCATCATCTTATTGTTCAAATTAGATCCTTTATCAGTAATGATCTGGCTCAGAACACTATAACGGCAGATGATATTGTTTTTGATAAATCGGACCACCACTTGTCGGGTTACATTAGTGTACGATGCTGCTTTGAAGCATTGGCTCATGCCCAGAGGAAAATTTTCATCTGGAGGCCCTGGTCGACCAAACCCTAATTTGGTGACACTGGCGATCTTGAGGCTAGATCCACCTGGAAGGGAGTAGCCTTGTGCTTAATCCTTGAAGTGGGAGTCCTCTTGATCCCTTGTGGATATTTGAGAGGCTAGACAAGTTGAATATCATGTCATTTCTTGATTGATCATTTGTCTAAAAGCTCTGAGAGGGCTGGAAACCCTAATTTTGATTGTAGTGGATGCTCACCCATCTTTGGGGAGACTACTGAGGTATGATGGTTCCTGCATATTATGATGATGATTTTCACAATGATGGGAAATCTTAGTGGTCAAAATTTGGGGTATGACAGATGCCCCTATTTAATTTTCTTGGACCCGAAGGTGTGAATGACGAGGGTATTCGGGCATTCGGGGTGTAAGAGGATTAAATATCGGAATACCTGAAATTTTGATGGTGGTTAAGAATGGCAGCTTGCGCATTCATCTTCTTTTGCTAAGCAATGATGCTTAGAAAAGGTAAAAACTTCCCCTCGATCCTGGTTTCCTACCAAGGAACTGGTCTTGGTTTCTGAAATAAACTTCCCCTCGATCCTGGTTTCCTACCAAGGAACTGGTCTTAGTTTTTGATGTAAACTCCCCCTCGATCCTGGTTTCCTACCAAGGAACTGGTCTTAGTTTCAGATGTAAACTTCCCCTCGATCCTGGTTTCCTACCAAGGAACTGGTCTTAGTTTCTTTTGTCAATAAACTTTCTTGACAAGGGACGCTATTCGTAGCGGTTTTCCTTAAACTTCTCGTCGAATTTTCCTGGGGAGATGCCATTTGATAGAAAATGTTTTGATGTCAGAGTTGCTGGGGAACCCAGTCGTCTGAGTTGTAGAGGTGTACAAACTTCTCTGCTTGGAGATGCCATTTGCCGACTCTACTGGGGAAAACGAGTCTCTTGAGAGACTGCTTTCACGCTTGGAGATATTGCATCATACTTTTCTCGGGATCTTCCCGGAGAAATGCCATATGATGAGATCCAATTTTGAGGTGCTGATGACCTTCTCATCAGCGGTTTTTTTCTGGAGAAAAACTGCTGTGTTTCCGAATCTCTGCTTAAGAGGCTTCCTCTAGGGATTTTCCTTAATCCGGGAAAGCAAAAATATCATCTTCAATAGCGAAGAGTGACATCGGTTGAAGGTTCTCTGGTCTTTCAGAGGTTCAAGTTATCAAAGTGGTCAAGGGCCAATTTTGATCCAGAACTAAACTAGAGGAGAGAGATTGTTCAGACGCAACCTTTCCTGACGAGGAAAGAACTGTCAACTCGATTGAGAGGACTGTTATCACTAGGGGACAAGACCGACCAGAGTGATAGTGATGCAATATAAAGTTGAATGAAAATCAATAATGCATGATGTATGTATGTATATGCTGATAAAACTGACGCGACATGCAGACTAATAGATGAACATGATTGGATACTCGGCCATCGCGGGGCGAAGAAGTACCGCTGGTTCAAGATAGCAATTCTGCCTTGCTTAGGAGAGATAGTCCCTGCGGGGAACAACCGTTGGTCGGGCTTAGGAGATGAGAACTCGGTCGAAGAGGTCTAATGGAGCCTTCGCATCTGACATAGCTGATCCTTCATTCAGGCATACTGGTTTAGAAGGAGTACTTTGATTCTGCACTTTGAGGCTCGACCACCTTTGGAGAAGCGATCGATGTTCTTTCGATGTTCAACCGTCAAAAGAAATTACTGTCTTTATTTTAAAAGCAAAAAAGTTTGACAAGTAAATTCATTTTTGTTTTATTTCAAGAATTATTGATCATGTTAAAAACATCATTCTGTAAAGCTAAAACAAATATGAATTGCAAACAAAAGCACAAGGGCTCAAATTTTATTGATAGGATGGAAATCAGCCAAGCGCGTGATTCCATAGAGCATTTACAAAGTTTGAAAATGGTAATTTAAGGGAAAAGGGCTACATTGAAACATAACGACCACTATCCTTCTACCAACTTTGAATTCTGGGCATCCTGAGCTTCTCTCGAAGATGACCGTGACTGGAGCTTTCTTGACGGATGATGTAACTACTGCTGAGGGACTTGCCCCTTCGTCAAAAGTAGTTACTTGCCGTTATCCCTAATTTTTGCCTGGATTGTACTTTGAGATTTCCAATCTACCGGGATGATTTTTGATCATGTCTCTAATTTTTGCCTGGACCGCCCTTTCGGGTTTTCAATCCACCGAGACGTTTTTTTTTTTTTTTATTTAGGAAAAATATTTCTTGACTACATCGACATTTGTGGGGTAGGCAAATTCCTCTCCGTCCATGGTTGCAAGTCTCAAGGCACCGCCTGAGAAAGCTTTCTTGACCACATATGGACCGTCATAATTCGGAGTCCATTTGCCCCGAGAATCAGTGAGAAAAGATTGTATCTTTTTTAGCACAAGGTCTCCTTTCTTGAAGATGCGAGGTCGGACCTTTTTGTCAAACACCTTCTTCATTCTCTGTTGATACAACTGACCGTGGCATAGTGCCGTGATTCGCTTCTCTTCGATCAGATTCAATTCGTCGTGTTGACTTTGACACCATTCAGCTTCTGTAAGCTTGGCTTCCATCAATACTCAGATTGATGGGATCTCTATTTCGATGGGGAACACTGCTTCCATGCCATATACTAGAGAGAAAGGGGTTGCCCCTATTGAAGTACGGACGGATGTGCGATAACCGTGAAGAGCAAAGGGTAGAATCTCGTGCCAATCTTTGTAGGTTACGACCATCTTCTGAACAATCCTCTTGATGTTCTTGTTAGTCGCTTCTACCGCTCCGTTCATCTTTGGTCGGTAGGGAGCTGAGTTATCGTGTTCGATCTTGAACTCTGCGCACAACTCTTTCATCATCTTATTGTTCAAATTAGATCCTTTATCAGTAATGATCTGGCTCAGAACACTATAACGGCAGATGATATTGTTTTTGATAAATCGGACCACCACTTGTCGGGTTACATTAGTGTACGATGCTGCTTTGAAGCATTGGCTCATGCCCAGAGGAAAATTTTCATCTGGAGGCCCTGGTCGACCAAACCCTAATTTGGTGACACTGGCGATCTTGAGGCTAGATCCACCTGGAAGGGAGTAGCCTTGTGCTTAATCCTTGAAGTGGGAGTCCTCTTGATCCCTTGTGGATATTTGAGAGGCTAGACAAGTTGAATATCATGTCATTTCTTGATTGATCATTTGTCTAAAAGCTCTGAGAGGGCTGGAAACCCTAATTTTGATTGTAGTGGATGCTCACCCATCTTTGGGGAGACTACTGAGGTATGATGGTTCCTGCATATTATGATGATGATTTTCACAATGATGGGAAATCTTAGTGGTCAAAATTTGGGGTATGACAGATGCCCCTATTTAATTTTCTTGGACCCGAAGGTGTGAATGACGAGGGTATTCGGGCATTCGGGGTGTAAGAGGATTAAATATCGGAATACCTGAAATTTTGATGGTGGTTAAGAATGGCAGCTTGCGCATTCATCTTCTTTTGCTAAGCAATGATGCTTAGAAAAGGTAAAAACTTCCCCTCGATCCTGGTTTCCTACCAAGGAACTGGTCTTGGTTTCTGAAATAAACTTCCCCTCGATCCTGGTTTCCTACCAAGGAACTGGTCTTAGTTTTTGATGTAAACTCCCCCTCGATCCTGGTTTCCTACCAAGGAACTGGTCTTAGTTTCAGATGTAAACTTCCCCTCGATCCTGGTTTCCTACCAAGGAACTGGTCTTAGTTTCTTTTGTCAATAAACTTTCTTGACAAGGGACGCTATTCGTAGCGGTTTTCCTTAAACTTCTCGTCGAATTTTCCTGGGGAGATGCCATTTGATAGAAAATGTTTTGATGTCAGAGTTGCTGGGGAACCCAGTCGTCTGAGTTGTAGAGGTGTACAAACTTCTCTGCTTGGAGATGCCATTTGCCGACTCTACTGGGGAAAACGAGTCTCTTGAGAGACTGCTTTCACGCTTGGAGATATTGCATCATACTTTTCTCGGGATCTTCCCGGAGAAATGCCATATGATGAGATCCAATTTTGAGGTGCTGATGACCTTCTCATCAGCGGTTTTTTTCTGGAGAAAAACTGCTGTGTTTCCGAATCTCTGCTTAAGAGGCTTCCTCTAGGGATTTTCCTTAATCCGGGAAAGCAAAAATATCATCTTCAATAGCGAAGAGTGACATCGGTTGAAGGTTCTCTGGTCTTTCAGAGGTTCAAGTTATCAAAGTGGTCAAGGGCCAATTTTGATCCAGAACTAAACTAGAGGAGAGAGATTGTTCAGACGCAACCTTTCCTGATGAGGAAAGAACTGTCAACTCGATTGAGAGGACTGTTATCACTAGGGGACAAGACCGACCAGAGTGATAGTGATGCAATATAAAGTTGAATGAAAATCAATAATGCATGATGTATGTATGTATATGCTGATAAAACTGACGCGACATGCAGACTAATAGATGAACATGATTGGATACTCGGCCATCGCGGGGCGAAGAAGTACCGCTGGTTCAAGATAGCAATTCTGCCTTGCTTAGGAGAGATAGTCCCTGCGGGGAACAACCGTTGGTCGGGCTTAGGAGATGAGAACTCGGTCGAAGAGGTCTAATGGAGCCTTCGCATCTGACATAGCTGATCCTTCATTCAGGCATACTGGTTTAGAAGGAGTACTTTGATTCTGCACTTTGAGGCTCGACCACCTTTGGAGAAGCGATCGATGTTCTTTCGATGTTCAACCGTCAAAAGAAATTACTGTCTTTATTTTAAAAGCAAAAAAGTTTGACAAGTAAATTCATTTTTGTTTTATTTCAAGAATTATTGATCATGTTAAAAACATCATTCTGTAAAGCTAAAACAAATATGAATTGCAAACAAAAGCACAAGGGCTCAAATTTTATTGATAGGATGGAAATCAGCCAAGCGCGTGATTCCATAGAGCATTTACAAAGTTTGAAAATGGTAATTTAAGGGAAAAGGGCTACATTGAAACATAACGACCACTATCCTTCTACCAACTTTGAATTCTGGGCATCCTGAGCTTCTCTCGAAGATGACCGTGACTGGAGCTTTCTTGACGGATGATGTAACTACTGCTGAGGGACTTGCCCCTTCGTCAAAAGTAGTTACTTGCCGTTATCCCTAATTTTTGCCTGGATTGTACTTTGAGATTTCCAATCTACCGGGATGATTTTTGATCATGTCTCTAATTTTTGCCTGGACCGCCCTTTCGGGTTTTCAATCCACCGAGACGTTTTTTTTTTTTTTATTTAGGAAAAATATTTCTTGACTACATCGACATTTGTGGGGTAGGCAAATTCCTCTCCGTCCATGGTTGCAAGTCTCAAGGCACCGCCTGAGAAAGCTTTCTTGACCACATATGGACCGTCATAATTCGGAGTCCATTTGCCCCGAGAATCAGTGAGAAAAGATTGTATCTTTTTTAGCACAAGGTCTCCTTTCTTGAAGATGCGAGGTCGGACCTTTTTGTCAAACACCTTCTTCATTCTCTGTTGATACAACTGACCGTGGCATAGTGCCGTGATTCGCTTCTCTTCGATCAGATTCAATTCGTCGTGTTGACTTTGACACCATTCAGCTTCTGTAAGCTTGGCTTCCATCAATACTCAGATTGATGGGATCTCTATTTCGATGGGGAACACTGCTTCCATGCCATATACTAGAGAGAAAGGGGTTGCCCCTATTGAAGTACGGACGGATGTGCGATAACCGTGAAGAGCAAAGGGTAGAATCTCGTGCCAATCTTTGTAGGTTACGACCATCTTCTGAACAATCCTCTTGATGTTCTTGTTAGTCGCTTCTACCGCTCCGTTCATCTTTGGTCGGTAGGGAGCTGAGTTATCGTGTTCGATCTTGAACTCTGCGCACAACTCTTTCATCATCTTATTGTTCAAATTAGATCCTTTATCAGTAATGATCTGGCTCAGAACACTATAACGGCAGATGATATTGTTTTTGATAAATCGGACCACCACTTGTCGGGTTACATTAGTGTACGATGCTGCTTTGAAGCATTGGCTCATGCCCAGAGGAAAATTTTCATCTGGAGGCCCTGGTCGACCAAACCCTAATTTGGTGACACTGGCGATCTTGAGGCTAGATCCACCTGGAAGGGAGTAGCCTTGTGCTTAATCCTTGAAGTGGGAGTCCTCTTGATCCCTTGTGGATATTTGAGAGGCTAGACAAGTTGAATATCATGTCATTTCTTGATTGATCATTTGTCTAAAAGCTCTGAGAGGGCTGGAAACCCTAATTTTGATTGTAGTGGATGCTCACCCATCTTTGGGGAGACTACTGAGGTATGATGGTTCCTGCATATTATGATGATGATTTTCACAATGATGGGAAATCTTAGTGGTCAAAATTTGGGGTATGACAGATGCCCCTATTTAATTTTCTTGGACCCGAAGGTGTGAATGACGAGGGTATTCGGGCATTCGGGGTGTAAGAGGATTAAATATCGGAATACCTGAAATTTTGATGGTGGTTAAGAATGGCAGCTTGCGCATTCATCTTCTTTTGCTAAGCAATGATGCTTAGAAAAGGTAAAAACTTCCCCTCGATCCTGGTTTCCTACCAAGGAACTGGTCTTGGTTTCTGAAATAAACTTCCCCTCGATCCTGGTTTCCTACCAAGGAACTGGTCTTAGTTTTTGATGTAAACTCCCCCTCGATCCTGGTTTCCTACCAAGGAACTGGTCTTAGTTTCAGATGTAAACTTCCCCTCGATCCTGGTTTCCTACCAAGGAACTGGTCTTAGTTTCTTTTGTCAATAAACTTTCTTGACAAGGGACGCTATTCGTAGCGGTTTTCCTTAAACTTCTCGTCGAATTTTCCTGGGGAGATGCCATTTGATAGAAAATGTTTTGATGTCAGAGTTGCTGGGGAACCCAGTCGTCTGAGTTGTAGAGGTGTACAAACTTCTCTGCTTGGAGATGCCATTTGCCGACTCTACTGGGGAAAACGAGTCTCTTGAGAGACTGCTTTCACGCTTGGAGATATTGCATCATACTTTTCTCGGGATCTTCCCGGAGAAATGCCATATGATGAGATCCAATTTTGAGGTGCTGATGACCTTCTCATCAGCGGTTTTTTTCTGGAGAAAAACTGCTGTGTTTCCGAATCTCTGCTTAAGAGGCTTCCTCTAGGGATTTTCCTTAATCCGGGAAAGCAAAAATATCATCTTCAATAGCGAAGAGTGACATCGGTTGAAGGTTCTCTGGTCTTTCAGAGGTTCAAGTTATCAAAGTGGTCAAGGGCCAATTTTGATCCAGAACTAAACTAGAGGAGAGAGATTGTTCAGACGCAACCTTTCCTGATGAGGAAAGAACTGTCAACTCGATTGAGAGGACTGTTATCACTAGGGGACAAGACCGACCAGAGTGATAGTGATGCAATATAAAGTTGAATGAAAATCAATAATGCATGATGTATGTATGTATATGCTGATAAAACTGACGCGACATGCAGACTAATAGATGAACATGATTGGATACTCGGCCATCGCGGGGCGAAGAAGTACCGTTGGTTCAAGATAGCAATTCTGCCTTGCTTAGGAGAGATAGTCCCTGCGGGGAACAACCGTTGGTCGGGCTTAGGAGATGAGAACTCGGCCGAAGAGGTCTAATGGAGCCTTCGCATCTGACATAGATGATCCTTCATTCAGGCATACTGGTTTAGAAGGAGTACTTTGATTCTGCACTTTGAGGCTCGACCACCTTTGGAGAAGCGATCGATGTTCTTTCGATGTTCAACCGTCAAAAGAAATTACTGTCTTTATTTTAAAAGCAAAAAAGTTTGACAAGTAAATTCATTTTTGTTTTATTTCAAGAATTATTGATCATGTTAAAAACATCATTCTGTAAAGCTAAAACAAATATGAATTGCAAACAAAAGCACAAGGGCTCAAATTTTATTGATAGGATGGAAATCAGCCAAGCGCGTGATTCCATAGAGCATTTACAAAGTTTGAAAATGGTAATTTAAGGGAAAAGGGCTACATTGAAACATAACGACCACTATCCTTCTACCAACTTTGAATTCTGGGCATCCTGAGCTTCTCTCGAAGATGACCGTGACTGGAGCTTTCTTGACGGATGATGTAACTACTGCTGAGGGACTTGCCCCTTCGTCAAAAGTAGTTACTTGCCGTTATCCCTAATTTTTGCCTGGATTGTACTTTGAGATTTCCAATCCACCGGGATGATTTTTGATCATGTCTCTAATTTTTGCCTGGACCGCCCTTTCGGGTTTTCAATCCACCGAGACGTTTTTTTTTTTTTTTATTTAGGAAAAATATTTCTTGACTACATCGACATTTGTGGGGTAGGCAAATTCCTCTCCGTCCATGGTTGCAAGTCTCAAGGCACCGCCTGAGAAAGCTTTCTTGACCACATATGGACCGTCATAATTCGGAGTCCATTTGCCCCGAGAATCAGTGAGAAAAGATTGTATCTTTTTTAGCACAAGGTCTCCTTTCCTGAAGATGCGAGGTCGGACCTTTTTGTCAAACACCTTCTTCATTCTCTGTTGATACAACTGACCGTGGCATAGTGCCGTGATTCGCTTCTCTTCGATCAGATTCAATTCGTCGTGTTGACTTTGACACCATTCAGCTTCTGTAAGCTTGGCTTCCATCAATACTCAGATTGATGAGATCTCTATTTCGATGGGGAACACTGCTTCCATGCCATATACTAGAGAGAAAGGGGTTGCCCCTATTGAAGTACGGACGGATGTGCGATAACCGTGAAGAGCAAAGGGTAGAATCTCGTGCCAATCTTTGTAGGTTACGACCATCTTCTGAACAATCCTCTTGATGTTCTTGTTAGCCGCTTCTACCGCTCCGTTCATCTTTGGTCGGTAGGGAGCTGAGTTATCGTGTTCGATCTTGAACTCTGCGCACAACTCTTTCATCATCTTATTGTTCAAATTAGATCCTTTATCAGTAATGATCTGGCTCAGAACACTATAACGGCAGATGATATTGTTTTTGATAAATCGGACCACCACTTGTCGGGTTACATTAGTGTACGATGCTGCTTTGACCCACTTAGTGAAGTAATCAATGGCTACCAGAATGAACCGATGTCTGTTTGTAGCTTTGGGCTCAATCAAGCTAATCATGTCGATTTCCCTTATGGAAAAAGGCCATGGGGAAGAAAGAACTTTAAGATGTGTTGGCGGTACATGAATTTTTTCGGAGTATATCTGACACTTGTGACACCTCCTCATGTACTTGTAGCAGTCAGATTCCATTGTCAACCAATAGTACCCTGCTCTTAGAATTTTTCTCGCCATTGTATATCCATTGGCATGAGTGCCAAAGGACCCTTCATGAATTTCTTTCATCAGCATGTCTGCTTCTGGTCTGTCTACACATCGGAGCAAGACCATGTCAAAATTTCTCTTATAGAGAGTATCACCGCTCAGGAAGAAACTGCCTGCCAGCCTTCTGAGGGTTTTCCTGTCCTTCCTTAGTGCCCCAGGTGGGTACTCTTGTTTCTGAAGGAAGCCTTTGATATCGTGGTACCAAGGTTTGTCGTCTATGACTGCTTCAATCGTGAAGATGTAAACGGGTCGTTCAAGGTGCATTATGTCGATCTTAGGTATGTCATTCCATTGACCTACACTAATCATGGATGAGAGAGTGGCTAATGCATTAGCCAGGTGATTCTCCTCACGAGGGATGTGATGAAACTCGATTCTGTTGAAGAAGGGTAGCAACCTTCTTGCGTAGTCTTTGTAAGGCATAAATCCTGATTGGTATGTGTTCCAATATCCTTTGATCTGATTGATAACCAGAGCTAAATCGCCATATACGTCCAAGTTTTTGATCCTCAAATCGATCGCTTCCTCGAGACCCATAATACAAGCTTCGTATTCGGCCTCGTTGTTTGTGCACTTGAACGTAAGTCTGGCGGTGAAAGGAATGTAGGTACCCTGAGGGGTGATAATGATTGCCCAAATTCCGTTTCCATAATGATTGACAGCTCCGTCAAAGATTAGTCCCCATTGGGAACCTGGTTCTGGCCCTTCACTGGGTAGCGGTTCATCGCAATCTTTCATTTTCAAATACATGACATCTTCGTCCGGGAAGTCAAACCCGATTGATTCTTAATCGTCAATCGGTTAATGAGCCAAATGATTGGCTAAAATACCCCCCTTAACGGCTTTTTGAGCATGATACTCTATGTCATATTCTGATAGCAACATCTGCCAATGGTGTAATACCCCGTAAAATTCGGAATGCTTTGGATAATATTATTATGATCAACTGGGTTCCGGTGTACTCTGAGCAATTATTGGATAAAATAATTAGAGTAAACTGACGAACTCGGACTGATTAGATTAATATTATTTAACTTGGAATTTTATTAATTGGTGCATTTGAGATAATTTGGACAATTAGTAGTATTACCAATTAATGTTTTCTATATCTATTTTCCTTTTCCTTTATTTGAAAAGTTAGTAACTTGGAGAGAGAATTGGAGGATAAGGAAAAAGGAAGGAAAAGGAAGGAAAGAAGAGGAAAATTTCTCAAGAGCTCAAGGACTAGGATCTTCAACCTATCTCCAATCTTTTCATCTCAGCTTCATCGTCCTCATCTTGTATTCCAGGTGGGTTCTAGATAGACACTTTAGAGTATAGTTTTATTGAGTTTTAGAGTTAGTTTGATATTGTTAGAAAATGAGAAATTTTACACTAAAATCATGTTTTAATGTCCTTTATGATTGATACATGTTAGATATGTGTTGTTGTGTATCCAATTGGTATTTCTCTGGTGTTTAGAAGTGAATTGGAAGGGAAAATGGATCATTTTCGCAGAACCAATTATGCAGGAAAATTCTGGGTTTCACGCTGCCCATACGCGTATCACTCAAGGCAATACGCGTATTGGTTAAGGCAATACGCGTATGGCAATGAAGAAATGTGGGCAATACGCGTATGGGGTTCCATTTTCTAGGCCATCTGCTCATTTACGTAATGGTACGCGTAGGGTTTTGGGCAATACGCGTATGAAGTGAGGCAATACGCGTATTGGGGTTTTAAAAGGAATTTTTGGGAAAAATCAGTCGCTGCCCATACGTGTATGACTTTGGCCAATACACGTATGGATGGGCGAGTGAGCAAGGCAATACGCGTATGGCTTAGGGCAATACGCGTACGGCCAGGAGGGTGCAGAATTGTGTTTTTTCGCGATACCATTTCTCGTTATGTCCATAACTTTTGACTCGTTTATCCTATGTGAGTATTCTTGGTGTCGTTATGAAACTATGAATATCCTTTATCTAATGGTAGTGAGAAATATCTGCTTACTGCCCGATTAAATAAATTGGAGGGAACCGTGAATTGGTGTAATGTGTGATATGTTGAATTATGTGTTTCCATTATGCGATTGATGATTATTTGCCTATACTCTTATTGTTAAACGTGTTTGAATATGTATGCATATTAAATTACGAAATAGATAGAGTGAGGACTTACCATAAATAATGTCGGAAAGTGTGAAATGACATAGTGACAACGCTCGCGCATGAGAGGCCGAGGCGTGTGTCTAGTAATCATAACCAGTTTATCTTACGGTGTAGTTTCATGAGACTCGAGCACCTCCTCTGAAACGTATGCACAATTACTTGGCAGGTTTGATTCCCGTGTGTAGTACGAATGGAACCTATATGGTAAAGAGACTTGTGATGGTTAACAGGCCATGAGAAGTGACGGTTCACGGCTAACAGGTCGATGATCCCGAATCCATTTCGTATGCCAAGTAACTTCAAGGATCCATGACACGGGTCATCTTCTAGACGTAAAAGCGAACGGGAAAAGGGGATGCCTTGGTACGGTTATTGATTAGCGAGATTCTTGAGTTAACAGGCTCACGAGTGTGGATATACATATATAGTGTGTGTACTCAAAGTCATTTCCTTTCCCTTTGACTTGAGTTAGGTTTATTAGAACCTTGTAAAGCCGAGAGGACTTTAAGATAGCAAACTCATTGAGATTTGATGTATCTCACCCCACTGTTGTTGTTACATCACAGGTACTGCAGGTTCCGCAAAGGGTAAGGATAAGGCTGTGTGACTATCCTTACTTATCTGATGGCTTTGTTTCCGTTGTGGAGTTTTGAGATCATTAGTGATCTAGTTCTTAGTTTTATCTTTTGAACATCTTGTATATATAACATGCCAAAGTTGTTGTAGTAGGTATTAATTTGGGCATTTATATGTATACTATGTTACTAGAAACTGGTGTATTTCAGTACCAAACGTATTATTCATGTATGATATATGCTTTGATGTATGTATATATATATATATGGCCGTTATAGTTGGTATCAAAGCAGGTCGTATCCTCGACTTAGCCATGAAATAGTATGAGTATTTTCTTTCCGTTTCATATGCGGCGTGTCGCCATTGGTCTTGCGTGTTATATTTATGGTATTGAGTCTGATCAACTTAATCCTATCTGTATGAAATTCAAGAACATGGCTGACAGGCGCAGAAACAACCGTGGTAGACCAAGAACCACTCCAACAAGGACTAATCCGCCAGGGGACGAAGGGAATGCCCCTTTGTATCAATTTATGCAACAAATGCAGCAACAACAAAATCAGTTTGTGCAACAAATGGTTCAGCAGATGGCAGGTGGTCTACATCCTCCAGTAGTTGTTCCTGAAGTAGCAGGAGGAAACTTTAGGGATTTCATTCGTATGAATCCTCCAGAATTTCAGGGAGGGTTAGATCCAATAAAGGCTCATGAATGGATATCAGGTATGGAACGGATTTTCTTAATAGTTCAGTGCAGTGAGGAAAACAAGTTGGTCTTCGCTTCTCACTTGTTGAAGGGTCCTGCCATGAGGTGGTGGGAGAGCGCTTCAGCCTTAATGCCAATTCAAGAGGTACCGAAGGTATGGGAGCAGTTTAAAGTAACTTTTATGGAGAAATATTTTCCAAGTTCCTTGAGGTCTCAGAAGGAATTTGAGTTTCAACAATTGAGACAAGGCAACTTGACTGTGACTTCTTATGCGGAGAAATTTGAGACTATGGCCTCTTATTCTAGACAAGCCATGTATGCCCCTGATGAGAGGTGGAAGATTGATCAGTTTCTGTTTGGTTTAAGGGCTAAAATTTCACATAGCGTATCTCAGCGGGAATTCACTAGCTATGTCGAATTGTTAAGGCAGTGTTATGTGGCGGAGCATAGTTTGAAGAAGGTATAAATGGAAGGAGATTTGAGTAGGATAAATCAAAGTGATCGAGGAAAACCGAATCAACAAGTTATACCAAGGCAACAATCATTCAAGGGGAAGCAAGTTCAGAGTTCTAGGACTAGTGTGCCTCCGGTATGCCGTACTTGTGGAAAGAATCATTATGGTAGCTGCAGTTTGGAGGGAATAAGGTGTTATTAGTGTAATAAGGTGGGCCATGTATCGAGGGATTGTCCTCAGGGTAGAAATCAGACACAAGGGAAGAATACCGGCCGAGTGTATACCTTGGATGCGAGGAAAGCAAAGAATGATAACTCCTTGATTGCGGGTACGTGTTTCGTAAATGGACATCCTTATTTTGTTTTATTTGATTGTGGGGCAACGCATTCTTTTGTGTCCACGTGATGTGTGAAGTGACTTGGGTTGCAAGCCGTTCCTTTGTTTCCTCCTATGGTGGTTACTACTGCCATGGATGAGATTGTTGAAACACCGTTGATGTGTGAAAATTGTGTCTTATCGGTGAATGAAAGATTTTTCCAGATTGATCTTATTTTTTTGCCGCTTAAGAAAGTGGATGTTGTTCTGGGAATGGATTGGCTTTCTGCTAATTCGGTGTTTATTGGGTGTGAGGAAAAACTGATCATTATCCCATCTACCGAGGCCTCTTCAAAGGATGTGTTAACTACTAT